>FR989944.1:1489491-2978982 GCA_905404155.3 Plebejus argus
ACTGAACTGAGGAAAATAAATATACAAAAAAATTGTTGCTTATTTAGTCCTCTATAAAGTCCGCTAAAAATTTTATATAAAAATAAACAACTTTTCCTGTTATAAGAAAAATAAGAAAATTTCTCAAATTTTTTCATACATTTTCGCCATATCAAGAACGCGGCGAGCATCGTAACCGCCACTGGACAAGGCGCGCTAATATGAATCTTATTTTAATGTCATTAACGTCGATATTCGTACTGACAGACATCCGACCTGCTAATTCTCCGGTTGGAGCATTCTTAAAGGCCCGTATAAGTGCAGGTGATTAGTAACCAGAAAGCAAGTGTAGACAGCGACTGATTAGTGCCAAGTTCCTTATTTACTCCTAATCACTTGCACTAATCAAAGTGAATACAGGCCCAAGCCATCAAGCGTCCTAATGGTGATCGCAGATGTATCAGCAAGCACGCACTGTACGCGCCGCATTTAAGAATTAATTATATGAAATGACGTGAAACCTCGCACATTCTTCCGCACCCTGCGCGCCGCATTTTGTGTACTATGCGGTGCGTTCGGTGGGTACGGTGCTGACAAATGTGCGATCAGCTTTAGTAGGACTTTGGGGTCCAATCAGTAATGATCCTCGATTTGCTATGTCAACTATTTATAAATAAATGTCAACAGAAGTGGGCAGCCTGGAGTTGGCAGCGAGTGATGCTGGTCAACCGATACCGCATCGCCAAGAAACATTACGAAAAGGTTAAAAAAATTAAAGCTATGAAGTCCAACGAAGAAACTGGAGCGACGTGAATGAAATTTAGTCTAGTAGCTATTCAAAAATGAAGTATTATGCCTATATCCAACACGTGAGTTGAAAAGGTAGGTATAGTACTAGTTGTGGAGCATGAGGCGTAGATTTCGCTCTGATATCTCCAAGATGTCTCTTACAAATTAGAATTCCGCAAGAAAATGTTTAGATCATTTCCCAACGAAATCTTGAAAACGAGATAGTAATATCTCATCCATGTTAGAGTAAAAGAGAGGAGCAGCGATGTATCCAATAAATTGCATATTTTAGAACAGTGTTATTAGTTTTAATGCAGTGTCAGTCATCTCATTAAAAACATTACCGCCGCGGGCCGCCTCAGAAAAACATCTTCAATAGCTCGAGACATACTAGACAATACAGGAGAAATAAAACAAATGTTAATAGTGTATGTTTTATTTTAGTTTTTGAACATATTCACATTTTCAGTCAGGTACGCTTACCGGATATAATTTTTACACTGGGTAGTGGGTACTCGGTTTCAATTCAGCAATTTTTCACATCAATTGGAATGGCACAATCGCTCAGCATATACAAGGGTACCCTAAGTTCTGCATGTGAAAATATTTATAAAAAATATTAATTACAACTATCCTACTGAATATAACGTAACTTATAACCTAATTCGTAGATGGCGCTACTGGTATTTATAGAGTTCTTAAGTCATATCTGCATTGTATAACGCAATGTTTGATATTTTTACATTTAATTAAAATTCCCAGTGGCGCCCTCTGCGAGTATCTTTAGCTAAACAAGTCAACAATTGTTTATATAGAATACATCAATTTAATTTGGCAGGTTAATTTATACTTAATCTAGAAATAAATGTAAAAGTTAGTGGGGACCTATACTAGCGTCTCTAAAAGCAGTCGATGTATAAAATGCAAAATATTTGGATGTGGAGATAAATGATAATACTTTTGTGGCAAACGGTCCCCATTATCTTGCCTAGAGAAATATATTTTTTAATACTGAAAAACTAAGGCTTTAGTATTTATTTTGTTTTAATTATTTAAAAATTCGACCCTTGCCACTGTCAGATTTAAAGTTATTATGTATCATGTTCTCTCTTTCGTTATTCGTATTTATGAAAGAGAAAAAACTGGCCCGGGCCTTAAAATCTTTAGGTCCTTGTCTTTTTGATAAATTATTTTTGATCAAAGATTCTAATAAAATATATCTCCTTTAAATAGCAAAGTTCATGCATTGAAAGAGTTATTAATATACATATTTCTATGAATTCGTAATCTCTTTCAAAAAACGCCTTTTACTAAACTTTTATTAGCCTGGCTAAAATACGTGACAACAACAAAAATATACATATCAATAATGCCTCATTATAAGTATACCAAAATATAAATCACCTGCCTTTTAAAATACATCAATTTACATTTTTTTTGGTTTTTTATAATATGTTGGGAACAAGTGATATACATTCTTATTAACATTATTAACAAAATTTATAGCTGCCATATTTACACAACACAATTAACAAATATTAGCATTATTAATTGAATAAATTAATTTTGGCTTTACTAATAGCATATTATGGCAACACTTCAATGATAGACACACGTGATCTATTGGAATACTAGGTGGGACTACCCTATCTGGAATCTGAAAAAAATATGTAGTTCCAAATCTAACACACCTTGATTATTATTATTTTCAACTCTATAATTGAGTTCTATACTCTGACCTCGTAATTATCTATAGTCGGAGAGATTCCAGATACCATGATTGATGATAGTCTCAAATAAAAAAATACGTTTGTGTTACTGCATATAAAAATGTCACCAGTGTTGCCATTACTGCTAATATAAATTTAAAACACAACACAATGGTAACATAACTCAGTATATTTATTGCTAACCTGCAACTTTAAATGTAAAAAAAGACTATTTGCACTCCGGGAGTGCCGGCAGAAGTGAAAACTTGATTATTAATTTTTTTTGAAAATAGATTTTAAAAAAATCGATTTTTTTAATCAATCGAAACCCTTACAATCGATTAAAAAATATCGACAATCGAAAAAAAAACAATCGATTGTTCGATTGATCGATTTCGATGTTACAACACTACTCTCTAACCGTCTTACGGTTTTTAGATGAGCACACGTCACCTGACGCGAGTTTCACAGTTTTTACCCATCCCACAAAAGTGGTCAACGCCGCTAAAGAAGTTTTCACTTCAAAAAGACAAATGCCAAAGTGACCATGTCTGTCTGTATAACATAAAAATATTTTAACAGCGCAACTGTAGTCACAAACACACAAAGTCCTTTAATAGTAAAAATATTTATACGTGTATAGTAGTTACAATGACATTTTGTGTCTCGTTTTTCGGTTTTGACTAAAGTGTTCTGTGTTATTAATTCTGGATTTGTAAGATGATTAAGATTTTTGTAAATATAGTTTTAGAAACCTCATGGTTAACAGTTGTATACAAAAACATACAACATGTATACAGTATGGATTTGTTCGTTCCTTAGGGAGCAGATTGTATTACAGCTTAAATATCAGACTTTGTATCAAATTACATTAAACTAATAAATGTAACGGGTGGGATTAAAAGTGGAACCAAGGTTTATATACAATGTTTGAAACCTGGTCATACATAAATTACTTATTTAAAAATGACTGAATTGGATGCCCACACAAAATAAAATAACAGGGTTATTTGTATCTTGCGGCGAAAAAATTGCTATCGCAAGAAACATAATCACCCTGTAGGCTTCTGTATTAAATTGACAGTGGTTTAAACCATTAATAAGTCGTCTTTGGAATGCAAACACGCTGTTTGGATTGATGGGAGTATCCTTGAGTATCCTTTCTTGTCCCACCGTCACATAATTACTACAACATTAAATAAAATAGGATATAACACACAATCTTTTGCGCTGTACATACATTGAACTAAAAATACTATACTATCAGAAAAATTGATTGGCAGACCTACCATGAGACCATTTCTCTGATGGTAAAAATATAACCCATATAAAAAATGGAAGAAATTATTATAGTATGTGCATAAATTATAATTATTATGTGCCTCACGTAAAATACAAGTTACTAGATTAAAACTTAAGTTCCAATTTCATCAACTTGCTAATACAAATTAACAAATATTATGCTGTCTTCATCTGAGATGTTGGAAAAATCACTAAACAGAAAAAGACAGTAGCAATGTGTGAATATTTTAATTAGGAGTAATAATACCTTTTCTTTCATTTACATGATTAATAAATAATAAGAGAGAGAACATGCTATATTATAATCATCTAAATAAGCATTGATGAAATGGGCACTTAATTTCGGTTGTAAAATGATCTCAGAAAAAAATCTCACCCCATGTTTTGTCAGTCAATTGAAATAGAATCTTTTCATTTTATTACATTAACTGTGATAATAAAAAGAGTGAATATTTAAAATTATTTGTTATGATCGTATCTAAATATTTCCGTTCTATAATATTATGATAATACCTTTCAAATGATCAATTTGAAAGGTATTATCATATTATATAACTTTCTAATAGCCTGTTTGAATTAATACTAATGTTTTAGTCTACAATGGTATTTTGTTCTATAGCACACATGACACAATCATACATCTATTACTACGCAAAGTAAAATAAATTCCTTCATGTTATGAGTTAAAAGCTGGACACTTTTTCCTACTTACTTTTCATAAAAATTTTAGTATTTACACAGAAAGTTAAAATATTTATTAATAATATAAATTACAAGTTTAACGTGCTATTAAATTAAATTTGTGTGAAATACTAATACATATTATAGTCAAACAACGCCCTTTAATATTGTTTTATAAAATAGAACATTATTCATACGGTAAGCTGTAAGATATACATTCAGAGCGACGCGCGATGCGTTGTATCTCAATTTAAGATGAAAATAATTATTTTTGCATATTAAAAATACAATACAATAATTAAGGCACAAAAATTATACATTTTCCGCTAAACACGAACTATACAAAATTTTACACTAAAATAAGTTTTTAATAATATTTATATTATTTAAAGTAAACTAAATATTTAGTTTTAAGTTTACCTTTTTAATGACTCTACTAAGTCATCAAAAGATTGAATAAGTTTTGAAAAAAAATATGTTTTTCTTTCATAGCTTTTTCTGCTTATTTTATATTTTGTTTATTTTACATAATAATTGTAATATAGCACCACAATACATGGATATTATTATGATTATTACATTGTTTATATTCACCAATTGTAGAAAGTCGTTTTAGACAAAGCCTGATCAATGTTTCAGACGAAGCTCTGATGACGTCACAACTTGAATAAATCTTATAACTTTAAACGAGCAATTCTTGTATATATTATATGTATATAATTGGAATCTCGGAATCGGCTCCAACGATTTTCATAAAATTTAGTATATAGGGGGTTTCGGGGGCGATAAATCGATCTAGCTAGGAATCATTTTTAGAAAATGTCATTTTATTCGTGTTTTATATAATATTAATATACGATCAGCAATACAACGACAATTTAATTTTGTTTTGTTTGCCCCCTTACTAATAAAATAGGCCACATCACGGAAATAAATCAAGATAGAACGGCTAAACGGGTGGAATACGCGTGTTTCAAACTTGAACAAGTGGGCAAAATTCGCTGAACGTTTATTCAGACAGTGCAGCTTGCACGTCTCGACTTGATTACACCGGAGGGGTTGTGCAAAAATGCCTCATTGTGCAGTGTCTAATTGTAAAAACAGAAGTACGAAAGTAAATCGGTTAAAAGGAGGTATTTCTTTCTACGGGTATGTTATTTGTTCTAACTAAAAGCAAAGCAAAAATGGACACGCGCGATTCCTTAGCAACGGACGCGTGTGGCCGTTCTATCTTGATTTATTTCTGTGGGCCACATTGTCTGGCATATCAATATCAGATAAAGACTTTCAATAGTTATAGTAAGGGTTAGACGTGGTAAGTAGGTTTCTAAAGCAAGTAATAGCAACCAAAGTATACAATTAGTATACTATGCGGTTGAGGCCAAACTAGCGTAATTTTGGGAGTCGTGAGTCACAGAATTTCGGTCCCAGAATTCTGCTTGACAGAAATTCTGTTGGAATGCCAGACGAGCGCATTTTATTCAGTTGTAAGGGTGAGGCCAAACGACCGTAATTTTGGGAGTCGTGAGTCACAGAATTTCGGTCGCAGAATTCTGCTTGACAGAAATTCTGTTGGAATGCCAGACGAGCGCATTTTATTCAGTTGTAAGGGTGAGGCCAAACGAGCGTAATTTTGTGAGTCGTGAGTCGCAGAATTTCGGTCGGTTTTTTTCATACTAATCATGACTCACAAAATTACGCTCGTGTGAATAAAACAGGACTTTTGCATGAAACCGAATGCAACAGAAATTACGCGACCGAAATTTGTCTGACGACTAGCAAAATTACGGTCGTTTGGCCTCACCCTACAGGTCCGAAATTGCGTAAGATGTTCTACAACATGTCTAATAAAAACAAAGTTATACATTCATGTATCACAAAAGCATCATAATAATATAACAGGTCCTCAATAAAAACTCTATAATATAACAGGCATAATAGTAGAAATGGGAAAGAATCGACATACTGACAGATTTTATCGACAAAATGGCGGATTTCCATTGTCTAACTGTCACTTTGTCTATTCTTCCGTAGCAAGAAACCGTTTCTATGGTGACTATGATACGCCTGCAGGTGTATACCTGGTTCTAATCCGGTGCGTTGAGTAGCGACTGCGAGTCGAGCAAGTCGTCCGCGTCGACGGGATCGCGCACGTCGAGCGGCGCCGCGCCCGCACCGCGACCGAACGGGTAGAACCGCGACACCGGCCACGGCACTGACCGCGTGCTCGATATCGATATCGTGGATAATCGCGAGCTGAGACGTTGCGACTGTAAATAATATCAAGCTGTTGTAAGACATGTGGGTTTATTCACGATTGCCGGCCAACGCAAGGCGCCGAAAAAACAGCGTTCTAGCCGCAACCAAACTAATGGGGCATCAGGTAATTAAATAGAACCCCCCCCCCCTTCTCAAATTGCGTCCCACTTACCTGTTGCGCATGCGCCCGGTACAGACAGTGTAGCGGGTGGTGCGGCGCGTCGAGCGGCGGTAGCCAGCGCTCGTACCGTTGCGACCACACCTCCACGCTCGCCAGCGCCGCGCCCGCCAGCGACGCCGCGCCAGACGCAGAGCCGCTCCAGTTTAAAGCTGCAAATGTAGTTTAAGATGTAGCTAAATTTAGACAAGGACAAAAGACCAAAACTAAGGCTTGAGCCAAATCAGCGGGCAGCGGGACGGGAGCGGCGGCTTCGCAAGTGCGACGCGTTCCAATGTACAGATTTATATGGATAAGCCGTCTAATACGCCGCGCGCCGTTCTCCGCGCCGTGGCCTGTCTATATAAATCTATGTATACATTGGAATGCACCGCTGCAGCGCTCGCCCCGCTGCCTGCTGATGTCGAGACTGATGCCTAAATCCCATCTTATAAAATGTCTCTCGAATATTAAGACTGTTTCCCCATGCCTTCGTGGCAATGGCATCCAAGTAACCACTTTTGCACGTGGACGACATAAATAATACCGATGGCGTTTTGACTGACAGCTATTCGCGTTACGACGTCGTATTCCAAGTAAGTACTTTGCGACATTTGTTATTGATTACGTAAAGACGTTACAATTAAAACGTTTTTGAAACTAGACGAGAACCTGATTTGTTGTCCTCGTGTTCTTTGATCCACACGGCTTATTTTAAAACTAAAAAAAAAAAACAGTAGAGTTTATAACATTGGCAACACACTTTGTGTTATACCACTTATTTTAATATGTTGTCTATGGGCGTGTTATACTTCTTCTCTTCTCTTGTGATGAAAAGTCAATGTTGTTTCAATTTATAACAATTTATTCACTTACTAAGTCGTAACTCGGCGCCGCGTTCGTACAGCGGGTTGTAGAAGAGCGCGATGTCGGCGTCAGAGAACTGCTCCTCCCAGTCCCACACCGGCCGCTGGACGTAGTCCTGAAGTGACAGTTAAACATCAATCTCCTATTGACAAGTGGTTAAATGTTAAAGCAAATAATTTTTGCAAATTTTGAATAAGAAAACTGGTTTAATTAAAAAAAAAGTTAAGTGACAACACTGGACAAAAATGTACACATAACAGATATTTTTGGAAAGTTCCGATCATATTCGGTGTCTATAGCTATGCACTATGCAGTATATTATGTTCCTCGTTCATCTTGAAAAAAAAACGTAAACTTCTACAGCGCCTTCTACAGTCTACATCTACAGTCCAGACAATAATAAAGTACCATAGAATATGATAATTTTACTATCGTCTATTACCTTATATTTATTAATATTACACTTACCCTATTAGCGACAGCCAATTCCCGGTCCCTCGGGGAATTAAACAGGAAGGTGTCGAAGAGATGATTGTGGGCGGAGTCAGCGAGCGTGGTGAGGTAGGTCTCCGTGAACTCGCAGGCTGTCGGCCATAACCGTTGGAGCTGCCACACGCAGTCCAGAAATAGGTGGAATACCGGCGCCGGCGCACCCGCCTCCTCGCCCCCCGGACGCGGGAGACTGAATCTGTGGGGGGTGGTACGTTTTAAAGACATGGGAATCTTATCCGCTTGTGGCAGGCATTCGCTTGGAAAAACCAATTTAAAATGCATAGTGCCCCTCAGTTTATAAGCAGCATAAGATCAAATAGCCTGTTTTCTGTACAACACAAAAGCAGTGTCTTACATATTTATTGCCGTGGCGTCCGGTAGGCGGTAAAGTATTAAGAAAGACATAATTGGGCAAAGGCTTAATAGGCATTTGCCTATTTACGTGGTAAATCCTTTACCAAAAATAGCTCAAGTCATTTTATAACAGGACCTGTATTCTGTCATTGAAAATTATGTTCCATCTTCTAAAAGAAGCACAAGAGACTGTATGATGGTACAAATATGTCACCTGTCCGCGAAGGGATGTCCAAGCGCGATCCACTCCTTCTGTATGAGCGCCTGGAAGCCGTCTATCGTGCGGCAGTGCTCGTCCAGCATCAGCTGCGTGAGAGATGACACCACCGCGCAGTAGTCCACGCCGTCACCTGGGACAACACGGTTGTAAATGAAGGTAGTGAATGTCTTCAGGGCGTGGACCAATAAAAACATAGTAGTATAAAAAGCTAAGTCGTGACTTATTCGTTACACAAAACATTATAGGAATAGAGGTGTAAAAATATAATAATAAAACGACATAAAGTCGTTATGCCTTCTACTCATTTGCCGCGTCGGGCAGCGCAGACGGCAGTGGCATGACGAGTGGCATTGATACTATTTACATTCAAGCGCTGCCCACTTCTCTGCCTAATACTCAGCTCGAGTGTAAACTGTAAACATCTCATTAGATGTCATCCACAAGACACCTAAGCGGCCCCCTAGGCGGGGAGTCGTCTAGGAGACACCTAATGCTGGCTTCTCACGGCGCGTAATATCACGAGCCGCTCGAGCCGCGTCTTTGAAGTTACCGACTTCAATCAGATCGGACGCGCCACCTCGACCCACCCCGTTCACACGGCGCGTGGCTCGAGCTGGCGCGGCGCGGCTCGTGATATTACGCGCCGTGAGAAGCCAGCATTACACAGCTGTCACTCAAGCGACACCTGTCATCTCACCTTCCTGCAGCACGACTGTCTCGTTGTTGGCGAGGTGCGCGGCCGCCTCGTCCGCGAGCGCGATGCAGCACGCGACATACCGCAACCACCCGCTGCTGTCCAGTATAGAGTAATACTGGGAGTCTTGCATCTGGGGAAACAGTGCTATTAAACGAATTTTGAAAAAAAGTTAAGTTAAAAAAGTTAAAACGTAAGGAAACATCAAGTTAAGAGAATTTATAGAGAGAGAGATTTATAGAGTAAATTTAGAGAGAAAGACCTGCTGACTCTCTTGAAGACTTTATTCACTAGCACTAGGTTTAACACAAAGCACTAGGTTCAAAACACTAAGCACTACCACTGTCCTAAGTCGTAGCACTCGTAGCCAAGTCGTAGGTATCACTCTTGATCACCTGTTTCCACTTCGAAGTCGCCTTGAACATCATTCAAACTGAACTGATTCACTGGCCCGGCTGACTGCGGCTATTTATATGGGCTGAGGCAAGTGCCAGAATATTCCAGAGAATTCGTTTCTAGAACGTATCTGACTCGCGTAAACACGGGTTGAACGATTCTAGTAAATACGCGCATGTAATCGTACACCTAACGCCATCTAGTATCGAGTAGGTGATTTATGTTATCTGTGTTCCCCCGATAAGTTCCGCTGGTTTGACGATAAATGGCACTATGTGTCGTAAGTTTGTAAAAATAGGCAGGGAGTGGACTAACTTTATTTGGTCGTGTCCTGTCAAGTCACTACTTAATCTGTCGGTTGGGCGTTACATAAATCAACCGAATTATGTAGGCATCAATTCCTCAGATGGTACTCACCCAGAATATAGACAGCGTAGTCGGCGTACACAGATCCACTAGCTTCTTGTACGACGCGTTGAGCGTCTCTAGCGGGGGCAGGGCGAGACGGGCCCCGCCCCCCGCGCCCGACCCCACCCCACACAGGTGCATCACGTGCGGCGGCGTCAGCTTCGGGTGCGAACGACGTACCTAGTGATTTTTTTTTTAAACATATGACTTTAATTTACTGGCCCTTTAGCCAAGACTTTAAGAAGACACTAAATATATGGAACTGACATTAGCGTTTAATATGACGTTGACATTCGACTCGTCTAATGTCAATTCCATACATTTTGATCGGCGATTCTATAAAGAAGCGATGAAGAAAACGTCTCGGCTACAGGCTCGGATAAATTAAACATGAATTTCTACCAACAACATACACATTACACTACATTCAATAAAATGGATAATAAAAATACAGTCCTACAAGCATATCATAGCACATGGATGACAGAAGGCCGTAGATGACACGTCACACGGCCGTCACTACAGGTGACGCCAGCGCTAGTTTGAATTTCAGCTGCATGTAAAATAGTACTTGGATGACAGAAATAGGAGTGTTGAGCATCAAGTGACACTACTAGACGGCAGCGTGAGGGTCACATATTTTGGCCACACATCAACAGATCATTTTAGGATTGTTTACAATCGTTCAGTTTACAAGAAAACCAATTACGCGTCTTATCTGTCATCTCTTTTTGTCACAAATCAGTGTCTTATTAGGGCCAATTCAGACCGCAACGCGACGCGTAGATGCATTTCTAAATTTGTATGAATTTGACAGACTTCAATTGCGTGAAACTTCATGCAAGAATATCAATTCAATACAAATTTAGAAATGCATCTACGCGTCGCGTTGAGGTCTGAATATACCTGCTCGAGCAGCACGCTCTCGGCCGTGGGCGCGCGCTCGGTGGGGAGGAGCTCGGCGCACCGCAGCAGCGCCGCGCCGCCCCGCCCCCACGTCCACACCGGCACGCGCCCGCCGCGGAAGTGGCGCGCCGCGTCCGCCACGTGCCAGTCCAGCGCCGACCGCGGGACCACCAGCGCCTCGCCAGCGGACAGCATGAACGCGTCCGATGTGCCGTTTATACCTACGAATAGAAAAAAAATATACGCATAGAAGTTAGAGCATTCATTTTTTAATACAAAGAAGCCGCGGCACTCGAACGCAAATAGCAAAAAAAAAGTCGTGGCGGCGCGGGTGGACGTGGTGTAGTAGCAACCACGATAAACCAGAAACCACCAGAATGAGACACTTACACGTGATCCGATAGTGCTGCGTGTCCGTCCGCTCGATCTCGCGTCGCCAGTCCGCGGGGCGGAGGTAGGCGAGCGGGGAAGGCGGCGCGGGGGAGGGGCTGCGGCGGGGGGCGCGGCACTCGAACGCGAATAGCAGGTCGTGGCGGCGCGGGTGGGCGTGGTGTAGCAATGCTAGCGCCACCTGCCGCCCGTGGCCCAGCGGTGATCGAGAGAAGTTGAACGATAGAACCTTCATGTTCTGAAACATTTTTACGGCTTTTTAAAATGGACGGTTAAATATAATATTTCCTAATGAAGGTGTGAACATTCTATTTTTCGACTACCTCTGTGGCTCAGTTGGTGGGCTGTTGGCAGCTCAAGCCGGAGGTCGCGGGTTCGAATCCCCGACGGAACAAAAAAGTTTTCAATGTTCCCGGGTCATGGATGTGTAATAAATATGTGTATCATATTATAATAAAAAACTTAAACATATGTATGTATAGTATAAAAGTATTAAATATATTTCCGTTGTCTGGTCCCCTGACTAACTAACTGAAGGACTTGTGTTACACAAGTCCTTCAGTTACTTACCACGGGGCCAGACTGTCGTGGTGTGAAGCGTCCATAGATATTATAATTATTATTTGCCTCCAAGTGCCGCTATGTAGCCTTAGTGTCTATCATGTCAAACTGCTGTGATATGTCACGAAATAGCTGCCGTGTGTCACGATAATATGCCCATAGTTCAACAAGGCTCTACATGAACGTGGCGAGAATAGGAACTAAACGCTTCTATCATACAAAAACATAATTTTTGAAATGTGTTTGACAGTTCTCCTTTACCAGCAGCGCCTTTTGACATCATTGACACATTCATATAAAGCCTTGTCGGACTATATTTGACACGATAGCAAGGGTACATAGCGAGTAGCGACACCTGGTGGCAAATAGAATATCAAACACCCTCATTTTAGTGACGTGACTAATGACTATGGTCAAAACGAGGCAAGTCAAAAACTTTTTTAAATTTTGTAATTAAGCATAACATCTTTATTGCTAGATTCGTAAAAAAATTTTCAAAACTTAGGTCAGCCAATTTTTAACCGACTTCTTTAAGGCATTATGCAACACAGTTTTGAGAAATCATGCATCAATGCAATGTCCAGTTTTTAAACTCCCTTGTACTCCTCTGAGCGCTAAAATAAATTGGCAGCCACAAATTTTAATAAAGTATTACAATAGTAATAGTGATATTTATTTTGTATTTCTCACCTTACAAACAACCTGCAGTCCCTTCAGTTTGGGGGGCACATCGGAGCGGGGCAACAGTCGTCTCCGCCTGTTGGGGCCCCCGTCCGTCTGCCAGAGTGCCCCCACGCACGTCAGGGGCACGTCGAAAGGCCCCAGCAGGTAGTTCTTCTGACCATACTCCTGAAAATATTATAAATTCTTATTTTAAACTTCTACCAAGTCTTAAAGAACATTTTATGGGTCGTCGTACTGTGCCGCAATAAGAACAAACCATTATATCATTTTAAATGACCAAAAATGTGAAACACATGTACACTTTACAACATGGCATTGTTTCTAATGTGGCATCTAAATCCTTATAGGACTGTACTCACGTCGCTGGGGTGCGTGTCGTGCGGCACGAACGACAGCTTGTAGTTGGTGATGAAGAGCGAGCCGGTGCGGCCGCGGCCGTCGCTCAGCGCCGGCAGCAGCGACACCTGCTCCGCTTGACCGGTCACCAGCTCCCCTGGGGACGACAGTTTGAGGGTAAGACTGGCCATTGACGGACCGCAAGTTGCAGCCGGGACAGACTGCAAGATGCGGTTGCCGCACGGCGATCTGCTTCCATACTAAATTCATATCCTCAATATGCTCAGATTATATATAATAATACCGCTCGAGCAGTTCTTGAGCGGTTGAGTTTCGCCGTGCTGTCAAAACAACAAAGGTATTGTATGGTCGACTGCATGATGCGGTCGTGTTGCAGTCGTGTACGACTTCAACGCGACCGCTCTAGAGCAGCCGGTCCCGACTGCAACTTGCGATCCGTCTATGGCCAGTTTTAGGGCCCTTCCATAATCCACACGACGTATTTTTTACGCACTGACGACGCGCGTTTTGATGCGCTAGTCTTCTGCGCGTTTTCATCGCGTTTTGACATAATATATAAGTTTAAAACGTGTCGGCTTCCCTGCGTTTGCTGAGCGTTCAACTTGCGTTTGTATCGAATATCGATACAAACGAGCGAAAAAAAACCGGCCAAGTGCATGTCGGGCCACGCGCAATATAGGGTTCCGTAGTACCGCTATCTAAACTAAAAATAAAAAATAGCTAAACTAATCTAAGCGAATAGTAAGGCTTCTAAGCTCACATAGATCATCACATAGATCTACTGATTTTATATAATACTAGCTGTCCCGGCAAACGTTGTTTTGCCATTTAAAGTATATTTTCTACATCATCAGTTGATACATGTTTTACCCCCTCTTTTGTCCCCTAAGAGGGTGTGAGGGGGGAAGGTCATACACCAGAGTTAAGTTGAAAAACACAGTTAATACCTAATATGAAGTAAGTCCACTAAAGAAAAAAGTTGTATACAAAATCTGACCCCTCTTTGGTCCCCAGAGAGGGTTGAGAGGGGGGGGGGATTTTTATACACCAGATGTTGAGTTGGAAGAAGACAAATATAATATATCTGTGAAAACCGTATGCAAATCTGTGAAAACCGTATGCAAATCGGATCAGTAGTTTTCGTGTTAAAGAAAAAAGTTTGATCGGGTTTGGCATAAAGCGCTGCTTTCAAAGCTTCCATCGTACGGGCTGCCCGAGAAATTATGTAAGTGGGTCACTAGTTTCTTAGCAGATAGAAGCATAAGGGTCGTAGTTGACGGCGAATGCTCGGAAACTCAATCTGTTGATGCTGGTGTCCCTCAGGGCTGTGTGCTATCGCCTACCCTATTCATACTGCATATCAATGACATGTTACAGACCAACGGCATTCATTGCTATGCGGATGATAGTACAGGTGATGCTGTATATACCGGCTCCCGCAATATTTCTCGGCAAAATGTCATTGAGAGCCGAAACGAACTTGTGTCTAAAATAGAGAATTCATTGGAGAAAGTCTCTGAATGGGGTAGACGTAACTTAGTCCAATTTAACCCCGCCAAGACACAAGTCTGCGCGTTCACCACTAAAAAGTCACCAATGGTCATATATCCTCGTTTCGAGGGCACATCTTTAACCATCTCCCCTAGCATTGAGATACTTGGCGTCAACATATCGAGCGAAGTCCAGTTCCGATATCATCTAGAGGGTAAGGCCAAGTTAGCCTCGAAGAAGCTTGGTGTTCTTAACAGAGCGAGACAGTACTTCAGTCCGGACCAACGCCTACAACTCTACAAGGCGCAGGTTCGGCCTCACATGGAATATTGTTCTCATCTCTGGGCAGGGGCGCCAAAATACCAACTGCTCCCTCTGGATCGTATCCAACGAAGGGCCGCTCGAATTGTTGACTGCCATAGTGTTTCGAACAGCTTGGACCCCATGGAATTACGCCGAGATGTAGCTTCACTCTGCATCCTCTATCGGTTGTATTACGGGGAGTGCTCTGAGGAATTGTTCGGAATCATACCACCTGCAACTTTTCGCCATCGTCCCACGCGAAAAACATACCATCCTCATCACCTTGATGAGTGGCAGTCTTCCACAGTGCGATTTTCGCGTAACTTTCTGCCGCGCACTGTAAAACTCTGGAACGAACTGTCACCAGCAGTATTTCCGGACCTATATGACCTGCAAACCTTCAAGAAAAGAGCGTATTCCCTCTTAAAAGGCCGGCAACGCACCTGCAGCTCTTCGGATGTTGCGAGTGTCCATGGGCGACGGTAGTTGCTTACCATCAGGTGACCCGTTTGCTCGTTTGCCCCTTATTTAATAAAAAAAAAAAAAAAAAATACAAAATCTGACCCCCTCTTTTGTCCCCTTAGAGGGGTGGGGGGAAAAAATTTTATACACCAGATGTTAATATATATATCTGCGAAAACCACATTCAAATCGGATCAGTATTTTTCGTGTGATGCTGGAACAAACATACAGACAGACAGAAAGAGTGACAGACAGACAGACAGACAGACAAAAAACTAACCACATTTTTGGCTTCTATAGCGATGTAGTGACAAAGGTGTAATTTCGGGTGTCATTTCATATCTTTTATGTACAGAATTTTCATTTCTACAACAAAATATTGTCTTCCTCTCGCACGCGCTTTGGTGACGCCCACTATCGTAATATTTTAATTTCGCCATAATTTCAAAACCAGACGTCCAATTTTAATCATTCAAAGACCAAATATTATCTACATAAACTGTACTTAGTGATAAAATAATTTATTTTGATAAGGATTAATAGCGTGAGTAAAATATATCCGTTTAAATGTAGTCCAAAAAAAATTCAGGATTTTTAAATAAATAAATGGCTATTGTGCCTCACTCGACATAGATAGGTATAGTGTGTCGCGGACTTTTTTGTAGACATTTATAAGATCTACAATTACTTAGAACATTTTATGGTTCTATCTTTTATAGTTTAGGCAGCGTACGCAAAATAAGTAACTTTTCTAGCTGATTTTTTACACCTTGCGTCCGAAAAACTCAAATATCTTACGGAACCCTACTTTTTTCCAAAATAAAATGTAGCCTATGTTCAGCAGAAATAATGTAGGATTCCAATGGTGAAAGAATTTTTCAAATCGGTCCAGTAGTTTCGGAGCCTATTCGACTCAAACAAACAAACAAACAAACAAATCTTTCCTCTTTATAATAGTAGTGTAGATTATATTACATAATATATATAAAATCAGTAGATCTATACAGCTAAATCTAAATAATATCATAGTAATACGTGGTAATACAGTTTGGTTTTAAACTGTAGATGTAAGCGCCATCTATGAATTGTTTTCTGTAATTTAATGCACCGTCTGTTATTGTATTTGTGCACTGTTATGGCATTGGATGAGGTCTTATTGAACCTATCACATAATCCTGTCTTTCCCAAATTTCCCACTACGCAAGATTGGCGCCACCTTCGTCAATCGTGAAGTTCGCCCGCGTTTTACCGCTGCAAAGTTAACCGCGCTTCAAGAGAGTGAAGTTCTCGCTGGACGCTGGTACATTGAGTTTTTTGGCCACCGCTACAAAGGTCACGCGTTTTCTTTAATCCGCTAATTTTGAGGGGGCCCCCCCACACGTGTGAAGCAAAAATCCACTAATCCAAGGTAAGATCTTTCCTTTGTATCATTGCATGTGTATTTTTACAGTGATTGATGGTGAATTAATGGTACAGTTACAATTCATAGTCTTAGCTTTGAACCTATACAGTCCACTAAATTCGCATACAAACCATAATTTGGTCCTTCGAGCCGGATAATATTCTTAATTTGTGTGTTATTTACCGCGATTTTAATTAAATTTATCCGCAAACTCGCTTTTTTCTCGTGTAATTTGTAAAACAAAATGGCGACGCGAAGCCACGCCGACGCTTCTTCGGAAAAAATGGCCGACGAACGAAATTTAAAACTCGCTGAAATTAAAGCCGCCGCGTATTTTCAACGTATGCAATCAGTTTTTGATTCGATTCCAATATCGACCGCGCCCACTAGAAGTTCACAAGAATTTTTAACTAAATGCATAACTATAGATAATATCCGCGCTGAATTTGTTTCCGCAATCAATAATAAAAATGAATTAACTTTAATTCTTAATCCCAACGCATCGCCTGATTTTCAAGAAATTTTCGCATTTGATGACTTGTATAATCGAGTGAAAATTGAAGTAGCCAACCGCTCCGCTATAGAACCAAAAGAAAGCGATGTAAAATCTAATTGTAATCATGATAACGACAGTAAAATTCGATTGCCGCGATTAGAGTTGCCTACATTTAATGGGGATATTCAAAATTGGCCTATTTTTTATGAAAATTTCCGCAACATAGTACATGATAATAATATTTTGTCCGACTCAGAGAAAATGCAATATTTGCTTGGTAGATTAACGGGGCACGCGCTTGATCTAAGTAGAGGTATTTTACCTACGGGCGACAACTATTCATTGTTATGGTCCGCGCTTTGTGATAAATATAATGATCAACGCTCACTTGCAGTTTCTTATTTCAATCAACTTCTTAAATTACCAGTAATAAATACCGCAACTCCGGCCGCGTTGGAGGGTTTTGTAGATAAATATTCAACGATCGTGTCCGCTTTAAAACAAATCAATATTAAAGATTTAGCAGAGTTCATGTTTGTTCACTTAGGATTGAGATCGTTAGATTTAGAAACTGTTAAGTGTTTTGAAATGCATATTAGGGAAAACAAAGAATTTCCAACTTCATCTGAATTAATTAAATTTATTAGAGACCAGTATCGCGTTCTAAGTCGCACCAATGTAAATAATATTGTAAAGTTGTCTAGCTCGCAAAATAATAATAATACAAATTCATACAGAACTCGCGCCGCGACACAGAATAAAACGTTTAAAACATTTGTCAACGTTCAAAGTAGATATAATTCGTCGTCTCTATCCGCCTTTAATGAAACTAAATCATCGAATTGTATTTGTTGCAATGTTGATAAACACCAGCTGTACCAATGTCCTAAATTTACGTCATTAAATCCCTTTGAGCGTTACACGTACGCGAAAAATAATAAATTATGTTTTAATTGTCTTAGTCACCGACATTCTATAGCTGATTGCAATTCTACTAGCCGTTGTCGTTTCTGTACGCGTAATCATCACTCGCTTATACATTTTTCGGATTCTACAAAACGAACTTTCGCTAATACAATGACTCGCGCTGAAGGTCATAACAATAACTTAAATATTCCCTCACGCAATGATAAACATATCGCAATGTTTTCCCGCTTCCCCGCTGCTTCTCGTTATCACTCGCCCCCGCGCGCCAGCGTAGGTGCCTACTCGCACGCTTCCCGAGTAGATGCACGCAACTTTTCCTCTTATTCTCCCGCATACGGTTCAAACGAGAATTCTGATCCCCGCGTAGACACACGCAACAACATTCTCTCTTTAGGGCTTCGCCCTCCCGCATATCCCCCCGCTCCCGCTTCTTATGAAGAACACGCTCCCCGCGCATACGTACAAAACCCGCATATTGCGGACGCACCCGCACATTCCCCGTCCGCACGCACTTCTATGACAGAAGATAAGCAACAAGATAATTTCTCTTCCGCACGAAAAAATCAAAATATTTCGCTTTGTGTTACGAATACGCACTCGGAGGTCATCAACCCTTCGCGTAACATTTACAATCATACCGTACTGTTAGGTACAGCGGTATGTTACGCACAGCAATTTGATACGAAAAAATTAATACCTATTCGTGTTTTAATAGACTCTGGTTCTATGAAAGATATAATTACGCGCGAATGTTGTGATCGCTTAAATTTGCCGCTTTTTTCCGCTCAAAACGCTCAAGTTTCTGGTTTGGGTGATATTGTGAATAGACCGCATGGGTTAACAAATTTAAAATTAATTTCCCGCTTAAACGATACGATTCGGTTTGATGTACAGCCTTACGTGGTTGATAGAATTACTAGTGAATTGCCCTCATGTAAGGTTGACATTTCTTCGCTATCTTATTTAAAGGATTTGCCGCTCGCAGATAATTATTATTACCAGCCCGGGACGATTGATATGATTCTCGGTTGTGAAATATTCGCTCGCATATTGTTACAACGTAAGTTTTCTCGCGGTTCAAATGAACCTATCGCTATAGAGACCACGCTCGGTTATTTAATTTTAGGTAACGCTCCGTCCGCGTCAACTGACGATCATGCTCAAACTTTCTTTTGTAATTTTAATTGTACGTTTGAAAATTGTATTTCCCGTTTTTTTGATACGGAAGAATTACCTAATGATAATTATTTAACTCCCGCTGAACAAGAATGTGAAAATATTTTCGAACAAACTACGTCGCGAGATAGTAATGGTAGGTACTCGGTTGCGCTTCCCTTTAGAGCTGATCCCGCGTCGCTAGGAGAGTCTAGGCATATCGCCGAGCGCCGCTTTTTGTCTCTCGAACGCCGTTTGTCAGTAAACCCGCTAGTTAAACGTGAGTATGATAAAATAATAAATGAGTATATAGAAAAGGGTTATATTTCAATTGTAAACAACAACACGCATAACTCAAATCAATATTATGTAATTCCGCATCACGCTGTAGTAAGAGGAGATAAATTAACAACTAAAGTTCGAATGGTTTTAAACGCTAGTATGAAAACATCCTCTGGTATTTCGTTGAATGATATTTTACACACGGGAAAAAATTTACAATCGGATTTGTTTCGAATTATTTTAAATTTCCGCCTGTTTCCGGTCGCGGTAAGCGCTGATATTCGACAAATGTTTTTACAAGTGACAGTTAAAGAATCCTTTCGACAATATCAAAGAATTTTATATAGATTTGACTCGAATGATCCTATTCAATTGTATCAGTTTAATAGAGTAACCTTCGGTATGACATGTAGTCCGTACTTAGCCATGCGCGTGATACGTCAACTTATGAACGACGAGCGTTCACGATTTCCTGTTGCCGTTGCCGCCTTGGAAAAGGACGCAATATATACGGATGATGTTGCCTTGAGTTTTAGAAATACAGCTGAAGCTATAACCGCGTCAAAACAGCTGATTGATTTATTCGCCGCCGGCGGATTTGACTTAGTCAAATTCGCTAGTAATTCATCAGAATTTCTTAACGCTATGCCTTCTGAGGTTCGAGTAACCGATTTAGTTGATATAGGGTCAGACGGAAACCTTAAAATATTAGGCCTACAGTGGTCACCCGCTTCAGATAGTTTTTGTTTTCGCGTTACGGAAGATGACCGTAAATGTACTAAACGTAACATTCTTTCATTTGTTGCTAGGATCTGGGACTTGATGGGATTCGTAGCTCCTGTCACTCTTTTAGCAAAATTAATTATTAAATCGCTGTGGGAAAGTCATGTAGAATGGGATGACCCGCCTCCCGCAAATATTATTTCTTTATGGAACACTTTCGTAAATGAGCTGCCGTTTTTAGAGAAAATTATGATACCGCGATTTGTAGGTATTCAACCACATGTAATTCTCACCATTTTCGGTTGCGCCGACGCAAGCGAGCGCGCTTACGGTGGAATAGTTTATCTTCATGTTTATTGTAAGGAAACCCGCCAATCTATGGTTAGCTTACTGTGTGCCAAATCACGAGTAGCACCGTCTAAAACGAAAATCACGCTCGCTAGATTAGAATTAAATGCCGCTTTAATGTTATCTAAATTAATAAGTACTGTCCAAGATACATATCGCAGTCGTTGTAACGTACACAATACATTCGCCTTTTCTGATAGTATGGTCACGTTAGCATGGATTAATTCAACTCCCGCACGTTGGCAAACGTATGTAGCAAACAGAGTGGCACAGCTTCAAGAAAATGTAAGCCCGCAAATTTTTTATCATATTAAAGGTACTGAGAATTCCGCCGACTGTCTGAGCCGAGGCTTAACCCCAAGTCAGTTAGTCAGACATCCGCTATATTATAATGGCCCGCCTTTTTCTCATTTACCTGTTACGGAATGGCCGCTTAAAAAATTCGATTCTCGCAGTTGTGTTGACCCGCCTGAAATTAAAATTAACGTATTAAATACTAATGTAGTCGAACGTATATACCCGCCTTTATACGAGTTGGCTAGACGTGTTTCCTCGTGGCCAAAACTCCTTCGCATAGTCATTCTAGTTTTTCGTTTTATAAAGAAGCTCCCTCGTAAATTTGAAATTCAACATTTAAATTATGCCGAATTAGCAGTTTTACGCGACGTACAAAATGTTCATTTTTCCGAGGAATTTAAACTCATTTCTTCAAATAGTAATTTACCTAAATCTTTCGCTAAGTTAAACGCATTTGTTAAGGACGGTCTGTTTCGCGTAGGCGGAAGGCTTACGAACGCAAATCTTGATTACGATAGCAAACATCCAATATTATTGCCAGGAAAGGATCATGTTGTTGATCTAATTATTGATTACGAGCATACGCGCAATCTACATACCGGACCTGGTCTTTTACTTTCAATAATAAGACAGAAATATTGGATTTTTGGTGCTCGCAACGTTATTAGAAAGCGACTTAGTAAATGTAACCTATGTTTTAAAGTTAATCCGCGACCACAGTTTCCGATAATGGGCGATTTGCCTGCCTGTCGTGTTCGCGAATCTAAAGTATACTCGCATACAGGCACGGATTTCGCTGGCCCGGTCCAGATTATCCCTTATCGTAAGCGTGGAATCCGCTCCTGTAAGGCATATATTTGTCTGTTTATTTGCTTAGTAACGCACGCTATTCATATTGAACTTGTATCCGACTTATCTACGGCTACGTTTTTAAACGCTTTAAAACGGTTTTTGTCGCGCCGAGGACCAGTCAGTGTTATCTATTCTGACTGTGGTACTAACTTTATTGGTGCTAGATCTCATCTTAACGCTCTATATGATTTAATTAACTCGCCGGCATACAATAAGGAATATTCCAAAGTTTTAGTTGAAAACCGTATAGATTGGAAATTTAACCCGCCGCAGTCGCCGCATCACGGTGGTATTTGGGAAAGTAATATAAAATGTATCAAATCGCACTTAAATAAAATTATAGGCAATCAATTATTAACATATGAAGAGATGTCAACCGTACTTACTCAGATTGAAGCTTTACTCAATTCGCGACCGCTTTCCTTACTCAGTTCGGATCCTAATGACCCACAACCATTAACTCCAGGTCATTTTTTGACTTTAACGCCGCTTAAATCATTGCAACATACGGATTATACTAATGATCGCGAAACCTTGCTACAAAAGTATCAGCTGATAGATAAAATTGTTCAATCCTTTTGGAATAGATGGAGAGTAGAATACCTAAACACGCTACAAAGTAGACAAAAGTGGATACATAAATCCAAGTCAATATGTACTGGTACAATTGTCTTGATTAATACAAATAATATTCCGCCATTGCAGTGGCCGATCGGTATTATCGTCAAAACTTATCCCGGCACTGACGGAGTTGTACGCGTAGTAGATGTTAAAACGAAAACCGGTGTTTTTCGTCGCTCCGTTACTAAACTTTGCCCTTTACCTACCCAGTAAATGTAATATTTTCTCTATTCGTAGTCTATAAGTATTATTTAAGTTATTTAGTTAACTATCTCAATCGGGTGAACTCGCGTGATTTAATCTGTTTTTCATCTGAGTTAATAACCGCTTGAATTTTAACGCATTTAAACCTTAGCTATTTATTTGAAAGTGGATCAGATTATCCCTTTCAAGGGGGGGAGGATGTAAGCGCCATCTATGAATTGTTTTCTGTAATTTAATGCACCGTCTGTTATTGTATTTGTGCACTGTTATGGCATTGGATGAGGTCTTATTGAACCTATCACATAATCCTGTCTTTCCCAAATTTCCCACTACGCAAGATTGGCGCCACCTTCGTCAATCGTGAAGTTCGCCCGCGTTTTACCGCTGCAAAGTTAACCGCGCTTCAAGAGAGTGAAGTTCTCGCTGGACGCTGGTACATTGAGTTTTTTGGCCACCGCTACAAAGGTCACGCGTTTTCTTTAATCCGCTAATTTTGAGGGGGCCCCCCCACACGTGTGAAGCAAAAATCCACTAATCCAAGGTAAGATCTTTCCTTTGTATCATTGCATGTGTATTTTTACAGTGATTGATGGTGAATTAATGGTACAGTTACAATTCATAGTCTTAGCTTTGAACCTATACAGTCCACTAAATTCGCATACAAACCAGTAGTATTGTGCGATTATCTAATATCTATACATATAAAATTACTAGCTGTCCCGGCAAACGTTGTTTTGCCATTTAAAGTATATTATATTATCATCAGTTGATACATGTTTTACCCCCTCTTTTTTCCCCTAAGAGGGTGTGGGGGGAAGGTCATACACCAAATGTTAAGTTGAAAAACACAGTTAATACCTAATAATATGAAGTAAGTCCACTAAAGAAAAAAGTTGTATACAAAATCTGACCACTCTTTGGTCCCCAGAGAGGGTTGAGAGGGGAGGGGGGGGGAGGATTTTTATACACCAGATGTTGAGTTGGAAGAAGACAAATATAATATATCTGTGAAAACCGTATGCAAATCTGTGAAAACCGTATGCAAATCGGATCAGTAGTTTTCGTGTTAAAGAAAAAAGTTTGATACTAAATCTGACCCCCTCTTTTGTCCCCTTAGAGGGGTGGGAGGAAAAAATTTTATACACCAGATGTTAAGTTGGAAGAAGATAAATATATCTGCGAAAACCACATTCAAATCGGATCAGTATTTTTCGTGTGATGTTGGAACAAACATACAGACAGACAGAAAGAGTGACAGACAGACAGACAGACAAAAAACTAACCACATTTTTGGCTTCTATAGCGATGTAGTGACAAAGGTGTAATTTCGGGTGTCATTTCATATCTTTTATGTACAAAATTTTCATTTCTACAACAGAATATTGTCTTCCTCCCGCACGCGCTTTGGTGACGCCCACTATCGTAATATTTTAATTTCGCCATAATTTCAAAACCAAACGTCCAATTTTAATCATTCAAAGACCAAATGTTATCTACATAAACTGTACTTAGTGATAAAATAATTTATTTTGATAAGGATTAACAGCGTGAGTAAAATATATCCGTTTAAATGTAGTCCAAAAAAAATTCAGGATTTTAAATAAATAAATGGTTATTGTGCCTGACTCGACATAGATAGGTATAGTGTGTCGCGGACTTTTTTGTAGATATTTATAAGATCTACAATTACTTAGAACATTTTATGGTTCTATCTTTTATAGTTTAGGCAGCGTACGCAAAATAAGTAACTTTTCTAGCTGATTTTTTACACCTCGCGTCCGAAAAACTCAAATATCTTACGGAACCCTACTTTTTTCCAAAATAAAATGTAGCCTATGTTCAGCAGAAATAATGTAAGATTCCAATAGCAAAAGAATTTTTCAAATCGGTCCAGTAGTTTCGGAGCCTATTCGACTCAAACAAACAAACAAACAAACAAACAAATCTTTCCTCTTTATAATAGTAGTATAGAAGTATAGATAGTATAGATAGTATAGACAAGTCCTGACTGATTGACTGACTGACTGATTCATCATCGCAGAGCAAAAACTGTTAAAGTTACAGCCACGAAATTTGGTGAGCAGGGTTGTTTTAATTAGTAGACACCCACTAAGGAAGGAATTTTGGAAATTTTTACCCGAAGGGGGTGAAATAGGGGTTGAAAGTTTGTATGAAAGTCCGTCATTTCTGAAGTTAGAAATATGAAACTTTATTTTTGGGTTACTGAATAAAAATAAATGAACACGTATATAAGCGTTTTTGGAAATTCTACCGCCAAGGGGGTGAAATTGGGGTTGAAAGTTTGAATGAAAGTTCGTCATTTCTTAAGTTAGAAACATGAAACTTTATTTTTTGGGTTACTAAATAAAAATAAATGAATACGTATTTAAGCGTTTTTGGAAATTCTACCCCCAAGGGGGTGAAATTGGGGTTGAAAGTTTGAATGAAAGTCCGTCATTTCTGAAGTTAGAAACATGAAACTTTATTTTTGGGTTACTGAATAAAAATAAATGAATACGTATTTAGGCGTTTTTGGAAATTCTACCCCCAAAGGGGTGAAATAGGGGTTGAAACTTTGAATGAAAGTCCGTCATTTATTAAGTTAGAAACATGAAACTTTATTATTGGGTTACTGATTAAAATTGAATGGATATATATTTAGGCGTTTTTGGAAATTCTACCCCCAAGAGGGTGAAATTGGGGTTGACAGTTTGTATGAAACTTTCTCAATTTTAAACCGATCGGGCTGAGACTGTGTATACTTAAAGATACTATGATGTAGGCATCCCCTCAGAAAGGAATTTAATAAATTCCACCCCTAAGGGGATGAAATAGGGGATGAAAGTTTTTAGAAATTTTCTTAGACTTTCGACTGATTGATTGAACTCAATTTATTAAAGATTTGAGCTTCTATGATGAAGGCTTTAATAGGATTTGGGTTACTGAATAAAATCGTAGAAAAGTCAGTTCTGTACATTGAAAATTTTTGAAAAATAATATTTGGGACGTGATCTATGCTAACGCGGACGAAGTCGCGGGCAACAGCTAGTTTAGATATTAGATATAAAAACAATAGACGATTCGTTTATTATTGAATTCTGATTAGAAATTATTGTAAGTATAAAAATTGGAGTCTGGTTTAAATGTTGACGTGCATACTCCTGCCTGACTTGGAATCTGAATTAGCATAATAATAATAATAGGGTACTTTTGATAATATATTTTAGTAGTAGTCATTCCGATAAGGCTATCAATGCCTTGGTTTCACCGGCCTTGATTGTAAACATTTTTTGTGTGCCAATTATAAGACCGTGAATGACGCGGTATTAGTACTGTTGAAACTTGAACCAAATAGTTGGAATATTCGGCTTATCAATGAATGTCACGATTTCGGTTATCAAGAACATGATAGTATTAAGAATACACTATTGGTTCATAGTTTATTGGAAACACCACTCTCCGCTTTTAGTTCTGTAAGGCCTATTTGCACAGATCTGGTTTAAATTTAACCCTGGATTAAAACTTAAAAATCATAACTGTTATCTCTATCATCAAATATATCAGGAAGAGAAATAGAATCATATCATAGGTCAACACAGTAAGAACTCTAATAAGTAGACTAATAATGCAAACGCACACAGTAATTACATAAAATTATGCGTTTGTTATAAATGATACAGAAAAAGGGCCGGATAATCGAGTTACTACTGTAGATTAAAATCTTTAAGCCAAAAATTATGTTTATAAGGCTAGCATTCTTCTTCTTCTTCTTCTTTTTTAATGGCTTGCTCGGTGAGTTGCCAATGTCAGAGTGGCTTTAGAATGACTTTGCTCTATATTGTAGGAGCATTAAACTAGCATTAAATTAGCAAGATAGATAGCTATTAGCCAGACACAATATCTCCCAGCCAAGCAGTGACTAATGCTTAAACTATTGACTCTCTCATTGTATATTTGTATCATTGAAGCTATTACATAAAACATATTCGGCCGAAATAATTTCGGATTTTATATGACTCATAGACAATAATAATTATGTAATACCTTTAAGTTGTGCCTCAAAAGATTATTAAAATTAGAATTTAAAGCAAGTTTTTTTATTTTTTTAAAATTTCAGCCTGTACATTGTACTTTGTATGAGAAAATGGAAGCTACTTTGGTCCAAGACTATGTGTTTACATTAATATTTTAGTATGTAGTAACAGTAGTAGTTCTAGTAACTCATAAAATAAATGTACAAAAAGTGCAATGACATGTCCATATATTGTTAACAAAATTGAAATAAACATTTATTATCACTATATAATATATGAAGGTTACAATGATTTTGTTGAGTCATTTGCACATGTATCTGATATGGGTAGGAGTCCTTAGCATGAAATACGGTCCCATCCTGAAGAAAGCATGAAACTTGGCATGAATGTAGCTTCGATGTAGATATGGAAGCACGTTCAGAAATAATGTCCCCCCCCCCCCCTCCCCCCTTTTTTATCTCCCTCGTTCCGGTTTTTCGAATTTTCTACGAAAACCATAAGACTGAGGAGTTTACTCTTTAGAGAACAAATTATCGTCGATAAATTACCTACAAAACGATATAGCATTATATAGTGGTAAGATTAATATATTTCTGTTTACAGCCACCAACGTATTAAAACAGTATGAAATTGTAAAAACAGACTAACTTTTTTTTTTCTTGCTCCATTTATAGGAAAACGACAAGAGTGGTGAGAAAATAGACTAAAGAAGTTAGATATCTTATACATTGAGCTACAAAATGACACCTATTTCATAGTCGTAGAGGCATCACTTCCAGAGTTACAGCTTACCGCGTCTGACTCAAGTACTCGTTTTTTTACCGTTTTACAATTTCTTAGATTTAGAGCTAAGGGTTTCAAGATATTTATTAAAAATACAGTAAAATACAGTAAAAATTATGAAGTTCTCATATATGTGCTTTAATGTGGATATAGAAGCATGTCGAAAAATTATTTTTTCCCCCCCATTCCCCCCCTTCGTATATGTATCGTTTGGTAAATCGTGGTTTTTCTTATTTTTTATGAAAACGGGTACAGCTATCAGAAAACTGTCAAAGAACAATATGTTGTTTATTAAATTCTCTACAACACTGTCTTTAGACGTATGTTGATAGAACTTATAGTTTAAAAAATATGTACATGTAACTTGGAAGTTTTATTAAAAAATGCAAACATTTTACTAAAGATAGTACTATATGTGTACTAAATACCTAAAATAGCTGAGTGCGACCGCGTGATAGGTATCAGCTGCAGAGCTGTGGCGACAGTAGGGGTGTGGGGCGGTGGAGTGGGGCATAGCCTTGCCTGCCCGACCCGACAGGTAACGACAACCGACCGATCAGTCCGCCCGTTTCGTCTGGTTTTTCGAATTTTCTATAATAATCTAATCATACGATACATACGAAGCCCCCCCTTCGTATATGTATCGTATGGTAAATCGTGGTTTTTCTTATTTTTTATGAAAACGGGTACAGCTATCAGAAAACTGTCAAAGAACAATATGTTGTTTATTAAATTCTCTACAACATTGTCTTTAGACGTATGTTGATAGATTTTATAGTTTACAAAATATGTACATGTAAAAAGGTAAAAAACCGATTACTTGAATGACGCGGTAAACTGTAACTCGGAAGTAATGCCTCTACGACTATGAAATAGGTGTCATTTTGTAGCTCAATGTATAAGGTATCTAACTTCTTTAGTCTATTTTCTCACCACTCTTGTCGTTTTCCTATAAATGGAGCAAGAATAAAAAAAGTTAGTCTGTTTTTACAATTTCATACTGTTTTAATACGTTGGTGGCTGTAAACAGAAATATATTAATCTTACCACTATATATAATGCTATATCGTTTTGTAGGTAATTTATCGACGATAATTTGTTTTCTGAAGAGTAAACTCCTCAGTCTTATCGTTTTCGTAGAAAATTCGAAAAACCAGACGAAACGGGCGGACTGATCGGTCGGTTGTCGTTAGCTGTCGGGTAACGACAACCGACTGGGGGGAAAAAATAATTTTTCGACATGCTTCTATATCCACATTAAAGCACATATATGACAACTTCATAATTTTGACTGTATTTTTAATACTAATTGTTGAAACCCTTAGCTCTAAATCTAAGAAATTGTAAAACTGTAAAAAAACGAGTACTTGAGTCAGACGCGGTAAGCTGTAACTCTGGAAGTAATGCCTCTACGACTATGAAATAGGTGTCATTTTGTAGCTCAATGTATAAGGTATCTAACTTCTTTAGTCTATTTTCTCACCACTCTTGTCGTTTTCCTATAAATGGAGCAAGAATAAAAAAAGTTAGCCTATTTTTACAATTTCATAATATGTTATATTATATATATTAATCTTACCACTATATAATGTGGTACCGTTTTGTAGGTAATTTATCGACGATAATTTATTCCCTAAAGAGTAAACTCCTCAGTCTTATCGTTTTCGTAGAAAATTCGAAAAACCGGAATGAGGGAGATAAAAAGGGTGGGGAGGGGGGGAAACCATTATTTCTGGACGTGTTTCCATATCTAAATTTAAGCACATATATATATGATAGCTACATTCATGCCAAGTTTCATGCTTTCTTCAAGATGGTACCATAAAATTGAGTTTTGTTAGGACAAGGAGCCGTACTAATAATTTAATGCCAAGATAAAAAATTGTACAAAAATTTTAAGGCAAGAGCATTACCCAATTCATCTAAAAAACATGAATGAAAAGCAAAGTCAAGAGAAATAGTTTTGTATTTTTGTTCATGAGGAAGTAATTTCTTATACAAAATTTTATTTTACTTGTAGATTCATTTTATTCATTTGAACTTGGTCCAGTAATGTTAATTATAAACTACAGGATAATTACATAAACTTAATTAATGTTTGCTGTAGAAATATTTTTCCTTGTCATCAATAATTATTATGTTACTTAATATAAGTATAATAAAAAGTGAAAAACTCTCAAAATTACGAAGACTTTGTGACTTCATTATTTACTTTTACTCGATAAATATGAATATTCAAACAAAATTCTTAATAGCCCTTAACAAATTTTGGTTATTTGTGACAAAATATTATGATATATAAATTATAATTTATTGTAAAACAATAATTACCTACAAACTTCAATTTCATGCTCATACCACAAGTTGCCACTCACAGATTACATTTTTTCTGTCTTTTTCTGTATAGTGGCTTTTCAAACATAATTGACAAAGACAACAACATATACTATTGCAAGCCTTTAGTTAATTTGTATTAATAAAGGTCGTCACAGACTTCCCCCCGATGGTTGCTCGCCTTGTCGTGGCGGTGGGGCTCTAGTAACCGCGGCTTGGACAACCGCGGTGAAGCGAAGAGGCAACCAGGGCCGGCCGGTGTCGCCGCCTGGCCCGAGGAGGGCGCTCCCAGCGGACTGGAGGAGTCCGCTGCGGATGCGCACCGAGGTGGGGCTGCAGAGGAAGAGGCAAGTAGGTATTACGATGCGCCGCTTGCCCTATCCTCTGCGGCCGAGGTGTGGTCGGTGGCAGAGCCACAGACCTGATCTGCCACATGGCCTCCAAGTAGCAGACTCGGGGGGCGTCTGCTACAGCCCTGGTGGGGGCCGAGGAGGAGGGCGCACGTGTTGTGCGCCCATCGTGGAGTCTTCGGACCGCTGGCGGGGTCGCGGATGTGTGTATCGTTCCCGTGGCCCCGTCAAAAGGCGGCGTGGCGGAAGATGGGGGGGGTTTTAGTGGGTATACCGTGGTCTCATTAGCTACGGGAGTCCCACATCACCGCTCGGGTCGCCCCCTGCGCCTGGGTGGTATGCGTAATGCATTTCCCCCTCCGGGAAAAAAAAAAAAAAAAAAAAAAAAAAAAAAAAAAAAAAAAAAAAAAAAAGGTCGTCACAGACTTAGCTATAATATATATTAATATGCCGTACTAAACACTGAGACCAGAAATATATATATGATAGCTGAGTGTGTGGTCACTCGAAAATTGTATAGAAAATATATAGTAATATGCCTAGCTATAAACATATTAATATATTATATTATAGCTAAGTCTGTGATGGCCTTAAGGCAGTAACATTTTTTTCTTCCACTACTCTTAGTATATAATTAAAAAATATATAACCTGGCTTTAGCACACCCATCTCTTCCACACAAAATATACTATGAGCTGTCACTTCCTATGTGTATCAGTTATTTCTAATCTGCATAAGCCATGGGGTAAGGATCATATAAATGATTTTAAACTGTATGTCCTTGAGCAAAGAGTTCAATATTGTAGTGTCGTGTGATAATATAGCTGTGCAGCAGTATATGGTGGTATGGTTAACTTCACCTAATGAATACATAATAAGTTATAACTTTTACATCATAGAAAACATATGGGGTGTTATGAACAATGTTGTTAAAGATTTTTTTGTATTGTATGTTTCAAAAGTTACTGAATAATATTATCAGTTTTTTTTATACATTTAACGAGCTTTTTTTAATTTGTCTCAAATGGCTATAGCTTACTTCGACGACCTCTGTGGCTCAGTGGTGAGCGCGTTTGTAGCTCAAGCCGAAGGTCGCGGGTTCAAATCCCGCTGATGGAACAAAAAGTTTTCAATGTTCCCGGGTCTGGATGTGTATTAAATATGTGTATGATATAATAAAAATCTTAAATAATATATATCTGGTACCTGTAACACAAGTCCTTTAGGTACTTAGCACGGGGCCAGACTGACGTGGTGTGAACTGTGAAGTGTCCATAGATATTAAGGGCCCGGGGTACCCTCGAAATTTTCATACAATATTCTTAATACCAAAATCATTTTCTTATACGTAAATATTTAACATGTTTGAGTTATTTTTCAGCTTAAGATAGTAATTACCTAGGGTCCTGAACAAAATTTTTTTTACAAAATATTTAAATACTAAAAAAAAATTTTTGTGTTTAAATATTTTTTTGGCCTTTGCCCAGCAGTGGGACACAGTGGGGCAATAATAATAATAATAATAATAAATATTTTTTTAGTAAATTTACTACTAAATATTTAAACATAAAAAAATAGACAAAAACACTAAAAAATATATAAATAAATAGTAAAACTACAAAATATTTAAATAAAAAAAATATTTTTAGTTTAAATATTTTGTAGTAAATTTACTATTTATTTATATATTTTTTAGTGTTTTTGTCTATTTTTTGGTGTTTAAATATTTAGTAGTAAATTTACTAAAAAATATTTAAACACAAAATTTTTTTTTAGTATTTAAATATTTTGTAAAAAAAAATTGTTCAGGACCCTAGGTAATTACTATCTTAAGCTGAAAAATAGCTCAAACATGTTAAATATTTTCGTATGAGAAAATGATTTTGGTATTAAGAATGTATGAAAATTTCGAGGGTACCCCGGCCTCTTTATTACGAGGCCGGGGTATAATAATATTTTATTAATGAGCTTTTTTTTAATTTGTCTCAATTTTTTATAGTACTTACCTAATAATAACTTTGGTTTTGGTTCTGGTAGGGAACCATTTTTCTCTCCATTATTCTGTAACAAAATAATATATGAGATATAAATCCTATGACTTCCTGATCATAAAAACAAAAACTATTTTTTTATTAATTATATTTTATTTTATTATTAAATAATTTTTTTATTACAATAAAGTAAAAGACAATCAAACAACAGACAAAATATAATCTTTAAATAAGTTTTTATAATTGTCCGGATATCACAGGCACCTAGCCTGTAAACGAGCAAACGGGTCACCTGATGGAAAGCAACTTCCGTCACCCATGGACACTCACAGCATCAGAAGAGCTGCAGGTGCGTTACCTTGCCGGCCTTTTAAGAGGGAATAGGGTAATAGGGGAGGGTAGGGATGGGAAGGGAAGGATTAGGGGAGGGTAGGGAAGGAAATAGGGTATTGGATTGGGCCTCCGGTAAACTCACTCACTCGGCGAAACACAGCGCAAGTGCTGTTTCACGCCGGTTTTCTGTGAGAACGTGGTATTTCTCCGGTCGAGCCGGCCCATTCGTGCCGAAGCATAGCTCTCCCACGTATATACAATGATAGTTACGTACTCATTAACTAATATATTTTACTTACATTCTACTTTAACTACACTAATATACTCTCCTGGGACTAAATTGGTTCAGCATTAGCGGTTATACCATGAAGATGTAAGGAACAGATGGAAGGGAACAACTTTGCATTAACCATAATAATAAAATAGATTACTTAGTAACTACTTACTTTGGGATAGATATAGCTTTTAAAATTCTCCTTGGCGTCATTCATCCTACTGATAAGTATGTTATTGACCCACTATGCACTTTTACTAACAAATTCACTAATTATAAGCATTGTCACGAAACGAACACTGAATATGTTTTATAATATAGCACAGTTTTCCACTACGGGGCAACATAGTACAGCCTAAAATGTATGAATTGGTAACAATCGCACTCCATCTAATAAGTAAACACTCCAAATATCATACAACGCTATTATTCTTTTTGGCAGCAAAAAAGACTTGTTATATAGGTTTTTACATTTTTAACAAAGAAATGAAACAAGAATAATAATTAAGTTATTAATTTGAAAAATAATAATCACATTCATGACATAATCCTCAAATCTCGACGCGACGGCCATAGACAAAGAATTAGCGATTATAAACGTTTTATGACAGCTATCTAATGTCAAGTCACCTGTCACACCATAGACAACACCAAAATAATGTTACCCGTATGAAAATAACTGACCATCGAATAGCAAAAATTGAAATTTGAAGCCCGATTGGTGAAAAGAAATGTTTTTTCCTATTTTTACATTTCACATTAGATATAGGTAGGTAAAATAAACAACAGTACCTATTATAAATTTTGAAAATAAGTAAATAAATTTTTTTACTTGGTAACATGATAGCAATTTTATCTATGAAATATTTTATATCCTGTGACATTTTCATTATCAGTAAAAAAAGTAGGTACCCTGTACCTACATACCTCACACATACCTACATGTATCCAAAAATGGCGAATGAAAATTTTTTGTTCAGTGTAAATTAATTATTTGGAAGTTTATGTGTGTTATTTATTATTGGACAGTTGAATAGAAATACAACAGCAACCATGGCAGACGCTGTCGTGGAACCTAGACCCACTCTACGATTTTTTTGCCACAGGTGTCTCGTGGAATTTGAGAGTGTTTTGCAGGTAAAAATCAATACCTAACCAAGTAATTCCCTCTAGGTCCATTAATTCATCAAAATAGTGCACGACGAATGCCCTATTCTTAACTACGGCCCTGCTAATTAACGTTTTCCTTCCTTTACTACAAGCTTCATGACGAATCCTCACGTAAACTGCGTCGCTATTGGTTCACCCGGTCACAATGTATTTTTCTCTATTGAAGTTCTAGATTAGTCCTAATAATCGTCAATATGAGTTACAAAAGGTTGCATCATCTAAACCACAGCTTTGACCCATACAATGTGCACCAACATGTTCCTCAGTCCTCACCATTCTGACAATTTGCTGATAAAAATGACAAAATGTACAAAAACAAACGTTTTTTTCCACGTGATTTATCAGCATAAGCAACTTTGGCCTTGAAGTTTTATAGGTTCTATTAGGTATATCAGTAATGAGCCTATAGATCAATATTTTATTGTCTTCTATTTCTAGAAGATTCTTGAACCTTGAATGTATGTATTGTATAACTCAAATATAACTCAAAACAAAAGTCATACATCCTCCAGTGAATTTGGGATCTAACAGATGTAATGAAATCAACTAAACAGAAGAGCCATATGGAAAACTATTTACAATAATTAATAATCAAGACTGAATTAATAATGTTAATAAAAACCCATTTTACTAAGTTTTTGTGATTTTTAATTTACACTTTTTGTTGGAGCTTTGTAAAGATAGTCAAATATGCGTAGTTAAGATAAAAAGTAATTCATAATGCCAAACAATAATACATCCTATCTTAAATTGAAGAATTAACTAGTAAAAAGGTTTATTTTTATTTGGTTTTAAAATAATTATTCTTGTCTCATTTCAGGACTACTGCTGTCCATTCTGTCAGGGTGGTTTTGTTGAGCAGCTTGAGGCAAATGCAGACAGAACATCATCTAGCGATGACTTTAGTGATGCGGACATGAGTAATATTGACGATTTGACTGATGAATTGGTAAATAGAGATGAAGCCAATGCACAAAATAGAGTAAGAATAAGATTTGTTATACATAAAAGAGCTCGGAGATGCTTGGGTGCCTTTATCATGGATATTAACTGCTATCAGCTATGCTCATACATATTTTACTTGATATTAAAGACCAAATAAAAAAGTGAAGAGAGTCCTAAAAAGAATTGGATGCTCTAAATAAAAACATGCCTCTTCATGTTATTATTGAATTACACACACACTCATGCACACACAAAAATATAAAAAATATTTACAAGCTTAGTTTAAATTACATCTGGCCTTAATATTACAAAAAGTTGTTCAATTGGTAGTACACACAAGTATAAAAATCTTGACGTAAGCTTTTTAGAGTATGGGTGCATTCATTTTTATATTCTATGCATTTTCTGCTGTAGTGTTTGGGACAACACGTGATCCTGAATCGCATGTTGTCCCAAACGCTACATGAGGAAAATGCGCAAGAAAATCCATTCATCTGAACATGCTTTTATGTGAGTGTGTGTGTGTAAGGTATTGCAGTGAAATTTTGTGACTCAGCTCTTTCCAGTGCACAGTGGCGTAACTATAGGGTGGCAGGGCTGGCAAAATGCCATGGGCCCCCGACCCAAGAGGCCGTGGGGTCAGATTTTTTAGGGTTCCGTACCCAAAGGGTAAAAACAGGACCCTATTACTAAGACTTTGTTGTCTGTCCGTCTGTCTGTATGTGTCTGTCTGTCTGTCTGTCTCCAGGCTGTAACTCAAGAACGGTAATAGCTAGAGATTTGATATTTTCACAGATTATGTATATCTGTTGCCGCTATAACAACAAATACTAAAAATAAAATAAAATGAATATTTAAGGGGGGCTCCCATACAACAAATGTGATTTTTTTGGTCTTTTTTGTTCTATATCAAAAATGGCAACAGGTAGGTACTTGAATTTTTCACAAAATCCTTAGTTATATGTGTACTTTAATATTTAATAATAATCTATATACATATAATAAAATCGTAGAGGTAAAATTTTTGTACATTGAAAATAAACTTGAAAAAACGAGTCAGGGGCATATTAGAAGAGTAGTAGAACACATCTCAACTGTTTTTGAAATTTTTGTTTCTCTGTCTGTTTGTCTGTTTGTACAGGCTAATCTCGGAATCCGCTGGACCGATTTCAATGAAATTTGGCATTGTGATACCTTACAACTCCCATACAAAAAACACAATTTATGGCCTAATTTTGCTCTATAATGGTACGGAACCCTTCGTGCGCGATTCCGACTCGCACTTGGCCGATTATTTTATGTAACATTGTTTTATTATTAACGTGCGGGCCCCAGATGTTATAGTTGCCACTGGCTATTTCTTCACTTTTTTGTTGGATTAGTGAGCTTGAGATAATATTTATCAGTCAATGCATCATATTCTTCATTTGTCAGACTTATTTACTGTTTTTTAGGAAAAAATTAAACTTTGTATTTCGTAAGTCTGTTTCTTGTACTTATCAGACCTATGTGGTTCTTAAGAGCAACATTTTTAACAAATTTCATTTCTAACTTTGTGTATATTATGGATTATAGTTTTGACTTAATTTTTTCTTACGCTTGATAAGATTTAAGAACAGATTCTTTTAAAGAAAGTGTTTTGGTATTAAATATTATTGATTGCTACATATATTATGTAATTTTATTGACTTCTATTTCAGGCTCCAATGCTGGACGACTTAGCGTTTTTAATGTCAGGGGGTAGGTTACGGTAAGTTTCAAGTTTGAATTTGCTTTTACTTACTTTTTGTTACCTGGTAGCTTTTTGTGTGTGGATTTTCTAAAAGTAAATTGTTAACTGAAAACATTTAACTACAAACTAAATTACAACCACACCAAATTTTAATAAAATCTGTTGACTAGTTTTTACGTGAAGAAGTAACAAACACGCACAAAATTTTAACTCTTTAATTATGAGATGTGTTGCGAGGAATGTGTTCTTAAGATCCAATAGAATCGCTGCGCTGAGCGAGGTCACGTCAATGAAGTGATTCTTTTAGTTTTCAAAATCACATTCCTCAATCACCATCTCTGGTGAAAACGCAGCCTTAAACAAAAATAACAGTTAAAACTATAAAAAACACGTTTTTTAACAAAAAAGTTAACGAATAGGTAATTGCATTGTCATTTGCTCTGCAATATATACAAAGTTTTGAATTAATTAGACTACTGAGATAGGTAAAATTCATGCTCAAAGTTAATGCGGAAACTTTGAGCATGAATGGCTGTATAGTGTATACTGTAATCTGTACACAGTATAGCCCAAGATAATAAAAGCGTGTAATAAAAATTCATAATTTCAGGAACTCCGGTTCAGGGAGCACCACAAGCGGGTCGAACACTCCGGGCCAGGGTCAGGGGCGGAGGCACACGCTCATGGAGGAGTTAGTGTGGATGATCGGGGGCGCGCGCCCCACCACCGGCGCCATGACCGCCGGAGCACCCTTCGTGTTGGTCGGCGCTCCGGGGGATTATGTGTTTGGTGGTGAAGGTGTGTTATGGTTATATCAACAAATTACGATTCATCAGACTGAATTTTGGTGTCGGTAGTGTCTAGATAGTTATATATTATGTATGATAAACATTATAAAATCTTTTTTTATGTAAAAGTCAAAGAATTTTCTATAAGAGAATAATCTACAAAAAAAATCAATATCAAAATTCTATGTATCTAGGACCATGTTCCATATTTTAAAGGTGATCGCACATTTAGCAGCACGCACGCGCCGAACGCGCCGCATTTAAAAATTCGTTTTGTATAAATCGATGTGAAACCTCGCACATTCGGCCGCACCGTACGCGCCGCATTTCGTGTACTACGTGCGTTCGACGCGTACGGTGCGTACGGTGCGATCAGCATATTGCAGATTAATCAATCATGCATCACTACTATCTCATCATCGTGTATCAGCCCCCCACTTACCTTCTGCAACAACATTTCAGGTCTAGACGCAGTAGTGACGCAGCTGCTAGGTCAACTAGAGCAGGCGGGGCCGCCGCCGCTGCCGCAGGACAGACTGGCTGAGCTGCCCTCGCAGGTGGTTAACGAGGAGCTCGCTGCCACCAACACAGCTTGCTCAGTGTGCTGGGATAACTTTTCACTCGGTGAGTTGCAGTTTAAAAGGTTCCTGATGTGTACTATCAGGGAAGTTGATTCCTAGGCAGATGGGGACCTACGTAATTTGGTCCCACTATGTCAAACCCAGCCGACAGATCTCAACTAGCATTGAATAGACATGATCCAACCAAACGACGTAGATCTGTCAACTGCCGAAGCAATTTCTTCGATGGTACTTGACACTAAGATTTTTTAAATCAAATAATTTATTTTTCAAATTATGTGTGTTCATGCTGGTTATCAGACTTGTCTTCAACAAAATTTTCCCAGATTTCAACAAAATTTTCTCAGACAGAGGAAAATTGATAAAATTTTCCCAGATTATGTATTTTTGTTAAGGGAGGTTCATTTCGTAGATGTTTTTTCATGCCGCATGCGGACCAGATCCGCGCGCGGATGACAGCACGCTTGATAGGAAAAGTGCCCTTACAATAAGTATAACTTAAGACACTTGACTCAACTACAGTGGTTTCAAAAATATAATGCCAACTTACTTTGTAATGAGTAATCTTACATTTCATGTTAGAAAAATATTATGATTTTGCTCTATTGAATATGAAAATAAGTAATAATTTTATCAGAATTACTAACCTGCGTTAGTAACTTACACTAATTAAATTCTGTTAAGGTAGAAAACGTGTAACTCAAAACAAAAACTCATAAAACAATTATCAATTTCAGGCGAGAACGTATCGAAATTGGAGTGCGACCACATGTTCCATTCCAAGTGTATAACCCCCTGGCTGCAACTACACGCGACCTGTCCGATCTGCCGGCGCTCCCTGTTACCCGAACAACCCGACACGGAACCCAGCAATCCACCCGCAACGGGACAACCCTCGGAACCCAGTCCACCAGCCAACCCTCCCCCTGGGAACCCCAGCAACCCAGGCAACACACCCAATATCCCCCCACGCAGAGCAGCCTCGCTACTCAGCACACTACTCGGACATCAGATCGGTGTTGCTCCAGGCACAGCCACAAGACCAACACAACAAATTCGTATAGGTATGTTTTGTCATTATTATTTTGAGGACCTGTTTCACTACTTCCTGATAAAGTGCCGAATAGGCTATTCACAACTTTTTTGACAAATTCTTCATACTCAATCTGTCAAGTTAATTGGTTGGAAAAGCCTATTCGACTCAGCTGCACTAGTATAAATTGACCCTAACGGCCGGGACACAAAAACACGATACGACGTCGTGTCGCACCACGACGCGGCGTCGTTTCACGATGCGACGTGGTGTCGTGGGAATCCACGATGCGTCATCTTTGAATTTCTACGTGAGTTTCAACGACGCGACATCTTGCCGTATATCGTGGCACGTCGTCGCGTCGTAGTTTTTTACGATGCTCGTCGTGGATTCCCACGACACGACGTCGCATCGTGAAACGACTCGACGTCGTATCGTGTTTTTGTGTCCCGGACCTTATTCTGACTTCACTAAACACAATTCCCCCGCAGCGCCGCGCATGGTGATCCGTCGCGGGCCGCTGGCGGTGCGCCGCACGCGCTCGCAGTGGCCGCCCGCCGGCAGCTCCGCCCCGCCCCCCGCGCCGCCCGCACCGCCCGCCCCGCCCCCGCCCTCGCTGCCAGACTACAACACCGACCTCGACTATGATTAAGGTGATAATAATAATTATTATCAGTTACAAGTCCATACTAAATTTATAAAAGTGTATCTGTCTGTCTGTCTTTGTGAAGAGGTTAAACACCTTTTCACGTTTAAACTTCGAACCTATTATGATGATAATATGAGATATGAAGATACTTAGCGTTTTAATATTATTGACGCTGTTAATGTTGTTGTCGCATTAAATGTTGAATCACTGTTTTACAGGCTGGCTGGCTGGCGCCCACGGCGCACTCGTGTTGGCGGGCCGCCCTCGCGACGTGACAATGAACTAGTGAAGTGTAGTGAAGTGTCGGACGACCGGTGAAGTGGCCGAGTTAAATTCCGTTGTGACGTCATCCGCTGTGATGTGCCTTTCGTTTCCCACGCGTAGCAGCCAAAATAACGATAAGCTTCGATAGCCTGATGGGCTCAGACGAGGTACGGTAGAAACGATAACTTAATAAAATGTATGAGACAAATCAAATTGAGGAAAAGGCAACTTCGCACGTCATCACACGAAACGAGGTATCATGCCACCATTTTTACATTCAGGGGTTCTTTTCTTATGTCTCGAATGTCACTTCGATAGCTATGCTTGCTCGCGCTTATACAGTTGCAAGTGATAGAGAAGGATCAAATCGCCATTTAAGGTATCAGAATTTTAACCCTGACTTCACATAAATAGCGCTGAATTCGTCCATCACGCGTTGTCCGGAAATCTAGCAATAATATATTATGTCGATACATTTTATTACTCTTTAACTTGTTATCTTTTTTATTGATACTTTGGCTAAGCCAGATTGTAAATATGAAACGAGTCACGGGGTCGCGTCGAATTATGTGATATTTCTTTCTTCTTTAATGTAGAGACTAAAATGTTTCAACCCCAATTGCTAGCAATGAAATAATAGAAATTAAGAAAGTTAAATCAACATCCTACTATGCCTGTACAGTAGTATAAGCCTTTTAACAGTAAACTTTGTGAATTTGGATATTTTAAGAAGTTTACGATAATGCTGTATGTTACAGGTACTCACTACTCGAGTTAGGTCTCACGATATATTGTAATACTATAGTTATGTTTATTTATTACAAAACATTATGAAATTGATTGATTTTTTAATTCATGTCCATTTAAATATTGCCTGCAATGAAATGAAAGAATATAAAACATGCATGATATGGGACTGGAAAACTCGGAGATCCAAAATGCTCTTGTATTACTTACATTCTGTTTCAAATTCGTCTAATTAGTTGTTCTTCATAGTAGATGCTTTTGTTGTTATTTATTTTATTCTGAGTGACAGAGACAGAAGTCTCGGATGAGCTATTCATTACGTCTTATTAGGCAATTTTTAACTGAAAATACTACTTTAGATTTGTAAAGTATATTGTGATGTAATTTTAAAGGTACAAGACTTGTTAAACATGTCTACCTCAAATACATCCTGTAGTATACGTGTTATGTTGCAGTGAGTGAGTGCATGTGAGAGAATGAGCCAATTGAGATAAGATATATGTGACAGATTTGTCTGAGGTTGAAACTGACAGAAATGGTCACATTTTTTTAATGTTGGTAAAAATTGAAAGAAGAATTTTTAATCAACATCAGCTTCTCAAAACTTACGTTTTGAAGATCATGATTCTGATCCCTGTGTATTATACCGGCTAGGACGTCACTCTGAAGCGCAAGTCTTCGCCATTTGGATGTGTACATTAAAATCTGTTTTAATTATAATTTAAATAGAAGCATTAAATGAGTTATTTGATGACATATTATTATTTTAATACATTAAGGCCAAAATTCAACGACTATTAAAGTTAATGATTGTATTAATAATACTAATATGTTACCTCTTTCGTGTTTCATATGAATGAAAGAGGAGACATGAAAATTTAACAAGCTGTTAAGACCAGGCGTTGGTGAAATTGGACCTTAAGCTTTTGTTTTAATACATTAAAATCAAAAGTTTTTGAATAATTTAACTACATATCTTTCAAAGTTGTGTGAATCGTCATATTACGAACTAGTATCAAGTGCGAATGTTTACTATTTAATTTAAAATTAAATCCCGCACTCCTTTCTATGAAAACACACAAACAATAACGGGCCCCCGTAAGGGCTACTGGCGCTTGTGTGCAAAAAAAAGGATTTTGGGTGCCTCTTTAGGCGAATTTTTTGGGTCCTTGGTTTTGGCGCCCCTAGAGGATGGCGCCCGTGTGCATTGCACACATTGCACATATGGTAGCAGGGGCCCTGAATAAGTGTGATAGAGTTTTAGCTGACTGAATATAAATGTGTGTCTAAAATAATATATATCTACACTACTATTATAAAGAGGAAAGATTTGTTTGTTTGTTTGTTTGTTTGTTTGAGTCGAATAGGCTCCGAAACTACTGGACCGATTTGAAAAATTCTTTCACCATTGGAATCCTGCATTATTTCTGCTGAACATAGGCTAATTTTTATTTTGGAAAAATATAAGGTTCCGTAAGATATTTGGGATTTTCGGACGCAAGGTGTAAAAAATCAACTAGAAAAGTTACTTATTTTGCGTACGCTGCCTAAACTATAAAAGATAGAGGCATAAAATGTTCTAAGTAATTATAGATCTTTTAAATATCTACAAAAAAGTCCGCGACACACTATACCTATCTATGTTGAGTGAGGCACAATAACCATTTTTTTATAAAAAAATCTTGAATTTTTTTTGGACTATATTTAAACGCGTTTATTTAAATAATGCTATTGACCCTTATCAAAATAAATTATTTCATCACTAAGTACAGTTAATGTAGATAATATTTGGTCTTTGAATGATTAAAATTGGACGTTTGGTTTAAATGTTACGGCGAAATTAAAATATTACGATTTCTGCTGCACGTTGCGAATTGGGCGTCAAGGCGCGACGCGCGGGTGTGCGTGCGGTAGGGGAGAGATTTAATTATCAGTGCCACCGACTCGCCCGGAGAGTCCACGTAAATATTACCTCGATCGTGGGAATCGCAGACACAATAGATTTTCAATAGTTATGCGACAGCCGGGTGCTGCTTTATTGATTTGATATAGACTATAGTGCTTCATTATTATAATCCTAATTTCAAAAAAGCTTTAAAAGTTATGACTAAGAAAGTAATATTTTTAGAACTTTTTAAAATACGTTTTGAATGACTGTTATTTTTGATTGCTATTATAATTAATTAATTTCTTTAACTATAAATCTATACATAATATAATGAAACTGTAGAAATGTGAAGGGGGTTAGATTTTGTATCAAGCTTTTGCTTTAACACGAAAACTACTGATCCGATTTGCATACGGTTTCCGCAGATATATTTGCCTTCTTCCAACTCAACATCTGGTGTATAAACTTTCCCCCCCACCCCTCTAAGGGGACCCAAAGGGGGGTCAGATTTTGTATCAAATTTTTTCTTTAATGGACTTACGTCATATTATTAATTGTATTTTCCAACTTAACATCAGTTTTCACCCCACCCCTCTTAGGGGACAAAAGGGGGGGGGGGGTTAGATTTTGTATCAATTACTGATGAAGTAGAAATACTTTAAATGGCAAAACAACGTTTGCCGGGACAGCTAGTATTATATTATAATTATATAATAGCACAATTTTGTTTTGTGGTTTGATTGACGGATTAAATCGAGAATCAGTAGAGAAGCGTCATGAATTTGATAATATACTAGTAGTGTGACTACTTATAAATTGATAAAAGCCACTAAAATTAAGGAATATAGTTGCTCACATTAGAAATTCATGCGATCAATTGGGTATACTATTATATTCTTTTGATTTCAGATGAGATGTGAAACATCATTTTTAAACTCATGATTTTTTAAATACAATCAATAATAATAATCATTTTTCGTCTAGCTGTTTGAAAACGATTCCGTAGTTAGCATAGTCAAAACAGACTGCACTTTTAGACAATGTAATAAAAAGTTAAATAGAACACTGTTGTAGCAAAAAGCTTAGCATGGCCAGCATGCTTTGTATGGCCACTATAGAAATAATTCCGAATAGGATTCTTTCTATGTAAGAATAGACAAAGTGACAGATTGACAAAACGATCTGTCAATATTTCTATTCCTTCACATTTCTACTGCAACCATGGTAAGCTTGCTGGTCATAGCAAGGAGCTAAAAACATACCTCATAAATCATAATTTGTGTGTTATGTAAATTGTATAGAAACAGCATAATATTGTAATTTACTCCATCTTGGTCTAAATGTAAACAGATCTATGGACATAATGCTACCAATTTAAATATTACGTGTGCGCAGTAAAACAATCTTAAGGTGGCTTTCCGATCTTCTGTAGTGGCATAGAGTAAAGTGAAACCTAATATTATAAATGCGAAAGTGTGTCTGTCTGTCTGTCTGTCTGTCTGTCTGTCTGTCTGTCTGTCTGTCTGTCTGTCTGTCTGTCTGTCTGTCTGTTACCTCTTCACGTTCAAACCGCTGAATCGATTTTGCTGAAATTTGGCATGGAGATACTTGTCCTGGGAAAGGACATAGCCATTTAGGATACTTTTTATCCCGGAAAAATGTACGGTTCCTGTGCGATGAACTTTTTAGTAGTAGTAGTTCATAAAGTGGCATTTAATTTGAATTTTTATCGGTCGCGGTCGCAGGCGTCAAAGATCGGAAAGCCATCTTAACAACACATTAAAGGCTCCATTCCACCGCGGCGCACGCGCACGCGTGGACGTGCACGGATTTATTTCTTTGACTTGAGTCAATTCGTGCGTAGCGTGTCCGTGGGTTGCAGTGGACACAGTCACATATTATATTTTCATACAAAGCGAAGCTTGCTGCTTGACGCACGTGAGTAGTCTCTCCGTGCGCCGCGGTGGAATGGAGCCCTAATTTGGTCGATTAAATTTCTTGTTTACATTTAGAACAAAATTTTGAAACTGAGTATCATAATAATTAGTAAGCTTTTCTCTGTGTACTAGCTAATAATAATTCCTAACGCAATAGTTACATAATATTATAAACTTTAGACATAATACATTATACAATATACAATATTATTATGAACTGTAAATTTGTAAATTAACGAGAAATAAATTCGAAATTTATTTTGCGAAATTTTGTACTGTTTGATTTTGTGTAACGTTTTATTATTTACTGGTTTACAGGTTGTATATTTCAGTAGTACTCAACCTCTTTTTTATACGGGCCACAAGCACGTTCTGGTCTTAAGGCCGTCACAGACTTAGCTATAATATATATTAATATATTTATAGCTAGGCATATTAATATATATTTTCTATACAATTTTCGCGTGACCACACACTCAGCTATAATATATATTTCTGGTATCAGTGTGTTTAGTACGGTATATTAATATATATTATAGCTAAGTCTGTGACGGCCTTTAGTGTCGCGAACCGCAACCAAATTTTTTAGGGTTCAAAATAACGTTATTTAAAATTAGAATTTTAAAAATGGTTTGATTTTTGACTTCACACGAGCTAGCTCAAGTCCCGGCGGGCCGAAGGTTGAGTATAGCTGGTATAGTTCGTTCCGAGTAATTTTGATCTAAATGTAAACAGCCGCGTGGCTATGTTACAGCTGTTAAAACTAGTTTGTAGATAGAACGCATTTTTCCTAGTTAGAACTAGTTTTTATTTGTTATAACTTCCGACCGAGGTCAGAGTTCATCATATCTTTTATCATACCTAAAAATTTTTGAGTAAAGAAGATGTGCTGAATACAAATTTACCTTTGAGAACTGTTGCTAAGGAAGCAGCCATAGGAACAGGCCAAGGATTTATGCGCTGCGTATGCAAGAAAGGATGTATATCAAAAAGGCGTCTCTGCAGGAAAAGTGGTTATCTTTGTAATTCAAAATGCCACGATAGTTTGTCTTGCAATAACATTCCGGGACGGGGCGTAGGCTTGGGGGCTGTAACAGGCCCATCCATCAACAACCACACACGCAAACAAGCATAAATGTATAGTGTAAAGAAGGAATAAGTACTTATAAGGAAAATAGTAAAGAAAAGATGAGAGACAGAATAAATAAATATATTATAAGAGAAAAACAAGAAAACTAATATACTTAAAGAATGAAAGATAGAGAAAGAAAGACCGGCGTTCAGCCATCCTGAGTACCTCACCCCGTGTAAAAGGCGGGGTGGCGTACCCAGGCGCCCAGGGACACGAACGTGGACGGAACCTACATATTATACCTAGTTTAACGAATAACGGATGGTTAGCTTATACAGGGTCTCCAAGAAGGTTAGCTATCCAGAGTTAAGAACCAAAAAAGGCAACATCTCAGGACAATCGACTAAAGGAATTGGGAACAGAGCACCAAAGTACACGCTGATTAGTTTGTGGTTTTTTTTATGAAATAAGGGGGCAAACGGGTCACCTGATGGAAAGCAACTTCCGTCGCCCATGGACACCCGCAGCACCAGAAGAGCTGCAGGTGCGTTGCCGGCCTTTTAAGAGGGAATAGGGTAAGATAAGGGGAGGGTAGGGATGGGAAGGGAAGGGAATAAGGGAGGGTAGGGGAGGGAATAGGGTAGGGGATTGGGCCTCCGGTAAGCTCACTCACTCGGTGAAACACAGCGCAAACGCTGTTTCACGCCGGTTTTCTGTGAGGACGTGGTATTTCTCCGGTCGAGCCGGCCCATTCGTGCCGAAGCATGGCTCTCCCACGTCAAGGTGGTGTAGGTACCCCGTACCTCCAAAAAAATTTTTGTCTCTAGATGTACCTTGACTTGACCACAAAAAGTTTGCGGAACACACGTAGACTTTCCATCTCAGGAATTATGAAATGTTAACGCTTCTGCTTTAAAATCTCATATATTATACTTATTATAATTTATAATAGTCTCTTTTAGCTATACCCGGTAGTACCCGGAACAGGTGAGTAGATATTGACCCCTTGGTGCCAGAATATTGGCACAGTCGCATTGACCTCCAAACTTGTATTGACTCATTAGAATAATAAAATATGGTAAGCTGGTTATCACCGTTCCTAATTATTTACCTCGGAGGTTCTATAATGATCCTTATATCAATGTATTAAAGCTGATATTAAAGGTAAATGACAACGCTCTGTAACGGCTAGTGGCTAGCAGATGTTGGCGCCACCTGGCGGTTAAAGGTCGAACATTGGATGGGTCAGTTTTCAAAATATAAAGCTGATCGCACATGTGTCAGCAGTCAGCACCGTACGTGTCGAGTGTCGACTGTCGAACGCACCGCATGATAGTACTCACTACTCAGTGCCGTAAATTGCCTTTTTAGGGTTCCGTACCCAAAGGGTAAAAACGGGACCCTATTACTAAGACTTCGTTGTCTGTCCGTCTGTCCATCTGTCTGTCTGTCTTTCTGTCGCCAGGCTGTATCCCAAGAACCGCTATAGCTAGACTTCTGAAATTTTCACAGATTGTGTATATACATAATTATATTGTGTATTTGTATATCATAGTACTCACTATTTTGTTGATGATTGTGTATATCATCGTACTCACTACTCAGTGCCGTAAATAGCCTTTTTAGGGTTCCGTACCCAAAGGGTAAAAACGGGACCCTATTACTAAGACTTCGTTGTCTGTCCATCTGTCTCGCTCTCGCATCTAGGGCACAAGCGTCGGACGCCCCTCCCCCACCTCGCGCGGCTCACTTCTCAGTTCCGCGCAGTCAGTAATAGTGAGCGAACGTTGCGTCAACGCTTTTATGTTACGAGTTTAAAATAAAGTGAACTCTAAATATGCCCCGACCGACATCGAAGATATGGGATCATTTCGAAATAATTAACACGGATGGCAAGAAAACGGCACGGTGTCATTTTTGCAGAAAACATTTGGGGAATAATGCAACAAAGCTAAGGCGCCATTTAGAAAACACTTGTAAACAGTGCCCGAATGATGTTAAAGTAGCTTTTGAAGATGTGACTGGAAGAGATACATCTCAAGCGGCGACTCATTTGCTCCCAGTGTCTTCCTCACAGCTGTTACATAGCCCGATATTTGTGCCGACGCCAAGTTCAGCGAACGATTCACTCTCGCCGTGTTCCTTTTCTCAAGCTTTGCAACATGACCAACGATCAAATGGTCCCCCTGATTCTTGCATGACTCCAGGTAAAAAGAATGAAATAGACCTTTGTTTCGCACGAGCCATTTACGCTACAGGTACGCCATTTAATCTTTTAGAATCCAGTTTTTGGCAAAAAGCAATCGCTGCTCTTAATCCCACGTATACAGTCCCGTCGAGATACTCGATCAGTACTAGTCTATTAGATTCTGAGTACGAACGTGTACGAAAAGAAACATCAAAAATTATCAATCGAGCAGAGGCTCTAGTTCTGGTAATGGACGGCTGGAGTGATATAAATGGTAAAGGTACCGTCAACTTCGTAGTGACTACGCCTAAACCGTTTTTTTATAAAAGCGTCTACCCTGGCACTGATAGTGAAAATCCTGTTTATTTATTTACACAAATGAAAGATTTGATAGATGAAATTGGTCCATCAAAATTTGTCGCAGTGGTTACCGATAATACGATTACAATGAAGGCGACGTGGAGAATGGTTGAAACGAAGTATGAGCATATATTTGCAGTGGGATGCGCGTCACATACGTTAAATTCACTCTTAAGAAATATTTTAAAGATACAAAAAATTAAAGACTGCATTGATATAGTTACTAAAATTATTAAGTACATTAATAATAAGCGGCATGTAGAATTAGCTTATTTTGAAAAGATACAAACAGAAAAGTATGGAGATAATAAGAAAACTTTAAAACTACGAGGACAAACGCGGTGGGGTTATGTAAGCATGATGGAATCTTTTCTTTGCAACCGCGAGGCACTCGAAGCTACTGTAACTTGTCAGGAAATAAATTTTGATCGAGAGTTAAAGCAACATTTGCTCACAGAAGACTTATGGATCAGTGTCAATACATTCCACAATATATTAAAGCCTATTTTCGTGGCTACTACGAAGCTAGAATCGAACGAAGCTCTTTTATCACAAGTGCCTGAGATGTTTGAATATATCAGAGAAAATGTATATAATGCTTTGAGTACTTGTGAAATAATAGATAACGAAGAGGAAAGGCTAATTATAGAATTAATCGGAAATAAACAACATTTGGTCGAGAAGCCAATTCACTATGCTGCCAATATTTTAGACCCAAAACTCATAGGATTAAAACTGACACCTGCTAAAGTAGCAAAAGGCCAAGAATTTATTTATCGATACGCCGAAATACAAAACAAAAATGCCGGGAAAGTAATGGCAAACTTAGCTGAATACCGATCAAGAAGTGGGTTTTATAGTCAAGTAGGTATCTGGGCTGCTTCTGATCAAGTTGAAGCGAGAACTTGGTGGAAGGGTCTCTGCGATTGTCAAATATTAGCGTCCATTGCAATACAATTATTATCTATACCTCCGTCATCTGCTGCCAACGAACGCAATTGGTCACTTTTTGGGAACACGTCAACTTGTCCTAGAAACATGATTACTACTGACAGGCTCCAGAAGCTGATTACAGTAAGATCTAACATTAGATTATTGACTGATAATCCAAATGATAACGTTTATATGGCTGATGATGAAGAATATGTTACTTCAAACAGCCATTCTGATGAGGAAGAAGAAAGAGAAAGTTTTGTCCAGAAGCAAGAAGTCTTAGATAATATCAGCAATTCAGAAGTAGAGGAAGACAATGAGTAGAAAATAAGGCTTCAATATTTTTAGCCCACTTCCAAAAAGGAGGTTATATTTTGTTATGTTCGTCTGTTGTATTTTTTTATTTAGGTATACCTATTTCAGGATCTGAGGATACTTAGGATGTCAATAAAAATGATCCTTTATTCTAGTTTTAATAACCAACATACGTTGTTATTATAATGTTTTACTATAATACCCCAAAATGTTTTCTAATTTCTTGTTATATACAGATTTATAATAAATACATTTCAATAACAATAATGTTTGTAGTCCTATCATAATTTCTTCCTCGTGAGAAAGTTTTCAAGTAAACTTCCTGAAATTTTCCCGAAAACTTCCAAAATTCCGGAATCATTTCGAAGTTTTCACCTCCAGTGGGACAGTGTTCAAATACGACGATGACAGTGAATTGTAAGTGCAATTAATGTCAAATTCGTTTGAATTTTGAAACTGTTGTCTGTTACTGTATATGAGCGTGAAAAGACAGATCATACACTTTCGCATTGATGGATTGCATTCTAAACTGCTACACTTTATCCCCCTTACTAATAAACGTTGAAACGATAGGTATATCGCTAATAACTATTAAGTAACTTTAAAGATGTGGCGGCGCAAGACCTAAATTTTATGTGGGCAAAATATATTTTTGCGTGGCCCCCTGATGAGTGATGCAAGAAGACTGCTTTTGAAGAAAGGTTTTTAGGATACTCGTAAATCCTAAAAAAAATGCGCTGCCAAGGGGCGCGAGGCCCCTAGGGCCGCGAGGCCGTGGGCAGTCGCCCACACCGCCCACGCCTTGCGCCGCCTCTGCTTTAAAGCTCTATCACTTGTTTGTAATTTAATAACTAACTTGATGAATGATGAGCCTTGAAGGAATATTCAGGAAAATGCCTCTCAGAAACCTTACTTACGCTGACGGCTGAACATACCGAGTGACGAATATCTCAAGTATATTATTTATGTAATTTAGCGAAGTAGTGCAACTTCCCTATACTCTGGAATACTTTATAATTTATAGACTCCGGTACATATGCGTCCAATGAAGCGTAAGTAGATAAAAGTTCGAAATTAATTTGCCCTTTGCTTATCCAAAAATGGCGCTTATTTCAGCGTCATAAGAACTAAGGTTAAAATAAACTAAGATTATATGCTGAAGCGTGCATTTGGATGGATAAGCGGATTAGTAAAGTTAGTGTTTTCTTTTGGCAGATTTCTGCCAGCGCTGCCGGTTTGCCAGGTCTAATCCGGACGAATCGGAATGTCCGGAAAGGAATTAATTTTCTCTGTCTGTAAATAGAACCAGTGAGATAGCTTTTAAGCTTTGGGAAAAATAGAACATCCTGTATTATTGCACGATTCTCTAAACGCTAATATTGCTAATTATAAACAATTTCTCCAAAGTAATAATACTTATACAGTATGATCCAGATTTTTAGCATTTTATAGTTTTCTCATACATTTCCTTTAATTAAGGAAACGAACCAATGAACTAAAAAAATACAACACTTACCTACCTCAAGTTAACCATATACGATTATTTTCCAGAAATGATTTCTTACTTGCAAGTAGCAACCCTATAAAATGATGAAATGAAATGAAATGAAATGAAATATATTTATTGCAAGAATGTAGTGCATAACATAGGTCTTAGAATTATAAAATACTGTTCTAAACATTCTGCCATCCAGGTGGCGTGCAAAAATCAAAGTAAGCATAAAATATAATATTGGAAATTAATTTATAGAATTACAGAATTAGAATCTATATTACAAAACTGAGTCCATATCTAGTTATTGAATTACTATATGAAGATATCCATTAGAAGTCAAAATAAGTAAAATTTATAAAATATAATAAGTAAGTCAATTAATATTTAAATGTCAAAATGTCAAAGTTATAGTAATAAAATTCATTAAATTTGCTGAAAGCAATTAAATGTTAAGGTTATTTTAATTATAATTCATATACTCTTGGATACTATAAAAACTTTTTTCTGCTAGCCACTTTGTAATTTCTCTTTTGAAGACTAGGTTATTAAGGTGATGCAATATTATAGGGTGTTTTTTATTAAAAATGTTTTGGATTCTACCCTTGTGATTTTTTTTCTCCTATGGTTTAGAGATTCTTCGTCGTACAATAAAATGTTCAACTTTTCAAGCCCTTTCATTTGGTGTCTATATCTCAAAGTGCTATATTACTGGGTACGAGTGTACGTGTCATATGTCCCTCCTTTCATCAAAATCGGTTAAATAATAGTATGGATTAAGAAGTTATATTCCAAATCAGCGAAAGTGATCCATACAACAATGACCTACAACATTCGATATCTTCTGATTTATGTTAGCCGAGATTATAAGCGGTTAGTGTGGCCCACGTGGCGGTGGTGAGGCCGCAGCTGCCGCGCGCAGCTGCTATCATAGAGCCTTAAGAATCCTTTTGCCGTTGATGTTGTGTCATAGATATTACAAAGAAATTGATAAGTTTATAGTGCTGAGTTAAGATTTTCCTGTCGTTTTAATAACGTTTAATAACGCATTCAGGATGCTGTTGGGGCTTCCCCGCTACTGCAGCGCTTCAGGGATGTTTGCTGTGGCACGGGTGGATTGTTTTTACGCCACTATGCGAAAAAGATGCGCATCCTTGGTGCGCAGAGTGAGGGGCAGTACCAACAGCATACTTGCTATGATAGCCAATCGACTGGACTGTCCTTATGTGCGTCACTGCTGCGCCATATCTAACGGCATGGAGCAGAAGTGATGCACAATGTAGTTATTATTTTATTACATAGCATTATTTAAATAAACTAAGATTATTATGTTACTAACAATTTATAAGTAAGCCTCTACTAACAAGTGAGTCTATGTTACTTGGCAAAATAAAATATTTCATTTCATTTCATTTAGCTTTTTATTTATGGCTTTGTACTCTATTAATTAAAAAAGCTGTTTAAAAATATTCATTTATAAAGCTTAGATGAATTTTTGGGTACCAAATAGAAATTTTTAACACGTTTTTAATGAGCTGCTCAAAAATATGTACCTACCACTTAACAGATAGTACCTATTATCCAAAATCCAAATATTGTAATTTTTAGAATTGTAGAGCAACTTTATGTTATAAGATAGCCGATAGGTGACTGGATATAGTTAAATCAAATGAGAATTTCACGACAAATGAATTAGACTTTGAATTGAAAAAATTGAAAGAATGAAAAAAAGAAACCGACAAAAATAATAAATTATGTACTTACTATATTCAGTCCACCACATTATACTATTGTGTTTACACTTTTTTATACGCTTTTTATTAGCTTCACCTGTATATTTGTTTGTAACATGTTTGTAACCGACTTCTTTGGGCACGATTTTGACCCACTTTAAACGGCCAGATTTCGTTCAAACTTTGTAGATTTATCGAGGACCGATGACAATACACTAATTTGATATAATTATTCCATTTTTCAATTTGTATGTTTGTATGTTTGTTTGTAACCCTTTATATAAAAAGCGTGTTTTTAGTTTTTTTAACTATTACTTATTATACTTAGAAGTAAGTACTAATTTCTAAACGGTGAATTAAGGCACAAAACTGTACATAAATAATCAAAATTCGTATGAAATCCTTTGTCTTGTATCGACATTTTGATTAAAATGTATACTTAACAGACAGAAGTACGTTCAAGGATAATGCTATATCTAAAACTTATACACCATCATCATCAACGTAACAAAGGTTTTATAATAAGCATGCGTCAGCTGCCCAACATCTTGCGCCATAAAAAATAGGCCAATAACACCAGCGCCAGCTGACAACGCACCTGCCAGCCACCTTTGTTTTAATTGCGCATGTGAACCAACGGCCAGTGCATTGCCACGGAGACAACTAAGTTTAAGGTCGTAGGCTGATACTAGAGCAGTGTTTCCCAACCTTTTTGAGCCACGGATCCCTAGGAAATAGGAACTCAAGTACACGGATCCCCTTAACAAAATCAAAAAAACGGATTATATTGTATGGTCCAGAGGTAGCACCGCGGACTTCCAAACATATGGTCTCGGTCCCCCAGGGGTCCACGGATCAGGTTAGGAAACACTGTCCTAGAGAATTCTGCTGGTTTAAAACCTGACAGACTATACTAATTATTACCGACGTAAAGGATTCTAGGATTCTTCTTTCTTCAAATTCCGTGCAGACTATACTAAGATAATAAAGACTGTTCTCTAAAAATATAGTAAAGTAATAAAATATAGTAAAGGTACCTATAGCGACGTAAAAGCCGCACTGTGACGTTCTGATCATCATAGAACTCAGCTGCCATGGCTTAGAATGCCAAGGTAAATACTCTTATCTATGACAACTAGATGCACACCCGGTAAACTTCTTATCACTTCCCGCTTGTTATAAACCTTCCCTGCATTTCTACGAATATTTCAAGACAAATATTGGCCAAATCGGTTCAGCCGTTTTCGAGTTTTAGCGAGCCTAACATGTAAAATTCATTTTTATTTAAATAGATAGAAGATAGAAGCCAGGCCTGGGTGACTGATGAAGCTTGCTTGAAAGTTGAAACGCCGGGAAGACCAAGGTAACGACTGTTCTCTATAATTATAGTAAGGGCGCAAAAGTCAGACTGCCGCGGCAGAAGCAGATAACAAGTAAATATTGTCCTCTTAAATAGTCTAGATCTAAATTTTATTCCCCTTACGAATAAAAAGTTATGGTCATACAATGTTTCATCCATGATTATAATAAGTTGGAAAAGTCGCTTTATTTCGTAACTTAACGGTTATTTTTTCCAAAATACTTTTTTTAAAAGTTATATTTTATGTGTGTTTGTATAACTTATACTGCCTTCGATTTGTTTACAGCTGTACAGAGGGCAGGCTGCGTTTAGAAATAAAATTAAAAAATAAAACAAGCAAAACCGCCGCCACCTGTCTGCGGGCGCGCGCCGGCCCGAGCGATGACTCCAGCAAATGCTAAATACCATACAAATGTCGTGCAAACTTTCTCTTTTTTATAAAATAACTAATAAGATAGGTATGTATATTTTATAAATTACTAGTTTTAACTACGAGGTATAAAGGTTGTCTGGAAGAAACTGCTATTAGCAGTAAGAGCGCTAATTTGTACTATAGAATAGAAAATAATTATTTATTTGTGTAGATAAAGAATTTTCTATGATAAAGGCATTTGAGTCACAATAGATCCTTATGGGTCGCAGTGACGTCAGGGCTACAAGGACCTGCCTTCTTTAAAAAAAAAATGATAAAGGCTGGTTAAATAAATGTTTGTTGGTACATAACTCGTAGGGAAATAATGCTATAAATTACGATTTAGTGAATGAAATATTGTGTGGTTTCTGAATAAAGTTTAGCACTCATTACTTGTGCTATTAGATGAAGCACTTTATTGAATTTAAGACTAAAGGTAACCTAACTAAAGACTAAAGTTAAATTTTAGTTAGGTTAACTTAAGGGTGAATTGCACCAAAAGTGTAGTTAAAGTTAGAGTTAAGGTTATCGTCAAATATGGCGACTTTTGCTAGGGATTTGACAGTTAATTTCACATTTTGTTATGGTTAAAGTTACAGTTATAGTTAAAGTAAGCCGGTGCAACCCATTCTTAGTCTTTTATTTCACGTTCTTCGTACTTTTTTACGGCTAGGTGACACCCGCAACTCCGTTGCGCTACAATTCGTTTATAGCGCGGAAACCGTACATTTTTACCCGACTACGGCGAAGCAAAAAGGAGGGTTATGATTTTGACCTGTATGTTTGCTGGATAAAAAGTACTTATCCTACATCATTTCCCGGGACTCGAACTAATATATCTCTAAGCCCGTCAAAATCGGTTCAGCAGAGGTAGAGAGGGTTGGATTTAAGAGCCAGACAGCCAGACACACTTTCGCATTTATAATATTAGTATGGATAGATAATTTCATCAAGAAGTAAGTTAAAAACCCAAACTGTTTAACTGGCGGGAGTCCTAACTCCTAAGTAACGGTCAGTAAGACAGGAGCCTCGAAAGTAAAAGTGGGCGGACGGCAGATGTGAGGTGACGTCACACCATGTGCCGGACACGGCCGTTACTCCGGACCACATTCAACGAGCGGGTAGATTACCTGATGGTAAGCGATTAGAGGAGTTTTAGAAGGCGTAGCAGATGCAGTTGGTAATTATTTATTATGCTATTTGGAAATATTATATTATGCTATAATTAACATCCGGGCCACTAGTGAACGAGCGCTTGAATTACCTGGTGGTAAGGAATTTTAGAGGGCCTAGCAGAAGAGTTGATAGTATGGTGGTTTAAAAAGACATATTTTGATAACGTTCCGAATACTGCTCAGCCCAAAGTCAGTAACATTTTGGAATCATCGATTTTTATATATTACTAGTTGACCCGGCAAATGTTGTTTTGCCATTTAAAGTAATTTCTACTTCATCAATACAAAATCTTACTCCCTCTTTTGTCCCCTAAGAGGGGTGGGGGGAAAAATTGTGTACACCTGATGTTAAGTTGGAAAATACAGTTAATAATATGAAGTAAGTCCATTAAAGAAAAAAATTAATACAAAATCTGACCCCCTTTTTGGTCCCCTTAGAGGGGTGGGGGGGGGAAAGTTTATACACCAGATGTTGAGTTGGAAGAAGGCAAATATATCTGCGAAAGCTGTATGCAAATCGGATCAGTAGTTTTCGTGTTAAAGAAAAAAGTTTGATACAAAATCTGACCCCTCTTTTGTCCACTTAGAGGGGTGGGGGGAATTTTTTTTATACACCAGATGTTAAGTTGGAAGAAGACAAATTTATCTTCGAAAACCGCTTTCAAATCGGATCAGTAGTTTTCGTGTGATAGTGGAACAAACATACAGACAGACAGACAGACAGTCAGACAAAAAACTAACCACATTTTTGGCTTCTATAGCGATCTAGTGACACCCTCCGCTTATTATTTTTTGAATATCTTTTATGTACAGAATTCACATTTCTACAGTTTTATTATAAGTCATAGATTATCATCTCTTTTGAATAGAAAAGCCGATGAAAATAACAAAGTATTCAAATTTTTAATACATTGTTTTTTAGGGATATTATAGTAATTATAAAAAATAAGATGTAATTTTTCTAGTTTTTTAATATAATATCTTGTATGTAGTTTTCGAGCACACAACAATATGATGTAACAATATTCAATAGTCCTCGATAGCTAGACCTTTCCAATATCTCAAAAGTCTGAAGATATTCTGATCATAACACCGGGTATAAGGACTCTTAAGGGCCCGGGTTACCCTCGAAATTTTCATACATTCTTAATACCAAAATCATTTTCTCATACGAAAATATTTAACATGTTTGAGTTATTTTTCAGCTTAAGATAGTAATTACCTAGGGTCCTGAACAAATTTTTTTTACAAAATATTTAAATACTAAAAAAAAAAAATTTTTGTTTAAATATTTTTTAGTAAATTTACCATAAATATTTAAACACCAAAAAATAGATAAAAATACTAAAAAATATATAAATAAATAGTAAATTTACTACAAAATATTTAAATAATAAAAAATATTTTTTAAAGTTTTTAAATATTTTTTAAAATTTTTTAAAGGACCCTAGGTAATTACTATCTTAAGCTGAAAAATAACTCAAACATGTTAAATATTTTCGTATGAGAAAATGATTTTGGTATTAAGAATGTATGAAAATTTCGAGGGTAACCCGGGCCCTTAACGCTCTATGTGCCATTGGAAATAGCATATCTAACAATGGAAGATAAGTATTCAAAATATTTCTTACATAATTTTAATAGGAAGAATATTTCTTACATAATTTTAATGAGAAGAATATTAATATTCTTAATATTCTTCTCATTAATATTCTTAAGTCCCTTATCAAAAAAATTATGTAAGAAATTTCTCATACAAGTTTTTTGATAAGGTTAAACTACCATCGACTCAACTCTAACCAACGAAGTAAACTAGGTATGATAATACCGACATGTAGCCGCAGCTGCTGATGATAATGATGTACTCCATTGATTGGCACTCACTGATGCACTTTGAGGGCACATACCCTCGGGGCGCAGGTTCGATTTTCAATATTGACATTCAGCCGTTGGAGACGATTGTAACCAGCTACTGAGGGAATTCATTACAGCTCGTAAGAGCTGTTTACTTCAATGGGTTTCTATAGTCCGAGCTACGAGGTAATATAATACCACTTTATATTAAGTTTTGTAACTATAATATTATTAAGATTTTTAACTATACAAAACTTAATAGACTTAAGGCCGCACTGATAGACATTTAATCATGATTAAGCCTTAATTTAATGAAGAGTTTGATAGATAATTGTATAGGGCAGAGATGGCGAACCTTTATGCGTATACGTGCCAATTTTGTGGAATAATATTTAATGACGTCGCAGCCGTGCCGTCAAATATTCTTGACTTTGTGATCAGTGGAAAAATAATGTAAAAAAACAATATCAACTCAAAGCTCTATATTTACCAAAAATACAATTACAAGAGCAATTAAAAAATTAGTGCGACTTCTGTTGTTGTAGATTGGACGATAAAATTGACTTATATTGGGGCTGCGCACCGGACCCAAACGCTCGCGCGCGTTTGCTTTTCAAAGATTCATAGGTATTATGCTACATCATAATCATAATTTATACTTTTTTCTTTAAACTCGTAATCAGTGACGTGCCGAAATTATTTCGTCGCGTGCCAGCAATGGCACGCGTGCCATTGGTTCGCCATCCCTGGTATAGGGTTTATGTCAAAATCTTCACTTAATTATACATAGGTAGTAATCAATATTCGTCTCTAATGTAAGCCCACGCTACGGTCTACCGGAGTCCGGAGAATTCACCTGTGCAGTGATGCCTGCGCAGGTGTCACTCGAAAGAATTGATTTTCGATCCTGCTCCGGTCGCCTGCGCAGGTTCAAAAACTGCACAGGTCTATTCTTATTTCCCACACACATTCCGGTCTACCTGCGAAGGCATACCTGCACAGGTGGACCTCTCCGATAGACCGTAGCATGTATAGCAGCCATAAATGCGGCAGTTAAGTGTGTAAGAAATCGTTAGCAATTTCGTCGTTCACAGCATAAAATCAGTACACCTGCAAGGATCTTGTAGCACTTAATACTGATAGTGGCATCAGACGATATTGTCATGAGTTCTGTCGCCTAGATATTGACACCAATAATTCATAATTTGACCACATGCAAAATACTTTGATGGTGACCGAAAAGTCTAACATTGAAAAACTCCAGTTTCGCCTAGCAATCTTAAACTTTTGCGCTATCTATAGATTAATTCAGTTTGTGTTTTACTCTTTAAAGGACCTTTTTATTTGTGATGTAAATTGAGGAGTATCCCTTATTCTCTGCGGTACGGCACTTCGTGGGAGGTGCCTGCCATAAATAATTTGAGGGTTTACTTCCCCAATCCCGCAGTAAGGTGCTAAAGTGACGAATAAGTACGCCGATTTAGTTACTTAAATCCACTATAAATCCATTCTTCTAACTTCGATTCAGTCCGGATCATTTGAAACAACAGAAATGGTTCCTCAAAAAAAATATAATATTTCTAATACGATATCTGTCCACTTGCACTATAAGTACTTATTCTATAGGACGTTTACGTGTAAAGGGTTACATCCTAAAAGGGTTAAAACATAGGGCATGTAGGTTACCTATGTACGAGGGTCCAGCGACCTCGACCCGTTTGTCACCCCATGGGGCCATCAGGACACCATGACACGGACATAATACAATTAGACACCAATAAGTCAGAGAATACCTTCACACTCCACAGTGATTGGTGTTATGATGTGATGTTATACACATTAAAACCTTTAACAGATTTCGTGATTCTATACTAAATTAAAGTGACTTCAATATTTTAATAAAGAGTTTGCCAAAACCAAGGTGAATTTATGTCAAAATGTTCTTTTAAATAATTTTGATAATCATGAAACGTAATGTCTGTGCGCCTGTTAGCAGTAATTACTATTTTGATCCAACTTTAATTTCAAATTTCGTATTGGATTCGATTCGAAAAAAATTACATACGTACATAATAATATACTCATAATAATATTATATTAATTAAAAAGTACATCAAACATCGTGTTTTGATTATATTTGACCTTATACCATTATTTCGTTTAACGTTGTTCTAAGTTTAACAAAAATACAGTTTAAGGCCCACTTGCACAGATCTGAGTTAAAGTTAACTCTGAGTTAATCATCATGTCATCACTCATCTGTATCACTCACTTGGTGAGTGATACAGATGACTCAGAGTTAACTTTAACCCAGATCTACGCAAGTCCGCCTAGTCTTAAACAATACTTCTTAAGTAAGAAAAATGTCTTAAGATTTAATAAACAGACACAATATAGATATTTGGCCTTCTAGTTAATGTATGAAGGAAACGTATACGTAGAAGTAACTGACCATGCCTTACTTACTAATACATAAAATACGTAAATAATGTACGAACGAACAACTCATTCTCACGGGACCACGAATATTATAAAACATCTTCCTAAGTACTTTTCCATAAGTCGTTGTCAATTACTCCTCAAAACAACAGGCACTTTGGAAATCCATAAATACATCCCCTCTGTACTCTGGTTCCCTGGTACCGAGGGGCGTCGAGGGGACACATGACCTAGTTTCTGGGGCCATGGGGCCCCACCATCGATCCATAGGGTGTATGAGGATAGCCTCGGGAATATTATAACACACGAACAAACAATAATTAAAAATCGTGCATAGAATACGCACGGCCTAAGGCGAACTGAAATAATACTTTTGTTCCTGAATACATGGTTTGGTACTTAGTAACAAGTATATAATAGTTATTGTTCTTAGCTGGGAATGTAAAGTTAAAGTACTATCAGATAAATTGTTTTCTAAGCTGATGGTGGATCTACGTTCGTGAAGTCAAGTCGACGCGACGTAGTTAGCCGCTAAAAATCCCAAAAATATGTGTGCACCAGAAATAGTACGCGAGGGTGTCCGCGGAAGTAGAGTTAATATTTTTTGGGTGTCGAACCTAAACGCAGCTCGTGTGGACCTCATCTCCATTGCTTAAACCCAAAATTTAAGAAGGTTGCTCAAGATGTAAATAAATGCCGACCACTGAACTATAGATGATGCAGATGAACTCTGCAAGAAATATAATATGTACTGACGAATATATAACCTCCTTCTTTTGACAGTCAGTTAAAAGTAATCAAAATATTAAAAACGTACCAAAAACTGATTGTTTACATTATGGTAATCGCGGTACAATCTAGGTCATCGAACCCGGCCCTCGCACGCGACATGTATCGATCAATCCCGGCTTAGCTACCGGGACTTCGGGATTCCGGGAAAACGGGGTTCCGGGATTTTGCGGGACCCCCGGAAAAACGGAAAACTACCCGGGTGCTTCGGAATGTAAAGTAAGGAGTTGTTATTGTAAGAACATCTCAATATTTTATGCATAAAAGATTTCCATCTGTTTGCACTTAATGTAAGCGCGCTAAAGGTCGAGGCAATATTAATTTATGCTCGAGATACAAAATAAAGCAGCTCGATTCCCGATACCCAGCTGAAAAAATGAAACTATACTATAAATTATTTTTCTCTCTGAGCTTGTATAAGTTAAACTGTTCATATTTTGTTATTGAAGTGAAAACTTCTTTAGCGGCGTTTTCCACTTTTGACACTTGGGATGAGTAAAACAATTTAAACTCGCTTCAAGACATGCTACTCGATCAAAAATTCGTAAGACGGAGTTGAGTTGATTACCTGTTTTTATTTATTCCGGAGAGCAACCTGTTTTTTAACCGACTTTAAAAAAAAGGAGGTTATCAATTCGACGCGTATGTATGTAATATTTCCAGAACTGCCCAGTTTTTGTATAATATGTTAATCTATAACAGCTTCTGAACAAATGTGCCAAATTTCAAAAGTGTATGTATGTATGTTTGTCGGTCGGTTTTATCTTTTTATAACTGTATTTTAAAAAGATAAAACTGACTTCAAAATTGTACGTAATTGAGAATGAAAACTTCCTATCTACAAAACTACTGAACCGATTTTGATGAAACTTGCACTATTCCCTTAGTTGAACAATACCTAGTACAATAAAAAAAGAATCACTCAAATCGGACTTGTAGTTCCGGAGATATGCGTGAACAAACATAAAAACATACATACATACATACATACATACATACATACATACATACATACACTTGAAACTTGGCACATTTGTTCAGAAACTGGGCAGTTCTGGAAATATTACATACATACGCGTCGAATTCATAACCTCCTTTTTTTGAAGTCGGTTAAAAATACAGCTATTTACTTGTTTTTTTAATGACGTTACTCTTAGTAGTAGTAAATGAAAGCAGATAATACTAAGCCCACACCAAGTACCTATTATTTAACGTTGAAATCAAAATTCAATGAAATATAATATCTATAACTGAGCCCTTTCATTTCGTCCTCAATTCATTTTCTAACCTGCATTATTTATTAACCTTCAGGTCAGTCAAATAATTTTACCCCGTTATTATCAGAACAAAACAAAACTAAACGAGCCTTACAAAACAATTTCAAATCATATTCTAACATTATTTCCTACAGTAAAATGAATATTTAATAATATATTATATTATAATATATAAAATTTATTAAATATAATATTATTTTTTATTTTATCTTCTTAAATAAATTAAGTGTTGGTTTTGCAAACCAATGACAAATAAAGCTTGGTATATAGCATACTCCAATCATTATATACATTTGGAAATGCATGTGAACCAAGACAGCCAAATTTTGGATATTATGTGCGAGATGGCTAGAAAAGCTTAAGTTCAAATTGTCGACCAAAATAAACTTGTGCGTTTTCCGCCATCTTGAAAAAAGGGTTAAATTCAGTTTTTTCATCTTAACTCGGTTCTGCGTCGAGATAATTGAGTTGCGACACTACGCCGCGCCGTACGAAAATAAAAATCGGCCAAGTGCGAGTTGGACTCGCGCACGAAGGGTTCCGTACCAATATAGAGCAAAAATATTTAAAAAATGTATTTTTTGTATGGGAGCCCCCCTTAATTATTTATTTTATTTAAATTTTATTATTAATTATTAAAGTTTAAATACAGCTGAGTATTTTATATACATTTCAAATAGCTACCTGTCATCATTGATACCGAGCTTTTTGCTCGGTATCAATGATGATATTGTTTGAAAAATCACGTTTGTTGTATGGGAGCCCCCCTTAAATATTTAATTTATTTTGTTTTTAGTATTTATTAATATAGTGACAACAGAAATACATAATCTGTGAAAATTTCAACTCTCTAGCTATTACCGTTCTTGAGTTACAGCCTGGAGACAGACGGACAGACGTCGAAGTCTCAGTACTATGGTTTATTTGATTTTTTTTATTGTTATATTTGTTTTGTTGTTATTATATATCCTTCGGCACGAATGGGCCGGCTCGACTGGAGAAATACCACGGGCTCACAGAAAACCGGCGTGAAACAGCCCTTGCGCTGTGTTTCGCCGAGTGAGTGAGTTTACAGGATTCCCAATCCCTTACCCTTTTCCCTTCCCTACCCTCCCTTATTCCCTTCTCTACCCTCCCCTACCCTATTACTCTATTCCCTCGTAAAAGGCCGGCAACGCACCTGCAGCTCTTCTAATGCTGCGAGTGTCCATGGGCGATGGAAGTTGCTTTCCATCAAGTGACCCGTTAGCTCGTTTGCCCCCCTTTTCACTAAAAAAAACACCATAATTATATCATCACGTTATGTACTCAATTATTGGTACTTTTCATAGCGATTTTAATAAAAATACTAGGTATAACAAATTGTAATAAGGTAAATACGTAGAATATAGTACGCGATGGTTTACAAGGTAACTAAAAAGAGTGAAATTATTATTTTTAACAAAAAATTAAAACCGACTTCCAAGCTAAAAACAATAATAACATCCTTATATGAACTAAAAAGTATTAAATAATTTTTCCTATCTAATAGCGCCTTTTTCCGAATTCGGCTAAACCTCAACTATTTCTGTACTTAATCTTCATAATTTATATAAAATATCTATAATATATAAAACGGTCTACAAGTTTCATACCAGACATTTTTCGATATCTTTCACGAGAAAAAAGAAAATAGCGAAAAACTTTTTTTTCTCCCAAAACTTGTGGTTTCGATATCAATATCTCGACAACGATGATCGATACGTGAAAAATGTATGAGATCTTATTTGCAGATCGTACATAGAGCAACATAAAAGTACTTTATAAAAATTTCTTATCTCGACGGGGAATTGAGTTATGATGAAAAAAACTGAATTTAACCCTTTTTTTCAAGATGGCGGAAAACCCACAAGGTTATTTTGGTCGACAATTTGAACTTAAAAACTTTTCTAGCCATCTCCAACATAATATCCAAAATTTGGCTGTCTTTGTTCTCATGCATTTCTAACTCTATTTTTTCCGACGTAATAACTGGACTAAGCATGTTTTTCAATAAATTAACAATATCTGTCAAAAGTACCAACAAACTAATTAACAAAACAGTTACCTCTTTGCCTGAAATCGTGTCCGGTTTCTGACGATCTCATCAACAGCTAATTGTCTACTCTGCATCAACAGTGTTAAACTCCTGTCAAATATTTCAGAAACTAGAGTACTATTGGAAATTGGGCATTTTATCTTCATACTTACTGCCGTACTTAGAGAGATTCAATGATGATGAACTTCAATTATTAAAATAACTCTTATTTTGCAGTCGGTTAGAGCCCAGGTGTGAGAGGTATACCAGGCTCACAGATGTCAGCAGGAGTATTGAATCTCACATCAGCCTGCAGGCTGTTGCTAACGAAACTCAATTTCAGCGCAAGATATTGTAACCAAATGCACACACAATTTTAAGGGCGTGTTCCTAAATTTAATCATCTCGAGGGAACGTTCAAACTTCACAGACTTCCCCTTTGAAGTTTGAGCGCTGAAATTGCATTCCTGTGTTAACAGTTATTGATACAACACCAGCTACTTGATGGGGAACTGGAAAGATACACTGGAATGATGATGATATTAGGTGATTTTAGGTATTTTTCTTATGAGCTCTTTCCCACTTTACGTAGAGTCGGTTCTCCTAGTTACTAAGTAAGTACATTTGCACCAAGAAGTTCTGTCTTGAGTTAGTGATAGGTGATTTTAGGTACCATCGAGGAAATTGATTCCTAGGCTGTAGGCAGTTGACAGACCAACGTCATGTGGTCGGAACATGTCAGTTCATCATTATAATAATAATTGTGATCTGTCGGCTGGGTTTGACATAACGCGACCAAACTACGTAGGTAAGTAAGTAGGTCCAAACCACAAACATTTCTAGACAGATGAGTGTCTGTCAAGAAATGCTTGGATGCTAATTAAAATTTATATAGACAAATACAAAAGCTCCTCCTTTTCAAAATCGGTTAGAAAGGGTTCCATAGATAAAGGGGAAAAGAGTTACTTAATAAGAGACGATTTATTTGGGACTTCAACTCGTACTTAGCCAGTTTGGAGCATATTATTTATGTAATTAACTAATTAAGTACATTAGAATATTTCACACATTATCTCTATTACTAAGGAAATAAGTTACTTTAATTTCCGGTTTCTTTCAATTATTATTGTTAATATGTAAAGTATGTATCGAGCGCGGGTGTCGGAGTACTGCCTATAGCCGAAACTTTTTCGTTTTCGCTTCGTTATACAACATGACTGGTGAGACAGTACCGATACTTATGGAGAGTACTCTGTACTCGATTCTCATTACAATTAAATAATAAAATTAGGTTCTTAATTTTTTCCGAATTTCCCAAAAAAAAAAATGAATCTTGGATACTAAGTATTTTACGAGGCTAGGCAAGTAGGCATACTGTGCGGTCGGTGCAGAGGCGTGTGCTACCAAAGAAACACCACACAACTACCCCTCCCGCTCGCGGTGTCCATGCGTTGAGTAAATAATTATTTAACTTTAAGCTACATTTACTCAGTGATCAATTGATATTATATTTTTTATATTATTTTTTTCCAACTAATATAATAGCCAAATATCACGTCCTCGAGTATTGAACATGTCTCACCAGTCACGCAGTAGAATCGCCGATCAAAATGTATGAAATTGACATAAGACGAGTCGAACGTCAACGTCATATTAACGAACGCTTATGTCAATTCCATACATTTTCATCGGCGATTCTCTAACGAAGCGAAAACGAAAACATTTTGGCTCACCCCCCTGGGCCTATAGCCGAAACTTTTTCGTTTTCGCTTCGTTGTAGAATCGCCGATCAAAATGTATGGAATTGACATAAGACGAGTCGAACGTGAACGTCATAATATTAACGAACGCTTATGTCAATTCCATACATTTTCATCGGCGATTCTATAACGTAGCGAAAACGAAAACATTTTGGCTCACCCCCCTGATCAAATATTGACGCGCTGTCTGGCTGCAGCGAGCTGCCGCGGTGTGTGCGTGCCTTTATATGTGTGCATGCACCTATCTAGTGTCTAGCCTTATGGTTGGTGTTCTATCGAAGCCTTTGCTTTGGCTAGTAAAATAATTTTTGGCCCGAAATCGCTATTGGTATCGATAGCCGAAAAGCCGATGTTTTAGCCAAAGGTTGCGGCGATGATAAAACGGCTTCGATTTTGGCTAAGGCCGAAAATCTACATTTTAAAACACAAAAGAGAACAGAGACAGAACAGAGATATAAAAAAGATACTTTGATACTTTGAGCCCCCGGAAAGGAAATAGGATATAGTTTTTTATCGAAAAATCGAAAAAATAGGTGCGGTCCCAGCGTAATAAACGAATATGTGAATTATCTAGTATACATAAGAACAGAATTGGTACAAGCAAATAGCTGATGAAGCGTAGACTTTATCTTCAGCTGCCAAACTTTGCCAGTTAGACTGTAGTTGAGTGCTGACCGACAGAACTTGAAGATAGTTAAGGAGAACAGTGGGACAACGGAATGTTAATAAATTAACAATATTTTTAAACCCCATTAAAATTATATTACATTAGATAACATTTAACTTATAATTTTATAAATGGTGCCGCGAGGGAACAATATACATTAACAGCTAGTCGTTGCGCTCAACTTTGTTGAGTTAAAATTCGTTTAGAACCGAAACGTAAATTTTTCAGTTATAAAAGCTATTAAATGACCTATCTCGGGACCCATATAATACATCTATAATAAAAATTTAATTGGCTCAGCAGTTAACGGTGAAGAGGTAAAAGATAGACGGACAGATCAACTTTAGTATTTATAATATATTATAATATTTGAGACGACATGATTAACATAATTATTGTAACATAGACAATTATATATAATTCCAAAATCATTTCCTCTTAGTCGTCTAAAAACCGCCAGGTGAAAAAATCCAGACTGAAGTAAATCATAAAACTAGACTCGGAAGCGGCGAACTAAAAACTATTTCACTTCAAGTCGGACAGTATCAACTCTTTCAACGGGATAAAATACTCGGTTGAAATACTTGGGGGTGTTTCACCCCCCGTTTTCACCCCCCGAGGGGTTGAAAAGAATGCGGCCGGCCGCTTTCACAAAGATCAAGACGTGATTAATACTTTTGATGTTCAGAAATGAGATATCGAGCACGCAAAAACGTATTTATGTATCAGATATGACGTTGAATATATACATAATTTACTAGATGACGCCCGCAACTCCGTTGCGCCAAAATTAGTTTATCGCGCGGGGACCGTCCTTTATTCTGGGATAAAAAGTATCCTATGTATTTGCCAGGACCCAAAGTATCCCCATTTCAAATTTCAGCAAAATCGGTTCAGCGGTTTGCGCGTGAAGAGGTAACAGACAGACAGGTAGACACACTTTCACATTTATAATATTATAATTATTATGGAAGTATAATTGATATAATATGGTCTTTCTCTCTTGACCAAGATTTAATAATGACTTATTTTTAAAAACATTACCAGCATGCTACGCAGGGCGGGGATGTAGGGCGGATTATTCTAATAAGAAATCTTTTCTGTATAGTTAATACGATTTTTTATAAATAATCATTATTTCAATAGATATTATTTAATTATTATGGTCTGATTACTTGAGCTTACATGTATATGCAATTGATTGCAGGAAAATGCCTGTAAAGCATTTCCCAAATTCAAAAAGTAGCAGGCTCAAAAATGGCTTTGCTATAAGTTTATTTATAATAAAAAAAAACTACTAAAATACTAAAAGTAATTTGTTTTGTGTATGGCAACAAAAATTCATAAATTAAGTAAATTTTATTATCAAACGGAATTTTATGCTATTGCGTAATATTTTATGTGGGTGTAAAAATATTACAAAATACTACAGCTTACTACTAGGAAACCAAAGCCGCATAAAAATACTTTGTGGCAACTAATTAGGTTGAAATAAGGCGGTAATATAAAATCAGGTAACGTCACAGTAGCACGCGAGCCTCGGACGAGCCCCGGGGCGACGTACCCGGCGGAAGCGGAAGAGTCGATGCACCCTGCGCGCACACACAGGCACTAGAACACCCGGGCGCTGAGATTCACCAACGCGGGCACACTAGCGCCGCACTCACACCAACGCAACGTTTACAGCGCGCCGCACGCACACATGCGCGCGCTCGCCCGGCCGCGCACACATGCAAGCCCGCCGCGCTGACACACTTCAAACGCGGAAGTCTAACATTAACACACATTTTCCACCCACACATACAGGGTGGGGGTGGCGTGCGCCTGTGTGGGTGCCGCCGTGTCGCTACGGCGGGGGTGTGGCTGTGAGATTTGAGCCCGGCGCGGGCGGTGTGCGGTCTTAGCTAAGTAATGACGGTATAGAGTGTTTTGTTTCTTTTTATTCAGATTTTTATGATGAATCAGACACTTTATTAATAAAAATATTTTCTTTACTTTCTAAATTGGTTATTGAAAACGTAATCACAATAAATTCAATTTTTTGTGACAAAAAAATACTTATCTTAAAAATTTTATACTATAAACTGATCTGTGTAATAAAATATTTATTTATTTATTTATTTATTTACAGTTAATTAAAACGGGTGACCCCAATTACATTAATTAACCTATTTTTTTAATATACCAAACAGTCTTTCTTTTATTCTTTTCTTGCCTAGATACCGTATTCAAAACTCAAATATTTTTTAATAAAAAAAATAACCTCAAAATGCACACACGTATATGCACACACCTGACACACCCCGTATAAAGGGCGCGGCGGCGCGCCCCCGTTCACGGCCAGGGGTCTACGACCGCGCCCGGGCTACGGCGTAACCCCGCTACGACGTAGCGCTACGCCGTAGCTCTTTGTTTAATGTAGTTATTAGGTCATATCGTAGGCTTTAAAGGTGTGGCGCGATTTTGTGGCTTTATATATGAGCTTATACATAATATTATATAATATGTATATGCTATATACGGAATGATTACGTAACCATCGGATATTTTTATAAAACTAAATTGTTACACTCAAAACTATAAGTTTGAAAAGCACAACAGAATAATAGTTGAAAAAAAAAAAGATTTTGTTATCAAAGAGCCTTAAAAGGGGTAGTTTTAATTATTTTCTACAATTGTAGCTATTGTAACAACAACCAGCAAAAACAATATTACAATCTGTAAAATACATTTAATTTTTATACATAAGCCCAGTCAAACGGAATATTTGGCCCACAAAGGGTACAGGATGTTGTGAGGGGGCAAAAACCCCCCTTCAATGAGCTGGGTCTATATTTAGCCGCGTCTTGGGCTAGGAGGGGGGCAGGGGGGGGGGAGCTCGCAAATCATCGGGAAACGCTTTTCATCATAATTTCCTTGTCTGATATTGTCTGTAGCGTGATATATTACTTTGTATTCATAGTGTACGTTGAACTTTAGGCTGTTGTTAGTATGAAAGGGACTGTTTTTTAAAGTTATTATGTATGTTGTATTAATTTATTAAAATGTATGCTTGAGAAACAAAGATACTTTTTCGATTAAAATTGGAAGGTACTTTTTATCGATAGTTCTCAAGTAATCTCATCTGAAATATATGTCAAGTATAAAAGTATTAAATATATTTCCGTTGCCTGGTACCTGTAACACAAGTCCCTTAGGTACTTAGCACGGGGCCAGACTGACGTAGTGTGAAGCGTCCTTTAGATATTATTATTATTACAATAATTTCAGAGCCTACTAAGTATACACAAAATTATACATTTTTATTGTAGGTTCTACGGGATGAAGGAAAAAGAAGTTATCAAACAAATCTTACCTCCTTATAATATGAGAACCGATTAATATTATTAATTACTCATACCGTAAAAAAATTACACGAAATTCCGTTGGTGGGAATGTAGGGAAAGGTTCAATAAACTTGAGTTGAGATTACAGAAACTATGGTCTAGAATCTAGAATTAGTTTATAATCATCAACAATATTCCCCCGACACACCTTGACAACAATTATGGACTAAAATATTACTTTACTCTTAGGAATGATTTAAACTTAAAGTCAGGAAATGTTATTTCATTACTTTTTAAAGTTTTTTGGCGGGGGTTTTTTTAAATTTCTTAATTTAATTTTATTTTATGCTTTTTAAACTTGTGCAGAATAATTCCTATCAACTGGATCATATCCCAATGAATACTATCTATAAAATATGTCCTCTTGGATGAGGCCGTCAATATGAGCCCAAACATGAAACCTCCACTTTAGGTTCATACGGAGCTTGGCTCCTATAGAATCCAGGTGATGCTGCAGCAGCAGCATGCAAATATTTACTGTTTATCTACGTCTTACTGGTTGTCGCAATTAAAATGAGCCCAAACACGAAACCTCTGCTCTAAGTTGGTGAGGAGTTGGGTATCCTATTGATTACCAGGTGATGCTGCACCACCAGGTCAACTTTCCAATAATGTGTATATATTCATAAGTGTCACGAACCAGGATGCAAAATATAAAACCCATCAAACGACTGCAAGTTGCTAATCGTCCTATCACGAACCAGATATACCATGATATTTCAGCAATGAGCAGGCTGATGATGATGAACTATAGCTAAGAACACTCTCCGTCATGTCAGCTTACAAACAAAAAAAACTAGATCAAAATCGGTCCACCCGTTTGGATGCTACGATGCCACAGACAGACAGACAGACAGACACGTCAAACTTATAACACCCCTGTTTTTGGTCGGGGGTTAAAAAGTGTCTGAAAATAACTATTTTGCTAAAAAAACTTTTGTCTTGCTATACCGTTGTCTCACGCTACCGCGTAACCGCAGACTTAACAACTATACCTCACTACTATAACTAGCCAGCATGACTGTCTGTTTGCCTACATGCCCTGCTACCAAATCAAATCAAATAATAATCATCGTTAGATCAAGCTATATAATTATATAGGATTTTGATGGTTATGACTATAATATGAGGATTTTGATATAGAATTTTGATGCTCGAAATAATATTATTTTTAAAAAATGACGCCTGAAAATTTGTCTATCGCGCGGGAACCGTACACTTAATCAAGATAAATAGTATCCTATGTCCTTTCCCGGGACTCTCCATACCATCAGCAAAATTGGTTCAGTGGTTTGAGCATGAAAAGACAATAGACAGACAGACACACTTTCGCATTTGCGAGCAATAGTTGTCGTGCAGTCGTCAACCAATCGGTCCACCGTCCGAATTTCGAAACGCTGCCTTGACAGCCGTTATAACCATTACCATTTGACTAGTGAATAAAACTAGTATAGTAAATAGTGAATAAATAATTTTACCAGTTTTGCATCTTTTAACTCTACCAACCACGCGTGTGTTAACCATAAACTGAACCATCAGAACAACCAACGAACCAAGACAAACCCCCGAAACTCTACCCCTAAAACTATACCCTTTTCAATTGGTATGGATTGATCTAGGAGGATATGGACAACTTGAGAGAGCAGAACAATGCTGTATCGCGCTCTGCACGAGTAAGTTTTGACACACAGACAGACAAACTTTTGTATTTATAATATTAGTATGAATATGGATTTATTAAAACTATATCTCTCTTCCTACTGTCTGTCTGTCCTACAGTCTCGCTGTACCGCAATGCAGTGCGTTCCTCATTATACTGAGAGCGCTCCCGAGCCGAGTCCCATACATTCCGCGCTAATTACCATTCATTATCCTGACGATTTTTCACGGAGATGTAGATATGATAAAATTATCAAATATGTTAAATATAACATCAATTTTATTGCTAGCGATTTATGTTGAAGAAATTCTGTCCGGTCTTTATATAAATGACAACGACAAAACTGCATAGTTCGATATAACTGCATAGTAATATTGCATAGCTATGCAAAATTTTGCATGGTTTCTATATTATAATATTTTTATTTTTTCGTAAAAAGTTTTCATATCACATTCAAACCAAGCCTGCAACTTATTTTGTAATTTAAATCAACATTCAGTGAATGTATCAATAGTTTTCTTAATTTTATCATTATCATAGTGGCTTGGCAATGAGCACGGGAGAAACAAATATAAAACTGCATATTTGGAGTAGTTCATACTTACAGTTTACACATACGGCAAGTGTTTAGTATGAAACGACGCATGTGGTCGAGGTACGCAATCATTCCAATTAGTCGCTGATTATTTCTCCAGTTTTTTTTATTTTTTTTAGTATAATTTGTTGTTATAGCGGCAACAGAATACACAACCTGTGACAGAAGTCTCTCGGATTTTAGATACAGCCTAGAGACAGACAGACGGGACAGACGGACAGACATCGAAGACTGAAGTCTCAGTTATAGGGTCCCGTCTTTACCATTTGGGTATGGAATCCTAAAAAAAAGCAGTAATATTGCTGGCATGTTGCTCTTGCTAGTTCCAGTAACTAGTGTAGTACTATAGTGACCCTGCCCGCCTCGCTTAATAATTTCGTAGATCGTGAGCGGTACTTCACGAGTCTACCGGATACCTAACGCACTCTCAACTCTATCCCGCAAGTCATAAGAGCCAAATTCGAGCAAAACATAAAAAGTACAGAGCACAGTACGCCGCTTTCTGTAGTGGTGCATTAATTATGAAAAGTTCTTTGATTATTTTGATATCTTTTCACATTTTCAAAATGAATTTAACAAGTGTGCAATGGGTTTTAATTATTTCGATAATGAATCTTCACTGGATGGCTGTGGATTCTTTATTTATATTGTTGGTTTAAAATTTAATTTATATTCCCAAATATTCTGTCGGGTACAATATAAACACAAAACTTTAAAAAATTTCATTTCATTTCATTTACAGAATTTAGTACGTGTAGTGCGACTTATGAATCAAATGTTGTACATTTTTATCTGACATATTTTTACTATCAGTAAAAATACTAATTTAACGTTGTAATAATGTGATGGGATTTTAGAATCCACATTGCTTTATTCAACTGCGATTATATTTGGTCAAATAAATCAGTGTGAGTGATGTGACAATTGACCACAATTATTGTCGGAGCTTATTTTATGCAGTTCATTATCTAGACACGCGGTAGAGTGTCAAGCCAAGTTCAAGTAAAACAGCACTGGCGAGCAGCACCGTGTGTAATATTACACGATAATATATTTTGGTAATGGAATGGTATATAATAGGTAGGAATTAGTTATATTTCTTTACTTGATAAATCTTGAGTTTCCATTGTTTTGTATTTACATTTAAACAATGGATACTCAACGAATAATTATTTAATTACCTTTAAAATATTTACATACGCGGCACAGAGTAAAATTCTTGACGAACAACTTCTTACTTTCTGTCAAACGCAAAGTTACCTGTTACGAATAATCCATACTTAATATTATAAATGCGAAAGTGTGTCTGTCTGTCTGTCTGTCTGTCTGTTAGTTCTTTACGCCCAATCGCGGAAGCGATTTTGCTGAAATTTGGTACGAAGATACTTTGAGTCCCGGGAAAGGTTATAGGATACTTTTTATCCCGGAAAAATTTACGGTTCCCGCACGATAAACTATTTTTTGCGCAATGGAGTTGCGGGCGTCATCTAGTTATGAAAAATGCTCTTTTTTCAACCTGGACCATTGAGCATTCAGCATTCCAACCAAATGTCAAAAACTTTTACCCTCGAAATTTTCATACATTCTTAATACCAAAATCATTTTCTCATACGAAAATATTTAACATGTTTGAGTTATTTTTCAGCTTAAGATAGTAATTACCTAGGGTCCTGAACAAATTTTTTTTACAAAATATTTAAATACTAAAAAAAAATTTTTGTGTTTAAATATTTTTTAGTAAATTTACTACTAAATATTTAAACACCAAAAAATAGACAAAAACACAAAAAAATATATAAATAAATAGTAAAGGACAAAGGCGAAATATTATTTGATATTTTTTTTAGCGTCTAAAAATGGCATGTGAACAAAAACAAATATTTTATTATTTTATATTTTACCAATATATTCTAGGGTTTAGTAAAGGCCACCAAAAAAAAACAATTATTTTTTTGTAAATCAATTGACTACCTACTTAATACGAATTTCAAGCGAATTTCATATTTTCCGCTCAGCTACCGTTAATATTGCCATTTTATATTTTTTGCCAAAGCGGCGGCGCGCACCGCGCGGCGGTTCAGCCGGCGAACGGCAGAAATAACATAATGTTTCATCCTACCGTTTAAGTTATGAATAGATCTACAATTATTTTAGTTAATTCAACACTTTTAATAAATAAATCGATGTTTATTTTTTCAAAGTAGTTAGGTAAAAAAGAATGGATGAGGTAGTTCCTAAAATAACTAGCAACACTGCTTAGTTGTCAAACAAATGTTAATTGTCATACCAAGTGTCAAATGTCAAAAAATATCTATGGATTCTATGGTGTTCCTGCCGCGTGCGTTGCCTCTCGTGTTCGATTGTGTTTTATTGTTTTTCCTTTAATTTCGACCCATTTCTCTATTGATCTCTGACACTTTGTTACTCAGTCCTACGGGAATGTAGCTCGCGGAGAATTTTCAATTATATTTTAATACAAAACAAACAATAATAAAATAATACCAATAATAATAAGTAAGTAATACCTACTTACCAATGAAACATAACCTAAAATATTTATGATTTTTATGATCTAATATCTAATAACCTAGGCCTTCTTGGGAATATTTATTTTTAGAAGTTAGTTGTAGGATGAGTTCCTAATCATTTAAGCATTTTTTTATTTATATACGCCTCCATTTTATCTCAAATAAAATCATGTATGAGAGTTCGCCATTGTCCTTTACTACAAAATTTTTAAACTTTAAAAAATATTTTTTATTATTTAAATATTTTGTAGTAAATTTACTATTTATTTATATATTTTTTAGTGTTTTTGTCTATTTTTTGGTGTTTAAATATTTAGTAGTAAATTTACCAAAAAATATTTAAACACAAAATTTTTTTTTTAGTATTTAAATATTTTGTAAAAAAAATTTGTTCAGGACCCTAGGTAATCACTATCTTAAGCTGAAAAATAACTCAAACATGTTAAATATTTTCGTATGAGGAAATGATTTTGGTATTAAGAATGTTTGAAAATTTCGAGGGTAACCCGGGCCCTTAACTTTCCTATCCTAGTTTATAGCCACAACAGTAATCGAGCGTCCGCAACACCTGAGGAGTTAGTGCGAGTTTTATTCGATCATACGCATCGAGCACGTTAACGCGAATTTGTATGGGATCAAAGCAGCTCCATCTACTGGTTAACGTGGATACCGCTTTGATCCCATACAAATTCGCGTTAACGTGCTCGATGCGTATGATCGAATAAAACTCGCACTAATTAATTCTTAACTAAAAACTCTAAACTCAAAAAGCCTTTGCCACCCTGCCAATTATAATAATTTTTCATTACAAACTTTTAGAAACTAAAACTATAGACTAAATGAAGTCCATACAAAACCCAGTATTTTCTACAACCATTTTATATTTGTGAGACTGCAGCCCGGAAGAGCGAGGCACGTCACGTTACATAAGCGGGGGTTTACGCAAGCCCGGGCGGGGGCGGGGGCGGGAGCGGGGGCGGGCGGGGGCGGATCGATGGCCGGCCGTTCACCCGCCTGCAATGCGCCGCGCCGCAGCGCCGACCGCCGCCCGCCTATGCCGCCCTGGTACACTCTTCCGTATCATGCGGGTGACGCGGCTAAAATCTCTTTTGTTGGCCGGATATTCCGCATAATATCATCGCAGTAGAGTTTATTGAGAGCAAAAAACTCTTAAATTTCGTGTGTTTAGATTTCAATAGTGTAAAAAGATAGATTTTCTTGCCGCAAATGTACTAGGAGAGCCAACCTTTCGTAAAATGGGAAAGAGCTAAGAAGAACATTTTAATAGTATACTAGGGGATAAAGGATTTCACTATGTGGATGTCTATTGTTAATATAGTAGGGTTTCACTATGTAGAAAAAGTTAAGTCTACAATAAAAGTTCATAAAGTCACATTTTCCTTTTTAGGAATATTGTCACGTTTCGTCACTCTTTATCACTACTGATCGTAAAGATAGAGTACAAAATAGAGGCAGTAGAACGTAGATCATATTTTTACGAGTGAAGGAAGTAGTAATAAGAGTTTAGAGTGTACAATTTTTTTTTTTCATGAAAATTTGGACGACAACTCCTAAGCCATAAGTCATCTTAAGTATTTTTGTGAGAAGTAATAATTAATTTTAAAGAGGGATATAAAGACCCCTTAAGTATTGGAATTTAAGATGGTTTTGCAGTGGTAAGCAACAGTCATAAGTATCCAGTAGTGGCAGACGAGATCCCTGCAACTATCCTGAAGAAAATAAGATAAAGAATTGAGCTCCATACTTGAACTAAATTAAAGTAAACCTTCATCACTTGGTGAGTTGGTGACTATAGAAGCGCGGCCCAAACTCCATAGCAGCTGCTAGTTTTTACCGCCACACCTTACCTCAAGTATCAAATATGTACTGAGACTTAGAATAAATAATGCGATAAGAATACAACTTTTTAATAAAACTAACTTTATATTGTCCAGCTACCTTGTATGTACTGAGGATTGGAACTTTTCAATAAAACTTCCTATAACTAGTCTAGTACGTGTCATGTACAGGGCCTATAGCCGAAACTTTTTCGTTTTCGCTTCGTTATAGAATCGCCGATCAAAATGTATGGAATTGACATAAGACGAGTCGAACGTCAACGTCATATTAACGAACTCTTATGTCAATTCCATACATTTTCATCGGCGATTCTATAACGAAGCGAAAACGAAAACATTTTGGCTCACCTCCCTGGTTTGGCATTCCCGGGCGAGACTACCTACTGGGGCTAGACTAGTTGGGCCAGACTAGAGCGGGGCTAGACTGCCGATCCTCCCGTATACGTTTGTATGCAGCGCGCGAACCTCCCCACAGACTTGGTACTTACGTTCGGAATTCATTTACGTCTTGTGTAGGTATTTCCCTCGTACAAGTTGTAGTGTAGAGTTAGATCGTGTGAATGATAATGTACGTGAAGGAAATGTTTAGAAAAATAATTAAAGTTTCTAACTGATAAAGTCATAGAAAAAGTCAGATTCGTACTAAGCTGTTATAAATGTCTGTATTATTGTGTCTGTTAACTTTTAACTCTAGGTCTGGAGAACGTAGATTTGTAGATATTTTGAAACCCCAAAAATAAACGAATGTTACGTCATGAAGCTGCAGGCAACATCTATTATTTTATGTATCTCGTAAAACATCGTGATTATTTTTTTTTGGGATAGAAAGATTTGGTGAAGTCCAGACAATGATTTTCATATTTTACTCAGCAGTTACACTACTAATCGACAAAGTATAGTCTGTCAAAAAAGTGAAGAAATCAAAAAGTGGCAACATCGTAGTGTCATCCCTTTCAAATCAATCTAATAAAGGGACGACACTACGATGTTACCACTTTTTAATTTCTTCACTTTTTTGACAGACTATAAACTGCAAATCTTAAAACATAAAAACAAATCACATTAAAAAGTCACTGGCAAAACATTTCGTGAGTCGACTAAAAAAAACAAAATTCAAAATTCAAATTCCAATTACTAAATGTCAACACGAGGGGTTGACGTAATTTAAAATAGGAATGCACAGACTGCAGTACCTGACCTGCCCCAACCGTCTGCGGCGTGATCTAGACTATAGCTAAACCTATACCCAGACGTCCTATAGGAACCGAATTATTGCGAGGGGCGCGCACTCAAGTTGAATAGGGCTTCAATAAATGAATAAAGCTCTTTATGTCTGCCATTAAAATGTAATTAATTTTTCGATGTGTGTGCAAGTCAATATTATATTTTGTGAGATAAATTTTTGTAGCAATTGGCGCGTAGCCATTAATTATATTTTGATGGTTCATCAGGGAATTTATATATGAGGTTTGTTGGTAGAATGTAATAAGTAAATAATAAATGCTAAGTACCTGTTATTTTAATTCAAGACGTGAGTGGAAGAATAAGGTAAGTAACATGCAAAAACTTCCCGTTTTTTTGCTTAAATAGAGGCTTTAGGGCCGGAAAAATTATTTGAAATAGAAAAACTATGGATTATATGTGTAGCCAGATACATTAGCTAGGTTATGAAGTAGATAAGTTACAAGTTTTAATAAAATAATTAGGGAAAAAATGAGTTATTGTCCGAATGTTACGAAATGTTACTTAACTCATTCTTCCACTCACGTTTTCTTCTTTACTTTATTATTTTTTCATACGAAAATATTTGACATGTTTGAGTTATTTTTCAGCTTAAAATAGTAACTACCTAGGTTCCTGCACACCTCTATTTTTAGTGTTTAAATATTTAGTAGTAAAACTAGAAAATATGTAAACACAATTTTTTTTGTGTTTAAATATTTTGTAGTAAATTCTTGTGCAGGAACCTAGGTAATTAGTATTTTAAGCTGAAAAATAACTCAAACATATTAAATATTTTAGTATGAGAAAATGGTTTTGGTATTACGTATGTATGAGAATATCGATGGCACCCGGCCCCTTAAGGAACTTTTATTTTATTAGCCAAGATAACTATGAAATTTTAGGATAACGAATACTATAATAGTAATATTCGACTACAGCTAACAAGGAGATTGTTAGAGACATCATGAAACTTGAAAGAGTGAAATTCGAAGCAGCACGTCTAAAGTACTCAAGATGACGCCCGCAGCTCCGTTGAGCAAAAATTAGTTTATCGCATAGAAACCGCACATTTTTGCGGGATAAAAGTATCCCATGTCCTTTACCGGGATTCAAAGTATCTCCATTCTCCATACCAAATTTTAACGAAATCGATTCAGCGGTTTGGGCGTGAAAAGGTAACAGACAGACAGCCAGACACACTTTCGCATTTATAATATTAGTATAAATTGTAACATTAGTATTTTTACATAAAATTTGTAGTGACTATTAAGTCACTCACAATTAAAGACGTGAGTGCATGAATGAGGTATGTAACACATTTCGAATTTCGAGTAAATCGCGTTTAAAGTTTTGAAAAAACTTTTTATGATTTTTCATCACAAATCAAGTAATGGCTTTTGTTAATTGTATCAGGAGGTGTAAATATCTTCCGTTTTTATTGTTATGTTAAAAATTATATAAAAAAATCTCCATTCCAGGATAAATTAGGAAAAATGTGAAGTTACTCGGTTCTTCACTTTTAAATGCAACAAAATCTGTAAAGACTGTCAATGCATGAAGTACACATAAATCACTTTTTTTTATTGAGATGAAACAAGACTCAATTTAAAAGACAATAAATTCACGGCCAAACAGATTTAAACAAAAATGGATTATACTTTTGAAAGACGGGAAAGATTATAAGGGAATTCCGCATTAGAAAACTAAATGTAAACAAAACTGAGTTGTAGGCGTCATCTAGTAGGAATTAAGTAGAGAAAACGAGATGATGAAAGTAATAATCTCCAAAGCAAATTTCGTCGAATTCAGTTCAGCCGTTTAAGTGTTAAGAAGCATTTAAGATCATACAAACACGATTTCCCAATTTATAGTTTACTAGTAAGATCAATTAATTTTTTAAAATATCTTGGGTTTCTCAAAGTTGATATATTATAGATTGTTTAAAATGAACCCTTACTTAATAAATAAATTTAAGTATATTAACAATAATAACTTAAATTATGCACTATTCAAATGTTACAATTAAAAGAACAATATATATTAATTCAAGTTTTTATTGTGTTTTATTATACTTACTTTTAACTGCGTTTTCACGACTATGGCTTGTACGTCATAATACCTAGTAAAAAAAAAAAAGTCAAGTACTTACAATAAAAAATTCTTTGTCGAGCATAGCTAGTTCAATTTTCAAATTTGGCCCGCTCGCTCATTTGAATTTGGAATGAAGTATCGACGCGACCAAAGAATAAATACACTAGGTACGCGACGCGACGCTATAAAGTATTAGCACAGGATAAATGCAAACAGCCAAACTGATGCCTAAATATTTTTTTATATTTCCAACAATTTAATATTATAATAAAAACAAAAACAAAATATTTTATACGTAGGTACCATTTAAGTTACGATAGGTTTTTCCAAAATTTTAATTTGTTTGGAAACAACGAAAAGCGCCTAGTCTTTAATAAAATAACTATCGTAGTAGGTATAAAAGAGTATGGATGTGTATGAAATATGCTTTGATTATTATATGTATAAATATGTATTGTGTATGATGTAATAAAAATCTTAAATATACAACGTTGTCTGGTACCTGTAACACAAGGCCTTCAGGTACTTAGCACGGGGCCAGACTAACGTGATGTGAAGCGTCCATAGATATTATTATTATTTTCTTAATAATGTGTAATTATTAAAATACCTACTAGAGTTTTGCCTAGAATGTGAAAGAGTACTGTTGTATTTTTTTTGTATTATTTTCCTTAAATTATTTTGTTAACTGTGTTTTATTTTAATGTGTAAAATTGGCAGAATATTAACCATTATTACATATTCGTTATCATGCACGTGCTGCAACTTCCAGGAACGTGCTTTTTGTGTCCCTCCAAAACTCCGTCAAAAGTTTCAGTATAGAGTATCAACCGACTTGACTCCTTGACTGCTTGACTTGACTTTTACTTAGACTTTGACTAGACTTTAGATATAATCATAAATGACGATAATATAGTAAAAACAAAAACGTTGATGAAAATTATTATTATGAAGAAGACTGACTATACCTTTGTATGTGGCAAAGTACACCCCCGGTGTCAGAGCCAAACGCTAACAAAAAAAAATATATACTAAATTATCTATGCCTTTGAATAATAGAACAATAAAAAAGTCGACATAATATTCCTTATTTAAAAACGCATATGGGATTTGTATGGGATGTAATTACCCGCTTCTTGCATAGTCATTTGGACGAACCTTGTAACTTACCTGCTTCATCATCTGGCTAACTTTGTAAGTATACGTAAAATTCTAAATTTTTTGATTGCAAATCATTTTCCAAGTCCTAAAAGCTACATTTATGCAATAAAACGTAAATTTTCAAAAATGTTACTTACCTCATTCATGCACTCATGTCTTCAATTATTTACAACTAATATTGACCATAAAACCAACCCCGTGAAATAACTATAATCACCTACCTCACAGTAAAACGTACTTTTATTATGATTATTTTTGAACTTTTTACAACTTTGTTTACCCAAATTTATGTATTTTATACGACGTTTAAATATATAGTAGAACATTGACTTCTACAAAAGTTTTTATGAACGAAATATCAGTGTTGTAAACCTTCAAATCCACAGATTTTTCAAATCACTTAAGAGGAAGACAAGTCTGATAACTAATAACTTGAAAACTTTTGATTTATAAATTGATCGAAATGCATACAAGTTACGTATTTAGCAGTACCAATTAATTATATCACAAAGGTACGTCTATCACGCTTTGCTTTGCTTTATTAATGAAAAGAAAACATGTAATAATAATATTAAACTTCAGAGCATCCTAATACAACTTTAACAAACTTTAACAATAGCTGTTGACAAAATTATTACTTTTACATACATAAAGTTGAAATATTATTGTTAAGTTGACGCATTGTAATAATATGTTCTAAAGGCGCCATAGCCTAAACAATAATAGCCATTAAATAGCCATAATGGCTACTCGCCCCGAGGTATCAAGTACTTGTGGCGACCTTGGTGCTCCCCTGCCGTCTGCAGTCTAGACATGGGGATCTGAGAGCCTGTTCCCTCCCTGCATCAGCACCACTGCCGTATTCCGTCGCCATAGATTTCACAATCCCTTGGCAAGCCACACCCTTTCAAATGAGACTAAAAGTCTAAATTGATTGATCAAAAATCATATTATGTAGAGCCTATTGTTGATTTCTTAAGGTGATTATTACTTAGCTCATTATTTATAATTCGCTTTATTAATAAAAATGGGTGCACTGCACTATTCTTTTAGCTTATATTAAAGACTGCAGGCTGTATGATTTCGTAAATTTTGCCCAGCCGGCCTAGCATAAGCCAACGAGATATCTCTCTCTACATGTTTCTCGATGTTTGATAGTTTAGTAGTTAGATCTTCATCTCTATTGACCCTAGCATGACAACCATTTTTTCTCGCGTAGATCTATCATCGAAATAACACATTTTTATACTGCGTGACTGGTGAGACATGTTCAATACTTGAGGACGTGATATTTGGCTATTATATTAGTTGGAAAAAAATAATATAAAAAAATAATATCAATTGATCACTGAGTAAATGTAGCTTAAAGTTAAATAATTATTTACCCAACGCATGGACACCCCGAGCGGGAGGGGTAGTTGTGTGGTGTTTCTTTGGTAGCGCACGCCTCTGCACCGGCCGCATAGTATGCCTACTTGCCTAGCCGCGTAATTTACTTGGTATCCATGATTCATAAATTTTTGGGAAATTAAAAAAAAAATTAAGAACCTAATTTTATTACATATTTATAATGAGAATCGAGTACTGAATACTCTCCTTAAATATCGGTATTGACTCACCAGTCATGCTGTAGAGTTTTGTCGAGATAATGTCGAGATTTTGACATTATGAGACGAATAGTTTTTAATTATCTCGAGAGTGAGATATCTCGTTGGCGTATGCTAGGCCGGCAGAAAACCTGTTTTTTTTTTGGAGAAACATAATAAATAATAATTGAACACGACATTAGCCATGTAAATAAATTTTACATTAATTTAAGTTTTTTCCGGAATATCTGGGTGCACGGGAGTGCCCCCGCCAAGATGAGCCAAGCGAAGCGCGCACGGGCACTACCTACCTTTTCTCGAAACGTTTCGCCGTATTTTTGCACCCTCGTAACTTTGGTTTGGATAATGCCAGATAGTTGAAATTTTCAAGATATTATGACATGAGTATAATAATTAAATGCGCAAAGTTTGAATATTGTTACTATTATACTTTAGATTTTATAGGGGTCCAAAAACCCCACAATAATGGACTGACTCACCGATCATCAAAATTGTTAGGGTACTTCCTGAAGTCATAGAAAGCTGAAATTTGGTATGTGACATACTATTAGTACAGAAACAACAAAAAAATTATCAAACCCAACCTAACCTATCCCATCCCCTTGATATAGAGAGGGGATGTTAGTATGAGATACCCCCCGTTTCTTGTGCTAGATACAAAATTAAAAATAGAGTATAAAATAATTCTCGTGCCAAAAAAAATACGTATTAGACATGAGAGACCATAGACTCACAGAAAACCGGCGTGAAACAGCGCTCTCACAGAAAACCGGCGTGAAACAGCGCTTGCCCTGTGTTTCGCTTAGTGAGTGAGTTAAGCGGAGGCCCAACTGCACCCTGAACCTTATTCCCTATCCCTGTTCTCTTCTGCTGATTCCCTTAGCCTATTCCTTCATAAAAAGACCGAAAACGCACTTGCAACACTTCTGATGTTAGTGTCTATAGACGACGGTAGAACTTACTTTCCATCAGGTGACCTGTTTGCTCATTTGTCTCCTAATTTTATATAACAGATCCCCTCTTAAAGGCTGGCAAAGCACTTGCAACTTTTCTAATATTGCGAGTGCACATCCTCGTTAATTGCTCCTTAATTTCATAAAAACGTAATAATTTATGTGGTAATTTTTCCATCTTTCAAAGAATCATTCCGTACCTCCTTTTAAATAATATTACATCTATACCTACTAATATTATAAATGCGAATGCGTAAAGTTCAAATAAAGTTAGTTCCAAAAATTCATAATAGATGGCGCCGCGCCGCCGCCGCGCGTCTTCTACATCGCACTATCGCTTACCCAAACGTGTTTCTATAAGAGGTGGTAAGGATGAATGTACTGTTCTCGATTAATTTGATGTTTCACATAATAGAAGTATTTCACATAGTAGAACTTACTTTGACCTGTGACCTGTTTGCTCATTTGTCTCCTAATTTTATATAACAGATCCCCTCTTAAAGGCAGGCAAAGCACTTGCAACTTTTCTAATATTGCGAGTGCACAATGCACATCCTCGTTAATTGCCCCTTATGATTTCATAAAAACGTAATAATTTATGTGGTAATTTTTCCATCATCCAAAGAATCATCCTGTACCTCCTTTTAAATAATATTATATCTATACTAATATTATTATAAATGCGAATTGTAAGGGGGTGAAAATGCGTAAATGTGTTCAAATAAAGTTAGTTCCAAAAATTCATAATAGATGGCGTCGCGCCGCCGCCGCGCGTCTTCTACATCGCACTATCGCTTACCCAAACGTGTTTCTATAAGAGGTGGTAAGGATAAATATACCGTTTTCGATTATTTGATGTTTCACATAATATTTGAAATATATTGTATTAAGAAGAGTTGATGTTCGACTTCGACCCCACTCCCCAGCTGTTAATAACCCTCTATGCAAAAATCTTCTATACATAATTATAATAAAACTGTAGTAATGAAAATTCTGTACAATAAAGATAATATTAAAAAAATATTTGAAGTAAGCGTCCCCCGGAAGCACCTCTAGTCTGTCGTGCAAATGCAATTTGCAGTAATGTAGCAACGAGAACTACTTACCATATAATATTATTATATTATAATAGAAGTTGCTTTATGACGGGTACTACCGCGCGCTATTTAAAGCTGTAGTCCACGCGGACGGAGTCGCGGGCTCGCGGGCAACAGCTTGTATATTATTTATAATTGTATGTTCCTTAAGTATATTATTAATAACTTTACTTTGCAGACTCTAGACCTTAAATCATTTTTAAAATATGTAAGTTCAAAGTATAGTCGTAGTCTCAGCATTTCTTTGCAAATATTTAATTGTAGGATGTAAACAACATCGGTTAGTTCAAAGAAAAAACCTGTGCCTAAAAGTTAAACGGCTAAAACATAATCACGTCAAACAATAGTGCGATGTAGATACCTAACAGTGAAATCTCTTATTGACTAGAGTACATTACACAATACAAGTATTATGCGATGTAGACGACCAGCAGCGACATCTATTATTTATTAATTATTATCAAATATCAAAAGGAAAAAATAAAACCACGTTTGTTGTATGAGAGCCCCGCAAAATATTAAATTTATTTTGTTGAAATACATGATCGATGAAAATTTCAACTCTCCAGCTACTACCGTTCTTGAGATACTTCCAAGAGACAGATAGACAGACAGACAGACGGGCAGCTGACAGACACTGAAGTCTAGGAATAGGGTTCCATTTTTACCCTCTGGGTACTGAAACCTAAAAGAAATACACCAAAAAAAAGAAAGAAAAAATTAACTAAAAAAAAACAACGTAATTAAACCAACTTACAAAAAGAAATGAAATCCCACAAAAAACATTTTCATGTAAAAATGTTGCCAAGATGAGAACATAATATTGTTATAGTTCGTGGTGTCAAAAAGTAGTGAAATCTCATGTAGAGCCAAGTTTCTAACCTTACATACTTAGCCCTAAATCTAAAAACCTTAATTTTACACCAAAGCGCGGCAAAATATTTGATAATAATATAATGTGTCAGCCGAACGAGAAGAATCTAAAAACTCTACACATTAGTCAAAATCGGTGGCTTGGCCATTTTGTTATTCGGCAGGGCTTTGAACTTAATATACCCTAACTAAAGAAAAATGGCCAGGCTATCGATTTTGACTAATGTGTAGAGTTTTTAGATTCTTCTCGTTCGGCTGACACATTATATTATTATCAAATATTTTGCCGCGCTTTGGTGTAAAATTAAGGTTTTTAGATTTAGGGCTAAGTATGTAAGGTTAGAAACTTGGCTCTACATGAGATTTCACTACTTTTTGACACCACGAACTATAACAATATTATGTTCTCATCTTGGCAACATTTTTACATGAAAATGTTTTTTGTGGGATTAATTATTAACCCAATGCATTTAAACTCCCATCTAACACTGTACCAAAGCCCACTGAAAGGAAAAGATTAAGGCATGAGATAAATAGATCATCGACAAAGAAGTAATTACAGTATATTTATAATATTCATTATTAAAGTAGTATAAAACACATAATATAATATTAGGGAGCCGCTAAATTGCAATATGGCGCGAAATAAGATATTGGGCCCCTTATGAGGTGATTGTCTGCGAACAGATTGTGTTGAGAGCTATTTTACTATTTTCATTATGTTCCTTATATCCTTGGCATAGAGGTCCTTTAGAAGCAAATTGATTCTGCATGTGTTGTAACTGAGGGGAGTTTTTTGTCCATATCATTGTTGCTCTCTACTTAAGAAATAAATAACAGTATTACAATAAACAGATACTTTTTAGAGCTTTTCGAATATTATAGGGATATCCATAGATTAATGATGGGTCTCGCGCGCGCGCTCGATCGCGCGCGCGAGACCCATCATTAATCTATGGGGATATCCCTATAATATTCGAAAAGCTCTAAAAAGTCTGAGTTGTTTTAGAAATTTATTGTTATAGTTTTAAGATACACCAGAGTTTTAATATGCAATTCGATGTTTGTAATTTTGTCATGTTACAGCGTCTGTCAATTTCTGTAGAAAAAATTATAAACCACTAACTATAAAATTAGTTTTATTGTGTTTCATTTAGTTGATGTTTTATACTTAAACGATGTTTATTTAGTTTTAACAGAAAATCATACTCAGATGTGTCCATAAAAATGGATATTCTAAGACCTAACTTCTGTTTAATTTTTCGCAACGTATTATACATAATATTTTAATATCTATGTTTGCTCTGTATACACTATACAGTCAAAGGGTATTTCTACATTATTTTCCTACTTTCACAGGTCTCAGTTACGCCATTATGGAGGACGGGAAGACGCCAAGTTATAATAATGGCGATCGATATCTGATGAAAATAGAATGCACTGGACTAGGGTGTGATGCTGCATGTATGGCTGGTGAGGCAGCAACAAAGCAGTTTTTGCTCGTATATTGCTTCGTGTAAAGTATCTTTTCATGGTTTATGACTTTTTTATGAAAATAATCATTCAACCCGTCTCTTAAATCATCACAATATTTAATATTATGAAAACGAATCTTAAACTGAGTACTTAGTTTTGCATGTAGTAATTTTAAAGAAGCTTGGTTAAAAAGTACGGCGTTTGGTTTATGAAAAAATATTGTGTCTTTTTATTATATTTTGTTTTCTGATTTTGCTGATATTTATTTAATATTTATATTATAGATTCATATACCAACAAAATCAGAATACAATATTGTCTAAATATCCTGCCATAGTAATTATGAGGTCTGTCGTCCGAAAAGTGTTTTGCAATCGCATACAGTGTTACAACAGTGTTAGGGTGTATGGATTCCTATTCTTTTTTATTTCAAAATCTCTGCTTTTTATGTTAAAAATGGATGGCCATGTATGGTGCTACATATATGAAAAGATTATTAGGCTATAACCTATAGAGAAAGCCAATGAAAGGTCCATACATAAACTCGAAAAAATTACCTTCTTTAATCAAAGTCGCGTAAGCATTAGAGCATAATATCATACTTATCCTATTTATACAGCTGGCTTTTCAGGAGCTACCAGGCTCACAGACCCGTCAAAGATGTCAAGTACACACTAGAGGAAAATGAGTACACAGGAGCCTTTTAATTTCATCACGCAATAGGAAGCTGCATAGCGGGGGGAGGCGGGGGGAGGCGCCCGCCGGTCTCGCCCGGCCAATACCCTGCGTTCATTATCAAAGTTCACCCGTACTTTGGCCGCACGGTGCGACCGGCCCACCTGACCCCTGCCCGCCACACTGATCCTCCCAGCACCCTTAACAACCGCAGCTCATAACCCGCTGGTCACGGCCCGGGAGTTTTGACAGCTACCCCGGAAAATTCTGCTCGATTGAATACCCGCGGTATTCGATTTCGAACTTTATTGTGTGCTATTACAGTTTAATTTTTAATGAGTATCAGGATGAGAGTAAGAGGTACTTGGGGGGCTTATTTTTTAGTACTTCGCAGTAAAAACGTGGGGGAATAAGAGTTTTATCGAAAGACGATAGAAAAGCTGATTTTTTGCAAGCAGCAGGGCGATTTTAATTAGTTCCGTATATCGCCAGCATGTTAAAATTTTAATGAAGGAACTTCGTTTCGCATACATTTATATATTTGCTTTATAGTATATTGTACAGCTAATATTATAGGTAAATGTTGATCGATTTGGATAAAATTTAGTACATACATTGGGTATTATACATGTACATACCTTAGATCTCGGGAAAAGACATATAAAATTATTTGTTTTGATTGTGTACCTTTCCTTTCTCTGATTGTCTACCTTTCTGTACCAAATAATTTTCTTGAATTATTTTTTGTCATATTTTATGATCGATTATGAGTTTTCCCTCTTCCAACAAAACATCCAACTCTCGTATTTCCTGTTTCTTTTGAAATTCTTATATTATGTCTAATATCCCTATTTCTTTTGAAATGGGAATATCGAATAAGGGTAATCCTATTTTTTTCCTGTTTATGGTAAATTCAACCAGTGATTTTCCCCAAAACTATTACGTATTAAGTTATTATTTCGTATTGCTATCACACGCACATATGTGTTACGTCACACACACGTCGTGATGTGGGTACTAGGCAAACAGAGGCTGTGCGGAGGTGGGCGGTGTCAAACAAACATAATATTATTGATACAGTAGGTTACATACGATACTCTACTCATATCTAGTCTATAGTCTTATCTTCGTGTTAATGAGGCAATAGGTTTGGCAATAGGTATGCCGTATGCGTCATTTATGTCAAAATTTAATAGATTACTATTATAACTCAATGTAGACTTGGTTTCATATCACAATCCGGGAGTTGACAGTATGTTTAAAATTTTAAAATAATTATTAAATTTTATACATTTATTGATAAAAAGTCTATAAAACAATACAAAACGAAAAAATAATTATTGATTTATTTTATTTTACATTTAAAAAATTGGATTTATTAACTGTAAGTCACGTGATTGGAAACGCCGGTCAGAAGCAGTGACGTCATTGTGCAGTGTCAAACTCAATTGACAGTTGTTAGGTTATGACCAAGGTTATGACATAAGTTGTCAAAATCATTACTTGTTGGTTTGTTTCATGCACAATGACGTCACACGATGTGATCACGTGACCATAATGCCGCGTTTTTGTGACATATTTTGAATTCAGTAAAACATTTTTTAACTCATTCAAGGGCATAATAATGAATAAAATATTAATTTACAGTTATTATTGTAAGCTACTGAAGCGCTTAAAACTATTTTTAAAAAGTTGTCAACTCCCGGATTACATAATGAATAATTAAATGAATGAATATTGTTCAAAGTTTTTTGCATTTACACAATATAGGTAACAAAGAAGTCATCAAAAACTCAAACGACGACCTCTGTGGCTCAGTGGATAGCACGTTGGTAGCTTAAGCCGGAGGTCGCGGGTTCGAATCCCGCCGACGGAACAAAAAGTTTTCAAAGTTCCTGGGTCATGGATGTGTATTAAATATATTTATCATATAATAAAAATCTTAAATATATGTATAGTATAAAAGTATTAAATATATTTCCGTTGTCTGGTACCTGTAACACAAGTCCTTCAGGTACTTAGCATGGGGCCAGACTGACGTGATGTGAAGCGTCCATAGATAAAAAAAAAAACTATGTAACTCATAAACTCATAAGTCATAACAAACACAAAAGGCGGTTTTTATTTTAATTATTATTATAATAGTCTACCAAAAGTCGCCTACAATATATTTTACTTTGCGGAAAAGAAACGAATGTATGGATATTTGTTTAATATATTATCTGTTGAATCATCATGTTATAAATGAACAATCATTTTTCACATCCGAAGAAACAAAATATTTCAAATGACTTTTCTATCGCATTAATATTTCATACTACATAACGTGAAATATTAGTGGTTGTTTTCCCGCAGCAGAACGATTTACCTATAGTAGTACTATCGAACCATGCATGTTATTTTTTGAAAATAAAAAATATTTTGTATGACGTACTATGGAAACTTTATGCCGATAGGCGCGAGTTACTATGGACCCGACCGAATTTTTTTTTTGATTTGAACAAAAAAAACTTTACAAATCTATTGTACTACTAAGATATTCTATCTTAGTAGTACAATAGATTTGTAAAGTTTTACTGCGGGAAAACAACCATTAAAATTTCACACTGTATATATCAATTTGAAATGTTCATTTCAGATTAAAAATTCACGTTCAAGCAAATAAAAGTTAAAATTGAACCAGTCAGCTAACTTCGCAGTAAACACAGACTGTCTAACTGATGCCTTGAAATATTAACGGAGCAAAAAGTGCAGTCCATCGCAGTGGCGTATTTAAGTAAGCAATTTGCTAATTACAATTGGCAGCCGACAGGGCATGGGGCTAGATACGCCACTGGTTCTCAACATTCACTATCTAGTAGGTATTAAGGTGACGCCGCGTTAAAGTAAAAAACCGTGTTCGATAATATTATATTTTAGATTGCTTGTTTTCTATGAGAGAAAAAACAAGAAATGGAACAGCAAGAAATGGAAAGGGCGTAAGCGACAAAATGGTTTTTGTCGCGTAATTTAAAAACCATTATCATATTTCATATAAGCTATGGGCAAATTATAGTGTATGCTTAAACCAATCTATGTACAAGTTTTGGAAGCTTAAATCACTCTCCTCTGTTGGCAAAATTAGAATCCCTTTTTTACAGAGGTCTTTTTAATTGATTATTCTGTGTTATAAAAGTTGACCAATCGTGTTATGCTATGGGTAATTCAAAGACAAAGACATGATGAATACTGACAATGAACTTTAATTTCTTAGCTTTAGTCATTGCTGAGAAAAATCAACATCGCTACAGCCAAATTATCAAGGAGTCGCCTTAAGATTTAACTAATGTTATAGAATTTAATAAATACTTAAACTCTGGTTTCTCTTAGCTGCTGGCGTCATACAATGTAAATCTATGTTTTTATCTCTTTCGATTTCATTTCAAGCAAAATGCTTTATTATGGTATAGGTACCAATGTTATATTTCAGTTCTTTAATAAAATTTCGACAGTATTCTTATTGACAAAGAATTAAAAAAACAAAGCCAATTTTTTTTGGCGGGTTAATTTGTTTTCAATTTTAATAAAGTATTTTCTAAAGTTCATTTTAAGACGCGTGCTGATGACGATTCTTATTCATAAATAATCACTAAGCACTATTTTTAAAACTACTTGTAAAATAACCACATGAAAATTACCTTATTACTGCATTATAATTTGCTACGCTGCCCTACGCCGTAGCATTGTGTCTACGAGGGCCGCTACGAAATTACTAGTTTTTGTTTTAGCTAGAAAATGAGGTTATTTCAATTTTCAAGTACTAACTGAGTTTTATCGTAAGATAGTACTTAAATATGGACGCTTCACAACACGTCAGTCTGGTCCCGTGCTAAGTACCTGAAGGACTTGTGTTACAGGTACTAGACAACGGAAATATATTTAATACTTTTATACTATACATATATTTAAGGTTTTTATTATATCATACACATATTTAATACACATCCAGACCCGGGAACATTGAAAAGTTTTTGTTCCGTCGGCGGGATACGAACCTGCGACCCCCGGCAGTTTTTTTTAGTTACAATCGTTTGTTTGCCTGTCTACATGTCTGTCTACATATTATTTTCACGGGTTACCTGACGACACTTGCAATGTGGACTTTTTAGTGTCGGTAAATGACAGAGGATAATATAAGTTTTTATCTTAGAAAACGTAATTTTTAAAATAATTTTGCACGATCTTTAGGGGTTTTTAATAAAATATACTTACTAATTAAACTATAGTATTTCATATGATCCTAGTAGAAAAACCTCTAGTTTACTCCTAAAGAATAAAAAGACAGATGATAATAATTATGATATTATCCGGGTATATACAAAAAGTTGCTCGGGTCACATCCGGTCCGAAACCCAAACCTATAGTATTTCATATCAATAGAACCTTTACAAGCGTGTTGTAGGACTTGTATATGAGTGTTATATGACTCGTAAGTCGTATATAAGTCCAGCTTGCTCTCAAGTCCAGCTAGAGTGGCAATTAGTGTGCGCCATCACGAGATATTATCCACATCACAAACTTCAAAGAACTGATTCAAAAGTAAGGAAAGACCAGGGCCTGTAGCCGAAACGTTTTTTATCGCTTTTTTTAGAATTGCTGAATAAAATGTATGAAATTGACATTAGTCGAATGTCAACGTCACATTAACGGACGCTTATGTCAATTTCATATTATTTACTTTCACTACTGTACTGGTGATGAGATATACATATCTTCATAGCCTTATATCTCGGCATATTTAATATTAATTTAATTTATTGTGTATTGGTTAAGTTTAATTTAGTTTAGTTAGTTCATTGTATTTTAACTCTCTAATTTTGACATTCCCCTTATATTAATATATTAGTTATATGTGTTAAATCTAAGGACATTTTAATGTATATTTAATAATTTTTGACATTTTCTAAATTTTGTTATATTGACATATAGTAAAAAAATATATACTTTTAATAAACGATAATTTAAATGATTTGTAAATGATAATAATGTAAATTAGTATTTAATGTTAATGTGTATCAAATAATTGTGTCTTGATATTATATTTAATAGGTAATAATATCTGATAACTACACGGAGAACTATATTAATTGTGAATGCTGTGTACACCTATAATTAACTTTTGTTTTAGAGTAAGTATATCTGTAAAGTAATTGTGTAATTGCTGTAGCAATAAGTTGTTGGTGTATCAATTTAAATAAATAAATAAATAAAATAAATTATCTAGGTTTGAGAAGAACTAGTAACACGAATAATGTATTTTGCCTCGATACATTTAATTTTCGAAATGACCTCAGATTATTTTTAAACAAAAATAGATGTATTGTAGAAAATTAGTCTAATTAATAGACACCTTTGCAACTCAAAATCGTATAGAAGAATTTTGCTTAAGGTGACGCCTTGATAATTTGGCTGTAGCGATGTCCATTTTTCTCAGCAATGACTAAAGCTAAGAAATTAAAGTTCACTGTCAGGTATTCATCATGTCTTTGTCTTTGAATTACCCATAGCATAACACGATTGGTCAACTTTTATAACACAGAATATTCAATCAAAAAGACCTCTGTAAAAAAAGGGATTCCTATTTTGCCAACAGAGGAGAGTGATATAAGCTTCCAAAATTTGTACATAAATTGGTTCTAATATACACTTTAATTTGTCCATAGCTTATATGAAATTTATTTATGGTTTTTAAATTACGTGACAAAAACCATTTTGTCGCTACGCCCTTTCAATTTTTTGCTGTTCCATTGCTTGTTTTCTATGAGAGGCTGGGCCAGCCTCGCATAGAAAACAAGCAATCTCAAACACATCCAACACGGTTTTTTACTTCAACATGGCGTCACCTTAAATGCTCCTAGTTATTTTTTATATGATTATTTACGTTTTGTCGCATGTTTTCCGAGCGAGCCGATAGCTTCTGGCCGCAGCGTATTCACGACTTTATAGTCATACAAATTAAGTATAAAATTTGCGTAGCGTAATAAGCGTAAACCCTTGCGGTATAATTTATTTTCGGTATATCGCCTTAATGCAAGGACAGACAGACTGAAACTATGAGGACTTGTACCATCGAGGAAATTGATTCCTAGGCAGTTGACAGACTAACGTCATTTGGTCGGATCATGTCAATTCAATGTTAATAATTATAATCTGTCGGCACTCGGCTGGGTTTGACGTAACGCGACCAAATACGCGACCAAATTACTTAGGTCCGTCATCTGCCTAGGAATCAACTACTACGGAACTTTTCTGTCTTTTTTATACTCACTTTTTTGTACTCCGTCCTTTTTTCAAAATTACTTAAGTTATGAAGGACAGAAAGAAGCTGGTTTAAGGATCCCTTGTACTACGGAACCCTGAAACCCTGAAACAGCGTCGTATCTATTTGTAGCCGATCATCGAGTTACTCATAATTACAAGTAAACATGTTTGTTAGATCTGTTATGACGAGACCTCGCCAGCCGCCCACGCCGACAATATCAGCATCAGGTTTGTTATGGTTATAAATTATAAACGAAAAGGTTTTTTTTTAATTTAAGGTGTTTAAGGTCTTGCTTCATAGGCAGATGCCGGGCGCAAGAGATGCCGAAATTAGTAGTATTCTGTCGGCTGGTCCAGACATAACTCGACCAAATTGCGTGTGCCACCTGCCTAAGAATCATTTTATCTGTTAGCACAATGACATTGAACCTACATGCCTTAGTGACTGCAACCAGATCAAAAAAATCGAATTAAAAATCGGAATAATAGTGCCTAATCTATTGATCAGATTAAGAAGAATTAGGTATAATTATTTTGTAGACGCGTTCCAATTTAAGACTAAGTATAGTTTTCTATTTATTAGTATTCGCTACCTAAATTTAACTATACCATAAAATTAACCATACCAACTTCAATTTATTCCGTAATAACAAAAACTATTTTAAAACTCCCTGTAAAGTTGAGAAGCACTGTGCCAGACGCGGATATATTTTTGTTTATCAATGTGGCTGGCTTGCCTCCCCTACCCTATCCCCATACAGATATGACTAGACGGGCGCTTTGATTGAATCTGTGTGACATACCTGATGATAGATTCTATTGTTTCGACTTTAGAGGGCCTAGCTCAGACTAATAATACAAATGCGGTAGTGATTGTCTTTCTATTGTTACAGGAGCTCGGCCTACTAATATTATAAATGCAATAGTGTCTGTCTGTCAGTTTTTCGGACTGTTGTCTTTTCACGCTTTTAAGAAGAATATAATATTTTGATGAAAATTTGACTAGATATTGTTCTTAACATAGTTTTTTACGCGGTAATTGTTCATTTTATAGGGATTTCCTAATTCACATCTTTTTCCCGGAGTCAAAGTGTTATCATACCAAATATCATCTAAATAGGTAGAGTAGAACACGATGAAAATATATTATATACTTTTTATTCGACATCCTACGGACCAAATTAATACGTAAATAATTTCATAGCTCGCTTCGTAGATTTGACCATATTATACCAAAGTTAATCGAAAACTCTGTCACCAAATACCACTTTATTTAGGACCTTTTTTACGGCCGTTCCCATTATTTGATCTATCTCTTACTTGAGATAGGAATAGCTCACATTAGACATTAGCTCCATATATTTTATGTCAATTCTATGTCAGCTGCGATCGTTTGTATGTCAAACTAGAGATAGATTGAATATAGGGAACGGCCATTAGGACTCATTAGTAAGACGTATCTATACATATTTATATATTTAAAATATACTACGCTCATGTACATACATTACGCATAGCAATAACAAAAAAGCTTTAAAAATGATGATGATGATGATGATGATGATGAATCGATACAAATAAAAAACATAGTACCAGGAAAACATAAAGGTGTCGAGATTAGCATGCACATTGCACATACTAGTTAGCGTGAGTAGCTGCGTCGGGCACTGCAGATGCGCCGACTCTACCCACTACCTACTAATACCGACTCCTATGCAAGCGTAGAGTGACCAGGAGTGAGGATTTTTTTAAAGGATTTTTTAGTAAAAACTAAAATCCAAATTGTCCGTAAGGCCGGCTAAAGACGGACCGCATCTTGCAGTCAAAACCGACCGCAAGATGCGGTTGTCGCACGGCAATTTGCAGTTTCGATACTAAATTCATATCCGTAATACACGGGCCGCTCGAGCAGTTTTTGAGCGGTCAGAGAAGTCGTCTGCGGTCGACTTTCACCGTGCGGTCGAACAACAAAGGTATGTATGGTCGACTGCATGATGCGGTCGTGTTGCAGTCGTGTACGACTCCACCGCGACCGTTCTAGAGCAGCCGGTCCCGACTGCTGCTGATTGCGGTCCGTCTATGGGCAGTCTTAGTCTACGCAGATGTATTGCAAAATGAATAATAATAGTAATAGCTCTCACTCTAATTTTAATATTGGTAGCCGATCTCATTGACACCAAGCCATCTTTATAGTGCACATGTGTGTGCATTATAAAAGCGATTCACAAGGATACTCAAGATTTCTGATTATTTACCCATGTGAGACAGATGATTGACAAAAATGCCAAGGGGCACAGGACCGACTCTACAAGCACATCCGACGCATGGATCATATTTTTAGTCGTCAGATAATCAGCTTTATACTATAAATAGGTGCTTTATACTAAAAATAGGAATAAATAAATCGGTCAAGTGTGAATCACAAGGGTTCCGTACCGTTATAGAGCAAAAATAGGCCAAAAATTGTGTTTTTTGTATGGGAGCCCCCTTTAAATATTAATTTTATTTTGTTTTTAGTACTTATTTGTTGTTATAGCGGCAACCAATATACACAATCTGTGAAAATTTCAAAACTCTAGCTATATAGCGGTTCTTAAGATACAGCCTGGAGACAGACAGACGGACAGACAACGAAGTCTCATGAATAAGGTCCCGTTTTCATCCTTTGGGTACGGAACCCTAAAAATTGTTTTTCAAACACGAGAATTACGGAGGCGTTCGTTCAAAGAAAACAGCTACTAATTACCTGTTAAGTAATTATAGCTCCCACACCGGTTTCGGTAAATGAAACCAGGCCAGCTACGCAGGAGTAATTTTATAGTGCCCAAGTGTGTGCGCAGTACACAAGAGCACTCTCTATTCCTTTACTCTCATAACCCAGTGGGACGGACGATAGACACGACCGGCGAGAGATCAGGCGCAGGACCGACTTTTTACATGCCCATCCGACGCATGGATCATCTTACTTGTCCTAACTGCATTGTCCTAACCAAACTTGGATATAATCAAGTAACATGTTTCCAACGCGGGAATCGAACCCACGACCTCCGAGTCAAGAGCCGCGCTCTGTACCACTAGACCACGGAGGCGTTGTTAACTGTTAAGTAAGATATAAAATATAAAACCCCCGAAAATATTTGCTTATTCGTTTGTAACCGATATATTTTTGGATATACAGACAGTTCTGGTGACATCTAATAAGTTTAATAACACACCACCCATGTAATATACACGAGGACGAAATTATTATTGCCAATAAAATACAATATATTTGTTGATATCAATATAATTGGGTGATTGAGAAATATTTTTATCCTGTAGGTATTTTTAGGGTTCCGTACCCAAAGGGTAAAAACGGGACCCTATTACTAAGACTTCGTTGTCTGTCCGTCTGTACGTCTGTCTGTCTGTCTGTCTGTCTGTTTCCAGGCTGTAACTCAAGAACCGCTATAGCTAGACTTCTGAAAATTTCACAGATTGTGTATATCTATTGCTGCTATAACAACAAATACTAAAAACAAAATAAAGTTAATATTTAAGGGGGGCTCCCATACAAGAAACTGGATTTTTTTAGCCTTTTTTGCATGTAATCAATAACGACAACAGCTAGGCACTTGAAATTTTCGCAAAATCCTTAATTATATTTATACTTTAATAATTATTAATAATATTAAAATAAAATAAAAAGTTAAGGGGGGCTCCCATACAAAAAAAACACAATTTTTGGTCTATTTTTGCTCTAGAACGGTACGGAACCTTTCGTGCGCGAGTCCGACTCGCACTTGGCCGACTTTTATTTATCATGATATAACGTAACAGTGTAAAAAATTAGGTTTTATAAAAGGCTTCTAAAGTTGTTTTTAAGTGTTGACGTGCGTTGACCTGAATAATAGATATTTTATTATATTTTGTAGGTTTTATCATGGCTCAATGTCAAAACTTAAAATAAATATTTGAATCTGAAAATATACGGCATTGGCTATCTTTACTCCACTATATCTTTAAAAACTGTAAAAAGTATAAGGCGTAGTATTACTTCGTTCATTCTTGGATTTAGGGAGGGAGACCCCTCAAACTACATCCTTATTTTATCTCCTGTAAAGTTTTCCTGCAAGTTGGTCACCCTGTTTTCCGGGCTGCAGGCTGTGATGGCGGCGCATCCGGCGGTCGCCATGGCAACCGCCGCGCCTCCTACACACCCATACCTACCTGGTGCCACACTTCCCCGGAACTTCTACTGTTGTTGGAAAAGGTTAATTTCTCGATTTATACTTCTCTATATTGTACAGGGTGTGTGAACTCTTATATAAAAGACAAAAACAAAGAGTCGGTTAAAAAGAAACTCTTTCAGCACTTAGTTAATTCTACAGTAAACTAGAGTTTACTATAGTTTATTTTGTATGTGATTCATTTATTTTATATATTATTAATCACATACACACCCTAAAGGCCGTCACACACTTAGCTATAATATATATTAATATACCTTAATATACCGTACTAAACACACTGAGACCAGAAATATATATTATAGCTAAGTGTGTGGTCACGCGAAAATTGTATAGAAAATATATATTAATATGCCTAGCTATAAATATATTAATATATATTATAGCTAGGTCTGTGACGGCCTTAAACCTCTAAAGTCTAAAGTATTATTACTTTATTTTGTTACACCCTGTAGAGATATTAATAGAGATAGAGAGCGAAGAGACTATTACAGAGTGTAAGAAAACTAAGTGATAATATTTTATTGTGTATGTGTCTTATAATATAGAGTTCACCGTGAAAGTAGTAGCGCTGAAAGAGTTATTTTTTGGATTATTTATTTGGACAAAATGACGTTGGGGAATTTCTAATAGATACATAGGAGTCTAAATATGTAACTCTTTCAGCACTGCTACTTTTACAGTGAACTCTATTATTATGGACACACACACACACACTAAACTAAAGCATTATCACTTTGTTTTGTACATCCTGTATAGTCTATACAGTCTATTCGCTTTCATTCTACCTCTATAATCATCTCTATGTCGACTACATATGGATGAAATTGCGAGATTTCTACTTCTAAATGAGAGTCAGTATAAAGTTTTCAATGAAAGGGGTATCCGTTTTTCGTTTTAGTTCTGAAGGTACGAGTTTAATTTTGAAATTGTATGCGGATTTTACGTTTCATGTATAAGACAATCGTAACGCGGAGTTTATTCACTTTTTAAATTTAAATCGTGTTATATTATTTTGTTTTTAATTTAAAAAAAAAACAGATGTCGCCCTCTACTCCGTTGTGCCGAAATTAGTTTCTCGCGCGGGTACCGTGCATTTTTCCAGAATAAAAAGTATCCTACTCGTATGTCCTTTCCCGGCGCTCAAAGTGTCATTTTCTTTTGTGTCCTTTTAATATCGGAAAAACCAAAATAGTGATCTTCTTTTCCAAGAATTTATTTCACCTTAAAAATTTGATTGAAAATTGTAATAAACATTGAAATACTTTATATAAAATAATTACTAATTTTTAATTTTTCATGTTCAAAATGAAAGAATAAAAAAATACAATTTGCGTAAAATTTGTATTTTCTCTTTATTTATTTTCCGTAATAAAATACTTTTGACATTTCTAGTCTAACTTTATGAATTGCGATTATTTTACGCATTTAAGGATATTCTATACCTACTCAAGCGGAAACCAGTCAAGTGTGAACTGGCCACACGCAAAACGGTGCAATATACATACTTACTTGCTGTTTATTTCATGAAACTGTAAATAAAACAAGTCGACGAGTATATTTTTGAACTTATTAAAAACACTGTACATAAATGATTTTTTTTAAACGAGGAAAACACCCTGTACCTCGTACCCGACTTATTTTTATAGTTTTTTAACCAAACCTATAACTTATTTTACTAAAATTTAGTTTTGTGTTTTTAGTACAGGGCGGGCTGCACTGATTATATAATACATATAAATAGAGTGACGTTACATGGAGTTTACACTGTACCTACTTAGGTAATGCAGGGCCCCCGCTACCATATTATGTGCAATGTGTGCAATGCACACGGGTGTAATTATTATGTTTTAGGCACATGCTATACGTTTTTATTTTTTGCTAGAAGAATGTTATTATTATAATATACTGCACCATATGTAATGCATCAGGAATATACCAAATAGGCAAATATGGAGACAAAAAAGTCTATTGTCTCGCATCTGCCGGGACAAACGGACAAAAGGCGCAATAATTAATTTTTCAATATAGGAAAATGTATGTATGCGGTGCAGCGAATGCAACGCTTTCGATAGTGGGGTAGGTCTGGGCCAGACAGAAACATCTACCACGATACACATCACTAACGACAATCATTCCCTACAACATACATTGCGTGTTTAATACAGCATTGTAAAACACAGCGGTACGAAATACGCAATGTACGACGTAGTATTAGCAAAGTTATTTACATAGTAGAGGACTTGCAGCCAAATTATAACTCCCCAAAGAAAACAAATCAGGAAGACTTGTCGCTCGATATGTGGTCATGCGGCGCTGCGCTTTTAAAATGCAACTCTATTTTAAAGAGATACGTTTTATTTTAGAATAGTATGAAGTTTATGTGTGTGCGTGACATGAAATATGCGATTTAAAAACAAGACAAAGACCCCGGCGACATTCTGATGAATATTTTGCAGATACAGATTGGATTTTTATTCTTTTACAACCAGGAAATATCCGAAATAGAGCTTCAATTAAAAATGCATTTCAGCTTCCAATATGAGCTGTTTATGTTTTATTGGCATGGTGACGCGTTGCTTTGTTATAAGTATTATTTATAGGATCTTAATAGTAAGGTTCGATTCATATGCGTCCGCTGTAACGCGCGGTTTTGCGGCTAAATCACAAGCGATTGTATATAAATGACAGCGCGACCGCGCCGCTATTTAAATAAATCGTTACACACATATTTTGCTTGTGATATGCATTCGCAAGATTAACAAGGATATCATGTTGCAATTTGATGATATCTTTATTCTTTATGTGGGAATAATGCGTGGAGGCCCAAAGGAAGATCTTCCGACCGAGCGAGGTGATATGCTCGGTCTGGCCGGAGCCCACGTGATACATTTCAGCGGTCGTATATATACTGCCGCGCTCAGAAAACTTCGATAGCGCGATGCAGGAATGTTACGCGAATGTGGGTACCGCCACATTTATATAATATATAAGCATGAATGTGAATTAGTGCCCTGAGGGCATGTTTCGCCACTTGCATCAGCAATCAATCGGCACTTATCAAAGTTCCGGATAGGCTATCCACCACTTGACAGAGAGCATGTAGAAACTGGTTGTAAACAGCCTAACCAGCACTTTATCAGAGGGTGGTGAAACAGGCCCTGATTCTTCTATTTTGATGCGACATAATATGTGCAATTGGCAACTTTGCTCTACAGCCGTAATCATGAGTTTTGAGGTAGAAGTTGGAAGCCGGCGACATTAAGCGGCAGCAGACGACGTGTCGTCGCGACACTACGGTTTCTATGTATTTCTATGAAAGTGTCGCTAGCTTCGTGTCGTTAGCTGCGGAATTAAGTGTTGCATAGAAAATATAATATATTGTATACAAACCAGTAGTGTCGCGACGACACGTCGTCTGCAGTTGTCGCGTGTCGCTCGATTCCAACTTGTACCTTTATTTAGTAGATATTTTTAGGGATTCTGTACAATTTAGCAACGAAACAAAAATCAAAGCTACAACAAAGCATTTTGAATGTCCCAGGGTTTGATCTAGTCTTCTTAGAATCCTGTTTCCCCGGATGTGAATACCTAATAGTGTCTAAGTGTCATATGAGTGCACTTACTGACTGTTGAGTGTTGAGTGTTGACACCCTAGGGAGTAAAGTGTCGAAGTCTAACTCATTAGTTGCAGCTCAAATATAATTTTGTTCTCAAAGTGTTGATTAAATGTGAAAAATGCGTTCAAGTATGTAATCCTTCGAATGGTGGTTTTTTCACTTCGTAACTATTTCCACGTAATTTCCACTAACAACTTTAGCGAACATTAATTATTATCAGCAAAAAATTATTTTGATATTTAAAGAAGGTTTTGTGAAGTGTTAGTACAAAAACTTTTAATAAAAATATTTACCCATGCCAAAATTCTTGAGATTCTCGAGCTTGGTCCAATTTGCGGCTGATTTATTTAAGAATTTTTAATGTCTTTGTTTAGTTGTACTTACTTATTTATCAAAATTTAAGTTAATTTTTTTGTTGTTAGTATCTTATATATAGTAATAGCTGCAAAAAAAAAAAAAAAAAAAAAAAAAAAAATTAGGTTTTCGCGCGAGTACTGTACGTTTTCCGGGATAAAAACTATCCGCGACGCACAGTATCTCCATGACAAATTTCTTCAAAATCGATTCAGTGGTTTAGGTATCAAGAGAGATAAGATAATCAATAAAAATATTTTCTCTACAGTTCTTGCCAACTCTCCCAATAAAAAAATAACGTTCGATTTTCGAATCGGTAACAAATAAAACAGATTTAATAAATCCGGCCAAGTGCGTGTCGGGCCACGCGCAATATAGGGTTCCGTAGTACCGCTAGTTTTTGAAAATTTCTGTATGGTCAATGAATGTACATTTACAACATGTTTTACACTACTAACAACATCATCTCAGTTACTTTCAAAGGAATTTGAACGAAAAGTTCCTTTATACTTCGCCGAATACATTTTTTTTTAGTTGATCGACTATTACTCAATAACTTATGAAGTCTTCTTAGCCGTGATAGTTTTCCTTTTAAATTCAGCATCTTTTCTACTCCCGTGAATTTTTTCACATTTCCAGAAGCAACCGTTTAGCTTTTAGAAGGGGGGGACACTGGACTCTAACGATTTTTTCCACTTTAAAACTTAATATCAAACGGATCGTTAAATCGGAAAATGATCTATGTATACTCATAATATTTTTAAAAAACCTATCCAACGACACCCCACAGGATGGGGTGGGCGCCATAAAAAATATATTTTACCATAAAAAAATATTTTTTAAATATTTTATGTACCATTTTGTCGGAATTATTAATATGTGTATTGATGCCAAATTACAGCTTTGTAGGTCCTATAGTCTCTGAGCAAAACCGCGGATGGACAGACAGACGGACGGACAGACAGACCGAAACTATAAGGGTTCCTTGTTGACTACGGACCCTAAAAACCATACGATCACTCAACGCTTAAAAACCACCGCAATTTGCTTTTTAAACGAAAATGTGAAGTTTGATACAAAAATTCTCGGCTTTTGAACGATATCATATGCCTATGATACTTCCATTTCGTATCACTGATTTTTATTTGTTGAGAGCTAAGTTGGATTAAGGGAATTTAAACTTTAAGATTTTTATCACTAGGTGTAAACTCCTTTGGGTGCTTGTGTTGGCTGCTGTATTATCAATGTAAATTGGACTTTAGGCTTTGAATGTAGAGTCTGTTTTGCCATGGACGTTGGAGTTACGGCGTTTTTCCGTCTACGTGGTGGAGGCTGGTTCGATCGACTGATTCAATAACCGCTGCAGCGTGCACATACTGCACTTCATACAGGGGTGTATTGGCTCGTGACTGAAAACCGTCCCCGTACCGTCAAAGTGTCACTTAAGGGACAGCTGAGGAACCTACGCTTTGGCAATATCATTGAAGTATTTTACGTGTAGCTAAGATGACAATCACGGCTGCTTTGCCATCGGAGCTGTTTTTCAATACCAATTTCTAAGATTTAATAAAATCGCTGCGATTAACGAAGTCTGGCAAATGAAGTGATTAGCTCTAATGCTGGTTTAATTTTGACAGCAATATTAATGAGCCTTTTTAATGATGAAAGTCGTGCACCAAAACATGCTAGGAGGATTATACTCAACAAATTGGCGCCAAGCTTAAAGTGAAATGTCAAAATTGACAATGTCAGCAATGACAAAAACACATTTTAATGTTCACGTAAATAAATAAGCAGGAAAATATAATAATATTTTGTGGAAGTTATATAAAAAGGTTGGGAAACCCTGGTCTACAATAATTATAATATGCTCTTATAGATAGAGCTTATATACAGTGTGGTAAACACCGTCATCCTTGAAACCATCAAATGAGCCGTCAAAATGAACACCTTTTTCTAGGAACTCAAAAAAAAATGCCGTCTTCATACCCTAAAGTGGATGCCCGGATTGGCAATTTGTATGGGTATGAAGACGGTTTTTTTTTGAGTTCCCAGCATTGTTCTCATCCAAAAAGTTGTTCACTTTGACGGCTCATTTGATGGTTTCAAGGAAAACGGTGTTTACACTAACACTGTATAGCTTTAGCTTAAAAATATCTGAGATAGTTACAAGCTGTTGTTTGAGCGTGTGAGGTCCATCAGTCAACACGCACTTCATATTATATTTCAATATAATTGAAGTCATAACAAATTGAGCGAAAACTAGGCGTCTACCAGCTGTTTAAACCTGGTTTCGTGGTCCTTTTGTTATTAAATTGTTTCAGGCTAGATCTTCACGAATTATCCCTCTTACTAATAAAAACTTCTTAAACATGCGTTCAACGTGTGAATAGTTATACAGGAGTTTTTATGTTACACACACTTTACATAGAGTTTATACATGGTCTATACATAGAAATTTGTATGGAAATGACAGCTTCGTTATACAGGCCTTATGTCAAAAAATGATTATTAGTAGAAAAAATCTTATGCACCCTCTATACACCCTGTGTAACTTTTTATTAGTAAGAGGGTATGTGTGTAGAAGGAAATACTATACGGTAGGTGCCATAAGTCCTATGACCACACTACTTGTTTTAATCAAATCATGAAAATCGTTTACCTACTTTAGGACTTAGACCTTATTTAATAAAAACATTTTTTTATTTAACTAGAACATGCAAGCAAGTCAGTTTCACAAAAATTCGTTTATCGCACGGGGACCGTACATTTTTGCGGGATAAAAAGTATCTTATGATCCTTACCTATTAAAGTATCCTTTCCCGGGACTCAAAGTATCCTCTCCGTCCTTTATTTCAGCAAAATCATTTCAGCGTAAGGCGTAAGGAGTTAAAGACAGGCAGACACACTCATTTATAATATTGGTATGGAAGTGTAGAAAATATGCAGAAATATATCTTGATTATCAAAAAAATATAAACTATATAGAGATGTTACAGAGATATCGGTATAAAGATGAGCATCGTAAGGAAAGTTGTATTCGATGCAGTCGGTTTTCCCGAACCCATAAAACGATTAACGACATCGATGTTTAATATTTAGATAATTGCACAATGACAATAATTATTAATTATTATAAACTTGATTGAACATTTTGGTTTAATTAGATGAACAATGAATATCTTGTAAAAAACTTTATAACTCTCAAGACCCCTTAGTCTTGCCACAGGGCTGAAGGCATCTCAGTGTTAGTTAGTAGTAGCTTCAGATTGTTAATAAAGAAAACACTTGGGTTTAAACCCAAGAAAAAAAGTTTAATTCATGTAATGTATATTTTCCTTTTGCATCCGAAATGGTCGAACAATCTCTGTAGTGGAAGTAACACAAAACATGCATACTTCTAAATATGCATTTAGAAGTACCTATGCATGTAATGCTATGCTATGTAAAAAAATACTTTAATAAAAGTATAAACTTTGTAGCTTCATACATCTACGTCTCTGCCCCCCTGGTACCCGCTGATTGCTAATCTCCGCCTCTCCGCGAAAATCATGTTGTATGCACTTTTAACCGCTTTGTGGCTGCAGACGGCTTTCAGGGCTGCCTCTTTTCAGATGTCGCTGTGATCCTGGTACTTTTCAGGGTTCTGCGAGTATAGTAAAGGAAGACTATTATTATTTAAAATTGTATAATATATAATTATTTAAAATTGTATATAATTCCTCTTCTTTCAATGGAAATTATATAAATATCTGCAATCTCATGCAGTACTAATAAAAGGAAACTTTAAGGTAAATGAAACCGAACCACTAAAATATGTTTTTATGATCTATATTTATGAAAGCAATTTTTGAGATCACGCAAGGGATTCTAAGCCTAATAGCATTATGGCAAAAACTTTTAAGTTTATGTAATAATATGATCTAAAACACGAAACGAGTCAAATGTCAATTAATATGGGTGAGTAGCTTCGTGGGACCATAATACTTTTTTATTGTTTGGACTAAGGAACCCTGAAGGTAATTTTGACTCGTACTTGGCTCTTTTTTCGCGAGGAACGTTCATTTGGAAGCATAATGTAGGCAATTTGTAAGTAATTTGCCGAAAACCTCATTTGTCTTTCAGTTTGAAGCTGCATGAAGAGAAGCGCATGTTTTACTGTACTGATTCTACTATTTTGATGAAATATTATATATCCTAGGCTTAAATAACTAATTATCATATTTTATTTTAGTAATAACAATTCAATTATGTTCTAAACTTAAAATCACAAATTCATTATTAAAAATACTTACAAACTAAAATAAAATATACAAATATAAACAAACTTAGAAAATAAAGGCTTTAAGCGCAATACACACTGAGCCCGCCAGGCCGCCGACATATTATGTCGGCAACTTTTTGTCGGCGGTCTAGTTGGCGGCTTCACATAATACAAGTCGGAAAATTTGGTCGGCGGCTTGAGATGAGAAATTTATTTGGCAGTCAGTGATTGGTCAGGGATTACCGCGTGTCTATAAAGGTTGTGTCGCCGAGCAACTGAGCGCAGGCATACCCAAGCCGCCAACATGTCGGCGGGTAACACGCGCGGGCGCATGTTGCCGACATTATTCTTTTCATACAGCCTACAGGTCGCCGGGTTGTGTCGCCGGGCTTTGTCGGCGGCCCGTCGGGCTCAGTGTGTATTGCGCTTTAGGTTTCATTTTCTACCGACATTGGTTTAGCGACCCATTCGGCCGCTGCTATGTAGTGGCGAAGAGCAAAATGAAACCTTTTTTTATATATAAAATAAGGGGGCAAACGAGCAAACGGGTCACCTGATGGAAAGCAACTTCCGTCGCCCATGGACACTCGCAGCATTAGAAGAGCTGCAGGTGCGTTGCCGGCCTTTTAAGAGGGAATAGGGTAATAAGGGAGGGTAGGGATGGGAAGGGAAGGGAATAGGGTAGGGGATTGGGCCTCCGGTAAACTCACTCACTCGGCGAAACACAGCGCAAGCGCTGTTTCATGCCGGTTTTCTGTGAGGACGTGGTATTTCTCCGGTCGAGCCGGCCCATTCGTGCCGAAGCATGGCTCTCCCACGTCACCTATAGCGTAACTCATAAAGAGGCATTTTATTTGAATTCTTGTCGGTCGCATTATCTCGCCGCGTTGATTGGAACGATACCTAAAGAGAACGATTGAAACACGAGAAAACATTATAATGACCTATACTGCATCGAAATCACATCGAAATTATATTAAATTTGGTTTAGTGTAGCAGAATCGAGGTATTGGTTGTAGTAGTTAGGACGTGAACATTACAGACCAGACAGCCCGGCCGGGGAAGCGTTCCGAACGAACCAATTTATATCTGATGAACATTGATTTTGATCTAAAATATGTCAACAATAATTAGAAACTCGGTAGAAATTATGCGACTGTATTATTTAATTGTGCATTAGCCCAACAAACATTAAAAGTAATAGTATATTGTACCATTTCATATTTACATTCTAAATGAATAAGTGTGTATCTGTAGTTTTAACCAATTTTTAGAGATACTCAATTCTCATCCCGGGAAGAAACATACTACATTTATTCTAATGCAACAAAATGTACAGTTTATACGGTCTTTGCGTTTTAAACAAATCTGCGCGTACCAAGTATAATAATATAAAGAAGGCACTATATTCTATTGAAATTTTATTGCCTCTGTGTTCTAACGGCCGCGCTACGCCGCGTAGACCCGCTACGCCGCGCTACGAGATTCCATAAGAGTTCAAATTATTATGTGTTGCACTATGTTGTAGTATGTTACCAAACATACTGAAATGTAGTTAGTTATATATGCTTTATAGAGATAAAATATATTCAGGATATGGCATGAGGTACATTTGTTATGACAATCCTAGAAAAAAATTACGCCATCTACTTAAAATGTCGAAATGGGCCCAAACACCACAAGCTATTTAGCTACACTTTTTGCCTTCTTGTATATTATTTCTATGGTCGCCTACACTCTCTACTATCAGCTGTATCAATGCATGTAACGTTGGCACTAGGTATAGTATAAAAGCGACCTAGGCTTCACGAATATAGGATTGACGAATCACGATGCGCAATTCGATTCGGATTAGGAAACTTCATCTCGCGCCATCCAATGAACGCTCGCCGCGTCAGGCATTGACCAATGATAGCACGGTAAAGTTACCGAATCCGAGTCGAACGGGAATCGTGAATCCTTGCCGAGCGGGAAGTAAAATATTGTTTCATTCAATATGAACCAGCCCTTAGTTCCGCTGTGCACACCGCCTTACGCGGCACGGGCGGTTGCCGGGGCAACGGCTGCAGTTCCTGCACAATCGATGCCGCCAGACTCGCTGTAGATCAATGTGTCGGTAGTACTACGGGCGTGCGTGCTGCGCGCGCACCGTCAACGACCGCGCGCGCCTGTGTGCGTGAGCTGCGTCTGTGTGCGGTGTCATAGTGTGCGGCATGAATCGCGTGTGTGTGTGCGTATAGTTTGTTTTGTTATATCGATGATTTGTAATTGTCGTTATATTCATTGAAGTGGGTCATATTGAATACTATAATTACGGTTTATGAAATTTGAATGTCAAATTTAGGTTTACTAAATAATAAATCCTAAATTTTACCTAAAAAAATATAACACATAATTTTTTTAGGCGGTATTTATGTATTTTATTAATATTGAATAGTACTCAGGTTAACATTTTATATTACAAAAATTATTAAAAAATATTATACCTAACGTTTCTTTTGTATATTCTCTACATTGAGATGAAATAATTTGGCCATCCTATTTACGAAAACATTTTGTTTATTTACATCAATTTGTAAATAAACAAAATATACATTAACTTGTACAAAAGTTTAATAAATAAACAGAGACAATTCCGGCAATTAACCATCAAAGAACAAATCTTTGGGAACGAGAATTTTCAGCTACATTTTATCTGGACCAGAAAAATAAAGTCGGTTGTTACACAAGCATTAAAGCTTAATGTTGGAAGTTTGAGCCCATGGCGAAAGACTGCTCAAATATTTTTAGGGGGAGAGGGACACTTGGACTTGAGGCATTCAATTTTCAAAGCCTTTATGGGCAATTCGTAGATACTTCGACAACTTTTATATTATAGGTTATTATTGCATTATATACAGATAAGTAGAAGAAAAATGTTGTTCACCGGTTCTTGTAGCCAGAAGAATTCCACATATTCTGCTGCATTAAATATAACTTATAGGTAAGAAATGAGGTTTTCAAAACACAAGGAGTCACCAAATATTCCAAGTTTCCATATATTATATGTAGTTAACTACCCTAATAGGGGTAGAACATACAAATATTCTCATTCCCCATCTCCACAACATACCAGGTCAAACCACAGACCCCATAGAACCCCTGAAACGTCACCAACCTAAGAATTTCTATGCTACGGTAGAATATTAATTTTTCTTCAAGTATTTTTCATATACTTGTACCTGAATTTCAGATAACCACCCTCGGAACTTGCATGAAAAATAAGTGAGCTCAACACAAAAATAAAAATATACTTTATTGTTTGTAGGTAGAGTCGAATTTTGAATGATAACTGGTATTTGATGACTGGCATTATTAATATTAAGGGAGTATAAAATTAAACTCTTCAAAGTTATGAATAGTCGGTGTTTTGCCACTGATTGCCTGGTATCTGACGGCTCTTTGTCCCGTCCCTTCTCGCCAGTTTTTCTTTCGAAATCCTTGTTAATGTTTTTTCTAAAATTTGCTTCATTTGGGTGGATCTCTAGTCTCCGTCTCATAAATACTATGACAATGAATAAGGTATTAAACGAGTTATACTCATGTATAATTAAGGTACAGACACCTTATTCCTTAACTCAACATGAGTAGTTGTTTAATACCTTAATCTTAATCATATTTATTGTTGTACTAGAATTTACTCATATAATTTTAAATACCAGTAAATCATAATAATTCGAACTGCATAAAAAATAAAAGCTCTAAAAACAAAAACGGGTTTCATGCTCAAAAGCTTAAATAGCATCAATACTTCTTGAGAAAATTTCAGACAAACATACATTCAAACATGGGTACAAATCAAGCTTATAATATACACATTCTTTATGTCATAATATTAACTAATAGAGCTTTTACTATAAGGGGCAAAAGCCGGGTAAATCATGGAAAACTACCACGATTTATTCCCGATACATCGCTGAACAGTGAACATGTCACGGGTTTGTCACAATATTATTCATAGATACCCCCGCCTCTGCTCCCCTAGTAGGCGCGGCGCTGACTCATGCCTCCAGCGAGCTCGCTAATATGGGGCTCCTTGGGGTTAACATTGGTTAGCTGATGTAAAGTAGTATGTTTACTTAGGGCCTGTTTCATCACTTTCTGATAAGTGTCGGATAGGCTATCCACAAGAGAAAAAGTATGGAGAATCTGTCAAAACAGTTGTGGATAGCCTATCCAGAACTTTATCAGGATGTGGTGAAACAGACCCTTAATGTGGCCATTTGTATACCCCAAAATTACTATTCCAATGCAATAATAATGCAGATTCGTTCCTTGTTCGATTCAGTACTTTTGCTATCAAACAATAAGATGGAATTCTCATGAAATGTCCAAAGGATCAACCAACGACATTCGAATACTGCTGTAAACGACTTAACTGTTTTTTTAAACAAAAATTGAAGCAGTTTTTTACAAATTGTGCGTGTTGTTATGCACTACAGACATAATATAAGATCACACCAGGATGGTAAGACGTACTTTGGTCACTTGTTTGTATAACAATACATAGCGAGGCGTAGTTTGGGCTTTGTGAATTACATACCTTATCTTTTTATTTACTCTGGCCTTTAGAAAATAATATGAATAATATTGCTTATTATCCCTTATGAGTCCTGAATACAATCTATTTTCGGTCACACAATTGTACTGGAATCTTCCATTCTATTGAATACGATCATCCAAATATTATGAATTTCTCGTTACCAACTTAAGGTATCGCCCATTATAATGAGCCCTTTCAATCTCCAAATAGGTTGTTGCTAGGCGCTGTCTGTGTATAAACTTCAAGACAACATCGCAAATCGTTAGGGCCTGTCCACATATCCACGTCACGATGTCGTCAACGTAGAACGGTGCGGTAACGTGGCACGGTACGTTGACGTGACGTGCAAATTTAGGTTATCGTAACTTAAAAATGCAAGTCACGATGTAGGAATTGACTAGTCTCCATGGCTTTACAACTCCTACTTTCTTCACTATTTATCTAGATATTATGGACCGCACAAGACGTATTCTGCTTCTGATATTGTTAAGAAGGGAGAGAGAGAGATAGAAAAAACAAATACGTAAAATGTTGGAGGTATTTTGAGCGTTTTGATTGTTTTTAACATCAAATGGAACGCGGGGATAGTGACGTGCATTTTTGCGTTACATAAACGTAAATTTCTGCGTCACGTTAACGTACCGCTCCACGTTGACGTCGTCGTAACGTGGAGATGTGGACAGGTCCTAAAGGTTTGAGTGCGTGGGCTTATTTATTCTTTGTTAATAGAGATTTCTGGAGAAAAACGAAGTAGATCGTCTTGAGAACGAACTATAACATGCTTAATTAGATTTTGCACGTATCTTCCTTGCTCTGAAAATAGTGTATTGCTCGCGTACCGCACATTGTTCCGCAATGAAAACTGTGTTTTTCTTTCCCGGGATTGAAACTATCACCATGCCAAATTTTATCAAAATTGGTTCAGCTTTCAAAGCTTGAAAAGGTAACAGACAGACTTTCGAGTTCATAATATTAGTACGCATTCATGACTTTACGTTGTGAAAACGAGGTATCATTTTCATCGGCCATCCAACAACTGTAAACATGTCCATCTGTCCTTCCGTTTGTCGGCACACTGAATAAATTACGTTAACTGTATTGTTTATCAGACCCTTTTGTAAAAGCCATTTAACCCGACTTTGTCGAGGAGGGTTATGTTTTTAAAATGTATAGAATACCTACCTAATCGTTCAGTAAGAGGACGAATTCTTACATACATACAAATATGCAAAGAATTGTGTGTCTGTCTATCTGTTATCCTTTTCACGCTTAAACAACTTAACCAATTTTGATAACTGATAAGATTGAGACCTGAGAACGGACGTAACATAGTATTTATCTCGAAAAAATATACGGTAAGTAATTTCGGTTCTGTCGCCTTCAGAGTTCAGGATAGGGTCGATCAACGACATCCAGACAATACTAGTTTAGACACCAGGTTTTGTTTATAGAAAAATAATAGAGTATGAAGAAAAACAACGATGTCTAAAGAAATCAATTGAAATTTTGGGTACATAATTGAATTGAAATCTTAGAAAATAATCTTATATATAGACAATAGAGTATGCGTAGCCAGTATAGAGTCACACAGACATAAAACTCTACTGTTTTGGGGTTTCACTTTTTTGTCTTAACGTGTAGACTGCATTTTAATTTTAAGCAATAGATTGAATGGATAAGATATAAATATATTATACAAGATACTCATCTTGGCGGGGACACTCCCGAGCCCCCGATATCTTTAATTATTATACTATAATCGGCGCCTTTTAAATTTTACTGCAAATTAAAATAATTATTTTATGTTGAATAATAATTGTAAAGAAAAATTATCGCGGTTCCAGCCGTGAAAAACCTATCTACGAATAGGTAGGAAAAAGTGTTTTTACCTATCGATTAGGACCCCTGCGGAAAAACTGATGGAGGCTTTTCCCTCAGGTAATCACGCTGATACACACGTATCGACGAGGCGGATATTAGGCGGGTTTTTACCGCTGTGACTGGTAAAATGTATTCGCAGGTATACCCTCGGGTCCAAGCTGTGTAGATCTGTAAGCACCTCCTGGTACAGCGGTTTAAAGGTTGACTGGGAGGTCGTGGGTTCGATTCGTTTGAAAGTGGTGTTTTCAAGTTTTATAATATCAGCGATCACTGATCATCTGACAAGAAAGAAGGTTCATGAGTCAGTTCGGCTTTTAAAAAGCCGATGTGACTGATATTCGAGCCAGGGAGACCTGGTACAAGAGCTTTGACGCAAGAAGACATTGCCGGACAGAAAGGACCGCGGTAATAATTGAAAACCGGACAACCACGAACCGAGAGCTTAGATGTTGGACACAGCACAAAGCTATTCATTTAGAGTTTACATTGAAAGCTGGGTGTATAGCAGGGGTGGCCCTAACTTTATTAGACCTAAGATCTACTGTTTACTAACGAAACCCTGTGCGATGTACCAAGTTCATACATATCGAAATCTTAAATGAAAGCATAGTTTAGCTTATTGGTCTGGTAGTCTCGTCAAATTATTTTAAATATTTTTCGCCTGGCCATGATCGACTGGACTAACATTCGCGAGCGACCGGTTGGCCACCCCTGGTATAAAGGAAATTGGAATTTTACCATACGTGATTTTTGTTGTTTAGTATTCGTACACAAGAGGCAGGTCTAAAAACTATACAATTGGCATGCCTCTGGTGACAACGGTTTCAATTATACCATCGAATAAATTGTTTCATAGTCCGATGGCGGACCTATAGGTACTGCATTTGGTCGCTTTATGACAATTCAATTTAAGTCGTGATGTCGACTGGGTATGACATAACACGACCAAATTACGTGGTAGATGGTAGTCAGATGGTAGTCATCTCTGATAGAATTTATTATTATTAAATTATTACACTGTTGATGTTGCCCGCAACTTTGTAGCTCATTTTTTTATGAAAAAAGGGGGCAAACGAGCAAACGGGCCACCTGATGGAAAGCAACTTCCGTCGCTCATGGACACTCGCAGCGTCAGAAGAGCTGCAGGAGCGTTGCCGGCCTTTTACTACCCTATTGGTAGGGGAGGGTAGGGAAGGGAATAGGGGAGGGTAGGGAAGGAAATAAGGGAGGGTAGGGAAGGGAAAAGGGTAGGGGATTGGGCCTCCGGTAAACTCACTGACCGGCGAAACACAGCGCAGGCGCTGTTTCACGCCGGTTTTCTGTGAACCCGTGGTATTTCTCCGGTCAAGCCGGCCTATTCGTGCCGAAGCATGGCTCTCCCACGGTAAATTCGTTTATCATCGAATATCATTCGTTTATCTCACAGGAACAATGCCTCATTCCAATCAGGTGCTGGCGCCCGTTAACAATAATATATCACGTCAATGGCTACGGAAAAAATTAATGATCGACGATTTCACAAGTTTGATAAATGATCGAGATTTTTCAGTTTTAAAATTCCATTCAAGTTGAGGGAAACCATCCAATTTCACACACTCATACTGTCAATATACGTAAGTATATGGACAGTATGTACAGATAGGACCGACATATGAAATTCTCGTGTAAGTTGCCATTTTGCTGCCAACTGGACTGATTGTTAAAAAATTTGTGAGCTTATCCTGTACGTCTCAGAATCGGCCAACACCTATTTTTAAAAGACATTTTGCAAAACAACGTTTCCCGGGTCCGTTATTATAAATGTCAAAGAATATGTCTCTCTCTCTCTGTCTTTCCTTCTCTTAATCCGGTAAAGCGATTTTAAATTTTAATAGAATTTGGTCCCCGGATAAAACATGGGACAGTTTTTATCCCGGATAATTTACGATAAACGAATTGCGGCGCAACGAAGTTGAAAGTACCATAAGTATTCGTATTCCCAAAATATTTACATTTAATAAGTAATATTATTTTAAGAACATGATAACCTGCAGTACCTACTATATTATAGTCTTTACATAATTAATTATGCATTAAGGTGCCGGTTGGCAGCGGACGACATGAAGCAACCGCAGACGACATGTCGCAGCGACATTATAGTTTCTAGTTTCTATGTATTTCGTCGAAATACCCTCCTCAGCTAGCGACACGAAAATAGCGACACTTAATCATAGAAATACATAGAAACAGTAGTGTCGCGACGACACGTCGTCTGCTGCCGCTTCATGTCGCCGGCTTTCAACTTGTACCTTAAGTATTAAGTAGTTTAAAATAAATTGACGACCTCTGTGGCTCAGTTAGTGGGCTGTTGGCAGCTCAAGCCGGAGGTCGCGGGTTCAAATCCCGCCGACGGAACAAAAAGTTTTCAAAAGTTCCTGGGTCATGGATGTGTATTAAATGTGTGTATTATATAATAAAAATCTTAAATATGTGTATAGTATAAAAGTATAAAATATATTTCCGTTGTCTGGTACCTGTAACACAAATCCTTCAGGTACCTACTTAGCACGGGACCAGACTGACGTGGTGTGAAACGTCCATAGATATTATAAAAAAAATATGATTATTTACTGAATGATGATGATGATTCTTATATATATATATATATATATATATATATATATATATATATATATATATATATGATATGATTCTTATATTATAAATGCGAAAGTGTGTCTGTCCGTCTTTCTGTTACCTCTCCACGCTGAAGTGATTTTGATGAAATTTCATATAGACATACTTCAAGTCCCAGGAAAGGACATAGGATACTTTTGTCCCCGAAAAAAATTTACGGCTAATACGGCGATAATCGAGTTTAGTAGTTGAGTATTGGGGACATTATAAATGTGTGTGACATACAAACACAACGCTATTTAGTTCGATTGAACTGTAGTTGACCTCTCGTAGGGTTAAGGGCCGATGTCGAAGGGCGGGCGGAAGTTTGGGCGGTGCTAGGGCGGGAAGCTGAATCACCCGGGCGGACAGTAGCTGGCTCCAGAATTAACATACAGAAATATTATGTCTTCCTGTGTATATTTTATTTTTGAGTTAGGGTCAATTCAGACCACCACTATTCAGTATATTTTAATATTTATACTTTAATTCCTGGGAAAGGACCTTAAATAGTTTTCATCTATTTTAGGTATATATTATGTAAATGTTCTGTTAGCATTCTGTCGAAAATTATATGCGGGCCGAATGAAAATATTAAACCTTTTTGCCATCCCCTACATAAAAATGTTTAAAAAAATAATTAGTAAAACTTCCAGTAATTAACGAACATAATTAAGCAAGGGTTATAATAATATTTTTCAAGGGCACTAGGGTATGTTAACTGTAGGGTTTCCCTATGAGTCAACGGGAATACCATACATTTCTTGTTATTTTCACAGAAATACTCCCAGTTAATATGTAATAGTTTTAGAGGTAATAGCTAAATAACATGAACCGAACCTACATCTAGGCACGCTTCTAGTAATTGCCTGAAAAGTATTTTTTAATGGGAAAAGACCGGAAAAGCACACACAAGTCAAAAAAAAAAGACCAAGACATGTCTTTTTTATCTCACTACGACGAATCGAAAAGATAGTAATGCTTTTGATAAATTATTGTGTTTACGTCCCATCTGCTAAAATATCATTTTTTTATAAAATTAGGGGGCCAAACGAGCAAACGGGTCACCTGATGGTAAACAACTACTGTCGCCTATGGACACAACATCAGAAGAGTTGCAGGTGTGTGCTCTTCTTGAAGGTTTGCTGGTCGTATAGGTCCGGAAATACTGCTGGTGACAGTTTATTGCAGAGTAGTTATTTTATATGCAACTTTGGGTTTCACTAAAAATACTATAGCGTATGTGAATTGTTGCTACTAAAAAGAGAGTTAAAACTATGACAACTTTAATTTAATTGATATTCAACAGAGTACCGAACACGTAGCTGTCGTGCTAGCCCACAGGTCATCTCACAGGAACAATGAGGCTGTAGTGTACAGCTGCGACGCTTCCGTCGGCCTTTCTCTTTTTACGTTCCCAGGCCGGAGGCAGAGCCTGCAATATTTTTTGTACGTTTCGCACGGTACCATAGACTGAGGCATCGGAAGACCCCTAACTCAAATGCAGCAGGATGGTCATGTAATTTTTTTATGGAATTAAGATTTCCACGCTCACTACACAGAAGTTTTGTAAAAAAGCTAACAGCTCTGTAATATTTAAAAATAAATAGATAAGTATCTATTTATTAAAAAAATTGAATACAAAAAAGTTGAAAAATTATATGCTCCACTATTTGTGGTTATGATTTACTGTTTTCGTAGCTTTTCAGCTGTTCTGTTGACTTATTGTATCAACCAGGGAAAATGACAATCGTGTTTCTTTCTACTAAAACTCATATCTTACTAGTTAAATGATATGCAGACTTAGGTACTTGTTATTACAATTTAATAAATAAAATCATCTTTATTTCGGGGATCAGAGGCCCATATAACAAATACCTTAAATCTAACATACATGTTAATAATATAATAAATAATAATTTATACCTTAAAACTAACACTGTCACACTTGTTACCGGCGACGTGACTCGACGCTTGTCGCTTCGTTCCGGAGTCTCCCCCGGACATCTGAAATTATATTTTATTTTTTGTTGTTTCAATAAACTTAATCTAGATGTTTTAATGATCATCATTAAACTTATTATACTTACTTTGCCTATCACCATATTTTAATATCTTCAACGCTACAGTCTACATCCACCTTTTCCCCGCCATGTCTACACCCCCCTAGTCTCTGGTACACATATCTTGCGGTGGAGTGAATGAGGCTGTATAGTGGTATCCTGCGCTGTCCAATTGAGAATTTTGAATATCAGCTGGACCGCGTCCGCTTTATAATAATGTTGATTGTTCTGTTAAGATATTCACTGTAAGACACAGACAGACAACTGCATGTCATAATTATATGCCAAAGTATGTCTGCCTGTCACTCTGTTACCTCTTCACGCTGAACCAATTTTGATGAAATTAGGTATTATGATAATTTGAGTCCCAGGAAAGGACTTTGAGTCTAACTCACATAACATGATACATATATATTCTTGTGTGCGAGACAAGCGCACGTAGCGTAGAGAGAAATTCGGCAATCGAACTATACAACTATACAACCGGACTTTAGCAGTGTATACATTATGTACACCCTGCTAAAGTCAGGTTGTATAGTTGTATAGTTCGTAATACATTTATATCAATCTTTAGTTCTATAGTTCTATTACATTACAGTACACGCAGAAATTATCAAAACACGTCGTTCTGAAAATTCAATGAAAACATGTGCCTAGTTAATTCGTGGGCGTTAACACTTCTAATTCTTCTATACAACATTGTATAAGAAGCTCCTTGTTGTTATGTGATCCTGGTGTCAGTAGGGTCTCGGCCGTTCACGTACATAAAGCCTAGGTCAAGGCGAGTTTTCATTGTAAGGCCTGTTTCACATGAGGTATATAATTTTACAGTAGCCAATTTTGTGTTAACAAACGTTAACGATACCGAACTATACATTCATATCGATAAAACTACTTAGGGTCAATTCAGACCCCACCGCAACACATACATACATTTCTAAAGTACTGAATTGACAGATTTCAATTGCGCGATACGTCTTGCAAATCTGTCAAATCCATACAAATTCAAAATTAATGCATCTACGCGTCGCGTTGCGATATGAATTGACCCAGGCAATTTGAGTGCGGTGTGCCAAATTTTGTTGTAGCGAAATATACAATGCTAAACTTATATTTTGTATTAATGTTTCATTCCGTTCCATCCGACTTCAAAAACAGGAGGCGTTAAATTTTTTTGATTCGACTTCGGAGAGTTTAAATTCGACGCGTATGTATGTAATATTTTCAGAACTGCCCAGTTTTTTATTATGTGTTAGTCTATATCGTCTGAACAAATGGGCCAAGTTTCAAAAGTGTATGTATGTATGTATGTTTTTATATTTGTGTTCGCATATCTCCGGAAGTACAAGTCCGATTTTAATAATTCTTTTTTTTTTTGTTGTACTAGGTATTGTTCAACTTAGGGAACAGTGCAAGTTTCATCAAAATCGGTTCAGTAGTTTTGGAGATAGGGAGTTTTAATTCTCAATTACGTACAATTTTGAAGCCGGTTTTATCTTTTTAAAATACAGTTATTATAAACCATTAATACAAAAATTGCATTGTATCTGTTCCGTTCATCCATCCAATTCGTTTTTCAACAGTTCTATGTATTACAATCACAGACTAAAGAAATAATGTTTGTACAGCAAAATAACACTCCTATATAGGCTTTGTCCACATTGTGCCTTTTTCTGTTCGTCAAGGGCATGCGTTATAGCGCAGTCAACAGCGAACGTGAGGCATGCCCGTGACGCACGTTGAAATCGTAGCGCTCGCTATGACACTTTTCTTTCAACGCGGGTGGATTTTGACGCATTCATATTATTGAATATGCCAAACGAAAGTTGATTATAAAGAAGATGACGAAAATTGATGATAAAATTGCATAATGTGGACATAGTTAATAAGGTTTATCTAAATTATACGAAAAAAAAATATTATAAATATACTAGCTGTCCCGGCAAATGTTGTTTTGCCATATAAAGTATTTCGCCCATATTATTTTATTGAAGTGACTAAATAAGTATGTAACCATGGCAACGTCCGTCGCTATCCCGTCGCACAAACAATGGTCGCTGTCAGTCTCGGGATATAATAATTTAGCAATAAAGTTCAAATTGACTCTAGAAAACGTTTGTGTGGGAAATAGAAAAGGGCTGTTTTAGGGTTTTCCCGGAAATTATTCGATTTTTTCTCGCCTTTTAAACCTTCCCTAGATCTCCACGAACATTTCAAGACTAAGATAAGATAAATCCGTTCAGCCGTTCTCGAGTTTTAGTGAGACTAACGAACAGCAATTCATTTTTATATACATATATAGATAAAAATTAGAAATTTTAAAGTATTGTGAACGCTGCCTAACTGAAGCACAATGAACTTAGATACTGTATACACAGTAATATGAATATATTAGTAGTCTAAGTTTTACAGTAAACTAAGGGCCCCCGCAGATATACAATTTCCAGTTGGCCAACTACAGTCTGTCAAGAAAGTCATAACAGGCGGGAAAATTTTCTAAACGTAATCACGCTTAAAAGGTGTATTGTTTTCTTTGTATTTTTACAGAGAACGCTTATTACATTTTAAATATTGTCACCTTGCACATTTTCATCTCGAATTAATAAAGTTCTCATATTATTTTTTTCATTTAAAAATTGTAGTTGACTGTAGTTGGCCAACTTGAAATTGTAAGTCTGCGGTCGCTCTAACAATCTAGTTTCCAGACATCTACTCTGTAAAACTTTTTACTGAATATGAATTCTTAGATAATTTCGATTCTTGAATAGGTATAACAAAATATAATATTTTCTTTAAGTTCAGTTGATAAAGTTTTTATAATGTATTTTTTATTGTTGAAAAATTTATGGTTCTTTCTGCAATGCCGACTAACAGCTACAGATCGTATTGCTTGCAGTTTGGTAACAGTTTCTGGGAAGCTGAAAGCTATGCATGTGCATTAATATAGCTTGGGTAAGTATTAGCTTTATTTTTTTTACCCGCCTTTAAATGCAATGAGAAATATCGCTTGCTCTACATTTTTTTAAACCGGTGTACATAGTAAACATAATACATACTAATATTATAAATGGGAATGTGTGTCTCTCTGTCTATCTATCTGTTGCCTCTTCACGTCCAAAACACTAAACCGAACCGAGTCCCGAGAAAGGATATAGCTGGATACTTTTATCTCCGAAAAATGTACGGTACCTTCGATAAACGAATTATAGCACAACGGAGTTGCAGGCGTCATCTAGTTACTACATATATAATAAACAATATTAAAAAAAAAACTACATATTATTTGCATTATCATTGGGTCTTAATACGTATGCAAAGTTTCGAATTGATTACACTACTAACGAAAATCTTGCTCAAAGGTTTTTACTTATCTCCATAAGTAAAAATCTTTGAGCAAGATTTTTGTTAGCTTTTTAGGGTTCCGTAGTCAACAAGGAACCCTTATAGTTTCGGTCTGTCCGTCCGTCTGTCCGTCCGTCCGTCTGTCCGTCTGTCCGTCCGCGGTTTTGCTCAGAGACTATAGGATCTACAAAGCTATAATTTGGCACGAATATACATATTAATAATGCCGACAAAATGGTACATAAAATATTTAAAAAATATTTTTTTTATGGTACCTCCCCTACACATCAAGCGGGGTTGAATTTTTTTTTTCGCGCCCACCCCATCGTGTGGGGTGTCGTTGGATAGGTTTTTTAAAAATATTATGAGTTTTATTGATCATTTTCCGGTTTAGGGATCCATTTGTGAAATATTAAGCTTTAAAGTGGAAAAAATCGTTAGAGTCCAGTGTCCCCCCCTTCTACCAGCTCAACGGTTGCTTCTGGAAATGTGAAAAAATTCACGGGAGTAGGAAATATGCTGAATTTAAAAGCAAAACTATCACGGCTAAGTTGACTTCATAAGTTATTGAGTAATAGTCGATCAAATTCCTTTGTGATGATGTTGTTAGTAGTGTAAAACATGTTATAAATGTACATTCATTGACCATACAGAAATTTTCAAAAACTAGCGGTGCTACGGAACCCTACATTGCGCGTGGCCCGACACGCACTTGGTCGGTTTTTATTAGCTCGGGCTGTATATGTACAGACTACAGCCCAAGGGTCCCAGCATCAGAACGTATAACCTCCTCCTTTTTGGAAATCAGTTAAGAAGTAGGCCTCCATGTTAAATTATTATATCTAATCAGGTATAAAGGTGATGTGCAAAACTAGTTTAGATCAGCTGTTTCTACTATATTCCGGTTCACAAATTAATATTCCTCTGGCCTTCAATTCGTACGCGCGTTAGCCTTTAGGGCAATAAATGCTAAATATTTAATTGGCAAAAACACATCGAATAATTATGTAACTACAGTAGAAACCCGATTATCCGACCCTCAGACTTTATTCGATTATCCGGACTGCCATCGGAAAACGTTAATACTTAAAAAATCGGCCAAGTGCGAGTCGGACTCGCGCCCGAAGGGTTCCGTACCGATATAGAGCGAAAGTAGACAAAAAATTGTGTTTTTTGTACCGGAGCCCCCCTTAAATATTTAATTTATTTTAATTTTATTATTAATTACTAAAGTACAAACATAAGTAAGGATTTTGTGAAAATTTCAAATGCCTAGCTGTTACTATTATCGATTACGAGCAAAAAGGGCCAAAAAAATCACGTTTCTTGTATGGGAGCCCCCCTTAAATATTAACTTTATTTTATTTTCAGTATTTGTTGTTATAGCGGCAACAGATATACACAATCTGTGAAAAATTCAGAAGTCTAGCTATAGCGGTTCTTGAGTTACAGCCTGGAGACAGACAGACAGACGGACGGACAGACGGACAGACGGACAGACAACGAAGTCTTAGTAATAGGGTCCCGTTTTTACCCTTTGGGTACGGAACCCTAAAAAACATTGATTTTCTAGTGTGTCGTTTTTAAGTTTTAACAGGGCTGAAAGACGAAAAAATTTTTTCACTTTTGTATGGGCAAGGGCCCGAGCGTCACGAGTTTCCCCATACAAAAGTGAAAAACAATTTGGTCTTTCAGCGGTGAACTCTCTATAAGGAACACATACACACCCTTAAGTATTATCACTTATTTTTGTTGCACCCTGTATAGGTACTGTACAATGTACATAATATGCACAGAACCAGTCCCCCACATTCCTCCACATATATTATCCGGATTTTGGAATATCCGAATGTCTGAAGACAACTCCGTCCGGTTGTACTACTGCAGATGTGCTGATTTTACAAACTTTAACTTTAAATTGGTTCTAGCATAGACTTTAATTTGCCCATAGCTTATATGAAATGTATTTATGGTTTTTAAATTACGCGACAAAAACCATTTTGTCGCTACACCCTTTCCATTTTTTGCTGTTCCATTGCTTGTTTTCTATGAGAGGCCGGGCCAGCCTCGCATAGAAAACAAGCAATCTAAAACACATCCAACACGGTTTTTTACTTTAACATAGCGTCACCTTAAAACAAAAGATTTTTGTGCCACACAGGATCGATACTAGATCCCAGGATGTGGTAAGCTGACACCGTGGACCGACAAACTTATGTTTTACGCTTGCCCCACAACGTAGCTCTTAATTTTAAATACTTAAGAGTGGATTTCCAATATTTATTGATTTTTTAAAAGTGGTTTTCGATAATAGCTACTAGGTCCACATCTGCGGGTCGCTACTTGGGCACGATCACACGTTTTTTCTGCTGGGATGTGATCTACTAGGACAGCAGGTGGTTGACGAAAAAATAGGAAGTAACTTAAATATTTACTTTTTTCACACGTATCCTTTTACTTTGGAACGGATTTGTTGATTAAAGATCAATATTATGTATTGATCTATGGGAACGCTGGTAATGATTTCCTTCCTTCTCTAATCATTTATCAGGAAAGGAATAAACTATTGTTTATCTAGTACTAGATTCTTACCCTCTTACTAATAAAAACTTCTTAAACATGCGTTCAACGTGTGAATAGTTAAACAGGAGTTTTTATGTTATACACACGTTACACAGAGTCTATACATGGTATATAGTTCTATACAGAGAAATTTGTATTGAAATGACAGCATCGTTAACAGGCCTTATGTCAAAAAATGATTATTAGTAGAAAAAATCTTATGCACCCTCTATACACGCTGTGTAACTTTTTATTAGTAAGAGGGTTAGTGTCGCGAGTCGCAACACATCAGAAGAACGAGGCACCAAACGTTCGGCTCAATACGCTCGCAATGTATTTCAAGTTTTTAATATAATTATTATGACACATCATCAGCGTAAATTACGCCGCTTTTAAAGTCAAAAGGACTTTCGGCGCCGTACGTTCGGCAGTTCAGTTTTTTAGACAGACTCACTAGCCTTTATTATGACATTGGGATAACGATGTAAGAAGCAAAGTAAGCCCAGAGGAGTAGTACTAAACTCAATAGATATCTTGTAATGAAACCAATAGTTAACTATGTTCATCTTGTAAATTGACTAACTCAAAGTTTCTAAGTGCGGTTTAATAAACGGTTCAGGTGTACCAGGGCTTTAGGAACTAGCTAGTGATATGATATTGAATGTACTGTCACTTCTTGGTGGAAGTTCATGTTCAATTAAATAATTATACACTTTCCTTGCACTTATTCCACTTTATTTTAATAGATTTATAACAGATTTATAATATACACGACCGGTTTCGAAAAATTCATCATCAGGTGTGTCAACATCATCATCATCACATCAAGATAACACCTTCATTTACTACATTATGTGAATAAATTATTTGATTTGATTTGATTTGAAAGTGTATAATTATGTAACTAGCTAGTGGTTACTTTTATAGTTAGGTCGCAGTACAGAGAAATTCGTCTAATGACCTATCGCTGCTGGTCTCTATCAGTTGTACACGAAAATATCTGTAACTAAAGCACTTTCATTATTGTTCCGAGTCGTTTCCTCAGACATAAATCAGGTTACCAATTTTTTTGTCTGCTTTTCCGGACGGTTTAAAAAATATATATTTTTTTATTACACAATCCCCGCGTTCCATTTGATGTTTAAAACGATCAAAACGCTCAAAATGCCTCCTATTTTTAGCGTTTTGATCGTTTTTATCATCAAATGGAACGCATTTGTTAATCCTTTTGACAAGCATTATACATAATATTTATAGAAGAGGATTTGTTTGGACACTCAGTTTGTTGAACTACGTAACGTAGTGGATTGAATTTTAGTTTGAAATATTTGATGTCCTTGCCGCTTGTCGCGTTGCGGTCTGAAATGACCCTTAGGCTGGACTTAGATAACCCGATGAAAATATAGTCGCCATTTATTCTGCCTATGAATCAACTTTTCAGATAGTACGTAGTTGTAGATTATCTGCAGAAAGTCTAGATTTATGTAGGTGTAAAGTTCAGCTCTTCAAACTGAGCACTATAATATTGGCACTATTTAATTTCAGTTCTACATATACGGTAAAATCGGTATGCATAACCGATCAACGCAAACAACGTAAATAGAAGTACATATTATATTATTTAACAGGAACGCACACGTGATTTCCCACAGGAGGTTTTTCAGCAATAATTGCTCAATAATCGACATCGAGAGGATGGTAAGTTGGTCGCAGCTCTACCCACTAAAACCCGTCCGTGCCTTCTCCTCCGCTTTGTGCTGGGCCGCTGGACCCGTCTGAGACGAAAACTGCAGCGGCCCAGTCAGCGGCGTCTGCTTCCAGCGCAGCTTCTCCGCGCGACATTCTGCTGTCGCTTACTCCGGGAGAGCTGCCCAAGGCACAGGGCACTCTGTAACCGGAAAGACTCGTGCAATGGGCGGCGGGTCCCCCAATCCGTCGCCCGAAATAATCGACATCGCTATCTCGACCTTAATGCAATAGTGATAAGGTTGATAGGTACACCGTCAAGTACGTGTACAGTGTAGGTAGTACGATATATTTTGTCAAACGTCGTAGCGGGCAATACACGTGTCAGAGATACTAGGTTTACATAACAGAGAGGAGTTTGTTAACAATAGGATATGTTACTGTAATGTTTTCACGTTAGAAGGCAGCACCAGCAAAAATAGTAAACAAAAAGTTCTGTTCGAAGTCTGAAAACTTTTCTGTCAATATTCTGATATGAGTTATGTTATGTCGTGTGCAACTTGTCAGATTTTCAGCTCACGTGTTTTCCGAATCGTTAGAGTAGAAAACGCGCATCACCCTGCTGCTGCTGCTGCTGCGAGTTCCGACCTTTGCGTAGTATTCATTATTCTATTCATAAAATATTGGCTATAGTCCAGTTTCGAGAGAAGAGAGAAGTTCTTCAGTTTCGCATTTTAAGTTATGTGAGCCGGATGCGAATATTTTCAGGCGCGTGTAAAAGAGACATAAAGACAGTCAAAGGCAGAGGTTACACGATCAATTTTTCATCAATCTGATCCATCAATCCGATCCAGATTGATGAAAAATTGATCGTCTAACCCACGGATTGATGGATTGATCATTTTTTTAATATGGACTTTTTCATAACCATAAATATTCCGTCAATCAGATTGATGGATCAGATTGATGAAAAATTTATCGTGTAACCTCTGCCAAAGGAGTATGTCTTTTTGTCTCTTTCTAGAGAGCAGACTAGTTAGTAGTTACTCCGACCAAAAAGTATTTACTTGACTTGCACTCTAAATGAGGTTTGAACCGGTTGAAGTAACATTATTTGAATAGTTTAGTTGTGGTTGAGTGGGGTTTGCAAACGCGTAATGAACTCTACATGTTTCAAAACGGCCCCTAATACTTATATATATATACTAATACTTAAGTCCTAAGCCTTAAACTTGTTGCCTTTAACTTTTTACTTTATAGAGCTAGAGGTCTATATTAGTCTGTGCCGCTTTTATAGCTCGACACCTATTCTCCCTCATTCGCATGTACAGAACTTCAATAAAACTTTTTATGTTTGTGTTCGATCATTCGGTACTTACTTCAGGACACTTACCGCTGTGCAATCGATCACACGGCCTATCCGTCATCTCTACATTTACATAAACGAGGGTAGAAACGGAAAAAGTAAATAAAATAAGTTAGTGTTAAAAGTAAATAAAATGAGTTAGAGTATAAAAGTCCCGGCGGGCCGTGGTTTGGGTATAACTCTGCTCTACAGCATGCTTTTATAGACGAAGTAATATCGTAAAGATTTGTTATTTGATAACGTTACGATACACTGTCTACAGAAACTTAATATCTCTGTCATTTTACTTGGCTTTATAAAGGTGTTTTCAGTTCATGTTTTGATATAGGTTTGTCTAACAGTCTGAGGCCTAAGGCAATAGTCCATTTTGTAAACAAACTAATAATAATATAAGAGCTTCACTGTGTACCTTACTAGCACTTTTAACAGTATTTATTGATTTTGTTTTATGAAGTCGAACTGCCGCAGTCAGAGATATTTAATGAACTTCAATTTAAGGACGCTATTACAAATATCAGCGATTTTCCGGTACCCTATTAAAGAATTAGGAGTCAAACTGCGAGGATATTTTGGTTTCAAATGAAAGATAATAAATTCATCTCCACGACTGTACCATAAAAATTCTATAGCCGCATACAAAATTTTCACATAAAATACGTTTTAACCATCACAATAATCGCAAAATATGAAAAAAATGGGTCTGATTAGGTACCTTAATATCTAAATACACTGAACTGAGGAAAATAAATATACAAAAAAATTGTTGCTTATTTAGTCCTCTATAAAGTCCGCTAAAAATTTTATATAAAAATAAACAACTTTTCCAGTTAAAAGAAAAATAAGAAAATTTCTCAAATTTTTTCATACATTTTCGCCATATCAAAAACGCGGCGAGCGTCGTAACCGCCACTGCACAAGGCGCGCTAATATGAATCTTATTTTAATGCCATTAACGTCGATATTCGTACTGACAGACATCCGACCTGCTAATTAAAAAGTTGGAGCATTCTTAATGAAGATTATGACAGAATGATGTACATGGCTTATGTCAAAATCTTGATTTAATTACAGTTAAGTAATTAATACTCGTCTCTGAGTGCGGCAGTTAATCAATTATTAGTTTTATTTATTTCAAAATACTTACGAAAACGTCATAGCGAACATCGACAGGCAATGACATTTTTTTTTCAGTGGCGGAGCTAAGCGCGCGTGGCCCCGGGCGTCGCACGTCCAGCGTTCTGCAGCGTGACCCCTCGATGATCGACAAGATAATATAAACTAGGTTTCAGCGTTGGAGAATGTGGATTGATATATTATGTACTTATAATTTCATACAATATTATATGTGTTTATTCAACATGTACACTGTATTGGTACAATTATTATTGATTTTCTATTTTCGTATTTTGCGATTTTAATATGAAGAGATTCCATCGACCTTTGTACTTGTTACTGTTTGTGATCAACTCAATATCTGCCCACGTCCTCGGCACGTGATTGTCTCTAATGGAGACGCCCTTTTGAAAAGGAACGCAAAGGTCTAAAATCTAAATGATAACTGATAAGTCTCTAAAGAAATAATATTTTCCTTTACTTTTCGTCAAATCAGTTTAAGTATAGCAAAATAGTCTTATTGAGCGATTTGAACATGTTTAAAGTTTCTAAGTTTAGCTACCAACGTGAATGGCAGAATCAAAGTCTAGGTATGAGGTAAGGTAAAATAAAAGATATAAATCGAAATTTATAGTTTATATTAGATTTATAATAAGATATGTAGTCTACAAAATTTCACAAATTTTCACAACATTATTTGAACCTAAAGCGTCTACATCATTCATTTCGTTATGAAAATAAAATTATCGAAATCATTGGATCTCTACTAAACGGAGGCTGGTCTTACGTAAACATTATTTTTTAAAATATAATCTAATAGGCAGTTTCGTCCTCGCGTATCCTTAACATGAGTAAGTCAAAACTTATAACGGTAAAAAAATAAAAAAATATCAACTCGTAACACCAGCCCCCTGACCATTCAACTAACCCCCCTTACACCCCCCGGCAGTCTCTACCACTCTCACCGGCACACGCCAGCGGTCACCACCTCACCACCTCACCACTCACCACTCAACACAAACAACACCATCAACGCGCTCGATACAAATACAATAATATTTTTATTATCGTTATATTTAACTAGAGTTATACAGAATAATGATTCCTATGAAATATAATTATGCATTCTTTAAATTTATTCAATATAATAATAATAATACTTAATAAGTATCAATAGGTAATGGTTAGTTTATGTCGTCTACAAACTACGATAGTTTATAATAATAATAATAATAATGAATGAGTCGTATTATTCTTTATCATTTATTACTTTAGATTTAATTAATCGATATTAAACACTAAACGAGCAGCAGCCTCGGGCGCGGGCGCGAGGTCGCGCGTGTCGCGAGTTGTGTCGCGTGTCGCGAGTCGTGCCGCACGTCGCGACTCGCGGCGACTCACGCGCCCGCGCCGCATCACAAAATAAACATCGTCAACACATAAAATAATAATCAATAATAATAATCGTACATATAAAAATCATTCATAAAAACATTACAATAAAAATCTAAACATTAAAACACACTTAAAACAAACATTATATTAATATTATCATTATAATAATGTACGTATGTATAATATCATTTAAGCGAATAATCGTATAGTCAAAATAAAGTGAGCATGGCTTACGGGGAGCGGCGCGGGCGCGGCGCCCTGGTGGCCCCTAATGGGCCGCAGTCTGGCCCTGAGGCCGGCGCGGCGGCGGCGGGCCCCTGCCCCCCGGCCCCCCGCATTACCTATCAACAACACATTAGCTACGCCGCCGGCCGCGCGGGGCCGCCGCCCGCGCCGCCCTCCCTCGCTACTATCATTATAATATTATTACGATATCTTAATACTTTATGCTACTAAGTTAGGTAAGCTTTATAAATTTTCGTTTTCTCATTACGCTAGTCAATAATAATAATTATACAACTTTTTTTAAATTTTATGCATTTTTTTCGAAATTCTATCGTAACGTACCGACTCTCTCTGCGGCGCCGGACGCGGACGCCCGACGACCTAATAAAAAACGTTCATAATAAGAAAATATATCGTGAGTAACTCTGCCGACTTACGTCAGGTGCGGCGCGGCGGACGGGCCGTGCCGGCGAGGCGCCGACTTTTGGCACCAGGATTTCGATTACGCGATTTTTTTTATATTTTCGTAACGATTTTTAAGTAAAAAAGATCTCGCCCTCGCGGGCGGTCGGGCGGCGCGCGCGCGACTTACGACAGGATGCGGATGGCGGAGTGCGCGGGCGCGGCGCAGGCGGGGCACGGCGCGTTCGCCGCCGCCAGCCGCTGCGCGCACTCCAGGCAGAACAGGTTGTGGCCGCATGGCACCAGCGCCGCCGCCACGCCGCGCTCGCCGCACACCGCGCACGCGCGCGCCGGGCTCGCCGCCGGCGACGGCCGCGGCGGGCCCCACGCCCACACGCCACCCGCGCCCGGCGACTCGAACGATGGCGACTCGCCCAGCCCCTCGTCGCGTTCCGTCGAAGACCAGATGCCCAGCAGGTCGCCCAGCCGGCCCGACGACCCGCCCGACGAGCACGACCCGGCCGACGAGAACGCCTCCCCCTGCAGCAGCGCCTGCCCCGAGCGGTACAGCTGGCGCACGAGATCGTCGTCGCCAGTGCCGGCGCCGCCCGCCGCGCCGGTGCGCAGCGCGATGTGCGCCTCGATCTCCTTGCGCGCCGCCTCCACGCTCTCCGGCAGGCCGGTCACCTCGAACACGGGCTCACGCTCCCGGGACGGCGTCACGATGTACGTGTGCGTGGTGTGCTGAATGCGCTTGATGGTGGCGCCCTTGGGGCCGACGACGAGGCCGACGACGCGGTACGGCACGCGCACCTGCGCCGTGACGTGGCCCGGCGCGCCGGCGGGCGGCGGGGGCGCGGCGCCGCACTTGCGCGACGCGCGGATCTGCGAGAAGTGCTCGGCGGCGGAGAGGATCTCGCGCTTGGCGCGCGCGACGTCCTCCTTGCGGCCCGTCACCACGAACACGGGCTCCTCGCCGCGCACCGGCGTCTTGATGTATGTGTTGGTCTTCGCGCGCAGAGCCTTGATCTTGCAGCCTGGAACAAGTTAACGAGAGACATGAGTGAGGTGTTCGAGTGTGGTCGCGGCGTGTCGTCCACGCTCGGAACACGTGCGCGAGTCTGTAGTGGCGGTCGGGACCCCCCCGCCTCTCGCACCCTCCCGCGGCCCGCACGTCGTCGGTCAGTGGAGCGGCGGACGTCTCCCAGCACTTCCCGGCGGCCGCACCGAGCTGACGGCCGCTTTTCCGACTGACTGATGGCTTGGAGATTAACATCGTCCCGGCCGCTAGCTGAGCGACATTATTCATTAATTTTGAAACGTTTCGGGCCATTTTCAGCCACGTGTAACCGGCCGCCCCCGTGCGTGTTGTTGTCTCTCTATCCCGCTCCCTCCCCCGCGGCGCGGTATGACCGTCCCGCTCCCGCACTGCGACAGTCGTTGTCCTGCCCGACCCCACAATCGATATAACGTTCTCAAGACGTCGGAACTCGGAATTGGGCCGCAGTCGGAGACGAGAGGTGCCCCGAGACGCCCGAGAACTCCTGACACGATTTAACTCAGAAACAAGAACGGAGACAAACGTCCGTATAGCACTTACTATGAGTTATTTTGTAGAGTTATTTGTCTATTCCTACGGTCTATTATACATATTATTTAATATTTTCGTCTAAACTCTATATTATAAATGCTAGTTAGTAGTTAGTAAATTTGATTGATTTGAAAGCTACTTAAATATTAATTAGATACCCTTTACTTCAAAGGCAATACGAGTGTTATTACATAACTCTCTACACTTACGTACTACTATTTCGCGCTTTACACAGCTACAAAATCATGTATCTCACGACACCGAATCTGTCTATATTCTGCCTCTGTATAGATTTTCCATTTTCATTTCATTGTCGTATTTGATAACGCCGCGCGTGCCTGGACTACCAACCACATTCTCATAATTAATGGCGTAGTCAAATTAAAATCGGTTTGAGTGTACTCCAGAAAAAATTAAATATTACAAACTTTCTGTTTTATTTTTTGCTGCTAGGGTAGGCTTCATTAAAACATAGAAATTAATACGACATACGTTAGACGTAAATAAACGTTTCAAGTTTTGCAACCATATTTATATACTTAGCTACATAATATCAATGTGATATTATATTATAAATTTCTATTTAAACAAATTTATAACTCTATGTAGACCGTTCTTAAGAAAGTTAAACTTAAAAAATGCAACGAGAGTTCTACGAAGAAGTTTCTTGAAATGAGAAATTTTCGATGAAGAAAATGTAAAATATATATATGATTCAATGTCGTCGAATTTCTAGACAATTCTACCAAAGAGTAGTAGAATAATAGCCATTCCGCATTTCTTGTCGTTACTTTTCTATTATATTCGTCTTTTATATGCCCTGGAATTTCCAAGTAAGAGGGTAGTATGACTCACTGGCTTTTCCTAGGTTTATTACAAACCGTATTACTGAAAGGCCGACAACGCACTTATGATTCCTCTAGTATTGCGGATCTCTATAGGGACGTTAATAGCTTGTTACAGGCTGATTTGTTCTTTACTTCATGAAAAATGGTAGACCAGGGTTTCTCAAAGTGGGGTACGCGAACCCCTAGGGGTATGCCATTCGACAGCAGGGGGTTCGCGACAAGATTAACGTAGTGGTGGCTCAACACCTGGTCATGATCAAAACTAAACACAGAAATCGACTAGATACCGAGTCAGAATTAATGTTAAAATTAAGACGAAGGTGATAATCGAGCTCCAGGAGTGTGGTCAACAGATTCGCGCATTTTTGACATCGAGCTCCTGGAGCGTGGTCAACAGTTGAAGGGTTATGTTACCTTTTATTCAAATAAAACCCTTATTTTCTTCAACAGTCAATTTTTTAGAATTTCATTAGTTGGTAAGGGGTTCGCTGTCACCAGGAAAATTTTAACAGGGGTTCGTTGAGCCGAAAGTTTGAGAAACCCTGATCAAGACAAAAGTCATGAAATTATTGAGAATCGTTGAGTAAAAAGATATAACTTCTATCTAACTAGAAAAAGATAGATAGGAAGCGACAAGTAATTAAGATGTTAGAGTAGTGTTTTTAATTATTATTGCTAATGTTAAATTATAATATGTCTCACAAAGAGTCTGACGATATACATCTTTATGTATTAACTTGATAGATAGAGTATGGAAAATCTGCCAAAAAAGTTGTGGTTAGCCTATCCGGCACTTTATCACGAAGTGGTGAAACAGGCCCTTAGTGTTCAATAGTTGTTATTGTGTATAACTCATAAGCTTTGTCCACCCTGTGCCTTTTTTTTGTTCATCAAGGGCATGCGTTATAGCGCAGTCAACAGTGAACGTGAGGCATGCCCGTGACGCGCGTTAAAATCGTAGCACTCGCTATGACACTTTTCTTTTAACGCGGGTGGATTTTGACGCATTCAATTATTGAATATTATGTCAAATGAAAGTTGAATATAAAGAAGATGACGAAAATTGAAGATGAAATTGCATAATGTGGACATAGCTATAGACCTATTATACGTCACTATATCTTTATGCAAATGTCTGTATGTTTCACAGCAATTATCTCTGGCACCGTGCCAGCAGGCTCGCTGGCTGCCTGCACCAGGGTTTCAGTAACGGTAGGAGTTATAGCATTGACTTTACCACAGTAAACGCATAAATAGAGGTTTTAAACGATTCTTAAGTGTCTAAACACACTAGGGCGAAGTTACGCGGCGTAAATTCCGCATGATTCCGCCTGCAATTTTTTTTTAATTACCGATGACACACTATTCCGTCGCGCTCCGTCCGTATTTTGTATGCGTTTGACATTGCGGACGTAATCATGCGGAATTTACGCCGCGTAACTTCGGCCTAGTGTGTTTAGACACTAAGCCTAAATTCAGAATAAGGCTGCGTTTCCACCAGGAATGTGTTGCAAGGAATGTGTTTTTAAGTAAGTCTTTATTTCCAAGAAATTGGTTACAATGCACAATGTTCAAAAGATTATTATATTTTTTTTATATAGTTCACAATTTCTGCCTCAAGGGCGCAGCGTAGGGCTCGTTAAGGTCCAATAGAATCGCTGCGCTAAATATTGTCAAGCAAATAAAGTTATTGGTTCTCAAAAACACATTCCTCGCAACACATCTCTGGTGGAAACGCAGCCTAAAGGCTTAAAGGTTTAGTAGTAGAAAGCGAAATATTGGAAATAAAATGCGTATTTGTATCTTTTTTTAAGAAATATCTTAAAAATAATTACTTAGCTTTATCCAATAATTATACTAAAAATTAAAACTGTCTAATTTGAGATCTAAATTCTCTTGACAAAATTACAATATGTAAGAACTTTAAGCCCAAATCTTAATATTTTATACTTCATTAAAATAGTTTCAGGTCTCGTAGCAAACTATTATATTATAAATTATAATGAAAGCGTGAAAGTGGGGGTGTGTGAGTAATGAGAGCGTCAAAGCCTTTGAGGCTCATACATTATGTACACAAACTATATTATATATTTCGTACTGTGATCTATATTGTTATCCATATAACATATTTTCATACTTCACAGATATTACTCTTGTTCTATACAGCACTGAAAAATCTCATCAATCTAATTTCAACTCTATGTTTAAAAAATAAAGTCGCAAACCGCGTGTTCCACTCGTAGTTCCGCATGGAACTCACCTACATTCGTAGCCGCGTAGCTCGTAGCGGCCACTGCACTCTACGCCGTAGCGAACCAGGTCAACGCCCCCCCGCGCCCCGCCCCGCCCCGTCACCCGCGCGTAGCGTTTGCCGCGGTTTTAAGAACTTTTCATTTTTTAGGGTTCCGTACCCAAAGGGTGAAAACGGGACCCTATTCATGAGACTTCGTTGTCTGTCCGTCTGTCTGTCTCCAGGCTGTATCTCAAGAACCGCTATAGCTAGAGTTCTGAAATTTTCACAGATTGTGTATATCTGTTGCCGCTATATCAACAAATACTAAAAACAAAATAAAGTTAATATTTAAAGGGGGCGCCCATACAACAAACGTGATTTTTTTGGCCTTTTTTGCTCGATATCAATAATGGCAACAGGTAGGCACTTGATATTTTCACAAAGGCCTTAATTATATGTCTACTTCAATATTTAAGAATAATAATAAAATAAAATAAAAATTTAAGGGGGGCTCCCATATAAAAACACAATTTTTGGCCTATTTTTGCCCTATAACGGTACGGAACCCTTCGTGCGCGAGTCCCACTCGCACTTGGCCGATTTTTCATTTTTTAAGCGGTTTGTTGAATAAATATGTCGTCTGTTAAGCTTTGATTTCGGCTTAATTACTTTCATATTAAAATTTTAGTACAAATATACATTTTAGTACTTAAGAATAATTAAGTAAGCACTAACTTGTATCTTTATTTCCTTTTGCCTAGTTTTCGCATTGTTTAGTTCACATTTTCCGAGGGGTTAACTGAATAAAATGTCATTTATTCGCTTTGATTTCGGTATATTATGTATTAATTTTGCAGTTAAATTAATGATAAGACATAAAATAAGGACATTATTAAAACGTCAGGCCAAGTGGCAAGCTTTTTTAAGAGGCCGGGGTACCCTCGAAATTCTCATACATACTTAATACCAAAATCATTTTCTCATACGAAAATATGTTTAACATTTTTGAGTTATTTTTCAGCAATCAATATCAATAGTAATTACCTAGGTTCCTGCACAAAATTTTTCTAAAAAATATTTAAACACTAAAAAAAATTTTTTGTGTTTAAATATTTTTTAGTAAATTTACTACTAAATATTAAAACACTAAAAAATAGAGTAAAACACAAAATCATATATAAATAAATTGTAAATTTGCTACAAAATATTTAAATACTAAAAAATATTTTTAGTTTAGTTGGTATTAAGTATGTATGAGAATTTCGAGGGTACCCCGGCCCCTTAAGTAGAAAAATAAATCCTCGCGAAAGCTTTACTAATGGCATAGCTTTGTTTCATTCTCGAATCTCGAGTTATCAAAACGGTGTTTATTAAAAGACTGTTATTTTATCTTATTTCAAATAGCATTTATTATCCTACATTTTGTTTAAACGTGTTAGCATTTAAAATAACGAGTAGCCCAAGCAACAACAATTTGCGATAAAGCATTTGTAACGTCATTGAATTAAAATTGATGAGAATCTGACAAGCCAGCAGCCCAAATTACGAAATAATACTACGAGACTAAAATTAGCCAAATCGGTTCAGACGTTTTAGACTTAATAGCGTGACTAACAAAATTTAAAATTCATTTTTATTTACATGTAAACAGGGCTTGGAAATGCGAGTTTTACAAAGACCTTTCAAAATATGCCTTCAAGATAAGCGCATAATATCATCATCAGATATCTGCTTCGTAAGATATCTCTGAAAATGAATCTTTAATTAAGCTATCTCGAACCAAAAACCCCCAAGCAGTTATTTGGCAGGACGCCAACGCATAGAATACTAAACAAGATATACCGTGCTCTGCGTATATTTTAGAATTATATTGTTTTAACTCGACGAACCTATGGGTATGATAGTGAGTTTAATGCTCTGTTATGGATCATTTATGTCCTATGTATATTTCAGACTAGTACGTTGAGCCTAAACTATTGATCTGATTGTAATAAATGAGGAGTTACATTAGTAAAGTTAGTATATTTTATAGCATAGGTGGGAGATTTCCTAGTCGGGTTATATTTTCAACTAGCTGTCCCGGCAAACGTTGTTTTGCCATATAAAGTATTTCGCCTGAGATTTCGCCCATGTTATTTTATTGAAGTGACTAAATAAGTATGTACCCATGGCAACGTCCATCGCTATCCCGTCGCACAAACAATGGTCGCTGTCAGTCTCGAGTTGTAATAATTTAGCAATAAAGTTCAAATTGACTCTACAAAACGTTTGTATTGGAAATAGAAAAGGGCTGTTTTTAGGGTTTTCCCGGAAATTATTCGATTTATTCTCGCCTTTCCAACCTTCCCTAGACCTCCACGAACATTTCAAGACTAAGGATAAATCCGTTCAGCCGTTCTCGAGTTTTAGTGAGACTAACAAACAGCAATTCATTTTTATTTTTATTTTCAATATTATGTATTAGAAATCACTTAACTTTAATTATAAATTATAATCATGGGAGCCATTGATAGGTTTTTGCCTCCTATAAAAATGCTTCCTTTCGTATAAAGAAGCATTGCTCATTTCATTCAAAAGCCTAGCAAATAACTGCGTTGAACTGAACTAAATACAACTTGTACTCCAACTTCCACAACATATAGGAACTGTCGCATAGTTCCGTAGTCGTGAGGGTGGCGGGGGCGCGGGCGAGGGCGTCGAGGGGCGCGGGGCGAGGCGCCAGGGCGCCGCGGGGGCGCTACCCCGGGATCGATAGCGGTCATCGACCCGCGGCGGTGCATTGCCGTGCGAATTTAGCCTACATTCAGCTAATTGTGAACGAATGAGGACCGGTGAATGATGACCTAAGGTATGGTCTTCGGGGGTGTAATTATGTACCTGTGAAGTGTGAATGACCGAATGAACTAGGCCGATGTGTCTTCGTGGGGCATAATTTTTTGACGAATGACGACCGGTTAAAGGTGAATGATAAACAAAGTTTTTTCGGTGTAATTTATCCGTGAATGAACGAATAAACAAGACTGATGTCTTCCTTAGGAAATTTCCTAAGGAAGACTTGATCACTTGAATTAGATGAGTCAAGTTAAAGCGTGAAAGTATTGATACGGCGAAGCTTGACGTAGGGGATTTTAGTAGTTTCTGTATGTATGTTTAATCTATCGTAGTTCCTAAACAGCTAATCGAATTTTAATAGCCTATTCTCAATATAATTTAAAGTTAAGTTGAAATGTTTAATCCACGGGTTTAATCAGGGCATTATCCGCATAATATTTGTGACAGGTTTAAGCTTACGTTTTATTTTTAATTTATCAACGTCGTGCATCAATTTAACTATTCATTAATTTAATTACTCGATAATCCGAAAGGCAACGTGTTTATCTTTATTGGTACTTAAAAATAATTTTTATTTTGTAAACAAGATTTAATTTCTTAAGGCCTAAAATGTCATGCCTTTCTAGGGTTCTGTAGTTAGTATTATAACCCTTAAGTTATGGAATCTTTAAGATTCGTCCCCAGAAAAGGTCTGACTTATAAAATCTTCAAATTTTATCCCCGGAAAAGTCTTGACTTATGGAAACTTCATTCGTCCCCGGGAAAGGCCAGCGAGGCCCGGGTTTTCCCGCCCCGGCCGTTGCACCCGGCTTATATAACAGCGAGGTGGCAGACGGATAGCGGCGTTGTAAAAACGACGTTACTGCGTTACAATACGATGTATTTTCCATCGGCTGGCGTTGGAATGATTAATGACAGCGAGGGTGGTTTGGGGTTGATCGAACCGCGTTCAACGGCCGGGGCTCGCGAGATGCCGGGATACAGCTTTGCCAAGAAAATATCATCATCATCAGCATCCACATTACAACAGCCAAGAAAGAGTAGACGCAGAATTTTGTTAATAATAATAAATCATTTATTTGTATAGAATTTTGCTTACAAATGATCTTAAAGTGGGTTATGTAAGGTAGCAAACATTCTGCTACCGTATATAACCGTGGTGGTTTTAGCGCCTCGCTACTCGTATTTCCCCAGGAAAATAGCTATAGTCCAGGCCACGAGACGAATCACAAAAATAACAATACACGGGCTTTTACAGTAGGTAACATACAATATGTCACAGTAAAGTCCAAAAAGATGTTAGAAAAGTTAGGACCTGTTTCACCACTTCCTGGTAAGTGCCAAATAGGCTGTTCCCCACATAAATTGACAGATTTAGGGCCTATTTCACCACTTCCTGATAAAGTACCGGATAGGCTAGCAACCAATTAACTTGACACATCGAGTATGGATAATCTGTCAAAAAAGTTGTGAATGGCCTATTCGGCGCTTTATCAGAAAGTGGTGAAAGAGGCCCTTAGTATAGGGATTAGACAATCTGTCAAAAAAGTTGTGGATAGCCTATCCAGCACTTTATCAGGAAGTGGCGAAACAGGCCTTTAGTCTCTAAAATATCCTTCTGAGTTATAAATTATAATATACCAAGACTTCGTGTTTGTCTACATTGTTATGGCGTTTTGTTGTTTATTTTAAAATTCTTTGCGTTTCATAGCCGTTTGCCGTGTAGCCTACCTACGTAATATTTTATCCTGACAACCGAAAGGATGTACATTAATATGTATGAAAGTTAAGAAGGCCATTGTGTCATACACTTCTGGTTCGACTTAGTTTCGATTTAAATTTTTCTCATTATAATAATGTATAATGAGAACTATACTGAACTTTATCTCGATGGAATAGAGTTTAAAATGTAGTAGGCGCAATCACACGCATGTCAGAAAGATGTTTTAAATAATTAAGCGCTTTGTATCATTAGTGATACAAAGCGCTTAATAGATAGAAGTCATATAGGTCAGTGTGCGTGAGCGAAACAGATATACTCTTCACTTGTAAACAACGGGGTGCGAGGGAGAAAGCACTACTTTTCATTCGTAAAATATTGAATTTGAAAACTGTATGTTCATTTTTAGTTTCTGCTCCCAAAGTAATAGTCTATATAATATTATACTCTAATAACTAATTTATAGCTACACGCTGGAGTTTACTAGGCATTTCGTTAACAAGAAACTCTATAGAAGCAGGTGCCATGTTAATTTCAGCGTATTAGTATAATATACTTATTTTTGTATACTTAATACTGAGAAGAAACCTGCTTTTCCGGTTTCCCACTATATGTATACCTGGAAACAAAGAAAAACCTTATTAGTTTTATAATCACAAATTACACAGACTAAGAAATAAGTAAGACCATACCAGTCTCAAGAATAATAATTACTGTCGAAAATATGAGCCAATTTTTTGCTTGAAGTAAAACTAAAGGAAAAGCTAAATAAGCTTTTTCGCATGTTTTCCTTGAGATAACAAGCTTTTGCTAAGTAAGCAACGGATACCGACTATCGGTATATTATAAGTAATGGATAAACCTAATACAATTTTCTAATTGGGAAACTTTTTTTCTGTAAAATATTGGTTCAGTTTTTGTTCATTTTGGATCGTTTTGGTTTAATTTGATCTAAATGTAAAGATTTTAACTAAGTACATCAAATTAATATGTACTAGATATCATATTCCACTGAACTTTGTATCACTTTCCTCCCAAAATATTAAATAAACATTCTATGGAATATTTTAAGACCAAAATTTGTCAAATCGGTTCAGCCGGTCACGAATTTAGCGAAAAAAATATAGATAGAATTAGTGTAAGTCACACAAAAAGTTTTTTAGATTTTTCATTTGTTTTAGCATATTCTCTGTAAGTATTCAATAAAATTATAGTTTATTTATTCTTAATTCTACTATATCGATACTTTGCCAACGAAAGGTAATTTTAGTTGTTTTTACAACGATCGGACCAATACAACGCCCGCTGTCTACGAGGTTGTTACAAGGCTGCGCCTGCGCACCAAATGTTACATGATCGCATTGAGGTGGCTAGGCGAACCTCTTTTTAAATATTTTAAATTTATAATAATAATTAGTTATATTTTGGGGTAGTTTATGTAAAAAGGTCAATATTTTACGCTGAATACTTTCAAGAAACATCTAATAACTACTTATTTTCTATTCATTTTGAATTTAGTTCAAGCAAAGATCAATATTTGTGAATTGTGGCTATAATGCAATTTATTTAAATGACACGTTACCACGCAATAAAGAAATAAAAAGGACAGTAATTCATTTCAATCAAAATGTATTTTCAAAGTTGCAAAGAAAATGTATCTCAAATAGTAGGTTGTAAGTTGTAAGTAACTTGTAGGTAAAGGTTTTGAAGGAAAAGTAATAAGTTGGCTTTGCTCAAAGCCTGCAAGACACAAAATAATAATAAACTCATACATCATAATTCATAACATATTATTGCCTGGACGTGTAAGTACGTGTATGTAGACGTGTATGACGTGTATTCTACATAATATTATAGCGTTATTTTGATGTAATAATAATAATTATTATTATCATGAACTTTAGCGTTTTGAATTTAAAAAAAAAGTATATCTATTAGATTGTAAAATTAAGCTTAAAAATATTACCTATTTTATAGTAAAGTAAAGAGTTAAGATCTAAAATAAACCGCGAAGTTAGTTCAAGATTAGCTTGTCGATTAAGTGACCTACAGCGCCATCTGTTATCGAAAGCCTGAAACTCCGCATCAAAATTCAAAACACATAAATTACATTTTTCCACGGACATTTTAAAAGTCAATAAAACGAAACTAAATATTTTATGATCATTTTTACGAGCTGTTTCGATAATTATGTTAATATGTACGAAATTAAAAATCTCATCTGTACAGTATCACCTGTGAGGTAGTAAAAGTTTAATGATTGGTTATGATCTTGGTGTAACTTATTAACGATTTCTGTGCCGTTGTTGTTAGATATATTATACAAGAGAAATATTTAGTTTTTTAACTAATAATAATTTTATGGGCCTGCCGAAGTGCCGGATGCCTTCCTACCTATGCACCAAAATGCTTTAGTAGTTCTAAAGAGTAGTAATATGTTTCAAATGTTGTCAATTCGTTTAACAGAATATGTAAATAAATCGTTTATTTCAAACTTTCTCAAAAATAATCGTTGCTCGCTAAAAAAATTAATTTTGAACTAGTCGCAAAATTACGAAAAAAATCTATAACGGACATATTATATTGTACGAATTTCGAGGAAAATGAAATCATCTACAAGTCTAGAACCAAACCGGCTCAACTGTAGGTACAGCCGGAAAACTCCATGTACCACTTTTGAACCATATTGCCATGGTGATAAGGCCGAAATGACGTACGCCGGGCTAGTACCTGATGCTTATCACGACCACAAGTTTCGCCAACAATTTAAGGATACGAGATAAGTAAATAGATTGTGAGGCCGCCTGGGAGTTATGGTATCCTAATACCTAAGGTCGATACACAATGTCACAAAAGATTTATACGTAAGTTATGAGGAGGTTTAAATAACGACAAATGACCAACGCAGCGGGCCGATTTTAACCGACTTCCTAAAATGTGGTTAAATGTCTCCTGTAGATGTCTTCATACTTCGAATGTAACGATCGCAAGCTGTCTTATGCTGCCACTCCACATAGGCAAGCGCGTTGGCGAGCGTGCTGGCACAGCCACTGGCTCAAATCCCAATAATATGTAGAACAGGCGCTGGCGCATTAGCGGTAACCGCTAGGTATTTGGATTTTGGACGCTGGCCGGCGCGCTTGCGAGCTTGCCGCGCGGTGTCGGTAGTATCAAAGGACACTTGTCGCAAGCGTGTGGAATACTCACAAGCGCCTTGGCAAACGCACCGCCATCCAGCGCGTTGGCGAATGCGCTTGCCTATGTGGAGAGGCGGCATTACTCAGATGCACGTTACTTTGTCTCACGTACAAGACAACCTGCGATTTTAGGGACTAGCGATATTCTATGTTTGAGAAAGCGTACCCCAGCTACCCCAGTTCATTGGTCTTACTCCTTTTCTTTACAATAACAGTTTATTCAAGTTTATTATAAAAAAGCTTCAACATGTCAACTATCCCGTCAATTACAGTAAGTTTTCAAAGCTTTACAGCTTTCTAAGCTTCATCGTTCCCGAAAGTTCTACGCGTAAGTTAGGTGAACGTTCGAGTCAGGTGCTCAACCCCGAACGGAAATAGATCACAATACGTCGGAGATGATGCAACGAGGTCAGCTCATACCTAGAATTCCTACAACTAAAGTACTAGAACAAGTACTAGGATACCAGAGAAGAGATTATAATAGAAGATTTGCAGGCTTGATAAGCTCTCTTGTACAATAGGGTATCTACTTTCTATGAATACATTCCTGCTGTTCACTTCGCTTTACTGTTGTCTCTTAAGACCTCTTTAAAGCACTCTTTGAGTAGCTATTTTATTATTATAAAGACTAAGTAACCTAGAATTTGCTTAGAATGAGAGAATTAAATATTAAATTTAAATGTATTCTATAATAAAACATTTAGGAGGACTTGCCTAGATCTGGGTTAAAAGTTAACTCTGACTTCTGAGTTAAACATCATGTCATCTCAGTGACAGATACGACATGATGTTTAACTCAGAGTTAACTTTAACTCGGATCTGCGCAAGTGGGCCTTAAATTAACAAATTAAACGCTTATTCCGCCAACTAAAAATAAATTCGCAATAATCCAAGGTCAAGGCGATACCCGAGGATACCCAAGTGCGTGCGATCAAAATATTTCCGAGATGCGTGAAAACAATTAATTTATCTTTACGAGCCGAGTTGAACGGCCCGGGGTGGCCCGGTTGGCGCGTGGCCAGCTCTCACGGGCCACGGCGCCTAATCAGAACTCCTGATGTCTCATAAACGCCTGGTACTTTAGACGCGATCGTTGGAAGTTATTGCTCCATAAACATCGCATGAATCAATCGCATGAAGGCGAGGAGGTTAAAACTCCACCCAATTTAGGAGCCACTCTCACTTTGCTAGATTAACTCAAGGAGGAGATACTCAAGTTGTGCCATATATTTGGGGTTATGTTATAGGCCCCTCAAAATAGGATCGTATCGAGTCATATTATTAGGCGTAACATTGTGCAATATCTAGGGCCAAGATTCGGTAGATACGTTATCGGTGGATCACCCTAAGTTGCATGACCTTTCGTCACAAGTGCATTGCCTCACAAATATTTGGGGTTTTACCTTAAAATACCAGCGCATACAGGCGATTGGTGGCTTTTACTTTTGCGGTGACTGTCTGCACCCTACCTTCTACGCAAAATGTATGATAGCCCCCGCAACATTTGTTCATTAACGCGAGAACCGTACATTTTGCCAAAACAAACACTGCATAGCAATCTTAATCGGTTCATCCGGAGGTACAGACAGACAGACATTATATTAGTATGGATTTAAACGGGCTTTGGCCCACCACACATTCCCACCACTGTATCTCCTGTGTCGCCAGGATCGACAGCGGTATCCAACCACGAAAACCCTTTGATATGATCTCAGGGAGCTATTAGTATGGATGTTGCAAATCGCACCTAAGCAAACGAATTTAGAAGTATACAATAGTACACCTTAGAGAGTACTATTATATATTCTGTGCCTTAGATCTAATATTTAATGTGTATATTGCTGTATCCTGTACACAAGGTCAGGTTGTTTGAACCCATTGCCAAAAATTCAAACGTTTCCGCCTAATACGTGAGGTCAAGCCTGGTATGTGGTCTCTATGAAGATGGCATGTCTAGAACATTATTCAAGGCAAGTACCTAGTTAGGTAGACTAGATCGTGAGATGTGTAACGGACATATTTTATGATTATTACCAAAACTTTAGACGACTCCACACTCCACATTGGTACATTTGTGCCTTTTGAAATCATTATTTTTTGACTAAGCTCGAATCATAGAGACCTCGCTTACTATTATTTTTTTATCGGGCTTTGTCCCACCACTGTATCTCCTGTGTCGCCAGGATCGACAGCGGTATCCAACCACGAAAACCCTTTGATATCTCACAATGTATTATCAAACCTCGCTTACTATATTAAGTTTAATGCCTCATTTTCAAGGTTTTCACTAAAGCTATTTCTGAAATAGCTTCCAAAGTATCCAATAAGTAGTTAGTAGAACCGGTAACAATGGTATTTGTCTAGTAATTTTGCGCCGTATAAAGTGTGCACCTGTCGAAAGGAATGGTCTCGTCGTACTGGTCTATATTCAGTTCGTAATTATTTTAAAAAGGTTACGCGAGTCTCATTCGTCATTATAATTATACCACTCCCATTGAAATACCACTTGGGACTGCTGTAATTAAAAATATAGTCAAGGCTAAATTAGATTTGACGTACTTGCCGAAGTTCACCCCTCGAGAGGGTGAAAATTGTATTGCTACCAAAGTTCTTTAACATAATATGTTAAAGCACACTAATTAACAATCATAGTAAGGATAAAATAAATTAATTAAAAATCAAAAAACCCGACTGCAAAAAATGTTAACTAAAAAGAACGAAACAAGACCTAATTCTGCCGGAGGCATCGAATCCAATATCCATGTTTTAATTGATACGACTCTTGCTTACGAGTTTCATGCCAGGATAAATCGAAGGTTACATAGATAAATGTAGAAGAAGAAAGTGGATTATAAAATGCAGTCGGAGGCATGTCGCACCAAGTTTAACATTAATTAATCATAAATCATAAAATATTATGCCTCCGACTGCATTTTATAATCCACTTTCTTCTTCTACATTTTTCTATGTAACCTTGTATTTATCCTGGCATGAAACTCGTAAGCAAGAGTCGTATCAATTAAAACATGGATATTGGATTCGATGTCTCCGGCAGAATTAGGTCTTGTTTCGTTCTTTTTAGTTAACATTTTTTGCAGTCGGGTTTTTTGATTTTTAATTAATTTATTTTATTTGCGACTTTTTAGTTGTAGTCATCTAACCATTTCGACAATCAATCTAATACAAAATTGACTAACTACCGTGCTGATATTTCCGTGTCTATACCTAACTACAATACGTTATAATAGGTACTTAAATAGGTTTGGTACTGTTTCAATGTATGTTTCTAGTTTTATGTAGGTACCTTTTTTTTTTTTGTTTTGGAGGGGAAATACTTAACGTATCCCCCACCCCCTCGGGGGAAGGGGAGTTTTATGTAGGTACCTAACACTATCGTAATATTTTAATTTCGCCATAATTTCAAAACCAAACGTCCAATTTTAATCATTCAAAGACCAAATATTATTTACATAAACTGTACTTAGTGATGGAATAATTTATTTTGATGAGGATTAAAAGAATGAGTAAATTAAATGAGTTTACATGTAGTCCAAAAAAAATTCAAGATTTTTAAATAAAAAAATGGTTATCGTGCCTCACTCGACATAGATAGGTATAGTGTGTCGCGGACTTTTTTGTAGATATTAAATAAGTTCTACAATTACTTAGAACATTTTATGGTTCAATCTTTTATAGTTTAGGCAGCGTACGTAAAATAAGTATATTTTCTGGTTGTTATTTACACCTTACGTCCGAAGAACCCAAATATCTTACTGAACCCTATTTTTTTCCAAAATTAAATCCAGCCTATGTTCAGCAAAAATAATGTAGAATTCCAATGGTAAAGGATTTTTCAAATCGGTCCAGTAGTTTCCGAGCCAAACAAACAAAAATCAAATCGTTCCTCTTTATACTATTAGTGTAGATTTATCGTTCGATTTAATATTAAAACTGCAAGTTATATACATATTTAGAATCAGTGTTTAAAATCCTTTATTTTGATACCCCACTCGATATGCTTGGTGAATTTTTATTTTTGTTTACCTCACAATATGGCGTCAAACATCCGCCATTTTGGTTTTTTCTTAATGTCACCTATCTAAGAACACTTGGGCCATTAAGACAAATCTAACGATACCTCAAATATGAAAATCCGCTTAGCGGTTCTGAAGATACGAGGTAATAAAGAATATTACAAACATACAAGATACGCGCCAAACACATAACCCTCCTGGCAGTCGGGTAAAAAGGTCGACTTAACGTACTCGTACGACGTCGAAACCCATAAAAAATTTACCCCAGGGGGTCGAAATGAGTTTGCTACGTTTGTATACTGAAGAAAGCAGATGCTCCCTTGTCACTCCAAGAGATGAAGAAACCTTTCTAGCGTAGTAGCCGCGTGTGCGATCGCATTTGGTCCCACTCCATAATCCTTAAAGTATACACCAAAAAAGGGGTTGGAAAGATTTAGCAAAACACACCCGCTATGATTAATAAGGACGTTGTCCTGCGGATTAGGTAGACCCAGGGGTAACGGACCGCGATTCGGGAGGTCACTGAGCAGTGAGCACCGACATCACGTGATCCGTGGGTTAAATGTCGTTGAAGATTTTAGAAAGGAAAGGGTGAATATTTTGATAAAGGTAAATGCAAAACAACGTTTGTTAGGGAGTGCAAAATGATGGACTTTTGACGATTTTTGAACTTGGTGCCCGGTTAATCGTTAAAAATTTTAGACGTTTACCACAGAATAGATAATGCGTTTACTACGCCAATCATCCTCTAAGTTCTTTAATGGCGTCCTGGGCCCTGGCGGTATACTATTTAAGGTACCAAAACGATTCCTGAATCCAGGCAAGGCCTTCTGCCTACAGACCGTTTAAAAATATTTTACCTCTGCGTTTATCAAAATAATCCTTATTTCCTTAACATAAGGCCCTGGCAAAACACTATCTAAAGTAAATACTACGTCGTAAGTTAGACCACGTGGCGATCAGCCTTGAGTTTTGACAATGACCCCACATTTTGTCTCGGTTACAATTATTGTGGCAGTGCGTCATACGGACTAAGTTAAGTCGTGCTTAAACGAGCTGACGTATCGCCTGATGGAAGGAGATCGAATATTTTATGTAACTTGACAGCCAAAGACCTGAAGAATGTAGAAGCGAATACTTGCATACTCGTCCACGATTGCTTATGGTCGACGTAGAATGTAGATTATTATTAGTACATAGTTCTATAGAAATAAAAATTTTTAGTGATTTTGTGTGATTGTTTTTATAGACAAAACTTCAGGCAGATAGAGCTGTTGTAACTTGTAAACAATAGTTTTTATAGAACTTACAAATTCAGTTCACTATGGAAATTTTAAAGTTATTCATGTTTACCAAACGGGCATACAGACGTCTGATGGAAAGCACATTTTGATGTTAATTTTTAATACATTTCAACGGTTCTAGGTACAAAGGTGACGCGTCTACAGTCTAGACAGAATTCCATCTGGAGCTAGGACATTCCACCAGAGGTTAACTCTTGACGAGACGAATTATTATTACTCAAGTGAGACGCCTAAACCACTGAACAGATTGATGAAGTTAGTGGATTAGTTCTTGAGGAACCGTGCAGTTTGCCATAACGAAGAGCTAAATAATATATTATACAATTAGCCGGAGATCTGCGCAAGGGCCTTAATGCTTTATTTATATTCCAATGCTAATGTTTATGTGAGTCGCCTAAAGTACGCCTAAACTGCTGAACAGATTGAAAGACAGTGGTTTGGAGATACAATATTATAGTTTCTTTGACTCAAAATGTACGGTTAAAGATTGGCGCGACGCATCACCTAGCAAAAAGCTCGTTTTTTTCTTTTTCCGATGCATTTATTTATATTTATCGTTAGCACACACACTCAAACCACTGAACAAATTAAGATATAATATTAAATGTATAGGTTTGTTGAAAAGTGAGCGGTTAATACAGTATCTTCCGCGAACGAATAAGCGCGAAGCATCAGCTAGCAAAAAGCTCGTTTTGTTCTTTTTCCGATGCAATTTATATAAATAAATCGTACGCAGACATGTACCAGGTATGCAGAAACTCCGCGGAGGTCGCGCTAAAGAATAAATAATGCGTCTGCGATAACGGCCGCGTTATAATATCTGACGCACTCAGTTCACAGGGTTCAGGGCCCACCCTTTATTTACGACGATCAAAATGCAGCTTAAGGTGACTTCATAATGTTTAACTACTAATAAAATAATAACCTCTTTCTTTAGGAAGTCGGGTAATACTGGATTCTTGCTAAAGAACTTAAAATATGTGATACAAGGTAAGGCTCTCCAAAATCAAAAGTATATACAGGTATATAATATATATTATTATAAGTGGATGTTTAATATAAAGTTAATCTTTTTATTTTTATTGAACGAAATATAATAAATTCGGTATGTTTTTACTTACATTACATTTGAGCTAAGTTTATACTGAATACTGATACATCACAAGAAGAACAGGGTTGCTATGAGGCAACCTAAGATATTTTTTGTGCCTTGCCAAATTGCTATTATGTATTAATAAATAACATAAACGCGGATAAAGTAATTTAACACTTCTCACATTATTAAATAAAACAATAATTATAACACATCGTTATTTACTAATGATAAAATAAATAATACAAAACAATTAATATAAAAAACACATAAGAGAATATAATAAATGTTATTAGTTATTAACTTATTACTTATTCATTATTATGCAGGGAACTTTAAAACAGGTCTATATGCGATTTATATGTACCTGTTTTACACTTGAATACAGATTTTTGTGTAACAACTTAAGTATATTTAAGTATAAAAAACTAAAAACTTTTTGTGTTAAATGAATTGCGTTTACAAAATATTATGTCTTTAAAGTGAACGCGCCTTTGTAAAGGAAAGCGTCAAGATGTAATTTGCGAATATTGTTGTATGGAAAACAAAGGACCTCTCGCGGGGGGGTAGGGGGGCGACACACATTTCGACAGAGCTTCGGTGCTGTTAGCTGTATCGGAATTTAGGGTTCTTTTGGGAAAGACTTTCTTTTTTTTCTGCAAAGGATGTAGGAAATGTGAGTAGAGGTCTCTGAAATGTTGAAGCCTTGTGTTGTGTTCTAGACTCTAGTCCATCTTAAGCCCATGTTACTAGGTTCTATCTGTATGTGTCCGTGGAATCGTAGCATTCAAAGGTGGGTTGATTTTGATCTAGTTTTTTTTTTTCAAAGCTGACATAGTCAAGAGTGTTTTTACTTTTTAGCTATAATTCGTCATCGCTGCCTCGGTCAGTAATCGAAATTTTCGTTTTAATGTTTTAATTTAAACTTATTAATAGTATGTATTGGTAAAGTACTACTTACTAGTAATGTAGGAGATGTGGTAAGTTTCATACTATTTATATTATTTACCAAATTTATATTAAGTATTAATGTTGATGATAATCTGAAAAACAAACAGAAATTACCTATCATTAGTAAGTATTAAATCAAGCAAAAAATACATTAGCGTTCACTAAAATTTCATGTTGTTGCGAAATAAAAAATGACGAAATCATTTCGATTTACCGCTCAGATATTAAATATACGATACAAGATATATGTCGTTAAGGTCAACCGGATAGGGTTACACTGCCACTGTGGTCCTGCACCATGCTGTGTGACCACATAATAGGACCACCAAAAATACTTCTGCAAAAAAGACTGACTGTAATTACTAGTAGTTACACACACAACTCACAAGGAAACTACGCCAAAAAGTAAGAAGAGCTCTGCATGCCCGTCTATGTGTTTGTGCGTGGGATTCTGCAAACTTTAACTACGCTCTGTGTAAGTGTCACGCACACATGCAAGGAAACTACGCCTTGGTAAAAGAGCTGTACTTCTCTATGTGTGTGTTTGTGCATGGTATCGTGGCATTCAAACGGGTGGGCTGATTTTATCTACGAGTAGTTTATAATATTTTGTTTAATAGCTGACGAATCGAGCTTTTTTAGCAATAATTCATCTATCATCATCATCAGATTGTTCAGTTCTGGAAATTTTGGGGAATTTTCAATTTTTAAGAAAGAGACATAAACGGTTCAATATTTTGCATTTTGATTCAGCTGACACTTAATTGAATCATACATTCCTTTATTTATGGCCTGGTAGATAATGATATTATATTTGCGGAAGATTTTCCCACAGTTTACATACTCGTACAATAAATTACTTATTGTCTGCTCGCAACGAGGTTTTTTAAACAACGCACGTAGTCAAAGTGCATTCAAATGCGTCCTATACTCGGCGCCCGCGCCTGGGCTGACACAAATAACACCTCATGTCGCTTTCAGATGATCACTGATCAGTAAACAATTTACAGGAGTATTATTAATTCTTCTCTTTGAAGGAGACAATCTACATATATGTATATATAAAAATGGATTTTCAATTGTGTAAGTAACGCTAAAACTCGAAAACGGCTGAACGGATTGGGCTAATTTTAGTCTCAAAATATTCGTAGAAGTCCAGGGAAGGTTTTAAAGTGACACGAAGTTCGCCGGGACAGCTAGTCTTGTATAATAACTTAATAAGTATCTCGGCAATGCGTGTGTTTTCATGAAAGAAAACGGTTGTTTTCTTTGCCCAATATTTAAGAAAATTTAGGAAAAAGGGGGTTTTAAGGGAAAAAATATTTAGCCAGATTTCTAAGGGAAATTTCGCGCATCGTTAGTTATATTATCCAGCTTATTTTCTTCCTTTGAACTCTGAGTACACTCCCAAGAACTCATGAGTCATGACAAAAAGCTTCTTTCTCGGTAAGGGAATACAGAGTAATCGTTCTTGTTGTCTTCGTAATAAAACCTATTATGATTTGAAACTTAAACATTATACTGTACATAATATCCTAGTACGGTAGTACCTAGTCCTTATAACTCTCTGTTCCGCTCTTATTTTCAGTATCACAGTCACATTAAACTACTTCGTAAGCTCTCTTCTCATTACTATAATATAGATGATGCACTCTCATTTTCAATACTACTTACTAGGAACACAGAAAACTACTTCTTAGTTCTCTTCTCCTTACTACATTTTCTGTACCAGGGTTGTTCCACTCTCATTTTCAGTACCAGGGTCATATACAATATGATTACGTCTGATGCGATTATCCAATCAATTGTTACTTCTGCATCCGAAGGTGTCAGTTTTTGCTGTATCACGGACGAAATTATACCTCGGCTGCCTTTGAAACCTACATTTAATTAATTTTGGATGAGATTTGACAGCTCCAAATTATACACGGCCAACCGAGCTGTCTATTTAGTTTTGTTTTGCGCTAAGGATTGTTTTAAGGTTAATATGCGCTGCCGGATTTTTTCAATCCATAATGCAAATGCGAATACTTACACCGATGGATTACCGGATACGGATACATGTAACATGATAATTGATAAATGATAACTGAACTAGTCAAATCAATGTTCTGTTTTTAAATATTTTGGGCTTATTCCCTAATCTCTCTATACATTGCTGCTTCTAGCCTGTAGTTTTCGTGAGTTTCAGTGCAGGGCTGCAGAGTGAAGGCACGTCGATAGAAAAGTAACATCAAAATCTACACGGCTCACAGAGCGTTAAAAAACTCATTTTCAAGTTTAGGCTTATTTCATAATCTCTTTATACATTGCCGGTTCTGACTAATAGTTGTCGTGTGTTTCAGTGCAGGCACGTCGATGGAAAGGTCAGGATGACGAGCGAGGGGTTGACGAACGCGGGCTATTTCGGAGCGACTAAAAGCGGCTCACCGAGTGACATTTGCTCGGGCTAGTTGCATCCTACTGCGACTGTCGTGTACTATTTGTAGTTGGTTAAAAGTTAGGTTATGTTCTGTAGAAAATGTCGTTTTATGTCCTAATGTATGGTCGTGAAAAGTACTGTGCTGCATTCAATTTCATCAAATTGAAATCGGTTGCGTTTGTACCTGGTGAAAAGTTAAGTTATTATGAAATACTTATCCTGTGCAGCCGGCCTAGCGGCTAGCATACGCCAACGAGATATCTCACTCTCGAGATAATTAAAAACTACTCGTCTTATAATGTCAAAATCTCGACATTATCTCGACAAAACTCTATAAAAATGTGTTATTTCGATGATAGATCTACGCGAGAAAAAATGTTTGTCATGCTAGGGTCAATAGAGATGAAGATACAAACTATCAAACATCGAGAAACATGTAGAGAGAGATATCTCGTTGGCGTATACTAGGCCGGCGCAAATTACAAAGTACTAAAAAGCTTAGCTGCATATTGTCGTTAAAATCGGTTAAGTTTGGAAGCCAAGACGATATTGAATTTAATGTCGTCTTAATATGAGCTTCCTGTCTCATAACCTAATCTATATCTGCAATCTGCATCAAATGCCATCAAAACCGATTCAGTTTAGGACCCAATAGACAAGATAGTAGGTATATACGAATAGATTGTCTACTCTAGGCAGATTACGAAAATATTCCACCGTGTGTCCAACACAATTTGAACCTTGACGCGGAACAAATTATATTAAGCCATAAAATAATTAGTCTGGTCGTTAAGTAAACGTTCGGACCAGTTGTGGGCCTGACTGTTCTAGAACACAGTTCCGGTCGCAATTGGACTATCCTCTAATGTCACCTGTGCTCCTGGTATAAACTACGAGGGAGCACGTTATGAGCACCTGGTACTTTTGACAGGACTTATAGAGAGAATTTAAGAGTACTCACAGACTTTAAAAGAGAAGGTGAGAGCTAATAAATCTAAAACATAGGCACAGACATTTCGCTTCTAGATGTGTAAAGTGCAGAATGCATAATAAATTATATGTATGTGTAATTCGTGAGTTAACAATATAGTGTAATTTCTATGGTTCTACTTATTTCTGAAAGAGATAAGTGACAACATAGTTTTCAACCTAGCAACGAAACACAGATCCGTGCTAACGCGTTAACATTTCAGCCAAGTTTGACCACGAAAGCAGAAGGAGACTAAATACAGATTAGTGCAGTGGCCTATATCAAATATTCAATATTCAACTTTAAAGAATCGATAATTATAACATCAGCTTAAAATGAATCTGAGAAGGGTTTAATCGTGAATCGCGATTAGATTTGGAGCGGCCGTCAAATCGCCTGTACGCTGGGCCATTAAACAAAATTGATACAGATCGAGATCCCCTACATTCTAATTAGGATATAGAGTTTCGCCAAAAAACGGACCACACGGCTGCTTTGCCTTGTTCAGGGTTATTTTACCTGGGCGCCTGCGAAAGTGATCTCTATGTTATCAACATAGAGGCGATTAAAGGAGGAAAGAAAAGAGCGAATGAAGTTCGTTGGAACTTTTCCGTTTATTTTCAACTTTCGTTGAAACGAATTTTAAAATATTTGTTACCATTCCAGGTTCGATTTTTAAACATTACATAATAAATAAGTATGTTCAGTTGAATGTAGTTTTAACTTTTAAGTTTTAACCGAAAATGAAGAGTTAATACCTACTTTAATACTTATATCTACCACATATATTTATAGCGAAATGCGAAGTTTACTTATCCTTTTAACTTAGGGTGAATTGCACCAGAAGTTCGCGTAGTGTATTTATTCTTTGCCAGAAGCGTAGTTAAAGTTAAGGTTAAGTTTGTCGTCAAATATGGCGACTTTTGCTAGGGATTTGACAGTTAATTTCATATTTTGTTATGGTTAAAGTTAAAGTTATAGTTAAAGTAAGCCGGTGCAACTCACTCTTAGTCTTCCCTATTTCCTACATTAAAAATTCATTCTAATGTCCTAGTGATGTGACGCTGTCGATAGTCGATACGGTATCCCGTACTTGGTTATCGATATCACGATCCTGGGCCCCATTAGATGCGGCGATAGATCGAAAAGGCAATGCAATATAGAAATGCTCGCACTCGGTACACGATTTCGCAATTCCAAATTATTGGAAGATTATCCAATAGGAATATTGCATTACGTTAAGGTATAACGGGATTGAAACACATGAGACTGTATCTAAAAGGAGTTGATTTATAGGCAGATGGCGGATATACGCAATTTGGTCGCATTATGTTAAACCTAGCCGACAGCAGGCTTAGCATGGTCAACATAGAAGTGGTTTCTTTGTACGGAAGAATAGACAAAGTGACAGTTAGACAGAGGAAATCCGCCATTTTGTCACTTAATCTGTCGGTATGTCCATTCTTTCTCATTTCTGTATGTTGTTATGCTAAGCCTGCAGATAACAACTAACATTATATTGCCATGATACTACCAAATGTCATGTCATCTGCCTACGAAATATGAATCAATTTCTTCGATGGTACATAATATTACGAAGTATGAATATTCTTCGAGACTTAAATAATTAGTGGTTATTAGTTTATTCTAGTTTATAATTTAAAGAATTAACTTCCTGAATAGTATTCATTTGATTAAGATCTCTGTTGTAAAGTAAAAAGGCATAAAATGTAACACGCGTTAATTGAATAAGCAGCTTTATTATATTTATCATTTACATAAACCAACATACAATTCAAAATCTCGGTTCCCACATATACGTCACTATTTTTTGTGGTTAGTTTTTATAACTAATATAATTAACTTAATTGAATAATGAATAAATTGCTATTTGCTACATTTTAATATTTAACTTAGGTACATTAGCAGTTTGTGTCTTTACGGGAATAGGCTAGATGACTATTTTTTTTTCTTATTGGTAATTGAAAGACCCTTAAAAAATAGAAGCATCACTGAAAGAATGACTCTGATAGCTTAAAAATTCATCAAGATATGACAATTCAAACATCTCATAAAATAGACCTGCCCGAAACGCGTTTGTACGTATCGGGAGAGAACTTTGTTCGATAGGTATATTAAATATTGCGTTTATGAAAGTGGTTTCATAACAAAAGTTGCTTTTAATTGCATAAGTTATCGAATGGTATACAAATATTAAGAAATTTAATTAAAAAAAATTCGACTTGATTATCCAACTTTGAAGGCTCATAACAAAAAAAGTACAAATGCTATCGAGCTGAAATTTTGGGAACACTTATTTTTTACCGTTATTTCTTTATTTTATTAACAAAATTTGCTAATCTTTGACCTTGTCATCAACCCTATTACCTCTATCTTATCATTAACATAAGTTTTAAATAAGTTCAAGTGAATGTTTGACGTAAATTCTTTTTAATTCGGCCAAGTGTAAGTTGCTGTTCTTGAGATCTGTCCTGGAGACAGACAAACGGACAGACATCGAAGTCTAAGTAATAGCTGGTCTCGTTTAATAATACATAAAGTGCGGAACCCTAAAAACATACATACATGTTTTGATCCGTGTGACCGTGTACAAAAATGTAGTCTACCAAACTCAAACTGGTCGATGACTTGTCTTGAATCGAACAGATCACCCACAGTTTAAATTATATTTGGCCTTAGAAGCGTTAAAATTGTTTTATGAAACTACGTTTTAATTGTTAATAAAGAGTTGAACGACCGAAACGAATCACCAAGCGATTATGATTACCAGGATATGAAGTTATCTGATCTCACGGCCTGGCGGTGACATAACTAAAGTCTAGAGTCTAGACTCACTACAGACTAGTACTAAGATCACAACAACCTGTTGTATTTGACTTTTATACACAATTTTAAAACATAATATTTCCTGCATGAGCCCGGAATCGCAACACTATAATATGAAAGGTGAGCGAGTTTTTGCGAACAGTCCCATAATACATCCAAAGTTTTACATAAAAATGAAATGAAACCCGCAACTCCGTTCCGCCAAATTTCGATTATCGCGCGGAAATCGTACATTTTACTGGAATAAAGAGTATCCTAAGTCCTATGTCCCTTTCCCGGGACTTCAAAATATCGCCATATCCAGCTAGAAGCTAGTAACACATAAATCATATAATATATAAGTATGGATTATGCCTAGTAGAAAGTTTATCGAAAATGAAATGTAAATAACGGGAGGGGACGGGAAACGATGAAAGTGGCGTAAATGCTTTCATTTTTATTTGTCCTCGCATTCTATTCAGGTTTGGGCGTCACTTTTTCTTTCGTTGCAGCACTAGCAGTAGGATGTGGACGCCTTGACCTTGGCGCGATCGGTCGCGCGGCCGCCGGTCATCGACCCCCACCCCTCGCCCCCCGCGATACCCCCCGCGCCAACTCCTTCCGCAAATGAGCGAATTCCGCAATATCGATATCGGCATGCTTAATGCCTCATCACTTAACCCGATTTTTTTTATTTATTCATAAGTGTGCCTGATTAGGTAGTTAATTATTTTTTAAGGTTGTTTATTTAGCTTCGACATTATAATATTAGGGTGTTGGGCAAAGTTATGTAATATAGTATTATAGTCTGTCAAAAAAGTGAAGAAATTAAAAAGTGGCAACATCGTAGTGTCATGTCATCCCTTTCAAATCAATTTAAGAAAAAAAGGGATGACACTACGATGTTGCCACTTTTTAATTTCTTCACTTTTTTGACAGACTATATTTTAAGCTTGTATCGAACTGGACTCTCGGCAATAAGATTTATTTCACGGGTTCTAATTCAATTATAATTATTATTATTTATTTTAATAAAGAATGTTGTAGGACTTAGGAGTATAATAATAATAGATATTTTATTATGCATATAACGAACGTGAGAAACAAACACTGTTTTGGCTTATATTTATTATACCTACAGTATTTTATAATAAACATAAAATATATTATATCTAACCTTTTACATGTTACCAAACATTCAAGTTGATTGTAGTCAGTAGAGGGTACACAATTTTGAGACAAAGTATCCTAGAGATAGACTTTGAGATAGAACTTAGTCTAAGCCCTGAGGTCCTGTTTCACCACTTACTGGATAAGTGGCGGATAGGCTATCCAGCCTATCCACAACTTATCTGACAAATAGAGTATAGAATATAGGGTATCTTTGAGATTAGTTGTGGAGACTGGAGAGCCTATTCGACACTTATCAGGAAGTGGTGAAACAGGCCCTAGCCCCTAAGTCATAACTCATAACTCATAACTTTGATTAGACAATATTTGGATATTGTTTTTTGTACAACATAACCTAATTTTGTAGTCGGTTAAGAATATTGTTCGGAATAAGGCGAGCTTTTATGAGCTTGGTGTACTAATATGTGTGTCTGAGTGTGTGTGTGTGTGTATGTTTGTGTGTGTTTGTGATCACGAGCGCTCACGTACGACGCGACGTCTTGGGGCCGCCAGCCGTGACGCCGAACTTCCGCCCACACACACAGACAAACACACATACACAATATTAGTGATATTAGTGAATCCCTAAATAAAGGTTGTAGCCTGTATTATAATATTACACTGAAATGAAAAATATGTCAATACTAGATGACGCCCGCAACTCCGTTGCGCCAAAACTCGTTTATCGCGCGGGAACCGTACATTTTTACGAGATGAAAACTATCCTATGTCCTTCCCCGGACTCAAAGTATCTTCATACCAAATTTTTTGGTAGGTATTTTTTATACCATAGTATTTTTTATACCAAAGGTTTGGGCGTGAAGAGGTAACAGACAGACAGACACACTTTGGCATTTATATCATTAGTATGAATTAAGTATGGATACTGTAACATGCTAGGATCTGAACTCTGCAGTACTTGTACTATGTAATATCAAATTATATTCTGTGTCTGAACTCTGAAGGTAATGAATAGGTGTTACTTGTTAGGTGATGTAGATTGTAGAGCAAACAGTACAGTTTCAGTGGGATAGTTCATAGCGTGACGGTAGACTATGGTGAACTGGAGAACTCTATTGGTTAACATTGTGGAATCAATTAATAAAAGTGCGAGTCGGACTCGCGCACGAACGGTTCCGTACCATTATAGAGTAAAATAAGGCCAAAAATTGTGTTTTTTGTATGAGAGCCCCCCTTAATTTTCTATATTATTTTAATATTATTATTAAATATTAAAGTACACATAAATGTAAGGCCTTTGCGTAAATTTCAAGTGCCTACCTGTTGCCATTATTGATATCGAGCAAAAAAGGCCGAAAAAATCACGTTTGTTGTATGGCAGCCCCCCTTAAATATTAATATTATTTTGTTTTTAGTATTTGTTGTTATAGCGGCAACAGATATACACAATCTGTGAAAATTTCAAAAGTCTAGCTATAGCGATTCTTGAGGTACAGCATCAAGACATACAGACAGACAGACAGACAGACAGACGGACAGACATCGAAGTCTTAGTAATATGGTAATAGGGTCCCGTTTTTACCCTTTGGGTACGGAACCCTAAGTGTAGTCAGAAATGCTCTTATTTTTAACCCCCGACCAAAAAGAGGGGTGTTATAAGTTTGACGTGTCTGTCTGTCTGTCTGTCTGTCTGTCTGTCTGTCTGTGGCATCGTAGCATCCAAACGGGTGGACCGATTTTGATCTAGTTTTTTTTGTTTGAAAGCTGACATGACGGTGAGTGTTCTTAGCTATAGTTCATCATCATCAGCCTGCTCATTGCTGAAATATCACGGTATATCTGGTTCGTGATAGGACGATTAGCAACTTGCAGTCGTTTGATGGGTTTTATATTTTGCATCCTGGTTCGAGACACTTATGAATATATACACATTATTGGAAAGTTGACCTGGTGGTGCAGCATCACTTGGTAATCAATAGGATACCCAACTCGGCACCAACTTAGAGCAGAGGTTTCGTGTTTGGGCTCATTTTAATTGCGACAACCAGTAAGACGTGATAAACAGTAAATATTTGCATGGTGCTGCTGCAGCATCACCTGAATTCTATAGGAGCCAAGCTCCGTATGAACCTAAAGTGGAGGTTTCATGTTTGGGCTCATATTGATGGCCTCATCCAAGAGGACATATTTTATAGATGGTATTCATTGGGATATGATCCAGTTGATAGGAATTATTCTGCATAAGTTTAAAAAGCATAAAATAAAATTAAATTAAGAAATTTAAAAAAACCCCCGCCAAAAAACTTTAAAAAGTAATGAAATAACATTTGCTGACTTTAAGTTTAAATCATTCCTAAGAGTAAAGTAATATTTTAGTCCATAATTGTTGTCAAGGTGTGTCGGGGGACCGCTAATGTAGATGTTTAATTTCACATAACAATATAAATTAAGGGTCTGTTCACAGCGACCCGAATCGAGAGAATCAGCGACTATTATGGCGATACAAAATGCAAAAGTCGCTGTTGTGGTAGTTTACTTAGCGGTCCCTCGACACACCTTGACAACAATTATGGACTAAAATATTACTTTACTCTTAGGAATGATTTAAACTTAAAGTCAGCAAATGTTATTTCATTACTTTTTAAAGTTTTTTGGCGGGGGTTTTTTTAAATTTCTTAATTTAATTTTTATATGAAGGTACTCACTACTCGCCGTAAGGTTTGTGCTATAGTTGTTTTGATATCATGATGATTGATGACAGATTTGTCAAATTACTGTCAGAATTTAAGTTCCAAAGTGATCCTTATATCATGGTCATGAAGGTCCTGTCAAGAGTAAAAAAATTACAGTCAGAATAATTTTATCGGAGTTGGAGACTGATCCTTCTGTCTTTGATATAAAGGTCCTGTCAAACGTAAAATTATTTTGAACGATGCGCCGCTCGCATGAATGACGGCACGAGCGTACGCGTTTCCATTCAATGTGTTTACTCCGCCGCGACGCCGCGGTCAAGGGCGGCATCCATTGCTGATCCGCGCCCGCCGCCGGTTCCGACGACCGAACCGAAGCGGACGTGCACAACGTAGTAATATGAGCACCGTTTGTCACGCGAATATAGCGATTCAGACGTATCGGATGTAGATGATTTGTTGATCTATTTATTTATTAACACTAATTTTAGTTGCAGGAGGGCAGAAAGGTTAGAAAAAGACTTGAAATTGAATAAAGACAATAATATTAAAACTTAGTTTCAATTATTAACCAGGAAATAATAAAGTTACATACCTACCTACTTCTTTGCTTTACTTTTTATAACAAAATTTTATTAAATTGATAAATGATAATGATGATGATGTTAGCCAATAACGATCGAACTTGAGGTTCTACTAATTGGCGGGCGTCGATTGATTTTACGAGCATCGAGGTGTTTTATGGAGCCAATAAAGATTTGCCACAGCGTAGACAGTTTGTTAACGTTTTGTACTGTCACTCCCGTGACAGTATTTAGCCTCTCTGAGAGCACTATGAGAAAGCTCGACTAGGGAGATGAAGAAAAGTGAAATTGCTCTGTAAATTGTAATCTAAAGTAACTACTACGGACTCATGTGTCCCGGGTCCCGGGGGGCTCCGCGCGCCACATGAGGAGCACCGGGCGCTCCGCCGCGCGCCAGGTCCGCCATGCCGGCCTCGCGTGGCCTCGACCACCGGTCGTCTACTCCAATTACGTAACCAGTGTAACGACTCCGCATAATCGCCGGAATTTTTATAGACTAATTATTCGCCATTTTTTATAAGCGGTGAAGTCAGCGGATATCGCTAAATATTCGCGGCGTGTATCACCAAGCTAACAATCGACAAAAAACGATATCGCGGGAATCGAGCCGGGGACGATAGGGCTCCGCGAACCGCATTCCGGGCGGATGAGTCGCTGGCCGCTGCGCCTGCAGGAGTCAACGCCCAGACGGATTAAAGGTCTGATTAACGAGCACAGTTTAATTTATAACCGGAATAATAAAGCTCGCGGAAGGGCCGCTCGTAACTCATAACTGAAATGTCAACAGAACGTGGCCCCACCACCTCGCCGCCCGCCGCAAGCCCTGGGTGATCGACTTTCGGTTTCGCGCAGCGCCGACATTGACGGAGCGTCAAACCGTAGTAGCCCCGAACCGGTTTTACTAGTCGAAAACTATAATTAACTAGCTCCGGCCTCCCGGCTTATTGACTTTGAAATGTAAACGATAGTGAAAGACCGTCGTACAAGACGCGGGGCTCTATCTGCGGCGATAAGCTTATCGAGACCGGAAAAGTTGTGATTCGCCGGTAAACCGACCCAGGGGAGTGTGACTGATAAGGAGGTTACTCGGCCCCAAGGTCGCGGCAGATGTGGGAAGCATAGAGCAGTCTTTCAGGCGCTATCTCGGGTATTTGTTAAACACAAATAAATATTACGACGATCGGCCGCCGAGGTGTGAACGTACTCGCGCGGCGCCGTGAGAACGACGTAATGCTTTAGGAGTAGGACGTGCGCTGCACGTGGCGCGGAGCGAGCGGGCCGAGATTTTCAGGAGCCGCATTAATTTTAATTCGCTAAGTGAGACGCGAGGCGACCGACCGATAAAAAGTTCACGCGCTCTCGGCAGGAGGGCGCGAGGACCGATCGTCGTTTATTTTTAATGCGAAATGAAACTGCGTACTAACGCCCGTCATCTTCGACGTGCGCCCGTGAATCGCCATTCACGTGCAGCGAAAATGTGCATAATGCTGACGGAGCGAAATTCCCGGGAATGCGGCTGGGCACTAGGTCAGCGGACTCGGCGGGAGCGCCGAAGGCCGACGTTATAATTAAAAGGACATTAATCGCGTGGGAACATATAAAATGCCAAAAGTCGCAACCGGTCGGACGGGTGAGATATGCGATGCTAGTATGACGAAACCGAAAGCCGCGGGGGTAGCGCGAGCGGCCACAAAAAGACGACGCGGAGATGCGTCAGCGCAATGCACCTCGGCCGGCACTTGTCGCCCTATAGCCGTCCCTGTCCCTCCGCGGCCCGGCCGGGGAGGCGGCCGGGGGCGCCGGGCTCGCGTCCGGCACGAATGAGTCGTCCGATGACGAGGCGGCCGGAGACGGCGCGTGGGGCCGCGACGTCGCTCCCATAACAATGAGTGATAGTGTAGCTGTCTCTTTCGTGGCCGTGCTGTTGCACCGGCTAGGTTCAATATCCCAGACCTTGGACCGATCGAGAGCGGGCGGTCGGAGCTAGTCGGCCCTACCACCTGCAATTTATTCCAATATTTTTAGCTCCGGAGCGAGGCGATCGCTGACATTCGTTTTATCGGTGTAATTAGTTTCACACGAGTATCGGCGGATCTTTGTCGATCGGCGGGGTCACGTTTTGACGGGGGGCAGCAAAAACTCGGCCGTTTACGGCGGTACCAGGAAAACAGAGGCGGTCGGCGCCGCTCGGCGCTGCCCGCGCCGGCACCCAATTAGATGTCGGCCGCGCCGCTAAAATATAAATATTAGTAGAACCGACAAAGGTTTTTAATCACCGATCCGAGTTTTGCTCCTTTTGCGGTCCGAAATTGCGGGCCGCGAGTTCGCTCACCCCGGCTCTGGGCTATGCTCGTGTGAAAAATTACCGGGCACCGGCCGTTTTGCTCTCGTTGTTATAAAATTCGATACGTAATTTTCGCATCCGGCGGAATTCGATCGGCACGCGAACCGATCGAACACCATCGGAATGCGCTCCTCCCGGCGCGAATAGAATAATTATTATAAAAAAAAAACGAAAATGAAAGCCTAGCAGCTAGCTGCAGCGGCGCAGCGTGCGGTGACGTAGCGCGGGTGGGGGGGGCGCGGCGCGAGGGGGGCGGGGGCAGACGGCGCTGACGTCACAGGCGCCGGAAACGATCACCGGCGTAGTTACGGTAATTCGGCTAGAGGAGAGTGTTAGTGGCCTAGGTCAGTCGCTACTCACTGTTACTACTGTACAGCTTACTGCCCACGATTCGCCACGCAATCTCGCATTTACCTGGAAAAAAAGAGAAAAACTCATTAATAACTACATCTCGGCGTTCGCAGACGCAATAAAAGAAGAAGTTTTTATTGGACATTACTGCTTATTTTGCTGAAGGTGTAATTTATTGTTCACAATAAAAGTAAAAACTTATATCTATAAGTAAGTACTAAAGTTGCGACCTAGGTCTTAACGATTGTGAACGCTACAAGGAAACTTATAGCCAAATATTTCATTTGATGGCAATATCGTGAAGAACAAAGCAGAATACTTGAACCCGTGCTCAGCCAGACGGATGTTGTATGTAATCGATACACGCAGACAGACACAGCCAGAGACAACATATTATACATAGTAGATAGATAAGATAGATAGATATTTGATATAAAGAAAGAAGGATAAAGGAAAGATTTGAGGATTAGATAATTAATGATAGTAATTACACAATATAAGAAAGGTAGAGTGTAACCCTCTTACTAATAAAACATTACTTCTTATACATGCGTTCAACGTGTGAATAGTTAAACAGGAGTTTTTAAGTTATACACACGTTACACAGAGTCTATACATGGTCTATACTCTATACAGAGAAATTTGTATGGAAATGACAGCATCGTTATAGTGGCCTTATGTCAAAAAATGATTATTAGTAGGAAAAATCTTATGCACCCTCTATACACGCTGTGTAACTTTTTATTAGTAAGAGGGTAAATGTGTAAATAATTACTTACAGAATAAATTATTACTGGAACTTGGCCGCGCACGGCCGTGCGCTTTGATAAAATAGAGAGTAGAGACTAGAGGAAAATAAAGTCTGAGCAAAAGTAATACAGTTTTCTATGGAAACTAAAGATGTCTGAAGACAGCCGATTCTAAAAAGTTTCGTTTAAATAGAGCTACAAAAAACATCCCAACTCTACTAAGGAAGTAGAGACTAAGGGCGAGAGCCAAACGAGCGTAATTTGTGAGTCGTGAGCCGCGGAATTTCTGCTGGGCAGAATTTTTTTCACACAAATGACAACTCATTTTGAGTCGCCGTGTGAATCAAACATGACTTTTATATGAAACTGAATGCAGCAGAATTCTGGCCGGCAGAAATTCTGCGGATCACGACTCACAAATAACGCTCGTTTGGCCTCACCCTAAAGCAAAATCTATATAATATAGATTTTGCTTTAGGCTTAATCTTATATATAAAAATGGATTTTCAATTGTGGTAACGATGACATTGACGGCTGTACGGATTGGGCTGATTTTAGTCTTTAAATATTCGTAGAAGTCCAGGGAAGGTTTTAAGGTGACACGAAGTTCACCGGGACAGCTGCTAGTAGGGTATATAAGTATTAGTTTTCTATGGAAACTATAGACGATGTCTGAAAATCACAGTCGATTATCAAAAGTTAGATAAAATATTTAAATAAAACTATCAACTTTTGTATAACAGAGCGCACTTTATTCCGAGAGATTTTTACAATGGAAGGCAATATTATGGAGTCATATGGAAATTGATATGGTGGCCAGTGAAAGAATCAATAAGCTAAGGTTCAATTATTACAACAAATAATATGTAGAGCTACATAAAACTTAATCCCAGCTCTACATTATAAAAATTAAAAATATACTTTGTAGTTAATATTTTAACGAATTCTTGAAGAATGCGCTTCTTGATTCTTCAAGACACGTGAGACAATAAATAAAAAGAAGTCGATGTTTGTACATACAAACATCACAAACACGATCGAGATGCAAATTCCGAACAATTGTTGATAAACTGACTATTCCTTGAACCCCTCTGGGCTTCTGTTCTCTTAGTACAATGTCTTTACTAGGGTCTCATAGACAGTAAGAGTGGAAGTTACTTCACGAAACTTCGTAGTTCTTGACGGTAAACGTCAACGCAAAAAGATTGGTCAACAGACTCAAGAGCTCCACTTTGCTATAGTTTGGGTCAATTTGGACATTAGCTATGTCCACATTGTGCACTTTCATCTTCAATTTTCATCATCTTTTGACATTCAACTTTCATATTGGCGCATTCAATATATACGTCAACGAACGCCACACCAACATTATCAGAGGGCATGCGTCGCGGTCTTGCCTCACGTGCTCTGTTGACTGCGCTTAGCGCTATGATGCATGCCCTTATTGAATATAAAAAGGCACAGTGTGAACATAGCTATTGACTTACATAATGAACTATATCTTGATTCTTAAATGATTTGTGTAAAATAGACGTCATGGCCTGTTTTAAAATCTGGTGTTCAACTTTTTTGACCTCAAAAACCCGAATGAATAACAAAGAGTTCGCCTTTGGCAATTCGTTATTTTCCATTTCTGCTGGTAACTTAAGGGGGCGTCCATAATTTGCGCGAGACACTTAATGTTAAGGAAAGAATACTTAGATTTATTTGGTATAATATAACAAATTAAACGAGAACTCAGAGTGAGATTTAGCTCAAATACCTCCCGCAACTGATGGACGCCATAGTATTACAATACAATATAACATATTACGTTATTATCTATTAAATCTCTATATCACATCACGATTTCCAATGTTCACCGTTTCCGATGTACAACGTGACAGACGTTTGAGGAATACCAACTTCAAACTATTCAAACTTATTCTACCTCCGGATTGATCTTACGCCGACGACGTAAAGACTATTTTTATGAAAACACCAAAGCAAAATAAATTAGAACTAAAGTACAGATTCTAGAACTCTCCATTCATATTCTGTCAAAACATTGAAAGGAAAATCGTTGTAACTTGTTTGGAATATTTAATATGATTTTTAGGGTTCCGTACCCAAAGGGTAAAAACGGGACCCTATTACTAAGACTTCGATGCCTGTCCGTCTGTCCGTTTGTCCGTCTGTCCATCTGTCCATGTGTCCATGTGTCCATCTGTCCGTCTGTCTGTGTGTCTCCAGGGTGTAACTCAAGAACCGCCGCACTGTAGCTGAATTCTGAAATTTTCACAGATTGTGTATAACTCGATCGCTTATAACAACAAATATACTAAAAACAAAATAAATTTAATATTTAAGGGGGGGGGCTCCCATACAACAAACGCGATTTTTTTGTTATTTTTTGCTCGTAATCAATAATGATAATTGATAACATCTAGGTACCTACTTGAAATTTTCACAATTTATTTAATTATCTACATTATATTTGTACTTTGTTTGCCGGGACAGCTAGTCACCTATATTTGTACTTTAATAATTAATAATAAAATTAAAATAAAATAAATATTTAAGGGGGCTCTCATACAAAAAACATATCAATACCGGTACGGAACCCTTCGTGCGCGAGTCCGTCTCGCACTTGGCCGATTTTTAATAAAGCTATGATAGAAAATTTCAGGCGATTAGAAATGTCCACGACCGATGATTAGGCTCGCTATAGCTCAATCACTGTGGCGGTGGTTAATCATGATTCACGATGGCCCAACGTTAAGAGCCTTTTAAAATAGCAGTTACGATAGTTTACATCCGATATCGACGGTTATTTAAACAATTAACAATAGTTTTTCGTTACAATTTTACAAAATGTTGTCGCTGCAAGCCTGGTACAGGCAGATACAATATTGTGTGTGGATAATCCGCTCGGACGGGCAGAAATCATGAGCATTAAACGTATGACGATAAAAAGTCAAGGCATTCGCTCGTCATTACCTCTGACTTCAGAGACATAACTCAGTACCTGGGGCAGTAAAATTAAAAAACCGTAAATGCCGCGGCGGGCCTCGCTTCAATTAGATTTCGCGAACAATAAGAAGTAAAATCCGATCTTTTACGACGCTCGTCGGTCAGTTTGGGTCGTAAATATGCAACGGTCGAACCGAAACTGAAAATTCGCGAAGTGGGTCACGACTCACGGGCCACGGGTACCAACATCAGACGCGCCGACTACCAAAATCTATTATTTATGAGGTGGTCTATGAATTCTGTTGATTTCGAACTCCACGAAAATACACTCGGAATTTCAACCGTCTCTTTGTTGGATTCCCAGACGTCGGCGAAAAAGCGCGGGGCCCCTTATAAATTATGTGCTCCTGGTAGCATTAGCTGTCGAAGTGACAACGGCGGGTATGTGACCCGCGTACCGTTACAAAACAGCCGAAGGGCGTTAGGGACGAAAATCCAGTTCCTTTCTTGCCCTTCCGAGGACGTTCCGTTGGCAACGAGTCTCAACAAAGGCGAAATATTGTTTGATAAATAGGCAAGAAATGCCCCTGTTCTCAGCTTGTAACCGACTTTATTTGTAGAGCCTATTGACAACATAGAATTAATTATTGTAAAATGTTTCCAAGTGTTGAAGCAAAAAAAACGTTACGTTTAATAGAAATATTGTATCTTTGTATTGTGCGCTGTTATGAAAACACAATATTATTGATAAACGTAAACAATAATATTGTTTATCGATAATATTATGTTTAACTTATAAGAAATGTACTTGTCATGATCTACCATTGATCTACATTATAGAGCGTTAAGCGTCTCCCAGACAGACGCGGCCTGCGGTGGCGGTCAGTTGGATCATGGATGACTTGAGAGTTCTAGGAACGACACAGACACACGCGGCCACGCGGCCAATTCACCCAACTGACCGCCACCGCAGGCCGCGTCTGTCTGGGAGAAGAGTGAGCGATTGTCGAAAACTGTGTCGAAAAAATTTGTAAGAATGTCCACTTATCATAATATAAATCAGGTTTTAAAACGGACATTTACAGTTAAGCAGACCAATATAATATGCAGCTTTTAGACAAAGTTGCGGGCAAAAACTGTCCTTATTATGTTGATTAGATAAGAGTTAAGACAAAGTCTGCATATGACATCAGTTCGATGGCGTGGGATCGTTTCGTCTGGAGGACATAATCGTATTGTTGAACCAAATCAGCTTAATATAAGCCCGACCTCTGCGGTCATATCAACCTCGAGCTTTTGTACCTACGAGTACTTGTAGCTACGGGACGTTACTTGTTTAATTCTTGTCATATAGCAGGTAAAACACACACAATAGCATTTCACTTTATCCAACTTAAGGTGACGCCTTGATAATTTGGCTGTAGCGATGTCCATTTTTCTCAGCAATGACTAAAGCTAAGAAATTAAAGTTCACTGTCAGGTATTCATCATGTCTTTGTCTTTGAATTACCCATAGCATAACACGATTGGTCAACTTTTATAACACAGAATATTCAATCAAAAAGACCTCTGTAAAAAAAGGGATTCCTATTTTGCCAACAGAGGAGAGTGATATAAACTTCCAAAATTTGTACATAAATTGGTTCTAATATACATTTTAATTTGTCCATAGCTTATATGAAATTTATTTATGGTTTTTAAATTACGCGACAAAAACTATTTTGTCGCTACGCCCTTTCAATTTTTTGCTGTTCCATTGCTTGTTTTCTATGAGAGGCCGGGCCAGCCTCGCATAGAAAACAAGCAATCTCAAACACATCCAACACGGTTTTTTACTTCAACATGGCGTCACCTTAAGTATGAAATACACGGTCGCCAACGGCGGTCGTCAACAGCAAAAAATAGTATGTGCGTTGCCAGCCACACGGTTGCCAACGTGTTGTCAACCAGTTTTTAACCGACTTCAAAAAAAGGAGGTTATCAATTCGACGCGTATGTATGTAATATTTCCAGAACTGCCCAGTTTTTGCATATGTTAATCTATAACAGCTTCTGAACAGACGTGCCAAATTTTAAAAGTGTATGTATGTATGTATGTTTTTATGTTTGTTCACGCATATCTCCGGAACTACAAGTCAGATTTGAGTGATTCTTTTTTTATTGTACTAGGTATTGTTCAACTTAGGGAATAGTGCAAGTTTCATCAAAATCGGTTCAGTAGTTTTGGAGATAGGAAGTTTTCATTCTCAATTACGTACAATTTTGAAGTCGGTTTTATCTTTTTAAAATACAATTATTCATTATAGATTTTGTGTGGTCGTCAACCGCCGTTGACGACCGTGTATTTCTTGCTTTAACAGTTCATACGTCATCCTATTGCATTCCTAGTATGAGTTGCCTTTCTTTGAACTAAGTTTTTTTAGTACGAGAAAACATATTATTGTATACAAAATTAAAATGTACCAAGCGCGCAGAAAGTGCAGAGGTTGTGAAATTGCGTGCGACCGCAAGACATCCGGCGGACAAAGGAGTTTGCGTCCGCGGCGGCGGATGCGCGTACGCACGCCCAGGGTTGCCAGACACGTGAATTATTCATAAGTTTATTACGATTTAAGCTTTTAACATACTATAATATGGCATGCCCAGATCTGTATAATAATATATTACCTTTGTTTATTTCTTAAGTATTACAAATGATTAGTTAGATTAGTTTAAGTAAATTCATAATTTGTTTTATGTAGGGCACGGCAGCCCTAAACTCTCAGATGGGGCAGATTTATATTAACTTTTCAGCTTACCAGCCACTTCCTGTGGGTTCGGCTGTTTGCGAAACACATTAAAAATAAGTACCATGTAGAGATTGGGTTATGATACTAATTTGGCCATTTTTTTCGCATTTCAATCATACTTTTATCGTGAACTTTAGTTGACATTAAAACAAAGGACGCGGAAAGCAAAAATTTATCTTTAAATTTATGATGAGAAATATATCTGACACCAGAACCGCATAAGCTCGAAGATATCGGATGAAGTGGTCTATGTCACCGCAATAGAGAAGCCGTTGGTGTGTGGGAGCGTAGAGCAGGTTGTACCACTTTTTGTTTCTGTTGCCTTATTACCGCGTATATAATGAAAAGCTATTTATAATATTATAATAATTACATAAGTCATAGTATTGCAGATAGTATTAGTGTCAATAAAAAGTTCGTATATCTTCGTTCTCAAGATCAATATATTATTAAATTAACCGCACGCCGCGAAATTGCAGTCGCAATAAAAACTGCGTGTCCGTCTGAGATCATTTCACAGTAAACGAGTATTGCAGTTTCGACAATTTATATGGTAGAGTATAACTGCAGTAAGCAGTTACGATAGTTTACGGCGCAAGCGTTAAAAGAGATGTGGTGGCTGAAAAATACGATTTTGTACGCTTTAGAAGAAGGAATTAACACCATAAAAGTATTGAATCCTATTCGAAATTTGACTTAAAGCTCCCAATCATTGGTAGCGGCAAACATTAATCGCCAGTATATATTACGAGACCTTCAACAGTAAATAATACATGATAGGTTAATTGCTAGACAATAAACGTGGCAATTTTTTACCAACGAACCTCCATGCTTTTTGTAATTCATAATTACTGAACACAAGCAATCATGAAGCCTGTTATTATACTGTTACGGTCAGATATTTGAATATTAAACAAATAGGTAGATTTAGATAAGATAAATCGACTGGCAGATTGGCCGACATAAAAGTTATTAAATGCGAGTGTATGTCTGTAATACAGTTTGCTCTTAAAATATGACAAAAGGTAACAGGGAAATATACATAAGACGAAGGTCACAGACAAGATTTACAAAACTATAGCATTAATGGTTGTAGAATACATTGCCTGATTCCTTCTTGTCGCATTCGCAAACTAATATTTTGATATCAAGTTGAAATATTAGAGCAAGAGGAGAGGAAGACCTCGGGGCATGTCTTTGCAGTTTGCCCAGCAGTGGTACAGCATAGCCCTAAAAAGTTCACTAAATATAACCAAATACGTAGGAGCCTAATACGTTTACGCAACGTTTACGAATTTCTGCGCGAATTAAGTCGTGGGAACATCAGCTAGCTAATAACCAAAAGTCAATTTATGAGTCGGCAAACTGCAGACAGAATGAAGGATGCCGGGTTAATATTTGAGGTAACGGATGATTAAGATTGATATCCTTGTTTTTTATGCGACCCGGGGATTGGTACCTAACCCCGATGCAACTGACGTCACACCCAAAAACCCACACAAAAAGTGTATGATTTAGAATTTGCCCTGTACCGCTACATTGATTGTGTCAATTTATTATATTTCAAAGATTGTGCAGTTACAACGGTATCATTATGTTCGTAAATTATGATCATCTTTTGAGTAAAAATAAAGGCATTTCGAATTGTTAGGAATTAGTAATAATTAATAAATAATATTGCAAAGATGAAGATAAATAGAGCTTTCAAAATGTCATCTCAAGTTCAAGTAGGTGATAGGTCGTCCGATATTCCCAGAGTATTTGCTAAAAATAGTCGAAACAATTCTCAAAAATCTTGATTAAAATCATAATCCACCAACAAAAAACACAATCAGACGCATTTAATTTGTGTGCATCGTATATTTAGGTAACGCTCTAGGCTGCGCCGCGGGCTAATATTAGTATATTATAATAATAAGATAATGATACGTCTGAGCTAATACGTTATACGGAGAAACTGTTTTTTGCCCCGGTGTTGCCATGTCTGTGATCTCCCGATCTAGTTCAAGGTTCCCGGGGCGTCTGGGTCACTAGAGTCACCTCAAGTCCAATTAGATACCAATAAATCAACTTAATTACTTTTTCGGCAGAAAGTGCATTCGTTAATGCGATTTTTATGATAACGATGCAATAAAACATAGAGGAAAATGTAACAAAATAAGAAGTATTGTGACTTGTGAGTGCAATGACATGCGTCGGGCGTTAGCGACCCGCGTAAACAATCGTAACTGCAATACCATGTGACCGAAAAGTATACCCATTTTTGTATTTTAAGGGCCCGGGTTACCCTCGAAATTTTCATACATTCTTAATACCAAAACCATTTTCTCATACGAAAATATTGAACATGTTTGAGTTATTTTTCAGCTTAAGATAGTAATTACCTAGGGTCCTGAACAAATTTTTTTTACAAAATATTTAAATACTTAAAAAAAAATTTTTGTGTTTAAATATTTTTTAGTAAATTTACTACTAAATATTTAAACACCAAAAAATAGACAAAAACACTAAAAAATATATATATAAATAGTAAATTTACTACAAAATATTTAAACTTTAAAAAATATTTTTTATTATTTAAATATTTTGTAGTAAATTTACTATTTATTTATATATTTTTTAGTGTTTTTGTCTATTTTTTGGTGTTTAAATATTTAGTAGTAAATTTACTAAAAAATATTTAAACACAAAAATTTTTTTTTAAGTATTTAAATATTTTGTAAAAAAAATTTGTTCAGGACCCTAGGTAATTACTATCTTAAGCTGAAAAATAACTCAAACATGTTAAATATTTTCGTATGAGAAAATGATTTTGGTATTAAGAATGTATGAAAATTTCGAGGGTAACCCGGGCCCTTAACAAAAAAATTACCCCCTTTTGACTTATGAGTGGACCAATAAGATATTTGTGTAGGATCTCCCATGATATTTGTCGATTGGTCAGCTTTGCGATAGTAACATTTTATCAGATATAGTTCATGCGTTATACCTACCGCGGACTTAGCCGGTGGCCAAACAATGTTACTTGTAAGTGACTTTGGCCGGTCGAATCGCGGTGGTCCGTATTTGCTCAAATATTTTACCTTGATCAAAATTTAATTTGAACTATACCTACTCTTAATTTTATAAGTTTTTTTAAAGTTTTATCATGTATTGCCCAAGTTTATGTTTTTATTTGATTGTGGAGTTATATGACCATGACGAATAAAATAGACTAGGCAGTAAAATGTTTTACGTCTCTTCTTGGTAAGTAACTTAACACGATGGGATTTATATAGGTACAAGTGTTTATTGTTAATAAATTGTGTGCAAATTGAAGACCTCAATTTTGATGTAGTGTCATTCTTGCTATTTCTGTCTTACGACTTAAGAGAATTAGGGCCTGTTTCACCACTTCCTGATAAAGTGCCGAATAGGCTATTCACAGCTTTTTTGACAGATTCTCCATACTTCATCTGTCAAGTTATGTGGTGGATTGCGTATTCGGCACCTATCAGGAAGTGGTGAAACAGGCCCTTAATGTTCGATTGAATAACAAGCTGTACTATGATCGAGCTTGGGTGACATTATGGATGGCGTGAGTACAGCTGTCTCTTATGACATTTTCTAATTTGGCGGCATTAGTTCTGATTTTGGCCTTGCGCCATTAGGTCGTAACATATAGCGGCGATCTTTGATCTAAATGACAAGAGTTAATGAACTAGTAAAATAGGTTTTTAAGTTTTAATTATGTTGATATGTTAATCCCATGCCGGATATACTTATTGCGAAGTATATTGGCCCGTTTTTTGACGATTTTTACAACATCAACATAATTTTCGACTTACGCCCTTTATGTTGTTACAAGGGTGATTCAGTGCCATATGCTACATACGATCGAATACATAGATTAAGCTTATTTTAACGCTGTTTTACCTTACACGTTATATTATAAAACGTAATAGGGGACTATAACGTTAAAGCGTTAAACAACATAAGTATTTTATGACGCATCATAATAATATTATAATTTATTTCACGGTTAAGATTTGATACATTTAAGAATTTGAAAAGGCATGTTGTTTTCGTCTTTACGATAAACATTATTTAGATTTTGTTCTTTAGTCACACAACATTCTATCGATTCGTGCGACCATAGATAATATTACCAAATGGCGGACCGCGGTCCGCATCCGGACCGCCGACCCATTGTGTGCGGACCAAGCATGTTCGAAGATGATCTTTGTTCATCTTAGGACTTCCACGATTTAATGTCAATATAATATCTAGGTATAGCTTGCACCACAGAGCTTGCACCAATATCTCACTACAAACTTCAGAGAGATAATAATTATTAGCTACAAAAATGGTTAATTACTTTTCTCATTGATATCGAAATAAAATACTTTTTGTAATTTCAGTAATTACCTTTGTTTAATATTTTTTTTTATAAAATGTGTGGTCATTTCATGTCTTAAAATGGACCCCGAGCGAAACTAATTGGTGACCCCTGTTATAGATTATATTATATAAAAAGTTTGATTGAACTAAAAAAGGACCGAATGTTGGAATCATCTTCCGCAGTCTTTTTTTTTGTGTCGGTGAAACTTTAAAGTTCAAATGACGTAAGTAAATTAGGTTCTTTGTTGTGAAATTTGCAAATATTTTCCAATTAAAAGACCACCAAGAAAACTTAATTTATATCCTCATTTGGGTCTCGGACAAAAGCAATAATTTATATAATATTGTGTCGCCGGTATGTCGAAACGCCGACAACTAAAAAGATCGTATCTGCTCTTTCCCACAAATGTTTTAATATTTTTCCTAGAACTCTTTTCCTTTTCAACTGGTCCGTTTTTTGTAGACAAACAAATAATGGGAACGCCTGATAAAACGATAGTTTCCATTCACTCGCAGTACCAGTAAAGTTTAATAATACATAATATTATGTACTATTTGAAATTGGGTTGTAACTTGTAATTTGTAAACCCTCGATCACAGATTCTCGGAAATTTTGTTCTTTTGCCATCGCGCCTAGGCCAGACCCATTTACATTTCCTACAAAGTGGAGCAAAAATAACGAATGTGTAAAATTGATGAAAATTCGGCGCGCAGGGCAAGTGTACTGTGATCGGCCAACTGGTTAGCCGGACTTAGCCCCATAGCGTTTAACGTGTTAAATATTATTATAATTTTAAACGTTCGTCTTTTTACTTATACAATAATTATATATACCTACGTCATAAAGTGCTAATGATGAATGAAAACAACAACTTTCCGCTGAAATGCTCTGGTCTCTGACCAAGACATGAGTCAAGACTCAAGTCATATACAAATGTTGTCAACCTTGTGCCTCGTCTCATGTTTTGGATCATACAAAATGTCGCAAGTCCATGTCGAAAATCAATTACACATTGTCTGTACTTAGCACTTTCGAGTTCGACTGTACATTAACTCACTGTAAACAATTATTCGCGACTGTACACATATTGGCCAACATGGAAAAATGCTTATGTTATTATTTAAAGTTTCAATTTCATGTTTCTTTTGAAGTTCGAAAGCTTTATTTTCGTTTAGCTTTCGAAAGCTTTGTGAAGCACAAAAAATGTATACTTTTTGATGTTGTGTAACAGAATTATAGTAATTTAGTGTGACTTACAAGGTGGTTGTGTGGTCGGTGCTTACAAGTACAACAACTATTGACTGGACTCCCGAGTCCCGAGTCCCGGGTAGCTTGCTTTTAAATTTCAAAATTGTAATATAAAATAAAACAACTATTTAACTAAGTACTATTTCTTCTAAGGGCCTGTTTCATCATTTCCTGATAAAGTGCTGAATAGTGAATAAGCTATTCATATTTTTTTTTGACAGGTTCTCCATACTTCATCTGTTAAGTTAATTGGTGGATAGCCTATTCGGCACTTATCAAGAAGTGATGAAACAGGCCCTTAATCTTCTAAAGCTTTCAAATATTTTTGAAGATTAAGGGCAGTTTCACTATTTCCAGGTAAAGTACCGGATAGGCTATCCACAACTTTTTTGACAGATTTTCCATACTTTATCTGCCAAGTTAAGTTGTGGATAGCCTATCCCGACTTATCAGGAAGTGGTGAAGCAGGCCCGAAGTTTTTAAAATTAACTGTACGATTTTATAAATAAAATCTTAAGGCAAAAACATTTTTAAAATTCGAATACTTATATATATATATATGTATAGATACGATTTTCTTTCACACTAACATTAATACAGTAGGTACACAACTTTTAACAAAGTTTTCATTGCAAAGTTACCGGTGTTAAGCTAATTGTTGGCTAGACAGCTGGGACCCTGGTACCTCCTGGTTCCCTGGTTCCCACACTCCGTAATTACGGGAAGTGGGTTCGAACCCACTACTAATGCCACTATAATTTGTATTATATACATAATAATATTATATCGAACACTCGACGCCATATAGGGATAAAGTTATTATTTTACTTGCATATTATCATACTTGTATAGTGTTATATTAAAATCGGTTTAGTAGTAAACATACGCATTACGTATTTTCAAAATCATAACCGTTCTTCTTTTGGCGCAGTCGGCTAAACATAGGAAATTTTTGAATACTCGTGTAGAATCTTGATCGTTATTTTCACTCGAATGTCGAAACAATATCGAACAAAGGATACATAAATAATAATATACAGTAGATCATCTTTACACTACACCGCCGCCGCGCCGCCCAAATCGAGTGCACGCACACAGAAGCGTGATTTCAGATAACTTTAGAGATCAACTAAATACTTTCGTAAAATTTGGCCCACAATCCAAAATAGTATTTTATTGCAGCATTGGAGCTTTGTTGCTTTAAATAATGTTTGATGCAGTCCTATTCCAAACTTACAAAATGGTATTAACAAGAGTGACACACATAGAATACATAATATAACGTATATATATATCTGTTGCTGTTCGGATGTTAGATAGCTAGGAAACTGACAAGATGAAACAAGAAATGATGCATGAATATGAGTTATGATAAAACAGTAAAATCGGAATACTATGCACGAATTCGATGATAAGTTACGCTACTGTATTACATTTGCATTGTGGTCACAAAACGAGATCGGCCGATGTCGGTAATAAAGAAAAAACTTCTTCCGAGAACCGCTGACCGCCGCCAATTATTGTAAAATCGCTCGACCACATTAGTCATTTGGTTCACATGTTACACGGAGAGCATAAAATAGCAGATTTCACCGACTGCACCAGGAGGGTATAATGTTCACAGGAGATCACAACGACTGCAGACTTGAACTACGCGCACTACACTGGTACATTTACAAGCAGGCGTACGATTTTAGGGTTCAAGCCCTTGTTTAGAGCTTAACCGACTGCGTCAGTAATCAGTATTGCACTTACTCAGCGCTAGATTCTTGCGTTAGCAAATAGACCGACTGAAATATTTGAAAACAACAACTGCAAACGCGATTGAACTTATTTAAAAGTTTTAAAACACATAATATCATGTGTGCGTGCGAGCGATTTCAAGGCAAAGCTAAGCTATTTTTTAAGCACCTACGTTATAGACGACTCTAAAAAAATAAACATTGTTCCATAGACTATAGTTATATTAACTCTGTCGCCTATGATTTATTACATTAATGCAATTTACAAAGTAATAATACCTGGATTTTCCACAGTAAAAAGCTGGCCGTCTCAGTTCTAAGGAGTAAGGACTATTATAAAGGAATGCGCCCGCGCAGCTCTCGCTTTCGTAGACGATACCGGCTTCGGTTTTGTTGCGATCGATTTTATTGTCCATCGAAAGTTTTATAACTTGGCTACTTTGTTGTTATAATTTAATCGATACTAAAATATAATAGCTTTGAAATGTTTCTGTTTGTCACTCTGTCTGTTACAAATTACAATTAAACCGTTGAAGCATGGGTATGGGAAAAATTTGAGGTCCAAAGGACATAAAGACTTTAGTCCCTGAAACTGTGCGGTGTTCGAGCTTTGACTTCTGTGCTTTGACTGAATGACCCAAGAAAATTGCGGACATCTTACTTTTTATTTAGTTTTTAATAACACCTAATTATTTTTATTACTGACGTTATTTGCTAACTTAAATCCTTTCTTCATCCACAAATTATTTCGTATTCAATTACAGTCAAAATGGTAACGTGTTTTCGAAAGCCCCCGAGGTTTCGGTTGTCATAATGGATGTAAAAGGTGCATCATTGAAAGCAGGTTTATTTATTATATTGTTCTCGAGGTATGGTTAACGGTGGAAATAATTTTAAAAGATACCAGGCGAACAGAAATTATCAGGCGGCGCGATCTCAGATGTAAAAACACGGCAGGTGCGAGCCGCAGATGGAGTTTCGACATTTTTTTACACTTATGTACCTATTTTAGCAGGCTTTGGAGTTTGGGGTGACGCGGACGTTTTAATTAAATGTAATAAATTAGGTCAATAGAAACCAAACCTATAATATATTATAAGTCTATGATAGAAACCGATATAATATTAACATTTGACAAATGTAGATGATGGAGGTAATTTAAATAACAAGATGTCAATACAATATTATATTGGGCGTTCGTCCTTCGTTAATGATGTCGAATGATTTGAGTTGACATTAAGTTGTTTCAGAAGTTAATGAATTGTCAATACAGGAAAGTTAACAGTCAATAATAGGATAATATGAACTTAATATAATAATATGTTACATATTATTCCTTAAGTAGGTAATAGGTATACCGTACTTATTGGAAAATTAATTATGAATTGAGTCGGGTGTCGTCGGGTGTGACGACGCGTGCCGCAACTGTCGCTCGGCCGATCATTTGCATACATTATCAAAATAATATTAAAGCGTTTCGAAAAACAAAAACGCTTTCCGGCGAACCGCTCCACAGATGGCGTCTTTCCGCCAGCTGCCGCTCCAAGGCCAAGCTAGTGCCGCCGTCGACAAAAACGTCGCGAGTCGCGACTCCCGGCCGGCGGCCCTTTCCGCGAGGATTTCGATACGAAGGTGAACGAGCGCGTTTAATTGCGGCGGCAGGTGGCTTACGAGAGCAAAAACCGTACACAATAATTAATGACGCGAAATAATGTACCAGCATCGAAAATCTAAAGGCTGACGACACGCAGGCCGGAGCGCAACACGACACCGGCCATTGAACATTTTCACGACGCGAGGGAAATATCGGCTTACACGTCGAGTCGCGCTTGCCACCCACTACGCGCGCGGCGCGACCTCCTCCCCGCCGCTGCTGCACTGGTCACTCCGGCGCGGACTAAACTACCAACTCGTACAGTCGTACTCAAACAAACAAACAAAAAACCTACCTAGTACCTAGTCAGAAGAACTCAGGAGTCAGGACTAATCCCACGAGACGATTTCATTATAACTTTGACACAATAATATTATGAAGCTAACTCATAACGTGGTTTCAAAACAGTCTGAAATATAAATCCACTTCACTATGACCACGAAGAAACAAGCCAAAATTATAAAATCTGCTTTGACCTTTGACACCCGCCTGTGTTAATAAGCTTTTCAGCAGATTTCTGTCACACTATTTCATGGTGCTTTCAGTCACATTTTATAAAAATCTTAAATAAAAGGCAAAGTTGATTGACTGATAGATCAACACATGGGCTAACCATCTATCTAGAACTAAAGCTAGAAACTTGAAACTGCACTAATAGTGAATAGGGAACAAATACGAGCTGCGGGCAAAAGCTATTTTCATACAAAACAGCTTTTCAATTTTCTATGATGAAAAGCTAGCCTATGAGCTTACGCACTAAAAGGCACTTATTCCTTATTCCTTGCAAGTCCTTTAGTACTCCAGTCGTCTCATCTTACACTGTGTTTTTAAAGTTTGCACCAAGGCCGGGGTGAACGCCCCTATCACGGTGGCATAAGGTTCATTTAACCCTCAAAGTGCACTAATGCAAAAATTTACAATTTGGCAAAATACTGCGTCAAACAATACGTAGTGTAACTCAAACTTTCTCTTGAAATCTTCGTGCAATTTCTGCTGACTGCTGCGCTAAGTTCTGATGCTTATAAAGTCATTACCTATATGTGCATGCGATTCTATCTATTATTATTAAATTGATGTCTCCTTACTATGATCGAACTCTTAAAATTTCAATCGTTTGAAAAGGATTTTATCAACACAAGTGTCCTAAGCCGAGATTAACTTTTTATACGGATAAACGTCACTCATCGATATTAAAAACTTAAATCATAATTTAAATAAATTTAAAGGTCGAACTAAGTTAATGTCGAAATAATTAAGTCGAAACACACTAGATCGTGTTACCAGGGATGCAGGAGCAGGTAGGAGTTTAACTGGAATTTCAAAGTTAACATTGTCCGGTCTTTTTTTAACAAAGGGCAGTTTTACAATACAGATACGTTCTTTTGTTGAAAGTGCCAATGTGAATTGTGAATGCAGTTTTTAGTTTAAACGCTGTTTGTAAAGTACCCTTCACAATGCGTCGACGATTTTAATGACTGTACTTGCGGCAACACTTTTTTTATTCAGAACTTTTATTTGTGCAGCAAAAAGAGAACTGCATAAATTATTGAGACAAGAAATAATATAGCCGACTTGAAGCTTTTGAAAGCATACATAGATGAATTTAAAAAAAAAAAACTTTTATTTATCTGTTTGCCACGTCTTGTCTACCTGAATCACCTGAATCTAAAAACCCACTCTACGGTAGCCATGCTGAGCCACCTAACTCTTTCTAATATGTATTTATTACTTGGCAAATACATATTAGATTTAGAGAGATTATACAATAAATATTTATTTTATAATAATAAATGTTATAAACAGTAAACACCTTAGTTTACGTCGCATACGATAACCCCACGTCCGTACAGATTACGAATATATAGTTATATTATTTGTATGATTCATAGGAAGTAGTGTTACATTGATGTAATTTATGTGTGAAAAACACATAAAATCATCATCATTCGTATATAACGCGGTACATATTTGAGGAAAAATGTTGGTAACATCAAAATCGTAATAGTTTTCCTTGAGTTCTTGGAAATATATCAGAGAGGACGTTGATTATTTCATTAATTATTATTAATTGAACTTAATACTACAAATGTACCTAAATATTATGTAGTAATATTCTTATTTTTAATGAAGTTTCATAATATACTATAATTTATGTAGTTGTGAATGGGTGTTAATACGTTATTAACAAATTATTAACCGATACTTAAATTAACTGGTGTTTTATTAGCCCAACAACTATTGCTCACGCGACCAACGACATCCGCAGCTGACATGAAACGCCCTTATTCGCTCGGTTTCACACGGACAGGGGGGTCAAAATCTACACTTTATTTTGTATTTATTTATTAATAATTAATTAATAGAATGTATTATGCACTAAATGTTAAGAAATATCTTTAAGTTCTAGACAAAGTACAAACACAGATGTTGAGAAACACACATAATTGAGAACGACATTTTTTAAATTATTTAGCGACAAAGCAAGTCCTAAAACGTCGTTATTTTAATAAAACAGTTATTTAGGTACATAATATAAGATAGGGTTACCGGTTAGGTTTAAAGGCCAGGCGCCAGCAACCTTACCCCCGAAACTTATCAGTTATCAGCTAAGAAACTGAAACCAAACAGACGATTTTGATTAGTTCCAAATCTATGCGCAGCACGATCGAGCGCTATTTTACATGTCTAAGGGCCTGTTTCACCACTTTCTGATAAAGTGCCGAATAGCCTATTCACAGCTTTTTTGACAGATTCTCCATATTTCATCTGTCAAGTTAACTGGTGGATAGCCTATTCGGCACTTATCAGGAAATGGTGAAACAGTCCCTAAAGTGGGGTAAGGCTGCAGGTCTAGATATTTCCTGACGTAATTTATAGGTCACCTAAATATTACATGAACAATAAAACACGTAGTCAACACCAGGTGTGCCCAAATTGTATGGGAAACGCAACGGTTAACGAATTAATGTTGTATGAATGGTCGTGACGATTGGACTATGCAATTTGGACCTAATTTCTATTACAATAAGATATGTGTACACGATCATTCAAAACGACATTCGAATTTTTTTTTCTTCTGTTTTGGCAATTGAACTATGATATTATGAATTGATGACATTTAACGTTTTTTTTAGTCACAAGCTAGGCACAAAACTTTACATTAAACTATTTAACGAACGCAACTCCATTGCCCAAAATTCTTTTATCGCGCTGTAACCTTACATTTTGCGACAATAAAAAATATCCCGCACTCTTTCGGGAGCCAAACCTAAAAACCAAAATTTTATAAAAATCGGTTCAGCGGCAGGAAACAGAGAGACACACTATCGCATTTATTTTATTCGTACGGATTAGAGGTCACACGTGGGTCACACGCATTTGATATTAACAGGTTATATGTATTTTTTTCTTAATATATTATTCTAATGGGTTTATTATTTTAGATTAGATTTTTGATAAATTAATTAATGAGATAAATCGCGCTTTTGGTACAAGATCTGTAAAAAGATAGACTGATCTACACCTGCCTACAAAAGAGGTCGTCTTCTCTCTATTTAATTTTTAAAGAAATCGTTTTTAATTTAGGCACATTTAACGAAAGAGTTTCATAATATGAAGTTTTATATGAAAATAACAAAATCTTTAAGGGTTTCGTTTTTTACCATTTGGCTACGGAACCCAAAAAATGTTTAAGCTCTTATAACAGTATGGTATATGAAGTATTTAAAATGTTTGTGACAAAACCAGGAAGAGAAATATTGTTACGGTAGGTTCTATAGTACCCGCAAAGCTCTGCCGTGGAGCACCATGGGGTTTTAGTGGGTAGACTACGCAGGAGTCCCACATAGCCCGGCCGATATCCCCAATTTGCCGGGGATGCGTAAAGCATATCCCCCATGTTAAAAAAAAGTAAGAGAAATATTATGCCTTCCGACTATTTCAGAAATTAAGACGTTGTTCACTCAATTATACCAATTACCAGATTATACCATAATTATACTGTCATAAGTACTGACAACTTTATAGATACTGGGCAATAAAGTTTGGCTTAATTAGCGTTGGAAAGTAATCTTTATGCCTTGGGAATAAAGGTTCTGTAAGTACAAAAAAAGTTGAAACGTTTACCGAAGCCGAAAATTGGTCAGTGACAAGTCGCGAATTATTAAATGAATAAATACATCACGGGGACAGATGAGCCACCTGACAGGTGCTGCTTTCCTGGTACAGGCAGGTGGTAGGCGCGTGCCACATGGCAGAATTTACCGATTGCGTAAAGTAGGTTATTATTAAACGATCACCAAAAAGAAGCGGTCTTCGTTGATGAGGTATAAATTGATTTTATGCATTTAATTTGGTTGTGCCAAAGTTTATCTCGTAGAACCGAACGTTTTTCAGGATGACATTGCCCTTGCAAAATATTTTTCCATGCAAAATATTTTTCCATCCAATTCAACCAATTTTGGTATCATTTTGGTTGATTCAGCTTCAGTGTAAATCACTAAACAGTTAAGACGGACAGAGACACATGCATTTAAATAATTTTTAGTATGGATTAGCTTTAAACGCCAGCTTCAAAAGTTAACAGGATTACTAAATTCTAAGACGTTGAATGAACGTAAAAAACCGGCACATGTCGTTGAGACGTCCCGAAATTCCACGACCCCGTTTTTGTTACATGACAGATGCATCGCATCTTGCATCCTTATCTATTTATTTTGAGTGATCGCCCGTCTCTGTCACTCACGGCGCCTCTCGTATCCCAGAATAAAGGTTAGTTTTACTTAACTGCGTCAGAGCCAGGAGGGTTGTTTCCGAGAATCGAGAGTCTATGGTTTGTAGAATTGTTTGGCACGCTCTGAACCATAGACTTATAATATACTGTTTATGCTCTGAACGGCTTCTGTCCGAATTCTGAGGTTTGAACAGAATTTATCTATTCAACGACGTTGTTATTTTGACGTTAACCAATAACCAACCAAAATTCAAAAGCGTGAAACTCTTGTCGTGTCTAGAAACCGGGCTTCAATAGATCATAGAGAAATATAATCTTATATGCAACTAGCTGTTGCTCGCGACTTCGTCCGCGTTAACATAGTATTTAAATAATAAAGATGGACAGTTTTCCCCTTTTTCTGGTCCCTTAAAGAAAGGGTAAAAACAGATCCCTATTTAAGCAAATTTCAAACTCAAACGTCAATAAAGTTTTATGTTTCTAACTTGAGAAATGACGGACTTTCATTCAAACTTTCAACCCCGATTTCACCCTCTTGGGGGTAGAATTTCCAAAAACGCTTAAATACGTATTCATTCATTTTTAATCAGTAACCCAATAATAAAGTTTCATGTTTCTAACTTAAGAAATGACGGACTTTCATTCAAACTTTCAACCCCGATTTCACCCTCTTGGGGGTAGAATTTCCAAAAACGCTTAAATACGTATTCATTCATTTTTAATCAGTAACCCAATAATAAAGTTTCATGTTTCTAACTTAAGAAATGACGGACTTTCATCAAACTTTCAACCCCTATTTCACCCCCTTCGGGTTAAAATTTCCGAAATTCCTTCCTTAGTGGGTGTCTACTTAATGAAACAACCCTGCTCACCAAATTTCGTGGCTGTAACTTTAACAGTTTTTGCTCTGCGATGATGAATCAGTCAGTCAGTCAGTCAATCAGTCAGGACTTGTAATTTTATATATTGTATAGATGGATTTTAGCTTGAGACTTGAGAGGTGTCTTACTTGCTAGTTGCTACTTGCTTACTGTGAGATTTGTAATATCAAAATTCAGAATGCATTCTGGGTTTTTTTATTTCGAGACAAGTGCACTGAACTAGGCCGATAGCGGCGTGACGTCACGTGATACCCCCCCGTCTGCGAAACTTAGGGACCCTAATGAACCACTTCCTAATTGCCGCGGCAGCAAGCGCGGCGCGATCCGCCAGGAACCCTGTTTAATTGTAAACCTTAACGCGTAACGATAAGCTTCAATTTGCAGTGCCGACGCAAATTATTTGTTGTTCTGTCGTTACGATAAAAAGAGTTCTTATTCGATGCGCTATATTTGTGTAGACGCTGTTTTGTTATCGCCGAGAGCGCCGCTTTGGACGCACTTCGATTTATTTCTTCATGATTACAATTTTCTACGCGCCTACGACATTATAGCGAACAAAAACTCGTGTTTTTCGAGAACAGGATACGTTAATGGAAGTTGAGCAGATGTGCGAATGTCGCCACATGTGGCGGTTCATGTACTAGCGTTGTAACTTGTAAACATTGTACAACTTGACTTTATTTCGTTTGGATCTCTTTGGAAGTATTTCTAGCCGAATCCCTTATTGGTATTGGCAGTGAAAACTCCGTATTATCACATCCTTTTATATTATTGAGTCTGACTTTCTATTTATTAGATCTACAGTCTTCACGCTATAACCGCCTATTCAAATATTGCCTGTTCTAAGCTCCTTTCTGCCAATGTACCTTGATTTTTTATCAAATTGATGTAACTTCGCGGGAAAGGACATAATAAGACACTCTTTGTCTCAAAAATGTACGGCTCCCGTGCGGTAAACGAATTTTAGATAGTATGTCTTTCTGTTTGTCTGCTCTTGACGCTATCGATGAACCGATTTGGATGAAACATCCTTTCTCTTTCCACATAATGATTCCCGCGAGCGTGGTTACTGGGAGCGCAGAAGTGTGCAGGAGTCGCCTTGACCCTGGCGGTGGCGTCGACCGGAACGAACTGCGGAGTGCGGACGCCGGGCCCTAGACTGCCTTGTCACAATAATACCTTTGTGCAACCATCGAGAAATTTGCGAAGAAATGATGATCACTTTCTTAAGTTTTTTGATGAGTTCACTGTGCATTGCCATTTGCCACAAATGTTTGTATGACCATCGAGAATTTGCGACGAACTAATGATCAGTTTCTGAAATGGACATGAGTAAATCAAGTTAAAGTATAATAAAATGATAATTCTGTATTATTCTGTGGTGTTTCACGTTTTTTTCCAATTCGGTACTATCATTCTGTAATGTTCTTCCAAACTTCTTGAAAACGCCTTTATGATCCTTCTCAGAAAAGTCCTGACTTTTGGTGAATGTGAAATGCGTTTAGATTCATCTTTTGTGCAGTGCAGGTTTTTCCGGGCCAGACTATTCAAGTTCATAGAAATCATAATATATCTCTCTTTCAATAATTGAACCGAAATTATTGTGTTTGCCTTTGAGTTTCTAAAGCGTACAAGGTTTACTCGTAGTCCGAATATTTTGTATAGGAGTCTGGAGTACCTAGGATTACTTTAAGAGTTCATACTTCATGCTGCAAAGATCCTATAATTGGCATTCCTAGTATTTACCAACAAAATCTAAGACAGGATAAGCCAACGAATTTGTCCATGACAATTGGCAGGATAGGCCAACCATTGTGTAGTTTGCTTTTATGAACTGCCAAAAACTGTTCTACTCTCATCATCAAACTGTCACCTTAATAGTCGTTATGTCAACTGTCGGCGAGTGTCGGCCAGTGTCGGCAAGTGTCGGTGTTGTCGGCGAGTCATCCGTCAGCCGGTTTGGTTGGACCGGTTACGCATCAATGATCAACCCTTACTCCGAGTTGTAACTATCACTCTCAATACTGAACATTATTCCCATCGTGTTTATTGTGTAGCTGACCCGGCAGACGTTGTTTTGCTATATTTCTGGTATGAGAACTAGATTACTATTATACTTCATATACACGATAAGCACAATGAGAATTTTAACTATAACGTAAACTATGAAATCCCATAAAATTACCATCCACAGACCACAATACATAGTTTTACACCCGCACATTTTTAGTGGATAGAGTAACACACGAATTTCAGCATGAACAAATACTAGGACTACCTGAAAACATTCAGTTGGTTGCTTTCCGTCAGGTGACCCGTTTGCTCGTTTGCCCCCTTATTTTACACAAAATCATAAAAGCTTCATAACTTGACCTTGCCTAACACTCACAATGAGCTTAGTTGCTTACAAGTTACAATCGACGTGCGCCCGCGCATCGCCGAGTCCACCGGACATGACGTCAAAGCACGCGGGGAGCGAAGACAAACGAGTAGACAGAGAATATTGTGCTACTAGAGACGTAGATAAATTGGAGTAGACTTGTGAATATCCATACTAGTATTATAAATGCGAAAGTGTGTCTGTCTGTTACCTCTTCACGCTCAAACCACTGAATCGATTTTGCTGTTTGGTATGGTGATACTTTGAGTCCCGGGAAAGGACATAGGATACTTTTGTAAAATGTGGGAACCGTACATTTACGTATACCGCGATAGGCAAATTGTGTAATCTAGTGAGAGAATAAGATAGAGCTGTGAAAGAAAGAAAGTTTCAAGAAAGCGGGTAGACAGAAAATATTTACATATATAATATTGTGTTTGTGGTAGTAGACTAAATATGAGAGAAAGAGGAAGAGAGAATTATTATGAAGAGCGGGCTTTCTGAAAAAGCTTGTATGATCGCTTTTAGCTTTCAATTCAGGCTACTGTCTCGTCGGTCGTCACTCAAATCAATTTATTTTTGATGAGCTTGAAATATGTACAATACTTATACATTAGAGTCCTGGGAAAGGACTCAGGATAGTTTTTATTACAAAAAATATACATTTCTAACCATAAACAACATTGAGGGCCCGGGAAGACGTTATTATTATGTACTAGATGTCCCGTGCGGCTTCGCCCGCGTAAATTAGGAATTTTACGAAAACCGTACATTTTCCCGCAAAAAAAATCCTTATGAGTTATGTCCCTTCACGTAGTCTACGTATAGAGTGTGTGAGATCTGTGACAAATAATATAAAAAATGCTCCAGTACTTCGTGAAATAAATTTTCCCTTTCTATTAATTTTCCCGGTTTTTTCCACATTTTCCTCTGATTCTTCGGTCCTATTAGTCTTAGCGTAAGTAATATTAAATAGCCTTCCTCGATAAATGAGCTAACACTGAATTTTTTTTTTAAATCGGACCAGTACTTCCTGAGATTAGCATGTTTGAGCAAACAAACTCTTCAGGTTTATAATATTAGTATATATTTTTTTAAATCGCTTGACAAACTCGAGTCTCGATCTAAAAAGACTATGAAACGTATCATGGGACGATGCAGCTTGATGGTATAATATGGTAGTGATGATGATGATGATGATGATGACGAATGTAATTTGCATAGTAGCATTTGCTTTCCGATCTTAAATCAACGCCGAAACTCTCAAACGTGTATCTATAAAGAGTCAGGAGTTCTCCCAGCAGCTTCCGAACCATGGGTGGGTGTCACTGGGTCCAAAATCTTACTTGTTGTTAGCATAAGCTCGGAATACTTCTCATGAAACCAAAGTCACCACATATTTCTATATGAATTTTGAGGAGTTCCCTCGATTACCCATGGATTCCTTCATCAGGTCACCATTTTTGTGAACATGATACCAAATTGGGATAATGCCCTATACACCAAAAGAAAAATTTTGAAAATCGGTTCATAAACGGCGGAGTAATCGTTGAGCATAAAAAAACGAACATAACACCTCCTCCATTTTGAAAGTCGGTTAAAATTATAGCCTGTGTTATTCTGATGTATAAGCTATATTATTGTAAAGTTTCATTAAAATCCGTTCAGTAGTTTTTGCGTGAAAGAGTAACAAACATCCATACATCCATACATCCAAACTTTCGCCTTTATAATATTAGTAGGATTACGGAAAAATGTACTCGTGCGTAAGTTACGGGCAAAATCTAGTTAAATAATAATAAATATTAATCCCTGTTACCAGGGTAACACGAGACCGAAGCGTCTGCAGGTACAAAAGTACTTCCACACGAGAGCACATCTTAGTATTGAGTTTCTACCATTCTACCCTTCCATTGTATGAGCATTCAAAAGCTCTTAGAATTGCTTTTATTCGAAAACGAGTACAAAAAATACCAATTGAAGATACAGTAGGTAGGTAAGACGGTAAGAGGTAGTTTTGTAAGATAAAATTGAAGAAAAAAGCTTACCTACTGTGCATTTACATTTTACTACTTATGAAGAATCTTTTTGCTGTCCTCAAGGACCACCTTGGTCCTTAGCAAAACATTCGGTTCTAAGCAGAACTTAGTACCTAACTATAATATTATGTACAATTTTGGGACATTTTCAGTAGATTAGGTATCTACTTTCAGTGAATATTGTATGATGTATCGAATCCAGTAGAGTTACAAGTTTATTTTGTTCAATATTTTCGTCCAATGTATCCGATCGAATATTGGTTACAGAAAAGTATACTTAAAGTAGAACAAAGAAAATGAGCTCCACAATAACCTAAATATAAACATAACCTATATCCACATGCTACCTTGTCGCACTGAGCGAGGCGGCCGTTGGAGTCGCGAGTGCACGCGGCCGCGGTGCGACTCACTTCGACAAGGTTACAAGTCGCGAGCTTTTTTGTATGTGTTGTGAATTCAAGACGCAGAAGTATTGTTTGTATGAGAATATTTTACTAATATAACACGAAAGTCTGTATGTCTGTTCACGTTTACGTGGTTGAAACTTGAACCGACTTTGATAGATAATATTATGGTCTATGGAGAATATTATGTACTTTTAATCCCGAAGATTAGCTAATACGAGCTCTTATATCCAGCCAGTTTACAGGCCGTTGCATAGACACCGACCTGTAAACTGGCTGGATATAAGAGGTCGTAAATCGTAATAGCCCCCCAGGGCATGAAAGATTACAAATTTAGAAGTGAATAATGAAGCTAATTTGATTCCTAGAAAAAAGTACGGTTCCCTCGTGACGTGATAAAAGAATTTCATCGCAGCAAAGTTGCGAACAACACTTAAAGTTAAAGTTATAGTTAAAGTAAGCTGGTGCAAGTTGCAACCCACTCTTCCTAGTCTTACTATTGTTTTGACTACCGTTTCAGCAGCGTTCTAATTTAAAGTATTTGTTACGAAATAACGATGTCTTTACAAATTACGACTGGAAGTCAAAATAAGGACTTATACAGACGATAAAATACTTTGTTGTTAGTTAGTGACTCGAGTTGAGTAGCAGTTAGGGTCAGCGCACACTATCGACCGCGACGGGGCGTTTACCGCTGTCGCACGATAATGGAAATTAAGCTCGTTTCAACGAGTTAACAAACGGTTACAAATGCAGAAGTGGTGTTGCAAAAAGTAATACATTTCGTTCTTGAATTATAAGTTACTTGCAAACTCCTGCTGAAAATTGAAAACTTTCTTACTTACCACAAGTTTCTCACTTATCAGCTTTCTATTCACATTAAATAAAGTAAAAAACGTATAAAAATCGGTACAGTAAATGCGTACGCGAATAAAAATGTATAACAAAAATGCATATTGTACATTTTCCTCTATCATTATTATTATTTCTTTTAACGTTAGTATAAAATATAGTTAACTTATAAACTAGAAAATGATAAGGATTTTATAATCCTTAACTGTTTAACAGTTTCTACTTTCTAGTTAATAAGTTAACTATATTATTTAACTACATATTATTTTTCAATTCCGTATTGAGTTAGTACGATGATTTACATACAGGGACAGTGATTATGTATTCCAGTTATAAATTATATACGCCTACTTTAACTTTTATTGCTTTATATACTCAGGATTTTATGTACTTATTATCAATTTATTCACTCATTTAAAATAACGATGTTAAAATTTGATTACCTTAATAGGCATTAAAATAGTAAATCCGACAGATAAATCCTTTCATAAATATTCAATTACTTACTTGCGAACATTTTATGGTTTTTTAAACCCATAACTTATACCTATGGCATAAAACCTTCAAGAAAGCCGCATATTTGTGTCATTTAGATTTGTCAATGATTCTGTTAACGTTAACGGAGTGTAGTGTGTCGCGGCCCTAACTAGACCAGTTTTGGCCCCCTGTTTACTGAGGTGTATGTTTACATTGTGAGAGATAAGCCTTACGAAATAACCGTTTTATTTACAACGACCACCTACTGTAACATTATGTCATCCTGGTACTTTCTTGTTTTACAAGCCCCCTTCGTAAAAAAATAACTTAAGCAAACCCCCCACACTATCTCTGCTCATGCAGAGTTGCAGACGGTATACCTTGAAAGTTGAAACATTTTGTGTACCTACTGAAGTAACCCTCGTAAGCATGTTTTTGTTTGTGGTACAAAATTAAATATGACAGCGGACAAGGCTACTATAAGTTCGCCGGTTCGAATCCGCGAAATGATAATTTTTATTATAATGTATGTTAATTTATAATAATTTTTTGCAAGCTGGAGGAAATTTTTGTAACCATTTTACAGTTTTTAACAAAATTTTAATAATACTACAAAAGTTGATGATGACTGTGAAATACAAAACCATACGTATCCGACACCAGCAAACACAAAACAGAACCCTAAAGGATAATGGAAAAGTAAATAAAAAGGTCGAAACTCGAACGCCGCATTACGTTCACCTTAACCGAGAGTCGAGACATACGCATTTCGTAGTAGGTACCCACTAGAGATGCGCCGAATATTCGTTTCGTATTCGGTATTCGGCGTATTCGGCATGTTTTTCACTATTCGTATTCGGCCGAATTATTCGGCTCAGTTACCGAATATATTCGGTTTTATTTTTTTCAAAATATTAAAAACTAGACCCGCCCCGGCTTCGCTCGTGGGACATACATAGCCTATGTCACTCAGGGCTCAGCTCCTAAGTATCATGTAACACAACATTAGGCACTAGGCAGCAAAATTAAAGTCCAATAATATTGATGAATATTACACATTACATTTTAATATTTACAATATTGCTATTTAAGGCGGCTGAGAAGCCGCCCTGGTCTTCCGGTGTCTGTGGATGGTACGAGTGACCAGAAAGAGATAGCTGACAGGTAAACGTTAGGGCTTCTGATGTAGTGAGGGCAATCAAATCAATATCCAAGGGAAAATCCCCCGGACACGATGGATTAAGCATTGAACACCTACAATATGCTGGCCCTCATATATCGCGAGTTTTGGCCTTGCTGTATAATCTCTGTATATCGCATTCTTACTTGCCTCACGATATGATGAAAACTGTTGTGGTCCCAGTAACGAAAAATAAAACGAAAAGCCTATCAGATATTTCTAATTACAGGCCCATCTCGCTAGCAACTATCATTGCAAAAGTAAGTATTTGACAGCATTCTTAATACACATTTAAACAGATATATTAGATGTCATGATGCGCAGTTCGGCTTTCGTTCTGGCCTTCCCACCGAGTCCGCAATATTGTGTCTTAAGAGTGCTGTCAAGTATTATAATACAAGAAAAACGCCCGTCTACGCCTGCTTCCTCGACCTTTCGAAGGCTTTTGACCTCGTGTCATATGACATTCTTTGGAAGAAGATGAGGAAGTCGAATATACCTCATGAATTGGTTAATACTTTTAAATATTGGTATGATAATCAAATAAATATTGTTAGATGGGCTGGTGCGGTGTCAGATCCCTACAAGCTGGAATGTGGCATGAGACAGGGGGGGTTAAGCTCACCTGTCCTATTTAACCTTTATATAAATGGACTGATTGAGGAGCTCAGCATGAAGCATATCGGTTGTTATATAGATGGAGTATGTTTCAATAACATAAACTATGCGATGCGGATGACATGGTCTTGCTGAGTGCCTCGGTCTGTGGTCTCAAAAAGCTACTTGACATTTGTGAGCGTTACGCAGCGGAGCATGGGCTGATATACAATAGTAAAAAGAGTCAGTACATGGTCTTTCACGGTGGTACCAGAAAGGTGGATACAGTGCCGACTCTTTTACTCAATGGTGTTCCTTTAGCTAGAGTCGAGGAGTTCAAATACCTAGGACACATTGTGACGTCCACTTTGAAAGACGATACTGATATCGAAAGGGAGCGAAGGGCACTGTCGGTTAGGGCGAATATGGTTGTTAGGAGGTTTGCGAGATGCTCGTTAGAGGTAAAAATGACGTTGTTTAGAGCTTTTTGTACATCCTTCTACACTTGCAGCCTCTGGGCAGCATATACGCAAAGGGCCTACAGTGCCCTTCGCGTCCAATATAATAACGCGTTCAGGATGCTGGTGGGGCTCCCCCGCTGGTGCAGCGCTTCGGCGATGTTCGCGTGCGCACGAGTGGACTGTTTCTTTGCCACAATGCGCAGGCGAACATCGTCGCTGGTGCAGCGCATGCGGGGGAGCTCCAACGGCATGCTGGCCGCGCTCTGTGAACGCCCTGATAACCTGTATATCAGTCACTGCTGTCATATGCATGCAGAATACAGGCTAAAATAATAACTGTTATATTATGTAAGTAATGTGTGTTTTTCTTTAAACAACAAATTCATAAAACAAAATAAAAAACAGAAAAAAGACAATAATGTTTTAAATAAACAAAGCATTTAGAGATAAATTGGTAGGTAGTGCAATGCTCAAACCGTCGAAAAGGAATCCACTCAGACTTTTATTAATGTAATTTGATCTGTACCTATTTATATGAGTCTTGGATACTTGCAATAAATGATTATTATTATTATTATAAAACATCGCGATGAAAAACTAATAAAGAAATTAATATTATGCATAAGAGGTTTGAGCTCTCCATTGTGGGTGTCGCAAACGCCACACACAATAGATTTTCAATTGTTATGCGGCAGCCGCCTGCCGCTGGAGGATTGATGGGTTTTAAGCAGTATTCTGACTTTAATAAATTTTTAACATTGGTTTTAATATATTTCTGTTATTATTAAATAATACATGAAATCTTTTATTTATTGTTGCACAGTTCATTATATTGGAGATTATGCATAAAATCATTAGTCATTTAAAGAAAATGTTTTACTACTTAAAATAAACCTTGCTTCTTATGTATTTTAGTATTAAAGGTATGTATTCCATTTAATTCTACTTACATGAAGACAAATAACAATAACTTAATAGTTAATAGTAATCTACATGCAAATGAAACAAATAACACTGTTTTACTGCTTTATTTTTCACTTCATTAATGTTGTAATAGAAATTTGAACCTTAGCTTATTGCTTTTTCACATAAAAAAGAAACATTTTTAGTCTATGACCACAGACAAGTCAATTTCCATATCCGGACTCCATATTATTGTCTTGAGACTTCCATTTGTAAAAATCTCTCGAAATGAACTGCGCTCTGTTATATTTACAAAACTTAGTTTTATTTAAAACTACAATAAAGATCACAACCTCTGCAAGTTCTTTGCGGTCTGCCACTCACTAAAACCTGGTTCTCACTTTTTCTGAGACACACACACATCCTGAAATGGCTAAAGTGTGGTTCTAAACTTGTTGAAGCACTTGGAAATCGTCGTTACTGGCAGGCGATTGTTGTTGCAAATGTTTCGCAACACTGCACAGATGTTAATCATTGTTTTTCTTGTCAATGTGTTAAACTCCTCACAGACAGTCAGACAGTTCCAGTGCCTGGGCTCGGTTGCGATTGCGAGGTCTTATTTAACTGTATTTCTGGCTTTCTTCTTCAGGAATGGCTTCTAATACGAGCACTGTGTGCACCAATGTTATAAAAATACGTTTTATAGTTTAAAATTTTACGTAAAACACCACTAACCACTCAGCGACAAACAAGCAATCGGAAAAAATCACTTTTGTTGTGATCACTGATCGCTATAATTTAACAGTTCAAATTGCTCGCCGATTGCCATCGCATTGCTGTCAAAAGCTTAGGTGATACGAAATAAATGCAACAGTATAGCAAATAGTGATAGCAAAAATATAAATTTCTTCAAAACCCGTGGATGAATATGACACAAAACTTTAACAGTAACAGACATCAATAAAATAAACCATATTACATTATTTACACCATTTTTACAAACTCTAATATTTTTTCGACGCAATTAGGCGACGTTTCTAATATTTGCTAAATTACTGGGAAACTCGTGGATGAATCTGACACAAAACGTGTCTGCATATATTTTGTTACTGCCCGAGAGTTTAAAATTTAGCTTTTGTGATATTGCTAATATCACAAAAGCTAAATTTTAAACTTTAATATTTTTTTCGGCCTATAGCGACCAAAAAGCAAAATACCTAAATATCTCTGGAAGCTGTCGACCAAAATGACACAAAATCATTTTTTAGGTTTACCTAGTGGTCCCAAACCTATACGCAAAAAATCAGAAACTTTAGAATTTTGAAACCAAAAAACCTAGAGCTATCGGTCTAAGTATGGAGATTTAGCGATTTAAATGTAATTATAGTTCCTTGATTATTCAGCAGAGGGAGTACTGTCGCTCGTTGCTATCGTATTTTTTTGGCTGGTATGTGATACGAAACTGCGATTTTGGAGCAATTATTGCGCAATAATTGCGATTGCATTGCGCTCGCGAGAGAAGGCTCGCTCCGAGCTAGCCAGCAGCGGCACGTAGAGTACACGATAGAACCTGTTTACGCGGCAAAATAAAATAATGGTAAACCGAATAATTCGGCCGAATATTCGGCTCGGTAAAGGCCGAATATTCGGTATTCGGTTATTCGGCCAAATCACTATTCGGCGCATCACTAGTACCCACACACCATGCACACACCTACATCTCCGAAACTACCTCAAAAGGCGGTAGACCCAGAAACTACTCCCGAGTCCCGCACTCGGATACTCCAAAAGCTAGTAATATGTCTATGCCAAAAGCATTTTAGATAAAAGTCAGAATCACCGGTCTATTATGTTTTTGCATTCGATGCACATATTTTACGAAATTAGTTCGGGAGATAACGCGACCGACCCGCCTTTGTCGGTATTTTTTCGCTACCCTCGACAAAAAATATTTCGAAAGGTACCCCGTTTTTTGCCCCCGATTTTAATTAGTGGACCACAGTTTTTTCGAATTTCGTCTACGCTAGGGCCGAGACCGTCGAAAATACCGAGAAATCGCGTGTCGGCCGAGAAAAAGGGATCGAGGCGATGCTCATAGCTGCGAGTGCACGCCCGCGCCGCCGCGGGCCAGCGCGGCGCGGGCGGGGGCACGTCTACGGTGCAGCTACGTGCGGGCTACGAGACTCGCGGCCTGCACTCGCTCCGGCCGCCGCTCGGCGCCCGCTTTCAGGGCGGACGCCTGAAATCGAACATAACCTCAAACCGGCGCGGCACGTGCCCTTACATAAGGGTGGCGCAGCCCCCGGCACTACATAACCTCACTCCTACCTTGTCTGCCGACGATCTCGGCGACGTGCTCCGACGACGGCACGGGCACGCACTCGGTCATGTTCTGCGACTTCTTGGCGCGGTCGTCGGGCGCCGGGGCGAAGCCCAGGGGGCTCGCCAGGGGGTTGGTCGCGGCCAAGCTCTCGCCGAAATTCAACATGCTCAGCTCCAGAGCCAGCTGGTACGCGCGGTCCTCTACTATTCCTCCCCCGCCCAGGTCCCCGCCGAATAGGCTGGAAGGCATTTCCACTTGAGAAGTAATCTTGTCGGTTTCGAGAGGTTACCCTCTCGCACTGGTCGAAGGAGGTGTAACGCGTTCGATCGTTTTCGCCGCTCGAGTCACACACGTGCGTTACGTTCGCGGCGCGGCGGTGTACTGAGTTGCCGGCCGGCCGGCGGGCGCACGCGCTCTGCTCGCGGCGCGCGGGGGGCGGCGGGGGGTGCAGCGCGGGGTGGCGGGGGGCGCGGAGGGGGTGACTGCACCGGGATGCGCCGCAGCTTCCCGCGGGATGCGCCGCCCGCAGGTACCGCACACCACTACGCGCCCGCCCGCGCCCCGCCCGCGCCCCGCCCGCGCCCCGTGCTAGACGGCGGCGCGCGGCGCGGCGCGGCGGTTGCTGCAACTGCTTGATGGCTATAGTCCACTATAACCACAGATGACAGAATACAATATAATCTATAACTGCTGCAGGTTTTTGAAAACCTACTGAAGTAAGAAGTTGACGACTTGGAGCTATAAGTTTTTATACTTTCGAGTTTCGTAGCTTTAGTATTTACTTCAATATGATACGTTACAAGTTACAACTTACAACGGCTACGATAATATAGTATTATTTTAATTTTTAAGATTAGATAATAAATACAGAAGCTTTACTTTAGTCGATGATGGCTACGTTCCGATGTCGAGGTAGATAATATTATTACCTAATTAATACATACATACATACATACATATTACATACACTTTTGAAATTTGGCATATTTGTTCAGAAGCTGTTATAGATTAACATAATATACAAAAACTGGGCAGTTCTGGAAATTCTGCTCCTTTTTTGAAGTCGGTTAATAATAATTTAGACCAACTAGTACGTCTGTTAATTAATATTGTTTCAACTTTCAAACTAACACAAAGAAAACTAAAACAAAACATTGTAAAACGTAAAAAAAACAATGAAATCTTATTTCTTACACTATTAGTAGTTAGGCTAAAGTTATAAATTTAAAAAAAGTATGTTTTATCTCATGCACATTTCGATATTTTAAAACTCAATTTTGCGTCGTTTCCCTTCGTCTGTACGAAGACTACATCTTAAATATTCTAGTACTTGAGTACTAGAATATTTAGATTGTAGGCACAGAATAAAATAATAATTTATTATTACGACTTACAACTAACGTATTTAGGCAACGGTGTAGCCTGTATGCCAAGGACGTAACCTACCCTTAATTTGACTGTAAAGTGTAAGTACTAGCACAGAATAATAGTACTCCAGTACTAGGGTAGCATTGTAGTACTGATTACTGAACTTATCATCATTTTAAACAAGTATTATGACGTATTATGAATTTGGATGATTTTGAATTCTAATTTCTAGCCACTTTGGATATTTTTTAGCAGTGGCAAAGTTATTTACTTTTGAGATTTGTGTAAGCACACATAGTATTTTTTATATTTTAATAAAAAATACGTATTAGAAAATTCTGTTTTGTCCAACATACGTTAGACTTTATAAACAAGCCTAAAACGCTGTTCTCCGTAGATCTAAATCTATACAGGGGTGGCCAACCAGTCGATCGCGATCGACCGGTCGATGGCGACTGTTAGTCCAGTCGATCGTGGCCAGGCAAAAAAAAAATAATTAGACCAGACTACCAGACCAATAAGCTAAACTATGCTGTTTCATTTAAGATTTCGAGAAGTATGAACTTGGTAGATCGCACAGGGTTTCGTTAGTAAACAGTAGATCTTAGGTCTAATAAAGTTAGGCCTGTGTATGTAGGAGAGGTAGAAAATGCAGATGATTTTATTACTAATAAGAACTAAGAGGATAAGAAATGTAATAAGTATTTCAATAAAAATACATAATAAATCATTTATTTTATTATTTTCATAAGTTGTTTGAGAGCTTTCGATACAAAACGTTAGCGATAAAGTGGGACTTAACAAGTTAACAAGTACGCGATCAATTTGTAAGTGATTGTTAAAGTTAATAAATAATTATTATGTTGTAACTTGTAGTCTCCAACTTTAATCTATTTATATTTTAATCACTATTCACTTTATCATGTTTATTATTAACGAGCCCGATGAGTCCAGTGGTTTGGGCTGTGCGTTGATAGATCACCATGTCAGTCAGTCACCTTTGAGTTTTATATGTATATAAGATAATATTAATGAAAAGATACCGAAACAGTCCCGGGAAAAGAGATTGACTTATTTGTTTTCCTAAAAAAAGTATGGTTCCCGCGCAATAAATGAATTTCGCCATATTATTATTATCGGAGTTGTAAACATAATCTCCCTAATACTAACTAATTAGTTAATTACCATTACATAATGAAGCCCGCGGCTCCGATGTGCCAAAATTAGTTTATCGCGCTGCAAGTTGCATTGCATTTCTCTGGGATAAAATGTAAATTCTTAGATGTCCTTTCCCGGGACCCCAATTCCCGGGGCGACCAAATTTCAGCAAAATCGGTTCAGCGGTTTGGGCGTGAAAAGGTAACCAGGCAGACAGACACACTATCAGATTTATAATATTAGTATGGATAGATTTATTATGTTTTGAACTTGTTTAAAGCCTCTTTTTCAACATAGCAGACGGGACATTCTGTAACAAAACGCACGTGCACAGCGCGAATTAAGCTTTAGAGTTTAGATCCATTTTTTTCAGGCAAGCATTCATTTTTTACCTGCATTGTGTTGATGATGATTGTGATCCAGATCCCAACAGGCAGATGCTATCGCCTGTTGACATGACAACAAAACATCCCCACTCCGACCGGGAACAAGTAACACAATTTCATGCCGTACTCCGTACTCATCTAAGGACGGCCTTTTAGATTTCTATGTCTACATGTTCGGGTGACCAGGCTTTGAGTAATTTGGAGAATATAAGTTTCTAATTTTGCCGAGTACGGCGAAGAAAGGTTTATGATTTTTTTTATGAAAAAAGGTGGCAAACGAGCAAACGGGTCACCTGATGGAAAGCAACTTCCGTCGCCCATGGACACTAGCAGCATCAGAAGAGCTGCAGGTGCGTTGCCAGTATTTTACGAGGGAATAGGGTAATAGGGTAGGGTAGGGAAGGGAATAGGGGAGGGTAGGGAAGGAAATAAGGGAGGGTAGGGAAGGGAAAAGGGTAGGGGATTGGGCCTCCGGTAAACTCACTCACTCGACGAAACACAGCGCAAGCGCTGTTTCGCGCCGGTTTTCTGTGAGACCGTGGTATTTCTCCGGTCGAGCAGGCCCATTCGTGCCGAAGCATGGCTCTCCCACTGTTAATTTTGGTAAGTAATTTTTTTTTGTTTCATCGTAGCCCTTAAATTACGTTTTTGAATAAAAAGTTAATCGTATGTTTAGACTGACAAGAAGTTTGTTTCATAATGTATTTTTGCTGAAAAGAGTATATTCTTTTAAAATGATAGTCCTATTTTGATGAAACAAATTGAGAAATTTGAGAAACTAGCATCTGCTCGACGTTCATGGCATGTTCCATTCGTATTTAATTCGCAGTATTCTCAATTAATAAGTGTTCAACTCAACGCGCGTTTACGACTATATAATATGCATTATATTCGCGAAAACGCGTTAGCTTAATTACGGCCTGAACAAAATGTACGTAGTTGAAAAGCCAGCCTATCAAAACGCGCTTTTAGCGCTTTGTCTTCTGAACATATCCTAGAAGGGACTACAGTCGTGGGAATGTCCGCGCAGCATCCCCGCGTTGTCACCGCGACGCGACACAATGCGCCGGCGCAGGTATTTTTTACCTGCCCAGTGCGAACATCTGCGCACAAAGCACCGGATAGCAGATGCCAGGCGCGCCCGGATGTGAGCAGTTGAGCACATCTTGTACATGGAGGTTTGGAGATCGGAAGCAAAACTTCTGATTTATGGGAAACGAGGTTTGACAAAATTCGTTTTGGAGCATTTTTTCGGGTGAAAGATTATCTGAGTCTGTACTTTCTTGGGGCCAAAATGTATTTATAGGAAACCAGATATATTATGTACTTATTTCAAAATTCCGAATATTTCAATTTTTCCAAATGGAATATTTTTTTCATTTTTTCCTTCTGCCTAGCATCGACATGCAGAAAATCTAGATCGGTTACGCGGTTACTAAGTGTGAAGCCAAACGAGCGTAATTTGTGTGTTGTGAGTGTGACTTGTGAGTCGCAGAATTTCGGTCGCGTAAACATCTTTTCATACAAATCATGACTCACAAAATTACGCTCGTCACTCGTGTGATTTGTTAATTGAACAGGACTTTTGTATGAAACTGAATGCAGCAGAATTTCTGCCAGCCGAAATTCTGCGACTCACAAATTACGCTCGTTTGGCACTTGGCAGGTAGCAGACAGACAAAGAGATGGTAACACCGATCGATCAATTTTGATATAAGTATTTTGTTTTTGTGTACCATCGAGTAAATTGAATCCTAGGCATTTGACAGACCAACGCGACGCGACGTCATTTGTTCGGGTCATGTCAATTCAATGTTAATAATTGTAGATTGTGATCTGTCGACTGGGTTTGACATAACATGACCAAACTACGTAGGTCCCCAACCGCCTAGGAATTAACTTCTCTGATAGTACATGCGTCGCTACCTTTTTATACAAATATAACTAAATCTACATTACGCAAGTCCCAAACTCAACAATCTTCAACAATCTAGTCTACACCAACGTTCAAGTATAACCGTAATGAACGTTATAACTTATAACCCCAGGGGTCTCACTTCTCAGCCCTTAGGACCACACACTCGAAGGGTAGAAAGAAATACCCCTACTTTAAATCGAATAATGAAGCTAATAATAATCATAATATTATAACTAAAAGTTTTTAATAGCTTGCTTTAAGAATATATTGTACTGCGAATTGCGACACTGGAGGTCATATTTATTTTTAATTTTAATCTAAAAGTTAAAAAAAATTGTAAATTGGTGCTTATTAGACCAAATCTTACCTTTTTTTTTTTTTTGTTTTGGAGGGGAAATACTTAACGTATCCCCCACCCCCTCGGGGGAAGGGGCGGGGGTATGTGGGACTCCCTCAAAAGAGGTCTACCCACTAAAACCCCCCCAGCCCTCCGTCATGCGCCTAGTGCGGGAGGGACGGGTACCACAGAGCGACTTCAACTCCGCCCCTTCCCGCGCGCTGCCGCAACCGGCACTTTCTTCAAGCGGCTTGAGCCGCTGACCTCACCGAGAGCCCCCCGGGCCATAGGGGGGCTTTTCGTCTCGGGACCCTTGATGCGGGCGGGATCCCCCGATCGCCACCCGCGGGTCTAGGCCTCCGTCTCCATAGCGGCAGAGACGGGCGGAGCCCGTGCGCCCTTAGGCTTCGGCTTTCGCCGGGCCTTCTTGGACGGGGCCTTCTCATCTCGGGGTGCCGGCTTTTTAGCGGCAGACGGACATCTGCCCAGCACGTGCCCCCTTTCCTCCTTGCCAGCGGCCTCGCACAGAGCGCAGTTTGGCTCTGCAGCTCCGCACTCCGCCGCTTTGTGCCCTGGTTTCCCGCACCGGAAACAAGTCCCACTACGGTCCACCGGGCACTGGCACTTGGCAGCCACGTGGCCGGTGTCTTGGCAGCGGAAGCAGCGCGTGGGCCTCGCGGCCAACAACGTCACTCTCGCCGACACCCAGCCAACACGCAACCGCCCAGAGCTTGAAAGCTTCTTGGCGGCCGCGACTGGGAGGCGGACCCAACACGATCCGTCCCCCCGTGGCCCCTCTCTCATTGGCCCCACCCGGACATCGCCGGCCAGGCACTCTCCTTCGAGTGCGACCGCTTCCTTAACTTCGGCGGCCGTCACTGAGTCGTCAAGGCCGGCGATACGCACTTCAGCACATGCAGCTGGCCGCCCGACTTTCACTTCTTGAGGCAGGACGGTCTTGAGCCTTGCGGCAAAGGCGTCCGCCTTCTTCTCTGCCCCCTCACCGGCGATAGTAAGGAGGCAACCTCCAGTTCGGGCCCGGCGGAAGCGGACTTGCGGAATATCGAACTCCGAAATGGTCATCGACCGCCGGGCCGTCTCGATCGCCTTGGCGTACGTCATGCCCGCCTTCACGGCCGACTCCTCGATAGTGAGAGCGACGGCCGCAGTGGCGGGGACGCGAAGCCTTGGCTTCTTCCTCTTCTTAGGGGCGGCTGTAGATGGTGTAGCCGCCCCCTTCTTCTTCTTGGCCTTGGGACCAACTGTGGTCCATGGGGCTTCAGTACTGGGGGAGCTGGTGTTTGCTCCCCCTTGTGCCGCCTCCTGAGCTGCCATTGAAGGCCGCTTCTTCTTTTTCTTCTTCTTGGCCTTTGGAGGCCCGGGCGCCGTGGGTGCAGCAGGAGCCTCTGTAGGGGCCGCTACAGCAACGGGCGTTTGTGTCTTCTCCGGTTTGGCCGGTTTCCCTTTCGTCTTTTTCGGCCGAGGGGGTCCCAGCAACTCTTCTTCAATGGGCGCAACGACGCTCGCGGGGGCGGTTGGGAAGTCCCTATCCCGAACTCCATCCGACGCCAACGGTGGCCTCCGTCTCGGCTCCGGCAGGAGGCGGTCCTCCAGCCCGGCGAGCCTGGCGTTCAGCATATTGCCGAAGGTCTCCGCGTTCGCACGGGAAACCTCGGCCAACAGCTGACGCATGTCGTCTCCGGTAGGTTGCGAGGCCCTCTTCCGCACCTCGTCCAGCTCCTGGCGTAGCGCCGCCACTTGCCCTTCGAGGCGCGTGTTTCGGGCCACCAGCTCCTTCACCTGCTCTGTTGTAGAGAGGTCCGCCAACTTGTTGAAGACCATCTGTATGGTCGCCACCGACTCCTTAAGGTACTTCTGATATGTTCCCTTAAGGTTCGTGGACTTCGTGGCGACCATATTGATGGTCTTCAATGTCTCCGCCACCGTCCTGGTGATATCAGCGCCCGTCCATAGCCTCTCAACTTCTTTTCCCGAAGGAGAAGAGGCGGAGAGCTCGGACTCTCTGAAGGCGGCGCTGAGACACGCATGCGCAAGCCTCGCCTTGCTCACTTGTGCGGCAACGTCTTCTTCGACCTGAAGCCGGAGAGCCTCCTCCTTTTCACGGTTGTAGTCGGCCTGCGCCTTAGTCAGGCCGACGTACTGGCCGGTCTTAGGAGGACGGCCACGTCCTCTTTTGGGTGCCGGCACCGTCGACTTGCTAGTCGACGGCGCCTCGTCAGTCTCGTCCAGGTGTCTCCTTTTTAGGGGAGTCGTTCGTCCGGATTGTGCGGGCAACCCCACGGAGTCCAGCGACATATTGCTGCCGGACGCCGAGTAGCAGACCTCGCTGTCTTTGTCATCATCGGTAGGCGGCTCCCCCTCCGGTGCGGTTAGGTGCACCGGCTTGGGATCCGCGCGCTTCTTAGCGCTACCCTTACTCTCCTCCTTCTTTTCGTCCTTCTCCTCCCTTCTCTCCCCCTTCGTTTTCGCAGAAAGTGGCCCCTCCGTATACACGGACCGCCCGCCGCCCGAAGGCGACGTATGGGATTCTCCGGCCCCTTCGGAGCCGGGACCCACCCGGAGATTATTTTGCTTGCTGCGTGTTTCCATCTTTCTTAACTCCGACACCCCGGGTCGCGGGCTCGTTCGTCACACAGCGAGCTCTGCCAGACATACACAACAAGCACGCACACAAACACACGCCATACCGGCGTTCAGCCACCCCTCCCGTGCCACCGTGAAAAAGCTCACGGTGGCACGGGGGAGGTGCCCAGGGACACGACGTGGACGGACCGGTATCGCCCCCAGACCAAATCTTACCTATATTTTTATTAACTAATTACGATGATTAGCTAATAATAATAATTATGTTGTATCAACGCACAAAACGGACCAAACCATTGAAATTACACACGTGCAACACGTGTTCCTCTATCGTCTATCGTCCGAAGCTTCGTGCGATGAGACGATACTATTGGACGATCCACGCAGATCGTCCAATTAGTATCGGCTTTAGCGCGAAGCACCACGCATAAATGCGGCCGCGGCATTTAGTCTAATGTCACAATTTATATGAAATAAAGAATTTTGAAAAATAGGGCCTTAGCCCTTAGGGCAGGTTTCACCACTTTCTGATAAAGTTCCGGATAGGCAATTCACAACTTTTGACAGGTACTCCATACTTGATCTGTCAAGTTAAGTGGTGAATAGCCTATTCGGCACTTATCAGTGAGTGGTGAAACAGGCCTTTAGGGCCTTAAATGGCATATAATATCAAAGTTTGTTTGTCAGGAATAGCTTTAAATGTTACTTTAAATTACTAGCATTTAGAGCAGTTTTTTTTAATTGGTTGAGTAGTAGGCTATCCCCGCGTTCCATTTAGGTACTTAATGTTAAAATCGATCAAAACGCTCAAAATAGGAGGCATTTTGAGCGTTTTGATCGTTTTTGACATCAAATGGAACGCGGGGTACCTATAGGTTACGATTTACGCGAACGACCTTATACAGAAAAACTTACTAGGTAACATTTAAATTAGTACCAATCACAGATTTTTTTTAATTGGCTGTAGTTACCAGGCTAACAGCACTCAGTAGTCAGTAGTCATGCGTGATAAGAACAGGGCTGACACGAGCGGCCGACTTGACCCAGTTAACGCGAGGGTTGGCGCAACCCTTCGGAGGTCATCGACCCCCGGCTCTTTATAATTGCGAATGCAATTTTCGTCATTTCCTCTATGCGTAAATGAACCCTTCATTAAGTTCGCCAAGGAGCATTTTTTTGTTTGCAGCAAAATAGTCCGGGAAGTTCAGGGATGTAATTTGATAGGAAACTCGAGGTCTGAGGATAATCACTAGCTTTTGTGTTTTTGCGTAGTAAAGTCTTTTGTTTACGTCAGCTTCTATTTAAATTACAAGGCCCAACCGCTTTTCACTAATCACATTACACGAAAAATAAGGAGAAAAGCTTGTAATAATACTTTAGCAATCAGCACGGAAAGACTTAGGAGTTAAGACTGTCGATGGTATTAATATATTTTTTATGAAATAAGGGGGCAAACGAGCAAGCGGGTCACCTAATGGAAAGAAACTACCGTCGCCCATGGACACTCACAACATCAGAAGAGCTGCAGGTGCGTTGCCGGCCTTTTAAGAGGGAATACGCTCTCTTCTTGAAGGTTTGCAGGTCGTATAGGTCGGGAAATGTTGCTGGTGACAGTTCGTTCCAGAGTTTTAGGGTGAAGCCAAACGAGCGTAATTTGTGAGTTGTGAGTCGCAGAATTTCTGCCGCGTAAACATCTTTTCATACAAATCATGACTCACAAAATTACGCTCGTGTGAATCAAACAGGACTGTTGTATGAAACTGAATGCAGCAGAATTCTGCCGGACCGAAAATCTGCGACTCACAAATTAAGCTCGTTTGGCTTCGCCCTTACCATGCGCGGCAGTAAGTGACACGAAAAACGCACGGTGGAAGACTGCCTGACTCATCAAGGTGATGAGGATGGTATATTTTTCGCATAGAGCGATGGCGAAAAGTTGCAAGAGCCAGGAGGTATGATTCCTAATAAGTCCTCAGAGCACTCCCTGTGATATAACCGATAGAGGATGCAGAGTGAAGCTATTACAAATTAAAATTGCAATTTGCAACGTTGCGCGTTCGTATGACGTAGGAACAATAATGCCCAATTCGGCATGTGCTAAATATACCCCATAAATAATAATACCACAATACGGAGGTAATCGATGCACAATAAATCTTAACCCGTAAGACGTTCCGTACTCGTGGGACGGGGCACAAAAGACCCCTAACCGTCGCGACAGCTGGCGTCTGCGAGGGGCCCCGAAGACCCTAGGGTCATTGTTCCCAAAATCCTAACGTCTCGCGAAATCTCGGCCGGGGGTTGTGTGGGAAAGTTTTGTAGCTAACGAGCTGGATTAAATCGATCGATGATTTATGAAATCGGTCATCTTGCGGGTGCATCTGCCTAATAATATAAGGCCGACGGCCTGTGGTCTTCCTTATAAATCCTACCTATAACCAATAACCATAGCAGAGACCATAGGAAATTCAAATATTAGCCAGGTAAGAATCTGATATTAATATTTAATTTGCTATGGTTTTCCCAGCTAGATTTATTAGCCAACGTTGATTTATATTTCTTATTCATCTACCTGTGATTGTCCTGATTGCACCAATACATGCGTGAAGCGCTTACGCCGCTGTACGTGTCCAGGCTGTACTGGTCCACGACGGACGAGCAACGACGGTCGTTGAGGGTCGAGCGTTTGGAGTCCCGCCACAAAGTGAGTTTTAGCTCCTTTGGGGTGAGAGTCCCGACGCATCATCTACCAACCTTCGAGAAGGAGGGGTTCTGGCCGATTGGAGTCGTCGGTGCAATACGTGTCTAGTGTTAGTCGTTAGGGTGAATTGCACCAGAAGCGTAGTTAAAGTTAAGGTTATTGTCAAATATGGCGACTTTTGCTAGGGATTTGACAGTTCATTTCACATTTTGTTATGGTTAAAGTTATAGTTAAAGTAAGCCGGTGTAACCCGTGTGTAATATTTGGCCCATATTATGCCAAGATGCCCGAGTTAAATAAATAAATAAATAAAATAAGCAAAAAATATGATTGTCGACTGTGGTTTGTGTCTCAGCTTTGGTAGTCATTAGAAGCAATCGATGTCGTTATTACAGTCAAAATCTGTTATAACGACATCGAAGGGACTACTCATATTTAGTCGTAAAAACCGATAGTTGTAATAACCGGTAACAGGTGGTCATATAGCATTCAGCCGGGACCTTTGATTCCGGTATGTTGTTCTAAACGATGTCGCCATTAACGGTTTTGACTGTATTTATTACTGGATGACGCCCCCAACTCCATAGCGCCAAAATAGGTTTATCGCGCGCTTTTCTTCTTTATAACTACAACAGATTTAGTAAAAATTACCCAATTTAAATCTGTTCACAGCTCAGTAACAGCTGTTGCTAACAGGCAACAGCTTGGCTTCTTTATCAGTCTGCAGGTAGCTGGTTCCCGTTATTTGGGGTAGAACGGGTTTACCTTTGCTTAAAACACGTTTTTTCTATAGGCACTATTTTACCTTTAGTTTGCTTAGTTAGAATATGTTTTTTATACTTACCCTATTGAGTATTAAATCGATTTTTTTAAGGTTTATTTTACTTAAGTGGACCCTATAACATAAAACTTGAAGTATGTACATTGTACTTATTTACAATAGAATTCAATAGATCATAGCTAAAAAGATACAAAATTTTGATGTCTTGTAATGAAAACAGGTTTTATACTTAATTCACAACCTAGAAAGTATCATTTTGAAAATTAAGACCATTGAAAATTATGTCGACGAGTACTGTATTTACTTGGGCCAGTTAGTTTCTTTTGACAAATATAGAAAAGGAAAGGAAGTCGATCGACGAGTCGAAAACGCCTGGAAGAGCTACTGGTCCAGGAAGAAGCTGATGAAGGGGACCAATCTCCCTGAAGCGAAGACTCGTCGACATCATTTTGTGTATTCTGCCCGTCCTAACTCCTAACCTACGGCGCGCAAACTTGGTCATTGACGGATTCGCAAAATCCCAACTCGGGGTTTGCCAAAGAGCAATGGAGCGCAGTATGTTGGTACCACAAATGACAGAGTACTTTCTTATGTTGGGACTTGGGAGTAAGTCTTCTAGACAAAATAAGAAAAACACTTTTATTTTACTCTTTAAAGTTTAAACTAACTTAATATGTCCCAGGGGGCCAGGACTCAGTCCTGCCTGGGATATAAGTTACAAACAAAAATATAATGCAATGTAAATAAAGTAAGTAGCTGTATAATTTTTCATACTTATTATTATTTAATATTGTAATCTATAGCGCCATCTAGTAGGGTCATTTCGCCTTTTCGCGTCCATTTAGTGTAGTTGGCAAGTTTGATGGCGAAAATAAAAATGTTCCAGGATTCATTTCTATGAAAAATGTATGTAATGTGTTCAGTATATTAGTCTATTTTAAGATTAACTTTCAGTTTTATTCGAAGCATCTTTTGTTAAATTTTTAAATTGATAAACTTCAGAATATGGCGTTTTACCCACTTTGCGTCCACAAAATCCAAATTGCGTCCACCCGTGTACCATTTAGCGTCCACCAGCTTAGAAAAGGAATATAGGGGTGATGTTTTTAGGAATTTCTAAAAAAAGATTGTATTTTAATAATTTCTTTATTTAAGAATATAATTAAATAATCAAAATCAACACTATGATCATAAAAATCTCTTTAAAAAAAATGATTCTTCTCAACCTTAAAATAAGGTACGTAGGTAAGTAGTAGGAGTGGTAGGACCAGGTAGGTAAATAATAATTGCACCTTTAAGAATAAACTAAAGTAATCAGTTCAAGTTTACCTATCACTATTATTAACTACTTTTTTTTCTCACCATCTGTTTCTGGTCCATATTCATTACATATTATAATTTTGTCTTACCAATTTATTCTTCTCTCGAATTTCATTAAATCTTTCTTTCTTTAAATCGCCTTCTGTGTGTGTTCTCCTTTCCTTCTTCTTTCTTTTCTCTGAAGAACTCTGAATTTTAAACAGAAAAAAAGAATAAAATAAATTACTCATTTTATTTTTAAAAATAGAATTATAAACACATAGTTTTAATAAAAAATGTACAATAATATAATAATAAACAACATATTTTAATATTATTTTCACAATTGAGTCAATTATACTTTAGCGAAAATAGTGGACGCAATTTGGTTTATTTATCATCCCCATAGGTATAGTCTGCGTCCACAGGAGGACGCAAAGTAGAAATTTTGTAAATTCGATGTAGTAATTCGCGTCCACCTTATTTTATTGGTTAAATATAAAAAATATAAGCAAATTCATAATAATTATTATTCCTTTTTACATTATAAAAGTCTAGAAACAACTATGTATCCTAATTTTCACATAAAACAAAAAAAAACTTACCATCGAACGCGCCGCTGCACACTAATTTTTATGTCGCGCGAGCGCGCGTTTTGCTCCCTTGTTGAACAGCCGAGGATAAAATATTTTTTCTAAACGGTTTTGGTTTGTCGCACGGACCTTTTGTCCGTGTTTGCATACCTTGTATATATTGACGTATTAGCGGGAATGACTTTTCGTTTAAATGGTGTGTTAGTTTTCTTATTTTCGGGATTTTAAAAAGGAAGATCCGCAAAATGGACGCGAATTGGGCCATGGACGCGAAAGGGCGAACTTACCCTAATAAGAGCTAAACTATTTAACATGTAACAACTTACAAGATAATAATTACTATACAACTTATTTTCTTGTGGTCAGCTTGACGCTTGTAGTAAAAATGGAAAATTTATTAAACGTGTACAGTTGTATTTTATTTTAATCTTAACTAATAATTATTTTTATGTATAATATAAGGGCTGAGGGCATTGAATAAATCAATAAAGATTAAAGACCCTTAGAATCATAGTGCTAGGCTTCACTTTTAAATAATTATGTATTTAATTAGGCATTTTGTTGTTACTCAGGTACTGGTTACTACATAAGTACTAACTTAAGAACCGCTTAGGCACTTACTAGTTACTCACGCCAGGAAATTGAATTTATTTGGTTATTGTCTTGGAGCGTCATACGGTCTAAGGAAGTCTACAGTAAGTATGGGATACATAAATTAATTTTTATTGTTACAGGCTTTAGAAAAGTTACACAAATTCAACAAAATAGGAGATAACACGTCATTGTATCTGTTGGTACTCTGTCGGTGCTATTTTAAGTAGGTAGTACGTCTTATTTAAAAAAAATCTTTCTATGAAATTTTAACAAAATCTTCTCTACCTGGTGTCCTTTATTTGTAAGATACAATATAGAATTCTTAACAATAAAATTCAATGGAATAATGCATCTTCATTGAACATTACGTTTGTAATTTTACCTCATAGGCAGATGTAAAAACATCGTTGGTGAAAATAGCGTCTTTGAATTCATTGAAAGAGACTTATGTATTTCGTTAAAAAATCGGCCAAGTGCGAGTCGGAATCGCGCACGAAGGGTTCCGTTATCCATACCATTATTTATGTAGAGCAAAATTAGGCCATAAATTGTGTTTTTTGTATGGGAGCCTCTCTTATTTTTTTATTTTATTTTAATATTATTATTAAATATTAAAGTACACATAATTATAACTAAGGATTTTGTGAAAAATTCAAGTACCTACCTGTTGCCATTTTGATATAGAGCAAAAAAGGCCAAAAAATCAAGTTTGTTGTATGGGAGCCCCCCTAAATATTCATTTTATTTTATTTTTAGTATTTGTTGTTATAGCGGCAACAAATATACATAATCTGTGAAAATATAAAATCTCTAGCTATTACCGTTCTTGAGTTACAGCCTGGAGACAGCAAAAAAGGCCAAAAAATCAAGTTTGTCGTATGAGAGCCCCCCTTAAATATTCATTTTATTTTATTTTTAACCCCCGACCAAAAAGAGGGGTGTTATAAGTTTGACGTGTCTGTCTGTCTGTCTGTCTGTCTGTCTGTCTGTCTGTCTGTCTGTCTGTCTGTCTGTCTGTGACATCGTAGCATCCAAACGGGTGGACCGATTTTGATATAGTTTTTTTTGTTTGAAAGCTGACATGACGGTGAGTGTTCTTAGCTATAGTTCATCATCATCAGCCTGCTCATTGCTGAAATATCACGGAATATCTGGTTCGTGATAGGACGATAAGCAACTTGCAGTCGTTTAATGGGTTTTATATTTTGCATCCTGGTTCGAGAGACTTATGAATATATACACATTATTGGAAAGTTGAACTGGTGGTGCAGCATCACCTGGTAATCAATAGGATACCCAACTCCTCACCAACTTAGAGCAGAGGTTTCGTGTTTGGGCTCATTTTAATTGCGACAACCAGTAAGACGTAGATAAACAGTAAATATTTGCATGCTGCTGCTGCAGCATCACCTGGATTCTATAGGAGCCAAGCTCCGTATGAACCTAAAGTGGAGGTTTCATGTTTGGGCTCATATTGATGGCCACATCCAAGAGGACATATTTTATAGATGGTATTCATTGGGATATGATCCATGGTCCCCCGACACACCTTGACAACAATTATGGACTAAAATATTACTTTACTCTTAGGAATGATTTAAACTTAAAGTCAGGAAATGTTATTTCATTACTTTTTAAAGTTTTTTGGCGGGGTTTTTTTTAAATTTCTTAATTTAATTTTATTAGTATTTGTTGTTATAGCGGCAAGTGGCAACAGATATACATATTCTGTGAAAATATCAAATCTCTAGCTATAACCGTTCTTGAGTTACAGCCTGGAGACAGACAGACAGACAGACAGACAGACAGACAGACAGACAGACAGACAGACAGACAACGAAATCTTAGTAATAGGGTCCCGTTTTTACCCTTTGGGTACGGAACCCTAAAAAATTAAGCTCGCGCGGTACCTATCTTTACACAATATATAAAAATAACAATGAAAACTTTTATATTTATTCAATGATAGTGCTTAAGTATTTAATTATATTTTATATGAAGGTATCAAGTCAAGTAAGTATATTATGTATCAACTAGAACAGCTGCCAATAATAATAATTTATGTTAAATGAGGAATTACTGAAATAATCGGCCAAGGTGGAGTCGTACTCGTGCACTAAGGGTTCCGTACCGTTATAGAATATAGACCAAAAATAGGCCAAAAATTGTGTTTTTTGTATGGGAGCCCCCCTCAATTTTTGAAGTAGTTTATTTTAATTTTTATTATCAATTTTAATAATTAAACATAGGTACAGTACAACTGAAGATTTTGTGAAAATAATTTCAAGTGCCTGTCTGTTGCTGTTCGGTCGAATAAGGCCTCCTCTGTAAAGCAAGAAATACACGGTAGCTCAGAACAGATTTACAGAGCGGAGGTCAACACTTTCTTGACAGACTGTACGAAATGCGAATGCTCATGGCTTGTGCGGCTGTGCGTTATTTGTAAAAAAAAATGCTGTTAGTGTCAACTTGACACTGACATAACAAAAGTCATCAGTTATCAGTATCTGTCAAAATGGCACGTCAGCAACAAGATGTCGATGAGCTTTTTGAGATTAAAAATGCGTTTTATATTGGAAATTACCAGCAGGCAATCAACGAAGCACAAAATCTAAACGTAAGTTATGTATTCTATTTAATTTTTACCTTAAATTTTCAGTATAAATGCTGATAAATACCACCGAAATATTGACTGTTAATACACGTCATGTTTTGTTGTTTTAGTCCAATATTCAAGCAGAATTTAATTATTTACAACAATAAAGACCGTAGAATATCCTATTTAATGTTTTATATCATAGAACTTTTCACTGCAATACCAACTTAAAAGTAGTTTATAATTTGACACTTAGTGAAATATTGTTTTACAGCCTTCAACTCCCCTGATTGCGTTGCAACGGGATGCCTACTTATACAGGTCCTACATAGCTCAGGGGAGCTTCAGAATAGTGCTACAGGAGCTGAAGACGGCAGACCCTCTGCTGCAACCCCTAAAGACCTTAGTGGATTATCTGTCACCCGGAGCAAATAAACCTGCTATTGTTGCTGATATTGATGCTAGGGTATGGTTTTTTTTAATTTTGCTTATCTATATTATCCATACTAATATTAAAACTGTTAAAAGTATTTGTTTATGTTCGTATACTTTACACCCTGATTTTGATGCAGTTTTTTAGACAAAGTATCAGGAAGGAGGCAAGATATTTTTAAGAAATTAAAAATCACACATGATCTCATGTGTGATGTTGTGTGTTGTATTTAAAAAGTGCCAATGCAATAGTCAAGTTATTTTTTCTACTTTACCGTTTGACCTTATTTTTCAGTTGTGTCTTGCATTAAAAGAGAACTGATATCATTCCAGGTTAACAAAGGTACAGAGCTGTCAAATGAGATTTTCCTCATTGTTGCGGCGTCCATCTACTACCATGAAGACAATTATGAAGCCGCCTTGAAGTAAGTTATAAAAATAAAGAAATGCTCGAATTTTGTGCAATTATTGGGGTTTATTACGAAGATCCTGCTTTAATCCAATTCTCTCTGAAATCTGAAATCAGTGTCACTAGTAAAGTACTATATACGTAAAATGGAGTTAACTTCTTGAAAATAAGTTAACTCCATTTTATTGTTATAAGGTTTTAAAATAAAAATTGCTTATTTCTTTTAAAATCTAAGTTTTAAAATATGAAAGCAACCAATTTTGCTAAGTATCATATTCTAAAACTCTCTGTTTGAAATTTGACATTGTCACATTCTAGAATTCTGCATGGAGCTGAGTCTTTGGAGCTCCGTGCGTTCACACTGCAGTGTCTGCTCGCTATGAACCGGCCCGACCTTGCTCGGAAACAACTGAAGCTGCTGCAAGATATTGAGGATGATGCAACACTTACACAGCTGGCGCAAGCCTGGCTCAACCTGTCACAGGTACGCTTATAACTTAATCTGATGTTGACTAAGACCAGACTAACTAATTCATGTTGTAATGATAACTACATGGATGAGTTAGTTGTATTTTATTCTTTTAAACCACTATATTATCAATGATTTGTTAGATATATCATGTCAAGTAACTTTATGCTGTGCTACTCTAGCAATGTCTCTTGGCTTTTTCTCTGCTAGTAATTGATGTATGAAATGAAAATCTATTGGTGTGTTGATATCAGCTTATGAGTTACTAGCTGTCCCGGCAAACGTTGTTTTGCCATTTAAAGTATATTTTCTACATCATCAGTTGATACATGTTTTACCCCCTCTTTTGTCCCCTAAGAGGGTGTGGGGGGGGAAGGTCATACACCAGATGTTAAGTTGAAAAACACAGTTAATACCTAATATGAAGTAAGTCCACTAAAGAAAAAAGTTGTATACAAAATCTGACCCCTCTTTGGTCCCCAGAGAGGGTTGAGAGGGGAGGGGGGGGAGGATTTTTATACACCAGATGTTGAGTTGGAAGAAGACAAATATAATATATCTGTGAAAACCGTATGCAAATCGGATCAGTAGTTTTCGTGTTAAAGAAAAAAGTTTGATACAAAATCTGACCCCCTCTTTTGTCCCCTTAGAGGGGTGGGGGGAAAAATTTTATACACCAGATGTTAAGTTGGAAGAAGATAAATATATCTGCGAAAACCACATTCAAATCGGATCAGTATTTTTCGTGTGATGCTGGAACAAACATACAGACAGACAGAAAGAGTGACAGACAGACAGACAGACAAAAAACTAACCACATTTTTGGCTTCTATAGCGATGTAGTAACAAAGGTGTAATTTCGGGTGTCATTTCATATCTTTTATATGTACAGAATTTTCATTTCTACAACAGAATATTGTCTTCCTCCCGCACGCGCTTTGGTGACGCCCACTATCGTAATATTTTAATTTCGCCATAATTTCAAAACCAAACGTCCAATTTTAATCATTCAAAGACCAAATATTATCTACATAAACTGTACTTAGTGATAAAATAATTTATTTTGATAAGGATTAATAGCGTGAGTAAAATATATCCGTTTAAATGTAGTCCAAAAAAAATTCAGGATTTTTAAATAAATAAATGGTTATTGTGCCTCACTCGACATAGATAGTTATAGTGTGTCGCGGACTTTTTTGTAGATATTTATGAGATCTACAATTACTTAGAACATTTTATGGTACCATCTTTTATAGTTTAGGCAGCGTACGCAAAATAAGTAACTTTTCTAGCTGATTTTTTACACCTTGCGTCCGAAAAACTCAAATATCTTACGGAACCCTACTTTTTTCCAAAATAAAATGTAGCCTATGTTCAGCAGAAATAATGTAAGATTCCAATATCAAAAGAATTTTTCAAATCGGTCCAGTAGTTTCGGAGTCTATTCGACTCAAACAAACAAACAAACAAACAAACAAAAAATCAAATCTTTCCTCTTTATAATAGTAGTGTAGATGCCAGATGGCACACCAGGTATTAACTTCACTAATAATTATTATGAAGTTTGATAATAGTACTAGAGTCACATAAGCTACATGGTTAACTGTAAACTGGTATTGCAGGGTGGACCAGGAGTGCAGGACGCGCACTACAGTATACTGGAACTGTCAGAGCGACTCGGTGCTTTAGGCGCGGGACCCGCCGCGGTCGGCGCTGCCGCCGCCGCTGCTAGAGGTATTGTTTATACTTTATCTTTTGATTAGTACAGAAAAATACTAATTCTGATTTAAGATTTGTTTTAAGCGTGAAATCGTAATAAAATGTGTCATTGGCAATGGCACATTTTATTGTAATAATAATTATTTCTTATAATCGAAATACATTCCCTGTACTAGAATCCCCCTTGTCATAGTTTAAACCTACTGCTGCGTACGACTACAGCCTAGACCAGCCTTTCCCAAAGTGGGCGGTAACGCCTTGTGCGCGCTGAAGGTCTAAGGGGTTTGGGACCCAGAAAAAATGGGGGCGTTAAATTTATTTTGTTCTTAAAGTGGGCAATAGACAAAATAAGTTTGGGAACCCCTGGCCTAGTCTAGACATAAAACATTTTCGTGATATGTAGTGGATTCTGGCGCCCAGTACCACTCCCAATAGAGGCGTTGTGAATCTTGTGATTTAAAATAGAGAGTATAGAAACCAGCATTGCCTTATATTTTTTAATTCCTTTGTTTTGCTACATACATGTTATTGATGTTATACAATGGTGTGTATTTGTTCCTTGTAGAGAATTCATTCTGAAAGTAGCAGCACTGAAAGACTAATTTTTTACACTTTTGTATGGGCAAGTGCCCCAGCGTCACGAGTTTTCCTATACAAAAGTGAAAAAAAAAATTGGCGTTTCAGCGCTGCTACTTTCACAGTGAACTCTCTACGAGGGACATGCACACACCCTAAAGTATTATCACTTAGTATTGTCACACTCTGTACATTCATGTGTTCCTGGTAGGTATGTGGGAGGAGGCGGAGCAGATGCTGACGGAGGCGCAGGTGCGCGCGCCGCAGCAGCCCGAGCTGCTGCTGGGGCTGGCCGTCACCGCGGCTCACAGCGGCAAACCGTCTGAGGTGAGTACCAGGGGAGCAGAAGTGTTACACTTATGTGTTAAAGTAATTGCAATGTCTCCTGTGTGTCCTCGTCTACTTTATTTTCCAATGTAAAAGACAAGGATAAATCATTCCCTGCCTTTCAATTGCAACATTCCACGTTGAGAATTATGTCCCATTTTGTGCCATAACGTGCTAGCACTCTCAAACCAATTCAGGCCTTGTACCATGAAACTGTTTTGAGACTCGAGCAATCGGATGAGAATGCCGCGTCCTACTCTAACAAACGTGAAATGACGTTGTTAGAGCAGGACGCGGAATTCTCGTCCGATTGTGTGAGTCTCAAAACAGTTTCGTAGTAGGCCTACGGGTTTGTGCGTCACTGCGTCGCATAATGGTGCCGGTTGGTAGCGTGCGACATGAAGCAATTGCAGACAACGTGTCGCAAAGACTCTACTGGTTTGTATGTATTTCTATGAACTACCCTCCGTAGCTAGCGACATTTATAGAAATACTACTTGTACTGATATTATGTATTCTGTGGAAATACATAGATACCCATGTCGCGACGACACGTCGTCTGCTGCCGCTTCATGTCGCCGGCTTCCAACTTGTACTTGTACTGCAATTTGAAAACAGGGATTGTGTAACTCAGCGGTTCTCTAACATTATTGGTGGCGGAAGAACCCTTTTAAAAAGTGACCAAAAAATAATGTTTTGTGTTTGAATGAATTGTCTCCATGCTGGTGTCTAATGGTGCGCTTATACGGGCAACTAAAATTGCTCAACTCCAGTCAATTCTCGTCAACTTTGACGTCACTACTACATCAAGCAATTCGCGGCAACACAATATTGCGCAATACAATATTGAGTGATGTGGCCATAGAATGTTTGAGCGATATGACATTGAGCGATTGCTCCAGATCGCTCCATTCGTGTCGCCGAGCAATTATAATTTGTAGCCGTAATTATTGCCCGTGTAAGCGCTTCTTAATGAAATTTCAAAAACACTTTATCGCTCGCGGAGCCCTTAGGGCCGGGGCCCGGGACACATAAACACGATACGACGTCGTGTCGTACCACGATGCGGCGTCGTTTCACGATGCGACGTCGCGTCGTGGGAATCTACGACGAGTATTGTAACGTGCCACGATATACGGCACGACGCCGTCGATACAATGGAGGGTGAATTGTCGCAGTTATATTTCGAGAAATGGATCGCACTAGACGCGTCCTGCTCCTGCTGTTGTTAAGAAGACGGATAAAGAAAAGACGGAAACTCAGAAGACACTAGATCAACCTCAATAGCATCCGTACATCTTTGAATTTTGAATCACAACTGTGGCACTGACACAGGAACGCATCGTGAGTTTCTACGACGCGACGTCGTGCCGTGTATCGTGGCACGTTACGATGTCGCGAAGTAGTTTTTTACGATGCTCGTCGTAGAGTCCCACGACGCGACGTCGTATCGTGAAACGACGCCGCATCGTGGTACGACACGACGTCGTATCGTGTATATGTGTCCCGGCCGTAAGAGCCAGTCCACACGGCGCGTTGCGGCGACGCAGCACTGCCGTTTGACGCATAGCCGGCCACACGGGCGCTGCGCCATCGCAGCGTTATTACGAAGCAGTCCTCCCGCTTCCCGCTTCGTCTTGGGGGCTGCTGTCCGTCATATTGTGTGCGTTGCGGCGACGCAGCGCGCCGTGTGAACACCTTGGTTATTTGTATGTGTCGTAGGATTATTTGATAAATCGAATTTTCGCGAAAATTCTAGGGATTTTTCGAAATGCCTTAGTAACATTGCACATTCTTAACGCTGATTGGCTTGATTTTTGCTTACTGGCCAATTCTTATTCTGATTGGTTACTATCTTTTCCTGTGTATCTTTGAGGTATTACACCGTAGAATTACAAAGGACATAACCTCAGAATTCTGGTTCTGTTAAACTTTCAGCACTAATTTCAAATGTATCAGTCATTTTGTATTTCCGGACACACTTTTAGATAACTTTTCACACTAATTTTCAAGTCCAACTGCAATTTTAAACACATTAAATATCAAAAACTGCTAGCTCGCTTACAAAAACAACCACAAACAAAACAACGCGTGACAATGAATTGACATTTAAAACGTCAAGTCTTCAACCAATCAGAGAAGATGTTGTTGTCAGGCGCTTAAACCGACCAATCAGTGATTTCTTTCGATAATAACTAACGATTGGTTTCGCAATCGTACTAAGGTGACTCGCATTTTCGCGAAAACACTACCTTTTGTCAGCATGATTGAAAAATGTAATCAACATTATCTAATTATCCGTGTTTTCGCGAAAACCCTAGAATTTTCGCGAAAATTCGATTTATCAAATCATCCTACGACATAATGTAACACAACGCAACGGCAGCGCTGCATCGACGCAACGCGCCGTTCGGACTGGCTCTAACAAGGCTTTTGCGGAGCCCCAGGACTCTGAGCACACTTTGGGAATCGCTGGAGTAGCTTATGCATTGACTATTTCAGGTGTCAGCGAGGTATTTGGCGCAGCTACTGGACGCTCACCCTGACCATCCGTTCTCCAAGGAGTATGCTGCCAAGACCAACGAAATCAAACGCCTGGCCGCACACTATCAGCCTTCCGTGCCGAGCTAGATTAGTCCCTAACACGTATGCACAGAGTTTATTATTCCATAATTATTACGAAATATAAGACATAATATCCAAAAAAGATTTTGTTTTTTTCCATGTCTTGAATATTCCTGTAGGGTACAAAATATGACGAATTACATAAATACTGTTATCTAATCTACCAATGCGTACTAACTCCTCGCCAGTCGCCACAGAAACCTTACTGAACTAAATATAACAGACGCGAGGTATTTTGTACTCTTGACACTATATGCTATGGTAAAGCTACTTCTGCTTTTATATAGTAATGCCTTGAAGGTTTTGACCTTTACCTTTATGAAAATCATGAAAAAAGAAGGATTTTATAAGTGCCCAACTTTAGGCTTTTGCCTAAGCTGTAGTTATAAAGACACAAGTCTTAGCATAATTTAATAGAAACTATAATCATAATCTGTGTCCTGCTCATCATCATCATCCTGCCGCGTGATGTTGGCCAGCAGGTGGAGCTGGCGCAGCTTCGCGTCTATCTCCGATATCTCCTGCGCCTCCGTGCTCTCCTGGTATCTCGATCGCGAATCTGTCGTCGACTCTTCGTGGTATGCAGCTTCGCTGTATTCACCTAAAATACAAAAAAATGTTTAAGGAATGTCTGTCATGCTGGTTGGTATAGTAGAAATAAGTAATAACGGTGTTGCAAACTTGTCGCCAATCCAAAACTTGTATAAGTACGTCATGTGTTGCCAACTTGCCACCAGTTTTTGCATTTTTTTTACCGCGAAAGTGCTGCCTACTAGCTATCCTAAAGTGCCTACAGCTAGCTAGTCTGAAATCCGAAACATGACAGGTGCTGCCACCTATAGTTACTGCACATTTCCTATACCTATTAGGAGAGTTGCAACTTTCAAATAATTTTCTGAGTTATGCTGACTACCGTTAGAAGTTTCTACTTACTTTTTGAGAATAGTAAGTATACAGATATGAAATAGTTACAATTGCTTATACAAAAACACTATCCCCGCGTTCCATTTGACGTTAAAAACGATCAAAACGCTCAAAATAGGAGGCATTTTGAACGTTTTGATAGTTTTTAACCATAAAGTTAATATACCTAGCGGAATAGAGAAACAAAGGCCTGAGCAAGCGAGATGTCACTATCAGTAACACTGCGTGGTAAAAAGAGACGTGTGATACATGACAGCAGCACTCTTTTTTGACGTCCATCAGCCCGGATCAGCCCGGTTGACAATTTAATCTCATAAAATTCATATTCAATCATGATTGTGTAAGTGTATACGTACACATATTTTTCACACAGATGAAATCCAATTTCGGTTACGTTTGACAGCTTGAGTTTGTTGCTCTATTCCACTAGGTTTATTAACTTTATGTTTTTAACATCAAATGGAACGCAGGCTAAGTATCATTATCTTTTCAAAGGCACTTTCTTTCTGAAGGAAAAAAAGTAAAAAAAATACCTTCAGGCGAAACATCCACAGCGTTGTCTCTGGCCTGCACGGCCGGCGCGGTGTACGCTTCGAGCTCCTGCTCTCTTCTGTTCTCCTTGTCTAACTTTTCCAGTTTCTTCTGTCGCCGCCACGCCTTTTGCAGATTAAATCGCTCTGGACTAACGACATTTTAATGTAAGTTTAAAGCCAAATTTTACTAAGGGCCTGTTTCACCTCTTCCTGATAAAGTGCCGGATAGGCTATCCACAACTTTTTGACAGAGTATGGAGAATCTGTCAAAAAAGCCTATCCGGCACTTTATCAGGCTGATGTCATTATCACATAAATGTTGTACTTACGTTTCGTTTTAAGTTACATAAGCACGCAAAGAGCCCGTTGGCCGTTACCTCTTAACCTCTAAACCGATTTTGATGTAAGGTGGATAATTAAGCCCCGGGAAAGAACAAAGGATAGTTGTTATAACTAAAGTTTTAAATGTACGGTTTACAAAAGAAACCTAAAGCTGCGCGTCCACCGGATCGTACCTAATCGGTGCGGACGTATTGTGAGTATAGTATTCGTTGATGGACGCGCAGCTTAAAACTCAACACTGCGCCTTTCTCTTCCATTTTTTATAGTGAATGTAAAGCCTGCCAGAGCGTGGCTATCTAACACGGTATGGAATGGCTTACCGTTCTCCGTCCTTGTAAACCCTGGCCTCCAGGTTATGTATGTCGTGTCGCATGTCAGCCAGCAACAACAGCATGAGGTCCAGGGAGCCCTTTGGCCCCCGAGCGCCGCGCGGCCCCCGGGCCCCCGCGTCTCCCTTAGGGCCTTCCATACCTGGTGGGCCAGGCGGACCCTGAAAAAAAAAAACGAATAACTTAGACCTGCCTCTTTAAAGCACGTTGTTCACAGACGTAAGAAATTGTATGTGCCCTTGTCTCTTATGTTGGAACTTGGAAAGGTAGCTTGTCTGTACAAGAACAAGGACCTACACCTTATCATGTCTACTACAGCTGCCGCAAGCATACATTATGCACTATAATGTCGCTCTGACATATAATATTATCATTTATCTCCCTATACGTAGGTTAAAACTTGTATGCATGACGCTCGGGCGCTTGCTCATACAAATCACAAAAAAACTGCTCTTTCAGCGCTGCCACTTTCACAGGGAACTCTATATAAGCGAGCTAAAGCAACACATACAAACCCTAAAGTATTATCACTTAGTTTTGTTACACCTAACACCTTGCAGATAATACGTAGACGTACCCTCGGCCCTCTCTCGCAGCGGCAGTACCCGCCCTCTAGCGGCGCGGTGGCGTCCAGCACGCGGTACATGTACGTGCCCTCCGCGAAGCGGTCATCCTCTGAAAATTAGCAATTAGTATAAAATATAATTATAACAGCGCTAAGAAACAATGAAACAGCCCACCACACCACACACGTCACACAGTGTTGTACCACAATAGGTTGTTGTATAAGGGCCAACCCACACGTACCGTGATCAATCAACGGTTGAGTTTAATTTCAACTCGACATATCCACGCGCTCCCGAACTTAAGCTCCTTGACTATATCCATGATGGGATACTCTGCTAATATATTATATGAACAATTAAACAAATTACATAAAGGTTCATTCTTACCTTCTCCCTTCAACGCTGGGTTTTCCAACAGCTTCTTGAGTATCCCCTGCGTGGTTCTCAGCTGGTCTGTCAACTGCTTGACCTTCCGCGATAGCCACGAGACAGTGTCGCACGGCGCGTAGCAGCGAGAAGACGCTCGGATTAGTGGGAGAGGCTCCTGTAATATTATGTTTGCCTGTAGGAAAAAGCTGGGAAAAAGCATATTGGACACGTGCTATACGATATAGCCTATATCGTCTATCGTGCTATTGTCGTCCGTCAAGCCGTCAAGCCGGTGGACTGGCTCGAGCCAGTCCACCGGCTTGACGGACGACTAATTATGTATTCTGTGACACGGCGCGTTGCGTCAGCGGTGCGTCGACGTAGCGCTGCCGTTGCGTTGTTTTACATACAAATAACCAAAGTGTTCACACGGCGCGCTGCGTCGTCGCAACGCACACATTACGGACAGCAGCCCCTGAGACGAATCAGGAGGAGGTGTTTACGTCAAGACTGCATCGTAATAACACTGCGATGACGCAGCGCCCGTGTGGCCGGCTATGCGTCAAACGGCAGCGCTGCGTCGACGCGACGCTGACGCAACGAGCCGTGTGGACAGGCTCCGTAGTCCGTAGCCCTACCGTAGCGCTATCGAGTATCGACGGATTGGATCTACGGATAGCTGCGGCTATCGCCCGTTCTCGCGTCCTATGCTTGGTACTAGGAAAACAAGATCAAGTAGCAATAATTGCCAATAAATAACGGTGCGTACGCGTAGGGCATCTGCGGATAGGCCTTTGGCCAAGAAGTATTCTTGCGCCCTATCTTAGCTACTAGGGAGGCAGGAGTCTATATAGGAGTAATACCGGTAGCGCGATGGGTATCGATATCGGCTGACTGCCGAGTTTTCTTGGTGGCAACTGGCAACGTCGCGTCGCGTTGGCACTTGGCCATACCCTCGTCGCTTCTTATCCACATCTTATCCTAGCTACTAGGGAAGTAGGAGTAGATAGGAGTAATACCGGTAGCGCTATGGGTATCGGCTGGATGCACTTCCTCCCGTCGTTGGCCAGGGTATACGGTGAGGAGCACTCGCAATGATGGCCGCCGGGGTCGTTGATACACCGCTGCTGACAACCACCGTTGTCGACCGCACACTCGTCAATGTCTGATAACAGTTGGGTAAAGACTAAAGAAGTGTGAAAAGTTGAAAACTGGTGGGGTGTGTGGAAATGATTCTGTCCAAAACCGATTAAAAGATTGTTTTGTGGTAGCCTAAATATCTATTTTATTGTTTTTAGCATTTCTTTTTCTTGTAATAAAAACAGAAAAATGTCTTGTTCCGTGAAAATTACCTATAAAAATTATACCTACCGAGGCAATACGGCTGCGTCCTCCGCCTATAGCTGTCGGCATCGAACCTGAACCCCTGGTGGCAGCTGCACCACAACCGCTCCTCCACCACCGAGCACGCCTGCTCGCACATCTGCAAGCTGCACGGGTCCATGGACTCTGGAATACACCTGGAGGAATAATTTAAGCTCAATAAAATAATTAGTACCTAGAATCTAGATTGTGGTACCTGATAATTATTATTATATTGTGCTGATAAGTGATACTCGATGTAAATTACCTTATTATCACGATTCACGAGTCTGTAGTAGCTCTATGCGTTATGAGTTATGACTTATGGACTATGGTGGAACAAATACACAATAGATACATAATTATTAATTACACACATAGATAGGTAAAATAATTTACCCTAATCTTTGGCTTTTGTCGGACTCGGGACTCTTTGACTCCCAAATCTCAACTCTCAAGCGGCCACATACGGCCGCGAGAACAATAGATTTCCAAGAACCCGCGATCGAAGTATTATGAAACAGAAATCTCACTGTTGAACGAAAAAATTAGCTTCCCTGTCCCGGTGCAATAATTGTAAATGCCCTTCAAAATAAACACCAAAAGACTGAAGAGAGATTCTATCGCCGTTTCCATTGCCGTTTGCACATAATAAACAAAACCGCGATTTTCACTTTAATCCCGTTTTACCGGGTCGCCGGGATCCCACGGGTACCAGGGTCGCATGGCGCCCCAGGAGCTCACCGGCCGGCGACGTGGCGGTACCCAGCGCAGCACCGCACGCGGATGCACTGCATGTCCACGCCGTCCACGTGGCACATCTCGCGCGAACGCTGCAGCCGATCCGACGGGCAGCTCATCTCGTCCATGCTGAAAATAGTAAGTGGTAAGTACAGGTGGTTAAAGCTTATCGCTCATTAGTGCGTCCAGTCTCCAGATGAGGCGTTTTACGCGCGAAGTCCATACGCGCGTTTTAATTTCTATTGCATCCAGATACCGCGTTTTTACTTTTTACGCTACAAACATGGACTCGAAGTTATCACGCTCCAATCAAATACGTCCATTCGTAATGGCCTCGCGCGTAGTGCCTGCAATGGCACCCAAGTATCTCGACTCGCGCGTTTTACGGGCTAGTCGAAAGTTCCGCTCATTGCAAGCGTTTTACGCGCGAGTAAGAAAACGCGCGTAGGCATCTGGACGTATGTAGCTCTAGTATCCCGGATACGCGCGTACATTTATTTATAACCATGCTTTGAAGTTCTATGTCTATGTCTATGCTGAAATGTGATGGTAAGACTTAAGAGTCACGGTTACACGGTCAGTCTGGCATCAGTTCAGTCCATCAGTCTGAGACTGACGCCAGAATGGTAGCCGGAAAGTACATAGTAAAAATAATCGGCCAAGTGCGAGTCCGACTCGCGCACGAAGGGTTCCGTACCGGTATAGAGTGAAAGTAGACGAAAACTTGTGGGGGGTCAAAAAAAAACACCACACGTAATTTGTGGACGCCCCCTTATCTTATGCTAAGCCTAGGAAATTCCACGGTAGGAAAGCAAAAGAGACACAGATTTTATCGAAAAACTGTCAGATCATGACTAACTTTGTCTACTCTATCGTAAGAAAGAAACTCTTTCTATAAGCCGCCATGCAAGGCGGTGGATAAGAATTATACCAGTAGGTACTAAGGCAACAGAAGCCCGCAGTATTCTTGAGTTCATTGTCCTGCAAATTAAACCGCCGCTTTTGAAGACAGTAGGGCTGCCAGCCACAAATTAAAAAAAACTGTAAGTTTGAAGTTGAAGTAACCAGCCAAGTGCCCGGTACGGCACTTGGCTGGTTACTTCAACTTCAAACTGAAGAAACTGAACTCATAGTGCGAGATAGTAGGCAAAAATTGTGTTTTTTGTATGAGTATCCCTTAAATACCCTTAATAATTAATATTAATTTTATTTTGTTTGATAAAAGATTATAGTATAAGGCTGCGTTTCCACCAGAGATATTGTGTTGCGACTTGCGAGGAATGTATTTTAAAGAACCAATAGAATCGCTTCATTGACGTGACCTCGCTCAGCGCAGCGATTCTATTGGATCTATGGAGTGAAGATGGAGGAGAACTATCTTATAGGGGGATATTTGAAAAAGTGTCCAGCTGTACACAGTAAATAACAGTTGAAAAATCCTCCGAGAGTGGCGCTAGCTGCAGCAAAGGGTATGGAATGAATCAAGAATGAATGTACAAAATATAAATTGAAGTTAGCCGAATAGCTAAGTCACAGAATTACTGGGTTAATACCAATATATTTTGAAAAATGTAACCTAAAATAGCTAAAATAAAAGCTGCTAAATGATTTAAAATTTACCTTGTTGCTACTGTAGCGCTACCCTAATTTAACGCATTTCAGCGGACACTTTTTACACACAGAGATAGTTCTCCTCCATCTACACTCCAATTCCATAATTGGATCTTAAAAAATAAAAACACATTCCTCGCAACACATATCTGGTGGAAACGCAGCCTTAGTATCGTTTATTAAAATTATGTATTTCAATTAAATAAAACGAGTTAGTTACAACTTACGAGTTACAACAATATAAAATAATATGTATTTATATTATACTAGAGTCTGTAGGTGTTTTTGTTTACATATTTGTTTTGTCTAGCTTTTTATAGATGACCCAGGATTGTTAAACTAATATTATATTATCTGTGCCCAGGCCGCTGATTAAAAATCATTATGGACGTCCCAGGATACCTAGGGCATATCCTGGAAAAACAGGACTGTTGGCTGTTGGCAGCCCTAAGACAGGCCCTTATGTTATAAATAGTGAGCTCTTTCTTGGAAGGGCTTACCGCTTAACCCGTTTGTAGTCTACTGTGTTAATAGACAATAGTCCCAGTGCATTGTTGTTTTGTTTGATTATAATGCTGTATAGTACACTGTATAGTATATAATCAAAGGTTGCTTTTGACTGATTTTTCAAATAGGAGGAAGTTACTTGTTAAAATACTTTGCAATCAAAAGGAAACTGTTCTGATCCTTTTAATGTTGACTCTATCAGTAAATACATACATAATATAGCCTTTTTACGCCCTGTGCGAACTTCTATAACTGCGCCCTTGGTTTATTTTTTAGATATTATCTTGTACTCAGAGTAATGCTATGTATAGGCCTCTCTGGTCTGGCCATTCTTGCGCCCCCCAGAGTGTTCGCGCTGTGCCTGGGCACCGGTCGGTGGCACCGCCGATTTACGGCACTGGACTATGTAGGTAGATTGTAGATTAGACTTATGGTTAATTACTCGTATTCATCCTAAAAAGTAATGTTTGGAACGTGAAAGTATGCACACTAGGTAACCTCTTTACGAATGAACACATAATATTATCGGGTAGGTGGACCGTGGAGATATATTTTAAGTTTGAGAGAACTTATACTTAGGACGAAAAAAATATTGCCAGGACTGTAATACTTTGCACAATCTCTTGACTCATCCTAGTAATCAGCTCGATTTATTAAAAAGTTTGGCAATAGATAAAATATATTATGTAGTTTTAACACAGAAATTAACTCAGACTTAAGTACTCTAGCTGGCAATAATTTGACATAATATATTTATTTAAAGTATAATAAAAGATAAAGTGTAGAATTTGCCAATATGTCATAACTCATAAGATAACTTTTGATACTGTCAAGGTTGTCCGTTATCTGTATTTGTTTGTTTTGGCTCACGCGTAAAAATGGGTCACATAAAGTAGCGTAATTCATGATCTAATCGTTAACTAAAATAGATTCTTTATGAGTGCGGAAACGACGCGGTACGGGAGATCAGAGGGATGTGTCACAACTCAGAGTAGAGCATAGACATAAATATTAGAGTAGAGAGTTGAATAATACAATAATCAAATAGACTTTAGAATAAAATATGACAAAATAATTATATTCCAGAAGAGGAAAAGAGAAAAATAACTTTACGAAACGCACGGTAGAGTCATCAGATGTGTGTTATTTTTTATTTGGCGCTGATAATTTAATTTTTTGTCGAGCTTTGAAGTAATTAATGACGACAGTCGACAACTAGGCTAAAGGCGTCTCATAAGCTTAGCAGTTACCACTCTTACCAGTGATGTGTATAAGTTACTACCTAGTTAGTTTCTAAGGTAAGTACTAAAAGCTAAGATGAGGCTCTACTTTTAGATGTCTGACTGTTGACATAGATGAGTTTAACTCCCGGAAGTCGAATTATATTTCATTTGTTTACGTCTTGACTTGTTTCTTAATAAGTTAACTATACCTTTATAATTATTTTATCAAATGCTTGAAGCGAGCCCTGCACGAACAACGGTTTTTATCGGATAAATCTAATGTATTTTCTACAGTTAAATTCTTCTAGCTTTTAAGGGTTCCTTTAAAATGATTCCCATAATATGCACTAAGTACTTACCAAAATACCAACAAATTAACATATTCACAAATCACAATGCACATCGGATGCGGTTTCCGCACTGATAAGGGAGTGATAACACGGTTCACTTACACGTCGAAACCGTCGTCATGGTAACCGTCTTCAGCGAAATACCCGTCGTCCTGTCGACAAAACACCAAGGCAGCAGAACCCAACAGGAGTGCGGCAAACGCCGTCGGCGCGCGCATCTCGACTGCGCGCGGAGACGCCCAAACAATTTATCATCAAGTACATCTTTGTAGGTACTGACTACTGCATGACTGTGGTACATTGATAATATAGTATACGCTGTTGAAATTATTCATGTGAATGCATCGCTTTGATGGCGTGCAGTGCCGAGTGCGTAATTGCGTACTGCGTAGTACGAATACGAATCATTGAAAAATAAAAGACAATTTTAAAAGCTTACATATCAAAGGGTAATAACTGTATTTTAAAAAGATAAAACCGACTTCAAAATTGTACGTAATTGAGAATGAAAACTTCCTATCTCCAAAACTACTGAACCGATTTTGATGAAACTTGCACTATTCCCTAAGTTGAACAATACCTAGTACAATAAAAAAAGAATCACTCAAATCGGACTTGTAGTTCCGGAGATATGCGTGAACAAACATAAAAACATACATACATACATATATACATACATACATACATACATACATACATACATACATACATACATACATACATACATACATACATACATACATACATATACACTTTGGCACATTTGTTCAGAAGCTGTTAACATATGCAAAAACTGGGCAGTTCTGGAAATATTACATACATACGCGTCGAATTGATAACCTCCTTTTTTTGAAGTCGGTTAAAAACGGGACTTTCAGTCTAGTGACTAGTCCATAAAATTAATATACCTAGCGGAATAGAGCAATAATCTCGAGCTGTCAAACGAAACCATGAACATGAATTCTATTGAGATTAAATTGTCAACGTGCCGATACGTGCCGACTGGACGTCAAAAAAAAAAGTTCTGCTGTCATGTATCACACGTCTCTTTTTACCACGCAGTGTTACTGATAGTGACATACTCGCTTGCTCAGGCCTTTGTTTCTCTATTCCGCTAGGTATATTAACTTGGTCTAGTCTAAAGTATATTATTCAATTTTCATGATCTAATTGTTAACTAAAACCAATAATATTATATCAAAAACTCGACTAAAACTATTACGATATAAGCTAGAAACTGTTAGTAATTATAGCTTTTGTTTTTAGTATTCATCATTCGCTGAATATTTATGAGACTCTATGAATAACTTGACAATCAATTCTGATGTAAATCCCAAGTCCCAACTAAGAATAAAAGAAACTTATGAAATCACTTTTCAAAATTATTCAACAAGTATTCAGTTTAAAAATGGTTCCTAATAAATAACATTTCGATCATGTAAAGCCTAAAGAGAAAACTAAAATATTATTATGTTCAATAATTGTATTGTGATTAAAAATGTTACTTTTGTTGTGCTTTTATCCACATGACAATAATAATAATTATTATTCTCTACGGGAATTAGGATTTTTCCTCGAAAGGCTTTAGAGGAAATTCGCACCTCTTGTTGCGTCATCTGGGCCTAGTACACTGGCAGGGGTAACCTGACGGCTAGGGGTCTTCTAGGGGTGATCTACCGACACGGAATTCTAGAACTTTTTTGCCAACTTTCTGTTTCTTTTGAAACAACTCTCCTCTTTCTATGCTCAGTTGTATCATAAATATATTTATTATTTGACCGATTTCCATAAAAGAGGAGGGTTATCTCCAAGTAAAGCGTTTATTTACGTTTAGATCAAGATGATATTTTGTAAGTTGTAACATTGACTGTTCAGCATGTTATTTCTCGCAAGTTGCAAAGACTTCCTATTATAGTCATAATATAGTATTTAATATTGTAGTCATTTTATGTGGTTTATTATTTTAGAGTAAATAAAGATAATGCTTGTGAAGAATCGTTATTCATTAGTCCAGAGGCGGCGTAAGGCGTGGGCGGTGTGGGCACCCCTTGGACCACGATATATTTTTTAAAGGATTTACAAGGTTTGATACCCAAATATTCATAAAAAAAGTTTTATGAATAAAAGTTTCAGTACCTATTAAAAAAAATCTTTCTCTCAAAAAATAACTGTCTTCTTGCGCCACCCATCAGGGGGTTTCGCAAGATATAATATAATCTTGCCCACATTAAATTTAGGTCTTGTCCCGCCACTGTTCATTACATCACTTGTACTTGTAAACTAAGGGCCTGTTTCACCACTTCCTGATAAGTGTCGGATAGGCTATCCACCACATAACTTGACAGATGAAGTATGAAGTTTTGTGATTTTAATGGCAAGCGCCCCAGCGTCAATTTGCTCTGGATACAGAAGTAAACAAAAGTTAAAAGTTAACTATTTCAGCACTGCTACTTCACAGTACAGGGGACTCATGATACACACCCTAAATCGTTATCATGTTGTCACTTTGTTTTGTAACACCCTGTATAGCTGGAGTGTGACAGCCTACGATCAAAGCGATATTCGAGGCCTGAGAATAGGGATTATGGACCTTCTTCAGGCAGGCAGGAATTCGCACCGTGTATGAATTGCCCATGTAATTTGAATGATATATTCGATTTCTACGATTCAGAATAAGGATAACGTTGAATTATCTGCAAGTTTTCCTAATCGATAAAATTAACTGTATTCTTATGGGATATTTGACATCCACATTATATTGGCATCGTCTGTATAAATACGATTGTTTTCAATAATCAAGTCAGTCAGCTCAAAATGTCTAGCTTGTTGCTTCTGTTGGTGATCACACCTATGCTCGGTGAGTAATAAGTTAATAACTAATAAATAATAGTATAAGGGCTCCATTCCACCGCGGCGCACGGAGAGACTACGCACGTGCGTCAAGCTTCGCTTTGTAAGAAAATATATGTGACTGTGTCCACTGCAACCCACGGACACGCTACGCACGAATTGACTCAAGTCAAAGAAATAAATCCGTGCACGTCCACGCGTGCGCGTTGCCGTGCACAGCGTGCGCCGCGGTGGGTTGGCTGCTTTATTCTCACTTAGATTTGTGACACCTTGTATAAAGCTGTCTACACACCAAAGCCGCCGGCCCAGCAGCATAACCCGCCGGGCAGGGCCGGCGGCCTCATTTTGACAAAACTTGTTTTAAAAATGAGGCTTTGGTATGTAGACACTTAGACAGCTTAAGGGACACATTGAAATACATATCACCATTTAACCCATCAATCCCCAAGCGGCAGCCGGCTGTTATTCCCACGATCGAGGTAAGTCTTTAATACATACTCATATTGTTTTCGTTTTGTCTGTCTCCCAGTGTCCTCGGAGTCATCTGAGGAGGCCGTGACCCAAGAGCCTCAACCGAGTGCCCCGTACTTGGTGTCGCTTGTCGGTCCTGAAGATGAAGAGGCTTACTGCGCTGGCACCATCATCTCTGCACGGGCTATATTGACCTCTGCTTATTGCCTTCACAGGTAGCACCTAGTTATTCAAAACTAGAACACACCCGCAATTCTTTTGCACCGAAACCGGCGTGAAGCGCTGTGTTTTACCGTGTGAGTGAGTTTACCGGAGGCCCAATCCCCTACCCTTATCCCTTCCCTACCCTCCCCTATTCCCTTCCCTACCCTCCCCTATTCCCTTCCCTACCCTCCCCTACCCTATTACCTCGTAAAAGGCCGGCAACGCACCTGCAGCTCTTCTGATGCTGCGAGTGTCCACGGGCGACGAAAGTTGCTTTCCATCAGGTGACCCGTTTGCTCGTTTGCCCCCTTTTTTCATTAAAAAAATCGTTTATCGCGCGCGAACCGTAAATTTTTATGAGATAAAAACTACATTATCTCATTCCCGGGGGCTCAAAATACCGTTATACTTAATTTGAGCAAAATCGGTTCAGCAGTTTAAGTACAAATCATTAAAGTTCATCATCATGTCATAGACGGACCGCAAGTTGCAGTCGGGAACGATTGCTGTAGACTAGAGTCTAGGGCGGTCGCGTTGGCAGTTGGCACCGACCGCTCAAGAATTGCTCGAGCGACCAGCCAGGTATAATGCAAGTTCTAAGTCGAGCGGTGTAATTGTATAGCAAATATTAATCTCACCAAAAACATACCTGTTAAAACGGGGCCAAGTTCCTATTCACTAATTGTTCGCCTTAAAAAAGAGTTGAAATCCAATTTAATGCCAAGTTTAGATGCACTTCCAAATCGATCATAATCATCTTCATCAACAGCCTGATCCTAAATACTTCTAAATTTGAACTTGGCAGGTTAATTTAATCACATAGATATCTTATATTTAAATTTAAAAATTATACAATAATTATCAAGTGCTACTAGCATGAAAACCTGCCAAGTTCAAATTTAGAAGTATTTAGGATCAGGCTGTTGATGAAGATGATTATGATCGATTTGGAAGTGCATCTAAACTTGGCATTGAATTGGATTTCAACTCTTTTTTAAGGCGAACAATTAGTGAATAGGAACTTGGCCCCGTTTTAACAGGTATGTTTTTGGTGAGATTTCAATACTTTTTTTAAGGAATCATACCAATTTGTTTCTTTCCTCCTCATCTTATTTCAGTGTATTTACTTGTACATATTAATTTTTATCTCAAATTCATAGATGAGCCGACTCACGCTTGACCAATTTCTCAAATTTCTTAATTTTTTGTTAATCTACATATAACAAACAACCTGTGTGCCAAATTTCATAACGCTACGACAACTTGAAGTGGCCTAGAGGTTTTGATTACCGATTTTTATCTCAAATTCATAGATGAGCTGACTCACGCTTGACCAATTTCTCAAATTTCTTAATTTTTTGTTAATCTACATATAACAAACAACCTGTGTGCCAAATTTCATAACGCTACGACAACTGGAAGTGGCCTAGAGATTTTGATTACCGGTCAGTGAGTCAGTGCCAAAATTAGCTATTTTTACAAGGAAATATTTCAGGATCTAACAAATCTATATCTATGAAATTTGGTATATTGCGTAAGTACTAGTATATAATTAGGTAGGTAAAATTTTATCTTTGCTCTCGCAATAGGCACTGAGATACAAGGGGGTCAAAAGTGCGTCGAAACCGTTCGTGTAAATAGTGCACGGCATGCGCGCGGCCTGCTGGAACTTGGCCGCGCACTCCGTGCGCTTTGATAAGTAAACTGCAGAGCGCCGTGCGGCGACCGCATCTTGCAGTCGACCCCAACTGCAAGCTGATGCGGTCCGTCAATTTGCGGTTGTAAGCAACTTCTGGTGATGTGATCGGTTCAATATTTTGTATTTTTCCTGACATTTGAGTTTTTAGCCCGGCCGCACATTGTACGACATTTCTGATCAGAAACAGTTGAATGTCCACGCTGTCTCTTACATTTTGTACTGAGCCGAGTGAGCTCGAACTCGCCGGACGGATATTTCGGATAGTGCGCGGGATGGCGGTCCGGCGGAGTTCAACTGTTTCTGATAAGAATTCGGACAATGTGCGGCCGGGCTAAATCGGGGGTTGTTTGTTTTTAATTTGACATTTGCATTCTGACTCCTGAGTTCGGAATGGGGTTTTTTTCTTAATTTAACATCTACCTACTTCAAAAACTTACTGCCTCTGTTGAAGTTTTAATGAACGTTTTTAGAGAAGCACCTGAGCTGTTAAAAGTGGTCATCGGCACGAACGAGCTGAACAGCGGCGAGTCCTACGGAATTGAGAAGGTTGTGATCCACGAGAACTATAATTACAATGAGGACAACTACACCATCCACGACGTGGGCATTATATTCACGGATGAGAAGATACAGTTCAGTCATGAAGTCCTGCCTGTGCTGATTAGGGGTTCTCCAGTTGAGGATGAAGAGGATTTGAGGGTTTTGGGATGGAGAAGTGCTGTACGTATATTTTTACGAACTTAAGGCGGTTCCCCTACGGAGATGCCGTAATTTACGGTATTTAGAGCCTTATAAACTCTAAAAGAGTAAAAAATTAGGATTTTTGTGCGATCTCGGCAACGCGTCAAATGTGTGGTCAAGGTCGTTTGCTCAGGGGACAGCCTTAATATAATAGAGGACATAACAGAACTGATAATATTTTAGAGTATGTATATTGTATGTTGTGTCCCTTGTATAGAGTTTACTGAAAAAGTAAGCACTGAAAGAATGATGATCATCGAAACAAAGAAATTAAAAGCAACTCTTTCATCGCTTTTACTTTAACTGTGAACACTATTTCTTTCGTACTCTTTACGAAGTTACTCTGAATGTGAGTTTCTGATGGGGGAGACTTGTTACTAATTTCAGGATGAGCCCCTTTCGAACGAGCTACTGGAGGTGGACGTGAGCGTGGTCATCAACGATATTTGTAGCCAGGCTGGGTTGATCTGTGCTATACCGCCTGTACCCGACTCAGAGCAAAGTCGTTGTGAGGTAAGAAGTTTATATGTCTTTGTAATCAGTACCGGCTTAAGCACTACCAGCGCCCTGTGCGTCTAGCATGCGCGTACAACGAGATATTATCTCACTCTCGTGTGTAGTTCTATTGTCGATATCGACATAATGACAAAATCATTTTTTGACATTATCTAGATAGATTTTGATGACAGATCTACACGAGAAAAAATGTATGTCGGGTCAATAGAGATGAAGAGACAAACCATCAAATATCGAGAAAACATGTTACAGACAAAATTAGACAGCCGAAGAAATCTCGCCCAAAAAGGGGCACCCCCTCCTAATGTTTGCCTTCAGCGCCCCTATACGGAGCCTGGGCGGTCTCTTAGAGTCGCACCCCCTAACGCCGCTACTGTTTGTAATACTCGGTTTCCGAGGGGTTTTATGTTTTAACTCCTTCCTTTATAACCATTGTAGGGTTTTTGGACGGGAGGATATTATTGACTTATCAGTTATCACGCTTTTGTTTGGCTGACATCGAAACATCAACCAATAAAGTTGTCGTTGAAAAACTTTTGACAAAGAGTTTCAGAAACCGCGGGCATACTAAAGTTAAATTTTCCGCTATCTGTTGATGCAAAGTACTTACTTTACTTATATGTAAATAAGTATGTAATACCATCGAAGAAATTAATTCTTTGGCAGTTAGAGGTCCTCCTTAATTTAGTCGGATTATGTTAATTCAAAGTCCCGGGAGAGCTTTATCCTTTCCCGGGACTCACTTTTTATTCCGGAAAAATGTACGGTTCCTGAGCAATAAATGAATTTTATCAAACTGTACGTTTTTATAAAGGCCCGGCCGCACCTGCGTCTATCGTCCGAAGCTTCGTGCAACGAGACGATACTATTGGACGATACACGCAGATCGTCCAATATGCAATAGTATCGGTTTTAGCGCGAAGCACCACGCATATGCGGCCGCGGCATTAGGCGTTGTTTCTGAATTATAATATGGCTGAGCAGACTTTTATGACTGAATTGATTTGTTGTTGTAGGGCGTTTCTGGAGGACCTTTGGTTGACTTGAAAGGCAGACTGGTTGGAATCCTGAAATTTGCTGTGGGGACGTGTGACACAGGACATCCAAACGTTTATACAAGCGTAAGTATTATAATTTTAAAACTTTATATATTTCTCAATTTTCATCCATAGTGGGTGTAACTTGAATAAGTGATTAAGTGCTCCCAAAGTGATAATGCGGATAGTCGTCATTGTTCGACAACGATAGTTTTTCCCGAGCATCGGAAGACGAAAAATAGAGACAAGTACCGACTATAATTTGTGATATTTACCTCTACTTCTTTCGAACAAGGTGCAAAATGCATGTGCATTGTTTGAGGCTCTTACGTTTCATATATTCGGGTGTTTCCGTGATTACGACAATCTGCGAAGATTTGCATGCGCATTATTAATTTGGGAGTACTGTACACTTCTTTGAGTGTACACTGTTTATCAGATTAAATGCTTCATGAATACGGAGTATTACGCAAAGGTCGGAGGAGAGGGCGCCACTAGCACATACAGTAAATATTTCGACCACAATCTGACATATTGCCCACGTTATATCAGAATACTGACAGAAACTTTGTCAAACGTCGAAGAAGTTTTGGTTTACTGTCTATGCTGGTGCAGCGAGAAAACAGTGCAGTAATCCATACTTCCATACTTTAATATTATAAATTCGAAAGTGTGTCTGTCTGTCTATTACATCTTCACGCCCAAACCTCTGAACCGATTTTGCTGAAATTTGGCATGGAGATACTTTGTGTCCTGGGTAAGGATACTTTTTGTCCCGGAAAAATGTACGGTTCATGCGCGATAAACGTTTTTTTCTGTAGTTTTGGCGCAGAATTGCGGGCGTCATCTAGTATAATCATAATATCTTATTGAACAGGAATATTACAATTTTACGATGAATTTTAGGTGCACGCGTATTTGCCTTGGATCAAGAAGAACTTACTTGGCGATTATAAAAGCAAATACTATTTCTATGACACAGATAGTAATGAAGATGGTGACGATGATGATGATGAACAGGGTAAACAGGACGCAACTACCACAGACAACTAGCTATAGTAGATAGTATAGGTAGATAATTATATTATTTTATTGTATACCTACATATTATCTGCTTATATCTGTCACCAATTGTTTCAAGAATATACCTTGTATCTTAAAATTTTGAAGTTTTTGTCCATACCTTGCTTTTTACCGATTTCCACAGAAAAAGTTCGTACGAAACACAAGTAAGCTCTTGGTACATGAGGAAAATTAAAATCAAGGCCTCATTAAAAAGACTTAGCATTACTTGATTTTGAATTTTGATTTCGTTAAAAGTTAAGTAATCTCTGAGTGCGGCCGGCACAGTCAACTTTTTCTCTGCTCAATCTTCTCTTTTGAAGGCGGTACAAACTTTCAAGGATATTCAACGTTAGAAAATTAGCGCTAAGGACCATTTGCATGTTATATTTAGAACCTAGAACGCTCTTCACAACAGTTCGCTGGAAGTACTCGAATGAATATTCAATTGGGCTGCCTTCTTAGAAGTTAGAACAGCATTGTCTAAAATAGGACATAAACAAGAATATATTTAATATATTGTAATCTAACAATCGCGATAGGTACTCTTATTGTGCCTTGGCCTTGGGGGGCGGGGGGGGGGGGGGGGTCACGTATAGAATTTTTCTTAAGCCCCTTAGGTAAGTTAAAACTTCTCAAAAAAATTGCATTTATGGGTGACTGTTGATCTCACGCTTTAGCCTATACGTGGGTAACAAAGGAAAACTTATTTTATCATAATAATATTATTGTAACAGATTGGTAACAGATCTATTGTGCCATCAATTAAAGTTCTGTTATAGGGTTGATTCAGACCGCAACGCGACGCATAGATGCATTTCTAAATTTATATGGATTTGACAGATTCGCAAGACGTCTCACGCAATTGAAATCTGTCAAATCCATATAAATTTATGCTGCGCCGCGCCTCACCTCGCTTCGCCACGTTGCGGTCTGAATTGACCCTTAACGTGTGTAGTGATAACGGCGCTATTGCAGTTTCTCTTACTCCATCTGTCACTTTGTCTATTCTTTTGTAGAAAGGAAATAATAAAAAAATTACTGGTACAACTCGAAGCAGCCGGCAGCAAAACGCATTAGAAGCTGCAAAGGATGTGTCAGTCGTAAACAAGGTTATTTTGGGTTTGACGCTTTATTACTACTGATATTTTAGATCTTCACGCCAACAGATCAAAAATACCCGTACAATTTTTCATCATGAGTACATATTATGTTGAGCTGAGTGAAGGTTTGTGTCACATATCACCAGTGTCGGCCTTAGGGGTGGCGAACAATCAATCGCCTGGGGCCTCGCTCTTGCTTGCAGGGGCCTCGCAAGGTATTTTTTCGTAAGGCAAAGGGCCTCGCAAAGACCTTCCGCCCAGGACCTTGCGAAGACCTTCCGCCCAGGGCCTCGTAATAGGTAAGGCCGCCACTGCTTCTAACTGAAATCACGAGATTTTGTATGGTGTCCTAATTACTATTTTTTGCCACTAGGGGCGCCGTTTTCCATACGTAAACGTCCCCACCGTAAAAATTATTAAAATTCAGCTATCAGGTGTAATACACATGATTGACAATATTATACAATGTTATATTTTTGGATTTACAAATCTTATTAAATATTCGAAAAATTCTAGTTAAAATTTAGAAAATTAATATGTTTTTTAAATGAAATTGATATAATGGCCTCTAGCGGTCATTTTCAAGACTAAGTCGAAGTTGTGTAAGCTACGTGTATAAATAGTTCGAAAGATGGCGACTAGATGGCGCAACGTATACCTTAAAAACTTCCTGACCTTTTATCAAACTTTTAAAGTTCTTGTTTCCAGGGTTTTTATATACTTTTTATGATGAAAATCGTATATTAATTGCGCAAAACTTTTTTTGACAATCGGAATAATTGAAATGTTTCAGAATTAAATAAAAATTTCTGCATAAAAAATTAGATGACATGATAGCTCGACAGACTGCTAAAATCCCTTCCGGGCTTTTCGCTGAGTTATTGCATAAATACACATAAACTTTAAAATAAAATCAGCCAAGTGCGAGTCGGACTCGCGCACGAAGGGTTCCGTACCGGTATAGAGCGAAAGTAGACAAAAAATTGTGTTTTTTGTATGGGAGCCCCCCTTAAATATTTACTTTATTTTAATTTTATTATTAATTATTAAAGTACAAATACAATTAAGGATTTTGTGAAAATTTCAAGTGCGTAGCTGTTACCATTATTGATTACGAGCAAAAAAGGCCAAAAAATCACGTTTCTTGTATGGGAGCCCCCCTTAAAAATAAACTTTATTTTATTTTTTGTATTTGTTGTTATAGCGGCAACAGATATACACAATCTGTGAAAATTTCAGAAGTCTAGCTATAGCGGTTCTTGAGATACAGCCTGGAGACATACAAACAGACGGACAGACGGACAGACATCGAAGTCTTAGTAATAGGGTCCCGTTTTTACCCTTTGGGTACGGAACCCTAAAAATGCTGTTTAACTAATAACAGAACTTAAATTTAGTGAAAATTCCTCACATCTATAGAGCTCTATACTTACGTTATGTATAGATCCACTAATGTAGATAAATTGCTAACTAGCGGACGTTTTTCTCATTTCAACTCCTCCCTTTAACGACGCGTAACGTGTCCTTTGGGAAGGGAACACTTAAACCTCACTTAAATGTAACTTAAATGTAACTTAAATTAAACTTAAATCTTAATTAGCAAACCATTAAGTCTTAATTATCAGATGATCATAAAATGTGGTCACTTTTCATAATATTTTCCGTGAATTCTGTGGTCAGCGGCTGGATGACACCAGGGTATAATGAGTACCACACAGGTAGACATGAGGGCAGTCTTCGGGACGAGTGGACGGTGGAAATAGAAGGAGGAGAGGAGAAGGCGCAGTTGGTGGCTATAGAACTTGGTTACGATTATGGAGGACAGGTAAGTGTAAGCTAAGTGGTGCTGAGGTCCTAGTCTTTTTGTCAAACATAGACTTGCAGGGGCAAAGAAATATATAATATTAAGGGGCTTAGAAGAGCTAATCTAAGTCTACTCTGATGGTGAAAAATACTTGATTACTGCAAATTAAGGATTTATTTGAAAAAAATAAAACATTATAACAGTAGTACACTGGTAGCCAAATATGGTCCATAAATTAAACAATTATTGAGTGCAATTTACCACACATACCGAGCATTTTAAGATTTTATTAGAGGTATGTTTGCGAATTTTTTCTATCGAGAAAAATTAGTTGCATCGTGTTTTGAAAACAATATGGAACTAGAATATATTCTGAATAATATTATATATCTTTCTCAATAAAAGTACCGCATTTTATCATACAGACATTCCTCTTCGAAATGTCGCATTTAGGTGTTCTAAGCACTTTAAGTATAGCTAAAAGCCGAACTTCGTCATGGGCTCGCGTCGTTTTTCTGCGTGGTAATATTTTAATAGTACAACCAAACATTAAAAGAACGATGAAAACAGATACATAATATCTATATAACATAAATAAAAATTACTACGTTAAAGCACAAATCCTCCACAGTCCACGCCATTAAATACGACCTCGTGAAATTAGGTATTTAAAACAGTTTTTTCAACATAATCTTGTCATATTTTGGTTAAATTATCATCCTTGTTTTCAACGCTGCCGAGTGCCAAGGGCCTCAAAACTATTAGAATAATGCTACCGCTGGTTCCTCTAGTACCGCTAGTACCCTGTTTCCTCCCTGGATAATGCCGGTAGAGTTACAATACCTAGTACAATACAAAAGTATCACTATTAAATCGGACTAATTGTAGTTCCAGAGATATGCGAACACAAACATAAAACATACATATATACATACACTTTTGAAATTTGGCACTCAGATGTTGATATACTGCGTGACTGGTGAGACATGTTCAATACTTGAGGACGTGATATTTGGCTATTATATTAGTTGGAAAAAAATAATTTAAAAACATAATATCAATTGATCACTGAGTAAATGTAGCTTAAAGTTAAATAATTATTTACCCAACGCATGGACACCGCGAGCGGGAGGGGTAGTTGTGTGGTGTTTCTTTGGTAGCTCACGCCTCTGCACCGGCCGCATAGTATGCCTACTTGCCTAGCCGCGTAATTTACTTAGTATCCATGATTCATTAATTTTTGGGAAATTCAAAAAAAAAATTAAGAACCTAATTTTATTACATATTTATAATGAGAATCGAGTACTGAATACTCTCCTTAAATATCGGTATTGACTCACCAGTCATGCTGTAGATTATAGACTAATATAATATAGAAAAACATTAAACAGGGCAGTTCAAGGAATATTACATACATACGCGCGAATTGATAACCTCCTTTTTTTGAAATCGGTTAAAAAAGATATTATAAGAACGTTCAAAAACCCAAAAAATGGCCAGATTTTCCTCTGTGTTCAAACAACCAGAAAACAAAACTGGCTAGATTATAAAAAATATATAGGAACACAGCTTAAGCCTTGCTTTAATTCTTAATGCAAAAAAGTACTTAAATTGGTTAAGTTTTGGAGAAGAAATCAGCGGACAAGTGACAACTAATCGATGATTTTCTGTTCTTTTATTAGAACTTTTGACGTGTTGTCTCTATCGCGCTGGACAGCTGTGGACTCTAGACTTGAGATTAGTGAGACAGCAATAGATTTTACAAATACGTCTTGTTTTCAATTTCTCTAGCCCTTGGTGTATCCTCATCGAGGGAATCGCAGACACAATAAGATTTTCAAATGTTATGCGACAGCCGCTTGGGGATTGATGGGTTAAAAAACACCACTAATCTACTGTGTAAGTATTAAAAATAAGTTTTTTATATAAGTAAATTGATAAGTTAAAACATATAACAATAATTTCTTTTCCCAAAAACTGTACCGTCTAGGGATCTATGTGCTACGAAGTTCTACGAAATGCTACAAAATGCTACGAAGTGACGTACCGCTCTACGATGTTGTACCCTACGTAGCTGAGGCGGTCCGACCTATTTTCATGAAACTCTGCGAATAATCAAATAGTTTTAAGTTAATTTTAGTTAAAGAACAATCTAGCTAAATTAGCCACTAATTTGTCTAGTTTGTACTTGTAAAGAAAGGTTCGTAGGTCGCGAACCTACGTAATTCATTATGCCTGTTTTTAACCGACTTCAAAAAAAGGACGTTATCAATTCGACGCGTATGTATGTAATATCGTTTAAAAACTGAAAACTTTAACCCAAGAGCTCAACGAAGGAAACATTAAAATAACCCTAACATACTCGGTTTCCGAAGGATTTTCTTATCCAACGCTACCTGCAATACTTACTTACTCCCTAGTCCTACTACTTACACGGAAGAACAGTCATTGCCTAGAGACAAGTATATTCACAAGATCTAGTTTTAAATATTATCTATTATCTATCGGCTTGACCATGACTTTTGAGGCTGCGTTTCCACCAGAGATGTGTTGCGAGGAATGTGTTTTTTCATTGTCGTGACCTCGCTCAACGCAGCGGATCAAACACATTCCTTGATACACAATATCTCTGGTGGAAACGCAGCCTTGTAGATGGCGCTCATAATTATTGATAGTTCGTTGTGTTGGCAACTCAAGTTCAACCTCAGTCAAGTGCCATCTACCAGGATATCATGAAATGGAGTGTACCTGTTAATCAAAGTGAAGTGGTGATAAGCGCATATTGGGCTGATAACATTAACAGTTATCAGTCACTTTGCATTGAGCTGTTAATTAATATGGCACTTTATGCCTTGGAAAAATCTAGATATTTTTAACAGAAAAACTGTACCTACTTTTTCGGTATATAAACTCTAAGGGGCTGTTTCACCGCTTCCTGATAAGTGCCGGATTGGCTAACCAGTATCCACCACCTAACTTGACAGATAGAGTATGTGGAGAATCTGTCAAATAAGTTGTGGATAGCCTATCCGCCATCCGGCACCTTATCAGGAAGTGGTGAAACATGCCCTAAGAATTTTTGTACCACCGTAGCCTAATAACTTAAAAGATCAAATAAGAACATTGTTTATTTAAGTTTATTTATATACCCTCTAATCTAATAAGGCAAGTCGGACATCCAACAATATGGTAATGAACTACTAACATTAACTGAAATAAATGATCCTACGATTTGTCTCAATACAATCCTTATGGTACAAGTTCTATGTATTTCCAGAGTATAATTAGTAACAATTAGTATTTCTATGAAATACCCTTCGCAGTTAGCGACACGAAGCTAGCGGCACTTTCATAGAAATACATAGACAGTAGTGTCGCGACGACACGTCGACTGCTGCCGCCCGCTGCCAACCGGCACATATTTTAATCTTGTATCTACTATCTCAGAAACTGATTCATGGGCTGACCCACGTAATTTGGTTGGGCTATGTCCATGCATATTACCCGGGGACCATTACGTCTGATCACCTGATTGTCTGACAAGTAAGATGATCCATGCGTCGGATGGGCATGTAAAAAGTCGGTCCTGCGCCTGATCTCTCGCCGGCCGTGTCGGTCTGCCGTCCCACTGGGTTATGAGAGTAAAGGAATAGAGAGTGCTCTTGTGTACTGCGCACACACTTGGGCACCATAAAATTACTCCTGCGTACCTGGCCTGGTTTCAATGAAACCGGCCACCGTCACCGAAACCGGTGTGGTGAGTATTATTATTACTTCCATTACGTATACCAATATTCATCATCATCGTCACTACCCTTACACGTTGCAACATCATTATTACACTATTATTATCAGTATTATTAGTGTTTTTCATAGTTTTTTACATCGAGGGCCGAGGGAGATGTCTGATCATTATTTCGCTGTTTGTGGACCGATTTCGAAAGTGTGTCTGTCTGTGACACAATAGATTTTCAATTGTTATGCGGGAGCCGGCTGCCGCTTTTGGATTGATCCATGGTTAAGGCTCCTCCAAACTCCAAACGTTATGTTAAGTACATAATATAGCCATTATTGCGAAGTTTATATCGATTATGTCAAACTTACGGGCAATCACACTCGGATAAAGGCGATTACTAACATATTCGTTAGTATATGCCCATGATGTCAATTTTGCATGTCGACAGCTACAGCCTCAGCCATCATGGATCTCGGACCGATTGAAGATATTATATTATGTACTTACTATACGTCATCGTAAACATTTTATTAAAGGAGATTATAATATAGTCGGATACCATTAGTTCCAATTTACTAATGACAAGTGAAATTACATTTATCTCCTACTCCTCCACCTTTCTTCTGATTAATTTCGTTGCGGGTCCCAAGACAGATTTAGCTTGTCCCTCGGGCATCCCTGAGATCATATCAAAGGGTTTTCGTGGTTGGTTACCACTGTTGATCCTGGCGACACAGGAGTTCCAGTGGTGGGAATGTGTGGTGGGCCTTTTGCCCGTTAAAAAAAAAAGTGAAATTACAAAACAGATTCTACGCAAATTGCCCATGACCTTCCAAATCATTAGATTTTTATACCTATCTATTTTTATTTTTGAATTTTGTTGCTATTTATTTGTATCAATTATACAATCTCCTTACGAAAACATAACTGTTTAGTGTTTAGTTATTTTTATTTATAATTATTATAACTATTTTCGGTTTCTGGAAATATGATTCAAATGATTTGTTAGTGGGTTGCACTTGCACCAGAGGCGTGGTTGCTGGTTATAGTTACATTTACTGCTACTATACTTTAGTAGTTAGTAGTTAGTAGGTACATACATAGTTTCATTTCCACGAAAAAATTTCGATGAATGACCGGTTATCGTTATCGTTAAATATGGCGTCCTTAACTAAAGATTTGACATTTTGCACTATAGTTATAGTTAAAGTAAGTTGGTGCACCCTTAATAACTTTCGTAAAAAAAATCAAACCCATGCTAGCATTATAAATGCGAAAGTTACCTACCGATTTCCATGAAAGGTATGGAGATAGTTTGAGTCCCGGGAAAGGACATAGAATACTTTTTATCTCGGAAAAATGTACGGTTCCCGCTCAACAAATGAATTTGTGCGCAACGGAGGTGCGGACAGCAACTAGTATTGAAATTAAAAAAAATGTTTGTTAGTTAATGTTTTACTGATTAACTTAAGTAGTAGGTTATTGTCATCTATATTTTATATATACCATAACCTGTGCTATAACTACACTTATATTTATTATTTCTCAGTAAACACCTAAGAATAGTCTGCGCCAGTGAAAAACAAAGTATTTTCGTTGTCTAGCCTAGCTGTAATGAGACAAGTCAGTGGACTGACGCGACCGCGACGTCGCGTGGGCGGGACAGTTGCTGTGCTCACTTTAATACTAACTTTATTGGAACTAGCAATATAAATTTACTAATGCTTTTAGCCTCATTGCTCACATAAAAAATGTAAAATTAAAAAAAATATATATTCTTTTATTATTTGGGTGCGCCTATTTTGATCTAGTGTTTACAGGGTTCCGTAGCCAAAAACGAATAAACGTTTATTTATTTTATTTATTTTTTAAAAAATGGCAAAAAACGGAACCCTTATAGATTCGTCATGTCAGTCTGTCTGTCTGTCTGTCTGTCCGTCCGTATGTCACAGCCACTAATTTTCTCCGAAACTATTAGAGCTTTGTCATCTGACCTATGCGTGTGGGGTATCTTATATCTATGGATAAGTCTCCAAAAATCATATTGAGGTTTCTCATGTCATTTTTTTCTAACCTGAATAGTTTGCGAGAGAGACTCTTCCTAAGTGGTAAAATGAGTCCCCCCCGTCCCCCCCCCCCCTCTAATTTTTAAAGTAACTCGTTGGTAGTATAAAAACTACCAACGAAAATTGGTTTGAACGAGATCTCTTGTTCGTTCGGACTTCGGAAACTAGCCCAGCGATAAAAACCGAGAAAAACGAAGATAATAGTTTAGTTTCTTTTAATTAATTAATTTGGTTTATTTAATTTGTTACAGCGACAATATCAAAACCATTTTTACTAAAACCACAAACTCAAAGTAGTAGTTTTAGTTCAATAATTTGCCGCTAGATGGAATTGCTTGTCTCAAACGCGAACGCCACAATAATATTATGCGCAACACGTTGTGACGTCACGACGACTCCTGAAAAATTTTCAGTCGGCGCTAACTGTAGAAACGGCGTCGCTTGTACCAGGAACGCAGACGGCTGGAGAGGGTGCGTTTCAGCACCGGCTGAAAGGGCGGAGTTACGATAGTTTACGGAAGAAATTAACATAATATTATTGTGTGTAGAACGCGTCGGCATTGAAGTATTGTTTTGTTTCTATTTTCTAATTACGATTTAAATTTTGTAGAAATGTGAATTCGGTACATTAAAGATATTCAAAAAATAATAAGCAGGGGGTGTTACTACATCGCTATAGAAGCCAAAAATGTGGTTAGTTTTTTGTCTGTCTGTCTGTCTGTCTGTTCCACTATCACACGAAAAGTACTGATCCGATTTGAATGCGGTTTTCGCAGATATATTTGTCTTCTTCCAACTTAACATCTGGTGTATAAAAAATTTTCCCCCCACCCCTCTTAGGGGACGAAAGAGGGGGTCAGATTTTGTATCAAACTTTTTCTTCAACACGAAAACTACTGATCCAATTTGCATACGGTTTTCGCAGATATATTTGTATTCTTCCAACTTGACATCCGGTGTATAAAAATCCCCCCCCCCCCCAAAAGGGGGGACCAAAGAGGGGGTCAGATTTTGTATCAAACTTTTATCTTTTCCAATTTAACATTTGGTGTAAGTATACACTTTTTCCCCCCACTCCTCTTAGGGGACAAAAGAGGGGGTAAGATTTTTATCAACTGATGTAGTAGAAATACTTTAAATGGCAAAACAATGTTTGCCGGGACAGCTAGCACATAATAATTATTATGTTCAATGTTGGTTATTCTGATATTATGGTAAGATATCAACAACTAAATGAACATTTCGGTGATTTGACTAATTACCTATTTTAAAATTTTATATTTGATAGCAATTAACCACAATATACATTATTAAGAAAATTAAATAAGTATTCACATACTTCTTCTCAGTGACTTCGGTTTTAAGCCTGTAACTCAAGATCGGTAAGAGGCAATAGCTAGAGAGTTGAAATTTTCACAGATTGTGTAATAATATATTATATTCTGTTGCCGCTATAACAACAAATACTAACAACAAAATAAAATTAATATTTAAAGGGGGCTCCCAAGTCCCATACAACAAACGTGACTTTTTTGGCCTTTTTTGCTCAGATATCAATAATAGCAATAGGTAGGTACTTGAATTTTTCACACAATCCTTAGTTTTATGTGTACTTACTTTAATATTTTAATAGTAATATTAATTATTAAATAAAAATTTTGACGGGATCCCATACAAAAAACATAAATTTTGGCCTAATTTTGCTCTATAATGGTACGGAACCCTTCGTGAATCGTGCGCGAGTCCAACTCGCACTTGGCCGATTTTTATTCAATTGATCTGTCGTTTGTATGTTCTCAATTATTCATCATAATTAGGTATTATTGTGTGGAATAAAGAATTTCAATTGAACAGTAAAATATGTAAGACCATGACTCGTCTCCTTTAATTACATATTTTTTTATTTATTCAAAATATGCTATTTTATGCACATTCTAGTGATCGCTTGTTTTCATGTATAGTCTTTGCAATTAATTGCATAGTATTCATGCCTCGATCCATCTATGAAGGGAAACATCTGTATCCGTGCAACCCTCTACGTGCTACCCTTCCCTGTTGCGCGTGTGTGGGGCACACACACGTGCGACACATGTGTATGACACCTCCTCAACACTCCTGCTGCCCCAGTACATACGTGACTGTGAAAACTCACATGACTACTTGATGTGACGGAACGGAAGTGCGCTGTCAAACACACACGCATGTAGCGCAATTTCCATTAAATTTTGTGCAGCGCAAATGATTAGTAAAATATAATAAATTAATCTAATTTCTTTATTTTAATATTGATTGCTTAAATTAATTATTAGACGTACGTATGTACGTATTTAATTTTAATATTTTGTAAGCAGCGCGTTTTTAAATCGAATTGCTACAGATCGCGGCCATTCGTTATAACAAGGAACGTCGCTTAGCAAAAATATTACAATTTAAATAATAACTGTATTCATTAATTTTCAATCTATAATAAAATATCTTTAACTTGAATTATTTGGGTTCAGTTTTTATTGTCCTCAACATGTCAATAGAAAATAGAAATATTATGTCACAGGCGTCACAAGTCACAACTCACACGTATGTCAAACTTGCGCACGACTTGCGCACGACGTAGTGTCACTGACCTCGTGTCGGGCGGTTGACAGTATCGTATGTGAATTTCATGTGTGACACGCCTCTCGCACTCATGTGTCCCTGGTACAAGCGTGTGCTCGTGACATCCTATGACCGGTATTTGACGCCAGCTCTGCCCTGCTCTATACGGTCAGTACTTAGACAAACGAAAGAATCTAAATTTTGACAGTTTGCCCGGAAAAACACAGGAGAAAATGTTTCTTCCGTATCTCGATTTCTTCCGCTTTTGAAAATCTATAGTCAAGCATGACGACCATTTTTTATCCGCTTTTGACATTTATTTCTTTATTCTTTTTTAACCGACTTCAAAAAAAGGAGGTTATCAATTCACGCGTATGTATGTAATATTTCCAGAACTGTCCAGTTTTTGTATATGTTAGTCTATAACAGCTTCTGAACAAATGTGCCAAATTTCAAAAGTGTATGTATGTATGTATGTATGTATGTATGTTTTTATGTTTGTTCACGCATATCTCCGAAACAACAAGTCCGATTTCAGTAATTCTTTTTTTGTTGTACTAGGCATTGTTCAACTTAGGGAACAGTGCAAGTTTCATCAAAATCGGTTCAGTAGTTTTGGAGATAGGGAGTTTTAATGCTCAATTACGTACAAATTTGAAGTCGGTTTTATATTTTTAAAATACAGTTATTTATTTTTATTATGACACTTGGCTATAAAACAATGGCCAGTGTCGAGTAAATGGCCGCAAATTCAAAAAATCGATGTATAGCAACCCTGTCTATAGCCGGAATTACAGTTTTGATCTACAAAGTACAAACTACGAATAATAAAGTTCAGTTCAGACACTTGGTACACGTCGATTTTTTGAATTTGCCGCCATTTACTCCACACTGGCCATGGTTCTATAGCCGAAGTGCCATTATAAAAAAAGGAAAATCAAGAAACTAAATGTCAAAAAAAATAATTGCCGTTATGGCCGTTGCTATCATAGACTTATAATATACTATGGTTGCTATAATGGTTGCTATGGAAAGAGTTTCTTGTCTTTGTCCACTGAAACTCAATTTTTGACGATACGCTACAACAAATAACGATTCTTGACTCGTTGTTTTTCAAGCGCGCTATTTTTGATGATACGTTACAACTTACAACGAATAACGATTATTGATTCGTTGTTTTTCAAGCGCGCTATTTTTGACGATACGCTACAAGTTACAACGAATAACGATTCTTGACTCGTTGTTTTTTCAAGCGCGCTATTTTTGACGGTACGTTATAAGTTTAACGAATGAAATTAACGATTCTAAATTAGTGATTGTAGTTTTATATGAAAGCCCTCGAAGTCAATAATTATTACACATAGCAGTTAAAAACTTCAGAAACCGGTAATAAGGGTAAAAAAAAAACTGTTATTTAAGAGCCTGCTGTCAAAACGCTAGCCCCGCCTACACACAACGCTATCCTCCATTCGTGATGCAATGATTCCATGAATCGTGCTCCCGGGCAATGTGCTTTACACTGCAGCTAATAGTGAACAATATCGCGTAACAATCGGTTCTCGCATTATAGCACGAAAGTAAAGGTCGTAAGACCTAAAAATGTTTTTGGTGATCACTTAAAAATTAATAATAAAAATACTAATATTTCCTTTAGCTATTATTTTATAAAGTGTGTGATTGTAGTAGTGCACATTATTTAATGATAGTAACTTAATAAGTGTAACAGATATTTGTTAAAAAGCCCAAAAATATTCATAATTTCGAAAAATAAAACTATCGAGTCAAAATAAGTGAATCGTGTTTTCCGTTAGTTAAACATCAGATAAATGTACAAAGATTAAATAAATCTCAATTTCATTTGTATCAATCGTCTTCCGGGATCGTAATACTTATTAGAAAACACAGCAAAAATGACAGCCCGCTCTAACACAATTAATATATCTACCCAAGAGGCATCAAGATTCTCAGTCAATGTAAAATTAACATCGTCACCTAAGATCGTCACTTTTTTGCTTGCAAGTTACAAACAATAATATTATGTTTTATATCTCAAACGTTTTTAATATTTAATGATCTAAACTTACATTATTTCATTGGTCTTGAGACCAATCATTAATCTAAGGAATATGAAATTCAAGGCTTGCAGTTACTTTCCGAATTTCTCGTAGCTTGTTTTTCCCAAAATAATAACTAGTAGGGTTTAAATTCCTACAAAAAAAACTGAGAGCTGTCAAGGGACACCCGGATGTAACGGAGTTTTAAATTTCCCGCCAGTTGTACGTCATCGCCACATCAACGCCCTTTGTACCTACTTCGCTTCGCAGGTACTAAAATGAGTGTCGGTCAAAAAGTGTCGTTTAAATAACTTTTTCCGTCTAGCCCCCTTTCGCAACGCGCGATAAGGAACTTCGTTCCAAAAATAAATAAAAATTACACACATTACCATTTGCCACAATTATTACTGAATACTGAGCTAATCCATAAGTACATACTAATATTATAAAGCTGAAGAGTTTGTTTGAACGCGCTTATTTGTGTAATCTCAGGAACTATAGGTCCGATTTGAAAAATTTTTTCAGTGTTTGATAGGCCATTTATCGAGGCAGGCTAGGCTATAATTATAATCTTATCACGCTAAGACTAATAGGAGCGAAGAAACAGAGGAAAATGTAAAAAAAACGGGGAAAATATTTGAAAAGGCTTATCTCACTAACTACTGGAGCAATTTTTATGTTATTTAGCACAGATAAAAAGTAGACCACGTGAAGAATAATCTTAATTCTAAGGCTATTTTTGTGGGCACTATGAAATTCCTTCATGCAGTTAAGCCGCGAAAAACGTCGTTTTCGTTGCGCTTCGTTTATCTCGCATGCATTGTTTTTTCTTTTGTTGTTCATTTGGTTTCCCTTTCCAAATAACTGCTAGGGGTGCCGCCTTCGACAACAATGGCTACATTGTTCTCTACGTCAAGTACTAGGGACCGATGAACGTGGTGTAGATGGTTTTGGCGGCCTAGTTCCCTCTTCCCTGTTCCTTTCCCCTTATTAGTTCACTAGCTGTTGCCCGCGACTCCGTCCGCGTGAACTTAAGCTTATAGCGCGCGGTAGTTCCCGTTAGCCATGTAGACTACATTACTGCAAATTGCTAAATTTTCACGACAGACTTGCTTCCGCGGTACGCTTACTTCAAACTTCAATATTTACATTTTACAGACGTCAGACAGACAGACACGTCACACTTAAAACGCTTATTTTTTGCGTCGGGGGTTAAAAACTGGGGTCAAACATCAACTCTTCTTAAAATTAAAAAAAAAACGTGAAATGTTTCTCCTTACCACCTCTTATGAAAACACGTTTGAGTTAGCGCTTGTGCGATGTAGGTGACATACAGCGCCATCTAATATGAATTTTTGGAACTAACTTAATTTGAACAAAACGCAACCTTACACCCCCTTACAACCCCTTTTCCCAGTTATGTATCTCACAATGTCACAGGGCCCTGAGTCCTGACCCAGAGGCCAGACTTGACTTCGGTTTGCAGATTGTTTAAATAATAAAAAATAATTACAGGTTCTCGGGTTCGAAGACGTGTACACGTTTCGTTTACCCGAGGGGAGGAGGACTCTACGCTCGGGTGGCAGGCTCCCCTTCAACATAAAGGACACTAGGGTGAGTTCACTATTCAACATATCCCTGGATTTATGTGCTCTCAGTCAAATGTTTCCCTGACAAACGGTACCGGTTGGCGGTTTCACTGTTCACACAGCGCCTCTGTTAACGAAAACGTGTTCGGTAATTAATTTAATCGAATTGTTACTTTATTAATTTAAATTAATAAAGTAACAATTCGATTGCTATCCTTGAGCCTTGAGGCACCAATCATAAAAAGTATCAAACAAAAAACTTTCCTATTATTGTTTTCAGATAAAATGGTCAGAAAGGTTGTATATCAAACAGCGAGTGAAGCGGGATGACTGGTCCGATGACCCCGACAAAAAGTTAGAAAGGGTTAAAAGAATAGAAGAAAGTATTAGGAGCTTAGAAACACAAGGGGATGTGCGATTGATTCGGCAAAACCAACGTTTCAATGACGAGTTTTGGCGGTATCAATGGTATTTGGTATGTGTTTTTTTTGGTTTTCATTTTGCTAAGTACGTCTACAAATTCTAATGTCAATATTATAATTTAAATAAATCGTAAAACCACAGATAATACAGTCAATATGTAATTTGCATTTGCCCTCCGAATAAAGACCTACCGTTATTTGACGTGAATCGTTAGGGGGCATATCATTGAGATTATCCTTAATCTGTGGGGCATATCAAGAGGTCACAGAATTTTTTTTAATTTTTCGCGCTAATTGCTGTTTTTGAGAAATCCAAAAAATGAATAAAAAAAATTTTCAACGCTTTTTTCACGGAAACTTGGTTTTAGGAAAAAGTTTTTTAAATAAAAAATGTAGAGGGCATTGCGAACTACATTTTTTGTCATTTGTAAGACCCATTTGCTTAAACACAAAGAAGCATCAAGTAAGTAATAACTAATAATGGCCGTTCCCTATATTCAATCTAACTCTAGTTTGACATACAACCGATCGCAGCTGACATAGAATTGACATAAAATATATGGAGCTAATGTCTAATGTGAGCTATTCCTATCTCAAGTAAGAGATAGATCAAATATTGGGAACGGCCGTTAGTCATTTTGAATGAACTCTCTCAAACTCTCCCTTAAAACGAATCCCAATTCTGTTGAGGATAAATTATTATTCATCTATGCTCACTCAGCGCTTCCGAGCTAACACAAAAGCATAAAAATTTTACAATGATGTATATTGTAGCGATGTACGGTGCTACTTATTAAGTGCTAATTCGTCGAGAGCGGCGGTCTTGCTGATAGTGTCACTTACTACGAGTACCGAGCGGACGTGAGCGGGAAGATGATTCATCCACATAAGACGTAATGTTGAGTCGGGTACTTTGTCGCGCGCGAGATTGCGCATGCGACGAAGTAATTGAGTAGGCCTCTGATCTCCAAGTTCCATTTCTTGTAATAGTTTTTGAAATTGACGTCCTTCGCTTTCTTCGTAGACTGAGATGAGACGTTCTTTCAGAATTTTGTACTGGTTCTGGGCTGGCGGACTGTAGAGAAGATCGGCGATCTGTTCGACATCTTGTTTGTCTAGCTGGGCGATAACCATCTGGGAAAGTTGGGCTTGGCTCTTCTTCAGGTCGTGGGTTGCGGCTTCGAAGCTGATGAACCATAATCTGGGACGATCGCGCCAGAATGGTGGTACACGAAGGCTTAGGGCGATGGATCCGAGCTCGTGGGTCTCTTGTGACTGAGGCGGCTGCGTCGGTGGGTTGACATTCTCGTGGGCGGCGGCTGCTTCACTTCCCTCGGACATTTTTCTTGCTTCTTAGTTCTTGATTATTATCTTCTTGCTCGGGGTCACCAATGTAGTGATGTACGGTGCTACTTATTATAGTGGTATATTATTCGGAGGTAGAGACGTATTAAAACACCAATGATCGGAATAGGAATGTGTTTATTTTCAGCTGAGCTATATTTAGATTACAAGTAAGGTGTTAATGAGTGTGAGCGGGACGGACGACATGGTATCGGTGCGTCTCTCTCTGTCTGTAGATAAGGATAAGGGCTCGTAGTGCACTGTGCAGCGATAGGTAGCTACAATATGTTACGGGTAGTGCTAGAAGGTTAAGTAAACCTAGGCTTACCCGGGTTGACTTAGTATTACCCAAGTCTTTTTGGGTAAAGTCCGAATAATTAGAAAAATAAATTTGATTTCGGGGTTTACCCATACTCACCTAGGTCTACCCAACTCTGGCTGGGTAATGTTAAAAATTTGTCCAATTAATTACTAAAATCAATATCCAAGGGTATTTTAAAAATTTATTATTTACTAGTTGACCCGGCAAACGTTGTTTTGCCATTTAAAGTATTTAGTACTTCATCAGTAATTGATACAAAATCTTACCCCCCCCCCCTTGTCCCCTAAGAGGGGTGGGGGGGAAACCGATGTTAACTTGGAAAAACAGTTAATAATATGACGTAAGTCATCGATTTATATGTAATATATAAGTCTATGACGTAAGTCCATTAAAGAAAAAAATTAATACAAAATCTGACCCCCTTTTGGGTCCCCTTAGAGGGGTGGGGGGGAAAGCTTAAACACCAGATGTTGAGTTGGAAGAAGGCAAATATATCTGCGAAAAGTGAAAACCGTATGCAAATCGGATCAGTAGTTTTCGTGTTAAAGCAAAAGTTTGATACAAAATCTAACCCCCTCTTTCGTCCCCTTAGAGGGGTGGGGGGGGGGAATTTTTATACACCAGATGTTAAGTTGGACGAAGACAAATATATTTGCGAAAACCGCATTCAAATCGGATCAGTAGTTTTCGTGTGATAGTGGAACAAACATACAGACAGACAGACAGACAAAAAAACTAACCACAATTTTGGCTTCTATAGCGATGTACTTAGTAACACCCCCTGCTTATTATTTTTTGAATATGATAACTTGCCCGAACTTTAGTTTTAGGAAAAACGTGTAGGTAAGTACTTGATCTTCAAGCTGAATTCTTTTAATATAATGACAAAATCTATCAAAAAGTAAACAAGTCAAAATATCATAAAGTAAAGACTACAAAATAAAATAGGTTTTATAAAAAAAGTTTAGCTATGTACACTACAGGGAACTACGATGTTGCCACATTTTAATTACTTCACTTTTTTGACAGACTATGTTATATAATTTAATATACATATTATTATATTTTCCTTAGTCTATGGTAAAACGTTGTTTTTTCTGTTCTAGCATGATACTCACAGTAAACCTAACCTACACCGGTTGGATCTAAACGTTCTGCCGGTATACGCGAAGGGAATCACCGGAAAAGGAGTTCGCGTTTCCATACTCGACGATGGAATTGAACACAATCATACCGATCTCCACAACAACTACGTAAGTCATGTTTCCCTGGTACGCGCGATCTGCAAGATGTCTAGGCAGGTATCGCTCCGAGATTGCGGATCGTCGTGCGAGCTTCATCAGGCAGAGGCTGCTCTCATGATTGATGTCGCGTCGTTGTGAATGTGGCATTTACTATTAGATCGTTCATCGTACGATAAAAAGTAATTAATGAAAAAAACCCAAAACAAAATGAAAAAAAAAAACATTCACATATTATTCGGTTGAAAATACCAACGCTGACCATTGTCCATCGCTTCAAGTATCAAGTGTTAGCTTTTTACAGTCTATGAACTACTTTTTATCAGTTCTGTGTTCCTAGTAATATCGCGGCCCCAACAACGACTGTGACGCAAAGATGAGTTTTTTGACGCTTGGCTTGCCTCGAGACGTCACAATGCGAGTTTTTGGTTATAGGATCCAGAAATCAGTTGGGACAGCATTGACAGGGATCCTGATCCATATCCAGAAAATGATAGGGAAAATAACACCCACGGGACAAGATGTGCTGGTGAAGTAAGTATCTAAATATAATGTAAAATTCAAACCATGATCAGTGATCACAGAATATATTTTATTATTACAAGTACCATGATCAACAATAATTGCATGCGCAGGTAGCACAGTATAGCAATATCCCTACAGTAGTGAAACGAATGTACTTGCGCAGAGCAACGGAGGGGTATCCGCGGGGAAGCGGGCGGCGCGGGCCCGCGCCGTCAAACTCGCGGAGTTTGTACGAATTCGCGCGCAGGTGTGACGTTGGCGCGTTGTCTACGAATTTTGTGTTGTAAAACGATAACTTATCTTATAAACAATGGGATATAATAAGTGTTCAGTGTACAGAATATGTAAATCTGATTCAAAAAACAAAAAGGATTTAAATTGTCATAAAATATAATATCGACTCACAGTTCACACTAATATTGTGTTGGCCTTGGTGGAATTTATTTGCAATTTGCATCTCTGTTTTATTGTTTACGTTGTAAGAAGTGTAACAAGGAGAGAAACAATATAGAATAAAAATAAAAAAAACTGTCAAATACCCTGTTACATACTAATTAGTACCTACCTAGCTAGGTACACAGGGCCACACATCAAGTGTAACATTATGACATTTGGACCGCCCTTACCGGGCACGTAATAAGAGCGAGTTTTGAAGTGCTTCTGTTACACCTGACGTGTGGCCTACCGTACCTACCAATTGTTATAATAATTATTATGATTAATTATTGTTGGATAATATTTTATATATCCGAATGCATCTTCATTATTTTAATCCTTCGATCGTGGATTCTTGGAAATCTATTGTTATTCTATTGTATCTTGCTCACCGGTGAGCTTAAGGGGCTTGATAGGTTAATAAAATTTTTAAATCCATACTAATTAGTAATTACTAATATTATAAATGCGAAAGTGTGTCTGTCTGTCTGTCTGTCTGTTACCTCTTCACGCCCAAACCGCTGGACCGATTTTGCTGAAATTTGGCATGGAGATACTTTGAGTCCCGGGAAAGGACAAAGGATACTTTTTGTCCTGGAAAAATGTACGGTTCCCGTGCGATTAACGAGTTTTGGCACAACGGAGTTGCGCGCATCATCTAGTAAAGAACTCAAATCATCTAAAAATAAAGTTTTACGTAAATATCTGGCAGTACGACATAATATGTAAATATAACACGCTGATTAATTACAAGCACAATATTTTATTTTTATTTTATTTCCCGTTTCGTGGCAAGTGGCAACCCTGGCATATCTGCTTGGTACTTACACCGGTGGCGGCATCGTGCGACATCAAAGGCGTTTCGTTACTGTAGGGATATTATATTGCTATACTGTGGCAGGTAGCGATGACTGCCAACAATAAAAAATGCGGAGTGGGCGTGGCTTGGGGCGCCAAGGTGGGAGGAGTCCGGCTGCTCCATCCACAAATGTCGGGCCGCGACGAAGCCGAAGCGTTAGGTATGTTTGTAGAGTTAAGCCATGTTAAGCCCTCTTGATTTCTGTGTTCCTAGTAGAAGTGATCGCAATGTTGAGCTCAAATGACGCCAACTCAAACGATATCTCCGCTTAATTATCGTCGCGTCGCTACGCTAAAGTGACATTGCTTGCTTACAAGTTATGTTGTATTTTTACGTCTTTTTAAGCGGCACTATTAATTATATAAATAATAAATAAATAATAAACAAAATTATTTTATTTCTGAATAGATTTAAAAAAAATGCTTTCAGAACGTTGATACTACTGGTGCCTACCACCGGTTCGGGAACTAGCCCGGCGAGAAGAACCGGCGCCGGCGTAAGAAACTCGCACGGGGCCCACTTTTTTACCAAAAAAAGTGAGAAAAAAATTAATCTTTTAAAATAAAATTTACAATGCTGTAACTTAAAATATACAATGTCAAGATACATACATAATTGTTTAAGTCATACAATAGTGTAGAAGTAGCCTTGCAAGCAGCCATCCTACTCCCAAGATGTGCCATCATTTATTTTGAAATCATTGACCTTATAATAGGCTTTGGCACACAAACGCTCTTTGACTACTTTCTTAAATTTATTAATGGGATTTTGAACGTTTTCTGGGATTTTATTGAAAAGGCGTATACATTGACCTTTAAAAGATTTACTGACTTTACTAAGTCTGATCACTGGCAAATCTAGCTTGTGCTTATTTCTGGTGTTTCTACAATGAATGTCACCTTTGGCTTTAAATTTACATATATTTTTTCTAACATATAATACATTATCCAAAATGTATTGAGAAGCTACTGTCATAATACCAATACTAATCGCGCAGTGTCTTCGTCAGAAATTTCCCTAATCTTTCTGACTGCATATGCTGCAGAACTGAGCCCATCAGCATCATAATATGATTTTCAAAAAACGTCAAAGTATTTTAATTGCTAAAATAATATTTTAAAGACAGATTGTGTTCGATTTTGATTCCGATAAAATGATCAAAAAGAACAATAATTGATACGTATTATGTACCAAATCAATTTTAATTAAAAATAGCATTATAATAAATGCTTTAAATGTAAAATTATAAAATTTAGTAATGCTTTCGACTCATCATGACATCCTTTTCTTCTTGCTGGCAGCCTAGAAAAGCTGTGATTCAGTTACTTCGTAGTACTTCGTAGCTAGCTCGTGGGTCAATATCAAAAAGTAAAAATTTCAGAATCTCTCTCTGACTCATCTGCTAGTGTCCCTCAAGGTGGTGTATTGTCTCCTTTACTTTTTGCCCTTTTTATAAACATAATCAATAATTTATTATTAGTCTCCTCATTCCATATTTTATATGCAGATGATATAAATATAAATTTATACACACTCGACTTTGGATACATTACCTGAAGCATCTGGGGTTATGAATCGATATTTATCGGCCACTTGTGATTGGAGTAAGGAGTATGGTTTACTTCTATACCTTGTAGTAAGTCACAATCAGTAATTATTGGCAATCCGGGGCTTGTTTCCAAAATTGACTGGAATACGTTACCACCGGTTCTCATCAGTAACACCTCATAGTAAGGTAGTTATGAATCTATTTATCTAACATTGATGAACACCTGTCCTGGTCTCATCACCTTTAAGGAGTGTGAGGTAAGTAGAAAAGTATATTCCACGTAGCACTCTCTAAATAGACTGAGATAATATATTTTGTCAATTCCCACAAAAGTAGCCCTGGCTGAGTGAATGTTCTTGTCACTCCTAGATCTCCTACGTTGATGTCAGCTTCATTAACTTAACCGAGGACAAGCTCGACAAACTTGAGCGTCTTCAAAACTTGTCTCTAAGGTTCATCTTTGGATTACGCAAAGATCATGTTTCAGAGTTTCGCAGAGCTTAAGTGGCGCCGATACGTGATCATCGTAATGCTCGTGTGCTTTCACTTATTACACCATTCTTTGTGATCCCAACTGCAGTCCCCAATACCTTAAAAAACCTTCATATTTCGCTGTCCCGACTCCTGACAGGCAACAGCTGAGATCGTCGACCAATCTTTTACTAGATACCCCTACTAACCGCACAAAGTTTTTCCACTCGTCCTACTCCGTCCAGTCCATTCTCCTCTGGAACTCTCTACCTACGAAAATTATTATGGATTAGAAAGAAAACTTTTTTTATAACATAATATATGTTATAAAAAAATATTGTAATGTCATTGATATTATAATAATATAAAAATATTTTGCCAGAAACCAATTCGATTCTTTTATAATGTAGATACTCTATAGACATATGCATTCCTAGTATTTTGTATAAAATATAACGTAACATCATTGGCATAAAAAAAAAACAAAACACAGATAGATTGTGTCATTTACTTTAAACTTCTAGGATTGTGTTGTCGACTGTCGACTGTCAGTGTCCGGTACCATAAATTCCGGGATCCGGATTGTCAATTTGCAACAGGTTTTTACATTCCTCGTGTTACTAGGAGAACATGATTCATGTATACTATGTTTTTCAACACAAAAAGTTGGTACGCACATAGAGTAAGTAATAAATAGTACGCATCACGCTCCCAGACGCTCCCCAACGAACACCAACAAAATATTGAGCTTCGTCTGATATTCTTTCTACAAACCGAGAAAACATTTTTGTCATCTTGATCAGTTATACGCTTGTTAATACTATTTTTTTTTAATAATTCTAAAATAGTTAATGTTGTGTTTCAAGGATACGCCTTGGATAAAGTGGATATCTACAGTAGTTCCTGGGGTCCTAAAGACGACGGAGCAACTGTGGAAGGACCAGGACGGCTAGCAAATGAAGTTTTAAGACGAGGCGTTGACGAGGTTAGTATGGGCACAGAATATAATTATAATAGTACTTATGGGTAAGGGACGGGTAGCTTGTTTGAAAAAAAATTAATAAGAGTAATTTATCCGTTTTATCAGAGACCAGACATACTTTACTCTATGGTTTTATATTAAAATTTTATCTATTTTAATTAGTTGAAAAACAGTAGAAATAAGAATTATGGAAAACATTGTCAAAAAAATTGACTTACCTATTGTTATCGCATTTTGTATCAAGCTATCTCTTTTTATATTACGCGCAGTGAGTGAGAGAGATGTATGTTTCAGGGCCGCGGCGGCAAAGGAGTTATTTACGTGTGGGCGAACGGTAACGGCGGTGGTAACCACGACAATTGCAACTGCGACGGGTGTGTCACTTTTTCTTTTAAAAGCGTAGCAATTCACGCCTCTTGTTACTAGGCAATCATAACTCGTTTAGAGAGAATGTTAAAAGATCTGATTGGTCGTAGGCGTAGCGGACTTTTTCTTGTTTCGTAGCGTTGATAATGATAACAAAATAAATAACAATATTATTTTGTTATAATTAATTAATTGTAATTAAATATTATTAATGGTAGTACTATCATATTTGATTTTACTGCTGTTGTGTTAAGTTAAAAGATTAATAACAAATATACATATTACTAGCTGTTGCCCGCGACTTCGTCCGCGTTAGCATAATATAATAACGGAGATCGATAATTTTCTCCTTTTAAGGTCTCTTACTCAAAGGGTAAACCCGCAGTCAAGTAGGCACATATTAATCAAATGACACTCGAAAATTGTATGTTTAGTTTAGGTTACAATCTTTAATATTTTCAGTTCAATCAGTCGAAAGTCTAAGAAAATTTCTAAAAACTTTCATCCCCTATTTCATCCCCTTAGGGATGGAATTTATTAAATTCCTTTCTGAGGGGATGCCTCATGCCTACATCATAGTATCTTTATGCATACACAGTCTCAGCCTGATCAGTTTAAATTTGACAAAAGTTTCATGCAAAATTTCATCCCCTACTTTAACCCCTTAGGGGTGGAATTATTAAAATCCTTTTTTAGGAGATGCCTACGTCATAGTAGCTTTAAATGCATGCAAAGTCTCAGACCGATCGGTTTGAAATTGACGAAATTTCATACTGTACCATAAAAATTCTATAGCCGCATACAAAATTTTCACATAAAATACGTTTTAACTATCACAATAATCGCAAAATATGAAAAAAATGGGGTCTGATTAGGTACCTTAATATCTAAATACACTGAACTGAGGAAAATAAATATACAAAAAAATTGTTGCTTATTTAGTCCTCTTTAAAGTCCGCTAAAAATTTTATATAAAAATAAACAACTTTTCCAGTTATAAGTAAAATAAGAAAATTTCTCAAATTTTTTCATACATTTTCGCCATATCAAGAACGCGGCGAGCGTCGTAACCGCCACTATACAAGGCGCGCTAATATGAATCTTATTTTAATGTCATTAACGTCGATATTCGTACTGACAGATATCCGACCTGCTAATTAAAAAGTTGGAGCATTCTTAACACTAGTCTACAGTAGTTTTGTTGCCTGAAAACTAAAAGCTGGCCCTGTAAGAACTTTGTGCCCTGATCACAATATTATGTTTCTAAGAAATTTTCTTTCTAACTTTGCAATGAAATATCTGCAAAAACCTGAGCTTTTTGCAGATATTTCATTGCAAAGTTTATAAAATCTCGCAATTTAGTTTATTTCAGAATCATCTTATAAATCTCTTAATTAGATCTCAATTCAAATTGCATATTATATTTTATTATAAACAATAATTTCTTTTTTCATACATAAATTGTTACCCTACATAGTTTGAACATTTAAAAAACCGTCATAACTTAGGAGAAATCAGTCATAACTCATTGAAACAAGTTACATTCTCAAAAAGAAGTGTCTCTCTCTGGCATACATTTATCAAAACTAATGAAAATGAATACTTTTATCTGCAATGTGATTCTGAAATGGGCTAAAATGCGAGATTTTTGGAAATGAAATATCTTAAAAACCCGAGCTGATAGAAAGAAAACATCTTAGAAACATATATTGTGCACATAACAAGAATAGAAACTGACATTAGTTTGCAGGCAACAATTTTTTTTTCAAATTTTGTAAATTTAGTAGTAAGTACATAGTGTTATCGTTGTGCCACAGAATAGATAATAGTACAAGTAGTTGTGCATAATGACATGATATAATATTTACTTCATTAAGAATTACATAATAATAATAATTGTGAAAGATCATGAATCGTAATTTTAGACAACTCTGATAAGTATTATTAAAAAAAATGTAATTTAAATGTTATCCAAAACTGTAACGACTTCTACATTCAATACAGAGGTCTAGAATCTAGACCTCTGTCTGAATCTAGACTCTAGATTCATTTATCAAAACATAAAAACGATATTGAATATTGATGTTTAATTTTCAGATACTCTTCCAGTATATACACTATTGGTATCGGCAGTACTTCTAAGCAAGGCAAGTTTCCCTGGTACGGGGAGGTCTGTCCATCCACCCTCGCCACTGCGTATTCCTCTGGAGCTGATGATCAGCTGATCGTGAGTGTCTTTTGGAGAACTATGTAGTATGAGAACTATGTAGTTATATTACGAAACGAAAATAAGACAGGTCACGGGAGTCAGGAGTCAGGACTCAGGAGTTCAGGACTAATCAAGGTTGTTGTCTTCGTCTTTATGTTCGAAAGATTTAAAATTACACTTAAATGGTTCAGTTACTGCTGTCTTATTCTTCGTTTATTGATAAAGCTGTTAATGTATTATATTATAAGCCTACACAAATTATGATAATATCTTAACTGCTATAACATTATGTATATTTAAGTAATAAGTGTTACTAGACAAAGATTGTCAGTTCTAACTTGTAAGCTTAAATCTTCTTTAGGAATTAGATCTCTCTCTTTTTAGATATGGTTTAATTACTGATTAGTATTCAATTGAATATTTAGTTGACCGTTGTTATGCCTGTATCTCGGCCTGACAAAAACCTTCTGACAAGTCAGTGAGGTAGTAGCTTTCTTGACATTCTACTACATTTGTGACAACTGTTTCAGGCGACGACGGACATCAACGACCAGTGCACGCTGGGACACTCGGGGACGTCTGCTGCGGCGCCGCTGGCTGCCGGCATCATAGCACTAGCTCTAGAAGCCAAGTAATTATTAAACCACTAAATGACACCCGCAACTCCGTTGTGCCAAAATTTGTTTATCGCCTGGGAACCGTAAATTTTTCCGGGATGAAACGTATCTTGTATCCTTCCTTTCCCGGGACTCAAAAATATTTCCATACCTTTCAGCCAGACAGATAGACAGACACACTTTCGCATTAATAGTAGTATGATGTATAGCAGCTACAAACTGATCTGGCCTGCCAACTACCAACTACCACTGTAAACCTAATTGCAAGCATTTGCAAGGAAAAACCATCGAAAAGTCTTAAATAAGAATTTACAGTATCCGCGTACAATATCCTAATATTATTATAATTTATAATATTTGCAATACTATTTCACATTATATTATTATTGTATACTTTCATATTACTGTGTTTTATGTATTTAGCTAGTTTCTACATAATATTATATTACAGTCATACTCCTCAGACCTCAGTTTGTTCTTATAACAATCTTATAAGCATTTCAATTTCTAAGGTCTATCATAATAGAAAATGATGCGTTTATAAAATCCACAAATGCTTCAAGGGCTTTAAAGCGTCCAAGAGTTGTTTTGCCTTGTTATTGTTTTTTTTCTTTTGATTACTTTCAGCCCGAACTTGTCATGGAGGGATGTCCAGCACCTCATTGTTTGGACTTCCGAGTACGCCCCATTGGCTTCTGACAACGATTGGTCAGTCAATGGGTATGTAATATAGATTTTTACGTTTTACGCAAGTTTTGATTGCAAGTAAACGCAAAGTAAAGGATAGAAAATTGCACAACACTTATCAAATTACATTGTTTAAAAAGTATTGATCATTATATTTTTATAAAACAAAATTCTCATTTTTTTGCAGAATTGGATTACATTATAATCTACGTTTCGGATTTGGCCTTTTGAATGCTGGGGCGCTCGTAGAGGCCGCTCTCAATTGGACAACGGTTCCCGCTAAAACAACATGTACGGCAACTTCTATGTGAGTATGCTGCCCTGGTATTTGTATTCGATCCAAAATGTCGTCACGTCGATCGAGTGTCGAGAGTGCCGCAGCACGATCGGAATTGAAATCGTACGGTGCCGCGGTCGGAGTTCTTTCAATGTTCACGTACTTCGTTCAAATTCTCAGGCAACGATATCAATACTGTCACTATTATATATTCTGTGATACTGTCAATACTCTAAGAACGCACTCAATGTCACATGCTACTATACTATCACTTATACATAATAATAAGTTACAGGTTACTAGCGTTACCGGGCTATTTAAAAAACAAAAAAAAAGATACATACAGCCGAACGCGAACGTATTACTTACTGTTGGAATATGTGTACTAGAGTATTGAATATTTGAGGGGGACTGTTGGAATATGTGTACTAGAGTACAATTAATATTCAAGTATAATAAGTAGAGATGCGCCGAATATTCGTTTCGTATTCGGTATTCGGCGTATTCGGCATGTTTTTCACTATTCGTATTCGGCCGAATTATTCGGCTCAGTTACCGAATATATTCGGTTTTATTTTTTTCAAAATATTAAAAACTAGACCCGCCCCGGCTTCGCCCGTAGGACATACATAGCCTATGTCACTCAGGGCTCAGCTCCTTAGTATCATGTAACACAACATTAGGCACTAGGCAGCAAAATTAAAGTCCAATAATATTGATGAATATACATTTTAATATTTACAATATTGATATTTAAAACATCGCGATGAAAAACTAATAAAGAAATTAATATTATGCACAAGAGGTTTGAGCATCTCCATTGTGGGTGTCGCAGACGCCACACACAATAAATTTTCGATTGTTATGCGGCAGCCGGCTGCCGCTGGAGGATTGATGGGTTTTAAGCAGTATTCTGATTTTAATAAATCTTTTTAACATTGGTTTTAATATATTTCTGTTATTATTAAATAATACATGAAATCTTTTATTTATTGTTGCACAGTTCATTATATTGAAAATGTTTTACTACTTAAAATAAACCTTGTTTCTTATGTATTTTAGTATTAAAGGTATGTATTCCATTTAATTCTACTTACATGAAGACAAAATATAACAATAACTTAATGGTAATCTACATGCAAATGAAACAAATAACACTGTTTTACTGCTTTATTTTTCACTTCATAAAATTTTGTAATAGAAATTTGAACCTTAGCTTATTGCTTTTTCACATAAAAAAGAAACATTTTTAGTCTATGACTACAGACAAGTCAATTTCCTTATCCGGACTCCATATTTTCTTGAGTCTTCTATTTGTAAAAATCTCTCGGAATAAACTGCGCTCTGTTATATTTACAAAACTTAGTTTTATTTAAAACGACAATAAAGATCACAATCTCTGCAAGTTCTTTGCGGTATGCCACTCACTAAAACCTGGTTCTCACTTTTTCAAAGAAACTATGACATCCTGAAATGGCTAAAATGTGATTCTAAACAAGTTTAGAAGCATTTGGAAATCGTCGTTACTGGCAGGCGATGGTTGTTGCAAATGTTTCGCAACACTGCACAGGTTTTAATTGTTGTTTTTCTTGTCTATGTGTTAAACTCGTCACAGATATCTACAAACAGTTTCTTATTCAACCCTTGTAATGGGTTTTAAATTCAGAGTCAGACAGTTCCAGTGCCTGGGCTCGGTTGCGATTGCGAGGTCTTATTTAGCTGTATTTCTGGCTGCATCTCTTGTTTCTTCTTCAGGAATGGCTTCTAATACGAGCACTGTGTGCACCAATGTTATAAAAATACGTTTTATAGTTTAAAATTTTACGTAAAACACCACTAACCACTCAGCGATAAAAAAACAATCGGAAAAAATCACTTTTGTTGTGATCGCTATTTATCAGTTCAAATTGCTCGCCGATTGCCATCGCATTGCTGTCAATAGCTTAGGTGATACGAAATAAATGCAACAGTATAGCAAATAGTGATAGCAAAAATAAACATTTCTTCAAAACCCATGGATGAATATGACACAAAAATTTTACAGTAGCAGACATCAATAAAATAAACCATATTACACCATTTTTTAAAACTCTAATATTTTTTCGACGCAATTAGGCGACGTTTCTAATATTTGCTAAATTACTGGGAAACCCGTAGATGAATCTGACACAAAACGTGTCTGCACATTAGTTACTGCCCGAGAGTTTAAAATTTAGCTTTTGTAATATTGCTAATATCACAAAAGCTAAATTTTAAACTTTAATATTTTTTTCGGCCTATATTTTTTTAATGGGCTTTGGCCCACCACACACTCCCACCACTGTATCTCCTGTGTCGCCAGGATCGACAGCGGTATGCAACCACGAAAACCCTTTGATATGATCTCAGGAAGCCCGAAGGACATGCTAAAACTGTCTTGGGACCCGCAACGAAATTAATCAGAAGAAGAATAGGAGGAGTAGGAAGAATTCCAGATTCCCTCCCCATACAAAGCGGGAGACAGCACAAAGTTACAATGACCGAAAGTCAAAGAACTGAAGGGGAAGCACCACGGGAATAAAAGTGAATAATTTGACTACTACGCTATAGCTAAATTAATATTGGATTTTGTTGTGTTAGATTGTTGCCAATAATAATTGTGGCAAAAACGCTTGAAGGCACGGAAGTTCCTAGCGCTGTCCACGAGATCACTGCAGTATGCGACTCCAGATGTACAGAGTCGGTTGTTTAGCATTGTAGTTCTTTCGTCCTGCCAGAGACCATACTCCCAGAGAACATAATGAGCGGTTTGTTCAAACATGTTGCCTTCGGTCGAGCACTCACACATAGGTGATGCTACTAGTTTAAATCCATAAAGTTTAGCCTTAAAATTTCCATGACCGGTCAGGAATTGAGAAACGCAGTGGTCAATATCCATCCAATGTTTGGATAGCCGGTCTCGAATATTAGGGAAAAGTTATATAGATGTCGCCCTTTGGTGGAACAGCCCCATCGCGTCTGCCATTCGGAGATGAGGTTCTGCACAGAGTCATCTAAAGGTTCAAACAATCTTGCTATTTTAATTTTATCGCGAGCGCTTAAAAAGAACGGGTTGTCAATGTTTTTATTATGATAATATATAGTCGCACGGCGCTGTATCTCAAGGTCAACGGGTAAAACTCCGGCTAACACGGGCAAGGCTTCAGTGCTTGTGGTCCTGTAAGCTTTGCATAAGAATATGAGTGCCAGCCGTTGGCTTTGCAGTAGCTTGCGACGAGCCGCGCGGATAATTGCTCTGTCGGCCCACACGGGGGCTCCGTAGCAAATGCTGCCTAGGTAAGTCGCGGTATAAATAAATTTAAGAGTTTTAAATGAGAGGCCCCATGTCGAAGTAGATATTCTAGTAAACGAGTAAAAATTACGTTTGGCTTTCTCACCGGTTTGAATTATATGTTCCAAAAATGTAAATTTATTATCCAAATGAAAACCAAGGTAACATAGTGACTGTTTGCGTTTAACGTTTATATTGTTCAGTTTAATGCTAGGGGAAGAAATAAGGGAACCTTTTAAAAGAATTTGGTAAGTTTTATGCGCGGCGAAATTCAGACGATTACGCTTACCCCAGTCAGATATTAAATTAAGACAACTGTTGACTTTAGACTCAATTTCGGAACGCGAGTTTGCTTGAACGATAAGAAAACCGTCATCGGCGTAACCAACTAGTGTACAAAGCAGTGGAAGTGGAAGACTTAACAAATCGTCGAATCCGATGTTCCATAATTTAGGCGAGATTATCGATCCTTGAGGGCAGCCGCACGTTAAATCTTTGGCGTGTGTACAATGTCCAAGACGGAGCTTAGTTTGACCGTTAGAAAAGTAAGAATGTATTATGGAATAAATATTACAGTAACACCCTCGATTCTTTAGTTTTAATAGTACCATCGGCCACCAAGCATGGTCGAAGGCCCCGGATATGTCTAATGAAATGGCAACCACGTATTTACTTTCCGATAAATTAACTATTTTTCTTACTTCTAACGCCGCGTCAACAGTCGATTTCCCGGCGGTGAAACCGTACTGTTGACTATGAAATTTAGTACCACCGGGTAGCAGGCGAGGCACAATAAGGCGTTCTAGTAGTTTACCTAAGCACGGCAGTAACGTTATCGGACGGTAAGATTTTGGGTCGTCGGGGGGTTTGTTTCCCGCTTTAGGTATTAATTTTAAGCAGCCGGTACGCCAGATTTTTGGAAATATACCTTCTGCAATACATCTATTGAAAACATATAGAATCGATGAATTGGCCGCTAAACACGCTTGCTTTATCATAATATTCGATATTTTATCCTCGCAGGGCAGATTTTTTAGTAGGCAATAGGTTCACTATTTTAGTAAACTCCTCAGAAGTTGGTAAATCTGAGGCCGGCGTATGAATGAGGTCTAACATTCTACTCCTAATGTCGCGGTGGTGTTCATCATCCAAGGAGGGCTCGTCGTCTGGAATGAGAACGTTTAAATATGCCTTCGCCGTTTCCTTTTTCGGCCTATAGCGACCAAAAAGCAAAATACCTAAATATCTCTGGAAGCTGTCGAAAAAAATGACACTAAATCATTTTTTAGGTTTACCTAGTGGTCCCAAACCTATACGCAAAAAAATCAGAAACTTTAGAATTTTTGAAACCAAAAAACCTAGCGCTATCGGTCTAAGTATGGAGATTTAGCGATTTAAATGCAATTATAATAGTTCCTTGATTATTCGGCAGAGGGAGTACTGTCGCTCGATTGCTATCGTATTTTTTGGCTGTTAAGTGATACGAAACTGCGATTTTGGAGCAATTATTGCGCAATAATTGCGGTTGCATTGCGCTCGCGAGAGAAGGCTCGCTCCGAGCTAGCCAGCAGCGGCACGTAGAGTACACGATAGAACCTGTTTACGCGGCAAAATAAAATAATGGTAAACCGAATAATTCGGCCGAATATTCGGTTCGGTAAAGACAAAACCGAATAATATTCGGTATTCGGTTATTCGGTCAAATCACTATTCGGCGCATCACTAATAATAAGTAAACCTTAAATCAAGTTTTCTTAACTTTTTAATTCCTACGATGTTCACCTAAGTCAGTCGATGTGTAACAGCTGTCATGTGTGATGTCAATATATTAAAATTATATCTACCTATTGAAATGGACGCTCGATTTTTCTTTTACTCTAAACCTATTCCCATTTTCCCAATACTTACCTCCTCCTTTTTGAAGGCGGTCAATAAAAAGCAGCATTCATTAATTATTGTTAGTCATAACTTTTGTCTTTTGTTCAAATGCATGGTTCACCGTTCATGCAGACTTATTTTTGAAAGGACTATTTTTGTAGAGTACTCTGATTTCCAATGCCTTTATGATGCCCTAGGTGCAGGATACGAAGCGAAACGTTGAGTCAATCGAGAGTCGAACGATGTGTTACGACTTACGTCATGTTTAGTCTAACCTATGAGTATGACGCAGTACTATTCTATGTATGACTATGACTAGGTAGCGAGTTTCATTATTATTATGTTAGCCTGGTGTCAGCCTACGAATCAAAACGCCGAGTTGATCGAGCAGTCGAACGAGTGTCGAGTGCGACTTGTGCGAGAATATTACCGTAATTCTCTATCGCGATTCGCGTAACGTAAAACGTTCATTTTGGAAAGATTTCCTTTTATTATTTTCGCAGGAGCAAACTCGGTTTTATTGAATTGTAAGTTCATGGGAAGATTTTCTAATAGTATTTGTATAGTAATGTTATTACATAATCTTCCCATATTATAGTATTAAACTATTTAGTATTTGAGACTGATGAGATCTTGAATTTTTATTTTCGCCATCAAACTTGCCAACTACACTAAATGGACGCGAAAAGGCGAAATGACTATGACAAAACAACGTTTGCAGGAACAGCCGACAGCTAGTAATAATACAATTACAATATAATACTTAAATAGAAATAGTTTATAAATAATAATTATAATTAATAATAATAAATAATAATCCGCGTTGTTTTGCATGAGCTTAGTTTTTAAAACGCGTATTGCTGGTAATAGCTTCTTTTGTCCTATGAAAAATAATATAATATTATAGTATAATTATAAATATAATAGGTGCGTATATTAAAATCTTGTACGAGAGGATCGTCTCGTCTATCTCTAGTAATTTCAACTGCGTATGTACTGATGATGATAATATAATAATTATTATTATTTATTGACTATGTGCCTAATGCATGCTAATGCCTATTACACAGTCAATAGAATATAATAATAATAATAATTAATTAATTACTAATAGGCCGTTTCAATAGGTACATAATAGTACACAAATCAGAATACTGTAGGACGTAGCCCGTAGGTACCCGTGGATGTATTATCATTAGAGATGCGCCGAATATTCGTTTCGTATTCGGTATTCGGCGTATTCGGCATGTTTTTCACTATTCGTATTCGGCCGAATTATTCGGCTCAGTTACCGAATATATTCGGTTTTATTTTTTTCAAAATATTAAAAACTAGACCCGCCCCGGCTTCGCCCGTAGGACATACATAGCCTATGTCACTCAGGGCTCAGCTCCTTAGTATCATGTAACACAACATTAGGCACTAGGCAGCAAAATTAAAGTCCAATAATATTGATGAATATACATTTTAATATTTACAATATTGATATTTAAAACATCGCGATGAAAAACTAATAAAGAAATTAATATTATGCACAAGAGGTTTGAGCATCTCCATTGTGGGTGTCGCAGACGCCACACACAATAAATTTTCGATTGTTATGCGGCAGCCGGCTGCCGCTGGAGGATTGATGGGTTTTAAGCAGTATTCTGATTTTAATAAATCTTTTTAACATTGGTTTTAATATATTTCTGTTATTATTAAATAATACATGAAATCTTTTATTTATTGTTGCACAGTTCATTATATTGAAAATGTTTTACTACTTAAAATAAACCTTGTTTCTTATGTATTTTAGTATTAAAGGTATGTATTCCATTTAATTCTACTTACATGAAGACAAAATATAACAATAACTTAATGGTAATCTACATGCAAATGAAACAAATAACACTGTTTTACTGCTTTATTTTTCACTTCATAAAATTTTGTAATAGAAATTTGAACCTTAGCTTATTGCTTTTTCACATAAAAAAGAAACATTTTTAGTCTATGACTACAGACAAGTCAATTTCCTTATCCGGACTCCATATTTTCTTGAGTCTTCTATTTGTAAAAATCTCTCGGAATAAACTGCGCTCTGTTATATTTACAAAACTTAGTTTTATTTAAAACGACAATAAAGATCACAATCTCTGCAAGTTCTTTGCGGTATGCCACTCACTAAAACCTGGTTCTCACTTTTTCAAAGAAACTATGACATCCTGAAATGGCTAAAATGTGATTCTAAACAAGTTTAGAAGCATTTGGAAATCGTCGTTACTGGCAGGCGATGGTTGTTGCAAATGTTTCGCAACACTGCACAGGTTTTAATTGTTGTTTTTCTTGTCTATGTGTTAAACTCGTCACAGATATCTACAAACAGTTTCTTATTCAACCCTTGTAATGGGTTTTAAATTCAGAGTCAGACAGTTCCAGTGCCTGGGCTCGGTTGCGATTGCGAGGTCTTATTTAGCTGTATTTCTGGCTGCATCTCTTGTTTCTTCTTCAGGAATGGCTTCTAATACGAGCACTGTGTGCACCAATGTTATAAAAATACGTTTTATAGTTTAAAATTTTACGTAAAACACCACTAACCACTCAGCGATAAAAAAACAATCGGAAAAAATCACTTTTGTTGTGATCGCTATTTATCAGTTCAAATTGCTCGCCGATTGCCATCGCATTGCTGTCAATAGCTTAGGTGATACGAAATAAATGCAACAGTATAGCAAATAGTGATAGCAAAAATAAACATTTCTTCAAAACCCATGGATGAATATGACACAAAAATTTTACAGTAGCAGACATCAATAAAATAAACCATATTACACCATTTTTTAAAACTCTAATATTTTTTCGACGCAATTAGGCGACGTTTCTAATATTTGCTAAATTACTGGGAAACCCGTAGATGAATCTGACACAAAACGTGTCTGCACATTAGTTACTGCCCGAGAGTTTAAAATTTAGCTTTTGTAATATTGCTAATATCACAAAAGCTAAATTTTAAACTTTAATATTTTTTTCGGCCTATATTTTTTTAATGGGCTTTGGCCCACCACACACTCCCACCACTGTATCTCCTGTGTCGCCAGGATCGACAGCGGTATGCAACCACGAAAACCCTTTGATATGATCTCAGGAAGCCCGAAGGACATGCTAAAACTGTCTTGGGACCCGCAACGAAATTAATCAGAAGAAGAATAGGAGGAGTAGGAAGAATTCCAGATTCCCTCCCCATACAAAGCGGGAGACAGCACAAAGTTACAATGACCGAAAGTCAAAGAACTGAAGGGGAAGCACCACGGGAATAAAAGTGAATAATTTGACTACTACGCTATAGCTAAATTAATATTGGATTTTGTTGTGTTAGATTGTTGCCAATAATAATTGTGGCAAAAACGCTTGAAGGCACGGAAGTTCCTAGCGCTGTCCACGAGATCACTGCAGTATGCGACTCCAGATGTACAGAGTCGGTTGTTTAGCATTGTAGTTCTTTCGTCCTGCCAGAGACCATACTCCCAGAGAACATAATGAGCGGTTTGTTCAAACATGTTGCCTTCGGTCGAGCACTCACACATAGGTGATGCTACTAGTTTAAATCCATAAAGTTTAGCCTTAAAATTTCCATGACCGGTCAGGAATTGAGAAACGCAGTGGTCAATATCCATCCAATGTTTGGATAGCCGGTCTCGAATATTAGGGAAAAGTTATATAGATGTCGCCCTTTGGTGGAACAGCCCCATCGCGTCTGCCATTCGGAGATGAGGTTCTGCACAGAGTCATCTAAAGGTTCAAACAATCTTGCTATTTTAATTTTATCGCGAGCGCTTAAAAAGAACGGGTTGTCAATGTTTTTATTATGATAATATATAGTCGCACGGCGCTGTATCTCAAGGTCAACGGGTAAAACTCCGGCTAACACGGGCAAGGCTTCAGTGCTTGTGGTCCTGTAAGCTTTGCATAAGAATATGAGTGCCAGCCGTTGGCTTTGCAGTAGCTTGCGACGAGCCGCGCGGATAATTGCTCTGTCGGCCCACACGGGGGCTCCGTAGCAAATGCTGCCTAGGTAAGTCGCGGTATAAATAAATTTAAGAGTTTTAAATGAGAGGCCCCATGTCGAAGTAGATATTCTAGTAAACGAGTAAAAATTACGTTTGGCTTTCTCACCGGTTTGAATTATATGTTCCAAAAATGTAAATTTATTATCCAAATGAAAACCAAGGTAACATAGTGACTGTTTGCGTTTAACGTTTATATTGTTCAGTTTAATGCTAGGGGAAGAAATAAGGGAACCTTTTAAAAGAATTTGGTAAGTTTTATGCGCGGCGAAATTCAGACGATTACGCTTACCCCAGTCAGATATTAAATTAAGACAACTGTTGACTTTAGACTCAATTTCGGAACGCGAGTTTGCTTGAACGATAAGAAAACCGTCATCGGCGTAACCAACTAGTGTACAAAGCAGTGGAAGTGGAAGACTTAACAAATCGTCGAATCCGATGTTCCATAATTTAGGCGAGATTATCGATCCTTGAGGGCAGCCGCACGTTAAATCTTTGGCGTGTGTACAATGTCCAAGACGGAGCTTAGTTTGACCGTTAGAAAAGTAAGAATGTATTATGGAATAAATATTACAGTAACACCCTCGATTCTTTAGTTTTAATAGTACCATCGGCCACCAAGCATGGTCGAAGGCCCCGGATATGTCTAATGAAATGGCAACCACGTATTTACTTTCCGATAAATTAACTATTTTTCTTACTTCTAACGCCGCGTCAACAGTCGATTTCCCGGCGGTGAAACCGTACTGTTGACTATGAAATTTAGTACCACCGGGTAGCAGGCGAGGCACAATAAGGCGTTCTAGTAGTTTACCTAAGCACGGCAGTAACGTTATCGGACGGTAAGATTTTGGGTCGTCGGGGGGTTTGTTTCCCGCTTTAGGTATTAATTTTAAGCAGCCGGTACGCCAGATTTTTGGAAATATACCTTCTGCAATACATCTATTGAAAACATATAGAATCGATGAATTGGCCGCTAAACACGCTTGCTTTATCATAATATTCGATATTTTATCCTCGCAGGGCAGATTTTTTAGTAGGCAATAGGTTCACTATTTTAGTAAACTCCTCAGAAGTTGGTAAATCTGAGGCCGGCGTATGAATGAGGTCTAACATTCTACTCCTAATGTCGCGGTGGTGTTCATCATCCAAGGAGGGCTCGTCGTCTGGAATGAGAACGTTTAAATATGCCTTCGCCGTTTCCTTTTTCGGCCTATAGCGACCAAAAAGCAAAATACCTAAATATCTCTGGAAGCTGTCGAAAAAAATGACACTAAATCATTTTTTAGGTTTACCTAGTGGTCCCAAACCTATACGCAAAAAAATCAGAAACTTTAGAATTTTTGAAACCAAAAAACCTAGCGCTATCGGTCTAAGTATGGAGATTTAGCGATTTAAATGCAATTATAATAGTTCCTTGATTATTCGGCAGAGGGAGTACTGTCGCTCGATTGCTATCGTATTTTTTGGCTGTTAAGTGATACGAAACTGCGATTTTGGAGCAATTATTGCGCAATAATTGCGGTTGCATTGCGCTCGCGAGAGAAGGCTCGCTCCGAGCTAGCCAGCAGCGGCACGTAGAGTACACGATAGAACCTGTTTACGCGGCAAAATAAAATAATGGTAAACCGAATAATTCGGCCGAATATTCGGTTCGGTAAAGACAAAACCGAATAATATTCGGTATTCGGTTATTCGGTCAAATCACTATTCGGCGCATCACTAATTATCATATTATGTGTTATATATTATATTATTTTGTGATGTAACGCGTGCGCATTGCTGTATTGAAGAAACCATTTCCAATACAATTATGATATCCTAGTACTAAACGAAACGCTTGTCGATCGAGTGTTGCGAGAAGCGCTAGCCAAACGCGTAAGTGTCTTCGAATGCCACTTTGATTGTCAATTGAGTGGTTGGTTAGTTTCTGAAATTTTTTCTACGAAATTATTTTCTTCATAAGTTCTTATTTTGCATGCACAAATAATATTTTAATATTTGTTTGTTTTATTTGTGTATTTTTAATAAAATCAGTCGCTACGTAAATGACGGAAAGGTGAATTCGAACGACAGCGATTACGACGACGACGCCGACGGTCGAATCTCTCGGGCACAAAATATTAATCTGCTTCATAATTATGTAGCCCTAGTACTAGTTGAGAAGCGGGAACTTCGCGCGGCCGCTCAAATAGCCCCCGATTCGGTCGCGTTCGAGTCGCGCTTGAGACTTCACCGAGACGAGTGACTCAGCTCGCATAAACTGTGAGGAATTTGATCGCCAATAATTGGCATTTAGCGTGCTTCGTTTGTTTGATTCTTTTTCGACTCATTTAATAATTATTGTTCTCGGCCGATTTTTCAATCGTCGGATAACTTTTATGACACTTTGACATTTGTTTCTTATAAAATCTGTCAAAACGCTAAATTTATTCCAATGGTAAAGTTTATCTGACGATTGAAAAATCAGCCCTGAGTAGAAGTAAAAAAATATATTATGTAACTATATAATATTTTATTGTCTTTACAGACCAAACGAAGAGTTCACGTCACAAGATGAAATAAAGATAAGAATTAACCTCCAGGATTGTCCGGTAAAGTACATGGAGCATCTCGAGCTGGTGGTCAACATTGAGTACACGAGACGAGGGGCTTTGGAAGTGTACCTTCTGTCACCTCAAGGTAATATTTTCCTACACCTGTCACTGCAAATACAACAAATTTCCTACACCTGTTGTGACTAGCTGTACCTTCTTCCTACACCTTCTATGTTCTGACTTCTGTATAATATTATGTATATTGTATGTTCTATGTACTAACGCCTCCGTGGTCTAGTGGTACAGAGCGCGGCTCTTGACTCGGAGGTCGTGGGTTCGATTCCCGCGTTGGAAACATGTTATTTCCAAGTTTGGTTAGGACAATGCAGGCTGATCACCTGATTGTCTGACAAGTAAGATGATCCATGCGTGTGCGATGGGCATGTAAAAAGTCGGTCCTGCGCCTGATCTCTCACCGGTCGTGTCGGTCTGCCGTCCCACTGGGGGAATAGAGAGTGCTCTTGTGTACTGCGCACACACTTGGACACTATAAAAATACTCCTGCGTAGCTGGCCTGGTTTCAATGAAACCGGTCACCGTCACCGAAACCGGTGTGGAAGCTATTATTATTATTGTTCTATGTACTGCAGTTGCAACATAGGGTTTTTCCTGTACAGTGTACACGATACCACGAATCACGATACGCTTCGGTGTGAAGTTTAGAGTTCAATCATCCTGTCTCTATCCTCCTCGGTCCTCCTAAGATTGCAAGCATATTAAATACCAAAATAATTTTTCTTCTGTATTCTGTTACATTTTGACCTCTGTTTTAGGTACAGAAGTCCAACTACTAAGTCAAAGACCAAAGGATATGTCTACTAAAGGCTTCGTGAACTGGCCTCTCACTTCTGTCGCCACTTGGGGAGAAGATCCATCTGGAATTTGGACCATCTATGTGCAGGATAGGGTGAATATTATTTCTGTTATTATTATACTCTATTAATAATATTATTAATTTTAAGTCAGCTGATATTATGTTCTAGCACAGAATATTATGGTTCTAGGTAATATAGTCCTAAGAATTACTCCGAAGCTTGATCGTTTTTGTTGTTTTTTGTTCATCATCACAGACTTTAGGGAGACCGGACTCATTACAGTTTTTAACTTTTCTTTAATTTTCAGACAAACGAGATAAATTCTGGTGTTCTCGGGAAATTCACACTTATCGTACATGGTACAGTGAAGATGCCGCAACACATGAAATCTGGAGGCAGGAGCTACAATAATTATGAATCCAAACATTTTAACTATGACACCGATTATAACGACATAATATTATTAAAATAAGATAAATTATCCATTCAAAGACCAATACGTATTCAGATTTCAGAGGAACTTCTTAAATTATTAATATTATCATTGATGTAAATTATTAAACGTAACAAAATAATTATTTATGTTTGCAAAAAAGAACTCCTTGAAGATCTGTTACCCTACTAAGAGCTTGCCAATTTGAGAAGCGACGTCCATAAAAAAAAAAACAATGACCACCAACTTGTTTATTATCAAACTAATATCACTTCCTTATGAATAGGTAACGTTATCTTACAATTATTGTAATGCTTATTTATTATAAATTTATAATGTTATATTATGTATTTATAATATAATATTATGTATTATTCTACATTATTGTTCTTACTACTACAGTAATTATAGTAACTAATAACTATACGTCTTAGTAATAAAATTATCATGACGAAAAAATAAATTCAGCAATTTGAGATAATAAAAAATAATATTTAAATATTATAATGGTAATCTAGACAAGTCAGTGATTCTAAAACTGTATTTCTTATAATATTTTAACGAAAATTACATTTAACGAGGGCCACCGGCCCGGCCCGGCCATGCCCGGTTCTGTCTACGCACCGTGGCATGTCGCGGCCGCGCCCGACGCTCACGACGACCGCTAGTCAGACGTTTTGTATCAAAAACCTGTACTAGGAGCACAGACAAGTCAAAGAGATTATAACAATTAACTATTGGACGGAAGCCAAAGGCGTGACTAACCAATGGGCGTTTTTCTTTGTTTATAAAAAAATATGCAGGTACCTAATTATTGTTGTTATCAATATTAAAGAGTTATAAAACATAATAATTCTTATTGTTTATAATATTTATACAACATGACTGGTGAGACAATACCGATACTTATGGAGAGTACCTACTCTGTACTCGATTCTCATTATAATTATGTAATAAAATTAGGTTCTTAATTTTTTTCCGAATTTCCCAAAAATAAATTAATTATGGACACTAAGTAAATTACGCGGCTAGGCAAGTAGGCATACTATGCGGCCGGTGCAGAGGTGTGCGCTACCAAAGAAACACCACACAACTACCCCTCCCGCTCGCGGTGTCCATGCGTTGGGTAAATAATTATTTTACTTTAAGCTACATTTACTCAGTGATCAATTGATATTATTTTTTAATATTATTTTTTTCCAACTAATATAATAGCCAAATATCACGTCCTCGAGTACCTATTGAACATGTCTCACCAGTCACGCAGTACAGTGTGCAACAAAAATAAGTGATAATACTTTAGGGCATGTACGTGTTCCTTGTGAGAGTTCACTGTGAAAGTAGCAGCGCTGCAAGACGAAATTTTTTTTCACTTTTGTATGGGCAAGGGCCCGAGCGTCACGAGTTTCCCCATACAAAAGTGAAAAAAAATTTTGGTCTTTCAGCGCTGCTACTTTCACAGTGAACTCTCCACGAGGAACACGTACACATCCTAAAGTATTATCACTTATTTTTTAAAAAACACTGTATATTATATTAATATAATATTAACCAATTATCCATATTATACTAAAACTATGATAATATCTTGAAGTAATAAAAGTACGTTTGTATAAAAATTAAAAAATATAAGTACCTACTTTCTTAAATTAAATTATGTTTATAATTAAAAGATTTCCTTACTTTATTAAATTGTCTTCTATTTAGCATTATCCGTTGCATTAGTTCTTATTGCCTAATTAAGCTCCCCCCAAACGTTGCTTATTTTCTCCAACGTGAAACGTCCCACTTAAAACTAATTAACAGTAAACCCCAAAGCTCTCAACTCCTGAACCATAAAGTCATCTTTGTACCTATTCACTCCTCTTATCCACTCCTCGGTAGTGATCACATATTTGCAGCTTCCCCCATACTCTGGGGGAAGGTACTCGGGTTCTATATGCTTGTGGAGGGAGTCCATGTCGTAGCCATGGAAGTACAGCCGGTCCCAAGCTGCAGCTGGGATGAACTGCTTGAAGACATAGAAGAAGGTGTGCAGAAACCAGTTGTATCGGATCACGTGGAGCCTATGGATGGGTATTGGGAAGGAGACCTGTAAAAAGATCATGTTTCTAAATTCTAGAATAATCCAATTTCCATTTCTTTCGGAAACCCTTTTTGTTGAATTGAGGGTTGTAAATTATGCGCAGTTTGGTGTGATATCGTTTGAAGAGCAAAATACTTAATTGTCTTTGATTATTATTACAGGCTTCTGGAAAAAATCATATTTTCTTTGCATTGAGATGTATTTCTTTGTCTTGTTTTGGATATTATACATAATACAACATGATAACATCATAACATAATAATAATTATTACGCCAATAATTATTGTCAGCCCCCTTTGAAGACATCAAGTAGGTAGTCGGTTTATTCACGCATAAGAAATGTACCGTACACCGTACTGCACAGTATAGCAATATAATATCCCTACAGTAGTGAAACGAATGTACTTGCGCAGAGCAACGGAGGGGTACCCGCGGGGAAGCGGGCGGCGCGGGCCCAGTCCGCCAAACTCCGCGAGTTTGAACGACTTCGCGCGCAGGTGTGACGTTGGCGCGTTTTGTGTTTTGTGTTGTAAAACGATAGCCTGTAACATCTTATTTTATAAACAATGGCATATAACAAGTGTTCAGTGTACAGAATATGTAAATCTGATTCAAAAAACAAAAAGGATTTAATTGTCATAAAATATAATATCGACTCACAGAACTTCACACTAAATTGTGTTGGCCTTGGTGGCATTTATTTGCAATTTGCATCTCTGTTTTATTGTTTACGTTGTAAGAAGTGTAACAAGGAGAGAAACAATTTATAGAATAAAAATACTACTATAACTATAACTGTCAAATACCCTGTTACATACTAATTAGTACCTACCTAGCTAGGTACACAGGGCCACACATCAAGTGTAACATTTTGACCTTTGGACCGCCCTTACCGCGCACGTAATAAGAGCGAGTTTTGAAGTGATTCTGTTACACCTGACGTGTGGCCTACCGTACCTACCAATTGTTATAATATGATAATTAATTATTGTTGGATATTTTATATATCCGAATGCGTCTTCATTATTTTAATCCTTCGATCGTGGGTTCTTGGAAATTTATTGTTATTCTATTGTGTCTTGCTCACCGGTGAGCTTATGGGGCTTGATAGGTTAATAAAATTTTTAAATCCATACTAATTAGTAATTACTAATATTATAAATGCGAAAGTGTGTCTGTCTGTCTGTCTGTTACCTCTTCACGCCCAAACCGCTGGACAGATTTTGCTGAAATTTGGCATGGAGATACTTTGAGTCCCGGGAAAAGACAAAGGATACTTTTTGTCCTGGAAAAATGTACGGTTCCCGTGCGATTAACGAGTTTTGGCACAACGGAGTTGCGCGCATCATCTAGTAAAGAACTCAAATCATCTAAAAATAAAGTTTCACGTAAATATCTGGCAGTACGACATAATATGTAAATATAACACGCTGATTAATTACAAGCACAATATTTTATTTTTATTTTATTTCCCGTTTCGTGGCAAGTGGCAACCCTGGCATATCTGCTTGGTACTTACACCGGTGGCGGCATCGTGCGACATCAAAGGCGTTTCGTTACTGTAGGGATATTATATTGCTATACTGTGCCGTACTGCGTGCATAAAATTAATTTAAGCTCTTCATTTTCATGTTGCTCTGGTATTCAGTGACTGCTATAAGAAACTTTTCCAATAACAACGACGCAAGTTCGATGATGCGACCGTGCCAAACCGTGCTGCTAACGAACTGGATTCTGATTTCTGGAGCGAGAGCCTACAAAAAATCCATTTAGCGTTCTTTGCTTCAGACACGACTGGTTACGGAGTACTATTATATATTCTGTGGACTGGTTAAGGACATAAGGGCTATTATAGTATAACACTTATATAACTTACTCCCATTAAACTGACAATCTGATTAGCAATGGTCGGAGTAAGATGTCTAACGTGGCGCATGCTGAGCCCTTCCAAGTCCACAATGATGGTGACACCCAAAATTTGAAGTTTTGGTTGCATGGACGCTATTTCGTCCATGAGCAGCGCGCAGCGGACGACGTCGACTATCGGCACTCGGTCGGGATCCCATCTGCCTGCGAACAAAACTCCACTGTATATTTTCTGCTGCCCTGGTACTTACAACACGTCTTAAACCAAGCTCGGGTAGCGCAGGGCATGGCTTAAACGCGTTTTAAACAAGTAAGTTCGGAATAACCTTGGAATAACTAATGTAATTTGAGAGTACGGTTACGGGAGAGTACGGTACGGATATTATGTACTATATTAAAATAATCTATATGTGGTACGGTGCTAGTTCCACTTTACTAATTTTAACAAAATAATATTTTGTAGGTACCTAGTCCAATAAACTATTTAGGTTTTTACTTTTATGACGTAGTCCCAACAAAGATAAATAATAATTAATACACCATTAGATAGCTCTTAGTGAGTAGATAAAAAGCATGAAATGTAATAACTAATAATATGTAAGCGCCTGATGTCACTTTTAACGTGGATTTACATCCGTACCGCGGCTGGCGGCCATATATTATTATGTGATGTATATAGTAACGGATGGCCGCCCGGTACGGAGTTAACTCGACCGAGACCGAGTTGTACTCAAAATATACAACGAAACTTGACAAGCGCCCTATTGGTTATTAATATACATGGGTATACCTTCCAAAAAATATATAATTAATAATTATTATAAGTAATAAATTATGTATTGTTGTTGAGCCCTATACCAGAGCCCATACATTTTTTCCTATCATCATTTGATTTTGTAAGTAGTATACGCAATTTTATAAACAAAGAATATCGTTGAAGAAGTACGAAAACGAACGAAAAAATAATACTAGACCAATAAAATAAGTAGCAGTCGGCGTTAAACAACTTTGCTATAAACTTTTTTCAGGAGCATTATTTTATTCTATTTTGTTCGAACTTCCAAGACAAGAATAGGACGGATCCCTGTGATTCACAGCCCTCGCACGGGATAAGCATATCTCCTAGCTCTCATGTGTGTCTGGTACTGTGTTCCGCAGGAATGTGACGTGGGGTGGCGTACGGAACCTGCAGAATGTGTTTTGTTTATTGTCAAGTCCGCCTGAACATAACTTAAAGTTATTGAGGCTACTATAATTAAGAGGTACATAATATTATGATATAGAGGTAAACGAGGTAGATCGTCTAAAACAGGGGTTCCCAAACTTATTTTGTCTACTGCCTACTTTGCGGACAAATAATTGTTTTCGCGCCCGCATTGTTTCAATATAAAATGCATCTCTAAAAGAAAGCGGTTGTACTATCAGAGAAGTTAATTAATAGACAGATTACGGACCTACGTTATATTGGCCACCTCGCCCGTCACGCTGTCGGGCCGCGTGCGGCGTGACACTCACCGAACCTCATCAGCGTGATGCGGCCGTGCTTGGGGCTCTCGGGCAGCGTGCCGCCGTACACGCCCGTCACGCTATCGGGCCGCGTGACACTCACCGAACCTCGTATTATCTATGCGAACCTCATCAGCGTGATGCGGCCGTGCGTGGGGCTCTCGGGCAGCGTGCCGCCGTACACGCCCGTCACGTTGTCGGGCCGCGTGACACTCACCGAACCTCATCAGCGTGATGCGGCCGTGCGTGGGGCTCTCGGGCAGCGTGCCGCCGTACACGCCCGTCACGCTGTCCAGGCCGAATGCGGGACAGTCGTACAGGTAGGCGTTCTTGCGACGGAAGTCTTCGTAACGCACCATCTGTGACAAAGAATTCCGTTAATAAGTAGATTCGTAAAATGGATATGTGTCATTCTTTCTGTCTGTTAACTCTTTGGGTCAGCCCAGCGTTGGAGGCTGGAGCCTCGAGGCTGCGTTTCCACCATAGATTCAACAGAATAGCTGCGCTCACCGAGTTCAGGGAAATGAAGATTGTATTGGTTCTCAAAAACTGTTAACGCAACGTAGCGTATAGTAGGTGCAGTGCAGTGGTAATGCAGGGTGCAATTAATAATATGAAAGCTTGTGAGGAATTATAGTTGATACTTGATAGATGAAAAACTACTGAACGAATTTTGATGAAATTGAAATGTTTTTTGGTAGAATAATTAGGCTAATCTCAAAAACAAAGCAAAAATATGACTTACTTATGTCTGAGTTATGTGAGTTTATGACATAGATAGACGGCTAGGACGCTAGGAGCTAGTTCAGTCATAAATTAAGACGTCTATCCACCGTGAAATTACGGTCTTAATCTGTGCCAATGATTCGTCCTTCACACATTTCCGTTTATCAACTCACAAAAACTAAACAATACGAGCACAGCGAGCATTGCACAATGCGCTAAGCGTTATTTCCCGTGAATATGCGTTATTCTTAACGATATTGCGTAACCAGCCAAGTGCGAATCGGAGCGGCAAATAAAGGTTCTGTATAAACAGGATAAGGTACATTGTACTAAATTACTTTAAGTTTATTTAATTATAATTAATTATAAGTATAGTTGTTGTCCTTGCCCTATGCTATCATAGGGCATACAGAAAATCGTATAAGTACAGTAAAATTTTTAAAAACAATCCCAATACATAACATAAAGATATTATTACTAGTATGCTGTAGTTAGCAGCGCCGTAGAACTAAAATTAAAACTATTTTCCCAGACCGAAACGGAGGTTAGTAACACCTGAATACAGACTACAGAGGCGATTAAATTACTTTTAACAAAACACTAAGGAACCCAATGCTCGTAATTTTCATACAGCACGCTACACAAATTTTGGGTCGAGGTTATGTTGATTCTTGGCAGCATAAAATATTATATTATGTATTTAATGTATAACAAATCAAGGCAACTCTTAAAAGAGATTTCGCAAAAATATGCTCTAGTCTCTACCATGCTCTACTTAATCAAAAAACTAAGTTTATAGACATAATCTGGTAGAAAATAGACCATATTGCAATATTATATTCTTATCATTTACTTTATACGAGTTCGTTTTTTTAAAAAAACTCAGTTTGTGAGGTATTTTAACTGGAGTCCATCCCTTCATCTGCGTATGCTGATTGGTTAACAAATGGTTAGGAAATTAAAAAGTGAATAGATAAAACTACATACAGTAAAAAACTTTACAAACGGGCTAAAAGATTGTAAGAGTTATTATGACGTACGTAATGTGTAGAGTGCAAAGTTCACACCACGGAGCTAAATACAATGCTCCTTTAAGCAAGAAATACACGGTCGTCAACGGCGGTTGACGACCACGCATAATCTAAGTATAATGAAAAAAAAAAAAACTGGTTGACAACACGTTGGCAACCGTGTGGCTGGCAACGCGCATATTTTTTGCTGTTGACGACCGCCGTTGGCGACCGTGTATTTCATACTTTAGAGTTTTAACTTTTAAGTTTAGTTATGTCTAGAGCGCACCCGCGATAATATACTGTACTAGTTACTTATTTTACTGAAAGTACAGTGTAGTGTTCTAATAAACTATTTTATATCTGAGTCTACGAACTTTTATTATAGTCACCTAAGTTGCTTAGGACATACCTAACAAGATCGTTACTTCCAAATTCCAATAACCAAAAAACTTTACATTGCCACTTGTCCCATTTCAGTAATTCAGTCCAACAAACCGCTAAACCGATTTTAGTGTTCGATTTTAATGTCAGGCATATTTATGAGCTCCTGGTATTCCGTTCGGGAGCGCATCGATTGCCTTTATCGCCAATTTCAAAAGGGACAGAAAGGGCTCCGTTCGCGCGTTCTTATGCCCAATTTACGTATCTGAACTAAATATTTTTTTAGCTGTATGTAGCTGTTATCATCATTATAATCTTGCCAAAATTCAATAATGTATATGGGCAAAGAACTTCAGACTACCTAATACCACATTGCTAATAAATTACTGGCTAGTGAACTACAAAAATTGTATAAAGACAACCATTACAAACAACATAATCAGGACTTTAGTCCTGATTATGTTGTTTTGACTTTTGCTGAGTATTAAGTAATACTTATCTATTACCACTGATCTCTATTATACAAGTACGCTGGATAGCTGATACACACCTGCTTTTTGTGCCTATTTGAAGCGGAATCAGCGCCCCCATTATTCGGATAGAGAACTAAATTTGACGTAACCACAACCAAAAACAACAGCTGTTGTCATCACTAGTTTTAGTTCCAAATACTCTCACTACTGCTATCAGCGCCAATATGGCGGCTTTCAAACGTCATTTTTACGTCAGATTTAGTTCTCTACCAGAATAATGTGGGCGCTGATTCCGCTTTAAATAGGCACAAGAAATAGCTGTCATTTCAAAGGCTGTCAGCTATCCAACGTACTTGTATTAATAGAGATCAGTGCCTATTACCTATATAATAATATCATGTAATAGCGACTAGCTGGAACCTAGATAAACCCTGCTGTGACCTTTAATCACCAATTCACCACAATCCTCATCATCCACTCACCAGTTTGTGCGCCAGCGCGGGTATGAAGGCTCTACATCGTAGGAACCGCAGTAGGTACGCGTCATCCATACGCCGCGGCTTGCATTGCCCACGATCTAAGAACATCATTGTTAAAATCATTATAATATCATCATATTCATCTTTATATTTTGCTTCAAAAGTAGGGTACTTCATTTCTTACACTATAGTAATTACGAGTACTAGAAACTGCACATTGTATAATATCTATTGCGGGTTAGCTAAAATACTTAATATGTACATATTTTAAAATTAATTTGACTTAGATTAACAAAACAAAACATTTTTGTAATAAAAAAATAATGCAATATTTTATTTAAAAAATGAGACGTAATTTTTTTTCCTGACTCATTCATCAGCATTCTAGACTTTCTAAAGAGTAACATCTAGGTATTGATACAATTAGTACTAGACTAACAAGGCAACAAAGAAAATATACCTTAATTTAGTAAAGAAGTTTTGAACTCTACAATAAAATGATTAATTATTTTTTATTCATTAGTAGATTAATTATTGTTATGAATTTATGATATTTCCTAGGTATAGTTTAATTGGTAGTTAATACATAATAATATAGCTCTAATATACTCTATACTTACTGTTTAGTTCTGATTGGTAAAAATTTGGTAAAAATAACCAAAATAATAACTGATACGAAATATTTTATTCCTTTTGACAAAATATGAAATAATAAAGTGAATACCACAAAAAAGAGACACGTTTTTGCCATGGGGCGGAGTCGCAGGCAGCAATCAGTCATCCCCACAGATAACCCCCCCTGGGGGTTATCTGTGGTCATCCCCCTCAGAAACTATTCAGTCGCACCTCAATTCTTATGCTACCCTGGTAGATATAGAGTTCCCTTTTAACCCGTTCATGTGCGGCTCGCGAAAGCTTAAGCCGGAGCTTCTAAAGCCCCATCAATGGAGTAACTTTTTCATAATAATTCATTCTGACAGTAGCCAGTACACACGAACACACCATAATCTATAGATTATACATATTATTTAGGTACCATGTATATAGGTCTACCAGAATCTGATGGCAAAAAGTGAGAAAATAAATTGAATCGAACAATACCGGGGTAATTTTTTACCGTGGGAGAGCCATGCTCATGCATGTCAAATACCACGGGCTCACAGAAAACCGGCGTGAAACAGCGCTTGCGCTACCTACCCTCCCCTATTCCCTTCCCTCCCCTCCCCTACCCTCTTACCCTATTCCCTCGTAAAAGACCGGCAACGCACTTGCAGCTCTTCTGATGCTTCGAGTGTCCATGGGCGACGGAAGTTGCTTTCCATCAGGTGACTCGTTTCCTCGTTTGCCCCCTTTTTTCATAAAAAAATAATAATAATTGGAATAAAACATTTTGATCTTTTTTTTTCTTATAGCGGCTGATTCTGTGTGCTAAACATGCAAATATAAAAATTTATCCAATGATCAAGGATATTTTTTGAAAATCTGCTGTCAAAAATTGCCATCAGATTCTGGTAGACCTATATTATAATAAATTATAAAACATTAATTTTTCCTCTACACTCCAGCCACAATTACCAAAACGTTCTGTGAGAAGAATTGGAAATATCCCACGACTGTGTACCCTCACCCTATCTTCTATGTTACCCTAGTACCCATTCACTGTTCGGGCCACTATAGTTGCCCGGCTGGCCGATTCTGTATCGCATTTGTAAGTTAGTTAATCACTGAGTTAGTAACGAAACGGAGGAGTGTGTAAACGGAAAGTCTCACTTTTGTATGCAAGTGAATAAATACAAAAGTGACACTTTCCGTTAGTCACTCCTCCGGTCGTAGCGCCGCGCCCGCCGAGCGCGAGACCAATCATTTTTTTTTATTACAATAATAATTAGGGTCGTCTATGGGCTAGTCGCCCATATCCTTTATTTGTCTCATTATCATAATATGGTCGCGTACCAAGATTACATTTTCTCTTAATCTACTGTAAGTCCATCACGCCTTGGACCTTTTAAAATTAAACATTAATAAATAAATAAATAAATATATATATATATAATATATATTTATAACTATTTTATAATATTTGATGCCCTGAAGGGGCGTGTGTGGTCCCAGCATAGCCAGTAGATTCGACATTTTTGGATTTCTTCGGGTATGGTGCTGCACCCTTTGCCTTTAGATGTTGTGGCATTGGCTTGGTGGAGAGCGGTCACTCAAGCTGGGTGGAGTTTCAAGGATCTTAAGAAGATATCGTTCTGTGACGAATCTACTAGCTGTCAGCTAGTGGGGTCGCCAGAACCATGTCCCCCATTGAGTTACCATGTGTAAAGTGCATGTTATTGGGGGGACAAGGTTTGTCAACTCCACTAACCTGTCTAGGTTCCGTACTTAAGTTATATCATACAATGGGGTTAGTATTAAAGCCGCGTTGACACTATCAAGGTATGCTTTGACAAAGTAGATTTGACAAAGCAGCTTTGTTCAAAGTTCACTTTGATACCTATTGACACTAACATAGTTCACTTTGATCGTTTTCTTCATTCTTCAAGATCGAAAGATGTCGCACCAGACAGATTTATTGCTAAATGGTGTCGAAATTGTAGCAGACTTGTTAATAGAAGAGCTAAGACGGGAAAAAAAAGAAAATGTCGCAGAAGAAGAAGTGTTTGGACGCGCCCTTGGATTCTACGCCGCAATGGACAGGGAGCATCTAACAACTTTCTTCGATTCGCCATTTTGATTTATCAACTGACATCCAAGTAGGCTTGGAAAAGTTGAACGCGGTCCAAGTCCACTTTGATTAGACGCCGTCATCCAAGTGCGCTTTGATAAGTGTTGCCATGATCAAAGTAGCGTCCAAAAAGCCGTCAAATCTACTTTGTCCAAGCATACTTTGATAGTGTCAACGCGGCTTTAAGGTAATATAATATTTTACTCTAGAGACCAATCATTTAGAACACAAGGTCCATAAAAATTTTAAACTTGAGTTTCGGTTTCAAGAGTCAGAGTTGTTACCGTAGATCATGCGGCGCAGCTCCTCAATCGCCTTCTGTCTGGTCTCCGGATCCTCATTGCAGTTCTTACGGGCACACTCGTAGAACTCAGGGTCTTCGAACCGGCTGACTTCGGCCTGGAAGGCTATGTCGATGAACGGCATCCTGAAGACAAGAAATAAAGCCCGTATTAGTTGACACTGTATTCAGGGAATACTCTAATTTAGGGAAGTGTTTGTTAGGACTTGGGAGTGACAAGTGGGGCTCCTATAACCTATATCCTGCAAGGGCGAATGTCGGTTTAAACAAAATAACTTAAGCTGGTAAAGAGTTTCAAAGTTTATTTTTGTCGACCCCTCTCGACTGTCTCGACGTTGGGCCATGGAAAACTATGATTGGCACCATAATTGTGACAGTCTACGTCGATCATGGGAAATCGTGGACGAATATGCCACTCTACACAGACCACAGTCATAAACATTTGTACTGGTCCATTGTTTGAGATCTCCAGAAGAAGCCCACGCACGTCAATCCTAACATCATTTCCGTTCAATTTTTGCTAAGGTACTTTATCTTTTTGTACCTGATATAACAGTGTTGACTATAATATTGCTAAGGTTGTGACTAGATATCGGCACCTGCCAAGGTCGAGCGGTATGGGTGACTGACCGTCTCTAGGTCAAGAATCTACATTCTACGCAGTGAAGGGCTTAAAGCTGTATCACAGAATACATATTACTTATTAGTAACAAGCTGTATACTAAACGCAGCTTTAGAATTTTGTTCAGAATCTTGGAGAATTTTAAGTAAGTAGGTAGTTCAATTTAATTAGTTCTTTTGAAATTTTAGAAAGGTTTTATGTCTCCCAATATAATTTAATCATAAGAGTTTAATTTAATTGGTGTTCTTATTTTTATTATTAAATTAGTTAAAACATAACGCAAACCTAATCACGATCTAACGATTCAATAAAGCAAGAAATACACGGTCGCCAACGGCGGTTGACGACCACGCAAAATCTATAATGAAAAACTGGTTGACAACACGTTGACAACCGTGTGGCTGGCAACGCGCATACTATTTTTTGTTGTCGACGACCGCCGTTGGCGACCGTGTATTTCATACTTAAAGCAACCAAATAGGAAATATTCTTCTTCTTCTTCTTTAAAAATGGCCTCCCATTAGGAATAGCCAGTGTCAGTAATTTGATGAGGTAAAAATTTATGTACACGTGGAAAATAATTAAAGCATTTCGTTATAATATTTACTTCTTTAAAATTAAAGCGTATTTTTTATTAAAAAAACGTAAAACTTAAAACAAATATTATATTTGTGTTTAACATAATAACTGACTGCATGATAATTGATAACCAGACACGACAAAAAATAATTTCTGTGCTAAATTATAATAAGTGCACTGTGCAGTTTATTTTAACAATTTTCCACAAATAATGAGAGGTTAACATTTAAAGTAGGGGAAAGTTGGCAATTATAGGTAAGTGAAAAGTGCCGCTCAGTTTGGGAGACTGCTAAGTGTGCCAGGCGCCAGCGTACGCCCAGAAGAAATTTCACCCAAACTTTCTATGCAACTTAAATACCATACGGGCTACGGCCAAAGCCCCTGATACGCCTATGGAGTATGGAGCTACGAGCTATAATATTAATTCTTCGATCGCTGATTCTTGGAAATCTATTGTTCTCGAGGCCGTATGTGGCCGCTTGGGAGTTAGTTGAAGAGTTCGCCAATTTGATTTAAGCGATCATAAATAATAATAGCACTCAGTGACGTTTAATGATGATTAAACTTTAATTTAATGTCATGTCTCCTTGTATTAAAATTTAATTTAATCTTCATTAATTAATTACAATTAAGTACTATACATTCGTATATCTGTATAATTATTATTGTAGTATATTTATGTTATTGATCTTTTTTTCTCTATGAGGTCCTGGTAATCGACTGTTAGTTTTGAACGTTCGTTAAATGGCATGTTAACAAACTTTTCGCAACCGACCAACTAACAAGAGCTTCTAATATAATTTCCTTTTCTTTATGTGCTCCTGGTAAGTACCAGTTAATTTTTAGCGTTGGATAGCTTGACTTGCGTTTCACCAACCTTATCTATCCAACTAACAGAGGGTAAGAATTCAAAGTATCTTTCTTTTATGTTGTCCTAGTACACGTCTGTTACTTGGTGTTTTAGAATATCGGTCGGTACTGGCTAGCCTATCTTTAGTTTGGTACTTACTACATGGGTACTACTAATATAATATATTCTGTGCTTTAGTTTAATTTTCTCTATTATCATTGATGTATTTTTTTTTATAAGAGATATTTAAAGTCTTTCTTGTAGTTTAAGTTCACAGTACTTTTGAACGTATGTAATTTGTCTACGGAAAACTTATCGACTATCGAAAGGAGAGTTATTTTAAATTTTACTAATTTAAATAAAACTTATAGGTTTCGCCTATAGCCTATTGTTATGTTCAATGTGTGATTGTATAGAGTATAGACTACAGAATATTATATTATGCAACGATATCTAAATACTTAGTTCTTTGATATTATGTAGTTTCATCATTATTGTTACGGTTTTGTATGTGGTAAGACATTGAACCTAAAGTTATATTGTGTGGATAATAATAGAAGTCAATGCTACAAAAGATCTGGTAGAGAATAGAGTGAATTTAAATAATAAATTAATAATACATAGTAGGTAATCGGTAAATCTACATTCATACTAAATACTAATATTATAAATGCGAAAGTGTGTCTGTATGTTTGTTACTTCTGTACGCCCAAATAGCTAAACTGATTTTGCTGAAATTTTGGATGGAGATTGGATATGTCACCGTAAGATTGTAAACACCGCGAGATTGTAATATGACTAAGTGATGGATAGTAAACAACCAAGTTTTCCGGTGATTTTAAATTAATTATTTCGTACAATCTTACGGTGACAGATTACTATGCAGACTAGATAGGATACTTTTTATCCCTGAAAAATGTACGGTTCCCGCGCGATAAACGACTTTTGGCGAAACTGAGTGGCGGGCGTCATACAGACCTAAAAACAATTTTTCTCCCCCAAAACTTCCACTCTTATAAACTTAAATTTCTTGTATATTATAATATTTTGAGAAGTTTGTCCAGTGAAGGTACATAATATTACAAAGTATGCTGTGTAGTTTAAAACTGAGGTTTAAAACAAGTAGCTTTTAGTGAGTGTGCTTTTACAATTTTCACTAAGTATTTACAATTTAAATAGTCTCTCTATTTGTTAACATCTTGTGTCTCTCTACTGTCACATCAATCGTCACGATTCATGACATCACACATGCTGCTTTCTTAGGTGATTTTTATGGTGCTTCCACACTGCCGTTAGAAAATGTTTGTAAACATTTTCTAACATAAAAACACTTACTAACAAATGTTGTCAATTGTTAAATTTTGTAAGGAACTTTTACATGTTATAAGCGCTCCTACACTAATAGAAAATGTTTACTTAAATGTTTACTAACATTTTATAACATTTAAATCTGGTATTGGCTCACCGCATACCCCGTCGTCCTTTAAAAAAGGTTTACAAACAAAAGTTAACACAAAATGTTTTATTTTGTTCTAATTTGTTTTGCTATAATTTGTTAACTTACGTTTACTAAACATTTTCTAACATGAAAACATTTTTAACATTTTTTAACATTTGTGATTAAATGTTTGCTAACAAATGTTTACTAACGTTACTAAACATTTTGTAACGGCGGTGTGGGAGCACCATTAACTTAACAAACTGTTTATTGTTTACTCTTCTGTCTTTATGAATAATTTGTTCTCAAGCAATGATGAAAAACTCAAAGTAAACTATAAGTAGAATACCATTGTTCTCAAGTTTTTTTATCAATGTATAATTTTTAATTTATTGATTTTAAGCGTATTATCCATGGCCTTCTCTTTACTTTAATCATAATAATATTTCTATTACTTACAGCGTGACATTATCTTCATTACTTAACCCTCAAATACATATTATTTAACTGTTTTGCCTTATTCATAAAAAATTTTAAGTATTGCTTAACTAATCAAGTACTTAAAATAAAATAAAAATAAAATAAAAATAAAAATAATTTATTATCAGACAAAAAAGTCCATATTAAGAAATTAAGTGTTTCGTTACAATCCTATTATATTATACAAATTATGATGCAGCTCATCTTGCTACCCTGACATGTAGCTCAGTGAGTCTGCGAAGGAGTGCAGAGTCTATTCTCTCCGCTATCATCTTCAGGACACTGTTCCGGCTCTCTCGAACTCTATGCACCACTGACGCTACTTTTTTGCGCATAATTGCATAGAAGTCGTCGACTCCTGCATCGGCAAACATACCGGATGCACTGCAGTAACGAGGGAGCCGCAACAGAGACCTGAATATGTTATTGTAAAGGACCCGCAAGGCGCCATAGGTCCGTTGAGTAAAGCTGGCCCACAGACCACAGGTGTAAAACGTCTGACAAAATGCTTTAAAAAGCGTTATCTTGACAGGCGCTGTACACCTGGCAAACCTGTGTGCCAGCATATTACCGCGGATCGATAGCGCCCTGCGCTCCCTCTCAATATCCTCCTCATCACTGAGAGTATCTGTTACCACGTGGCCGAGGTATCTAAATTTTGTAACACGGCTCAGAGGTACTCCGTTAAGTAAAGGTGGTGGACATTCTTGATGATTGAAAACCTTACTATTGCATTTAAATATCATGTACTCACACTTACTAACATTGTACTCCAAGCCGTGTTCAATAGCGTACCTCTCACAAATCTTTAACAGCCTGTTAAGACCACCGATTGAGGGGCTCAGCAGTACCATATCATCAGCATAACTTAAGTTATTCACACATACACCATCAATATGACAACCAGTATGAGTACTGCTGAGCTCCTCAATCAACTGGTTTACATAAATATTGAATAATCGGGGCGAGGTTTTTCCACCTTGTCTCACCCCACACTCTAAGGAGTAATCCTCTGAGAGTGCATCACCCCACCTAACACAGTTCCGTTGATTACCATACCAATACGTCAATAGCTTAATTATATCATTTGATATGCCAAGTTTTCTTAACTTTGCCCAGAGCTTCTCATACGATACTCTATCAAATGCCCTGGACAAATCCAAGAAACATGCAAAGATCGGCGTTTTTCGTTTGGTATAGTAATCAACCGTCTGTTTCAAACACAGTATGGCACTTTCAGTAGACACTCCCTCTCTAAAGCCAAATTGTGTGTCCCCAATCGAAACGTACTTCTTCAGAAGCGTATCCAGCAGCGCATCTAGAACTTTTGCTAGTATTGTAGCAAGGGAAATGGGTCTATAATTTCGCTTACTGGACGTATCCGCCGAAGCATTCTTTACAATAGGGACCACAATAGTTCTCATGAGGTCTGCTGGCAGATAAGAGTGCCGGATACAAAACGTATAAAACATTCCCAATACTCTATGCAGATGAAAGCCTGCGTGCCGCAGGTGCTCCACACTGAGTCCGTCGTGACCAGGCGATTTTCCCCTCTTCATACCATTTATCACCTTGGACACATCCTTACTCGAGAAACCAATCGCTGGGCCCGATTGAACGTGACACTCAGTGTCGAGAACCAGCGGCAATAAAGGCCTCACCTGAAAAGCCTCCCGAAATGAGTTCGCAATCCCAATTGGATCCTGCACCCCCTCTATACTAATAGGCAGCCTAACTTTGCCCTTTAGTTGCTTGGTACCTCTCCAGAACTTATCAAAACTCTTCGAGGAATATTGAGCAGCCAGTTTGTCCATCCTGACCTGCTCTTGATTGTTTTGACAAAATTTCAGACGTGATTTAAATATTTTGCGACTCTCATACATTTTATCATATACAGGTCCACTAGTGGGCTTCCCCGCTAACAAATACATTATATAATCAGTCCTAGCCTGTCTATGTGCCTTCTTAACATTCTCATTCCATCCAAACACACGCTTACCTTTATATCGGTTATTTGTAAGCTTGTGACTGGATATGGATGCTATACATAGAGTACTAACTATTCTACTATATAGTTCATCTATAATGACTCTATGTTGGATATTATTACACATAGAATCAGCACATTTCTGAAACTGTTCTGGAAAATGAATGTTTTTCAGCCCGTCATTACATAATGTTTTATATTTACTTGTCTCATCGGCCCCCCTTACACCCCACCTAATTTTATTACTGAGAGTGTTACTAATGTTAATTTTTTGTTTAATCAATCTTAAATTACAAACGATTTCTATCGGCAGGTGGTCAGACCAGAATGCATCATGTAACACTCTAAAACTACTGACTGTTTGCCATGCTGACTTGGACACTACGCAGTGATCTAGCCACCTTGTACAGCCGTGAGCCTCACTAAGGAAAGTGTGTGTGTCAGAAGACTTACCGGCTAGTTCCCAGTCAGCACAGATCCAGTCGTTCTCATCACAGAACTCTATCAGCTCTATACCAAAAGGAGCATTAGGGTGCGCGTTATAGTCTCCTAACATATACACCACTTCTATATTGTTGTCCTGTATTATCGCATTCATTTCTCCTAAGCACTGACAGAACAGCGGCAAATTGTCCACATGGTCCGTAGGCATATATACACTCATAACTATCATTGCACGACCGTCCTCATCCTCCATTTTTATAGCTACAATCCGTTCACTGTTACACCTCACCACTGATACTCTGGGAAATACGCTTTTTCGCCACAACAATGCCACCCCTCCGTGCGGCCTACCGCGTAGAACTCCTGAACTAAGGTCTACTGCGGACTTGGCTGTGTATTCGAAGTTGTCATCCACATCCCCCAAAAGCTGTAAATCATGTTGAAGTAACCATGTTTCCTGTAAAGCCACGATATCCGCATTCATACACAATCTCTTAACATTTTCCATGCTCCTTTTAATATTTTTACAGTTAAAACTTACAAAATTACTCAACCTGTATTGGTTTTTATTAGGTATAGCCATAACTGAATTAATTACTGTTCAATACATCACTCTTCTGAGTCTGCGCTTTATTTTTGAAAATATAAAATTGTCTAAAAGATACCCCGTCTGGCCATAGATTTTCATCCATAAAAACTTGTAGTTTAGCCTTTGGAATCATAAATTTATATGCTGTATATTCCTTCTTATATTTCATATTTATTCTCTCAGGTAAAATCCGTACTCCCGTTTTATTCATAATGTACTCCTCTACATCTGTTTCAGAAGTATCTTTATTCACATTATAGATGTAAAAAGGAATTTTAATATCAGCCGCTTTAAATTTACAGTCAGTTCCCGCCATCGCTTTGCCTTTCTTACCCATAAACCGATTGATTACTCTCCGTTTGTATCGAACTTCACGCCAAGGCTGGCCCTCTTCGACAATGTTCGCCCATGACTTCTCTTTCACACCCGCGCCCAACTCCGTCTGCGCGCACACGCTGTCCCTCTCTTGCAGTTGCACGGGTACCTTGGCCTCACGCGCAGGTTTCGCTTGCGAAACCAAACCTGTTTTAGGGGCCTCCACGCGCTGCAAACCGGTAATCTTGTGCGTAAGTGAGATGCAAGTATTCGTCTGCTCTGTTTGCCCAGCTCCGCGCGGCGATGACGTAGCAGAATATTGCACCTGATCGCACTGCTCGATAATACCTGAGCGGTCGGTCATTGACCCTATATTTATGTTCTCCTGAATCTTGCAATTTTTTTGCTTATCAATTATATTGTCATCTACTTTAGATTCACATATATCCATGTATGAACTCTCATCTAACAAACATGCACCTCTTTGCATGTTAATATTACACTCCGATTTATCTATTGGGGACTGGTCTAGGTCATGTAAATCAATATTCCTGTTATACAGATTATTTACTTCTTTAAGAGTCGCATAGTTTTCCTTAATATGTTTAATATCAGCTTGTAGTATCACAATATTTTTCAGTAAATTCGTCACATCTACGTGATCGAAAGTCACTGGCGGTAGTTTGTGCAGGTCTCGCGCCACAAACGTTGGTATAATCTCTGGATCCGTCTCATTAAAGAGTACAATAATATCTTCTAGATCTCTTACGGTCTTGCCTTTATTCTTTCTTGTGATTATACGCTTCTTCCTCGGAATGGCTTGGAATAGCAAATTTTTTGCGTGCACTATATCATCTTCGGAAAAAGCACTTTTACATATTTGTATTAGACTTTCATTATTCATGACATCTATTTTGTTTTGCACGAAGGATAACACCTCATTAATTACAATGTTGCAATTGCTGCATTTCACTATGTTGTTCTCCATATCTCACGTTGAACGAAAGTTCAATGACCTTTCCTACGAGACACTTTGCACACGGGCATTCGCACCAAGAGCGCAGCGGTGACTAACCTAACCTAACTAACCTAACCTAACCTTAAAGAAATGTTTAAAAAATCGTTATTCATAAACGAAAGTTAAGTTTTGCTTAGTTAAGCATGAATTAATGTTTTTGACACTTTTGTTTTGTTATATGTTTGTTTTGTCGTTTTCGTGGTGATTTTGATAATTTGCTAAATTATTTTAAAGATGCTCGGGAAAAGTAACGATATAAAAGATCGATCCTCAAACTGTCGAGTGAATCAGAAAAGGTCCTCAGCCTCTAGTGTTAACAACAAACAACTCGAAGTTATGTACATAATATCATCACCAAAATCAAAATAGTCCATCGTAAAATCAATAAATCAAAATGACTCTTTGTAGTTACAAAAAAAAAGCGGCCAAATGCGAGTTGGACTCGCCCATGAAGGGTTCCGCAGCAGCAATAAGGTTTATTTTTATGAAATTAAAAGGTTTTTGATTAATTTTTATATTTCAGTCGATTTAATGAAATTTAGATTAAGGTTTACCATTTATGACGTATAAAAAAAACTACTGGCTAGATCTCGTTCAAACCAATTTTCGTTGGTAATTTTTATAGTAATCTACATCATATATTTTTTTTAGAATTATCCCCTACTTTAGAAATTAGAGGGGGGGGGAACAAATATTATACCACTTTGGAAGAGTCTCTCTCGCAAACTATTCAGGTTAGAAAAAAATGATATGAGAAACCTCAATATGATTTTTGGAGACTTATTGTATGAATGGTCCATGTCCATGGATACCCCACACGCATAGGTTAGATGAAAAAAAAAATTTTTGTTTCTGTTGTACCTATGGGGACCCCTAAATTTTTTAATAATTTTTCCATTTTTGCATCAAAATCTTGCGGTTCACAGACTACATCTACTTACCAAGTTTCAATAGTATAGCTCTAATAGTTTCGGAGAAAAGTGGCTGTGACATACGGACAGACAGACAGACAGACAGACATGACGAATCTATAAGGGTTCCTTTTTTGCCATTTTGGCTACGGAACCCTAAAAACCTACCTACCTGCAGGCCCTGCAGCTCATGACCATTCTCGCCACAACATCTGTTTGCTAGACCGCCATTTTGCTATTTAAGCTCTTAAACAAGGGTGTGAGGGTGTATAATCTGACAGCAATTTAAGCAACAGAATAAGTAGAGCATTAACTCTTATGAATGCAATTTCTTGTTAAAATTAAATATTATTTAGAGTGTTGCTTAAAACTTAATTAAACGTTTATGAATAAGGCAGCAGCTGTTTAATTTAACGCCATCGGTTTACCACCACGATATGCACCAGGGACGCATGGGTGGTGTAGAGATCTATTGTAACGTCACAGTTCAACATGGCGGTGTGTTATTAGCCCCGATTCCGATGATGGCGTTTGTTTACGCAAACCGACATTATCAGCTGATGTGTTTGTAATTGCTTCTGTAAGAACAGCTCTAATGGTAGTTGTAATATAGATTTGATACGTTTAAATAATATTATTATCACTTTCATAGTTTTACACATTAAAGTGAAAACTGATTTTCTTCCAATCCAGGCAGGAAACAGGGGACAACATTTGTATGGAAAAACGGCTCTAGTGTATCTTCTTAATTACAATTTAGTAATTTTAACTAACCTCTGAGTGCAACAGTGTGTTATAAAAATTATTTGAAAGTTAATTTCAATATATTTAAAAACACAAATCAATCATAATATTAATAACTTTTTAAATCTACCGGCAGTAATAACAAGACTGCTCAAAACTCATTGACTTTCTTTTTGATGTAACAGGTTTCTCAAAAGGCCTCAAGTGTTTTTACAGTAAGATGGCCACTTACATTGCCATAATAAACACATTTCGTACTCTTTATTGGTTTAACATTTATATTTCTTTAACTCTCCAATGACTCGTTAGCAAGTAAATTGCTTACCCGAATTGAACGCAAAAAGTAATGTGGACGTGTAATAAAGAATATATTAACCAAGGTACTTTCTTAGAATTGAACATCCAGAAAAATGATAAATTATTTGGTAGAGTAAAAGAGATAGGCCTGGTGGAAAACTCTTGAAAATCTAATATCCTTGCTAGTAATAAGAATTTTTTTTTCAAATTCTAAGGTATATTATGTCTGTGGTCTGTCTGTCCGTCTGTCTGTTACCTCTTCACGCTTAAACAGCTGCACCGATTTAGAAGAAATTTTATATGGAGATATTTTGAGTCCCAGGAAAGGACATAATATTATAGTTTTTATTGACGAACTCTATACGATTTCCACGCGATAAACGAATTATGGCGCAAAAATTAAAATTATTATAGAAATAAAATTTCTAAGTTAAGCTTGAGGCTTATTTCAAGTTTTCACAGCGTCTCATAGATCAGAGAATATGATTATCTTACTGATTCTCTAACTGATTTCAGTTTAACGTAACTTTAATGACCTTGAAGCTTAGTTTTACGTTTTAACATTGTGTAATGTGTAATGAGTTTTTAGATTCTGTACATAATATAGAGTACAATATAATATAACTTATAAATAAGTATGTCAAGGCTAATAATCAAGACTTAAGTGTTAGCTCCTAATTAATAGGAAAAGTCCTCTACTAATGAGGGGTTTTCCAATAGGGACTTGACAATTTTGAATTTAGTTTGTGGACGCACCCTTAGACTTAACATCGAACTGTTACTGTCATAAAATACTCATTAAACATTACATTTTTATCATGGTGAAGTACACGAACAAACAACGTCTGCAAATCTTAAAAATTTACTACAGAAATTCGGAGTCGGTGGCTACTACTTTAAGATGAAGTGGTAGGGCCAGAAGCGTATAATATCGCGATCTAGGGTATCTTTGAACCTGTTTTTAGATATCAACCGCTAAAATTCATACAATGTTATTCATACCGGCGTAAGAGTGAAGATATGCCTAATAACGTTATATTCTTCGAAACACGATTATAGTAATTTGCCTCGATAGAAAAAAATCGTGAAAATCATCATAAATTGCCATTTTATTGCAATTTTTCGATTTTACGGCGAATTTAGATACAATTCTAGTAAAAAATTTATGTTTTCATAAACCTTTCATCAAATCCCATAAGGTAGTATTTATGGTTTTCACTAAAATGATAGTTAGTCATTCAAAATAAAATAATAACCTATAACGCTCGCACTGTATGAGGGCGGCGGGGCGGCGGGGTGGCGATTCAGTCGGCCGCGGAGCCTCGTCGCAAGCAGACACGTACTACTCGTCGGCCCGCTCTTTACGAGAATTTGATGTGAAAATGGGAAATAAAAACTGCAGAGGAAAAAAAATATCCCTTTTGCGGAAAAGAAGAATAATTAAAAAAAAAAAAGAGTTAAGGGAAAAAAAAGAAATAAGGGTCACCGTACACTTGACTGAGTATCGGTATTATCTTTTTTTTGACGTTATTTTTTTCCTCAGTAGGCATTAGAATAAGGGTCACCGCATATTTGACCGGGTACCGATATGGGTATTGGGTATCTTGTTTTGACTATTCTTTTCCTCTGTAGGCATGAATTAGTAGAAATAAGAATAAGCGTCACCGCACACTTGATCTGGTATCGGTATCGGTATTATCTTGTTTTAATTTTTTTTTCCTCAGTAGGTATGAATGAGTAGAAATAAGGGTCACCGTACACGTGACTGGGTATCGATACTTATAATATTTTTTTGACACAATTGTTTCCTAGGTAGGTATGAATGAGTAGAAATGAGAATAAGAGTATTGTCCAGTATCAATAACAATATTGAACAGTTACTAGAACAACACATTTAGGGACTCCTAACAAATAGGATGGTAATGTGTATTTTGATTTGTCTTTTGCTTTTGAAGACCGAAGAGATAGAATGAAGAAGAATGTTATTATGTTTCTTACAGATATAAACCTTGTTGAATGTTATTATGTTTCTTACAGATATAAATCTTGTGCAACCAAATATAAAAAAAAAATGTTCAGATAATTCTGTTCAAGTTTTAGAAGGGTGAGACTTACACATAATTTATTATGCATTAATATAGGTGTCGATGGCGAATAAATATTCGTAGTATTCAAATAAAAATAGTGTATAAATAAATAATAATAATAATTTTTTTTTATTACAAATAGAATATAATTACAGCTAATTAGTTACATATAAAACAAAGGGGATAATAATAATAATAATAATAATAATAAAGAAACACTATATATAAAAAACTAAATCTAAGTCGGAGGCTGCGGGCAAAGTACCCAAGAGGCTGGCAGCATTACCTCGCTGTATCGCAAGGCTGATACGTTGGCCGAGGTAAGCGCCAGCTCTGGGATCGTTAGTTTTCTGAACCAGTCTTTGGGACAATTTTCTGAAAAGTAGCTTGGCACCAGGGCCCCACGGACCCAGGGTTTCGACACCGAAGGGTAAAAAAAAGTAGTCGTTCCCCAGTGCCTCATATTTCTTTTTTTTGTTTGTCTCTGCTTGTGCCGCCGCAGCTCCCGTCTCTCTCGTTGTGGCCGTCACGTGCGACGCCGCTAGCGTATCCACGCAGGTGGCGTCCCAGACAAGAGGCCTCCCGCGGCTCCACGGAACGAGCGTCATTCCGTCGGGCCTTTAGCCGTCGTCACGTGCGATACCGTTCGGCTCTAGAGTAGCCGGCACGTTGACGGAGACAAGGGCCCTGCGGATAACGTCGTTCAAGGAGGCATGGCGGGACTGGCGGCCGGCGCTGCGTCGAGAAGATAGACCGTGGTGACCCTGGCGGTCTACTGCGGCGCCGCAGGGGCAGCGGTGGGGTTCGGTGATATTGGCTCCTAGTCGCAAACTGAGTGAAAGATTGAATGTGTGGTTATCTAAAAGTGTTCCGGTATTGGATGATGGGTTAGCCTGGAGCCAGTAGCCTGATTCCGGCTCGGCGGACGCTAGAAGACGCGCCCGATCTGTGGTGGACGAGGAATTTAGAATTTCTGATTGTGCCAAATTGATTAGTGGTTCATCCCAATTCTTTTGGATATTGGGGTTAACTGAAACGTCACTAGGACAAACACGTTTCCAAGCGTTGATCGCCTCAGCTAGTGACTCAATGCCTACGTTTCCAGAAGAATTGGTGATGATTTTGATGAAAAGAGGATGAATGCTGTGAGCTGAAGAAAGGAAGGCAGGAAGGGACACACTGGACACGCTTCAAGCCACCGAAACGAATGGGGAGAGTAGCTTGGGCCCAAGAGGTGTCGGAGATTTGGCAGTTGAAAATATTCATTATTGTGTCTTTTAAAATAGTGTCTAAATGGGAAAGAAGGTTGGGGTACTCCCATAGAGGGCAGCACCTCAGGACATATGTGAATTGGGGCACAAACAAACAAAAACGAATTATTTGGTAAGCCATATGGGATTTTATTGCGACGAGTTTGCCAGAAGATACTACGAATTTTTGTTTTTGTTCCGAAACGTAAGGCTCAAAACCGTCGTTGAATATAGGGGCACCTAGAAGGCGGAGGGATTCTTTACTGAGAATTTTGATACTAGGGGCCAAATTGTTAAATTTAGACATTATTACGTCATGCGGCTGTGCGATTGGGCCGTTAAAAAAAAGTTCACATTTGGAGAAATTTAAATCCAAATCTATTGCTTTAAATGTTCAGTTGTACCTATGGGGACCCCTAAAATTTTTAATATTTTTTCCATTTTTGCATCAAAATCTTAATGCGGTTCACAGACTACATCTACTTACCAAGTTTCAATAGTATAGCTTTAATAGTTTTGGAGAAAAGTGGCTGTGACATACGGACGGACGGACAGACAGACAGACAGACAGACAGACAGACAGACAGACAGACAGACAGACAGACAGACATGACGAATCTATAAGGGTTCCTTTTTGCCATTTTGGCTACGGAACCCTAAAAATTAATAAATATATTTTTATAAATAAATTGACTATTGTATACTCTGACATAATAACCTAATAAATATGACATATTATCTCATAACGTATGTCAAGTAGGCTTGTACTTTGAATATCATTCATTCATATATTCGAGACAATTTGGAATCGGTAACTGTCGGTATGTATGAGGTAAGTATCGGTATTCTCTTGTACAATCAACCGATAAGTGTGTACATCAAGTGTACGGTAAACCTTATTCTCATTTTTACTCATTCATACCTACTGAGGTTAAAAAGTGTTTCAAACAAGATAATACCGATACCGATACCCGGTCAAGTGTACGGTGACCCTTATTTCTATTCATACAATACCAACTAAGAAAAAAATTTTTCAAAAACAATATAATACCAATTATAACTATACCCGGTCAAGTGTGCGGCGACCTTTATTCTCATTTATGCCTACTAAGGAAAAAAATTATCTAAGAGAAGATAATAAGAGGGTAAAATATTGAACTCGCATGCCCGGTCGCCGCGCCGCTGCCTTTACGCTACGCACCTACTACCAGGCGTGCGCGGGGCGGAACATGGTTGCCCCGCGCATGCTCCCGCCACGCTTCATACCTCACCCCCTCAGAAACGCGATGCGCACCCTACCACTTCATCTTAAGGTCCACTTGCACAGATCCAGGTTAACGTTAATACCGGGTTAAATAGTGTTTTATCTCTTACATTCTTTATATATTTTACGAAACAGATAACGTTTGATTTGGGGTTAACTTGAACTCAGATCTGCGCAAGTGGGGCTTAGAGCGTTAACTCCGATTTTCCATCGTAGTTCTCGCCCTAGTAGACAGTATGAGACAGTCAGATTGGCCATGATTATGGATTATTATTGGACCGAATTAGAAGATATGGACTTGGACAGCATGAGGTTTCAAAGGGACGGTGCCACAAGCCACACATCACACAATCGATTTATTGAAGAGCAAGTTTGATGAGCGTGTTATCTCAAAAATTGGACCAGTCGATTGACCGCCTCGTTCGTGCGATATAACGTCTGTAGGTTTTTTTCTTTGGAGCTGCCTCAAGTCGTGGGATAAGCCAACGACGTTGGAAGAGCTCAGCCGGCCTAGCATATGCCAACGAGATATCTCTCTCTACATGTTTCTCGATGTTTGATAGTTTGTATCTTCATCTCTATTGACAAACATTTTTTCTCGCGTAGATCTATCATCGAAATAACACATTTTTAGGGTCCGTAGTCAACAAGGAACCCTTATAGTTTCGGTCTGTCCGTCCGTCTGTCCGTCTGTCCGTCTGTCCGTCTGTCCGTCTGTGTATCTGTCCGCGGTTTTGCTCTGAGACTATAGGACCTACAAAGCTGTAATTTGGCATGAATATACATAGTAATAATGTCTACAAAATGGTACATAAAATATTTAAAAAATGTTTTCTTTTATGGTACCCTACACATCAAGCGGGGTTGAATTTTTTTTTCGCGCCCACCCCATCGTGTGGGGTGTCGTTGGATAGGTTTTTTAAAAATATTATGAGTATTAATAGATCATTTTCCGGTTTAGGGATCCATTTGTGAAATATTAAGTTTTAAAGTGGAAAAAATCGTTAGAGTCGAGTGTCCCCCCCTTCTACCAGCTAAACGGTTGCTTCTGGAAATGTGAAAAAATTCACGGGAGTAGGAAATATGCTGAATTTAAAAGGAAAACTATCACGACTAAGTTGACTTCATAAGTTATTGAGTAATAGTCGATCAACTAAAAAAAATGTATTCGGCGAAGTATAAAGGAACTTTTCATTCAAATTCCTTTGAGATGATGTTGTTAGTAGTGTAAAACGTGTTATAAATGTACATTCATTGACTATACAAAAATTGTCAAAAACTAGCGGTGCTACGGAACCCTACATTACGCGTGGCCCGACACGCACTTGGCCGGTTTTTATAGAGGTTTGTCGAGATAATGTCGAGATGTTGACGCTATGAGACGAGTAGTTTTTAATTATCTCGAGAGTAAAAATTGTAAAGTCCTTCTTGGAAAACCCCTATTAAAGCGAAACATGATAATATTATGTAGCTGTTGTAATCCATAGTTAAACTTATAAATGCGAAAGTGTGACTGTCTGTTACCTCTTCACACCCAAACCACTGAACCGATTTTGCTAAAATTTAATATGGAGATACTTTGAGTGAGGAAAGGACAAAGGAAACTTTTTATCTCGAAAAATGTACTGTTGCGGCAACGGAGTTACGGGCGTCATCCAGTATAGGTATAATAAGTACATTAAGTATACAGGGTATAACAAAAATAAATGATAATATACTTTAGGGTGTGTACGTGTTCCTTGTAGTCTGTAGAGGGTTCACTGTGAAAGTAGCAGCTCTTAAAGACGAAATTTTTTTTTCACTTTTGTATAGGCAAGGGCCCGAGCGTCACGAGTTTCCCCATACAAAAGTGAAAAAAAAAATTTGGTCTTTCAGCGCTGCAACTTTCACAGTGAAACTCTCTACAAGGAACACGTAAGTATTATCATTTATTTTTGTTACACTCTGTATATTATGATAGTTGCAAATAATTGTTAATACTTATTATAAGTTGCTCGGTTCGTTGGTATCGTAAATAATAATTTTAACTACACGTTGCTTAATCTTTCGATTACGAAACCGTTGCAACAGTTAATTCGTTTTAGATTGAGATGTTGACCACATGCCTAAAATGGTGACTTAGATAACAGACTGTACACATCATCATTAATAGTACATTTAGTACAGCCATGAGAGAACTAGCTACTTAGTCAAATTAGATTCGACAGTAATTCCGACAACGTAGTAATTTCTACTACTTACTAAGGTATTACGGAAGCTTCCTTTCCTAATACCTCAGGGCCTATTTCACCAATTACTGATAAGTACCAGATAGGCTATCCACCAATTAACTTGACAGATTGAGTATGGAGAATATGTCAAAAAAGTTGCAGTGGATAGCCTATCCGGCACTTTATCAGGAAGTGGTGAAACAGGCCATTTTTTTTGGGTTTTTGAACGTTCATATTTTTTTAATAACTATATTATGAAAAAAAAAGAAAACAGAGACATTGTATTAGTGGCCGTAGATATTCAGGAAAAAAATTATAACTCTACCGGCATTATCCAGGGAGGAAACAGGGGACAACGTTTGTATGGAAAAACTGTGAACTCCTCTGTGGACTCCTCTTAAGTCTCTGGGTGCGGCAGTAAGTTCTCTGAAGGTTCAAACTCTTCTATTCAAATTCCAAAATTAGCTATTAAAAATTAGATGTTTCTAATAATATTTGGCCGAAGTTGCCAAAATGTTGGCTGAGGATTTGGTCGAAGTTTCAACCTATGGTGGCCAAAGCCAGATGGCAATATACAGTCATTCTGAAAGGGGCTAATTATTCTTAGAATTTCGGTTCGACTGACGAGAATTGCGTCCCCGGCAGTGACAACAGCTGCAGTTGTTTATATTCTACTTTCATATTTTGTTAACTATCATTGAACCGTCAGTTTTTTCCACAGTGAAAGTAAACCTTGATGTCAGTTACCGTTCGCTTACGTTACTATAACCATGAGAAACAATTTATTTAATACTTGATCACGGGGAACCGTACATTTTTCCGGGATAAAAAATATCCTATGTCCCATTCCCGGGACTCAAAGTATCCCCATACCAATTTTGAGCAAAATCGGCACAAATCGGTACAAACAGTACAATTATCGGTACAAACAGACCGACAGACGCACTTTCGCATTTATTATTATTAGTAATGTGCAAATTGTGCAGGTATCCGTAAACCGAAAGTGGAATTAAATCGGTTTTACATGTTTTTTTTTGTTTACAAATTAATTAGGCAAGGTTACGTCTAACGTCTGTTTAAAACTTTCACAATTACAACTTAAAATGTAGTAGGCCTATTAGATTAAGCCCCAATTTCACCAACGTCTGTTAGTGTTAACAGCCTGTTAAAATGTCATGTCTTCTCTTTCATTCATAAGAAAAACGAAAGAGGTTACGAGATACTAATTCAATTGTTAACTTCGTTGGTGAAATTGGAGCTAAATCTTTTAATTCACATGTTATAATTTTGCAATAGTTGTTTTTATAATTTTAATTAACATGATATAAAGCTCAGTAGTCACATATTTTAATGTATTTCTGCGCACGCATTATTGCGAAATTATATTTACATAATTTGTTTTAGTATGATTATATGTTTTAGTATGAGAGTTAATAAATCAGGGCTTACCTAATGACTTTATTCCTCTCGGGTAACGGTAAGTAGTAGCTAAAATTACTGTTAAAGTAAATTCCATATTTGGACTTCGCTCGCAATACTTTTTCTAATGATTAATGAAGCAATAATTATTTTTCTGCCTTTTTTGATTAGGGGGTAAACGAACGAACGGGTCACCTGATGGAAAACAACTACCACCGACCATGGACACTCGCAACATCAGAGGACTTGCAGTTGCGTTGCCAAGCTGCCTGATAAGTTTTCGTTAGTTACTTATAAGAATTGTCAAAAATTGTTCGATTGCTTGTACGAAATATTGTTTAACTTAAATAAGCTATTGATTTTTGAAGTTTTAAATATAGCTAAAACTAAGCTTTTTTAACTACATCTTAGGTAAATTACATTATACCTCTACAATTAACTAAGTAGTACATTAATATTTACCGTTAGTTAAGCTGTATACTGTTACTCAAAGTCAACAGCGCGTGTTGACTGTACTGTCGTTTTGACTTACGAGTTACGAAGCTTACAAACTTTGTAAATAATTTTTAACCGACTTCAAAAAAAGGAGATTATCAATTCGACGCGTATGTATGTAATATTTCCAGAACTGCCCAGTTTTTGTATATGTTAATCTATAACAGCTTCTGAACAAATGTGCCAAATTTCAAAAGTGTATGTATGTATGTATGTTTTAATGTTTGTTCGCGCATATCTCTGAAACCACAAGTCCGATTTAAGTGATTCTTTTTTATTGTACTAGGTATTGTTCAACTTAGGGAATAGTGCAAGTTTCATCAAAATCGGTTCAGTAGTTTTGGAGATAGGGAGTTTTAATTCTCAATTACGTACAATTTTGAAGTCGGTTTTATCTTTTTAAAATACAGTTATCACAGATTATGATTTCTTGAATATATTTTAGTACAGTGTACTTAGTAGTATTTTTACCTCTTATTAAGTCTGAAAAGACTCCTCACTCGGTCACGCTGCCAAGTGTTACACTCTAAAACAGAGGCTAGAGTACACTTGGCAACGTTGTTCTGCGGAGCACTGGGCTCTACGAAGCACAATTTCAGAATGTCAGCTCTAAAGAATTGCCGTCAGGGAAATGCCGCCAGGGAACGGTATGCCTGACCCAAATACCAGGGTCGAAGTAATCACCAGGTGGTATCTGAAATGCACTAGTGGCGTAAAAGTGAAGGGCCCATAGTCACAGAATAGTATATTCGTTTCAATACATTGCCCGCGCGTCTAGACCGAAATTATAGTATTCTAAATTCATACACTAGTATTATAGGGCCCACTTGCACCGATCTGGGTTAAAGTTAACTCTGAGTTAAACATCATGTCATAATATCTGTCACTCACCAAGTCAGTGATAGAGATGACATGATGTTTAACTCAGAGTTAACTTTAACCCAGATCGGTGCAAGTGGGCCTAAGTGTGTCTGACGCTGACCGCATTTTACCTCTTCACGCCCAAACCGCTCTACTGATTTTCCTGAAATTTGGGATGGAGACACTTTGAGTCGAGAGAAAGCACATAGATACTTTTCATCCCGGAAAAATGTACAGCTCCCTCGCATTAAAATATCTAGTAGTTCAGTAGTCCCTCGCCACGTTGGGAAACGATGGATGGCCATGATTGCGTAGCTGCCACATGCATAATCGACTTTATATCGTAAAGAGGTGTACACTAAACTTGGTACTACTAAGTATATATTCTGTGACTAAACTCAGGTTATATATTTTTAAAGACTCTAAAAGATAATAATATCGTGGCTATTTCACAAAAATCTACAAAAGCTTTCTATTACCTACTCTACAATCTACATTGTCTATTACTACGCTTACTCTATTCTTGCTTTTATATAATAATATTGGACTATTTTATTCACATTTTACTATAATAAATTAATACTATATTTTAAAGGTCAGGTTTCAAATTACCATGTTATTATGCCTAGCTTTTTAAAGAAAAATACTTATAAGGTAGACGGAACAATGTTTTTCTTTGCCTTCATACATATATAGTTTTTGGAGGCCTCGTGTTTAAAACCGACAGGTTATTACAACATATTATGAATAAGTTATACAAAAATATTCACATCTTCTAAGGTGACTCACATTTAAATTGGAGGTTTTATTATTAATTTCGTAATAATATGTAACAGTACGTAGAAATAATGCGTGAATATTATTTTTTACTTGAAACTTGCACCGTTTTCGGTGGCCTGTTTCATCGAAACCAGGCACGCAGGTGTGATTTTATAATGCCAAGTATGTGCGCAGTACCACAGAATAGATAATAGTACAAGGCAGTACACTCTCACTACAATACTCTCATAATATTATCTCCTTTACGCTCATAACCCAGTGGGACGGCCGACCGACACGACCGGCGAGAGATGAGGCACAGGATCGAATTTTCACATGCCCATGCGATCCACGGATCATCTGGTGATAAGCCTGGATTGTTTTAAGCTTGGAATTTGGAAACAACAAAATCGAAACACATACTATGAAATAAGTTTTATACAATGAGTAATTAAATAAACTCAACTAACAATAAATTACTACTCAGTAAGTATTTATTTGTAAGTAGTATGTATGTTAACATTTTATTAGCACGTCATTATTTTAACAAGTGTTTAGCTAATTGTTAACTATTTAATGTTGCATTGTGTTGTAGAACCATATTATTACAGTTACTATGATATATAGTCTGTCTGTCTGTTACATCTTCAAACAAACCGCTGAACTGATTTCTCTGAAAATTGGTGTGGAGATATTTTAATACACTATTATTAATATACAATATACATTATACATGCTTCTTTTGTATTAGTATAGTTTAATGTTGCATTGAGTTGTAGAGGCATACAATAACGGGACTCTAGTCTCTACAAAAATGTATTTATTTATTTATTTCGATTCACCAACAGAATATCATCTCACACATAAAAAAAAAGTACAAACAATAGTAACTTATAGCTTAAATGACTTCCAATGACAGGTGAAATACAGCGGCGACAAGGAAATTAGTGATGAAAATGAGATGAGATGAAAATATGAGGTGAGAAACGATAGTTAATTAGTTACATACAATTTGTTCCATATAAACTAAACAAGAAAATGACATAAATATAGTGCATATAAACAAGGATGATTTTGTTTAGAGGGACCGCGGGTACGGTAAAATTAGAACGAAGAAACTATTGCCACCACGCTTCACCCTGCGCTGGCACGAGTATTGTGATAGAGACAGATACAGAAAATCGAGGTAACGTATTCCTCTGATTCCTCCTTCAAAATAAAGCCTATCAAATTAATTTCTTTTTAAATTATCTTCAAAAAGGATGAGCCTATGCCTCTACGTTTTTATTTTATCTAAAAGATCTTTCAAATTTGTTTTATGGTCGGTTGATTGGCGGGGTACGGAACATTCAGTTTTTGCGATTTTTGAAGGGTCATATTTTTTTAATTATTAGTAAATTAAAAAAATATCGAACGTAGAGGCATAGCTTTCACTGATCCCAATATTGTATCAAAAAATCATTTGTCTAAACGCATTATCCAGGGAGGAAATTGGGGAATACGTTTGTATGGAAAAAAAGTGTTAGCGTATGCTCTTAATAGGTCGTCATGACGTGACGACTAATCATAGGCGCCTCAAGTCTTATAAACTGTTGAAAATTACAATTAATAATATTTTTATATTTATTTTTTAATTCAAGTACAATTTTTTTTTAATATACTTTTATATTACGTACGTATATATTATTTAAAACATAAACCGACGAACATAATTATTATAACCTCCTCCTTGTTGGAAGTCGGTTAATATACTAGACAGCTGCAACCTATTTGACCCTGTAGTTAGTGAATCGATAAAACATTATTAATTTACAGACAACACGGACCAGTTCTCCCCTTTACTAGGATTTATATCGCTAGTAGGATTAGTAGGAGCACATTTTACACTACATTTTCAACTATTAAATAGTATTTAACAATATTTGAAATCATAATAATTGTTTACCTATTGTAATAATATCTAATACTTAATATAATTATTAATTAGGCTTTATTACGTGTAGGTACAGTAAATTATATGAAAAATAACTCTTGTACCTAAAATAACTTAGTTGTTGTTAAATTGTATTTATATCTATCTCGTTTAACAACTTTTGAACGGTATGTAATTACTAATTACATAGCAATTACGACAAAATAATTAGTAAACATGTTAGCACGTACCTTAATCTAGAAGTGCCAGGTGTTTAAAAAATCCATAAAACTTCAATCCAGTCTTCAAAAAATCCAAAAAGATCCAAAAATCACATCACAATATAACATAGATTTTAAATTTCTGAACTTCCAAAAATTACTATGATTACTCACAAAACATTGGCAGTAATTTTATGTCATTAATGAGCTGTATATTGTTTTATATGTATGACGAATGTACGAGCAAATATCTAATAAGAAAGTCGGCGCGTCTGTCCGGCGGTACACTCGATAAAGTTTTAAATTAAAAATGCGTAAAGTTGAACGCCACAGAGTAAGCCGACACAGATAATTTATCAGTTACTAGTCGCTACTTGTGTCTTGTGCACTTTATTATAATATAACTGCGTTAAAATGGCGTAATATTCAACGTTTTTTAATTATAAAAGTTTTTAAAAAGACGCAGAAAATGGGAATGAAATGAAATTTTTAACTGCCTATACATTAGGTTCAAGACTTTATTTCTCACAAAATAATTAGGTAAGTATTTATTATAATTTATTACTATACAAGGCGAGAATTACATGTAAGTACACTATACATATTTTTGATTGGATTGATATTTGTAAAAACCGTTTTAGATAATCTGCTATTTTTAAATAAGTATTATTTATTAAACATCATTTATGTAAGACATCATAATATAGGCTCTTTTATTTAATGCTTTCCACCTCAGACCACGTCAGTCTGGCCCCGTGCTAAGTACCTGAAGGACCTGTGTTACAGGTACCAGACAACGGAAATATAACATTTAATACTAATATTATACTATACATATTACATAATATATTTAAGATTTTTATTATATCATAGTTCATACACATAATATTTAAAACACATCCAAACCCGGGAACATTGAAAACTTTTTGTTCCGTCGGCGGGTATAATATGCATAACGATTTTGAGTTTCTTCATGTACTTACCGATGAAAATATTATGTAAAAATAAAAAAAACCATTTTTCATGTCCAGAAATCTCTTAAATATTGTACTTATATTGACGTGAATATCTATTTTTTAATTTGTATTTTTTATTATTATATATATATTTTTTAATCGAAGTAGCTGTAATTTAAAATATCTACTTCAGCCTCTGTCAGCAGTTGGTCTATGTTACCGAAACACGTTTTGCCTTGATCTTATGATAGATAAGCCGTTAATAGTTCTTCATATTAGAAGGTCTAGTCGCTAACAGCGCAGCGAAGTGAAAGTACAGAGAAAATATTCAATTGATAAAAGACATTGTATCATAAAAATTACAAGAAACCCCAGAATTCTCAAGCTTTAAGCGAGTTGATGAATTAATTAAAATGTGTGGTGAAAGACCAGACAAAACGCATTACGTACGCATACGCAATTGCGTAGCATTGTTGTAGTTATATTTTCCAATTTTTAGTTTTCTAGAAATATTTACCAGATAGCACGCATGACGCGCCACTTAATCCAAATCATATTCGATCTGTATGAGAGCTGCGATGCCTTGTACAATGTACACATAGAGGAGATACTGATTACGACTGGGTCTTTCGGGTATAAAATATTTTGCAGGTATAAGTGCGTCAAAAAAGTAAAGAAATTAAAAAGTGGCAACATCGTAGTGTCATCCTTTTCATCATCGTGTGGTTACGCGAAAATTGTATAGAAAATATATATTAATATGCCTAGCTATAAATATATTAATATATATTATAGCTAGGTCTGTGACGGCCTTAAATCTCTTACTTTTAGGGCCTGTTTCACCACTTCTTGATAAGTGCCGGATAGGCTATCCACCATTCAACTTGACAGATAGAGTATGGAGAATCTGTCAAAAAAGTTGTGGATATCAACTTTGATCAGGTAGTTGGTAACAACTAACCAATCTATAAAATCTTGACATTACAACTTTTGAAAAGTTTGACTTCCATTAAATTTTTAGTCTATTTATTCTTCTTATCAGTAACATACTTTTAATAAATGAATCTAACAACAAACTGAATGTCACGCTATTAATACTTTAACAGCTACGCTTTTAACATTAATTTGTATTATTGTATTTGAAGAAGATCGTGGAAAATGATAAAGTTGTTTTAGTCGATCGTCTTCAAGTTATTATTGACTACCATACCTCATAGTCCTCGAAATATTTTCCTGAAAATGCATAAAATATTTAAAAGAACGTACCTTTTAACGGGTCCATTATATTTATGCGGTATCAGTAAAGTGTACTTCAGTAGAAAGTTAAGGATAATACAAGCTGTAGCGTGTCTATCTTTTGCTATCTGTCTTCTGTTCCTTCATACATTTCAGATTTTAAACAGACTAGCTCTGGGCCATGTTTTCTGGAGTGTCCTTCGCAGTCTCGAGTACGTTCAACTTATTATTGTTAACGTCACAACCACTAAAAGTTTTATGAAGAAATTCGAAACAAAATTGAAAAGTATAGAAGAAAATATAAACGACGCAAAATACTTGGATGTTGTGGTGAAAATTAATATCGTTATGGTGGTATTTTTTGCTTTCAAAATATTACATGTGTTACTAAGGCCTGAAAAATTTGATGTTTCGATTGAAACAATAACATTCTTGATGTCAGAAATTCTGCTATCGTGTGCGGAGCTGGAAGGTGTTTGGAGGATGTTCCTTATGATGATAGTGAAGAATAAAATCGACGAAATACACGGGGTGCTTAAAAAAATATATCCAAAGGAATGGTTTGAAACTGACGACGTAGGTTCGGAGGTTGATAAAGATATCAAAAGCGTGATGGATGCATACAAAATGTTGACTGAATTAACCCAAGATATTGCGAATGAAATTCAGGTCTCGGTATGTAATTTTCAAAGCAATTAACAAACAGTATTTTTAATGTAAGCATAATATTTAGTGTCCGACCGAAACTGATTTTTCAGCCGAAACCGAAACCGAAACCGAACTTTCGCCTTACTCTTAGTTTCGGCCGAAACCGAAACCAAAACTGGGTAAAACATTCAAAATTACGATTATTTACTGAAATTTATTGATTTTAACATACATTACAATTTTTTAAACTAAAGAAAAAGCTCGAGTTAACTGCGAAGTTTACCGAACGATGCATGAGTTTCGGTTTCGGTTTCGGCTATATTTTGGCCGAAACCAAAACTAAGGCCGAAACTAGATTTTTTGGCCGAAACTGGCCGAAACCGAAACCGAAACCGAAAGTTCGGTCGGTCACTAATAATATTATATTAAAAACTGCTACTTACTAAATTGTTGGTAAGTGGTAACTAAATTAGTACGTCTACATCAATCTAAAAAACTTTTTAAAAGCGTAATAATTAAACGTAGTTGGAGGTATTTATACATAATAATTGTACGACAAAGGGGCTGTTTCACCACTTCCTGATAAGTGCCGGATGGGTCATTCACAACTTATCTGTCAGATAGAATATTATGAAGTATCTGTCAGATAAGTTGTGGATAGCCTATCCAGCGACCAGCACCTATCAGTAAGTGGTGAAACAGCCCCTAACAGATTTCCTAATCAATTCTTTTGCAGCTTATTCACAGAGTAGCGTGTGACATGACTGTGTTTTTCGTATCAGTTTACTATTTCACAAAAGCGGCTGTAAGTATTCGTTTACCTATTTTTCGGCCATTTTTCTCTGTCTTCTTTCTCTTTTCAATTTTAATTATTTTTTTCCTTTTCCTCTTTCTTCAAGTAAGAAGGCTGCTTTTTCGTCTTTTATTACTTTTTTAAGCAGTATTAGTGCTCGCCTTCGTGGTCTAGTGGTATAGAGCGCGGCTCTTGACTCGGAGGTCGTGGGTTCGATTCCCGCGTTGGAAACATGTTATTTCCAAGTTTGGTTAGGACAATGCAGGCTGATCACCTGATTGTCTGTCAAGTAAGGTGATCCATGCGTCGGAAGGGCATGTAAAAAGTCGGTCCTGCGCCTGATCTCTCGCCGGTCGTGTCGGTCTGCCGTCCCACTGGGTTATGAGAGTAAAGGAATAGAGAGTGCTCTTGTGTTCTGCGCACACGTCTTGGGCACTATAGAATTACTCCGGCGTACCTAGCCTGGTTTCAATGAAACCGGCCACCGTCACCGAAACCGGCTATTATTATTAGTGCTTATCTTCTATTAATTGTTTACGTTTTTAGTATGTTTCTTTCATGTCTGTAGAACACTGTTTATTTGTTTTATTTTCCTTGTGAGTACTCAATATAATTAATATTTATTTTAGGAAGGGAGATTAATAATTTCATATTTCACGGTTTTGTTAGTTCTCCAGGCCTTGCTGAGCCTCAGTCCGTGCATTCTTTTTGAAATGATTAGATCCAAATCTACCGAACTTAAAATTATTTTAATACAACAAAGTTTGAAAACAAGTAAGTGTTAATAACTTTATGCACAACTCGTTATTAGATGATACCCGTAACCCTGTTGCGTCAAAATGTGTATATCGCACGGGAACCGTACATTTTTCCGGGATAAAAAGTATCCTTTGTCCTTTCCCGGGACTCAAGTATTTCCATACCAAAAATTTAACAGACAGATAGAGAGACAGTTTTTCGCATTTATAACATTAGTATGGATATGGGTATTGAATTATTTAATATTATGTTAAATGGTTTGTAGTAAATCTATTTGTTAATCACAAATGTGTATAATTGCAGATATAAAAAGCAAGGAAAAGTTGTCACTCAAGCGTTTCACCAATATCATTGTGGAGCAGCCCATACGGTTGAGGATATTTGGCAGCTACGACTTGGGATCCAACTTCATCGTACAGTATTTCCAATTCGTCACCACTTATTCCATATTCATTCTACAGACAGCTAAATATAAGTTCTTCTGAACGAACTCGATATCTCAATCCTCAACAAACGGTTTACATTTTACAATTGATATATTTTCAATTAAGTACACATTATAATATATTTTCAATGGGAATCAAATTAAAAAAAATCTAAAGTCTTGTATTTTCTTGAAAACAGTATCTAGGCTTGCAAGATTAAAGTTTAAGTATATTTGTTTTATAGATATTACTTGTCTCTTGTCTGTATCTGGAATTCTTCCTACTCCTCCTAGTCTTCTTCTGATTAATTTCTTTGCCGGTCCCAAGAGAGTTTTAGCACGTTTTAGCATGTCCCTCGGGCTCCCTGAGATCATATCAAAGGGTTTTCGTGATTGGATACCGCTGTCGATCCTGGCGACACAGGAGATACAGTGGTGAGAATGTGTGGTGGGCCAAAGCCCGTTAAAAAAAAAGATATTACTTGCTTCTTATATTCTGTAAGCGTTAAAGTTTTTATTTAATTCACTAGACGTAACTTTAATCGTCTAAACAATCGATTTTAATATTAATAGCAACGACATTTTCTGAAATGATTGATGCAACATCGAGCACTTTACTCAAAGTCCTAATCATTATTGTTTATGTACAATAATGATTAGGACTTTAAGTAAAGTCATTCATTTAGATAATGCGAACAACAATAATATATAAGAGTATGGAGATTAAGGACAACATTAAGTTTGTCATTACGAACTACTTTACTGATACTTCTAACAAAGACCTGTCTGGCTGGTTGATGAAAAAGTTAAAATATTAAAATGTGGAAAACGTCGAGATCTATAATGATTATATTAGTAATTCCTCTTTTCATGCTTGGAATGAATAAATGTGCTCTTCCTAGAAGATTGAAACAAATTCACTCATTTATGAGTATTTGTATGGCGTTAATCACATTTGTTGTGATCATGCATGAGCACTATCAGCATGCTTTTCTGAACATCCTCTGGAACTTTTCGTATAGTTTCGAATTCGTATTTGTAGTTGTATACAACGTCATGTACGGCCAAGAATTCCTTAATCAAATCGAGAGAAAATTACAAAAAATTGACGCAAATAAAAAACGAAAAGAGAGGGCGCTTATAATTCTAACTTCACTAATGATTACTGATTTACTAATCCATAAGTTTTATCAGGCTTATAAGATGTTGTTGTCTGGGAATGATAACATTTCCAGAATGTCAGTATATATTTTGTCACAGATAGGAATAACTTGCTGTGACTTGGAATGTGTTTGGAGGTTTTATCTAATTGTACTGGTTCATAACAGAGTGGGTGGTGTCTATAATGACCTTAAAGAAATATATCCTAAAGAGTGGTATGATACAGTTGAAACAGAACAAGACAAAGATGTAGTCAAATTGTTTAATTCTTACGTGTCATTGGCGGAAATGGCAGCAGAAGTTGCAGAAAATATTCAATTTTCAGTAAGTCAGTATTACTTTACTTTTTTAATGAGGCTGAATCTAAAACTCTGTTTTTGAAACATTTATCGATGTTTTTCTGTCATAAGTTATATCCCAAAAGCCAGCGACAGTCAGAATTTCTTCAATTTATAAAACCTGAAAAGAACAATGGCCAAATCGTACCAGGTGGGCAGTGGCGTCCCGATATGCCATTGGTAGCAAAAATTCTCTAATATTTTAAGGCATCGAAAAACATTAGAAATGTGTCTATAAATAGCCACAAAAAAAAAGATCAGTTTCGTTGTTGTCTTTCATATGTTCTGACAGCCGGCGATCATTCGCATTCGTTCTATTTTTTGGGTAATACTATAGGAAAAATTGAAATAATTAGAAACGAGATCGCCGAATATACACTTGTAGGCTACACCGTCGAAAAAAGGCAGTTCTTAAGTCTAACCTCAAAATAATTGTAAACGTTAATAATTATTACAAAAAATCGTGGCTATTTAGACATAATTCTCAAACGGAATTATGTTTAGAGCATAAGAACAACCAAATCTAACTATAGTTTATTTTGGGACATCAAAAATAAAAGTCGAGTCCAGCTCCTATACAAATTTGGCCATGATTCTTTCCTGTATACATATACCTCCTATTGAGGTGAGAACGTTCAGCAACTATGGAGTTTTGGTCGCGATTACTTTAGTATCCAGTACTGAAGGTCTACCTGTCCTTAGATAAAGGGTTTTAGCTCAATTTTTATCTTATTTTCTTTTGGATGATTGTAGGAAGATTGTCTTCCTCATTTTTGACAGTCGCTTCCCACTGCCAGATACCCTTTACCCATAAACGTCTTTTCTTACCTCAACAGGGGTCATAACCAGGTAAACTTTCAGCTTTTATAAAATGACGAAAGTCTTGCTGGCGCTGGCACTTGGGTTAAAAGCCAAACATGAATAGATCAACAAATTATTATACGTGTCACTTTCAAAAAAATCAAAGGAAGTGTAAAAATGATTAATCAAAATCTAATTTTCTGCTCTTCTTTTAGTTTGTCTTACGGCTGGCAACAGAATTGTTAGGAATCTTCGTTGGTTTGTATATATTTTCAATATTGGGCAGCAGAGTAAGTAGCCTCCAAGTTGTATTTCATTTATATTCACTTCTCCATATTATAATGTATTATTAAAGGTGATTCACAGGCAGATGGCCGATCTACATAATTTAGTCGCTTTATGTGTAACCTAACCGACAGATCACGATTAATATTAATTTGATATAGCTAGACCAAATGACGTAGGTTCGTCATCTGCCTATGAATCAGTTTGCCAGATTCAGGGTAAGTTCGGACTTCGGATACATGGTAAGTCCGGTTTAATTCAAGTTAACGCTAACAGTTACGGACTACGGTACGGTACTACAGTTTGCGGTTGTAATGCAGTATGGATGTCCGTAGCGCCACTGACAAAAGTGATAAGTTGAATTATTTGGACTTACCCTGATTAACCTTATATTTAAATGTCCAGATAAGAAGCAGTAACAACTTTAAAGTAGCAAATAGTATTGAACAAAAAAAATAAAAAAAATAAAATGTAATTTATATAATTAGCAAATGGACGCATAGATTTACATGACTCTGGCACCTAGCATTTTAAGAGTGAGTTGCATCAACCTACTTTAACTATAACTGTAACTTTAACCATAACAAAATGTGAAATTAACTGTCAAATCCCTAGCAAAAGTCGCCATATTTGACGATAACCTTAACCTTAATTTTAACTACGCTTCTGGTGCAATTCACCCTAAGAACTTCCATCCTTTCACCATGCCATTGTTATGACATTCCCATTGAATTTGTAGAGCGATATGACAATAGTATTTATCGTATCGGTGATCAACATGAATCTCATGAGCCTGCTGCCCAGTCTCGTCGCAGAGATGACCATGTATAAGTGTGAGGACATCAAGACGCTACTCGTTCAGCAGAGCTTGAGAAAAAGTTTGTATTTTTTATAAATGAAGGTAGGACGGTCTAAATTTTCATTTCCGTGATTTGTCTTATTCTTTGGATTGAAGTCATCACACATCATACACAATATTATGAAGAAATCTCTTTTAAGTCTAGTGTACGCAGTCAAAGAAAAAACAATGATTTTCAATAATTATAACTGTTTTTGGTCTAAAGTTTACTATAAGTAGTTTAAGTTTACCATCTGGCAACCAAAGCAATGTTTTTACAATCTTTTTATTATACGCTTTTTATTAGCTTCACCTGTATATTTGTTTGTAACATGTTTGTAACCGACTTCTTTGGGCGCGATTTTGACCCACTTTAAACGGCCAGATTTCGTTCAAACTTTGTAGATTTATCGAGGACCGATGACAATACACTAATTTGATATAATTATTCCATTTTTCAATTTGTATGTTAGTATGTTTGTTTGTAACCCTTTATATAATATTTTTTATTAATTTCCTTCAATAATTCTGATTCTCATCTTCTCTTGAATATTCAGGTATCAGAAACAAGGAGAAGTGTGCCCTGCGTCACTTCGTCGACTACATCTCTCTGCAGCCCATCAACTTCAGACTGTTCAACAGCTTCGAACTCGGCGCTAACTTCGTAGTCAACGCCACGCGCGTCACTACCACCTTCTGTATTTTCCTCCTGCAGTCCGCTAAGATGAAGTTCTTCTGAATGCTCATCATCATCACCAATAGCTTCTCAATCGTCGTTATGCTCCAGTGCGTCAACTTCAGACTATTCAACAGCTTTGAACTCGGCACCAACTTTGTAGTCAACGCCACGCGCGTCACTACCACCTTCTGTATTTTCCTCCTGCAGTCCGCTAAGATTCTTCTGAATGCTCATCATCATCACCAATAGCTTCTGAATCGTCCTGAATTATTGGATTTTATGAAAAAAAAAATGAGTAGCAATTGTAAATTTGTCCATTCATGTTGTGATATGTCTTGCTAAAAATATAAATAACTGCACAGCTATTAGCTAGAAACTTTATTATCCATATATTACGTAAGAAAACTAAGAAAATAATAAACCCAAAAGACAACGTCAGATCGCCTAAAGGCCATAACAGACTTAGCTATAATATATATTAATATATTTATAGCTATATATTTTCTATACAGTTTTCGCGTGACCACACACTCAGCTATAATATATATTTCTGGTCTCAGTGTGTTTAGTACGGTATATTAATATATATTATAGCTAAGTCTGTGACGGCATTAATAGACAAGTAAAACTTACAAAACATTCTTAATTTAAATAAGATTTAAATCTAACGCTACATAAAGTATTTATGTTCATCACACTCCCCGGGAAAGAAGGACAGGCAGGTCAGCTAATGTCAAAGTCAAATAACCTGCTTGGCAGCCTTCGATTACGTGTCTTCAATTTTATGTGAATTTTTTATTTACATAACTAAGATTTTCCACTTATCAGTTAGTTAGTCGACAGTCAAAATATTCATAGTGTTGCAATTATTGTTTTGCGTAATCCGTACAAAAACAATGAATATTCATCTCCAGTAGGTACGTCAAGGAGCTTGTACGTGTGACGTGCATGCTCATTTGGGTTACTTCTAACTTCTAAGTGTGTACTGTGAAAGTAGTTTTTGTGATTTGTATGGACAAGCGTCCCAGTCATGAACTTTTCCATACAAAAGGGGAAATAAAAGTAACTCATCAGCGCTGCTACTTCCACAGCGAACTTTGTATAGGGGACCCCCCCACACACCCTAAAGTATTATCACATAGTTTTGTTACACCCTGTAAACGAGTTATAGATATTTAGTACTTAAGAGGAGTCCACACCGCCGTTTTTCCATACAAACGTTCTTCCCTGTTTCCTCCCTGGATAATGCCGGTAGAGTTATAATTTTTTTCTTGAATATCTATGGCCACTAATACAATGTCCTTATGTAGAGATGGCCCCTATGTTTTCTTTTTTTTCATAATTTAGTTATTAAAAAAGATATGAACGTTCAAAAACCAGAAAAAAATGGCCAGATTTTCCGCTGTGTTCAAACACAAAGAAAACAAAACTGGCTAGAATATACAAAAAAAAAAAACATAAAAATAGGAACACAGCTCAAGCCTTGTTTTAATTCTTAATGAAAAAAGTACTTAAATCGGTTAAGTTTTGGGGAAGGAATCAGCGGACAACGAATCGATGATTTTCTGTTCTTTTATTAGAACTTTTGTCGTGTTGTCTCTATCGCGCTCTGCGGTGGGAGACTTGAGATTGGTGAGACAGCAATACATTTTCAAATAGCTATTTTCAATTTCTCTCGCCCTAAGTATATCCTCTTAAGCTACGGAGTACTATTATATAATATTCTGTGTTTAAGTTTTATCCTAAATCATGACTCGTGACTGACTAGACAGCTAAAGTACAATTCTAGTCTCAACATTATGTCTATGTATGTTTTTGCTAACATTTTCTCTAAAGACTACACTCAAGAGAAACGTCTTATGTTAAATATGTTAGAGATTAGCTTTCATTTGTTTTATGGCGACGTCTGCCGCTTAATATTCTAGTACCTATTTCTAGTCTTCATAGCATTCTCTAACGGTACTTGGTAAATGTCTCATTGTTAATAAGTAATTTATCTTTATATATAATACTGTGTTTACTATATTATACAAAGTGATGGTACTTTAGGGTGTGTGTGTGTCTGTAGGTATAAAGTTTAGTGTAAAGATAGCATCGGCATAGATAATATCATAAATAATATTAATAAACATTTATTAATTATACATTCTGTATACAAACGGTAAACGAAGTTAACTCTTGTCTAATTTATGCGACTTTTCTAAAGAATTAGACAAGGTTTAAAACAAACTATAACGTCAAACTATATGCATTAAACTGAGTGTGAACTTTGAATTCTTTTATCAATTATCAGTAAGGGGTAAGAATTTAGTGAAAAAAAAAACGCTATGTTTCCTAAAATAATAATTTTATTACATAAGAAAATAAATTATCACAGCATATAATTTGCGTACTTTTTTGTCATTAAAAAAACTAGAAAATTTTATCGTTTACAAAATATTAAATAGCACTAAAAATATACCAGAAATGTAACTAACTACCTCGGCAAACGTTGTTTTTTGCCATTTACTACTACATTATTTCGTATGAAAAATATATTAAGTTGGCTTCTCAGTCCTATCAGACAAGCACACATTATCAAAATGGATGCACTCCGTTTCAGACGAGTTTTGCAACAAACATTTCGACACTAAAATTTATTATAATAATATTATCAGTACTTTGTAAATGACCCTGCAGTTTTTCAGTACCCGGCCCTGGCCCTGGTAACCCTATTTTGAGATAGGAAAATGCTTCACAGATTATGCGTTCCTAGTGTCTCGTCTAATGCAGCCAGGGACTGTTGGACTTGGGACTCCCTGTGTATACGGCGTACCCTGGACTAACGTTGGATAATTTGAGCCATTAACGCGATGACCAATAATTAGTTAAATGGCGTCATTAGAAGTTTGAAAATTATTGCACTAATGATCATTTCAAACGTTATGTTTATTAACCTTAAGGCATGATAACAGTAGGTATAAAATAGAATATGACCTCTGCATTCGGCTATCCTAATGTATGCAGTTTAACCTATACCCTGACAAAAATATTGAGCAAAAATTTAGTTGTCATATCACTCATAAATACGATTATGTATGATCCGAGCAGGCGCCTTACTAATATCACAGAATATAATATATTAGTAGTAGCACAGAATAGTATATTATTATGTAGTACCAACTGATATTATAATATTATATATCACCATAAAATTTGCTTCGTTATTATTATAATAGGCAACTGTTTTAATTTAATTTATTAAAAAATTTTGCGGGTTTTCGTGGTTGGATACCGCTGTCGATCCAGGCGACACAGGAGATACAGTGGTGGGAATGTGTGGTGGGCCAAAGCCCGTTAAAAAAAAATAGGCAACTGTGTTGGACAAAGATTTTCCTGCAATTATTCATTCTTTTCAATAGTCCAGAATTCCTGACAATTAGTTTGACTCTTACGTCCTAAAATTTAATTAAAAATAAATTTCAAAGACCCACTTTTTGAAATTCTGCCTTAAATAAGGTCGGTCGGTCGGTCGGTCGGCGCTTCAAGGCAACTTAAATCTCCAACATTTTCTATCCCATCTATCCATCCACCCAACATCACATAACGTGGTTAGATTGGGTTTACAATAATTTTCGTGATTCCCAAAATGGCTTGGCTAATTCCATGGTCAACCTTTGAAACTACATTACAGAAACTGGAGTTGAAAGTGGACTTAACATGATATAAGGCGAGTTCTTAAGACCTTCACATTAAGCCATGAATCATGATAGATAACGCTTTAATCGCCACTCATCAGTCACCACTATGATTGCTAATCTCTAGGCAATCATAGAAGAATATCCATCATGCGCCAACATCAAAGGCATAATCAAACGGCATAGCCCAACGTAGCCAAATCTGTGTCGAACTGCTTGTCCTTATACTTCTTGATCTTGGTCAGCCACTTATCCACTGTGACTGTCTTGCGGAGACCACCGTACTTCTCTGGAAGACATTCTGAGTCTATGTGTCTGAAAATGTTTAAAGAGACTCATTGTAATATAAATTATTTGTTATTACGTTGCGCCTGTGAATAATAAAAACTACTTTGCACATTTTTAGCCGACTTCCAAAAAGGAGGAGGTTATAATATGTTCGGCTGTGTTTTTTTTTTTTTTTTTTGAGTAAGTACATAGGTATCTGTAACCTCTGCACAGTGCACATGCATTTTAAATGTTCTTGAAAAATATAATAGAGCAATAGTAGAGCTTGAACAATAATAAGTTGGTCGAAAGTCGAAGCCTCGGCAGGCACTGTTTATTTTAATTTGTTTTTACTTCAACTTTATATACGTTTCCCTCGATTGTGGGTTACCTACGGAGTTAAAACATTTTTACTCCGTGGGGTTATCTTGTATTATTGCCAGAGATGTGAATTATTTGAAATACATGTATTTGAAATGCAAATACAAAATGCAAAATACCTATTTTTATTTTATATTTGAAATACTTTTTTTCTAAATGTATTTTGTATTTTATTTGAAATACTTATTTTATAAATATTTTGTATTTACAAAATACAAAATAGTTTTGTTACATTTTTAATTCATTTTTAACCGACTTCAAAAAAAGGAGGTTATCAATTCGACGCGTATGTATGTAATATTTCCAGAACTGCCCAGTTTTTGTATATTATGTTAATCTATAACAGCTTCTGAACAAATGTGCCAAATTTTAAAAGTGTATGATGTATGTATGTATGTATATATGTATGCATGTATGTATGTTTTTATGTTTGTGCACGCATATCTCCGGAACTACAAGTCCGATTTAAGTAATTCTTTTTTTGTTGTACTAGGTATTGTTCAAATTCGGTTCAGTAGTTTTGGAGATAGGAAGTTTTAATTCTCAATTACGTACAATTTTGAAGTCGGTTTTATCTTTTTAAAATACAGTTTTCCAAATTACTGAACGCACTAATTGATCGTAGTCATTCGTAGTGTTGTCATTGCGGCCCCTGCGAGCCAGAAAAAAAAACATTGCGCGTTAGTCAACTGTCAAACCAACGTCAAGTGTCAACCAGTGTTGCCAGATCTGGGGATTTCCCCTTAGATTTAGGGGGTTTTCGACCAAGTTAGGGGCAAAATAGGGGGAAAAAATATTTGGGGGATTTTAGGGGAAATTAAAAAAACACGTCAAATACAGTTTTTGCCATATATCACGTTCCTAAGGATTTTTTTACCATCTTTAAGGACGCTATAACAGAAAAATTAGCAGGTCCAATGTCTGTTAGTACGAATATCGACGTCTTCATATCAGCGCGCCTTGTACAGTGGCGGTTACGACGCTCGCCGCCGGCCGCGTCCTTGATAGGGCGAAAATGTATGAAAAATTTGAGAGCGTTTATCACAGATTAGAGTATTATAGAGCGTTTATTTTTATTACTAGCTGTATGACCGAGCTTTGCTCGGTATTCGATAAAATACGAATAAAATGACATTTTCTAAAAATGATTCCTAGCTAGATCGATTACAAAAAAAAAACGATTATTTTCTTTTGGTGGAATGATAGTGAGGTCCCATAGGCGGAACATGAAAGATGAACTCTTTGAACAAATAGTAGTTTTAAAATCTGGTAAATAAATATAAGTGCTTATGCTTAACAAGGTATTTTATTTTCAAAACCTATTTTGAAAATACGTATTTTGCATTTTGTATTTAAATGCTTTTATTTAAAACTATTTTGTATTTCTATTTGAAATAGTCCTGACAACCATGCATTTGCATTTTGTATTTAAATACTTTTCCTAAACTATTTTTCACATCTCTGATTATTGCGTCTGCCTTTGTTATAAAGGAGAATATTTAAAGCTCAACATAATTTAATAATTTAAAAATTTAGGCCGGCAACGCACCTGCAGCTCTTCGGATGTTGCGAGTGTCCATGGGCGACGGTAGTTGCTTACCATCAGGTGACCCGTTTGCTCGTTTGCCCCCTTATTTAATAAAAAAATAGGCCTCACCTCTGTAAAGAAGCCACGTCATATCCATGGAAATGCACTTTCTTCCAAATCTCATCAGCGGCAGGCGCTACTCGCTTGAACACGTAGAACAATCTCTCGAACATTCTGGAGCAGTTGATGATGTGGACTGCGCGCTGCTGGACGGGAACAGCGAGCTGAAACCACCATCAAGCTATGAGACCCTGGTAGAAGGTGAGGGGTATACGGAAAGAATATGCGCCAAAAAGCGTTGAAAATAGGGTGTAAGTTTCAATGATGATGTGTTTTCAGGACCACCTTTGACCAGATTTAAATGAAAGATAAAACACAACAATGTGCTAAGAGTGCAACATACGACACGGTAAAATTAGGAATAAATATTTTCTGCGTTCACAAATTTTTTTTTCTTTTGTTCATCAATGACGTTTCTTAATTTACAACGTACGTCAAAATATTGGTTTTTAGGGTTCCGTACCCAAAGGGTAAAAACGGGACCCTATTACTAAGACTTCGTTGTCTGTCCGTCTGTCTGCAGTCTGTCTGTCTGTCTGTCTGTCTGTCTGTCTGTATGTCATCAGGCTGTAGCCTGTATCTCAAGAACCGCTATAGCTAGACTTCTGAAATTTTCACAGGCTGTGTATATCTGTTGCCGCTATAACAACAAATACTAAAAATAAAATAAAGTTAATATCAGGGGCTCCCGCCTCCCATACAAGAAACGTGATTTTTTGGCCTTTTTTGGTCGTAATCAATAATGGTAGGTAATAGTTAGGCACTTGAAATTTTCATAAAATCCTTAATTATACACTTTAATAATTAATAAAATTAAAATAAAGTAAATATTTAAGGGGAGCTCCTATACAAAAAAACACAATATTTTGTCTACTTTCACTGTATACCGGTACAGAACCCTTCGTGCGCGAGTCCGACTCGCACTTGGACGATTATTATGTTTATTTTCTTTGTTTTTCCTTAGAAATCGACAGACGTATGAAATAATAATTCTATCTGACTGCTATTAGAAAACGTGCAATAATAGCGCTCTCAGCTCTGTATAATATTATGTATTCAATGTACAGTGCTCCCAAAGTGATAAATTATCACTTTGAGAGCACTGCTGGATAATGCGCATAGAAATTTTCGAAATTTTTCGCCAACGGTCGTATTTGTAGACGATATTGCAATTTGTAATTGCATTGCGTTTAAGATTAAGGGCATGTATCACTCAAAATGTTTTTGTATGGGCGACGACACGCGAATTCTCTAGATATCTTGTCACTGGCATCAGTAAATAAATGCTACAATTTCCATTTTTGCGAATACGGATAGATAATCATTTTATCTAATTAAAGCTATAAAAAATAGGTCGCTTAGTTCAGTATTCTTAGCACAGCATTGAAAAAAGATTTTAAAAAGAGGTAACTTTGGCTTTGTTTTCTATCGAGTGAAGTTCGAGTGAATGCGAAGCCGAATACGTTATATCCTCAAGTAAAGGTCGTAATTTTTTCAAAATTTTTAGATGATAATGTAAGGAATGAAACAGGATCAAAAAACTTGTCCACGCGCTATTTCACTGTTACCTGCCCTTAAGAGGCCGGGGTACCCTCGAAATTTTCATACATTCTTAATACCAAAATCATTTTCTCATACGAAAATATTTAACATGTTTGAGTTATTTTTCAGCTTAAGGTAGTAATTACCTAGGGTTCTGAATATTTTTTTTTACAAAATATTTAAATACAAAAAAAAAATGTGTTTATATATTTTTAGTTTTAAATATTTTGTAGTAAATTTACTATTTATTTATATATTTTTTAGTGTTTTTGTCTATTTTTTGGTGTTTAAATATTTAGTAGTAAATTTACTAAGAAATATTTAAACACAAAATTTTTTTTTAGTATTTAAATATTTTGTAAAAAAAATTTGTTCAGGACCCTAGGTAATTACTATTTTAAGCTGAAAAATAACTCAAACATGTTAAATATTTTCGTATGAGAAAATGATTTTGGTACAAGAATCTATGAAAACTTCGAGGGTACCCCGGGCCCTTAAGATACATGTATTAGTCAAAGTTCGTCGTGATATTCCTGTAGCTTTGTAATACACGGTCATTATTCACGGACATTCATGCGCATTATTAATTTGAGAGTACTGTAAGCAATTTCCTATAACGGGGCTATTCACAACTCACAAGGGAGAACGTCACTACTCACTTCCCAAAGGGGCGGGGTAAGGCGTGTTCCTTGAGGCGTGACCCAAGCCAGAGCTTCAGTGACCAGGGGACTAGGAGTTGCAAGGAGTGCTCAAGGTCAGTGACTCTCTTGAACTCTGAGATAATAACTAATAATATTATTGTTTGCGCCAGTTTGTTGCACGTTTTTAAGGTGACGCCGCGTTAAAGTAAAAAACCGTGTTGGATATGTTTTAGATTGATTGTTTTCTATGAGAGGCCGACCCGGCCTTGAAAAAGAAATGGAACAGCATGAAATGGAAAGGGCGTAAGCGACAAAATGGTTTTTGTCGCGTAATTTAAAAACATATATTTCATATAAGCTATGTACAAATTAAAGTGTATGCTTGATCCAATCTATGTACAAACAAATTATGGAAGCTTAAATCACTCTCCTCTGTTGGCAAAATTGGAATCCCTTTTTTACAGAGGTCATTTTGATTAATTATTCTGTGTTATGAAAGTTGACCAATCGTGTTATGCTATGGGTAATTCAAAGACAAAGACACGATGAATACTAACAATGTAGCTTTACGGCCGTTCCCAATATTTGATCTATCTCTTACTTGAGATAGGAATAGCTCACATTAGACATTAGCTCCATATATTTTATGTCAATTCTATGTCAGCTGCGATCGGTTGTATGTCAAACTAGAGATAGATTGAATATAGGGAACGGCCATAAGTCGTTGCTGAGAAAAATTGACATCGCTACAGCCAAATTATCAAAGCGTCGCGTCGCCTTAAATACTGGAAACGTACATAGCGATATCATAGGCGATATCTTTATGGAATGCTATTTACTCGGAAGCTATTTATAGGCATAGTTTACACCTACTACATCGTAAACATAATATTATATCAGAATATTAATTAATGAAGCGCATACTAAGCTATTTTATTGAAGCTATGTCAAAAAGCCAAATATGATTAACCAGAAAGATTATAGTTAAGTATAACCTGACTAAGCAAATTAGATATTTGTTACAAAGGACATTAGTTATTACTACTAATAGCAGATCAGTATGACACATAGCCAAAAGTCACAGTACCACAGTACAGTCAAAGGAGATCCAATTTATGCTTTAGTAATGAGTTCTATTAAGTTACAAAAGTTGGACGCAAGTGGGCATCTGGTATATTCGACCGTACATACACAGCTAAAATTGTAACCCTTGGAAAAAAGAAAAAGTCGAATAAAAAATATATAACTTTTTCAGAATACTATTTTAAGCTGCTCGCACATTTGTGAGCACCGTACGCATCAAATGTACTGCATATAGTACACGAAAAGCGGCGCAACGGTGCGGACGCGAGATTTCAGATCATATTTTCATGCAACAAATTGTAAAATGCAGCTGTTCGGCGTGCTGATAGATGTGCGATCATCTTAACCTGGCACCGCCCTTCTGGCAGCATGCCAACGCTCCGGAATTGACTCCTACAAACTCATGTTACCCCCATAACGTTGAGGCAAAGCGCAGCGACGCTGGGCGACAGCTGACGCATGTGCTTGAAGCCGATGCCTTCGCAGTCTATGATTGTGGTTGCCCCCAGCACCTGGAGTTTCGGCTGCATCACGCCGATCTCCAGGACCAGCAGGACACAGCTTATCAGGTCCTCCATGGGATTGATGTCTGGGTCCCAGTTACCTGGAAGTTATGAAAAGTCAGGCATGTAGGTTTGTCACGCATGCGGTAGACTAGCTTTATGTTTTATGTTTGAAATGAAAACCCCTAAAATATAATTATGTTTTGAACAAAATGCTATTGCTTGTTTGTTTGTTTGTTTGGTCTAACTACTGGTCCAATTTGAAAAATTCTTTCAGTGTTTGATAGCCCATTTATCGAAGAAGGCTGTAAGGCTATAATTATAATAATACTAGCTGTCCCGGCAAACGTTGTTTTGCCATTTAAAGTATATTTTCTACATCATCAGTTGATACATGTTTTACCCCCTCTTTTGTCCCCTAAGAGGGTGTGGGGGGGAAAGGTCATACACCAGATGTTAAGTTGAAAAACACAGTTAATACCTAATATGAAGTAAGTCCACTAAAGTTGTATACAAAATCTGACCCCTCTGGTCCCCAGAGAGGGTTGAGAGGGGAGGGGGGGGAGGATTTTTATACACCAGATGTTGAGTTGGAAGAAGACAAATATAATGTATCTGTGAAAACCGTATGCAAATCGGATCATTTTCATTATTTCGTGTTAAAGAAAAAAGTTTGATACAAAATCTGACCCCCTCTTTTGTCTCCTTAGAGGGGTGGGGGGAAAAATTTATACAACAGATGTTAAATTGGAAGAAGATAAATATATCTGCGAAAACCACATTCAAATCGGATCAGTATTTTTCGTGTGATGCTGGAACAAACATACAGACAAACAGAAAGAGTGACAGACAGACAGACAGACAAAAAACTCACCACATTTTTGGCTTCTATAGCGATGTAGTGACAAAGGTGTAATTTCGGGTGTCATTTCATATCTTTTATGTACAGAATTTTCATTTCTACAACAGGATATTGTCTTCCTCCCGCACGCGCTTTGGTGACGCCCACTATCGTAATATTTTAATTTCGCCATAATTTCAAAATCAAACGTCCAATTTTAATCATTCAAAGACCAAATATTATCTACATAAACTGTACTTAGTGATAAAATAATTTATTTTGATAAGGATTAATAGCGTGAGTAAAATATATCCGTTTGAATGTAATAAAAAAAATTTCATGATTTTTAAATAAATAAATGGTTGTTGTGCCTCACTCGACATAGATAGGTATAGTGTGTCGCGGACTTTTTTGTAGATATTTATAAGATCTACAATTACTTAGAACATTTTATGGTTCTATCTTTTATAGTTTAGGCAGCGTACGCAAAATAAGTAACTTTTCTAGCTGATTTTTTACACCTTGCGTCCGAAAAACTCAAATATCTTACGAAACCCTACTTTTTTCCAAAATAAAATGTAGCCTATGTTCAGCAGAAATAATGTAAGATTCCAATAGCAAAAGAATTTTTCAAATCGGTCCAGTAGTTTCGGAGCCTATTCGACTCAAACAAACAAAAAATCAAATCTTTCCTCTTTATAATAGTAGTATAGAAGTATAGATTATCACGCTAAGACCAATAGGAGCGATGATACAGATAAAATGAACAAAAAAACGGGGAAAAATATTTGAGAGTGCTTATCTCACGAACTACTGGAGCAATTTTTAGGGTTCCGTAGTCAACAAGGAACCCTTATAATTTCGGTCTGTCCGTCCGTCTGTCCGTCTGTCCGTCTGTCCGTCCGCGGTTTTGCTCAGAGACTATAGGACCTACAAAGCTGTAATTTGGCATGAATATACATGTATTAATAATGCCGACAAAATGGTACACAAAATATTTAAAAAAAAAAAATTATGGTACCTCCCTTACACATCAAGCGGGGTTGAATTTTTTTTTTCGCGCCCACCCCATCGTGTGGGGTGTCGTTGGATAGGTTTTTTAAAAATATTATGAGTATTCATAGATCATTTTCCGGTTTAGGGATCCATTTGTGAAATATTAAGTTTTAAAGTGGAAAAAATCGTTAGAGTCCAGTGTCCCCCCCTTCTACCAGCTAAACGGTTGCTTCTGGAAATGTGAAAAAATTCACGGGAGTAGGAAATATGCTGAATTTAAAAGGAAAACTATCACTGCTAAGTTGACTTCATAAGTTATTGAGTAATAGTCGATCAACTAAAAAAATGTATTCGGCGAAGTATAAAGGAACTTTTCGTTCAAATTCCTTTGAGATGATGTTGTTAGTAGTGTAAAACATGTTATAAATGTACATTCATACAGAAATTTTCAAAAACTAGCGGTGCTACGGAACCCTACATTGCTCGTGGCCCGACACGCACTTGGCCGGTTTTTATGTTATTTGACACAGATATACACGGAGCTGTTGTAGACCACGTGAGACATATAGGCTATTTATTTCCGGGAAATGTATGCGAAATTCCTAATTAACACGGGCGAAGCCGCACATAACGTCTAGTTAAATATAGTTCATGCTAAAGATAATATTTGTGCTATCTCTGCTGACCCAAATAGTACAGATAATGTTAATAAATGTTAATAATAGCTTTGATTTTAATAATATAAAGGCAGGATGTGACCTACATAATATTTGCTTTAAACGTATCAAATGTCATTTATCGGTTTTCCTCTTCGTAACTAATGGTCCACTTAAGATGAATATTTAATTTGTAACATGGATGTGAATACTGAATAGTCAATGCAAGCTTTATAGAAACGTATTCCGAACTCAGTCCTCAGTCCTTCACTCGCACGTTGGACAGCGTGAAGGTGTTGTAAGTAATAAATCCTCAATCGTGCTTTCCGAGTTCGTTATTGTTCATATATAAAATGACAACACTTCAACAATCACGCTATTGCTACGTATTGTATCTCCTTTTGAAGTCTCTCCCTCCAAGTGGCCAAATAGTGTTAAGGAGCTTACCCAAGTTAACAACAATGAGTCGTCCCACGTCAGGTCTGTCGAACAGGACACCCTCGAAGATGTGTCCCAGCTTCGCCAGATCATACCAGTACACGTCCTGGTAGAGTTGAGGGTGCTCTTCTCGGAAGTGGCAGTAGCGGACCAGCTGGAATTAATGGACAACTCTTTGTTGCATGAATTACACGTCAGAAACTATGCACAAAATGTTCAATTTATAAGTTAGCGCAATCGCTACAAGAATCGCTACAAGCGATTCTGGACAAACTTTAAATGTCTAAATACATATCATTTAAATATTCGGTTCTTTTATTGCTATGTCTTACCCGTGGTTTAACAGAGAAAGAAGATCATAATATAAGTTTCTTGATTTGATTTGACTTTGAGTAGGGTCAGGACTCAGGAAGGGAATGATTTTAACATGAGATAGCTGGTAAACAGTATGACCGCGAAGATCTGATCCAAGTGTTTTCCAGTCCAAGGGGGCTATTACGACCTCTTATATCCAGCCAGTTTCCAGCCAGTTTACAAGCCGTGTCTATGCAACGGCCTGTAAGCTGGCCTGTAAACTGGCTGGATATAAGAGCCCCCCAGTTTGACTTAAGCTTAGCAGTAGAGTTTTTGGACTTATCACCACAACTTAGTTCAATCCTACTGAATATATTTTGCATATCATCGCAGTACGCTTAGCAAAGAGGACGGTGATTTGAGTTGTGCCCAGCGTTCCTATTTGCCCCGTGGTTTGGGCTCAGAGTCGACTCGATTTGTCAGACGCGTAACCAAATGTACCAGGAGCGCAGAACTTACGAGGCGATGGGCTCGGGCCGGCACGAAGCGTCGGGCGCGGAGGAACCGGAGCAAAAACTCGTCGTCGATACGCGGAGGTAGACACTCGCCCCTTTCTGAAAATAAAGGAGCCGGTTTATTTTGGAAGTTAAGAGGATTCACCAAGGGCTAGAGAAATTAAAAATAGGCATTTTTAAAATGTATTGCTGTTTCACCAATCTCAAGTCTCCCACCGCAGAGCGCGATAGAGACAACACGACAAAAGTTCTAATAAAAGAACAGAAAATCATCGATTAGTTGTCCTCTGATTTCTTCTCCAAAACTTAACCGATTTAAGTACTTTTTTCATGAAGAATTAAAGCAAGGCTTGAGCTATGTTCCTATGTTTTATTTTTTTTGTATTTTCTAGCCAGTCTTGTTTTCTGGGTGTTTGAACACAGAGGAAAATCAGGCCATTTTTTGGGGTTTTCAACGTTCTTATCTTTTTTAATGATAAAATTATGAAAAAAAAGAAAACATAGTAATAAATAAGTATAGTTATTTAAATCCGTAAAATGTCAGATTTTGTTATAGTAGTATAAGGAAAGGTCAGTATACCAAAAGAGCAAGTGTGATTCAACACAATATAAATCGAATTAGAACTAGGAAGTATTTTTACAATTTGTTCAGAGTCCTTTTATCCCGAAGTCACTATAAAATTTTAACACGAACTCTTTTAGAAGCTTTGATTCTTTTAAGAAACTCGCAATCTTTTGTGACTTGTGGAGCTACTTTGAAGCTCAATAATTATTTTTAATAACATTTTCATTCATGTAATTCTTTGAAAACATGCATTTTAATAGAATATAATTATTAATTATATCTACGTATTTTTCTGCGACGCTACGCAAGCTTCGCTAAGAAACTCCTCACGTCTATTTCAGGAAAAAACTCTATGCCTCTACATTAGGGAATGAGCCCCAGGTTATAAGCCTTATGTATGCGCCATGCGGACAGCCAATTTTATTGAAGAGTTATCTTATACTTCGTGTTTCGTTGGTTTAGTCAGTTAGTCAGGTTCTTGACCTTTAGCTGCCGGTTATCGAGTTATATTGATGATTAATTATTATTACTAGCTATTTGACCTATATCAACTATTTGACTCGGTATTCGATAAAACACGAATAAAATGACATTTTCTAAAAATGATTCCTAGCTAGATCGATTTATTGCCCTCGAAACCTTCTAACCCTATATAATAAATTTCATGAAAATCGTTGCAGCCGATTCCGAGATTCTCTTCTTCTTCTATATAGGTATTGCTCGTTTAAGGTTAAAAGATATTAGTATGTAATAGCGTCTCCTTTTGTTTTGTTTTTTTCTTTATTTAAGGAGCTTAGTCAACAATGACTCTGTCGCTCCATTAGAACATCAATTACATAATCAAAACAAATCAATACATCAAATCATTAATCTATCGCACGCCTATCAAGCGCTATCTTAACCATCTTATAAATCTCCTTAGCCTTATGTGACAGGGTATAAGCCAGAATGCATTTACAAGTTCCAGTATACATAAAATTATTGATACTTGAAAAACGAGTTACATTTAGTCTAAAATTTATTTTAAGACCAATAAATCCATTTAATATTTAGATTTTAGAGAAAAAACTTACTAGTTAGTGGAAACTGGTAATCGCTGGAACGCGTTGATTTGTGTCGCTCAGCGCTCTACAATTTTTAGGCTTCCGTACCCAAAGGGTAAAAACGGGACCCTATTACTAAGTCTTGATGTCTGTCCGTCTGTCTGTCACCAGGCTGTAAATGAAGAACCGCTATAGCTAGACTTCTGAAATTTTCACAGATTGTGTAATGTGTATATCTGTTGCCGCTATAACAACAAACACAAATAATCGGTCAAGTGCGAGTTGGACTCGCGTACGAAGGGTTCCGTACCATTATAGAGCAAAATTAGATCAAAAATTGTTTTTTGTATGGGAGCCCCCCTTAATTTTTTAATTTTATTTTCATATTATAATTAAATATCAAAGTACAAGTATAACTAAGGATTTTGTGAAAAATTCAAGTACCTACCTGTTGCCATTATTGATATAGAGCAAAAAAGGCTAAAAAAATTACGTTTGTTGTATGGGAGCCCCCCCCCCCCCCCTAAATATTTATTTTATTTTGTTTTTAGTATTTGTTGTTATAGCGGCAACAGAATATATACACAATCTGTGAAAATTTCAACTCTCTAGCTATTACTGTTCTTGAATCTTGAGTCATCCTGGAGACAGACAGACGGACAGACGGACAGACATCGAATCTTAGTAATAGGGTCCCGTTTTTACCCTTTGGGTACGGAACCCTAAAAACGAAATAAATTAAATATTTAAGGGGGGCTCCCTACAACAAACGTTATTTTTTGCTATTTTTCGCTCTTTATCAATAACGGCAACAAATAGGCAATTGAAATGTTCACAAAATACTTAATTGTATTTGTACTTTAATAGTTAATAATAAAATTTAAATACCATACAAAAAACATCTTTTGTACCTATTTTTGCTAGAGCAAAAATTATAGATAACGGTACAGAACCCTTCGTGTGCGAGTCCAACTCGCACTTGGGTGATTATTTTTTGCGCCGTGCCTCTTCTGTTAAACATATTCTATTTAATTCTTTAACCCTGATTAATTACCTACTGACTTCCAAAACGGAGGAATCTAGGGTGCCTGTGGGCCGAAAAAATATCGACATCTTTTTAATGAATCGGTTCTGCCGTAGACAGGCGGGAGACAAATCGGGAGTCACGTTGGGCTTGCAAAATAATTCACCAGGGGTGAATCGCTGCAGGGAGAACGTGTAAATACGATGTTGCCAAGTTGATCTAAAGAAACACTGATAGAAATAGCATTTTCTAACTATCTCTTTCACTCTCAATTTATGCAAATTATATTGTATACTATGTGCGTATGTAATTATTATTTAATTTTTTATCGTTTAATTAATTAGTCTTTATTATAATTTTCGCTATTCGAACAAATGCGTATAAAATTTAAATAAAAATAAAATTTAAATTTATTATCAATTTCTTGTCTGTTGACGTAATTAAACTTAGCCTTATTAATAACTCGATCAGGAATCGATTAATACAATTAAAGTTATGACGAACAAATAATAACATTGTGAATTTAAGGATGCTATTACAAATATCAGCGATTTTCCGGTACCCTATTAAAGAATTAGGAGTCAAACTGCGAGGATATTTTGGTTTCAAATGAAAGATAATATATTCATCTCCACGACTGTACCATAAAAATTCTACAGCATGACTGGTGAGTCAATACCGATATTTAAGGAGAGTACTCAGTACTCGATTCTCATTATAAATATGTAATAAAATTAGGTTCTTAATTTTTTTTTGAATTTCCCAAAAATTAATGAATCATGGATACTAAGTAAATTACGCGGCTAGGCAAGTAGGCATACTATGCGGCCGGTGCAGAGGTGTGCGCTACCAAAGAAACACCACACAACTACCCCTCCCGCTCGCGGTGTCCATACGTTGGGTAAATAATTGCTACATTTACTCAGTGATCAATTGATATTATTTTTTTTATATTATTTTTTTTCAACTAATATAATAGCCAAATATCACGTAACCGCTACTGTACAAGGCGCGCTAATATAAATCTAATTTTAATGTTATTAACGTCGATATTCGTACTGACTGACATCCGACCTGCTAATTAAAAAGTTGGAGCATTCTTAAGGGCCCGGGTTACCCTCGAAATTTTCATACATTCTTAATACCAAAATCATTTTCTCATACGAAAATATTTAACATGTTTGAGTTATTTTTCAGCTTAAGATAGTAATTACCTAGGGTCCTGAACAATTTTTTTTTACAAAATATTTAAATACTAAAAAAAAAATTTTGTGTTTAAATATTTTTTAGTAAATTTACTACTAAATATTTAAACACCAAAAAATAGACAAAAACACTAAAAAATATATAAATAAATAATAAATTTACTACAAAATATTTAAACTTTAAAAAATATTTTTTATTATTTAAATATTTTGTAGTAAATTTACTATTTATTTATATATTTTTTAGTGTTTTTGTCTATTTTTTGGTGTTTAAATATTTAGTAGTAAATTTACTAAAAAATATTTAAACACAAAATTTTTTTTTTTAGTATTTAAATATTTTGTAAAAAAAATTTGTTCAGGACCCTAGGTAATTACTATCTTAAGCTGAAAAATAACTCAAACATGTTAAATATTTTCGTATGAGAAAATGATTTTGGTATTAAGAATGTATGAAAATTTCGAGGGTAACCCGGGCCCTTAATTAGGACATAATATTATTTAAAAAAAACTAACGGTATTACTACAAAAGATTAAACATCTGTTGAACAGTGGTTTTGACACCATTATGTACTGATTTTCTTCTACTCAACTGTTCAAGTGTAGTAAGATCGTAATTTTTTTATTTTTGGTACTGTAATTTGAAACTTCGACACATCGACAGTGGAAAATTCTTTCTGGATGCTGTCGCAGGGTTTCAGCACGGCTCATTATAACTTATTAAGTAATGGGAAAGCATAACCTGTTATTAGTTTTTCTTAACTATTTAATTTTCAAAGCTAAGATTTATCGTCGTCATTATCACATGATTATCACAGTAGTTGATTTCTAGGCAGATCGCGGACCTACTAGTAGATACCTAATTTGGTTGCATTTTGTTAAACCCAGCTCAGCATGGGCGTAGCGAGGTACGGGCAGGGGGGGGGGGGGCAGCTGCCCCCACCTAGAAGAGCGATCAGTCGCTAAGGGTCAATTTATATTAGCGCAGAGTCGAAGCGCATCGAAACGAAGTATCAAAACCGAACATAGCAATTAATGCATACCTTAACTCCAAAGCGTTAACGCACACATTACATCTGAGAATTTTAAAAGGCGCGCGCGCATCTGCCGCATCCGCGCGAATTCGCACGCATGCCCCCGACCAACGCTGATTGGTCTCGCAGAAGTAATGTGTGCGTTAAGTTCTGGAGTTAAGGTTGAATTTTCTGTGTTCAGTTTTTGGGAATTCGCTTCTCTGCGCTTCGACTCTGCTCTATTATAAATTGACCCTAATGCCACCCTCTTAACATCTCCGACCAAATGACATCGGTCACGTTATACGTAGGTCTGTCAACTGCTTTTGAATCAATTTCTTCGATTGTACCTTTTTATTAAAGTTTAAGCCCGGCTGCACATTGTCCGAATTCTGATCAGAAACAGATGAATTCCGCCGGAGCGCCACTATCCGAAATATCCTTCCGGTGAGTTCGAGCTCACTCGGCTCAGTACAAAATGTAAGAGACAGCGCGGACGTTCAACTGTTTCTGATCTGCGCCTGTAGACAAGTGGCAAAACGCTAACGCTAACGTTACAAAATGTATGCGATTTGACATAAGTCATCGCTTCGCTAGCGAATACTAAATATGTCAAATCCATACATTTTGTAACGTTAGCGTTAGCGCTTTGCCACTTGTCTACAGGCCCAGAAATGTCGTACAATGTGCAGCCGGGCTAAAAGCAATTTTATATTATAAAAAAATATGAAATATTATACTCGTAGTATAAACATAGTATTATTTTGTTAATGATAAAAATACTTATTTAAATGCAAGCTACGAGCCACGAGATACCTATATTTAAACTTTTAATTATTATATAAGTAAACAAAAGATTTCCAGCAAATCGAGTTAATAATTAATAAATATCGTAGCCTAATAGAAAAGCCTTTAATAGTCTTTGTCGTGTTAAAAAGCTGTATCAGGTCGTTAAAAAGCTGTTAAAAAGCTCTAATATTATCTCAGTACTCCGTCACGAACTTAAAAGCTCTAGTTACCCTACGTGAGCGAAATTATTGTGACTCGTGACTTCTGAAGTTCTGAGCAACAGCTAGGTACCATCGAAGAAGTGGAAGAAATTTATTCATAGGCAGTTGACGGACCTACGTCATTTCGTCGGGTTATGTGATATAATGTCAATATTAGTCATGACTCATGAGTAATGATCGATCGGCTAAGTAGGACATAACGCAACCAAATTCAGTCGGCACCTATGAACTTGTAACTTCTCTGATAGTACAATTAAAGTTTGGGCACAGATTACTTACTTAATTATAGTTACTGGTTTGGGTGTTAACTTGCGACCAAGCGTTTACCTTGATCGGGTACGAGTAAAGTTAAAAAGGATTGAGAAGGTCGACAAAAGGACCTTTAGGTCAACATATAGGACACTGTCAATGTCAAATTGTTATGTCAACATTCGATTTTGATACATTACCTGCTCCGGCCAACATTGTTTTGCTTTAAGCACAGAATACATATTAGTTTAAAAACTTTAGGTAGGTATGTGAAAAGCTAGTCTTGCAAATGGTGCATTGTATCTATAATTTAATTATGGGGGCAGATGAAGGACCAAGGTTATTTAATATGGTTGTCACTCATGATGCTTTGTCGACTTTATATAACCCAACTAAATGACGTCGGTCCCTACGCCTGCGAGTAAGTTCTGATAGTGCTACCAAATAAAAAATCCTCACCGTATACCATATCCCTCAGCTCCTCTATCCGTTTCCGCCTGTACCGGGGCTCCTCCTCGCAGAGTATGCGCGCCTGGTCCTCGCACTCGGGGTCCATACTCCGGTTCAGCTCCGCTTCGAATGCGATCTCTTCGAACATGATCCTGACAACAATAATGTTGTTCAAAATACACCTTCACCCAGTAGACACAACCTGCCGCACTCAGAGGCGTATTATTAATTAATTATTATATATTACCCTACTAGTCTGTGGTTAAATAAAGTTTTTGACATAAGGCATAAGCCAATGTACCATATGGAGGAAATTGATTCCTAGGCAGTTGATAGACTAACGTCATTTATGGCCGTTCCCTATATTCAATCTATCTCTAGTTTGACATAGAACCGATCGCAGCTGACATAGAATTGACATAAAATATATGGAGCTAATGTCTAATGTGAGCTATTCCTATCTCAAGTAAGAGATAGATCAAATGTTGGGAACGGCCGTTAGTCGGTTCATGTCAAATGGATTAGACGTAACGCGACTAAACTACGTAGGTCCCCCATCTGCCTACTTCTCTCGTAGTCGGTAGTACATTATCTGTCAAAAGCTTCCCGGTAGTTGATAATGATAAAAAGGTCAAGAGTTGGTTTGTCGCTCGCTAATAGGAATAACACGAACTATTGGAATAATTTTTATACAATTTGGCAATGACTTGCGGACTTGCCCCAAAGACTGGGAAAGTCCGTCTACAAGATGTTTCTTTGAAATATCGACTATATTTGCCACAAAATTAATACGTGGGGACATCTAACGTCTATATTAGGTTTATAAAAGATTACTTACTAAGTTGTCGTCTACTGTGAAAAGAAATAAGGGCAGCACAAAGCCAACTTCAAATAAAGTATGCCAGTCTTCCCTAAGTTGACCTAATTTGATATATTATATACCTATTACCTATAGAATTCTATTGTAGAAACAAGTCATTAATTGAACTTAGAGATGCATCGTTCATAAAAATATAGTTTATCAAATTCGATCCATCCCTTTGGGTGCAGACTGCAGACTGCACGTCACGTCAAACTATAACAATTAACACTTCATACAGTGGGGTTGAATTTAACGCTACATAAACACAATTAGAAATGCTTTTGCTTATAATTTATAAATAACATTCAAAAATTTTCTGTTAACTTATGAATCATTAAAAAAACCAATTCCCGAATAGCGTCAAGAAACAGGTTTTTGAGCATCGAAGCGAATGAAATGAAATGAAATGAAATGAAATGAAATGAAATGAAATGAAATGAAATGAAATGAAATGAAATGAAATGAAATGAAATGAAATCTTTTTATTCAAAATAGGTATCATGATACACTTTTTGAACGTCAGAAGTCTATGTTGCCTACCACCGGTTCGGGAACTAACCCTGCGAGAAGAACCTTGAGAATTTTAAATACTTAAAACATTTCTCAAAAATTAAACGAAAGTATATAATATTATGTATTAGTATGAAGGTAATAATTACTTGGTCTACATTTACACAACATACACACTTTAATTTAAATAAGTAGATCAATAAAATATGTATTATAAATTATTACATTATCTAATACTTATTCTATCTAATTTAGATATATTATAATATATTCCACATAAACAAATAAAAACGGTACCTTTTGAAAAATTGATAGAAAGCTTACGTTTTAAAAATTTTTGGTCTTGAATTTAAAAACAATTATTGAAAAACCTAAAGGTACCTATTTATTTTAAACAATCATTAGTCAAGAAATAGGTATTGTAGAATAGTTTAATCTTTAATCAGTGATCACCATAATGAAAGAATTTTAATAATAATAATGATAAGAAATTAAAACCAATGTCACATCGATAACTTATTTCAGTAGGTTATCTGTTTGGTCATTTACAAAACAAGAATATTTATCATAATTATTATTAAATGTGGCCGCTTTTAAATTTTAATCAAACCATAATAGCATATTTTGTATTTTAATAGCAATAATTATTTTAAGCGCAAAAATTAGTAGAAGTATCAATAACAAAAAAGACTTACTTTTGCTTTGAGTATCCAACACAAAATCACAAAAACATTGCACTTAAAAGGTTTTATAAAAACTCCTTTTGTTTCTGCAACCCTAATATTTTTTGAAGTCACAAACAAAAACTTTTTAACACAGTTGATTACAATGCATCGGTTGGTTGAATGTCGACACTGGACTACGTATGCTGGACTGATAACACTAGAATACAAATAAGTATGGACGTTTATGGTTATCTAATTGTGCAATGTAGATCATTACACAGTCCACACTGGTCGCTTGAACTAAAAAAATCACGCGCCGATCATACAAAGAAAATATTGATCAAAGTGAGGCTGACCAGTTCACTTGGATAAATGAGGAAGGATTGCAGGAAACGCTCTTTATATTATATCCATTTTGAATTTATCTCGTATTCTTGGTAATTAAAGTTTAAGTAAGTACTTACCTAAATATTTTTTGTGTCAATGTTAGTTTTTTTAGTAAATAATTACGTTTATTACTATTTACTCGATAAAACACAGTAATAGCTTAATATAAGAGATACTTAGTAACACATTTTTATAGAATAGAATAGTATATTTATTTCGCGGAAAGTAACAATGGTTCTTATAATTAGGTACAGTATTAAAATTTCTGCCTCATTGGCTGTCACTGGAAATATTTTTAGAATTACAAACATACAAGATACGCGCTAAACACATAACCCTCCTGGCAGTCGGGTAAAAACGAAAAAACCACATGCATATATTATATTATAATATTATATATTTTGTAATTTCGTAGGAAAAAATAATTAAGTAAATCTGTATATATTTCTTTATTAATAGGACAATTTTTTTGAGTTCTTGCCTCTTGGTGATCCTGCATTCGATCGTAAAACAATTGCTACTCTTTTCAAAGGGCCACCCTCTACGGAGATGCCGTAATTTACCGTATTAGAGCCTTATAAACACATAATTTGACTAATTAAAATTTAATCCATTAAAACCACGTTATCTGAAGTACGTATCTCAGAAGTCAGGGGGGTGTGCCAAAATCTTTTCGTTTTCGCTTCGTTATAGAATCGCCGATCAAAATGTATGGAATTGACATAAGCGTTCGTTAATATGACGTTGACGTTCGACTCGTCTTATGTCATTTCCACACATTTTGATCGGCGATTCTTTATCGCAGCGAAAACGTAAAAGTTTCGGCTAAATGGCCAGATCCTTCTGTCTGTTTACTCCATATTTCTAATTTCATTGTTTTGCTACTTCAAATTATTATTGTGTGCCCGATTTGGGTAGTCCTACGAAGAGTCTGCTGTAGTATAATAATAATAATAATATCTTAATGGATCCTAAGTCCTAATGGATCCAAATCAAGATACGTTAATAGTTAATACGTATCTTGATCTGGAAATTGTCAATGCCATGGCCTGTGAAGTCTTTGCTGGGACTGGCCCAGTCGAGAATGATTGGGCTTCAAAAGCAAAGATGGTGGCCATTATTATTATTAATATTATGCTTTTAAAGTACATAGGTACTATTACAAATGTTTATAATATTATGATTTTGTTTGTTTGTAGCGGAACTTCATCTAGGAAGTAACAATTTTGTTAATCATACTAAGCACGTTTTTAACGAGATAATTGACCTTGACTTATTATTATTATTACCATAAACCAGTTTTGGGTCGATACTGCAGGTATTCAATAACGTGATAACATTGCAGAAGGTCTGAATTAATTAATTAACTAAATAGTATTTTTATTTAATAACTTTATACAATTCTAAAAGGTTTGCTATAAAAATACAAAACTAAAATATTTTATAAATAAAGTATAAACACTAATATACATACACTATAAGTAAAAAATTAAGTCTAGGTCGGAGGCTGCGAGCAAGGTGCCAATTACACTATTCTTTGTATAACGCCATAGTGATTTTTAGGGTTCCGTACCGGAAGGGTAAAAAACGGGATCCTATTACTAATACTTCGCATATTTTTCTGGGATAAAATGTATCCTATGTCTATTTCCGGGACTCTTAGGCCCGTATAAATAGTCAGTACTCAAGATGCATCTCGGTCTCAAGACACGGTTCAGGCTCTGTGATTGGTTGGCTGTCAGAATTTGGACCAATCACAGAGCCAAACCGCGTCTTGAGACCGGGTCGCATCTTAAGTACTGACAGTGACTATTTATACGGGCCTGTGGGTATTAGTGATGAGCAAAACAAGACCAAAAACTCTTTAGTGTTTGGTCTTGTTTTGCTCATCACAGTCTTGGCCTTTCTAGTACAGTCTCGGTCTTGGTCTTAGTTTTTCAGTTTTAGGATTGTCTTGGTCTTGGTCTTGCTTTTCTTGCAAGACCATGACTCAGACTGCAAGACAAGTTTTGCTCATCACTAGTGGGTATTATTGCGTGGGAGTAAAAAGGAAGATCTTCCGACCGAGCGAGGTGTTATGCCCGGTCAAGGCCGGAGCCCACGTGATACATTTCAGCTGTCGTATAACTCGTATATATACTGACGCGCTCAGAAAACTTCGATAGCGCGATGCAGGAATGTTAGGCGAATGTGGGTACCGCCACATGACTCCCCCCCGAAGACCGGAGGTCGAATCTTGAAGCCTTTTCGCTTGAGTCGCCAGTGCCAGTGAGTTCCAGTGAGTCGGAAGTCGGAACTGTAAGCTGCTGCACGGGATCCAGTGGGTCGGATAATCTGCCGTGCGGGGCCGATGCTACGTGCTGACCAGGAGAGATGTGCTCTGCTTGCTGACCGGTCGGTGTAGTGAGAAAGCCCGATGATGCCGATGCGGAGTCCGCCCAGGCCGCGGTACGTTGCGGCTAGTGGACGATGTACCCGATGAGGCGATGCTGGCTGGCGCGGTGCGGAGGGGCGGGGAGTGATAATGATGAAAGAGGCGTGTCTGTCGAGGGTCACCAATGTGGGTATTATTGCGTGGGTGGTGGGAGCCCAAAGGAAGATCTTCCGACCGAGCGAGGTGTTATGCCCGGTCAGGCCGGAGCCCACGTGATACATTTCAGCTGTCGTATATATGTACTGACGCGCTCAGAAAACTTCGATAGCGCGATGCAGGAATGTTAGGCGAATGTGGGTACCGCCACAGGCCTTAGGCCCGTATAAATAGTCAGTGCTCAAGATGCATCTCGGTCTCAACGGTTCAGGCTCTGTGATTGGTTGGCTGTCAAAATTTGGACCAATCACAGAGCCGAACCGCCTCTTGAGACCGGGTCGCATCTTAAGTACTGACTATTTATGCGGGCCTTAAAGTATCACCATAGTCTTTACCCAGCAAAAACGGTTTGGGCGTGAAGAGGTAAGAGGCAGCACCTTTCGAATTCATATTTATTGGATTTTTTTTTACTATACTACTGCTGCATATAAGCAGTTTCACATTTTAAAACACCTTTGTGGGAACATCGACCCTATGAAAATGAAAAAAAAATACAGCAAGTATACAATCTCACAAAAAATTATGTAAGTATCATTATTATTTATGTTATGTATAATATATTATTTAACAAACGTTTTAACTTTTAATGTTAATTTACATATTATAACATTCTAAATATTCTTAATAGTATAATGTTTACATATAACATTCAAAATATTAATATTGTAGTAAATTAAAATAATGATTTTGATCATGTTCAAAGCATGGTCAGCCAGCTAAAGTTAAGGTTAAAAGTAGGTCAATAATTATTATTTAAATTTTCAATAAAATAATTTATTATATTGAAGAGGTATTAAAAGTTAAAAATAGTTATAACTTATAATATATTTTATATTATATTATATAGGTATTATAACAACATTACGGTAATCTGCGGTTATAGCATAATAGTAAGTAATACTAATTTATTTCAAGATAACGGTTTAAAAATATAAAATTAACAAGATTTTTGGAACGAAGTTCCTTATTTTATTTGAAACGACTAACGAGTTTGAATGCTTGATTTTGTGGTCGGCAGATGAGAGGGCAATGCACCGGGTCAATATCTTCTTTATTGGCCTTCTCCAAAAAAATTTTGGGTAAGGCCACACAACATAATATTATATTATACTAGTTGACCCGACAAACGTTGTTTTGCCATTTAAAGTATTTCTACTTCATCAGTTGATACAAAATCTTACCCCCTCTTTTTCATCTCTCTCTCCCCTCACCTCTCACCCCTAAGAGGGGTGGGGGGAAAATTGTGTACACCTGATGTTAAGTTGGAAAATACAACTTTAATAATATGAATTAAGTCCATTAAAGAAAAAATTTGATACAAAATCTGACCCCCTTTTTGGTCCCCTTAGAGGGGTGGGGGGGAAAAGTTTATACACCAGATGTTGAGTTGGAAAACACAGTAAATAATATGGATTAAGTCCATTAAAGAAAAAATTTTGATACAAAATCTGACCCCCTCTTTGGTCCCCTTAGAGGGGTGGGGAGTAAAAGTTTTATATACCAAATGTTAAGTTGGAAACAGACAAATTTATCTTCGAAAACCGTATGCAAATCGGATCAGTAGTTTTCGTGTTAAAGAAAAAAGTTTGATACAAAATCTGACCCCCACTTTTGTCCCCTTAGAGGGGTGGGGGGAAAAAAATTTATACACCAGATGTTAAGTTGGAAGAAGACAAATAATTATAATATGTATAGATAATAATTGGGGCCTAGGTATTCGCCATACCAATAATAATTGCCAACATAACCGCAAAAAATCTTTTTTTACTTGCGGTTGCGACAACGGCTTCGCACAGATTTCTTCTTAAAATTTAGAGCACTAGGAATATAGAGGTGGGTAGTTGGTGGTATGTGAGCTGTTTCGCGTTTATGCGTCTCTGGTACTCGTCGGATGCTGTCGGTCCCAAGCTCATCGCGACGGGTGTTGGGTCTGACGTCATACTTTTACTTTCTGTGACGAAACGACGACGAAAATTATTATTACAGCAACCAAACTTTTAGCAGTCTATTGTGCTTTTAGGGCCATGTACTGCATACCAGCTCTCCGGGATGCTACGGCAAGTGGTCAGAAACGTTACCATGGCAACGTCTGGCGTCTATAATATTATGTCGCCGTCGCCAGCGTAGTAAGGCTTTGTCCACATCTGTATCATGATCGCGTATATCTCCGTCGCGTAGCATCGAAGCGTAATCGCTTCGTTATAGAATCGCCGATGAAAATGTATGGAATTGACATAAGCGTTCGTTAATATGACGTTGACGTTCGACTCGTCTTATGTCAATTCCATACATTTTGATTAATAAAAAATATTTTTTAAAGTTTAAATATTTTGTAATAAATTTACTATTAATTTATATATTTTTTAGTGTTTTTGTCTATTTTTTGGTGTTTAAATATTTAGTAGTAAATTTACTAAAAAATATTTAAACACAATTTTTTTTTTAGTATTTAAATATTTTGTAAAAAAAATTTGTTCAGGACCCTAGGTAATTACTATCTTAAGCTGAAAAATAACTCAAACATGTTAAATATTTTCGCATGAGAAAATGATTTTGGTATTAAGAATGTATGAAAATTTCGAGGGTAACCCGGGCCCTTAACTCGTTAATCCGTTAATCGTTATTTAACGAAGTTAACAATTTGATTATCGAATTAACTTTTAAAAATGTTAACGGACTCCTTAACTTCCGTTAATATGCAGAAGTCCGTTAATCGTTAATCCAATGCCTACTATTTACCGCACGGCACCGCGGCGCGGAGCGAAAAACAGGTTCAGACCAAGAACGTTGGAATAATAGCTATTATTCCAACGTTCTTGGTTCAGACAATAATTACGCGCGGCAGGGCAGCAGCAAGTTTAACAAACAATACTAGATAATGACGAGATACATTTTCAGGCGCGTGCAAGTGAGAAAACTGCGAAGAGATTTGTTTCGTATCCTGAGGTTTTATCATTTCATTACTCAGCGCCAGCACAGAATATATTATAATAGTACTCCGCCGCCAGTGCTTATAGTGTTATTTTTATTATAAATTACTGTCAGTGATCGTTTGCATGTTGATAAAGAAGAGTAATTTTGTTAGGTAGAATACAATAATTATACAAATATTTTGTTTTGTTCCTAACCTGTTAACTCCCAGAACCTAAACCAACATGTTTTGTATGTACACTAACGCAATGATATAAGTTATAACAAGGTCATATTACACATATTAACGGATTAACGATTAACGTTAACTTGCGTTAATACGTCCGAAATGTAACGCTTTAACGTTTAACGAAGCTAACTTTTTTTTAACGGATTAACGATTAGCGAAGTTAACTATTTGATTAACGGTGCCCAGCTATGCTAATATACATACTAATATTACAAATGCGAAAGTGTGTCGGTCTGTTTACTATAATAATATTATACCTCTTTACGCTTAAACCGCTAAACCGATTTTGATGAAATTTGGTATGGAGATACTTGAGTCCCTGCAAAGGGCATTGGATACTTTTTATCTCGAAAAATGTGCGGTTCCCGCGCGATAAACAAATTTTGGCGCAACGGAGTTGCGGGGATCATCTAGTTTACTACTTAAAATAATTAAAATATAAACCAAATATCAGTGTCAAACTTGATTTCAAATACGTGCATTTACCGACACAAAGTCCTATCCTAAATCTTTTTCTTCGACGAATCACGAAACCAGATCCTCAACCAGATCATAAAAAGAAATTTCATTCAAATCAGTAAGTAGTTCGAGCGAGAAGTGGTTGTAACTTGTAACTTGTTTAACAGACAGGCAGACTGCCGCATTCAAAATTATTAATAATATTAGTGTGGAAGCATGGAATGGATACTTTTGTACACCCACAGTCCTACATTATAGTGATTCTTCAATAAACCTTTGTTTTACATTACTCATACTCACATACAGTCGATAATTTAATGAATCATTCAATACCTACATTGGTATGTGGTATATAATAATAATGCTCCCCACACCGGTTTCGGTGACGGTGGCCGGTTTCATTGAAACCAGGCCAGGTACGCAGGAGTAATTTTATAGTGCCCAAGTATGTGCGCAGTACACACGAGCACTCTCTATTCCTTTACTCTCATAACCCAGTGGGACGGCAGTCCGACACGACCGGCGAGAGATCAGGCGCAGGACCGACTTTTTACATGCCCATCCGACGCATGGATCATCTTACTTGTCAGACAATCAGGTGACCAGCCTGCATTGTCCTAACCAAACTTGGAAATAACATGTTTCCAACGCGGGAATCGAACCCACGACCTCCGAGTCAAGAGCGACGCTCTAGACCACTGGACCACGGAGGCGTTAATGTGGTACTTATGTGGTATATAAGGTATACATAACAAAACAGAAGACCATCTTCGTCGAAGTATAACTAAGGTGAATGGCAGAAGGTAGCAACTGTCAAAAGTATCCGATAGTGGAATTTGAGATTCCTACAGTTATCCCCAAGAAAACCGAACCTTCGTTAAAGCAACTAAGATATATTCTGTGGTTAAAGTAAGATAAAGTTAGGTAGACCATCAGAACTAGATATCTTTTGAAGTAACCACGACCCAAACTCCATAGTTGATAGTGTGCACTCGTTCTTACCTCTAAAGAGGACATGTACGGAAGAACTTTCAGATTTTTTTTTATGAGATAAGGTGGCAAACGAGCAAACGGATCACCTGATGGAAAGCAACTACATTTCGTTCTAGAGTTTTACAGTGCGCGCCATAAAGTTACGCGAAAAACGCAAGGTGGAAGACTGCCACTCATCAAGGTGATGACTGATGACTGATGAGGATTTCGCGTGGGGCGATGGCGAAAAGTTGCCGGAGGTACGATTCCGAACAATTCCTCAGACCACTCCTCGTGATACAACCGATAGAGGATGCAGAGTGAAGCTACATCTCGGCGTAATTCCAAGGAGTCCAAGCTGTTTGAAACACTATGGCAGTCAACGAATTCGTTGGATACGATCCAAAGAATATAATATTATATACGATTATTAAATATCGAAAGTCTCTCTGTCGCTTGCTCTCACTCTATTAAGTTATGGGCTTAATGCCCGTTTTCACCAACTGCTTCCTAACCCTAGGTTGAGCCCTTAACTTAATTTACCATTGGTGAAAGGATGTAAAGGAAATTCTTCACCTAGAGATCAGTAGAAAACCCTAAACTCTTCCTCTAAAGAAAGTAGCAAGCTAACTTTTTGAGTTTTCCTGTCGCTTGTCTGTCTGCACAGTCTCAGTTTTGATAATGTATCAGGGAATAGTACACCAGGGACGCATAAGCTGCATACTGGAATTCAGCTGAGCTCGTTTCAATCGATATTCGCGAGTGAATATCGTATTTGTGACGTCATAACTTTCGTTTTCAGCGCTTCGTTCGGAAGCGGGAATAGCCGAACGACGACGCGAACGTAAAGAAATCATCCATAATATGGATTCCATACTTAATATTATAAGTGACAAAGTGTGTCTGTCTGTCTATCTGTCTGCCTGACTGTCTTTTTTATGAAAGGCTACTTTATTTCAACCGTCCCATGTACGAAATCTGCCGACCACTGACGCTGCCGCCTCTAGGCCCGGCCGCTATGAAAATAACTTTTTAAATTTACGCCCTATAAATTATAAATCCAGGGCTGATTAATGGTTATAGCTGTGAGTGGTGTGACACAATAGTGTTAATAACACTATTGTATATAAGTTATATTACTATAGACTGTGTCACCTTCTCTGACAACCCAGGGTCTTATCGTACATAAAGGAAAAGAAGAAGTCTGTCAAGCGACTTTTCAAACGTATCAGACAATGGCAATACATAGTAAACTATATCTTCATACAGACATAACATAATATTATAATAATATGACTAATATTATATTAATTATATTTATTATTATTTAATTTATTCATTATCTTTTGTGATTATTTAGCAATCACAAAATGTATATTGCCTTAAAAATAAAGTAGGCGCTTGTAAACAGTCAAATTATAAAAGACCTAAAAATAACATCCAGGAATAATTATTTTAAGTATTTTAACCGACTTCTAAAAAGGAGGAGGTTACATGTTCGTCTATACATTTTAACAACATCGAATTATTTCGATTCGACATTACCTCGCAACTTAGGTGAATCATGATCAAGAGAGCTTATATGTTTTTCAAAATGGGTAAAAATCAAATTAATTGTGGCATTTATCACGATTTTTTGTGTTCATTCATCTAAATTTTAAAGATTTGTAATCTATCTTTATGTAAACCAGATTTGAAGGTTTCCCGCGCACGCACGAATAATTATTTTTCTTCGTAAGACGCTTTTCCAATCTTTTGTTTTATTACAATGTAACACAACAAAAACATAATATTATGCAGACTGAGATGCAGATGAATCCTACTATATACTAATATAAATAAACGCCGTCCGTTTGCTTGTTACCTTTTCACGCCCAAGCCGCTCAAGTCTCAACCGATTTTGCTGAAATTTGCTATGGCGGTCCCGGGAAAGGACATAGGATACTTTTTATTGCGGAAAAATGTACGGTTCCCGAGTGATAAACGAATTTTAGCACAACGTAATTGCGGGCGTCATCTAGTAAATAATAAGAAAGAGACACAAAAATATGTGTGTATGTGTAGAATGAGATAAAAAGCCCACATCTTTCTATATAATTGGTGGTATAATTAGGCGTCTCCCAGACAGACGCGGGCAGCGGTGGCGGTGGCGGCGACGGTTAGTTGGATGACTTGAAAGTTCTAGGAACGACACAGACACACGCGGTGGCGGTGGCAGTACAAACAACTGACCGCCGCCGCGACCGCCACCACTGCCCGCGTCTGTCTGGGAGACGCCTTAATTTTTTGTCCAATCACAAAAAATAAAGTAAATTAATCAAAAAATCAAAAAACCCGACTGCAAAAAATTTTAACTAAAAAGACCGAAACAAGACCTAATTCTGCCGGAAGTTTCAAGCCATGTTTAAATTGATACGACCATTGCTTACGAGATTCATGTCAAGATGAATAGAAGGCTAACATTGAAAGATATAGAAAAAAATGGACTACAAAATGCAGTCGGAGGCATATTTTATGATTTTATTAAAAGGTTTAAATTAGTGCGACATGCCTCCGACTGCATTTTGTAGTCCATTTTTTTCTATATCTTTCAATGTAGCCTTCTATTCATCTTGACATGAATCTCGTAAGCAATGGTCGTAACAATTTAAACATGGCTTGAAACTTCCGGCAGAATTAGGTCTTGTTTCGGTCTTTTTAGTTAAAATTTTTTGCAGTCGGGTTTTTTGATTTTTTGATTAATTTACTTTATTTATGCCTTTTTAGTTAAGAAAGATTACGTAACCGGATTAATTCTTTAACGGCCGTTCCCAATATTTGATCTATCTCTTACTTGAGATAGGAATAGCTCACATTAGACATTAGCTCCATATATTTTATGTCAATTCTATGTCAGCTGCGATCGGTTGTATGTCAAACTAGAGATAGATTGAATATAGGGAACGGCCATAAATGAGTTTATGTCATGTGGTTGCATCTGGATCCTATGCTAACTTCATTCTATCTTTCATTTTATCAAGGCGTATTTTACGTGAAATAGGAGATTCTGTCTTCTCTTTTGCAGCCTTAGCTCGTTTAGTCTTGCGTTTAGTTTAGTCTTGCGGCACAGAATATATAATAGTACTCCGTACTTGCGGGATAAAGCCATGTTAGTTAGCCAAAAAAAGTAAAAAAAAATTGGAATTCACAACACAAACAAATTAACAACAAATACAATCAATTGAATTTTTAAGACAAATCTCAGCTCACCTTAACATAATTAATCCTATTAGCTTTGGTAATCAGTACCAAACTACAATAATATTATATAATATAACGCCCCTTAGGGTAGTTACTACTTACTAGTTTCAATTTTCAAAAGATATAAATGATAATAGAGAAATATTTTTACGAGTTACGAATTAAAGTTTCAAGTTTCAACTTACAACTAATGTTTCGAACGAAATGGTAAATTTATTTATTTCTTCTTTAATCTTTAATTATTTAAGATGGCCGTCACAGACTTAACTATAATATATATTGATATACCGTACTAAACACATTGAGACCAGAAATATATATTATTATAGCTGAGTGTGTGGTCACGCGAAAATTGTATAGAAAATATATAATAATATGCCTAGCTATATACTTATTAATATATATTATAGCTAAGTCTGTGACGGCCTTAATCCTACTAATATTATAAAGGCGAAAGTTTGTTTGTATGGATGTATGGATGTATGGATGTTTGTTACTCTTTCACGCAAAAACTACTGAACGGATTTTAATGAAACCTTACAATAATATAGCTTATACATCAGAATAACACATAGGCTATAATTTTAACCGACTTTCAAACTGGAGGAGGTGTTATGTTCGTTTTTTTATGATCAACGATTACTCCGCCGTTTATGAACCGATTTTCAAAATTTTTCTTTTGGTGTATAGGGCATTATCCCAATTTGGTATCATATTTACAAAAATGGTGACCTGATGAAGGAATCCATGGGTAATCGAGGGAACTCCTCAAAATTTATATGGAAACATGTGGTGACTTCGGTTTCATGAGAAGTATTCCGAGCATATGCTAACAACAAGTAAGATTTTGGACCCAGCGACACCCACCCATGGTTCGGAAGCTACTGGGAGAACTCCTGACGCTTTATAGATACACGCTTGAGAGTTTCGGCGTTGATTTAAGATCGGAAAGCAGATGCTACTATGCAAATTACATTAGTTATCATCATCATCATCATCACTACCATATTATACCATCAACCGTGCATCGTCCCATGATACGTTTCATAGTCTTTTAGATAGAGACTCGAGTTTGTCAAGCAATTAAAAAAAATATCAGAGGAAAATATGGAAAAACCGGGAAAATTATTAGAAAGGGTTTATCTCTCGAAGTACTGGAGCATTTTTTTTATATTATTTGTCACAGATATAGAGTAGACCACGAGAAGGGACATGTCAACTCATTTTTTCATAACTATTTTTTGCGGGAAAATGTACGGTTTTCGTAAAATTCCTAATTTACGCGGGCGAAGCCGCACGGGACATCTAGTTTATAATATATTTTATTTTTAAACACTATTATATTTCATTTCAATTTTACATATTTCATTAACAGTAATTTAGCACGGACAATAATTATTGTCACATCAAAAAACGTAAAGACTTTATACAAACGTGTACAGACAAGCGATAGCGCGATCTAAAGAAAGCACAGCGAAATCTATTGACGGAAGTTAGAACTAAATGTCGCTTTAAATACAAATCTATACATAATATAAATGCGAAAGTATATCTGTCTGTCTGTCAGTCTGTCTGTCTGTGTCTGTCTGTCTCGCTTTCATGCCAAAACTACTGAACCGATTGTTATGTAATTCTGTACACAGATAGTCTAAAGCCTGAGAAAGGACATAGGCTACTTTTAACTGGAAAAAGGAGTTGTAAGGGGGTAAAATGCGTAGGTAAATTTGTTCAAATTAAGTTGGAGCCGTGTGTCTTCTACATCGCACCATCGCTTACCTAAACGTGTTTCTATAAGAGGTGGTAAGGATGGAGGAATCTTTTCCGATTAATTTGAAGAAATGTTTGAAATCTTAAGAAGTCAATGTTCGACTTCGAACTCTTCGAAGTTCGACCCCACTCCCCAATTATTAACCCCCTACGCAAAAATAATAAGTAAGAAGAGTTTTGTGTCTGTCTGTCTGTCTGTAAACATTGAAGTTTGAAGTAAGCGTACCGCGGAAGCACCTCTGTCGTGCAAATTTTGCAATTTGCAGTAATGTAGCCAATGTTCTTATTTTTATAGATTGTATATTTTATCCATGCAGGCGGGTTTTTACCTGCACAACTGATTGTCTAGGTAGACAATCAGCATGGACGGAGGTCCGTCCATGCTTCCTCCCGCACGCGCACCCCCGCCTTGGTGACGCCCACCATCGTAATATTTTAATTTCGCCATAATTTCAAAACCAAACATCCAATTTTAATCATTCAGAGACCAAATATTATCTACATAAACTGTACTTAGTAATGGAATAATTTATTTTGATAAGGATTAAAAGAATTAATAAATTAAACACGTTTAAATATAGTCCAAAAAAATTCAAGATTTTTAAATAAAATAATGGTTATTGTGCCTCACTCGACATAGATAGGTATAGTGTGTCGCGGACTTTTTTGTAGATATTTACAAGTTCTATAATTACTTAGAACATATTATGGTTCTATATTTTATAGTTTAGGCAGCGTACGTAAAATAAGTAACTTTTCTGGTTGATTTTTACACCTTGCGTCCGAAGAACCCAAATATTTTACGGAACCCTATTTTTCTCCAAAATAAAATTCAGCCTATGTTCAGCAAAAATAATGTAGAATTCCAATGGTGAAAGAATTTTTCAAATCGGTCCAGTAGTTTCCGAGCCAAACAAACAAAAAATCAAATCTTTCCTCTTTGCACTATTAGTGTAGATTTATCGTTCGATTTAATAATAAAACTGCAAGTTATATACATATTTAGAATCAGTGTTTAAAATCCTTTATTTTGATACCCCACTCGATATGCTTGATAAAGGAGATTGACCGTTTTGGACCAAGTGCTGCCCAGTTATGGTTTTACTTCTATTTTTATCCTTACATTAATAGACATTAAAAAAATATATTAAAAAAAAAAAACATCCACGGAATTACAAAATACCTACAAACTTATATTATGGCATTTTAGTGTTTTAAGTGTTGATATTTAATATATTTCTTTAATGTTTACGTTAAAAAATATTATTCTGTGACATATTCTATTCCTGGGCCCGGTTCCGACATCGCTAGTCTCGATAACCAGTTTTTTTTTACTAGGAGTTGTCGGCTGCACAACAAAATCACAGCGAGAGTTGCGAGAAATAAAAAGTCTCGCTTGCTCATATTCATGGGTATGTGTCTATCTCTTTCACACACGTTGGGCTTGTCTTTACCTGCCTGCGCGCGCGCCCCTATGTTTGTATCGCATCGCACGCAGTCTAACATCACCCTTGACGTGAACCGTTGTGTACTGTGCGCTTTTCTAATCCTTATTCTGTTTAATACTTTTGACCCGGCTATTCATTTAGGACTATCGTATCATTGTCGATAAATATTATTTATATCATAGTTCATAGATAGCGAATAAATGAAAGATTAATATATGTTTGATTGGTAATAATTAAATCCATTGTTTATAATCCCTGCCGTCTTTTTTTTAATAAATCACCAGTAGATTATAATGATTTTGTCAATGTAAAAACTATAAAATAAATAATTTTTTTCTCGATACTCCTCGGATAGATTTTGAAGCGCTCTGGGTTACGGACTAGTATTATAGTAAAGAACATTATGCAGTAGGTTTCAATGCTGGGCAGCACTTGGTCCAACGTCCATACTAAAATGGTCAATGTCCTTTTTATTTTTTTTTATCTCACAATATGGCGTCAAACGTCCACCATTTTGGTTTTTTCTTCATGTCACCTATCTAAGAACACTTGGGCCATTAAGACAAATCTAACGATACCTCAAATATGAAAATCCGCTTAGCGGTTCTGAAGATACGAGGTAATAAAGAATATTACAAACATACAAGATACGCGCCAAACACATAACCCTCCTGGCAGTCGGGTAAAAACGGTGATCACTGCATGGGGTCAGTGTCCATATCTCCCCCAAGCAAAGTGTTAAGGTGGTTACCAGGAGCGCAGAGATGCTGTGGAGTTGTGTAGGCGAGCGCCGGCCTCAAGACTAGTTAAAGATAATGCATTGTGTTCATTGTTATCTCTTCAGTTATTTCTTTATTTAAGTCGGAGATTCTCGGAAATGCCATTGTATTCTATTGTTGTCGCCATCGCCGGTGCTCGTACGGGGCTTGATGGGTTATACTTGAAAATTTTATTAAATTTTAGTAATTTGGAATTTTCAGTAATTTGAAAAATAACTTCAGTTTAATTGCAGATGTCGATACATAACACAGCATCTAAGACACCAGTCAACATCTTCTCAAAGTCCGTTACATAGCCTAAAAACTTCGATCATTCTTCACTATAAAAAGTTTCTTCATCATTGTATAGTGTAGACTATAATATAATATAATTATAGTATTTACCTTGCAAGTTGCAAAAACAAAGTCGCTTTTTTTTTCCTCTATGTCCCTTTGTTCCAATCATTGAGGTAATAATACTATAGGAGTCCGCCTTATATTTTGACAGCTGATAATGTTACTCTTTCTAACTAACGATGTAGTAATTTGGGTGAAAGAGAAAGCTCATATCGGTGTGTAAACGTCAAAAGCCTGTAATGTTATGTCCCACTTAGTAGAACATAACAAAGGAGTAGGTCTGCATATTTCATGTTTAAAAAGTGGTAATAAAAGTGTTTAGTGAACGTTCAATGCAATATATTATGGCGTTTTGTGATTCCGCTATATAATAAACCATAAAAACGGCCAAGGAATGCCTCAAACACGTGGATTTAACATAACATACGTAAGTTTTCAACAACGTTGTTTGGGCTTATCAATCGGTATTTTTGTAAGCTAAAAAAGAAAATTTATAAGTATAATAATCCATTAATCACGCTATATAAGGCATTAGTGATAAAAATGTCACATCAAGTAATAATTTGGCTATAAATATTGCATAGTTTTTTACGTGTATTTTAGGGATGCGCCTTACTTGAACTATAGTTTATCGATAAAAATAATGTCATGGACTAAATGATTTTTTTTTTCAGGTTGAAAATGCTTCAAAATAGACGACAAACAGTTATATATTTTAGACGCAAGTTTCATGCAAGTTTTTAATCCTTACTCCCTTATGAAGGCATCACAATATTGGAATTTGGAATTATCATTTCAAACGTAAGTTTGAAACAATGATTTTATTGAAATAAAGAAAGTTCTAACGGAGAGTAAAATAATTGCATGATCAACAGCTCTCACATCTCCCCCCTGTAAGTACTCAATTCGTTACTTAAAGATACTTCTTGAAATTTTATCCTGGCATTAGGTACTCTTTTTTAATAAGTAAAATGTAAAATTTTAATAAGGCTAAAGTCATAATCATTTAATAAAATAAATTTAATACCTCAATCGTCGAATTCCAGACACAATATATATTTAGTTGTTATGCGGCACCTGGGTTCCGCTTGGGGCTGGATGGGCTAAGCATGGAATACTTACATAAAGCATATTGCCCCGTATACAATATTATGAATTATGTGTATAATATTTTATAGTATGTAGTAGTATAGTACATTTATTAACACTAAACCATTTATTTTTTTCAGGTTATTGGAATGCTCATAAAGAAGAGTTCAATATTATGGTGGTGACGGAGAGACCTATAATGAAGATAATAATTATTTTCAACTATTAATTTGATAATAAGATTAAAAGTGAAGAATAATATATGGTTTAGTGCTCTATGATTTTGATTGCACACACCGTGATATTGCACAATAAAATTGATCGTCTAGACTCTAGAGTCCTACTTAGGTTATTAATTATTATTATTATAATATCATTATTCAGGGGGCGTCGAAGTATCTATTTTAAGTCTTTTTCTGTATAAATATTATTACATAATTATATTTTAATAGGTAAAGAAATGCACCTAAGCGTTTTTGGAATTACTTTAAATAAGTAGGACTGAGATTCATTCTTATATTTCTTTGATAATAATAATTGTTATTCTACAAAATAGTTGCTTAATAGTAAATAGTAATTAAGTTTAATAAAGTATAATATATTTTGTTCTTCTGTTGTGTTTTATAAAAACTGTTGATTTTATTGATATTAGCTATTACACTCCGGACAAGCTTTCGTGGCTTATGGAGTATACATAATATTATGTATATTTTTAACTATTTGTGTAATTATATACTTAAATATTTTGTTTATACAGGGTGCAATTAAACCATCCTGCCAAATTTTTTCCAGGGCTTAGGTATCATTAGGAGAGGTCATTTAGCAAAAAAATTGGGTGTTATTTTTTTAATGACATATTTTATCTCATTTAAAATCGATGCAGAACGGTTACTCGTGGCGGTGGGAATGAGCGGGGGTGACGTGGGGGGGAGGCGCGCGCGCGCTCACCCGCCGGCGACGCGTAGTGTCCATTTTAATTGTAGTGTTTTTTAGGATAACTTTCGGAAGCTATTTCTCAACATTTTAGTACTGAGTGACTATATTAAAAGAAAAATACGTGTATTTTTATTTTGAACAAGGATCAATATATCAAAATTTGGCAGGAAGGTTTAATTGCACCCTGTATTTAAGTATTTTCATACACTTAATAAATAGATAAAAAATACCTTTTCACCAAATTGAAAGCGACTTCTAATTTAATGAGCATAATATATCCTAAATTGAACATGCAGGTCGAATTGATAACCTCCTTTTTTGATGTCGTTTAATAAAAATCTGTAACATAAAATTATGGTCGACTTGGTCGATAGCTGTAGTCTAATTTTATATTTTTATCGATATACGCCATCCCTACACGCACACTACAGCAATTGCACACAAGCATAAAATGGCCACGCGCTGGCGAGCTAAGAATCCATCTATGTATACTTAATCTGTGGTTCCAATCTTTAAAATTACGCAACGGATTTTGGTGCGGTTTTCTTTGACAGATAGAGTGATTAAAGTGAAGGTTTATAAGTAAACATTAATTAAATAGTGGAGAAATACTATTATCTATGGGGTTTCTAATGTGATGTCGTAAAAAAAAACTTTTTTTTTCTGAAAACTTCGCGATGGTATATATAATATTAGGTATGTCTATCTCTTATGGATATCCCACCACCACTTTCGAGAATTTTCGCAGAGGACATTGTCAACATTGTTGTTCGTCTTATCAAAATGAAGCTACTCACGAAATTAGCTTGATAATAATAAAAATAATCGCTCAAGTGCGAGTCGGAATCGCGCACGAAGGATTCCGTACCATTATAGAGCAAAATTAGGCCATAAATTGTGTTTTTTGTATGGGAGCCCCCCTTATTTTTTTATTTTATTTTAATATTATTATTAAATATTAAAATACACATATAACTAAGGATTTTGTGAAAAACTCAAGTACCTACTTACCTGTTGCCATTTTTGATATAGAGCAAAAAAGGCCAAAAAAATCACGTTTGTTGTATGGGAGCCCCCCTTAAATATTCATTTTATTTTATTTTTAGTATTTGTTGTTATATCGGCAACAGATATACATAATCTGTGAAAATATCAAATCTCTAGCTATTACCGTCCTTGAGTTACAGCCTGGAGACAGACAGACAGACAGACAGACAGACAGACAGACAGACAGACAGACGGACAGACGGACAGACAACGAAGTCTTAGTAATAGGGTCCCGTTTTTACCCTTTGGGTACGGAACCCTAAAAATGTACCACATTGTTGCAGAGTTGATTCAAGATTTTAGTCGGATTATTAGTTTTTTATGAAATAAGGGGGCAAACGAGCAAACGGGTCACCTGATGGAAAGCAACTTCCGTCGCCCATGGACACTCGCAGCATCAGTAGAGCTGCAGGTGCGTTGCCGGCCTTTTAAGAGGGAATAGGGTAATAGGGGAGTGTAGGGATGGGAAGGGAAGGGAATAGGGTAGGGGATTGGGCCTCCGGTAAACTCACTCACTCGGCGAAACACAGCGCAAGCGCCGTTTCACGCCGGTTTTCTGTGAGGACGTGGTATTTCTCCGGTCGAGCCAGCCCATTCGTGCCGAAGCATGGCTCTCCCTCGTACTGTATGTGTTCGTAGCGCCCTCTGCTTTGACTTTGCGTAATATATACTAATATAATAATATATTCTGTGGTAAATAATATTCCCAGTGGTGTCAGGACTCAGGAGTCCAGCGGAGCTAAAATGGTCACTTTTAAGCAATTCCTCTCAATCAATTCAGCAAATGAATTGTCAAAACTGTCAAACTGATAAATATGTCAAATCAGTACAAAAATACAGAAATGAATTGCAAGCAGAGTTGCATTTTGCGATTTTAAAAAATGAATCATATTATGATTCATCTCATGATTCCACAAAGCGACCATTTTAGGCCCGCAGACTTACGCAGAAATGTCCTGAGTCAGGAGTCAGGACACTTCACCTTGGAGGTTCACGGCGACATGACTCAATATGACACCATGACATAACGCGGCGCATGTTGTCAGTGTCAGTGCAGCCTCGGTCGTCTCGCTGTGTTGTTGTTGGAAGTTGTTGTTGAGTGTTGTGAATGGTGTTGTGTTGTTAGTTTGTAGACGACTTGAGGTATGATTTATTGTTACTAGAACAATAATAATGTTGTTATATTCTATTATTATAGTCTATAGATGTAAAAAACTAAACTTTTCTAACAATACGTTGAAATTTACAATAGATTCTGTAATATTATAATCGTAAAGTTAGTCAGTGTCATTAAATCTAATCTCTATTCATGAATAATAATATTATTATAATTTTTTTAAGAGCCTATGCTGTCCCACTGCTGGGCAAAGGCCAAATATTATTGTTAACCTTTTTTAAATAAATTTCGATAACTTGTTTAGCGGCACATAACGGTAGCTTGGGTTGTTTATCCAAATGGAATCGAAGTTATTTATAGTCCAAGGTTAAAGGTTTTTGTTGACTGACATTTATCTAATAAATAACGTTGTTAATTAGTTATTCTTTGACCTTAGCCAATAGATAAACTACTTGCCAAGAAAACGCAGAAAACAGTTGTAGTTAATTCTCGTATTCGTTTTAAAACAAAACTCAGACATACAAAATTTTTGTCTTGCGGTTGTTTTTGTAAAGCTCCTTCGGCTGAAATGATTTTGTTGATTTGTTAAGCTTATCATTTTCATACCGGGTATTGGGAATAGCGTATACTTATGTATATTTTATAAAATGACGAGAGCCGGATAAATTACTATTTTCGAATATTATTGTTTTTCTCAGTGTGTCTCTTTGTCGCGTTGCTGAGATTGTAGTAGTCGCTTGAAGTTTACCAGGAAAACATGAGTGGAAATAGGTCATATCACGCAATGTCTAGAGTTTAGACAGCCTAGATTCTAAACTCAATAAATCAAAATAACAGAACCCATCAAAACGTCCACTCAGTAGGTCAAACTCCAAACAGGTGTACAATTTTTAACTTTCTAAATGGGCATTCGACCATAATATTGTTGTTTGACTTTATAGGTTTCATGCTAGCTGTTTCCAGTCATGGGTAAAATGAAATCCCGCGGAAATCGACAATTTTCATGCAATTTTAAAGTACTTACCATGGTCATTTTCCGTACTCTTTAACTCAAGATATGCGCTTAATTTTATCAAAATTGGTCATGTCGATCATTGCATGACTCCGTGACCAACAATTTGCTTTTCATTTAGATATTAATAGATCATTCGTTGGCCACAGTTTATTAGATACTTGAAATCACTCGTAATTCGCTTAGGGTTAGGCATCCAATAAGACAGAATTTTTTCAAATCCTAAAAGTAAGGGGTTAAAATATATAGCCACTGAAAAAATGATTAAAATCGATAGCCTATGATCCTTAACGTGGTCTACTTCTTATCTGTGCCAACTGCCAAATAACATAAAAATTGCTCCAGTAGTTCGCGAGATTCAAATAATTTTCCCCGTTTTTCCACATTTTCCTCTATTTCTTCGCTCCTATTAGTTTTAGCGTGATAAAATATAGCCTATAGCATTCCTCGATAAATGGGCTATCTAACACTGAAAGGATCATCAAAATCCGTTGCGTAGTTTTAAAGATTAAAGGGAACAAAGGGACATGAGGGAAAAAAGCGATTTTGTTTTATAATATGTATAGAATAGAATATATAGATATGGGTCTACACAGACGGACCGCATTTCAACTACAATCCAACCGCAGATTGCAGTTCAAGTGCAATTTGAATGCAGTTGACACGACTGCAATATAATTGTAAACAAACGCGCAGTCGGATTGCAGTTCAGTTGCAGTTGGCGTGCGGTCGACTGCGCGTTTGGTTTGCAGTCGGATTGCAGTTCTATTGCAGTCGTGTCAACTGCATTCAAACTGCACTTGAACTGCAATTTGCGGTTGGATTTCAGTTGGATTGCCGTTGCAGTTCGTCTGTGTAGACCCTATGTCACATTTTACATTCAATATATGAACGTAGACTGCCAAAATCATAACTTCCTTTTGACTTGGCCGCGTAGTTGGGTAAAAGCTAGAGTTTCGTTAAAAAACTCAACAAAATACTATAATAGCGAATATATTGGTTAAGTATGAAACAGGTTGGCCAAGACCTGCATAATGTCAAGGCGCATACGGTCATACCTATTGCTATCGAGTATCGGAGCACTATAATTGATTGATGCAGTTACTTTTTGCCATTTTGACATTTGCACTGATGCGATGATGACTGATGCGACGGCCAGACCTTCCTCAGTTTAGGAAAGCTGAAAGTTTACCTTTTACCATACAGAGGTAATGGTGCGCTTATACGGGCAACTAAAGTTGCTCAATTCCAGTCAATTCTCGTCAACTTTGACGTCACGACTACATCAAGCAATTTGCGGTAACAATCAGCAATATTGCGCAATACAATATTGAGTGATGTGGCCATCGAATATATTTTGAGCGATATGACATTGAGCGATATTAGATAAATTGCTCCATATTGCTCCACTAATTGCTCCAGATCGCTCTATTCGTGTCGCCGAGCAATTATTGCCGTAACTATTGCCCGTGTAAGCGCTTCTTAATTAAAAACGACCAGCGAAATTTCGGTCTCGTATGCGAAATTTAATCAAAATCGGCTCGGTCACTTTCGGACCTATAAGAGGTATAACACAAGAAATCTAAATCCATTGAGTAATAATATTAGTATAGAGTCTATAATATTAAGTGCTATACAGGGGGTAACAACTCTAAGTGATAATACTTTAGGGTGTGTATGTGTTCCTTGTAGAGAGTTCACTGTGAAAGTGTCAGCCCTGAAAGACCATTTTTTTCACTTTTTTATGGGCTTGCGCCCCAACATCGCGGGTTTCCCTATACAAAAGTGAAAAGTGGTCTTACAGCGATGCTACTTTCTCAGCGAACTCTATGTAAGGAACCCATACACCGTAAAGTTGTGTCACTTAGTTTTATTACATCCTGTATTATAATAAACTACTATATTAAAATCTTTATAATACTCTATGGTCTATTAGCTATACTATAGAGCAGGGGTTTCCAAACTTATTTTGTCTACTGCCCACTTTGAGAATAACTTATGTTTTAGCGCCCCCGTTTTTTTTTTATATATAGAAGGCAGGTCGCTGTAGCCCTGACGTCACTATAGCCCATAAGGATCTATTGTGACTCCTTCGCATTAGAGTATCATCCCCAGCCAGCTCATAAATTGAACGATGTGGTTGGGGTTGGTGCCACGAATTTCCCCTATGGATGAGTATTCGCCCCCATTGTTTCAATTTAAAATGCATCCAGATGTATATCACCCCCCAAGCCTCTACATAATGCCCCCATTTTTTCCGGGTCCCTCACCGCCCCTTTAGACCTTCAGCGCCCACAAGGAGGCGTCGCCTACTTTAGGAAAGACTGCTGTAGAGTTCTATAGCTAGACTAAATTTTAATTGGCAATATTTTATTAAATTTATTTTATTAAATTATTATTAGAGAACTGCATTCAGAACAAGATAATTTATTCATTGCAACCTTGCAGTATATTTCCACTAGATTAAACATCAAACACCTTACCTTATCAACTGGCTGACCTTTTAGTTATTTCATTAAAAAAACTATGAGCTTATGCTAGCAAGTCATCGTACAGTTACAAGCTTGTATATTTTGAGCTTTATTTTCTAGAAATAAGGTTGAAAATTGGCAATTTTACTGACAACTGTTCTATTTTTTTAACCGCAAAAAACCAATGTCGCACTTGGTGATTTAAAATCAAGTATTATTTAAGCTCAGTTTTAAGATTATTACTTTTAAAAGGCCGGCAACGCATCTACAGCTCTTATGATGTTGCGAGTGTCCATGGGCGACGCGACGGCAGTTGCTTTCCATCAGTTTGTTCTTTGCTCTTTTTCCTTTAAAAATATATTAAAAATATATTATTATGTCACTTGAATGACACTAACATGAGGTGTGGACTGTGGAATGTGGGTGCAAAACAGATGACACATAAAATGGCTAGCGTTTTATTTCGGCTAACGGCTACATTTAGGGTGAGTTACACCAACTTACTTCAACTATAACTGTAACTTTAACTATAACTACAATGCAAAATGTCAAATCTTTGGTTAAAGTCACTGTCATCTCTGTCTTATCAATCAATCAATTCTCATCTACAACTAATATTATAATTGGGAAGAGTTTGTTTGTTTGAACGCGCTAATCTCAGGAACTACTGGTCTGATTTTAATCAAAATTCTTTCAGTGTTACATAGGGTTGTTTTATTAAGTAGACACCAACTAAGGAAGGAATTTTGGAAATTTTACCCCGAAGTGGGAGAAATAGGGGTTGAAAGTTTGAATCAAAGTCCGTCATTTCTTGAGTTAGAAACATAAAACTTTATTTTTGGGCTACTGATTAAGGCATTTTTAATTGAACACGTGCATTAAGAAGACACAAATAATATAAATAAACAATTGACTTTCTTAGTCTAACGGCCCGGCCGCACCTGCGTCTATCGTCCGAAGCTTCGTGCTATGAGACGATACTATTGGACGATACACGCAGATCGTCCAATAGTATCGGTTTTAGCGCGAAGCACTACGCATAATATTATGCGGCCGCAGCATAACCTCAAAGCAAACACTCATTGACCTCGTGTTAACGCCATCTACTGGAATAGTTTTAGCTGTTGTTAGTTGCTCAAAATTTAAAGAAATAGTATTATTATTCGCCAATAGATGTCAGGAAGTGTCATATTTTTCAGTTTAAATTGGGACTACTCAAACGCCACCTTTTTGTTATTTTTCTTCCAATAAAAAAAGTTTATGTTTAAGTTGATTATCGATCATTATCGATAAAACACGAATAAAATGACATAGTAAGTTTATGTTTAAGTTGATTATCGATTATCGATAAAACACGAATAAAATGACATTTTCTAGAAATGATTCCTAGCTAGATCGATTTATCGCCCCCGAAACCCCCTATACTGCGTGACTGGTGAGACATGTTCAATACTCGAGGACGTGATATTTGGCTGTTATATTAGTTGGAAAAAATAATATAAAAAAATAATATCAATTGATCACTGAGTAAATGTAGCTCAAAGTTAAATAATTATTTAGCCAACGCATGGACACCGCGAGCGGGAGGGGTAGTTGTGTGGTGTTTCTTTGGTAGCGCACGCCTCTGCACCGCCCGCGCCGCCGGCCGCATAGTATGCCTACCTACTTGCCTAGCCGCGTAATTTACTTAGTATCATTAAGTATCATTAGATTCATTTATTTTTGGGAAATTCGGAAAAAAAATTAAGGACCAAAATTTATTACATAATTATAATGAGAATCGAGTACAGAGTACTCTCCATAAGTATCGGTAATGTCTCACCAGTCATGTTGTATACTAAATTTCATGAAAATCGTTGGAGCCGATTCCGAGATTCTTTAAGTTGATTTTCGATTATCGATAAAACACGAATAAAATGACATTTTCTAAAAATGATTCCTAGTGTACGGTGCGCACAATCTTTTTATGATAGTTTGATATTGATTTGATGGAGAGCGAGAGAAAGTCCGTTTGACGTAAAATGCTGATGATACAATTTGGTGTACGTGCTTGCCCGTACACCTAGCTAGAGCTTATTACATATTATTTAGAAAGTAAACAAAGTCAGATAAAATCCCTCTCTGTCAGTTTCAAAACGGTTACACGCTTTTTAGTAATTGTTTTAGTGTTCGTAATTACTAACTACTAGTGCTCAGTCTAATTTGATTTTAATGAAGTATCTACAATGTTTTAATTAAATGTTGTGAAACCGGTCATAAAACTTATAACTTAAGTAAGGCAACCGTGATGCCTGATGGCAACATTGTATGAAGTAACCTGTAAATTGTATACAGCAGCTGCTATAATAGTCAGGACAAGGTGGCACCAGCGGTCATTGGTGACCTTTCTACTCTAGGAGGTATGTGAAAAATATTCGCACTGCATTCTGTTAACTTAATGAAAATAAAATTGAATTCTTGTAAAGAAATAGACTAATAAATATATTATAGTTTCATCGGAAACTTCTTGGTTACCTCTTCGTATGATGATAATCTCCAACTATTTATGTGTATGAGTTTGAAGTGATACGAGCATAATAATTATGCTCGTATCACTTCAAACTTATTATTCTGCATACTGTGTTCACATCTTTCTTTCAGAGATCAATAATGTTGCGTATAATTGGCAGGCACATTAGATAAAATTAGGATTTATTGTTTACGTCAACTTCCGAAAAAGTAAATAATAGAAAAACAAGTTTTAGATTTGTCAGACTTTGGAAACGAAACAAGAATGTCGTGTCTAAAATAATATTTGTTCCACTGAACCTGAAATAAAGAAAATGTACTGTTTTGTGTGTATTTTCTTCTACAATAAATAATATGTATGGAAGTTTCATTGTTTAAGGCCATCCCCCTAGCAAACAACCTTGACCATACATTTGTTGCGTTTCCGAAATCGCACAAAAATAAAAAATAGGATTTTTCACTGAAAAATCTTATTTTTTTTACTCATCTTACTTCAAAATTGATCTAAAAAATATCCAAACGTGAAATATTATGTAGATAATGTAATTGTCTATCTGTTGGCGTATGTTTCAAATAAACGTAATTTGTAAAAACTAAGGAGATAACAAAAAATATAGGAAATTAAAAACGGGGAATGTGATAAACTGAAGATTCTCAAACTCAAAAATTTTTATTCAGAATAAATTTTTGCAAATGTTTTATAAACGTCTACATGATGCTGAGATGATGCCTACCACCGGTTCGGGAACTAACCCGGCGAGAAGAACCGGTTTATTGCTGTATATTATAACTTGTACATGTACAATGTACATGTATTTTTATTATAACTTGTACAAATTATGAGTTTATAAGGCTGGTATAAATAATCAGTACTCAAGATGCATCTCGGTCTCAAGAGTCAAGACACGGTTCAGGATTTGTGATGGCGCCGAACCGCGTCTTGAGACCGGGTCGCATCTTAAGTACTGACTATATTTATACGGGACTAAATACGGTAAATTACGCTATAATCTCCGCAGTGTGGTATTGACATTTGTATAATGTTATGTATTATATTCTAAACTAGAAGTTGACCGTAACTCCGTTGCGCTTGCGCCTGAATTCGTTTGTCGGGCGAAAAACTGCACAATATTTTTCGGATAAAAACTACCCGGATACTATATTCGGGTAGTACCGGGCTCAAAGTATCTCCATACCAAAAATCAAAATCGGTTCAGCGGCTTTAGCGTGAAGAGGTAACAGACAGACAGACACTTTCGGATTTATCATATTAGCATAAAATAATAATATGATATCAAAGGTCAAAAATCACTTTAAATGTTGCGACTTGCGTTGTATGATTTATAGACTTCGCGTACTTATATTAGTCAGGGAATGTGACAACTTTGAAGGTGTTAACTATACGATGCTAAGGGCCTGTTTCACCACTTTCTAATAAAGTGCCGAATAGGCTATTCACAGGTTTTTTGACAGATTCTCCATACTTGATCTGTCAAGTTAATTAGTGAATAGCCTATTCGTCACTTATCAGGAAGTGGTGAAACAGGGCCTTAATATCCGCTTTTAGCTAACATATCAACAAATTTTGAAAGGGCTCTGCAAAACAAAGGAGTTTGCGAATTTCTGGTCTATAACTCTGTGCAGTCAGACGCGTCACGACTCACGATTCACGACTCAAGCGTGTGAAAGATAGAAATAGATATTATACTTAGGTCCATAAACGGATATCTTCCTGTGTCATGTGCCTGATATTTTTTGTGCCAAGTCGGGACTTTGGAACTTTTTGAGTAAAAAAGCGGTCAAAAGCGGGACAAAGTAAAAAAGGTATGAAATCAAAAGTTTTTTTTTAATTTTTATCTCTTTATTTGCGTTAAAATAACGTAACGTGACAATAGATAGCTAAAGTAGCCAAAGAAAATTCACCCCACATCTCCCACACTCTTATCTTCATTTCGCACCTTTCTCAGCACGCTGCACGTACGTTCGGGCTTTCCCCGAAAAGCCCGCTTTGCCCGCTGAGCCTGTCCCGTGAATTTAATTTTGATGAAAAAATCGGGACGTCTGGCAACGCTGACTGTCACTGGACTATACTTGTAATATTGTAGTAACAGCTGATATAAAAAATCAAAAATACAACAATAATCTAGGTAGCCTTGTATCAAAAGATAAATACGGTATAACACTAACTTCCGGACATGGCTTGTGAGCGAGGACGATTGGCTAATTAGTAATGAGTAATCAATTATTGCAGATGTACTAGTTTGCTACGCTAGTAGACAGTTTACAAAATATTATACTGTGGACAATCCATACTTGCATATTAATATTATAAATGCGAAAGTGTGTCTGTCTGTCCGTCTGTCTGTCTATCTGTCTGTCTGTCTGTCTGTCGGTTACCTGTTCACGCTCGAACCGCTAAACCGATTTTGCTGAAATTTGGCATGGAGATACTTTGAGTCTCGAGAAAGGACATAAGATAGTTTTTATCTCGGAAAAATGTACGGTTCCCGCGCGACAAACGAGTTTTGGCGCAATGGAGTGCGGGCATCATCTAGTAATGTAATAATTAAACTGTCATTTAGGAGTAAATCTGTTCTGTGGTCATTTAGCTACTTTGTTTTGTTACACAGTGATATAATATTGATATGATCTGTGGATACCTACTTCACAAATCACACCACCACAATGTGGACCAGTCACCCGCCCTCAGACCTTGAGGAATAAAAACAAAATAATAGGTCGGGGAAAAAGTCTTTTATGAACTTGTCATGAAATCTCTTGGGCTATAGTCTATAGTCTATACCAATAATATTATTATATTATCTGGCTGATTTTGGTATCATTAAACAGTTTTAATTTTACAGAAGGAAGACAATTCCAAATTCAAATTAGGTAAATGTGAGATTTTCATTTGTTTTTCTTATTGTTAAAATGAGTGATTCTAATGAAGAAATTTGAAACATTTCAAAATTTTATTACAAAAAAGGTAAAAATGCAACACAAGCCGCGAAAAAAATGTGTGATGTTTATGGACCTAATGCAGTATCTGTGAGAGTAACGCAAATTTGGTTTAAGCGTTTTCAATCCGGAAATTTTGATATCAAAGATGCACGTCGCTCTAGTCGCCCGGCCTTACGGACAAAGTGATGCCATTTTTGAAAAAGTTTGGCAAGATCGGCATAATATTATAGTAGTTACGATGTAGCTTAAGAACTGGGGATTGACCACAAAATGGGTTTTGGCGCATTTGAAAAATTTTGGGTACACAAAAAAGCTTGAAATTTGGGTGCCTCATGAGCTCACTGAAAGAAACCTAATGAACCGTGTACTCATTTGTGATTCTTTATTACGACCTAATGAATCCGATCAATTTATGAAGAAGCTGATAACTGGTGATGAAAAGTGGATCACGTACGACAAGAACGTGCGAAAAAGATCGTGTTCAAAGGCCGGTCAAGCTTCACAGACGAAACCCGGGTTAACTCGCAACAAGGTGATGCTGTGTATGTGGTGGGATTGGAAGGGCATTATTCATTATGAGCTGTTACCGCCAGGCACTAGGCAGGATCATCGATTTTGAACTGTACTGCGAACAACTGATGAGATTAAAGCAAGAAGTTGAGAGAAAGCGGCCGGTATTAATCAACAGAAGGGGTGTGGTTTCTACCATAATAAGTTGATAACGCCAGACCTCATTCATCTTTCGCCACTCAGCACTGTTTTTCAGTTTGGCTGGGAGGTGTTAATGCATCCGACGTGGTCCGACGATGGTCCTGACCTTGTACCTTCAGATTTCCACCTGTTTCGGTCGCTGCAGAATTCTTTAGGCAGTGTCAGGTTGACATCATAAGAGGACTGCCAAAACCACTTGTCACAGTTTTTTCATCAGAAGTCCCAAAATTTTTATAGCAATGGGATCATGTCCCTACCAACAAGATGGAAAAAGTTATCGAACAAAATGGCACCTATGATCTTCTGAGGGGATTTCGGGACAAGCTCGAGCGTGTCAGATCTGACACGCTCGAGCTTGTCCCGAAATCCCCTCTTCCCCTCCCCAACTAATACAGACATTGGTCTCGCTGTGAATTGTGATAGGAAGCTGAAAGAGATAGTCCTGTCTCGACTCTCGAACGAACTTCGGAAAGCTGGCAATTACATCTTTGCGTTTATGTGGCCCTGGTCGTCGTCGGATGTGATCGGTCCCAAGCCCACCGTCGCTGCCCCTGTGACGTCACGGGAAGTGACGTAGCACTGGCCCTCTCGATGAAAGTGAAATGATGACGTGGGACGAGCGAGCTCCGATGCTATACGAGAGTCGAGACCGGAGTGACGAACGAAAGATGCCGACCGACGAGCAAAGATGCCGACCGACGAGCATTTGACGAGGAAATGCCTACTTCAGCTGAGGCTTAGACGCCTAGAATTTTTGCCGTTGTTGTTTGGCCAATTAATTGATGATAGTCATTAAAAAGTCTTGTCAAAAAACCAAAGAAGCCAGGCAAAAAATCTGGCTTACTGGCTCTGATGGGTTCTGGTAGTTAGAATATAATTCAATCTTACTAAAAAGTTTCGTCGAGTTTTGAATGTACACGGTGACACAATATTTTAATGGCGAATCTTTTTAGGTACGGTACTTATGTAAAAAGTTTTGTGATTAAATTATTACGATTAAATCATTGATAAGTAAACCAAAAGTAGTAGGTAGATAATCACCAAAATTAGTAATGATCACCAAAATTAGTAAATTATCATCAACATTATAATATTAGCATTTTAATGTAAAATTATAACTAAAGTATTTTCATCTTGATATCCTATTTTTAATCAAAATGACCCAAAAAAAATTGTTGCAATTTGAACTACATTTTGATAAATATAATGAGAAACAAAAGGAATATAATATCTCGTTCTTAGATTAAAGTACTTACTAATTTACTCTCATAATCTATACTAATATTTTAAATTGGAAAGGGTAGGTGTCTGTCTGTTACCAGTTCACGTCCTAACTGCTGAACCGATGAAACCGATCGCTAGGATTTGGTGATCATTTACTATACGGTATTTGGCGTTTGATTACAATTTACAATTTGAGGTGTAGTCGTGACAAAAAATGCTAGTAGTATTGCAATTTTAGACTTTATTTTTTTGGTTGTAAGTAATTATTTTTGGCTATCAAAGCTTTGGGTATCCGAGCATTTTACTGCGTGAGATTTTAATGGTTGTTTTCCGGCAGTAAAATGATTCTATCTTAGTAGTACAATAGATTTGTAAAGGTTTTTTTGTTCAAATCATAAAAAAAAAATTAGGTCGGGTCCATAGTAACTTGCGCCTATCGGCATAAAGTTGCCATAGAAAATATTTTGTATTTTCAAAAAATAACTTGCATGATTCGATAGTACAGTCATGTACAGTAGAACAGTAGCAGTAATAGGTAAATCGTCCTGCAGGCTGCGGGAAAACAACCACTAAAATTTACGTTATACGTATGTATATTAATTATTTGTTCCCAAAAATAATTCCTACAAGATTCACGACTCATGATCCCATTCTTGCATTTTTTCTTCCCGTTCCTGGCCGTAACTCTACTCCTGTCTCCTGTGCACTTCTGTTACCTTGGTGAAATATTCCCCCTGTATGTGACGCTGATTCCTTTTCGTAACGAAGTCCTACTGGGACGGCATACTCATTATCTAAAAACAATGAAGTTGAGACAGAGACGGGAGAGTATTGTAGTAGGTACCAGGGTCACATAAGAGATGAGGGAATCGTTTCAAGTTTCGAAGAAAGTTTCGGTCGCTTTCAAGAAGTTGCATAGTGCATAATATGTCGCAGTCATCTGGTTTAATCTGCGATTCGATCGAATGACTATGACATTCAATCGAATCGCAGATTGAACCAGATGACTGCGACACATAATATAATGTAAAAATATTAATGTGATAGTGTGTCTGGGTGTCAGTCTGTACTCTGTCCTTCACGCTAAATATTCGATGAATTTAAGTAGGTAAAAAGCACGTAAAATGTACTTTGAGCTGCATAATATACTAGTATGTCCTTTCTACTTTCCCGGTAAAAGAATATTATGATCCCCCAGCGATAAGCTATCTTTGGCGCAACGAAGTCACGACAATAGAAAGTTTTAATAAGTACAATAAATGATCAAACGAACTTACCAAGTGAAGTTCGATCATTATTATATGAGTCGCTTCATTCAAAGATATATTAACCAAGTAGTCCTTTGTCTATCTGCTAGGCAATCGCGTTTTTTAAAGACGTATGTAGGTAGTTGAAAAAATAACTTCCCACTTCGGTTACCTACTCGCTCCTCGACGCGCCTCATTATGTTTAGAGAGAGGTAATGCAAAAAATCTTTCTTTCTTTCTTTGGGTACTGCAGCAAACATAGTTTCTTGCAGACTGGGTGGGAGGGAGATTATATCTTTGAATGAAGCGACTCATATAATAATGATCGAACTTCACTTGGTAAGTTCGTTTGATCATTTATTATATTTCTTCGCTTCATTCTTCGATATATTAACCAAGTAGATTTTCAGAGTAACGAAAGAAAGATTTTTTACAAAATACTTAGAATTTATATATACTTATATTATACATTATGAATAGTAATCATTATATTCGAGAAAAATTTTTAACATTATGCCCATAAATAATAATAATAGTCGAAACAAAACTTAAGAGACCTCTATGGTTTTGTGATTCAAATGACAACGTACTGGGATCATGGTGATTAAGATTATATAACTGATTCAGCGAAACTTTGTTCGTCGATAAAATTATGGCTTAGGAAAATAGCGAAAGTATTGGAGTCACTAGTCCTGCCTGTCGACTGGCGTCTTACTAATAGGTCCAGTATCAATCCCCGTGTCGGCGCTCGACGTGTCGACGCCGCGCCGCTCTCGCACAGCACCTGCTTTATCCAGCGGCTATTACCGAATGGGAGGTGGCTGTTCTGTGCAGAGCGTTAAACCTGTACTGTAGCATTATCCTATTTAATATAATCTTGAATAACCATCGCAGGGCGTAATAACTTAAATATTATAAAATCTTCTCTTTTTTTTTTTTTTTTAAAAGAGTTACATAATTTAAGAACATCCGATCACGCTCAGGAGTTTGTCTTTGTAATATAAATTTCGAATAATTTAAAAGTTAAAACCGTATTTTTTATTTTGCCGAGTTTTATTATTAGGCAGAAAGTTTTAAGTCAATGATCCAGTATTCAGTAGGTACAGAGTGCAAGAAAAATCAAATAATTTATAAGTGGATCCTGGGTACTACACTAGGTACTCAGGTATGGGCTAGGAATTAGAATGTTTACCGGAAAGCTTCTTTCAAAAGACACTTTAAACATTCATCTAAGCCAATGTCACCATCCAATAATATCAACATTGTTCATAAACAATGACAGTGCACAGTGACATGGCTGTAGAAGATATCGTTTTACAGCCATTGTCAAATTGTTTGGCAAGGTTCTGATGAAGCAGACGGACTTATTACTAGTAATAACTAATGAGATTGAAGAGAGTATTTACCTAAAATCTAAGTCGAAGTAGAGCATTTTAGAATAAATTTTAAGGCGTCTACAGCTGTTATAACTCATAACTGTGTCCGGCCCTGTGGTCGTCGACTCGTCGATAGTGTGATTATTGCATATTACAAATTACAATTACAATATGATTGAAATTAGAGAATATTGTGTTCTCGGTCCAGCAGGATAAATATTCATACTTACACTTATATTATTCAAGATTAAGTGTCATTATGTTATCGTATTTATCATTGCATTTATTTAGCATTAAAAATTTTAATCGCTGAAAACCAGTTGCATTCCGCGACGGGGGTCAGAAATCAGGTGTCAGAACACCTATCAGTTGAGGTAGCTCACGAATAGTACACTGATTTAACTGTTCTATATTATTTCGTTTTTAATAGGCTTATATTATTATTATATAATAAATCTAATATGTAGGTACATAAAATTCTCGTATCACGGTGTGCGTAGTTGAACTCCTCTGAAACGGCTCGACCGATTTTCGTGAATCTTAGCGAGCATATCGGCTAGGGTTGAGAATCGGACAACGTCTAATTATTTTTATATTGATGAGTGTATTTTTGAATAAATAATAGTAAAATGTTACAACTCGAGACTGACGGCGACCATTGTTTGTACGATGGGATAGCAATCATAGACGTCATGGTGACATACTTACTAAGTCATTTCAATAAAATAATATGGGCAAAATACTTTATATGGTAAAACAACATTTGCCGAGACATCTAGTTATGTTATAATAATATGTATTGTAAACGTTAAGACTTAAATATTTACATATTTGTTGTGGATTTAATACATCCATGGCACTATTAACAATAAAACTTAAACAAAAAAGGGGCGCCTGAGGCTGCGCCTAGAACACTGGTATTGCGAAAGCGTGGTAAGGCTAGTAGTGATAAAGCCTACTACGCCTGATCTGGTTTCCTTCTTTATATTTTTTGTGAGAATAAATGTAAGCGCATCTGATAGTCTGTACGTCAAGACTTGAGGCTTTAAATCTTTCAATCGAATAGTGAGTTAATAGGAACCAACAAGTAGCTGGCTTTTAAATCTATTTTTGACAGATATCCACTTTTGGATATTGCCTTGAAAGCCGTACGGTAATTTTCCAAATTAACATGTAAAATAATTATTTAGAAATAAACTTACGAAGTGGATTCAAATTGAAAATAATTTTTAAAAAATTGTATTTAAAATATAATACAATATTTAATAGTTTGAAGAAAGGAAAATCTTTGAAATAAGGTAATCTTCGGTGGAGTTACACGAAGATATAGTTTTAAATTCTAATAATAATTTATTGATGTCATGATGTATAATACATTAAGCCAGTGGCCCCCAACCTGTTGTTGTTTTTGGAACGAAGTTCCCTATTTATTTATTTTTTAAGCGGGCCACAAACTTGTTTTGGTCTTGGTGTCGTGGGCCGCAACAAACATTTTTAGGTTTAAAAATAACGTTCAAAATCAACGATTTACTAGTGAACAAAAATAATTTACGAGTTACGACTTTCACGATTACTGCTGGTGGGCGTGAATTTCAAAATGCTTTAACATCACGCGGGCCACAAATAAAGTTCCGGTGGGCCGCAGGTTGGGAATAATAATTATAATAGTAACATCTATAAAATATGTATAAAAATAACTGTTAGCACTACGGCTGCGGTGTTGAGCATTTATTCGCCTCAACGTTCTTCGAACGCGAAGGGGGTTGATTGTAGCGTTACAATACTAGTGGCGCCAGCCGACGGTTACCACAGTCCACATCTCTCCCCCCCCCCCCTCCTTGACGGGTAACGGGAAGGGTTTGTCAGAGCCCGAAAAGTACCCGATTGATGATGGAATGTACTAATTTGTCTCTGAGAACAAATACTGGAATTATCCAGCGAAACCATAATAATCTCGGTCTGATGTAACAAGGCTTATTTATAATCTTGTCTTGTCTGATAGTATATTATCTGATAAGTCTGATAATAATTAATATCGAGATAAGTTAGATACTGGCGATAACTGATAGGTCTTATAATTTCGAGACATTGTCAGGTGAAATCTATAATGATAATAATCGATCGAAATAGAATCGAGCTGCAACACTTATTAGCAAGAATGTTTTATAAGCAATAGCTTATCTTAATCGTCTTTGTGATCCTTTAAAATCATAATCTGGCGAACCCAACAAGGGTTCACCTAACGTCAGTAGAAGCTCTGGATCTATCCGGATCTGGTCCGGTGCCGGTGGGTCAGAATCGACCGTTGGCACCTGGTTTAGGAGTGGGAAAACTTCTGGTTTATTCGTAACCTGATCGACCCGTATATCGGTCACTTCTAGTTATATTTCCCCGATAGTCTGGTCTTAGTGACCTAAAAAAATTATTGGGGTAGTTATATTGTTCGTTATAATCGACTTATTTGTCATATAAATTAATATTATGTTACAAAAAATATAGAGGGTAGTAACTATCACGTTACGAAGATATTAAGTAAGTTTCGTTATACACTCGCGGTGTATCCCGAATCCCAACATTGGTGCAAAATTTATTTAATAATAATAGTTACATACCGTCAGACATAATAAATAATTATAATCGTAGTTCTATATTTAGAACAAAAGGTGTGCGGGACGCGCATTGGTTATTAACTGATAAGACTCGCAGTCAATGTAGTTATTAGCTCGAAATATTTTTGTATAAAATGGTAAAGATAATATTATAATAATTATGTAGTTCTATTTATAGAACAAAGAGCGCGGGGGAACGCGCGGTAGTTGCTCATTTTTATTTTTAAACATTGTCGGAGACTCCCAGTTAATCCATACTTTATGTTGATTTAAAAAATAACAATATATTTTAAATTTAACTAGTAATTAACTCGCAGTTAATCATCTCAAACCAGCCAACATAATATATTATAGTTCTATTTTTAGATATAACATCGTCAGAGACTCGCAGTCAATTCCGATGCATAAGAATTGCGTTTAGAGACTCGCAGTCAATCCACACATTATGGCGGTTTATAAAATAACTCGCAGTTGATTCAGACAAACCGGCCAATATATAGCTATTTTAATAGAAAAGCTGAAAAAAAAACATCGTCAGAGACTCGCAGTCAATTCCGATGCATATAAATTGTGTTTAGAGACTCGCAGTCAATCCACACATTATGGCAGTTTATAAAATAACTTAATATAATTAAGTACTTGCAGTAATTAACTTGCACTTATTTCCCCCAACCGGACAAACGTATAGTTCTATTTATAGAATAGGTAAAACATCGTCAGAGACTCGCAGTCAATTCCGATGCATAAAGATATAGATTGTGTAAAAGTACTCGCGGTCCAAACACACTGTACTTATTGACTCACAGTCGCAGTACATGCCGGTTAATTAAATAATTGCAGATGTTTCCCCCAATCCGGCAAACATATAGCTCTATAATAATTATTATATTTATAGAACAGATGAAGCATACATAATATTATAGATTGTGTATAAAGACTCTCAGTCCAAACACAATATTGTACGTTTATTGACTCGCGGTCGCAGTACATGCCGGTTAGTATTGAATATAATTGGCTCGTCTTGGCCTCGGTATTGCCTGCCGTTTATTTAAGTATTTAATAGTACTTACATGTATTTTCTTGTTACACGATAAAATAACACTGATTTTAATTACAACACTGACTCAATCATCTTAAAAAAAATAACCAATTTTTGTCTGAGCGCTGCGCTTTGGCATGGTTACTTAGTATACGTGCACGCGTTGCCTCGCGTTAACAAAGAATGAGGCGCGTCGAGGAGCGAGTAGGTAACCGAAGTGGGAAGTTATTTTTTCAACTACCTACATACGTCTTTAAAAAACGCGATTGCCTAGCAGATAGACAAAGGACTACTTGGTTAATATATCGAAGAATGAAGCGAAGAAATATAATTAACAATTAATGAGAAAGTGTTTCTGAGTTTGTCTGTCTTTTACTTTTTGTGCCGAAATAGCCGGACTTATTGTTTAGCATTCGGATATTATACAAAACTCAGGATAATTCAGTGTGTGTAAACACCGATCCTTGAAACCATCAAATGAGCCCGTCGGCCGTCAAAATGAACAATACAACTTTTTCTATGAGAACAATGCTGAAAAAAATACCGTCTTCATACCCATACGGATGCCCGGATCGGCAATTTGTATGGGAACTGGGAAGACAGATTTTTTTTTGAGTTACCAGCATTGTTCTCATAGAAAAAGTTGTTCATTTTGACGGGCTCTACCGACAAGCTTTACCGCGGCAGTCTACAGTCCCTGAGTGACACAAGTATAATATTATAATTATTGTTAGTTTAGGGCCCGTATAAATAGTCAGTAGGTACTTACTTACCAATCGCAGAGTCTGAACCATGTCTTGAGACCGAGATGCATCTTGAGTACTGACTATTTATACCGGCCTAGATGTCTTTTATTAGGGTTCCGTACCCAAAGGGTAAAAACGGGACCCTATTACTAAGACTCCGTTGTCTGTCCGTCTGTCTGTCTGTCTGTCTGTCTCCAGGCTGTAAGAACGGTAATAGCTAGAGAGTTGAAATTTTCACAGATTATGTATTTCTGCTGCCGCTAGAACAACAAATACTTAAAACTTAATGAATTAAATATTTAAGGGGGGCTCCCATACATAAACGTGATTTTTCAAACATTTTTTGCTCGGTATCAACGATGACAGCAGATAGGTACCTGAAATGTTCACAACATACTCAGCTGTATACTTTAAGAACGCTCCAACCGGAGAATTAGCAGGTCGGATGTCTGTCAGTACGAATATCGACGTTAATGACATTAAAATGAGATTCATATTAGCGCGCCTTGTGCAGTGGCGGTTACGACGCTCGCCGCGTTCTTGATATGGCGAAAATGTATGAAAAAATTTGAGAAATTTTCTTATTTTTCTTATATCTGGAAAAGTTGTTTATTTTTAAGACGTACATACATTTTTTTGCCATTCGTATAGAGGACTAAATAAGCAACAATTTTTTTGTATATTTATTTTCCTCAGTTCAGTGTATTTAGATATTAAGGTACCTAATCAGACCCCATTTTTTTTCATATTTTGCGATTATTGTGATGGTAACGTATTTTATGTGAAAATTTTGTATGCGGCTATAGAATTTTTATAGTACAGTCGTGGAGATTAATATATTATCTTTCATTTGAAACCAAAATATCCTCGCAGTTTGACTCCTAATTCTTTAAAATGGTACCGGAAAATCGCTGATATTTGTAATAGCGTCCTTAATAGTTAATAGAATCAGACGTTACTTTGCGGAAATCCATAGCTTAAAATTTAGTTTGTTATTATTTTTAGCAATATTCCGCGAAATAGACCTCAACCTTTAAGTAAATGAGTGAGTGCACGCATAGGCATGCGTACAGCACCTCCCTCCTCTCCCACACTGCCTATGCGTACACTCGCATGCAAGAACCTGCAAACACCACCACCACACAAGCAATAATGTTGGCAAATCCGTGCAAGGCCCCTCACCACCAACGTTCGTCAAGCCAGAGACTTGACGAACGTTGTTCGTAGAGTCCACATCCTGAGGATGCTGTGTTGGGGCGAAACGCGCGTCGAGGTTTTCAACCTGCATGGTGGTGAGGGGCCTTGCACGGATTTGCCAACATTATTGCTTGTGTGGTGGTGGTGTTTGTAGGTTCTTGCATGCGAGTGTACGCATAGGCAGTGTGGGAACTGGGAGAGGAGGGTGGTGCTGTACGCATGCCTATAATTATGCGTACAGCACGTGTACGTACGCACGCACGTACTCATGGTTTATTTCGCGGAATATTGCTAAAAATAATAACGAACTAAATTTTGTAGGTACTTTATGTAATAATTAATAATAAAATTTAAATAAACTAAATAATTAAATTATTTTTGCTCTATAATGGTACGGAACCCTTCGTGCGCTAATCCAACTCGCACTTGGCCGATTTTTTATGATGAGCCCAAAATAATAATATTTAAATACTTTATAGTTAGAATAATAATTATTTCACGTATTATGGTAATAATTACGATATTTTAAGTTTTGCAATAATTTATGGTCGTACTAAAATTTTACTACCGCCAACAAGACGTTTTATATATTTTACAGCCTCTAAACTTCTGTTAAATATTTCTTAGAATAAGATACGTAGGTACGTGCACACCTAGATCAGAAACATCATAGCCTCAGAAAATTAAGGAATTCAGACCGAATAATTCGTGTAGTTTTGAAAGTTGGTACAGTTATTCCTAAAGGTGTCCAGATGTGTGTCCCCAGGGTGGGACACGAGCTGGCGGTGGGGGAGGGGGGGGTCTCTTTTTCAAGGTATTGCTTGTGACTCGAAAAGAATTTATTATAATATCTCTTTAGTGACTTCTACATTCATGCACTTTGCAATACAGCATTTTCAAAATTCTCAATACGGTACGAATATCAACTTTATCATCAACATCCTCACATTCTCTTACAACAGTAAACAGTTACAAGACGTATCATTTTAAAAAAATCAATGGTCTAATCACTAATGTTTTAGCCAGGTTTTAGCTCTACTTTGAATTAACTTTAAAATCTCTCACGTCGGAGTTATCAAAACCGAGTTAATTAAAAATCCAATTTTATATTGCAAAATGTGAAACCAAATTGATTTCGAATTGATCGCAGCAAGTATTAGGAAATCATGAAGTTCAAGGCTCAGTTCGCGCTGTGCCACTTCACCTCACGTTTCTTGCTTTTTGATTATCTGTAAAATATATTAAATTAGATATTCCACGGGTTCAAAAATTATTTAAAGTGGCACAAGCGGTCATTAACCTTTCTTCTTTTGGAGCATTGTGAAAATGCTCCCACAAAAAAATTACTCTCATATTTTAAATTATTATTTAAAGAAAAAAAAAATCTTAAAAAAGACATAGGCTGTGTGATGTGTCTTTAATCTTTATAAGAGTTATATAACATTTTTAGATGATTTACAAGGCCGGCGATAATATAAATCTATCTTCATACCCTGGATACAAATTGCGAATTGCAATTGCATTTTTTTTGAGTTCCCAGCATTGTTCTCATATTTAAATAAACTAAATTTTAAACTTTAATATTTTTTTCGGCCTATAGCGACCAAAAATCAAAATCCCGAAATATCTCTGGAAGATGTCGACCAAAATGATACAAAATCATTTTTTAGGTTTACCTAGTGGTCCCAAAACTATACGCAAAAAATTAGAAACTTTAGAATTTTTGAAACCAAAAAACCTAGTCCTATCGGTCTATATAAGAAGTTGTTCATTTTGACGGTCTCATTTGATGGTTTTAAGGATAACGGTGTTCACCCGAACAACGATACAATAAAGTGTTAAATTAATTGAAGTTATAGAAATATCTTAAAATGTAAAATATAATGAAACCAAGGTACAAAAGTCTGTATACCTACAAGATAAAAAAAGATAGTACTAAGTACACAGCTGTTGACAGTACACACTAATAATATACTAGTATAATATTAGTCGAGTAGGTATATAATTAATTTGTACTTATTAGCATTTAGTCAGAAGACCTTGAGTTTTCGCGTAATGCTCTAAAGTCTAACTCAAATTACCACGGCAAAACCATTGTGATCTGGGAGACAAAGATTATACACGGTACGTATTGTATTTTTAAGCAAAATTATTTTTACTTTAAAATTTTTTAAAGGTTCAATGAATTATGAATTTATGAAAGGCTTAAGGCCTGTTTCACCACTTCCTGAAAAGTGATATTTGATAGGCTATCCGCCACTTAACTTGACAGAGTATAGAGAATCCGTCAAATAAGTTGTGGATAGCCTATCCGGCACTTTATTAGGAAGTGGCGAAACGTTACGTAATTAACATTTTTTGTATTATGTTATGTGTAGATACATATGTATTATAATATCATAACATCTACTTATGTTGTATTTGACCTTTATTATTATTTTCAAGTATTTTATGGATTATTATAAAATTATTCATTTTAATTTACCTATAATTTTTGTCCTAGATTTCTTAAGTTAAAAGTAGGCTTTTATCAGCCGAATCAGTTTTTAGTTTATTAAAATTATTAAGAGGTTACATAAACCTAGCAATATCATAAAAAAGTCCTATATTTCATGCGACCTAACTGCAAACCTGCGTCTAAACTCTAAAGGCCGTCACAGACTTAGCTATAATATATATTAATATACCGTACTAAACACACTGAGACCAGAAATATATATTATAGCTGAGTGTGTGGTCACGCGAAAATTGTATAGAAAATATATAGTAATATGCCTAGCTATAAACATATTAATATATATTATAGCTAAGTCTGTGACGGCCTTACAGTGCAATTGTGTTGCACTGTAAGTGTTATGTAATAAATAATAACATATAATTATCTAAATATAGCTTCGTAGTTTCCTCACGCCGCTCTGTGCAAGAGATATTATCTGTAAATTTTCCAACAATGTTGCCTCATTGAAAAAAGTATAAAATTATAAAAAATGAAACAAAAAACCTACCTGCAAAAATCTCACCTATCTTCACAAAATGTCCTATGATCAAAAGGGGAAAGGAGACTGCTAGCCCTAACTACAGGTTTCTTAACCTATGGGTTCACTTGATTTATTTTATTTTATTTATTTTTAAAAAACATATTATATTATAAACAATATAACTTAATAGTGTCGTAACCTTGTCGTTAAACTATTTTTAAGCGATTTCCAAAAAGGAGAAGGTTCTTGTTCGCCTGTAATAACTGTGTACTTTTATATTTAGTTGGTGTAAAAACTCAACTATAATCTTAATCATAATATCTATACATATAATAAAACTGTAGAAATGAAAATTCTGTACATTAAAGATATTCAAAAAATAATAAGCAGGGGTGTTACTACATCGCTATAGAAGCCAAAACCGTGGTTAGTTTTTTGTCTGTCTGTCTGTCTGTCTGTCTGTATGTTTGTTCCAGCATCACACGAAAACTACTGATCCGATTTGAATGCGGTTTTCGCAGATATATTTGTCTTCTTCCAACTTAACATCCGGTGTATAAAATTTTTTCCCCCCACCCCTCTAAGGGGAAAAAAGAGGGGTTAGATTTTGTATCAAACTTTTTTATATAACACGAAAACTACTGATCTGATTTGCATACGGTTTTCGAAGATATATTCGTCTACTTCCAACTTAACATCTGGTGTATAAAATATCTCCCCCCCCCCTCTAAGGGGACCAAAGAGGTGGTCAGATTTTGTATCAAACATTTTTCTTTGGACTTACTTCATATTACTTACTGTGTTTTCCAGATTAATATATCTGGTGTATAAAATGCCTCCCCTCCTCCCCCTCTTAGGGGACAAAAGAGGGGGTAAGATTTTGTATTAACTGATGAAGTAGAAATACTTTAAATAGCAAACAACGTTTGCCGGGACAGCTAGTATTATAATAAGTAGCTAGTAGGTGTTGCTTTTTCTGCAACTTCAAAACGTAAATTACTCTAATTATTGCTATCCTGTTTTTTACGGACTGATAATATTATAACAGACAGAAAATGTCAGTAACTATTAAGTAATTAATAAGTAATAACAAAACATTCTAATTTATTAATTTTAAAGATGTGTAAGATTCAAGAATCATCAACAACAAAAGCATCGAACATAAAACCCCTCAGTTTTTGAGTTTAAATACTCTACAATTTTGTAACGATTACAAAACATTGTTTATCGCGACAGATATTATTACAGTTCCAGTTACATAAACATCATCAGCCGCTAGGTCATTGACCTGTTATTAGTGATATTACGCTGATTATGTCATTTCTGTGGTTAAATAATGATATAGTTTTGCAAGGGACTGGGGACATAATCTAGAATTAGTATGAAGGTCATGCTATTATTCTAACGCTTAGGTTTTAAATAATATTTAAATATTTAGGTCTTAAGTATTTTGTTACTAGTTCTTTCCAACATCAATATCATAAGGATGTCTTTAAAAAGTTGCTATTTGGCGTATTTGCTAATGTTATTAAAGTTATAATAATTTAAGTACATAATTGAAGTAGCTTTTGTGTGTATACCGGATTAGAAATTAATGTTGTTGTTCGAGTTCATTGAACACGCAATTAAGTTTTTATTATTTGAAGCGCAGTAGTTTTATTTTGTTTGATCTGTGGTAGCCACGTGGTGTTGGGCTTAGTTAAAAAAAACAATAAAACTTTTGTTTCTTTTTTTCGAACAGAACCAAAAGTACTAAGGCAGCATAATGCACGAGTGCTTCCTCGAAATAGCGTACGAGGCGGAACTAAACACGAGCGAGGACCCCGAGCTGTTGGAGATCGCACCGCAGCTATGCAACGAGACCCCAGCTACCAGGCTCACAGGACTGACGGAGCTGCGGAACATGATATACGGTTGGTACTTTTTAGGGTTCCGTACCCAAAGGGTAAAAACCCTATTACTAAGACTTCGATGTCTGCCCGTCCGTCCGTCTGTCTGTATGTCTCCAGGCTGTATCTCAAGAACCGCTATAGCTAGACTTCTGAAATTTTCACAGATTGTGTAATGTGTATCTGTTGCCGCTATAACAACAAATACTAAAAACAAAATAATTTTAATATTTATGGGGGGCTGCCATACAACAAACGTGATTTTTTTGGCTTTTTATTCTTGATATCAATAATGGCAACAGGTAGGCACTTGAAATTTTGACAAATGCCTTATATGTGTACTTTATAATAATTAAAATAAAAATTTAAGGGGGGCTACCATACAAAAAACACAATTTTTGGCCTATTTTTGCTCTATAACGGTACAAACTTGAGCTAGTGTACTAATATTATGTATCTGTGGCTAACTGGCTAGGTTAGATATAAGTTTTAATTTTTGGTGAATTATTAATATTAAATAAAACCGATAGTCTTTGTCGTTGAATTACTTATGCAGTACCATCTAGTAGCGAATGGAAGAACTACACGAAATATTATGGAGTGTTTCAAATGAGGTGCTTGATGCTTATTACAATCTTTGTAGATTGTGTTGTGGATTGCTAAATCCAGGTGGCAATAGTCAGTATCATACATATTATAATATTTGAATATCCATGCTTTCAATATTAAATGGTTTTGCCTGGTTTTCCCCTCTTTTCCGTATTCCATAGACTTTCTAATAATTAGCAATGTTTTATGTATTTTAAAAGTCACAAAGACAAAATTACGACCACTAAAATGATCTGCCATAATATATTCGACCCGGTTGACTCTTATAAAGCCTCGAATTAAAATATAACTATCTAACTACAGCGTCGACACTCGACGCGCTATCATTATGTTGTAAAGTAATTATTTCATGATTACCGTCGCCGCCCGGAGATAACTCACACGCGACTTGAAAATTAAATAAAAAATCGGCCAAGTGCGAGTCGAACTAGCCCACGAAGGGTTCCGTACCATTATAGAGCAGAAACTGGCTAAAAATTGTGTTTTTTGTATGGGAGCGCCCCTTAAATTTATATTTTATTTTAATATTATTATTAATTATTAAAGTAGACATAACATAATTAAGTCCAAATAGTCTGTCTGTCTCCAGGCTGTATCTCAAAAACCGCTATAGCTAGAGTTCTAAAATTTTCACAGATTGTGTATTTTGTTGCAGCTATAATAACAAATAGGTACTACAAACAAAATAATTAAATTGGCGGGGGCTCCCATACAACAAACGTGACTTTTTACCTTTTTTGCTCGTAAGTACCAGAGACCAGACAAATATTTTCCTTTGTCTATGTAAGTAGACACTCAATAATGCATAAAGGTAGGCATTTAAAATACTCAGAAAATCCTTAATTATAATATTTATAATAATTTAATAATTAATCATAAAATTTAAATAAAATAAATATTTAAGGGGCTCCCATACAAAAATGAAAAAACACATTTTTTTTCCAACTTTTGCTCTGGCCTGTTTTTGCTCTATAACGATACGGAACCATTCCGAATGGTCCATTCGTGTGCGAGTCCAACTCGCACTTGGCCGACTTTTTAAAGTCGTTTAATTAAATATATTCCTTATCTCTATTTCGCCGAAATAAGTCTATCTTATAGTCCTTCGGGACTCTAAGGAACTCTACAAAAGAATAGACGTATGCGAATAATTATCAAAAAATCAAAATAAAAAAAATCTTTATTTTCTTACAATCTCTAAATCTTTAAAATAACTGCATAAGTTGATAAAAATGCTATGCTTTACCGCGGCAATCCCCGAGTGACAATTTTTTACCGACTTACAAAAAGGAGGAGGTAGGTCTACCAGAATCTGATGGCAAAAAGTGAGAAATTAAATTGACTCTACCAATACCGGGGTAATTATTGGAATAAAACATTTGGATCCTTTTCTTTCTAAATAGAGGTTGATTCTGTGTGTTAACACGTTAGGTGCGAAACAGGGCTTGAAACACCCTGTCCATGTCTCGTCGTTATAGCGGTAGGAAAAAACTTAAACTTCTCTGTCGTGCGGGAGGCATAACTTCCATCTGGTTCAGTGTAGGAAAGTGATAACTATATATCTGAGATGTGCTATTGATTCCTAGTTCAATGGTATACCGACCTTAATACCGGGTTTCTTAGACCTCGTGCCGCACTGAACAAATAAAAATTCTAACACAGTGCGGAAAGAGGTTGCGAACACCTCGTACCCCCGCGCACCTCGTACCGCACCCTAAGCTAGCTTCACGCGGTTAGTGTTGTGCAACGCATTCGAGACTGAGCACGCGACGAAGTACGACTGCTGTTGATTATGTCGAAACGTTGCCGAAAAAAGTTAATCAAGGAGGAAGATGAAGAAAAACCGGACTCAGATTTACCAGTTTCACCAAACTGGTAAATCTGAGTCAAAATCAGGATAAATTTTGATGAGCCATACACCGAGGGTGTATTGCATTTGCCGCTAGTTGATTCAATGAACAAACACACTAATAGTTATCATGATTATCAACCTATTTGAAGAAAGTTACTTTAAGTTTGATAAATAAATACAATTAAATAAAATCGATATTTCTTTTCCCATCACTAAATTATATGAAAAACTGCTATTGTTCAGTGCGGTATGGGGTACATCAGACCCCACATTTTATTTTACCCATAGAATCTAAACTAACTAATCTAACCACGGGCGGCGGTAGATTTAGGTTAATGAACTCATTGTTAATAATAATCACTACAAAAGCCGCACACTTTGTCTTATTTGGCGCCAAAAAAAGGATTTTGGTCTCCTACGGGCGGTGGGGTTTAATATGCCTCGTGCCGCCACAATCTCTGGTATAGGACAAGGTTTAAAACGACCCGAAACGCAGTAATGGAAAGTACAGATATATCTGTGCCGCTGGGAACGTGTTAAACATGCAAATATAAAAATTAATCCAATGATCAAGGATATTTTTTAAAAATCTGCTGTCAAAAATTGCCATCAGATTCTGGTAGACAGGGTTGACCTATAATTTTGTTATTATATGTTTACAGATCGCGATGAATGCTCACCACCGAGAATGGACGACGCTTACCTGTTGCGTTACCTCCGCGCGCGGAAGTTTGTCGTACCAAGGGCTTATAAGTTGGTAAGAGTTACATAGCGAACTCTTTTCATAACGAATTAATCATTAATACAATGTTTTCATGGGAAAATGCTTTTCACATCCCCGTGGGATTCGGGCACGATTCGGGACATCGGCCGGGGTATGTTGGACTCCCCGGGCGCGGGAAAAACCCATAGTGCTCCCTCCCGCTCAAGGTAGAGTCGCGCCTCGCGGGTTAGGGCCTAGGGGCCGCATACGAGTAGACTTGAACTTGACTTTGAGCTTCTTTGCTGACCAAAGAAGTGGCCAAAAAACAATAATTATGTTGAGATGTATGAAGTGGATGTCTCAGAAAATATTGACTCATATTAATCTGAAAATATGGTATGTAATAGTGTTGCAACAGAACTCTGTTTCCGTTTCCGCAACTGCGGAAGTTCCGCATGATTTTTCACTTCCGTTTCCGCTTCTGGTTCCGCAAACTTTATAACAGATCTCAGAACGGAAGCGGGGAGAGAGCGATGACGAGCGGTGCAGCAGACGCGACGGCGGCACGGCGCGCGGGGGCGGTTGCGGGGTCACGCGTGGACGAAATACGAATGTACACGATCGTCCAGGCACGCATGCTGCCGATAATAATTGCCGAATCCCTTCCGGGGAGGGGCGCGCGCGGTAAACAAACGACAAACATGTCACAACGAGTTCGTTTACTGAGTTATTGTTTTTATTTCACTATGCGCATCTCCGCGCCCCGTGACTTTGAGTAGTGACATTTTCAGTTGTTTTTTGCAAAATGCAAAATTGTGATTTTTTTTCATAGTGTTAACGCTTCCGTTTCCGTTTCCGTTTCCGCTTCCGCTTCTGTTAAGATTTACTTTTGACATCTGTTTCCGTTTCTGCTTCCGTTATGCCAGTTCCGTTGCAACACTGGTATGTAACCTTGTTGGGTTTTAGTATCATAATAAATTACACTAATTTTATAAATTAGAACTAAATCAAAAACTTTAGTTATTAAATTCCTGTTATCGGATTATAGGCTTCAATAACCAAAGTTTTGATTAGTTAATTAAATTAAACAATTATGATTGTTGTAGCATTGTTCTAAACTCTAAAGGCTCACAAAGAGCCCACAAAGCCTGCGGGTAGAAGCCTGGTTATGTTACAATTTACGTAGCTTTTCATACAATAATTCTAACATAATATTTACTTGATCCCTTCTTTTGTCCTAACACATTAAGCGGATATTGATGTTGGTAATGGAGCTTACAACCTGTATTAGTTTATGTTATACTAGTTGACCCGGCAAACGTTGTTTTGCCATTTAAAGTATATTTCTACTTCATCAGTTGATACAGAATCTTACCCCCTCTTTTGTCCCTTAGAGAGGTGGGGGGAAAAAATTTATACACCAGATGTTGAGTTGGAAGAAGACAAATATATCTGCGAAAACCGTATGCAAATCGGATCAGTAGTTTTCGTGTTAAAGAAAAAAGTTTGATACAAAATCTGACCCCCTCTTTTGCCCCCTTAGAGGGGTGGGGGGAAAATTTTTATACACCAGATGTTGAGTTGGAAGAAAACAAATATACCTGCGAAAATCTCCCCGCGTTCTATTTGATGTTAAAAATGATCAAAACGCTCAAAATAGGAGGCATTTTGAGCATTTTTATCGTTTTTAACATCAAATGGAACGCGGGTTGTAATAGAAGTTTAAACTATCCGATATGTTCCAGCTGGTCCGCTACTGTCAGTTCCGGGAGCAGTACCCGCACCTGTACCGCGGCGTGGACCTGTGGGGGCTGATGAAGGTGGGCTGCGCCTACGAGGGCTCCATGTACGACAGACCCGATGTCGGCAGACTGTCCGTCTTCCGGTTTGGTGAGTGCTGCAGGGTTGGTGTTGGATGTACGTTTCCTCTAAATCGGTCAGAATGGTGAAGCATGACGTTTCCTCTCTCCTGGAATGGTATCGCCTATGCTATGTATCTTTTAAGGAATGTACTATTTTTCAGCTATTTTTCAGTTTATACCACCGAACTTAGAAAACTATGATACCGCGATTCAGGATATAAGCAGAGAAGTTCACTAAAAACAGATTCAGGGGAAACCCCCTATAGGCGTTGGCACTCATTGGGGGAGGCAGTGTTAAGCAGTGGACGACAGTAGGCTGGTGATGATGATAATGATTGAAGAAACTGATTCATAGCTGGCAGTTGACGAACCTACGTCATTAGGTCGGGTTATGTCAATAATTTTTCCGGCTGGGTTTGATATAGCGCGACCAAACTAAGTAGGTCTGCCATTTGCCTATGAATTAACTTCTCCGATAGTACATATATTAAGATTCTAAAGACAGCTTTACTTTAAATTTCAGGTACATGGGACCCCAACGAGTATCCCGTGGAAGATCTTCTCCGGGCGGGGATGGCGATATCCGAGATCGGCATCAGACAGCCCAAGATGCAGGTGATGGGCGGAGTGGTTATTGTCGACCTGGAGGGCCTGACGCTGCGCCAGACCGCCACCATGACACCGAGTATCGCGTACCAGATTACTTGTTTGATGGGGGTGAGTTTATGTCTATACCAGCTCTGGATTTATGTATAGGCCATGGCCTATGGGCAGCAGCTTTCTATGTCGTCCTAGGGGGGGCGGTAGCGTCCTAGGATAGCGGCAGAGTTCGTACATATGGGCGGCAAAAATCCGGCCCTGTCGGTATTATTATCGTCCGTCACCGTGACCGATACAAGTCAGTGACTCAAGAAATCAGAATCTAGACACACTGACTATTGTTACGTCACGTATGAAATCAGAATCTAGACACACTGACTATTGTTACGTCACGTATGAAATCAGAATATAGACACACTGACTATTGTTACGTCACGTATGAAATCAGAATCTAGACACACTGACTATTGTTACGTCACGTATGAAATCAGAATCTAGACACACTGACTATTGTTACGTCACGTATGAAATCAGAATCTAGACACACTGACTATTGTTACGTCACGTATGAAATCAGAATCTAGACACACTGACTATTGTTACGTCACGTATGAAATCAGGAATCACCTAATTGATGGAGGTAAATAGGTTTCTTCATCATGCAAAAAACAAAAGTAGGCCTCACAAATGAGCAACCAGAATTGAAAAATTTGTCGTAACTTTTGCAATGTAGTACGACCGCTTTTTTTCTCCCTCAATGCAAGTGCAAGAATTATTTTAGGTATCAACACGAATGTCCAAGCACATACAGCATTCTCAGTGTTGTTGTAGGGCTATATTTGTGTAATAAGTTGGGCTAAGTCACTAAAACAACTAAGAGTGTGGATTTCCTTCTTAGCTAAAGTACTACTTACTTGAAGTTCGAAAGTACCGCATTGGTCGCCAACATCGGTCACACCATCACCTAGACTCTCCTATGAATAATTAACGTCTTTATTTACAGATAGCGCTCCCAGTCCGAGTGAAGAGCTGCCACATAATCAATTACTCGTGGGTCCTCCATACCTTCATATACCTGTTCAAGCGTTTCATCCCTCAGAAGACCTGGGAGAGGATCCACTTCCATGGCTGGGATCTGAAGTCCCTCCACAAACATATAGACCCGGAGTGCCTGCCGCCGCGCTATGGGGGTACCTGTAGGAACCACGCACCCATAGGTACCTGGTTCCAGAAAATCAAGAAGTACAGAGACGAGCAATTTGATAGGGAAATGAAGGATTTAGGGTATTTGGTTAAAGAGTGATTGTGATTGGTTCGCGGACGAGCTTTGAGAATTTTTTTTGGGAAAATTCACCAGTTTTTCACTGAAAATTTTTAACGGGCTATAGGGAATATTACGCAAAGGTCTAAGTAGAGCGCTACTAGCACATATACAGTAAATAATCCGATCAAAATCCGTCATATCAGAATATTGACGTTTCTGTCAATATTCTGATATGCAAACGTCATATCAGAATATTGACAGAAACGTTGTCAAACCTCAAACAAAACTTTTGTTAACTGCTGCTGGTGTTGCGTTTAGTGTAAAAACATTACAATAATATACTCGTATATCCTATGGATCACTCACCGCATACTGCATACAGGCCCTCAATTCTTGTGTCATGGCTCATTAGTGCCAACAGTGGTATCTAGACATACAAACAGACGGACACTCATTTGTTTTGTTAGTGGATGGATCAAAAGTAGTCTGCGACAATAATAATTATAGGGCGACTCTCAGCCCCCGATTCTTCGGAGCTCGCCCGCGGATATGATGTTCCTGAGGGCCTAGACAAGCGGCAATCGATAATCGTAAGCGCTAATGCTAACGCCACAAAATGTATGGGATTTGACATTAGTTATAATTCGCTAGCGAAGCGATGACTTATGTCAAATCGCGTAAATTTTGTGGCGTTAGCGTTTTTTTTTTTTTTTTTTTATTATAATAATTAGGGTCGTCTATGGGCTAGTCGCCCATATCCTTTATTTGTCTCATTGTTATAATATGGTCGCGTACCAAGATTACATTTCCTCTTAATCTACTGTAAGTCCATCACGCCTTGGACCTTTTAAACTTATACATTATTATACTATTGATATTATTGTATATTATATTATGCTTAATACTATTATTATTTATATAGAATATTACCTAACTTAATAAATGGCGTTAGCGTTAGCGTTTACGACAATCCCTTGCCACTGGTCTACTAGGGCTAATATGTGATATTTATTTCTAAGGTGTAAGGGGATCAAGAATGTGATATAATATAATATATTTTACTAATAGTTTTTTTATTTCTTGAAAAACACCGTCTATTAATGTTTATCACACAGATCTAGCAAGGTTCGCGCTCTGCGCGTTTATCAGCTTAACCAAAATCATCTAAAATTCTAAACCATATAATATAATAAGTATATCACGGTAAATACCATGTAAATACATAAATTTGATAGAAAGTCATCCAGTGTCCATTTTAAATATTATACATACAAGACTAACTTAATCTAATAATATAATCCTAAGTCTTTTAAATTTTAGCCACTCTAATGCTAAATTTAAATATCGGGTGGCAACGAGAATATCAAACACACGATGAAATTAGCTTAGCCAATACGAAGCTGACCTATTTTGTGAATAAAATCAACAGGATATTATACTTTGTAACAAACAGAATTATTTACCTGTTCAAGTGTTCTTGCTTATTGACTTCTCATTACTTTAGGGAATTTACGTTCCAGGGAAATGTTAAAATTGCTATAATAATAATCTGCAATTGCAATTAAACCATCCTGCCAAATTTTGATATATTGATCCTTGTTAAAAATAAAAATGCCGTAGCCAAAATGGCAAAAAACGGAACCCTTATAGATTTGTCATGTCTGTCCGTCTGCCTGTCTCCTAATCTCCCTCTAATTTCTAAAGTAGGGGCATGATAATTCTAAAAAAAATATAATATGATGTAGATTACTATAAAAACTACCAACGAAAATTGGTTTGAACGAGATCTAGCCAGTAGTTTTTTTTTATACGTCATAAATGGTAAACCTTAATCTAAATTTCATTAAATCGACTGAAATATAAAAATAAATCAAAAACCCTTTAATTTCATAAAAATAAACCTTATTGCTGCTGCGGAACCCTTCATAGGCGAGTCCAACTCGCACTTGGCCGCTTTTTTTTCTTTTAAAATCAGTACTAAAATGTTGAGAAATAGCTTCCGAAAGTTATCGTAAAAAATAGACACTACGCGTCGCCCGCGCCTCGCGTCGCCCATGCCTCCGCGCGCTACATTTTTTGCTTATAATATTTTTATTTTAGGCAAAAAATATGTATATCAAAAAAGAACGAAACGAGGTGCAGTGTAGTAATGCACAATAACGACACTAAATTGAAATAACCAGTCAGTTATGATTCCGATTGACTGCTTCAGAATTCCTCCTGTGGTACTGACCGCACGGACCCGTCTTTATGTAATGGCATATCGTCTTGTCTCGGTGTTACCTGACCCTAATATCAACTTTATATTATTAACTATCTTCTTTACACAACTGGGAATTTACCTATTCAATTACCAGTATAAAGTGCTTTCTATACTCACATACTTACATAAACAAATTATACTCCAGGTATACATTGATGTACCAGCAGTGAATGAGTTCTTAGGCAGATGGTGACTGTATATTAGGTCAGGCTATGTCAAGTCAATATTAGTTGTAATCTGACGTAATCCGGTCAAGTAACGCAGTTTCGCAACATGATGAACTTTCTTTGATATTGTATAAATCGAACAATGAAAATCCACGACTGGTTTGTACTCCAATTCAAGTTCTAGTTAAGTATTTACTTTAAATGCTGACAGCATTATGCTGTCATCTCTTTCAATGTTACTATATTTTGAAAGTAGGTACTATCAGAGAAGTTGATTCCTAGGCAGATGTGTGCTGGGTTTGAAGTACTTCAAAGTACTTCAAACCCAGCAGCTGACAGATCACAATTATCATTGAATTGACATGATCCGTCATCCAACCAAATGACGTTGGCCTGTCAACTGCCTAGGAACCAATTTCCTCGATGGTACATGAATATTTTTCAAGTATTTATTTTTTTACTATACATTCTTTTATTATCCACATCTATTTCCTTTACCCACTAGAGCCGTTTTTCCATACAAACTCTGTCCTCTGTTTCCTCCCTGGATAATACCGGTAGAGTTATAATTTTTTTCCCGAATATCTATGGCTACTATTAGCATGTGTGTGTGTGTGTGTGTATTTTTATGTTTTCTTTTTTTCATTCATAATTTTATTATTAAAAAAGATAAGAACGTTCAAAAACCCAAAAAAGTGGCCAGACTTTCCTCTGTGTTCAAACACCCAGAAAACAAAGCTGGCTGGAATATACAAAAAAATAAATAAAACATAGGAACATGACTCAAGCCTTGCTTTAATTCATAATGAAGAAAGTACTTAAATCGGTTAAGTTTTGGAGAAGAAATCAGAGGACAACGAATCTCGACTTTTATTAGAACTTTTGTCGTGTTGTCCCTATCGCGCTCTGCGGTAGGAGACTTGAGATTGGTGAGACAGCAATATATTTTAAAAATACCTGTTTTAAATTTCTTTAGCCCTTGGTGTAACCTCTTAACCTGACTCCGCGAATATTCCTGCTCAGTCTTTCGTAGGTTATTAACATTGTGCGATGTCTGTGTACTGGTACGTCTACGCGTTTTATAAAAGCTTTCTGCCCTTTAGCTTGTCCATAACTCAATAAGTGACCTGTCGGGAGCACTGAGAGTCTGTGTACTTAGCCAACTTGCATTCGATAATTTCAACGCCAAAGTTATAAATAATGGGATCGTGTAGGGCATCGCAAGGCCAACCTAGCGATATGCTAAATCTATTTTCATTTTTTAACTTTGCTGTTGAAGTCGTCAAATACAAGTTGTCTAAGTGCCTTACTGCTATCGAAGTTCGTTATCGCCTCGGGCTGAGATCCAAATCGTTCGATACAGCCTTAATAATGTTACACGATTTTGGTAGATCGTTCACCGTTCACTAAATCTAATTTAGTATTAAAGTCTCCTTGGGATTTTCATACTTTTTAGCCTTTTTACCCTCAAGGCTATAAAACCTAAACAACAAAAAGGCCGTTGCATCGTAGCTTGGATCATTTGTAGCATCCTGGATGGACCGATGTTGATCCATTTTTGTGGTTTCAAAGCTCATATTACGTTGAAAAAAATAACATCTAAGCTATGTTGTAAAATGTTAGCCACTTCATTCTTTCATCTTAATTATTTATTAACTACACAATAAGTTAGCACCTTTTTCACGGAATTCAAAATGTAGGCTGACGAGGTTATTTGGCACGTAAAGGTAAGCGTCCACCTATCGGTATCAGACGCATCGAACGCATATAACGGAATGTTATGCCTCATACTAAAACTTTCCCTGTCGCCAAGATATTTTATTTATAGAATAGCCAATAAAAATGTATGGAATTGACATAAAATCAATTGACATAAGCGTTCGTTAATATGACGTTGACGTTCGACTCGTCTTTTTATCGGCGATTCTATAAAGAAGCGTATAAAGAAAAGGTCCCAGCTCAGACCTTGTAAAGTGTCTTGATAGACAACAGCTGTAGCATACATAAGTACAAAGTGGATACCATAAAATAAAAGCTGGATATTTGGGGTTTCTTTTATTCTTTAAGACCACTCTTAGACCTGCACCAACTTACTTCTTAGATACATATTATAAAACAAAGTTGTTTTTTTCTCACTTTGTTAATTTTTCCCTTTAATCTTTAAAACTACGCAACGGATTTTGATGATCCTTTCAGTGTTAGATAGCCCATTTATCGAGGAAGGCTATATCTTATAACGCTAAGACTAATAGGAGCGAAGAAATAGAGGAAAATGTGGAAAAAACGGGGAAAATTATTTGAAAGGACTTATTTGAACGCGCTAATCTCAGGAACTACTGGTCCGATTTGGAAAATTCTTTCAGTGTTAGATAGCCTATTTATCGAGGAAGGCTAGAGGCTATATAATATCGCGCTAAGACTAATAGGAGAATGTGGAAAAAACTGGGGAAATTATTTGAAAGGGCCTATCTCGCGAACTACTGGAGCAATTTTTATGTTATTTGGCACAGATAAGAAGTAGACCACGTGAAGGATCATAGGCTATCGATTTTAATAATTTTTTCAGTGGCTATATATTTTATACCCGGGCGACGCCGGGGCGGGTCGCTAGTTAACTATCTATAACCATCACAAAAAGTCAAATGAACTGTCAAAACCCCAGTAAAAGTCCATTATGGACGCCATATTTGACGATAACCTTAACTTTAACTACGCCTCTACGCAATCCACCCCAAAAAGTTTACGATGTTTTGAATGATACCTAGGAGAAGGTGGAAAGCTCAACAAAGACAGCGAGATAAATAAAGAACGCTTTTGCGGAATGGGTCGGTAATGAAATCTTTTTGTGTGACCACTTGCACTAATGGCGTATAGCTGTCGCCCTGAATGTTTAGTGCATTCAAACCGACGACAGAAAAGAGAGTTATATTAATATATAGCTACTTTATCCATACTAATACTATAAATGCAAAAGTGTGTCTGTCTGTCTGTTACACTTTGAGTCCCGGGAATGACATAATATATTTTTGTCCCGGAAAAACGTACGGTTGCGGCGGGATAAGATAATTTTGGCGCAACCCAGTTGCGGGGGTAATTTCTTTTATTATAAAACTGAGGAGCTTATTCGTTTATTTTTATTCAGAAAACAGCATCCCAAAAACGAATACAATCATTGGTCGCTGTTAAGTGTTAAGTATTTCTATCATAAGTTCATAACCATAAAGTAAATATACCTAGCGGAATAGAGCAACAATCTCGAGCTGTCAAACGAAACCGAAATTGGTTTACATCTGTGTGTAAAAATATGTGTACGTAATCTACGTATTACATAGTTACGTACTTACACAAACATCTTTTTATGAGATTAAGGGAGCGAACTCACGGCGCGGTTTTTTCCCGCCTTCGTAGAATCCAGTTTTGTATGTAAAAAACGAAAGCAAAACTTGATGGTCCTAACACACAAAACCTAACCTGCAAACATTTTTTTGTTGAATACGTTCTATAACTGGCTTTATGTTAAGTACCTACAATTAATAATAATATAATAATAATATCTATGGACGCTTCACACCACGTCAGTCTGGCCCCATGCTAAGTACCTGAAGGACTTGTGTTACAGGTACCAGACAACGGAAATATATTTAATACTTTTATACTATACATATATTTAAGATTTTTATTATATGATAAATATATTTAATACACATCCATGACCCAGGAACTTTGAAAACTTTTTGTTCCGTTGGCGGGATTCGAACCCGCGACCTCCGGCTTAAGCTACCAACGTGCTATCCACTGAGCCACAGAGGACGTCAAATTGGACGCTGTTAAGCATTCGTGTTAATACTTTGGGTTGTGTATGATCCCTTTGGTTTTTTTTTCATTGTCGACCTCTGTGGTTCAATTGGTTGAGTGTGTGGCAGCTCAAGCCGGGGGTCGCGGGTTCGCATCCCGCCGACGGAACAAAAAGTTTTCAATGCTCCCGGGTCTGGATGTGTATTAAATATGTGTAATGTGTATGATATAATAAAAATCTTAAATATATGTATATTGTATAGTATAAAAGTATTAAATATATTTACGTTGTCTGGTACCTGTAACACAAGTCCTTCGGGTACTTAGCACGGGGCCAGACTGACGTGGTGTGTAGCGTCCATAGATATTAATTATACATATCATTATTTTATTACCAAAAAGTCATACCAAAAATGGGAATTGACTTACGCTTGGCATTTTGCGTGCCCTAACTACTTTAAAGTCATAACCGTTATTGTTTTAAATTATTACGACGACATTCAATATTTAAAGTAATTTTATAAAATAATTTTAAAATGTTAACTTGTATTGTTTATAATTGGTTTCCATCAGGCGATCGGCTTGTTCATTTTCTTGTAACAACCTTGTGAGTTTGTCGCTCATTTTACATAGTATTATAATATATTGACATAATATACGTCTAAAATACGTCTTATCTCTTAATAACTGCTGCCTCCGAAGAAATAAAAAAACACAAAAAAAAACTCAAACTACGCCAGGTCCGGTCAAACTACGCCTCAGGATGTGTCATGCTCACATGTGCAACAACTCTACCCACTTTTTGTATTTTTTTCTGCATTATTAAATTATTATTTTCATTCAATAATTAATAATTCATGGATATTATCATTTCTGCACCCATGTAGCATGTAGTGACGATGGGTACTGAAATGTCAAAAATGGATGGACGGACGTCCTATCAATGGACCATCACTCATCAGGAAATTGATTCCTAGGCAGTTGACAGACCGATGCACAGTGTACGGAGGAGACGAAAAATCGGCAATTTAAAAAATAGAAAATTTCCGATTTTTCGCCTCCTCCGTACACTGTGCGATGTCATTTGGTCGGTCCATGTCAATTCAATATTAATTGTTAATTGTTATAAGAAGCTGGGAAAGTGACCAAATTACGTAGGTCCCCCATCTGCCTAGGAATCAACTCCTCTGATAGTACCTTCTAAAACGAGGCTAAATCAACTATTGCAAGTGTAACACAGTTGATATAACAGTGTGTACACGTCCTTACTTCTGCCTCAAACACAGTGTGCACGCGTCCATATTTCTGTCTTAAACACAGTGAGTACATGTCCTTATATATATTTATTCTAAAATACTGTGTGAACTCGCCCTTATTCTGTCGCAAAGCCAATATGCACGCGCCCTTACGGCCTACGGTTCTACAGGTCTCAGTTCTACGCGAGCTACGACGTAGCATCCACGTAGCGCTACGCCGTAGCACCTCTACGAGATCACTTAGTTTAATGTTTTGAATATAATTCCGTGGATAATCCAGTGTATAAAATACGTATATAATAATATAACAAGGTGAGTGTATATTTGTATATGTATATAATTTGTATGTAAACCTTTCTGCATACAATATGCGACATGTATTTTTGTACCTATGTGGGATGATACCGTATTTTAGAATCCAGATTTTGCAATGTCTATTGGGCAAGATATCTAAGTGTCTCAGTGATTAGAGTTGATGTGAAAGCTAGTCTAGGGTTCGATTCCCGCCATAAAAATAAAAAGATTTTAGTGTTTCTGCATAACATTATATTTACTAGTTATACTTTTGAATTTAATTAATTTAGTAAACATTTTGTTTTTAAAAATTACCCTTGGTGCAAAAACCTATATATATAAAGATAGCAAAAAAAATATGGGCGGGCCCATTGACGGCCCCAAATTTTATTAATAAAAAAAATATTTTGTTTCCTTCTTTTTATTTCGTCTCTTGTTTTTTCATCTTCCTTGAGGCTCGAACCAATGATGAACCGAGTCAAAGGCTAGGGTCTCAAGTCTAAACCATTACACGACGGAGACGCCAAATTAAAATATAGAGCCAATAAAATATTCAAAGAGATAATGGCATTTGGTATGTGGACCATTACTATGTGAATGGGACGTGACCGGTCGAAATCTTTTATATTGAATAGAGTTGCTTAAGGGGGTGACAGACGCGCGAGTAAGTACGCGGACTTATGGCTCGACGATCTTAATCGCCTGTGTGTCAGCAAAGAGCCGCGAGCCGCGCACCTGGGGGCATGGTTATCTTCCCCGAGGAGATAGGCTCCCCCGGTGCCCGGGGAGCCTCTCGGAGCAGACACGCGGTGGCATAGGCTGCTGCAGTGATTGTGGTGCTGGAAGCGGCAAGCGCTGCAGAGGACGCGGTAGAATGCGTAGCGATCCCGCTCCTCCGCGTGTAGCGTTGACGAGGGCATGGGGGGGTTTTAGTCGGTAAACCTTTGCGGAGGGAGCCCGACATACCCCTGCCCCCCTTCTTCCCCCGAGGGGGCGAGGTGGGATGCGTAATGCATTTCCCCTCCTTAAAAAAAAAAGGGGGCATGGTTATCCAGTGTGAGCGATTCTCGTGTGACACCGACGCGAGTGGAGTAACGTACTTTAAGTTCGTGCGTCTGTCAGGCCTTTTAGAAGGTACACATACACAACACATATAATTATTATATTATTACCTACTAGATGATGCCTGCAAATTCTTTGCGCCATAATTCGTTTATCGCGCGGAAACCGTAATTAACTTTAAAATTTGCCGGGTTAAAAAGTAGTATATCCTTTCCCGGGACTCAAAGTATCTCTATACGAAATTTTAGTAAATTCGGTTACGTCGTTTGGACTAGAACAGGTAACAAATAGACACACTTTTGCATATATTAACCTCGGTCGCTTGCCGCTAGGATCGAAAGGCGCGAGGCGGAGTCACTCGACCCTCGGAGGAGGCCAAGGCGTAGGCAAAGGGTCAGACATGGCCCCGACGTCCCGACTTAGCTGGGGAGCTCGAGGTGACGGCATGGGGACGCCGTTGCCCAACATCACTGAGACCCCGAGTTGGCCGCGCTAAGTGTTCCGCGCATCGCCTCGTAGTGTCAGTGTGGGCCTAACAGTCATGCACTGAAGCCTTTAGGGGCATCCGCTGGCAAGGTCGCGGTTGTGTATTTCGCGTATCCCGTGGCTCTGCCTTAAGCGGAAGAGCAGGAACACCGTTGGGGTTTTTAGTGGGTATGCCCGGGCGCGGCCTCTGCCCCCAGGGAGTCCCACATACCTAGGTAGCCCTCCCCAGACTGCCGGGGATGCGTAAAGGCATTTCCCCAACGGAAAAAAAAAAGGATCGAAAGGCCACCTTCTTGTATATGAAGCTAATTAGGTCTACCACTTTTATTTCGTTTGGCAAAATTATCGCTTACAGGTTGTCTTAATACCCAAGTAATAATCAGGTCACAATTTCCAACTTTTGATGATTTAATTTACAACGGTACGAGACGAGTTCACCTTTATTGTGTATTAATTGAAAATCAATATTTCAATGAAGCGCACAAGCCTATAGTAAAGCCCGACCGCAGTCTATTCTGAGATATCCATACCAATACTAATATTATAAATGCAAAAGTGGGTCTGTCTATAAGTTTCGAAGGACTTGAGCTTCAGGCCCTTAAGTTTGCATTAAATAATCGAGAAAACGAAGTTTAAAATGTCACGAATCACCAATTGCAAATTGCTATGCTTCATCTCAAATCTTATAAAAAAATCTAGTTTCACTCTCAGAATAATTGAATGCAATTTATGTAAAGGCCTTGGTATCTTTCCGGTCGAAATAACCAATTCGTGTCTGAGAATAGTCCATATAAAATACATAAATCATTGAATCTTTTCAATAGCATCTGCTAATTTCAACCGCTGTTTTAATTAACTCCTGATGAAAAGAGAATATCGCCTGAAAAGATTTGCTTTTATTGCAAAATGTTCAATCAATGATTGGGACTACTTTTGTAAAGAATATTATCAGTAATATAATATTATATCCTGTTACTAGATGACGCCCGCAATCACGTGGCGTCAAAATTAGTTTATAGCGCGGGAACCGTACTTTTTCCGGGATAAAAAGTATCCTATTTTATCCTATTTCCTTTTCCTTATACTTTGAGTCCCATCTCAAAGTATGTCCAATGTCCATACAAACTTTAGCAAAATCAGTTCATCGGTTTAGGCGTAAAGATGTAATAGACAGACAGACAAACAGACAGACACACTTTCGCATTCATAATATTAGTACGGATCGCATGTATGGAATGCTTGGTTTATTCCTTAATTTTTTTTGTATGATAGACATGAAACTGTGTCTGTATGTTACTTCACATCACGTTTTAACCCCTGAACAGGAGTTTTGGGGATAAAATCAACCTAAATAGAGCGATCTCGAGAAAAACGCACTTTTTAAGTTATTTGGTTTTTTCTGTGAAATTCCAACAGAGCGCGGCGCGGTCTCCCGGTCCCATTTCTAAAAACATTTAATAAAGCAAAAACCAATAAATAATATACAGACTATTCAAAATTATTCCACCTCTTACTACATACACATCTTGATGACATAAAGGTTCATTTTCCTTGAGGAAATTGGGCAAGAGAATTACCAAAACAAGTAAAGCCTTCCGGGAAAAGGGTTCGGGATGTTTAATTTAATAATCACAATTCACACTGACATGACATCCTTGTCATGGGAATTAGAATTCTGTAAGTGGAATGTACGCGGAGTCAGTCTAATCTATACCTACTCCCTACTAACCCTTACCAATTAGTTAGGTTAGCAGATATTATTTTGAGTCCCGGGAAAGGATGAAGAATTGTTTTTATTCCGGTAACGTACAGATCCCGCTTTGTAAACTTTAAGAGGAGTCCACACAGCCCTTTTTTCCATACAGACGTTGTCCCCTGTTTCCTTTCTGGATAATGCCGGTAGAGATATAATTCTTTTCCTGAATATCTATGGCCACTAATACAATGTCTTTATGTTTTCTTTTTTTCATAATTTTATTAAAAAAGACATGAACGTTCAAAAACCCAAAAAAATGACCAATTTTCCGCTGTGTTCAAACATCCAGAAAACAGATTTGCCTAGATTATACAAAAAAATATAAGAACACAGCTCAAGCCTTTCTTTAATCTTTAATGGAAAAAGTACTTACCTAAAGCGGTTAAGTTATGGAGAAGGAATCAGGGGACAACGAATCGTTGATTTTCTGCAGTTGTCTCTAACGCGCTCTGCGGTATAGGCTTGAGGTAAGGGAGACAGCAATAGATATTACGAGTACTTTTTTTTTCATTTCTCTTGATCTTGGAGTATCCTCTTAAGGATTTTTGAACCGATTAAGATGAAATTCGGTTAGCAGATACTTTCAATCCCGGGAAAGAACGTAGGATAGTTGTTAGGAAAAAATGTGCGACTATCGCGCGATAAACGAATTGATCATCATTCATCATGATCTAGTAACTTTGCTAGTTAAATAACATACCAAAATATATATTATGCTTTGATACTCATTTATAATTATTAATGGCCTTTCGCCACTTCTTGATAAGTGCCGAATAGGCTATCCACCACTTAACTGGCCAGATGAATTATGGAAAATCTGTCAAAAAAGTTGTGAATAGCCTATTCGGCACTTTATCAGAAAGTGGTTAAACAGGCCTCTAAATAAATCTAAAAAAAACTCTTTGATCGTACAAATTAAATTGAGAGAACATTTTAACAAGACATAGCTTTTCCTAATTACTGAGATTGTAACTAATTAAAATAAGTAATAGGATTTGGATGTTTAACGTGACTTTTGTTTCACCTGGCTTATACAGGGTGTCACAAAACGAAGTGATAATACTAATTCAGGGCGTGTCCACTGTATAGAGTTCACTGTGAAACTAGCAGCAATGAAAAATTTACTTTTTTATCTTTTGTATGGGTAAATTTTTTTTTCGACGCTTTCCCATACAAATCACAAAATTGCTCTTTCAGCGCTGCTACTTTCACAGAGAACTCTATACAAGGGACACACACCCTTAAGTATTATCACTTCGTTTTCTCACACCCTGTATTTACCATCTTGTTAAACTGTATTTAAAACTGTCATAATACTTAATATAAACTCAAAGTGCATATAATATGAAATAATAGACGCTACGTAAATTCTAAAAATGTTTTCACGAGCGAATGGTAGTTTTTAGTGTTCCGTACCCAAAAGGTAAAAACGAGACCCTATAATTATTGAGACTTCGATGTCTGTCCGTCTGTCTGTCTCCAGAACCGCTATACTTTTGACATTTTTACAAATTGTGTATTTCTGATGCCGCTATAACAACAAATACTAAAAAGGAAATAAAATAAATATTTAAGCGGGGCTCCCATACAACAAACGTGATTTTTTCGGCCTTTTTTTTGCTCTTTATCAATGATGGAAACAGGTAGGTACTTGAATTTTACACAAAGTCTTTTATTATGTGTGTGATTTAATATTTAATTATAATATTAAAATAAAATAAAAATTTAATCGCGCTCTCATACAAAAACACAGTTTTTGGCTTATTTTTGCTCTATAACGGTACGGAACCCTTCGTGCGCGAGTCCGACTCGCACTTGGCTGATTATTTCGCCTCGTATTTCCACAGTCCCACAGGTAACGTTTGTACATCCTGACATTTAAATTGATTGTTTTTATATTTTTTCAGTAATTTGAAAATTATGTTCGTTACTGTTTTTTGAGAAGCTGTTTTCGTACCTCTTATCAGAATAGGTCTTCGCTTGAAGAAGTAGCAGACAGATTATAATTAAGCAAGAAATAATTATATTCGCCTTACTCATAAGCCCAAACAAGAATGTTGTTTCATCTACAAAGTAATTTTCTCAAACTTCTCCCTACGAAGTCGCGGCTTAGAAACTCATTTTGTTCACATTCAAGGTATATTAAATATGATTTAACGTATCTCCATAAAAACTTTGTAATTATTTTCTAAGATCGTTAAAGATAATAATTAATACAGTATACTCTATTTTTGAGCCGGTTTAGATTCTTTTAACTAATACAAGCAGGTTTAAAAGTTATTGTCCGGTTATGAATATTTTTAGTTTTTACACAAATCAGTTATAAATGGAACCCTCAAATCACAGAAATAAATAGATAAATTTTTATATTTGCATGTTTCAGATTCATACACAGAATCAGCCGGTATAAGGAAAAAAAAAGGATCAAAATGTTTTATTCCATAATTGGAAACGCCGGTACTAATTGCTTGAGTCGATTTCTTTTCTCACTTTTTGCCTCGTTCTGGTAGACCTATAGTAACTATAATATTTTAGTAATCTGTGTCAAAACGTCCTACTTTTTTGGAAATCGGTAAAAAGAAATTAAAAATTTATTTACGTACGTAATTCATATTGTACCTACTACCTATGTAGGACGGACAGCTTTATTATCAGATCAAAGGGCTGAAAAATTTAAATTGTAAAACTTTCTCCCTTCATTCTGTTTGGTCAGTGTTTCGTTCGTGACAGGGAAAACATGATGGAATTGGGAATAGGAGTCGTCGATATACTGCAGTATAATATATATAAATATATTGATCCTTGTTAAAAATAAAAGTACACATATTTTTTTCTTTTATTACCTTTTGTTACTCTGTACTAAAATGTTGAGAAATAGCTTCCAAAAGTTATCCTAAAAAACACTACAATTTATAGCTATGTCCACACTGGGCCTTTTTTTGTTCATCAATGGCATGCGTTATAAGCGCTGTCAACAGGCGGACGTGAGGCATGCCCGTGACGCGCGTTTAAATCGTACCGCGTTGAAAGAAAAGTGTCATAGCGCGCGCTACGATTTTAACGCGCGTCACTTGACTGCGCTATGACGCATGCCCTTGGCGAATAGAAAAAGGCCCAGTGTGGACAAAGCTATTGGACACTACACGTCGCCCGCGCGTTCACGTGCCCCCGCGCGCGTGCCTCCCCCCGCGTCACCCCCGATCATACCCTGCACCGCCTCGATTGATCGTTCTGCAACGATTTTAAATGGGATAATAATATGTCATCAAAAAAATTAAACACCCAATGTTTTTTCGTTAAATGGACTCTCCTAATGATACCTAAGCCCTGGAAAAAATTTGGCAGGAAGGTTTAATTGCACCCTGTATATGGTCTTATTTTCTTTAGTAGTCATACTAAGAAAATAAGATCCTATAGGATTTAATAATTTCCATTTTTTCTAAGTTTTAAGCTGCACGCATTTGCGTAGTAACAGTATTTCTTATAAATAAAAACAAAAACAAAGCAATATCGTGTTTTGTTGTCCATTAGTCAAACTGTGTGATTGTTTCATGATTGTTTCGAGCACGACAAAACGCTACAGGTCATCTAGAATTATTTTCCCTCTAACAACACCTTTACGACTAACAAAATAAGGTGCAATATCGTAAAAACTCAAAGGTTTTAACTGTGTAAAGGCAAGAAAATTCTAATGACTTCCGGCTCGAGTTACACATTTCCACACTTATTTTCACATTTCATCAATTTTTGCCTGATTACATCGAAAAGAAAAGTAATGTTTTGGTAAACTATGTTTAACCGTGGGCCTAAACCAGCCCTATAGGTCGCATAGGCCGTGGCCTAGAGGGGGGCAGGATAGTAGAGGGGCGGCAGGTTTCGTACATGGGGCAGTGAAAATAAAGTGGCCAGGGGGGTGAGACAAGATTTTTTCGTTTTCGCTTCGTTATAGAATCGCCGATGAAAATGTATGGAATTGATATAAGCGTCATACGAGTCGAACGTTAACGTCATAATTATTAACGAACGCTTATGTCAATTCCATACATTTTCATCAGCGATTCTATATTATATAACGAAGCGAAAACGAAAAAAATTTGGCACACCCCCCTGCACTCATATAACCTATACGTATATTATAAAAAAATCGCTTTTTTCCCTCATGTCCCTTTGTTCCCTTTAATCTTTAAAACTACGCAACGGATTTTGATGATTCTTTCAGTGTTGGATAGCCCATTTATTGAGGAAGGCTATATGCTATATTTTATCACGCTAAGACTAATAGGAGAATGTGGAAAAAACGGGGGAAATTATTTGAAAGGGCTTATCTCGCGATCTACTGGAGCAATTTTTATGCAATTTGCACAGATTAAAGAAGTAGACCACGCGAAGGATCATAGGCTATCGATTTTAATCATTTTTTCAGTTTCTATATATTTTATACCCGTGCGATGCCGGGGCGGGTCGCTAGTAATTAATAAATTATAAGAGGGTCCCGTTTTTACCCTCTGGCTATACGGAACCCTAAAAATGTATAATTAATGTCAATAGACACAAAAATGTTTTAAATTATATCATCAGCAATGTATCTACACAAAATGATGATGATGACGAAAATTCCCAGCAACAAAAGATTCAATAATATTAATTTAAGATGGCCGACATCAGGAGTAGCCGAAAATTCATTAACAGAGTATTCGCGAGTTTTGTTCTTGGTATTTTATCGACAATAAATTAAATGCTTTCTTTTTAAAAGGTCCATTAATTTGGGCCGCTTAAGAAACAAGTTATTTTTTATTTTTAACCGACTTCAAAAAAAGGAGGTTATCAATTCGACGCGTACCTATGTGAAGTCGGTTTTATCTTTTTAAAATACAGTTATTACTCGAAAAATTCAAATTAAAGAAATTTTAAGGAGCGTACTCACATTATTGATCATTCTTAATAGTTAGTAAACTATTTTATTGAAACTGATGCCACCAAAGTGTTATTTATAGTTCCCAAGTGCGTGCGCAATACGTGATAATATCTTTCTTTATCTCTTGACTAGCTATCCCGGTGAATTTTGTGTCACTTTAAAACCTTCCCTGGACTTCTACGAATATTTTAACTACATCTAAACAAGAGAAATAAAATATTATATGTCCAAAAGTTAATTCAAAATACTTTTTATCACAAATAATTTGGAATTCGACGAAACAGAATATTATAACACTTATCTTTAAATAAATGAAAAATAAATAACGAGTTGAAAATTATTGAACACAAAAAACACTAAAACCCGGTTTTATTTCGAAATTCAACAACACGCTGAAAATGTTTACGAATTTCCACTACTCTTGTTAAATCCGGTGCAAACTGAGTTTATATTATTAGGGTTCCGTGCAACGTCCTAGTGCAAAAATCCGTACGTGTAAATGGTTAAGAAGGAACCTATTGCCACAAATAAAAGTATACAGTGGAACAATTTTACTAGACGGGTGCATGTACACGTGAGCGTGATTTCTAATAAAAATTTTGATATCAAGAAGACTCATAAGTCATAAGTCATATTATATTGTATTGTATATGTTACGCTCAAAGACCGAAAACGCTCAGTGAGCGAAAAAATGGCTCACAACGCGTTGTGGTCATAGTGAAACCGCCACGACGCGAATTTCGCTTCGTGGCCCTAATGAAAACGGCCACAACGCGTTCTGGTAATCACAGAAATACCACATTGCGAAATTCGTGTCGTGGCTGACGTGCCATTCGACCACAACGCGTTGTGGTAATCGAGAAAAGCCATGACGCGTTCTGAGCATTAAAAAACAGCCACGACGCGTTCTGAAACCAGGCCAGTTACGCAGGAGTAATTTTATAGCGGCCAAGTGTGTGCGCAATACACAAGAGCACTCTGGTTTCAATGAAACCAGGCCACTTACGCAAGAGTAATTTTATAGTGCCCAAGTGTATTTATTGTGCGCAATACACAAACATTTTGTGTATTGCGCACACACTTGGGAACTATATTGGTCTCATTGAAACCAGACTGCTCTTGTGTGTTACGCACACACTTGGGCACTATAAAAAATAACTCCTGCTTAACTGGCCTGGTTTCAGAACGCGTCGTGGCCGTTTCCATTAGGGCCACAACACGAATTCGCGTCGTAGCTGTTTTTAATTAATGCTCAGAACGCGTCATGGCTTTTCTCGATTACCACAACGTGTTGTGGCCGAATCGGACGTCAGCCACGACACGAATTTCGCTATGTGGTATTTCTGTGATTACCAGAACGCGTCGTGGCCGTTTTCATTAGGGCCACGACGCGAAATTCGCGTCGTGGCGGTTTCACTATGACCACAACGCGTTGTGAGGCATTTTTTCGCTCACTGAGCGTTTTCGGTCTTTGAGCGTAACATATACAATATACGTTAATAAATTATATATAATTAAAATTAATACATTTCATCTATAACATTACTATGGTTCTACAGACTATCTGTTATCAAACACCATCTTATAATATTTACTGTACTTCTAAAATAAATTACTGAAAACAAAATAAAGTTATAGGACTAAGTTATTTCAATGCTGTACGGAACTCCTCGTGCGCGACCTTCTCGCGCTTGGCCGGTTTTTCAGTATTTAGCTCTGCGCATTGACCCTGAAAAGGCTGTGGAGCAATTTGAATTCGATGTTGGAACAAGCGTCGGTCATTAGGCTAAATAAAGCTTAGGATTTTGGAATATAGTATTTAGGCTTTCTAAAATTAGGTCTATGAATAAAATTTAGAGGGTAGTATGTAAGACTTAGGGCCTGTTTCACCACCTTCTGATAAAGTGCCGAATAGGCTATTCACAATTTTTTGACAGACCATAATCGATCTGTCAAGTTATGTTATGGATAGCCTATTCGGCACTTATCAGCATCATTCATTTGCAAATAAAGATTATGATTATGATTATTATTATGATTATCAGATAGTGGTGAAACTGGTCCCTAAGGCTGGATTTATATGAGTCCGCGCCAGTCCGCGCTAACGAGCGGTTTGGATGCTACACCGCGAGATCACAAGCAAATGTATAAATAGCGGCGCGGTCACGGTGCAGGTGTCATTTAAATACAATGGCTTGTGATCTCGCGGTGTAACCGCCAAACCGCGCGTTACAGCGGAAGCATATACAACATGACTGGTGAGACAATACCGATACTTATGGAGAGTATTCAGTACTCGATTCTCATTATAATTATGTAATAAAATTAGGTCCTTAATTTTTTTCCGAATTTCCCAAAAATAAATGAATCATGGATACTAAGTAAATTACGCGGCTAGGCAAATAGGCATACTATGCGGCCGGTGCAGAGGCGTGCGCTACCAAAGAAACACCACACAACTACCCCTCCCGCTCGCGGTGTCCATGCGTTGGGTAAATAATTATTTAACTTTAAGCTGCATTTACTCAGTGATCAATTGATATTATTTTTTTATATTATTTTTTTCCAACTAATATAATAGCCAAATATCACGTCCTCGAGTATTGAACATGTCTCACCAGTCACGCAGTATATCCAGCCTTACAATACATCTGAAAATTGAGCACTAAACTTAGTAGTAGTCAGATATTTGACATTTCATTTCAGCGTTCGCCAGTCGAAACTTGAAACCGATTTGCTAGTCTTTTGTAGTATGAACCTAGTTTATCCGATGTTTCGGATATCCAGATAGGGCCAGTCAGATGTGCCGTTATTGGCACATTGCGATCATACGGTGACATATTATCCATACTAATATTATACATGGGAAAATGTGTCTGTCTGTTACCTCTTCGCTCTGCACTGCTAAACCGATTTTGATGAATTTGACGAATTTTTATGGAATGGAGATAGTTTGAGTCCCGGGACAGGATAACTTTCATGCCGGAAAAATGTACGGCTACCGCGCGATAAACGAATATCGTCGCAACGGGGTTGCAGGTTTCATTTAGTTGATGATATTGTAAGTTAAGTTCCCTCTTAAAAGGCCGACAACGCACCTGCAGCTTTTCTAAAGTTGCGAGTGTATGAGTTATCTGTTATTGATGAATATTGTACCAAGCCATTTGAACCTTCAGTTTCACCGAGCGATCCTTAAATCCTGCGCAGCGTATTCGCTATTTGGAGAACCATATCCCGACCAATTAAGATAAACTTCATGACAGCCGCGACCTGATTCCGGGAACAAATATACACTTGTCACGAGACCTGATGAGTTCAGCTTTATAACACCTCCGAATGACCTTTATGGCAAGGACATAAGGCTCATATTATAGAAATTCCAGCAATGACAGTTCAGCGTTGTTTTACCTCCAAAGGACCTTTATTCCAAGCAATTAAGGTTCAGAAAGGTAATGTAAACGGAGTGTAATATTGGCGTTGAACTGAAGAGTGCGTGGAATTGAATGGAGTGTGCAAGCAAGCGTAAGCAACGCAAATTAAGGTTGCGACAAACAAGATAGTCAAATGTAACTTCGCAAACATAAAAATTACGCAATAGTAACTGCGCAAAATAAAGAAATTATACCACATAAATAAAGTGGTTTAGATTGTAAATCTTTACTAAAATATACTAGAAGACAATCTTCAAAATTAATGTATTCATTTATCTCGGCAACAATAATTGCAGTAAGAAATTGAGTCGTATGTTACCTTACATATTGCTTTATAACAGATCTTTTCTTTTTTTAGCATAAGCACGACCAAGACCTATAAAATACTAGGAGTACATAACAGCCACATCATTAAGAGCAGTGGTTCTTAACCGGTGGTCCGCGGACCACTGGTGGTCCCTAAAGGCATTCCAAGTGGTCCGCGAAGCCATCCTAATAATACGTGAGAATTCAGAAGTTAAAGAGTATGCAGTATAATTGCAGTCACAAAAAAGCACATTAAATTAAAATTAGTACTAATTATTTATAGTTGTGCTTGTTTTTTTATCAAACCACCCTTAATTTAGGTAAACCAACAGGGTGGTCCCCGGCAAGACAAACATTTGGTTAGATGGTCCCTCATGACTAAAAGGTTAAGAACCACTGATTGAGAGTAATTCGAAGTCAATTCAACTTGTCAAGTCAAAACTTGAACTAAACTTATTAATATAATGAATCCAGCGGACCCTTTATAATTAAGGCAAGCGTGTCCTATATTGGGGACAAGTGAAATGTCTTTGTTGTGATATCCATACTAACATTATAAATGCGAAAGTGTGTATGTCTGTTCGTTTATATCTCTGTCTGTTACTAGTTTGTACCGTTACTTGACGCTCAAACCGCTGAACCGATTTAGTTGGCGATACCATGAGTCCCTGGTAAGTACATAGGATACTTTTTATTTCGCGAAAGTACATTCCCCGCGCGACAAACGAAGTTGCGGGCGTCATCTAATATATTATGTGGAATTCCACAGCGATAATTTCTGTGGTACATGTTCTGCGCCAAGTTTAATTCTTACTGGGCAGAGTCCAAGCGACGAGTCATGTTTTATGGCAAAGCATATTCATCTCTTTTCTTCTATTAAGTACAAATTTTTGCTATATTGCTGCGTCGATGAGCGAATGTATACATTTTTTTATGAAAAAAGGGGGCAAACGAGCAAACGGGTCACCTGATGGAAAGCAACTTCCGTCACTCATGGACACTCGCATCATCAGAGAGCTGCAGGTGCGTTGCCGGCCTTTTACGAGGGAGTAGGGTAATAGGGTAGGGGAGGGTAGGGACGGAAACTCCCACGGTAGACTAGGTGACTTAAAAATCTAAAAATGAAAAAAGTAAAAAACATCAAATTCTACCGTGGGAGAGCCATGATTCGGCACGAATGGGCCGGCTCGACCGGAGAAATACCACGGGCTCACAGAAAACCGGCGTGAAACAACCCTTGCGCTTTGTTTGCTTGCGCCGAGTGAGTGAGTTTACCGGCGCGGAGGCCCAATCAGCCCCGTTTCCCTTCCCTACCCTCCCCTACCCTATTACCCTATTCCCTCTTAAAAAGCCGGCAACACACCTGCAGCTCTCTGATGCTGCGAGTGTCCATGGGCGAAGGAAATTACTTTCCATCAGGTGACCCGTTTGCTCGTTTGCCCCTTACAGAGAATTAATGTATGTAACGATTTATTTAAATAGCGGTGCGGCGGTGTTAACATACAATAATTGCTTGTGATCACGCAGTGTAGCCACTAGCCGCCAAACCGCGCGTTCGGGCGGACGCATATAAAATATCCAGCCTTAGTTGCGACTTGCGAACAATAGAACTTTTTAATGAATTTTTGTCAAGGGTGTGTGTCCTGACCCTAAGTCTTAGTGTAATGTATTCTCCGTACATAATGTAGCCGTATATCAAAGGGCTGGAGTAATTACTTGACAGCTCCTGTCCCTTGAAGTTAGTGTTCCCGAAATGGCACAAATATGTGACATTTAGGGCACGCTAGCGTACCATTACATAAATGAAATTTGGAAGCATTGTGATTTTAATCAGACAAAATTAAGTTTTATAACATTAATTAATTTATTATTTGTTTAATATTTCAATTAAAAGATTTAAAAAAGTATCTCCACAGCAAATTTTAACAAAATCGTTTCTAAGTTTGAAGCGAAAAGAGGGAGCATACTGACAGACACATCACACATTTAAAATAATCTAAACAATAAATACACAAACGGCTACAGCGCTATAATTTAACGGCGTGTCGACTAAAAGCTATTAATAGTAAAAGGCGACCTAAACACAGCAATATCATAATATATTATCAGTCATAAATCAGTCATAAAACTATTACATACTTAACTATTATAATATGCGTGTCTGGATACTATCAACTATGTAATAAAATTGATTTTAATGCTAGATAACGGACCTACGTCTATTTTTCGGGATATAAGTCAAACAGGCGATAAATCACGTTTATTATTATGTATTAAATTACGTAGGTCCACTATCAGCCATCGAAATACAATACCGCATAGAACAGTAAATTATCATACATTTCAGTTTTCACCACTCAAATATAGAATTTGAGTGATGAAGTGAGATGTCACGTTATAGCCGAGGAAACGAAAATTTTACGACCGACCCGTGTTTGAGCGCGAAAGCTCCACAAAATACGGTGTGTATTTTGTGGAGCTTTCGCGCTTTTTTATTTTATTAATTATTATATTACTAGTTGACCCCGGCAAACGTTGTTTCGCCATTTAAAGTATTTCTACTTCATCAGTTGCTACAAAATCTTACCCCCTTTTTTGTCCCCTAAGAGGGGTGGGGTGGGGGGGGGTTAACAGCAGATGTTACGTTGGAAAACACAGTTAATAATATGAAGCAAGTCCAAGAACAAAGTTTGATACAAAATCTGACCCCTCTTTCGTCCCCTTAGAAGGGTGGGGGGAAAAATTTTTATACACCAGATGTTAAGTTGGAAGAGGACAAATATATCTGTGAAAACCGCATTCAAATCGGATCAGTAGTTTTCGTGTCATAGTGGAACAAACATACAGACAGACAGACAGACAGACAGACAGACAGACAGACAGACAGACAGACAGACAAAAAACTAACCACATTTTTGGCTTCTATAGCGATGTAGTGACACCCCCCGCTTATTATTTTTTAAATATCTTTAATGTACAGAATTTTCATTTCTACAGTTTTATTATATGTATGTATAGATGTATTTCATCTTCCTTAACTGTGCAAATTCTACATATTTGTGCGAATCAACCAATCAAAATCTTTATTTACAAGAAAGTTACTCAGATATAATGTAGTTATGGCTTTATTAATAATTATTGTTCTTACGGTAAGTATCTAAAATTCTCTCCTTTCGGGAATGGAATATTATGTCATATTATGAGTTTTTACTTTTTAATATTTAAAAAAAACTTTTCGACTCAGTTACTCTTCCATAGTATTTGTTATTCGTAGCCAGAGTTTATTAGATTTAATACAGTTTCGTTCTTCCATCAGTCGCTAAGTTAATTTCTGTACGTAACTTTACAGGCGATACTTATTAACAAACTTATAAGTTATAACTAATATCCTAAGTTTTAAAACTAATAACGCTATCTGGCAAATAAATGAGGAGATTTTGAATTTGAAAAGGCCTCAGATTCGGAGCCCTCACGAAGCAGATTGCAAACAAAAGAACCCTCCACAGCTAGCGACACCAAGCTAGCGACGCTTATTCATAGAAATACTTACATAGAAACCAGTAATGTCGCGACGACACGTCGCGCGTCGTCTGCAGTTGTCGCGTGTTGCTCGATTCCAACATAGACTTCAGTCGGATAGCTCGGAAATCGAACCTTAGCTATCGTCACGTGTTAGGGTTGATTCAGACAGCAACGCGACGCGAGATGCATTTCTAAACTTGTATGGATTTGACATATTTCAAAGACGTCTCACGCAGTTGACATATTCTGTCAAATCAGTACAAATTTAGAAATGCATCTATAGGGACCGTGCAGAAACTATAGAGGGCGTCGTAATTCGACAGCAGCGCCACGATGCGAGTAAAAGACGTAACATGTGAGTGACTTTGACTTCGCATTCTCCTTGACCCTGGATAGTTTATGAGTGTTTTTTTATGTTTTACACTATAAAATGATATAATACTTACACTCCCAAGTGGCCACATGCGGCCGCGAGAACAACGACAGATTTCCAAGAATCCGCGATCGAAATATTAAAGTTAAAGACTAGATGACGCCCGCAACTCCGTTGCGCCAAAAATCATTTATCGCGCGAGAACCGTACATTTTCCCGGGATAAAAAATATCCTATGTCCTTTCCCGGGGCTCAAAGTAAATCCATACCAAATTTCAGCAAAATTGGTTTAGCGGTTTGGGCGTGAAGTGCTAACAGACAGACACACTTTCGCATTTATAATATTAAGTATATCTTTATAATATTAAATATAATATTAAGGGTTTCTACTTTCTACCCGTAAACAAAGAATGGAAGAGTGAATAAAAATGTATAAAGCTTATCTAGTTAACTAAGAAAATATCTGAAAAAGTAATTAATAGCATCCATCAGCATAGAAAGTAAAAACTTGATAAATATTGCAATAAAATAATGAAGCTATGCAAAAATACTTATATTAATTACTGAAAATGCTTGTGGATTAATAAAATAAAACAAGTTCACTAAAATAAATGCTTTTATTTCAACCTTCTGCGATTCGATCGATACCATCTTCACAACTTTTGTCTGTCACTATTTTTAACTAATTTCAGTCTGGATCTCATAAGTGTAAACACCATTTAGGTATGTATTCTTTAAATAACACACAAAGACTGCACTACTAATCTTTTTCTTACTTGAAGAATCATCCTTTTGAGAACCAACACTTTGACAAGATGGTTCAAGTTCAATACTATCCTTAGTGTTGAATTCCTGGCAGGACTTCTCCAAATTATCCTTACTTTTGATGCAACTTTATGCCTTAAATGAGCGGCGCCTATGTAAGATAGAAGCCAGTTTGGATGTTTACTGAAAGAAAGCAATGGTTATAGGTTATGTTCATATTGTTCATAAAAAATGAATTTACGGTTATAATCTACAAAATTTAGTGTTTTTACCAGTCTACACATAACACTCATGGAACTTTTTAAATACTTACGTATATTTTTATCGCCTTTTATCCATTTCTTTCGTTTTTCAATAAGCAAAGCCATGTGAATATTTTGGCAGAAAAATAGTAAAATTTTACATCGTTCGATTTGCCTTTATATTTCTTGAATGTATTAGAACAACAATACATTTAAATTCTTAAAAATACTCAGAATTTGTTAAGAAATCTTCTAATTTTCCGTAGCTTCACTAGAGCTTGACAGTAAAATTTTCGTAAAAGTTTCGGCTATTCGCCACTTGTGGCAGTGTCGTCGCTCTGCACGGTCCCTATAGTCCGACAAGGCTTTATGTGAATGTGGCGAGAAAAGGAACTAATCGCTTCTATCATACAAAAACACAAAAACATCATTTTTGACATGTGTTTGACAATTCTCCTTTATCAGCAGCGCCTATTGACACATTTGACACATTCACATAAAGCCTTGTCGGACTATACGCGTCGCGTTGCGGTCTGAATCAACCCTTAGGGCGTCATAGTGAACATTAGCAGCAATAACTCGTCGCCAACGTCAGAACACCCCGTATTATAGAGATTTATGATGGCGCCGGACGTATTTATAGATATTTCATCGGAAAAACGGCTTTGTCTCGCAACGGATATCATTATTCATTATACAACCTTTAAAGTGCGAGAATCACAGAAAATGCGACGTGCTTTCATACTCAACCGAGATGTTTCATAATAATTGGCCAAGTGCGAGTTGGACTCGCGCACGAAGGGTTCCGTACCATTATAGAGCAAAATTAGGCCAAAACTGTGTATTTTGTATGGGAGCCCCCCTTAATTTTTTAATTTACATGAAAGTACACATATAATTAAGGACTTTGTTAAAAATTCAAGCACATACCTGTTGCCTTTATTGTATAAAGCAAAAAAGGCCAAAAATTACGTTTGTTGTATGGGACCCCCCCTTAAATATTAATTTTATTTTGTTTTTAGTATTTATTGTTATAGCGGCAACAGATATACATAATCTGTGAAAATTTTAACTCTCTAGCTATTACCGTTCTTGAGTTACAGCCTGGAGACAGACAGACAGACATCGAAGTCTTAGTAATAGAGTCCCGTTTTTACCCTTTGGGTACGGAACCCTAAAAACTTACTAACGTCCGCACTCGGACATATAAAATTGTAACAGCGAGATCGATGTTGATAAAATTTGGCACAGATATACACTAGACCCTACGAATAATAAAAACTACTAGACCACAGAGTAATATCCTACTAATATTATAAAGGCGAAAGTTTGGATGTATGGATGTATGGATGTTTGTTACTCTTTTACGCAAAAACTACTGAACGGATTTTAATGAAACTTTACAATAATATAGCTTATACATCAGAATAACACATAGGCTATAATTTTAACCGACTTTCAAACTGGAGGAGGTGTTATGTTCGTTTTTTTATGATCAACGATTACTCCGCCGTTTATGAACCGATTTTCAAAATTTTTCTTTTGGTGTATAGGGCATTATCCCAATTTGGTATCATATTCACAAAAATGGTGACCTGATGAAGGAATCCATGGGTAATCGAGGGAACTCCTCAAAATTTATATGGAAACATGTGGTGACTTCGGTTTCATGAGAAGTATTCCGAGCATATGCTAACAACAAGTAAGATTTTGGACCCAGCGACACCCACCCATGGTTCGGAAGCTACTGGGAGAACTCCTGACGCTTTATAGATACACGCTTGAGAGTTTTGGCGTTGATTTAAGATCGGAAAGCAGATGCTACTATGCAAATTACATTAGTTATCATCATCATCATCATCACTACCATATTATACCATCAACCGTGCATCGTCCCATGATACGTTTCATAGTCTTTTAGATAGAGACTCGAGTTTGTCAAGCAATTAAAAAAAATATCAGAGGAAAATATGGAAAAACCGGGAAAATTATTAGAAAGGGTTTATCTCTCGAAGTACTGGAGCATTTTTTATATTATTTGTCACAGATATAGAGTAGACCACGTGAAGGGACATGTTAACTCATTTTTTCATAACTATTTTTTGCGGGAAAATGTACGGTTTTCGTAAAATTTCTAATTTACGCGGGCGAAGCCGCACGGGACATCTAGTAATATTATAAAGACACAGGGTATTTTTTATTTTGGGAAATATTACGGTCCCTCGGGATGTCTGTGCAAAAAATCGCAGGGAGTAGCTGAACTATTAATGATCCAAACAAACTTGGTACCTATAGTAAAGTAACGATAAATATACTAGCCTTATTTACATAGTAGTAAATAATAAAGGACTATTTTAGTGTACTCTATTATTTTATAAGTAAGTCGTTTTTCTTAGAAATACTCATTTTATTAAGATCATTCTTATGAGAAACATAGGAGTATAATTATTTTTCTACATTGTCTAGTCGTTTCAAATAAATATAGTTCTTCTTGAAAATACATCTTCATTTTCAAATGGGGCAATATTTTTCTATATTCTAGAGTTACACGTGTAAAATTTTTTGTAACAAAAATTTTTAAATTTTTGCTTTTACCTAAAAGGTATTCAACTTGAATTCTTTCTTGAATTACGTCATATGCATTTTTCTTAATAATAAATAATAGTTAAAAAAACTAAAAACACGCTTTTTATATAAAGCGTCGGTTACAAGCAAACATACAAACATACAAATTGAAAAATGGAATAATTATATCAAATTAGTGTATTGTCATCGGTCTTCGATAAATCTACAAAGTTTGAACGAAATCTGGCCGTTTAAAGTGGATCAAAATCGCGCCCAAAGAAGTCGGTTACAAACAAACATACAGGTGAAGCTAATAAAAAGCGTATAAAAAGTAAAAACTATCGTAATAATTTATATTCTTTTCCGGGAGAAACATTATCAGAGATAAAATTGTAACAAGCGGACACTAGTACACTACTTTAAGCTACGTTTCGCTACGGTCTAGACCACGTCTAGACTCTAGTGTCTACGCGTGTGCTACGCAGCGTAGCAATACAGCTTACGTAGTCGGTAGTTCTTTATGTGTAGATGGTTTAGACTTTAGACCCAATCACACCAACGTCTGTTAGTGTTAAATGTTAATAGCTTGTTAAAATGTCATGTCTTCTCTTTATATTATTTAATATGCGAGCGAAAAACTTTGCATCAATTTTGACGAAAAATGGGGAAACGTAAGTGAATAAAATTTTGCACAGTTATAGTTTATATGGCGAAGGAGTGCATCGAGCTAATCTTATTTTGAAATTATGCTTTTATCATACATTTTTTTAACAAATTATATTTTTTTATTTAGATTATAGTTTTTTTATTATTTAATCTTAGATACTATTAAGTATTAGACAATGCTTACACGGCCAGTCTGAGATCAGCAGAGTCCTAGAGACAATAGTTAAAAAAATATGATAAATCAATATTTTTTTCCAAAATATAGGTAGGTAGTCCTAATATCGTTGAAACTAAGGTCGAATTTCGACCATTGGGTGATCTCTAGTTCATATAAAAACGAATGAGGTAACGTGATACTCATTCAAGCATTAACTATAACAGTCGTTGGTGAAATTGCGCCTAAGTATGTTTTACTTTACTGATATTATAAATAACTTTCCGTATAAGCTTCCGTAGTAAATTCAACAAATATTTGTTTTTTGGTTTTCTCGTAACAAATTAACATACCTTACCAATCTTTAATACAAAGTAAAGAATATTATAAGTGCAATCATGTTTAATAAGTAATGACTATACAGTGGTTAAGACATCGCACATGAAACCCAATAGTGTATTATCTCAAAAAAGTGGCAAATTCACTTTTATCAAGCAGAAATACAAGCATTTTTTTATCTTTAAGTTCGTCTATTCCATGTTTTTTTAACTGCAATATTTCTGAAGATATTTCGTTTTACCACTGCGTCTTTCCTCCGTTTTGCCCTCCCTGCAATAGGCAACAGCGGTGTTTTTGAGATACCACCTGTTTAGGTGTATCAATGAGGAAAGGTACACAGTATTATTTTGAGATATTACTCTTTTGCCTACTCGTGCATACCTCAAAATCTTGTTTTATTTTGACATAACACCATGTTGCCTATTTAAACTTTTGTATTTTGCAATCGTCGCTGTATTATTTAAAGATACTACTGTATGGCACTGTACGGCAGCCTGTAATTTTGATAATATGATGAAGCGACATAATAACACCCTTTTACTAATATTGTAAGATAAGGATCAAGTATTAAGGGCCCGGGTTACCCTCGAAATTTTCATACATTCTTAATACCAAAATCATTTTCTCATGCGAAAATATTTATCATGTTTGAGTATTTTTCAGCTTAAGATAGTAATTACCTAGGGTCCTGAACAATTTTTTTTCACAAAATATTTAAATACAAAAAAAAAATTGTGTTTAAATATTTTTTAGTAAATTTACTACTAAATATTTAAACACCAAAAAATAGACAAAAACACTAAAAAATATATAAATAAATAGTAAATTTACTACAAAATATTTAAACTTTAAAAAATATTTTTTATTATTTAAATATTTTGTAGTAAATTTACTATTTATTTATATGTTTTTTAGTGTTTTTGTCTATTTTTTGGTGTTTAAATATTTAGTAGTAAATTTACTAAAAAATATTTAAACACAAAATTTTTTTTTTAGTATTTAAATATTTTGTAAAAAAAATTTGTTCAGGACCCTAGGTAATTACTATCTTAAGTTGAAAAATAACTCAAACATGTTAAATATTTTCGTATGAGAAAATGATTTTGGTATTAAGAATGTATGAAAATTTCGAGGGTAACCCGGGCCCTTAAAGGATATTATAATTACTTATAATTGCATCAAATACCGATATATCAAGACGTTGTAATCCTTTGATCGATAGTGTTAGTTTTAATCTATTATGGCGACAGCATCAGGAAAACATAATAACATATTTTTATACAGGATGTAACCAATCTAAGTGATAATACTTTAGAGTTTAGTCTGTGTATATTACAACACTTTTGTGTCGTTACAACTTTTCGTCTAGCCCCCTTTCGCAACGCGCGATAAGGATTTTCGTTCCAAAATTAAATAATATTATTTTTTATTCCAGATGGAGCGGTCACGCATCCAACAGAACGACCTCCTACTCCACGAGGCGGTGATCAAGAACGAAGTAGCCGCGGTGCGCGAGGCCCTCCAGAGGCCCACCGACGTCAACTGCAGGAACAACGTGAGTGCTCCTCGCCACTCGTGCGGCCCTAGTACACGACAGCTCTGAGTGGCCAGTAATTGGGTGCCGAATTAAAATGGACAGGCTTAATGGCCGGTTTCTGAGGGTTTCTAACAAGAGCATTTTGATTGGTTATTATTTTGATGTTAGCCAATGAAAATCCCTAGCTTAGCTTAGCTACTAGCTAAGCTTGGTGTATATGATATTGAATGTACTGTAACTTCTTGGTGGAAATTCATGTTTCACAGTAATACACACTTTTCCATGCACTTATTCCACATTTATTACACTGTAAGCTTGGTGTGTAAAAAAAATATTTCCATTTCGCGTTGTTGATCGCTTAACTTTTTTTACGATACGAACTTCTTACTTTTTTATTTTTACTAATAGCGTTTCAAATTCATATGATATTATGTTTTTAGGGTTCCGTACCCAAAGGGTAAAAACGGGACCCTATTACTAAGACTTCGTTGTTTGTCTACACTTACACAATACTACACAATACACATCCACCTCAGAAACTTTAGGATTATTATCAAAGCAAATGGCAAAGAACTTTCCTTATCTACTTGCGCCAGGAAATTTCTAGTTAGCTCTTTGAAGAACTGAAGATATGTTTGCTCACCTGGAACTTGGAAGTTACCTTTATAAAAGTTTATCTCTCTATGGGTATACTTTTAATGGGAAAAAGTTACGAAGTTTCTAAAGAAATAAAAGATATACACTGGATAGTATGTATGTATGTGTAATGTCTTGTAGTGGTAGTGATAAAAAAAACGAATAAACGTTTATTTATATTATGATTATGACACCCAGAAAATTCCTATGACATTTTAGTAATTAGTTAATTGGTGAAAGAATTTTATTAAAATCGGTTAAGTAATATAACTAGTTACTTATTTTACACTGCAAAGTCTTATAGTTATATGCAATGTTTTGTCATTTGTAGAGTATGTAGGAAACGTACTATCAGAGAAGTTGATTACTAGGCAGATGGGGGACCTATGTAGTTTGGTCGAGTTATATCAAACCCAGCCGACAGATCACAATTAACATTGAATTGATGTATGATCCAACCAAATGACGTTGGTCTGTCAACTGCCTAGGAATCAATTTCCTCGGTGGTATATGAAGGCAGTTGCAAAAGTTTTATCTTTTCTTCTGTAATTTTAGGAAATTCCACTTGAGTGACTTGTAGTACAAGTGGAATTATTACTTTTATGTATATGAACTGCCATTTTATACATGAGTCAGTTAGTCTGTCACTCGTACAGCACACTTGGCTAAGTAGTTTGTCAAGTACTCAACTCTCTTCAAGAGGAACAACTGGTTAAATGTTCTAAATGATATATCAAACTAAAACGTACCTTAAAACAGAAAGTTAAAGTTAAAAATTGCACGTCATCGTGTTAAATGTTTAACGAACTGTTAAAATTAAAAGAGAAAAGGCTTATAACACTTAAAAGCATCTTTTGTGTCTCGTTTCAGGGTAAGGCTCACCTTGAAATTAAGGCCTGAGTTTCGCTGGCGTATTAAAATTTAATACAAGGCAACGTACCCATACTCTGAGAATTTTTAAATAGATTTGCCTTTTTAAATCCACCTTCCTTCGGTGACCATTTATGTACTATAATATGACAAATTATATCTTTATATACTTATTCAATATTGATACTAATGTTATAGATACGAAAGTGTCAAACGATAACACTATATTGATTTAAATGGGTTATTTTTCCTGTTCTGAGGTTATAACTTGTATAGTTTGTGTAATTTGGTTAAAAACTTTGGAAGATGTGCAAAATGCAGGCGGCCTTACCGCTATATGCGGTTTCTATAATTTGCCAATGTGAGCTATGTCTATGTCCCAAAAACAAAACCCTTACCCCCCAAACAGCACCTTGCTGACTCCCTTTTTCCTTAAAATTTCTTATAGGTATGTTAAATTCCTTAAATAGTAAAATCTATACATATAATAAAACTGTAGAATGAAAATTCATCGTTATAGAAGCCAAAAATGTAGTTAGTTTTTTGTCTGTCTGTCTGTATGTTTGTTCCAGCATCACACGAAAACTACTGATCCAATTTGAATGCGGTTTTCGCGGATATATTGGTCTTCTTCCAACTTAACATCTGGTGTATAAAAAAATTTCCCCCCACCCCTCTAAGGGGACAAAAGAGGGGGTCAGATTATTTCAAACTTTTTTCTTTAATGGACAAAATACATTAATAATATTTAATTTATTTTCCAACTCAAAATTTGGTGTATAACCCCCCCTCCCCCCTTAGGGAACAAAAGAGAGGGGAAGATTTTGGATCAACTGATGAAGTAGAAATACTTTATATGGCGAAACAACGTTTGCCGGGACAGCTAGTACCTTATAAACCTATACCTACCTTAAAAACCTATATAATCAGAATTTCCCTTTGTTTACCGGGTAGAAAGTTGAATTGAAAACGAAGGAAACTTTCCTTCCGGTTGGGAAAGTTCAAATTCGACATTTGGACGTGTGCCATAGCAAATTGCTTTTGTAAAGTTTTACGATGCTTATTGGTTAACTGGGTACTGCGGACTGCCCGCAATTTGTTGTATCGAAGTTCGTTTGTGCCGTAAACCTCCAGACGGATTTTTAATAAAATCGGTCCAGAGGTCAAAGCGTTAATTCATCAAGCCCCAAGCGATCGCATGCAACCGCGAGAACAATAGATAAGCTATTGTGTATCGTTTTTCCACGATCGCTTATCGACGGTTAATAGTCAACAGACAGACATACAGATACACTTTAGCATTTGTTATACAACGTGAAATTTTAGTGGTTGTTTTCCCGCAGCAGAACGATTTATCTATAGTAGTACTATCGAACCATGCATGTTATTTTTTGAAAATACAAAATATTTTTTATGACGTACTATGGAAACTTTATGCCGATAGGCGCGAGTTACTATGGACCCGATCGAATTTTTTTTTCGATTTGAACAAAAAAAACTTTACAAATCTATTGTACTACTAAGATAGAATCATTTTACTGCGGGAAAACAACCACTAAAATTTCACACTGTATTATCAGCGCAGAATAATAAAAAAACTTGTTGCACACACGGTTTTAAATTTTTTTGTATTATATAAGTAACCATTGTAAACTATTTTATGAATAAAGATATTAAAAAACAAGAAAATATACACTAAAAGAAAGACACAACTAGTACTGCTTATATTGTTTATCTCTATTCTCTACTAACAGAGATTTTTTCCAGCAGTCTTACGGAGAGAAATTTGATAGGAAATATCAAAAAGGGTAAAATATGATAGTTTATCGAACAAAAGTACACAGTGGTCTCTCGTCTTTGAGTTGAGGTAGTGTGATTTCAATTAAGTCACGTTGCAATGTAAACTAACCCTAATATTATGTTTGTTTGACAGTACGGTCGCGCGCCGATCCACTGGGCAGCGAGTCGCGGAAATGTGGAGATTATACGGCTGTTGCTGGACGCCAACTGCGACATAGAGGCCGCTGACAAGGTACTATTCCTCCTATCTACTTCTAATTATTTTCGTTGCGGGTCCCAAGACAGCTTTAGCATGTCCCTCGGGCTCCCGAGATCATTTCAAAGGGTTTTCGTGCTTGGATACCGCTGTCAATCCTGGCAACACAGAAGATAGAGCGGTGGGATTGTTGGTGACTGGTGAGCTAAAGCCCGTTAAAAAAAATACCTGCAAAAGACCAGAATACTTAATGCTAAGACCAGAATAATTAATACTAAGTACTCACATACGAGTGAGTGAGTTTACCGGTGGCCCAATCCCCTACCCCCCTAGAAATGCCGCAGTTGAAAAACAATTTGTTACCCCAGGAGGGTACCAACTGCGTTGGAGAATCCCTCTCTGGACGTCCATGCTCAGGAACCCTTGGAACTGAACGTGGACGTCCAGGCTGCCCCTCGTATTCTGGGGAGGGCAAAACTGCGCTCCAATCTGCTCGGGGCAAGAGCAAACACACAAAGGCACCCCCCTCGATATTAAACATGGACTTTTGCAATATCAGGGGATTACACTCCAACCTTAATGCCGTCCATTACCACCTTGAGACGGCAAAGCCGGCTTTGCTCTTTTTAACCGAGACGCAGATATCATCTCCGAGTGACACATCATACCTTGCCTACCCAGGGTATTATCTTGAGCACTCCTTTCTGCCCAAAGCTGGAGTGTGTGTGTATATCAGAGATGATATCAGCTCTCGCCGCCTCAGCAATCTTGAGGTCAGGGACCTCTCAACCTTATGGCTCCGCATAGATTGCGACGACCACCCTCGCGTCTATGCGTGCCTATATAGGTCCCATAGTGGTGACCCTGAGACGGACCGACTCTTGGAGCACCTGCAAGATGCTTCAGATTTTGTGCAGCAGCAGATCCCATCCGCAGAGATCATAATACTTGGCGACTTTAATGCCCACCACGCCGACTGGCTCAATTCCAGTAAAACTGATCATGCGGGGAGATCTGTCTGCAACTTTGCCCTTGCGAACGACTTGACACAACTGGTTACTACGCCTACGCGAATCCCAGATGTGGATGGTCAGAATCCTTCCTTGTTGGACCTCCTGCTGACTTCAAATCCTAACGGCTACCAAATATCCGTAACCGCTCCACTTGGTACATCGGATCATTGCCTTGTTAGGAGTTCTGTGCCACTTACGGCGGTGTTAAGACAGCGTGCTGTCAAATACCGTCGTGTGTGGCACTACAAGTCAGCAGACTGGGATGGGATGCGGTCGTTTTTTGCGTCCTATCCTTGGCGGCACGTGTGCTTCTCGCCGGATGATCCCGACAACACTGCCAACTCTGTTGCCGATGTGGTGATGCAGGGGATGGAACTTTTCATTCCGTCCTCTGTAGTGCCAACCGGCGGCAGATTTCGTCCCTGGTTTGGTTCATCCTCCAAAAAAGCTTCTCGCCGGAAGCAGGAGGCTTACCAATCCTGGGCCAACGCAGTGTCTGCTCGGGATTTAAATACCAGCACATATAAAAAGGAGTACAACCTTGCCTCTAGGTCCCTCAAGAAAGAGATCACTCGGGCAAAGCAACAGCACGTCAATAGAATTGGCAAGAGACTTGAGCGCCTCCCCTCGGGAACCCGTGCATTCTGGTCTCTGGCCAAAGCTATTGAAGGAAATTTCTGCAAGCCAACCCTACCATCCCTACACGTAGGAAATGGATCGTTGGCCCATGACGCAAAAGACAAAGCCGATCTTCTGGGCAAGCTCTTTGCGTCAAACTCGACCCTGGATGACGGGGGGCAGAAACCGCCGACCATACCGCGATGTACGAGCATCATGTCGGATATTCGGTTTCATCAGCGCTCAGTGCGAAAAGCCCTCCTTTCCCTTGATATCCAAAAGTCGAGTGGGCCTGACGGAGTCCCTCCTATTGTGTTGAAAAAGTGTGCTCCAGAGTTGGCTCCGGTCTTGACGCATCTTTTTCGGCTCTCCTATTCCACTGGCATCGTCCCGGCTTCTTGGAAGACAGCCTTGGTGCACCCGATCCCTAAAAAAGGTGACCGCTCAAATCCTTCCAACTACAGACCAATCGCTATAACCTCTCTCTTCTCGAAGATAATGGAGTCCATTATCAATAGCCAGCTTCTTCGATACTTGGACGGCCAGGGATTACTAAGCGACAAACAATACGGGTTCCGTAAGGGTCGCTCGGCTGGTGATCTCTTGGCGTACCTGACTCATCGTTGGGCTCAGGCAATTGAGTCGAAGGGAGAGGCATTGGCTGTTAGTTTGGACATTGCGAAGGCCTTTGATCGGGTTTGGCATAAAGCGCTGCTTTCAAAGCTTCCATCATACGGGCTGCCCGAGAAATTATGTAAGTGGGTCACTAGTTTCTTAGCAGATAGAAGCATAAGGGTCGTAGTTGACGGCGAATGCTCGGAAACTCAATCTGTTGATGCTGGTGTCCCTCAGGGCTGTGTGCTATCGCCTACCCTATTCATACTGCATATCAATGACATGTTACAGACCAACGGCATTCATTGCTATGCGGATGATAGTACAGGTGATGCTGTATATACCGGCTCCCGCAATATTTCTCGGCAAAATGTCATTGAGAGTCGAAACGAACTTGTGTCTAAAATAGAGAATTCATTGGAGAAAGTCTCTGAATGGGGTAGACGTAACTTAGTCCAATTTAACCCCGCCAAGACACAAGTCTGCGCGTTCACCACTAAAAAGTCACCAATGGTCATATATCCTCGTTTCGAGGGCACATCTTTAACCATCTCCCCTAGCATTGAGATACTTGGCGTCAACATATCGAGCGAAGTCCAGTTCCGATATCATCTAGAGGGTAAGGCCAAGTTAGCCTCGAAAAAGCTTGGTGTTCTTAACAGAGCGAGACAGTACTTCAGTCCGGACCAACGCCTACAACTCTACAAGGCGCAGGTTCGGCCTCACATGGAATATTGTTCTCATCTCTGGGCAGGGGCGCCAAAATACCAACTGCTCCCTCTGGATCGTATCCAACGAAGGGCCGCTCGAATTGTTGACTGCCATAGTGTTTCGAACAGCTTGGACCCCTTGGAATTACGCCGAGATGTAGCTTCACTCTGCATCCTCTATCGGTTGTATTACGGGGAGTGCTCTGAGGAATTGTTCGGAATCATACCACCTGCAACTTTTCGCCATCGTCCCACGCGAAAAACATACCATCCTCATCACCTTGATGAGTGGCAGTCTTCCACAGTGCGATTTTCGCGTAACTTTCTGCCGCGCACTGTAAAACTCTGGAACGAACTGTCACCAGCAGTATTTCCGGACCTATATGACCTGCAAACCTTCAAGAAAAGAGCGTATTCCCTCTTAAAAGGCCGGCAACGCACCTGCAGCTCTTCGGATGTTGCGAGTGTCCATGGGCGACGGTAGTTGCTTACCATCAGGTGACCCGTTTGCTCGTTTGCCCCCTTATTTAAAAAAAAAAAAAAAAAAAAAAAAAAAATACGGTTTTGCTCAATCGAGCAATAACGTCGAGCAAAACCCGCGGCTCGGACTTTCGTCCACACATTCAGCATTGCTCGATAGTTTTATTCTAAATCGATATATTTCATTCCATCAATCCGGCTCGATCCGGTTCCATCAATCCTTCGAGCGGCTCAATGCGAGCATTCGAGCTATGAGTTTTGCGGTCCACACAGTAATAATTGTTACTCGATTTGGAGTAAAACTGTCGAGATACTTATGAAGACCACTATAACGCGTTACTCAAAAAAAATTCCTAGAATTTCATACCTCTCGGGCTGATGGTGCGCGTGCGGTTGGCATAAGACTATCTGCCTAATGGTAGAGATAGTCGCCATGGACACACGCAAATCGCAACCCTAGAGCAACACGCATATTATCTTTTCTAGTGTGTGTTTCTGGTTCTTTATGAAATTCATTTGCTCTTGTAGTTACTGAGCAAAATACAATCAGTGATTTCACGCTAGTTTTTGGAGAGCCAGACCATTCTAATATTTTTTTGATTCTGCTCTTTGATGAGAGAAAAAATATGTTATCTAACAAAAAATACTCGCTGTTATTAAGACGTTTGTATGACGCATATTTAACTCGCACACCAGCCCACACCGGTTTCGGTGATGGTGGCCGTTTTCGTTGAAACCAGGCCAGGTACGCAGTGTGTGTGCGCAGTACACAAGAGCACTCTCTATTCGTTTTACTCTCATAACACATTGGTTTGCATGTAAATACACAGCTTGCTATAATCCGCCATCTTGCAGTTCGGTATGAGGCCACTCCTCATGGCGGCTTGGCACGGCCACCTCCCTGCTGTACGAGCCCTGGTCGACGCGGGCGCCTGCCTCAACGCCATCAACAAGGTACTTCAGCTGTTATGTGTTCCTGGTACCATCGAAGAAATTGATTCATAGGCAGATGGCGGGGCTGCGTCATTTGGTCGAGTTATGTCAAACTCATGTCAGTCATGACATGCGAGCTGTCGGCTGCGTTTGACATTTAAAAGCTTTGGTAGAGCCTACTAGTCCGCCATCTGCCTATGGACCAAATTCTCTGATAGTACCTACATAGAAGTAGCTTTTAAAAAAATCGGCCAAGTGCGAGTCGGACTCGCGCACGAAGGGTTCCGTACCGTTATAGAGCAAAAATAGGCCTTGATATGTTTTTTGTATGGGAGCCACCCTTAATTTTTTTTTATTTTATTATTATTTTTAAATATTGAAGTATATACATATTATGATTAAGGCTTTTTTGAAAATATCAAGTGCCTACCTGTTGCTATTATTGACATCGAGCAAAAAAGGCCAAAAAATCACGTTTGTTGTATGGGAGCCCCTTTAATTTTATTTTGTTTTTATAGCGGCAACCACTTTACCTACACCATCTGTGAAAATTTCCGAACTCTAGCTATAGCGGTTCTTTAGATACAGCCTGGAGACAGACAGACGAACAGACAGACGGACGGACAGACAGACGGACAGACAACGAAGTCTCATGAATAGGGTCCCGTTTTCACCCTTTGGGTACGGTCTACGGAACCCTAAAAAAGTGATGTAGATAATGTTCGTTTACGTAGCTGTCAGAGTCATTTGGTTATTTGCTGCCGAATTCATTGAATGCAGTTAAAGACTTGACGAGTTGGTCTTTAGTTTAGATGCCTTTAGTCATTAAACAAGCGATTATGTCCCCTATTTTAAACGCAAAATCAATGCAGGTTCAATCGTTGTTCGGTCCAGTAAAATGAAATGGAAATATCGACATCGTTGGTTTAGCATTTTTTAATATTAATACAATCTTGTTGTTTGCTTGGATTACCTATGTACAGTGGCTGCTGCATTAATGTTGGCTGTTGCAATAAAGTATCAGCATCGCGATTTAAAAATACAAAGCATTTTGATGCTAAAATTTCGTCGTCGTAATTATCGATAGCTATTTGGCTCAAGACTCTAGTGAGCTTTGCCTGAGAGCTGTCGACATGAAGCATCGGCATACTCTCGCAGCATATTCATAGGAGTCGCAAAGGTCGTGATGAAATGGTAGCGCCACATTACACGCTCAGTCAATTGTGTCACAATTTGAAATTCTAATGTCGTTTTGGCACCAAAGGGCTTCTAAATGCTTTTACTATATTGAAAAGTTTGTCAGACGTGTTTACTCGTATAAAAAAATGCCAGGGGCAATAAAATATATGTAGTCACCTCTTTCTCCCATTCTCGAAAACACTCCCGGCCCCATCTAAATTTTCAGTTAAAAGATTTGAAAGGAACCGTAGGGCCTACGGCTAAGTTTAAAGGCGGCCTAGGGCGTAGGCCGTCATTAGATTTTATTTGGCCATGCAAGGTTTTGAGTCCGATTGAAAATAACAGCAGTGCTGAATGCTGATCTGAACTGCTACGGGAACAAGGTTCGGTGGACTCAGAAATGTATCAAATATCAATGTTAACATGTCCAAATAAATTCGTTCGTTGTCTCCATATAATTTAAAATATTTGACTCACAATGCCTATATAATAGCACTTACATTGCTTCCTCATCAGAAACAAAACGACCTCCTGCAATGCGCGTGCGCACGCGGCGCTCGCGACGTAGCTGAGTATGTGATCTCCCTCGGCGCCGCCGTGCAAGTGACGGACGCGTGCGGGGATTCCCCGCTGGCGTTAGCGGCTAAGGCCGGACACACACCAGTCGTGGAACTGCTCCTGGATAAGGGCGCCTACATTGATGCTGTGAACAAGGTACGCATATTAACTCGGAAATGCACCGTATCGCCTCGGCGTCAACCAAAGTGCTTAGTCAAATTAATTCGCCAGCCTCGATGTATGGGATCGCTAATGATGCGTTGCGTCAGATCCCATACATAGCAAAGCGACCTCCTGCACCACTTGTGATCTCCCTCGGCGCCGCCGTACAAGTGACAAACGCGTGCGGGGATTCCCCGTTAGCACTAGCCGCTAAGGAACTGCTGCTGGATAAGTGCGCGTACATCGACGCTATGAACGGCAGTGAGCTGTGTTTACACAGGTGCTGCGATGCGTAGAATTTGAAATCCAATGGATCGCTGCGATCAGAGAGATCAGACAAAGGGAGATATATTTGGCTCTCGTAAACGCGTTTCTCGCATCGTAGATGCGTTTCCAACGGAACTGAGCTAAGCTGCGTTGTGAGGAATGTGTTTCACAAGAATCAATAGAATCGTTGCGTTGAACGTGGTCAGGCAAATGAAGCGTTTCTATTGGTTCTTGTAAAACACATTCCTCGCAACGCAGTAAGTTTTTTTTTTTTTTTTTTTTTTTTTTTTTTTAAAAGAAGGCAGGTCGCTGTAGCCCTGACGTCACTGCGACCCATAAGGATCTATTGTGACTCCTTCGCATTAGAGTATCATCCCCAGCCCAATACTGCTCATAAATTGAACGATGTGGTTGGGGTTGGTGTCACGAATTTCCTCTGTGGATGAGTATTCGTGGCGACCAAGATGCCTGTTTCTGCTCTGTAGTAGAGCAGGACAGTTGAGGAGAAGGTGAATAGGTGTCTCATCCTCCTCCTCACAGAATCTGCAAGTCGTTATGCTACAAATACCCATTCTGTTTAGGTGTTTGTTGAGCTTGCAGTGCCCAGTTAGGCTTCTGGTAAGAATTCTTAATTGGTTCCTACCCAAGGTGAGCACTAATTCTGATAATTTCTTGTTGAAGCCAGGGATTAGTGCCTTGGAGTGTTCAAGGCCAGGGGTCTTAGCCCATTGCTTCCTGCTTAGACTGTGACCCCATTCCTTGAGCACTTGCCTTGTGGTACTGGGAGGTATACCACAGACTGGTTCCGGGCCATATATGAGACTCTCGGCCCCAAGCCTAGCCAGTTCGTCAGCGGTTTCATTGCCGGGGACGTTACTGTGGCCCGGGACCCATACTAGGCGGATGTTGTTGTTCCTGCCCAGCATGTTTAACGTCTCAATGCATTCCAGAACCAATTTAGAGGAAACTTCTGCGGCAGTCAGTGCTTTAAGTGCAGCTTGACTGTCGGAAAAGATAAAAACATTTTTATTAACTAGGGCCATCTCCAGGCTTTCTAGTGAGCAACCGAGAATAGCGAAAACCTCAGCCTGAAACACGGTTGCAAACTCACCCAAACAGGCGAATTTGCCTTTTGGTGGTCTGCCTCCGTAGAATCCGGCTCCCGCACGGTTGTCTTTCCTTGATCCATCCGTGAACCAAACTATATCGCTAGGGCGGACATCGATTGGGATTTCTCTTTCCCAGTCCTCCCTGGAAGGTATAAATACCTGGTATTGCTTCGAAAAGCTATACACCTTAATCATGGCATCTGATGGCATGGCCATGACAGGTGATTCGCAGAGAGACTGTTCTAGCTGTCGAAATGGGGTGGATACCCAATTCGTCCTGCCCGCCGTCCTGGCCCTGAGAGCCACCTTTTTGGCCTCCATCTGAACAAGCAGTGGAAGCGGAGTTAGGTTGATCAGAGCCTCGAGGGAAGCGGTGGGTGTCGACGAGAGTGCCCCCGTGATTATTAGACATGCCAGTCTCTGTACACTGTTTAGACTTTTGTTACAGTTTACTTGTTCAGCCTTTTTATGCCACACTACGCAGCCATAAGTGGTAATCGGCCTCACTACGGCTGTATATAGCCATAGCATTGCCTTCGGCCGGATGCCCCATTTAGAGCTGACAAGCTTCCAACAGGAACCCAGAGCACATCTAGCCTTTTTCGTAACATACTCGATGTGCTTATTCCAAGTGAGTCCTTTGTCTAAGATTACTCCTAAGTATTTGACTTCACTCGCAAACTTAATAGTTTTCCCGAAGAGTGTTGGGGGTCTTAGACCCTCCAACTTCCTCTTTTTGGTGAAAGGTATCAAGACCGTCTTGTCAGCATTTACTGATAGCTTGACCCTTCGGCACCAATCCTCGACGACTCTAAGTGCTGACTGCATCAACCCGGCGACCACCGATGCGCATTTTCCCACCACCATAATCGCCAGGTCGTCAGCGTACCCTTGAGCGTAGTAACCTATGAGGTTCAGTTCCCTTAGTAGCTCATCCACTACCAGGGACCATTCCAGGGGTGACAGCACACCTCCTTGTGGGCAGCCCTGTGTCAGCCTGATTTTGAGTGTCAGGTCCAAAATAGTCGATGAGGCTACCCTATTGTCGAGCGTGGCTTTGATCCATTTTCTAGTGGTTGGATCTATATTCTTTGAAGCCAGGCCATTTATAATAGAGCTGGTTGAAGTGTTGTCGAATGCGCCTTCAATATCAAGGAAGACACATAACGCAATCTCTTTATCTTCAATTGCTCTATCAATTCGATCTACTAAGTCCATTAAGGCCGTCTCGGTAGATTTGCCTTTTTGGTAGGCATGTTGTCTTTCATGCAGCGGCTTTTTAGTGAGATAGGTGTCCCTTATATGTAGGTTGACCACCTTCTCCATTGTTTTAAGCATGAAAGAGGTGAGGCTAATTGGTCTATAAGACTTTGGTAGAGCCTTGTCCCTGTCCCCACTCTTGGGTATGTAGGACACCCTTACCCTTGTCCATGCCAATGGGATATAGCCCCACGCAAAACTTGCTCTGAATATTTTCAGTAGCAGAGGAAGGATAATGTCCTTGCCCTGCTGTAGGAGGGCCGGAAATATATTATCCTCGCCGCCGGTCTTGTAAGGCTTGAAGCTGTCAATTGCCCAAATGACTCGGTCAGGCTTAAAGATCATGGAAGCTCTTCTCCAGTCGTCAACTGATGGTCTCGTTGTAATAGTCGTATGAGAGAAGGCTTCATGATTTTCGAGATGGATACTATTGGGGAAGTGGACTTCGGCTAGTAATCTTAGCGTTTCTTCCGCCGTTTTAGTATAAGTACCATCTGGCCTCTTCAGAGTGCTGGGGTGAGAGTTAGGGGCCTTAGATATGACTTTGTATAGTCTGGAGGTTTGCGAGGTGTTATTCACTTCCTCACAGAACCTTGCCCACGAGCGTCTTTTGGCCTTCCTTAGCTCCCTATTAAACGTCGTCAGGGCGGTTCTGTATGCGTCCCAGTTCCCGTCTCTTTTCGCTCTGTTAAAAAGAGCTCGAGTCTCTTTCCTGAGTTGCGCCAGGGTACCGCTCCACCAAGGTACGTTGCGTTTATTCGACGTTTTCTTAACAGGACAGCTTCTGAGATAAGCATCATTCAAGCTATGCTCCAGCTCTCCCACCGTTAGTTCCAGTTGTTCTACGGTCTTGACAGCTTTGTTGATCGCTGCGAGGTTTATTTGCAATTCCTCTCTGAATACACTCCAGTTTGTGGCCTTTGGATTTCTATAAGTTACCTCTTTTCCAGGCATACTGTCATGTATATCAAACCTAATGTAACAGTGATCGGAGAGTGAGTTATCGTCCGATACATGCCAGTTACAGGCGCGATGTCGTATGGGGCCTGTACATACTGTAATGTCAAGGACCTCCTGTCTCAGTGGGTTGATAAACGTTGGTTTAGTACCCTGATTCAAAGTGTGGAGGTTATTAGTAAGTAAGAAGTCAAATAGTTTCTCACCTCTGGAATTCACGCCGGTGCTGCCCCAACTTGTATGATGTGAGTTGCAATCGCTTCCCAGGATGAGTTGGATGCGCTGATTCCCGACGTATTCTACTACCGGTGATAGCTGCGTTGTGGGGTCCTGAGTGTCTCCAGGAAGGTAGGCGGAGCAAATCATCACTCTGCCCGCAGTACCGCCGGGCTCCTCAATATACGCAGCTACTGTGTCATCTGTACACAAGCAAGAGACACACAAAAATTTCATCCTCTTACTGAAGAGGATGCAGGATCTGGGCCTCTGGCCATGCTGAAAATATAACAAGTTACCTGCCAGTCCAAGGCCCATCACCGTGTTCCCGTTGACCCACGGTTCTTGGATTAAAGCAATATCGAGCGCCTCCCGGATGAACTTCTGACAGAGTAGATCGGTGGCAGCCTTCGCGTGTCGTAAGTTGACTTGTATTACTTTAATCATTTTTTTTTTTTTTTTTTTTTTTTTTTAATATGTGTAGTGTTGCTGTGGAGTGTAGCTGTAGAGTGTTAAAGTGAATGAATCTATGTGGATGTGTGCGTGTGTGTGTTTAGTCTGTGTGGTGCAGATTGGGTAGACGGAGCAGGGGGTTTCGGGCCACCTTGCGACTTGAGTGCTCCTGCGCTAGTGAAGGCAGCTGTGCTGGCCTCCTCACAGCGCAGGCTCCCCCAGAGCCACCGCGTCCGCTTCCACGTCCACCACGGGACTGTCCAGGCCTACCCCTACTCATAGTTGCCCCTTGCAGGGGAACCTGAGGTCTGGGATTGGTCTGAGCAGCCGGGCGTCCGCCTCCCCTGCTGGTGTGAAGGTGCAAGTTTTGTGCTTGCACGGGCTGAGCAGTAACAGTGGCAGTTGATGTGCCGCTGCTGCCAGCTTGGGGCGGCGCCGTGCCTCTATAGCCTATTGGCTTGATAAGAGGTGCTGGCCGTCGCCCTTTATGTGAGGTGTGGGGCTGGGAAGTTGAGCCCAGCGGAGGTGTTGCCGTCACTCCGTCAGACCCTACGGGGTTTGACAGGAGTGCCGGTTTTGGTCCCTTCAAGCGAAGCTGAACCCGGTTGAACCCGAAGTAGAGCTGGAAGTCCCGCTCGGAAAGCAGCTTGACCGCAGATTCGTCGAAGGAAAAGGTAAAAGTTTGACCCTTTCCATCGACTTTCCTGCTGACCACTTTCCAAAGCCGGATTCCCATGCCCCCATTCTGCGAGGTCAGTCGCTTGATGATTCCCACCTCGTCCACCTCTAGGTCAGGAACCCACGCCGTAGCGTAACGGGGCTTGGGCAGCTCCGCCTCGTCAACGACGCGGAGGGCTGCACCATCCCAGGGATGGATCATGTCGATCAGCCGTGCCAGCCACTGCTTAGAGGCAGCGTCGACGCAGGTGAAGACAAGACCACCCGATCTGTGGACGCATCCTATTAGCTTAGGTCCCTCTCCCTCCGGTTGATCGTCGATGACTCGAAGAATACATTTCTTCAATCCCTCGGCGTTCTCCTGTGAGAGAGGGCCCCCGGCATCGAGGATGCCCACACGAATGGCACTCGCCGCCTCGCTGAAACTCGGCTTGGGCGCCTCAGTACTAGTGTGCTTGGCTGCCTTCGTCGGTCTTTCCTGCGAGTTGGCGGTGTCTGACGCAGTAAGCTTAGCTCCGGTGGAAACGCATCCTTACTCTACCTTGTGGTAGAGCTTAAGAGCCCACGAATAATTTTGATTTACGTAAACTTTAGTTCTTTGGGTAAAAATCCTTACCTCGAACTGAACACTACGTCTTCCCCTGGAAAGACGCAGTGTTCAATTTTTGATCTCTTTGGTGGGGCGAGGAGTGAGCAAGGCGGGTGCGCATGGAGACACGCGATTGGTAAATCAGTGATCAGAAGGGTTCTATATATTGGTACATCGTAATCATAGTTCATAGTGGCGCGTTACGGTTGTACGTTTTTGGTAGATATTGTATTGTACAAAAGCTCCAATTACCCCCTCCAGTTTCGCCGAGAGATCTTAAAGTCGCGTGGGCGGTGGGACCTATACTACATTTTATCGATGTATGGACATACTTAAGTGATAAAGAGTATTTTAAATGCTAAATATGACAATTGACTTTTAGCCAGCCTAATTAGCACACAAAATTGTAACTATTTTCAATACAAAGATATCAAAGCGCACGGAGTGCGCGGCCAAGTTCCAGCAGGCCGCGCGCATGCCGTGCACTATTTACACGAACGGTTTCGACGCACTTTTGACTCCCTTGTATCTCAGTGCCTATTGCGAGAGCAAAGATAAAATTTTACCTACCTAATTATATACTAGTACTTACGCAATATACCAAATTTCATACATATAGATTTGTTAGATCCTGAAATATTTCCTTGTAAAAATAGCTAATTTTGGCACTGACTCACTGACCGATAATCAAAATTCCTAGGCCACTTCCAGTTGTCGTAGCGTTATGAAATTTGGCACACAGGTTGTTTGTTATATGTAGATTAACAAAAAATTAAGAAATTTGAGAAATTGGTCAAGCGTGAGTCGGCTCATCTATGAATTTGAGATAAAAATCGGTAATCAAAACCTCTAGGCCACTTCCAGTTGTCGTAGCGTTATGAAATTTGGCACACAGGTTGTTTGTTATAATTATGTAGATTAACAAAAAATTAAGAAATTTGAGAAATTGGTCAAGCGTGAGTCGGCTCATCTATGAATTTGAGATAAAAATCGGTAATCAAAACCTCTAGGCCACTTCCAGTTGTCGTAGCGTTATGAAATTTGGCACACAGGTTGTTTGTTATATGTAGATTAACAAAAAATTAAGAAATTTGAGAAATTGGTCAAGCGTGAGTCGGCTCATCTATGAATTTGAGATAAAAATCGGTAATCAAAACCTCTAGGCCACTTCCAGTTGTCGTAGCGTTATGAAATTTGGCACACAGGTTGTTTGTTATATGTAGATTAACAAAAAATTAAGAAATTTGAGTAATTGGTCAAGCGTGAGTCGGCTCATCTATGAATTTGAGATAAAAATTAATATGTACAAGTAAATACACTGAAATAAGATGAGGAGGAAAGAAACAAATTGGTATGATTCCTTAAAAAAAGTATTGAAATCTCACCAAAAACATACCTGTTAAAACGGGGCCAAGTTCCTATTCACTAATTGTTCGCCTTAAAAAAGAGTTGAAATCCAATTCAATGCCAAGTTTAGATGCACTTCCAAATCGATCATAATCATCTTCATCAACAGCCTGATCCTAAATACTTCTAAATTTGAACTTGGCAGGTATTCATGCTAGTAGCACTTGATAATGTATAATTTTTAAATTTAAATATAAGATATCTATGTGATTAAATTAACCTGCCAAGTTCAAATTTAGAAGTATTTAGGATCAGGCTGTTGATGAAGATGATTATGATCGATTTGGAAGTGCATCTAAACTTGGCATTGAATTGGATTTCAACTCTTTTTTAAGGCGAACAATTAGTGAATAGGAACTTGGCCCCGTTTTAACAGGTATGTTTTTGGTGAGATAATATTATACAATAGACACTGGCCTTTTTTTTTTCTTTTTTTTCCGGAGGGGGAAATGCATTACGCATACCACCCAGGCGCAGGGGGCGACCCGAGCGGTGATGTGGGACTCCCGTAGCTAATGAGACCACGGTATACCCACTAAACCCCCCCCCCCCCCATCTTCCGCCACGCCGCCTTTTGACGGGGCCACGGGAACGATACACACATCCGCGACCCCGCCAGCGGTCCGAAGACTCCACGATGGGCGCACAACACGTGCGCCCTCCTCCTCGGCCCCCACCAGGGCTGTAGCAGACGCCCCCCGAGTCTGCTACTTGGAGGCCATGTGGCAGATCAGGTCTGTGGCTCTGCCACCGACCACACCTCGGCCGCAGAGGATAGGGCAAGCGGCGCACCGCAATACCTACTTGCCTCTTCCTCTGCGGCCCCACCTCGGTGCGCATCCGCATATGCGGACTCCTCCAGTCCGCTGGGAGCGCCCTCCTCGGGCCAGGCGGCGACACCGGCCGGCCCTGGTTGCCTCTTTGCTTCACCGCGGTTGTCCAAGCCGCGGTTACTAGAGCCCCACCGCCACGACAAGGCGAGCAACCATCGGGGGGACAATAGACACTGGCCTATGCCAGTGTCTATTAAGCCGCTATAGTACGTCGCATTTTGAATCGGGCCGCCATTTCGACCAGTTAAATTGTTTTTTTTATGTATTTTGTGATTCGTTAATTTTATTATCCGACCCGGAATAACCTTGCTATTTCCGGGTCAATCAATTCTCGTATCTTTCGGGGTTTCAATTATTTCCCACCCACGCGCTAACAAAATTTAATGTTTTAATAGAAATTACTTTTTGTGTACACGTTTTAAATATTTTATAGAATAAATAAGTTGCTTTTCTCCTCTGCTACGGGTAAGTTTTAGTTGCAACCCACTGGAACGCTGTTTTATGGGATGAAAAATTTCACGGCACGTGCTTTGATATTTCTGACAGCCCGCTCTCAATCGTTGGTCAACCTTTCTCCATAGTGATGGCAATATATTATGGTTGCTGTAACAAAAATCTCACCAAAAACATACCTGTTAAAACGGGGCCAAGTTCCTATTCACTAATTGTTCGCCTTAAAAAAGAGTTGAAATCCAATTCAATGCCAAGTTTAGATGCACTTCCAAATCGATCATAATCATCTTCATCAACAGCCTGATCCTAAATACTTCTAAATTTGAACTTGGCAGGTTAATTTAATCACATAGATATCTTATATTTAAATTTAAAAATTATACATTATCAAGTGCTACTAGCATGAATACCTGCCAAGTTCAAATTTAGAAGTATTTAGGATCAGGCTGTTGATGAAGATGATTATGATCGATTTGGAAGTGCATCTAAACTTGGCATTGAATTGGATTTCAACTCTTTTTTAAGGCGAACAATTAGTGAATAGGAACTTGGCCCCGTTTTAACAGGTATGTTTTTGGTGAGATTTCAATACTTTTTTTAAGGAATCATACCAATTTGTTTCTTTCCTCCTCATCTCATTTCAGTGTATTTACTTGTACATATTAATTTTTATCTCAAATTCATAGATGAGCCGACTCACGCTTGACCAATTACTCAAATTTCTTAATTTTTTGTTAATCTACATATAACAAACAACCTGTGTGCCAAATTTCATAACGCTACGACAACTGGAAGTGGCCTAGGATTACCGATTTTTATCTCAAATTCATAGATGAGCCGACTCACGCTTGACCAATTTCTCAAATTTCTTAATTTTTTGTTAATCTACATATAACAAACAACCTGTGTGCCAAATTTCATAACGCTACGACAACTGGAAGTGGCCTAGAGGTTTTGATTACCGATTTTTATCTCAAATTCATAGATGAGCCGACTCACGCTTGACCAATTTCTCAAATTTCTTAATTTTTTGTTAATCTACATATAACAAACAACCTGTGTGCCAAATTTCATAACGCTACGACAACTGGAAGTGGCCTAGAGGTTTTGATTACCGATTTTTATCTCAAATTCATAGATGAGCATACTCACGCTTGACCAATTTCTCGAATTTCTTAATTTTTTGTTAATCTACATATAACAAACAACCTGTGTGCCAAATTTCATAACGCTACGACAACTGGAAGTGGCCTAGAGGTTTTGAAGCCGACTCACGCTTGACCAATTTCTCAAATTTCTTAATTTTTTGTTAATCTACATATAACAAACAACCTGTGTGCCAAATTTCATAACGCTACGACAGCTGGAAGTGGCCTAGAGGTTTTGATTACCGATTTTTATCTCAAATTCATAGATGAGCCGGCTCACGCTTGACCAATTTCTCGAATTTCTTAATTTTTTGTTAATCTACATATAACAAACAACCTGTGTGCCAAATTTCATAACGCTACGACAACTGGAAGTGGCCTAGAGGTTTTGAAGCCGACTCACGCTTGACCAATTTCTCAAATTTCTTAATTTTTTGTTAATCTACATATAACAAACAACCTGTGTGCCAAATTTCATAACGCTACGACAACTGGAAGTGGCCTAGAGGTTTTGATTACCGATTTTTATCTCAAATTCATAGATGAGCCGACTCACGCTTGACCAATTTCTCAAATTTCTTAATTTTTTGTTAATCTACATATAACAAACAACCTGTGTGCCAAATTTCATAACGCTACGACAACTGGAAGTGGCCTAGGAATTTTGATTATCGGTCAGTGAGTCAGTGCCAAAATTAGCTATTTTTACAAGGAAATATTTCAGGATCTAACAAATCTATATGTATGAAATTTGGTATATTGCGTAAGTACTAGTATATAATTAGGTAGGTAAAATTTTATCTTTGCTCTCGCAATAGGCACTGAGATACAAGGGAGTCAAAAGTGCGTCGAAACCGTTCGTGTAAATAGTGCACGGCATGCGCGCGGCCTGCTGGAACTTGGCCGCGCACTCCGTGCGCTTTGATATATCTTTGTGACTATACAAAAGCTGTAAAAGTTTCTTTGTATTCTAGACAAGGGAGGTCGCGAAGCCCTATCTCGATCTGGTGCTTTATTGTGACAAACAATATTCTTTATACGCCATACAGGAAAAGGTTCTACGAAAGGTCCTATCACAATAATGGGGTTTCAATGATATTGTAACGTGAAAAGATAACATACGATGTTTATATCGGACACGATATCGTGGTGTCGTATCATGAACACAACAGGCCCCGTCAAAGTGCATACGCCTAACGCCAGTTTGAAAACGAAGTTAAATGTCAAAATTACGCACAGCAACCATGATACTTAGCGATGCATATTGCCAAATACCACACATATTTCATCAATTGATACAAAATCATACCCCCTCTTTTGTCCCCTAAGAGGGGTGGGGGGAAAAATTTTATACACCAGGTGCTAAGTTGGAAAACACAGTAGAACGAAGTACAATGAAGTAAGTCCATTAAAGAAAAAAGTTTGCTACAAAACCTGACCCCCTCTTTGGTTAGAGGGGTAGGGGGGGTGTTTATTTTTAGATGTTGAGTTAGATGAAGACAAATATATCTGCGAAAACTGCATTCAAATCGGATCAGTAGTTTTCGTGTGATAGTGGAACAAACATACAGACACAAAAAACTAACCCCATTTTTAGCGTCTGTAGCGATGTAATGACACCCCGCTTATTATTTTTTGAATATCTTTAATGTACAGAATTCACATTTCTACAGTTTTATTATATGTATAGATGTATACATACGAGTATGTTGAAGTTTAATCATCATAATAATATGTCTCTGATCGCGGCCGGTGTTTGTCGTGCTACGCATACTCTGCTACGAAGTTTCGTAGCATAAAGCTACGTCATTTTTGGGCCCTTGGCTTTTAGATATTTTTCCTCCGTACTTATCAGAGACCATATGTCTGGTCTCTGGTACTATTAAAAATATTAACACAATAAATAAATTTACTGAGTGTACACGTGTCACGCTTAAGATTCCCTAATATAGTTTACACTAATTATAAACAGGAACTAGCAAGTAAAAAAAGATTTTATTCTATACTTATAGATGACCCATCTTCGTATCACTTATCGTGATTTTCTACCCTATAAACCTTCCCAGACTTCCACGAATATTTCATGACTAAAATTAGGAAAATCGGTTCAGCCGTTTTCGAGTTTTAGCGGGACTAACAAGATTTAAAAATATTTTTTATTTATATAGAATATAGATAAAGTTTTAAGTTAATACTTTAAATTAATTAACAATAGTAGCACCTTTAAAATATAATTCATATATTTCTTTCGATTTTAGAGTCTCAATTATCGCAACCCTGCGGAACCATACATTTTGTCATTATGTTCTTTAGTTTTCTTTTTAACTGTTCCATCCGTATTAACCAGAGAGTTTTCTACCATAATAATTATTTGATGAAAGTAAACAATGTAATATGTTTTTTGTCAGCAAAGTACCATGATTATTGTCCACGTGTCCGTACAATATAATTTTAAAAGCATTGTTATTTTTTCTTCGATAAACTTGTTACCAAGTTTTTATATATTATACATACTTCATACATGATAACTGAATTTACAGACCCTCAGGAGTTAGAAAAACATACCCTTTGAGAGTTACCCAAATGGAAATCCAACGCGTGTTAAAATTGATAGAATAAAATATATAAAAGTATTTCATGACACAAAAAATAAACGAATAATTGGCTGGGATACTAAAACAACATTCGCAAATCCTACACGTTTTGATTTCTAAGTTTACTGTCCAAAGTATCGACCATCGAAAGTAGTTAGGACACAGAATAGACAAGTTAGACTAATGAATTTGTGCCTAACCACTCTAACCAGTACTTATGCTTCGTTCAAACCTACGTGACCAACGCGAAAGCGAAGCGGAGCGTCAAGTTGTCAAATGTTGTCAAATGTGTTTTTTGAATACAAAACACACATTTGACAACTTGACGCTCCGCTTCGCTTTCGCGTTGGTCGCGTAGGTTTGGCCTAAGCTTTATCTGTTAATCTGTTAATATAAATAAAAATGCTTTTACAAAATATAGTTTTCGTAACTTCATCAATGCGGATTCGAGAACCGTAAATTTTTTCGCGATAAACTATAACATACCTTTTCCCAGGAGTCAAAGTATACCCACAACACTTTTCAACATTTTAAGCATGACAGACTGACACATTCTCATAACATTAGTAAGTATGGATTATAGGGCATATGTCAAAGCACAGCCTACAGGTAATGACCTAATTAGTCTGTATATGGACTAACTGAGTTGCTGGGCGACCTAGTTCACAACAGGTTAATATTGAATGCGGTTAAAAATTTGCCAATTTAAAATTCTAGACTATTCTGAGCTCGGAAGTTATGTTTGTTGTTAATGTTGTTTTTATAGCTCGTTTATAGCTTCTTTTGAAATTATGGTACCTACGGTTAAATTAATTTTAAACTTTAGTTACATTGTTCAATGTTCATGGATAAAATTTAGTAATCTTTGGATTTGTTTAACGAGTTTTCAAACAGTAACTTCTTTATCGTGGATGTTTTGATGTTCCCTTGATTCCGATTTCCGGTAATGTCGGTGCTCTTGGTATACCTACTTACCAATGAGTTTTAGTGGGTAGGGCTACGTGATACGTCCACAGCTGCCTACATATATTGCTTCAGGAGTCCCTAATTTCCATTGCAAATTATAGCTAGAGCTCTATTGCTATAGTAACTAGTTAACAGCCAACAAAAGACCTAATCTATTTTACCGCGAATTTACTCGTAAAATCTTATCGCGAAATTATAGGAGGTTATTTTGTTTATAGGGTGAACTGCCTCCTTATACCACTCACCTTGTTCACTGCCTCCTTATACCAACCATTTAACAGTATAATATATTGTACCAAGCACAAACTCCATGTCGCTGGCCGCTGCGATGTGATTTCTGTGAATTCTGTCGGATTCTGCCGCTTCAGTAAATCTATACTACATTTGTTAGGTTAAATTACATTTCCCTGGAGTTACAGCTACTTCATGGTGGTCACATATAAACGAGGCGTAATTCGGCGTAATACACAAAATATGCCGTGCAAATATCAAAATATTATTACGGCGGTGTGACGACGATGCTTGACTTCTTAATTTTATATCGCCAATTATACATTGCGCGCCTAGTCTTGTCTCGTTTCTATGTGGTTGACCCTAAAAGTGCTCTATGAAAAATGTATGAAAAACAATACCTATACGTCATGATCGCATCGTAAGCATAACAAAACATTAACTGGAAAATGACTTCTGCCAGCTCATGTTATCCTAGTAACCTCGCCGTTATAACTGGATTCTCAGTTAGCTTTAGCGTGTTAATTTAACAATTGCTATTTGCTGGTGAATTGCACCAGAAGCGCAGTTAAAGTTAAGGTTAAAGTAATCGTCAAATATGGCGACTTTTGCTAGGGATTTGACAGTTCATTTCACATTTTGTTAAGGTTAAAGTTAAAGTTATAGTCAAAGTAGGTTGATGCAACTCACTCTTAGATGACGATAGCAACTCCGTTGCGCTAAATTTCTTCTATCACGTGGAAACCGTACATTTTTCCGGAATGATCTTCTTTCCTGGGAGTTGGGACTTAAAGTATCTCCATATTCGCTTCAGCAAAGTCGCTTCAGTGGTTTAGGCGTGAAAAGGTAACAGACAGACAGACAAAATTTCGCATTTATAATATTTGTATGGAAGTATAGATGTGCAAACCATGAATGAAGTAAAAACTTCAGTCAGAATGGAAAATAGACCGTAGAAAGGAAAGGTCGATATTGTGTAACTGTTCTACTAACGTACATCTCTCAAACTCTCTATTTAGTAATAACTGTCCCGGCAAATGTTGTTTTGCCATAATTATAAAGTATTTCTTCATCAGTTGATACAAAATCTACCCCCTCTTTGGTCCCCTTAGAGGGGTGGGGGGAAAAATTTTATACACCAGATGTTAAGTTGGAAAACGTAGTAAATACTAAATAATATGAAGTAAGTCCATTAAAGAAAAAAGTTTGATACAAAATCTGATCCCCTCTTTAGTCCCTTTAGGGGGGTGGGGGGAAAAATTTGATACACCAGATGTTAAATTGAAAGATGACAAATATATCTGCGAAAACCGCATTCAAATCGGATCAGTAGCTTTCGTGTGATGCTGGAACAAACATACAGACAGACAGACAGACAAAAAACTAACCACATTTTTGGCTTCTATAGCGATGTAGACTTTTAATATCTTAGAATTTTCGTTTCTACAGTTTTATCCTGGTTTTACTATAATATAATAATATTATGTATAGATTTTCTCTCATTCCTCTACGGACTTTATAAGTTTATAGTTTCTAGCTACTCTTTGTTTTTGGTACACAGTAAATACTGCTCGATCACATCATAAACCAAGCATACTAGAGTAATAAACAACAATTATTTATGTTTCAAAGCCAGTCGTAAATTCTTGGGTTCAACATCTTACCATTCAAAACCACAGGCTGTCAAGAACCTAAAGTTTACTTTAGCTGCTTTGTGCTATTTCTGAAAAGGCGAGTTACAGCGAAAGGTACATTGTTTACAAGACACATATCACACATTAAGGCCCACTTGCGCCAATCTGGGTTAAAGTTAACTCTGAGTTAAACATCATGTCATATCTGTCACTCACCAAGTCAGTGATAGAGATGACATGATGTTTAACTCAGAGTTAACTTTAACCCAGATTGGCGCAAGTGGGCCTAAGAGTGGGTTGCACCGGCGTACTTTAACTATAACTTTAACTTTAACCATAACAAAATGTGAATTAATGAACTGCCAAATCCCTAGCAAAAGTCGCCATATTTGACGATAAACTTAACCTTTAACTACGCTTCTGATGCAATTCACCCTAAAACAGTTTAATAATTATTTAACGCTTGCTTTGTTGACGGCTTGGCTAGAAGCATTGTTTTTGGCTGAATTAATTGCTTACGAGTATTAATATGTTGATAGATTGATAAATATAATTACTATTTTTAGCTAGCTTTATCACCGTACCTTTAATGAGAATTTATGACAAAATTCACAAAAGCTTATGGCCGTACTTTTAATGATAATATTTTAATTTAATTTTTATGGTTCCGTACACAAAGGGTAAAAACGGGACCCTATTACTGAGACTTCGATGGCTGTCCGTCTGTCCGTCTGTCTGCAGGCTGTAACTCAAGAACAGGGACCAGCTAAGCCGGGTAGGTTTCCAGCCTAACCCGGAGCCCCAATTGCATAGAAATTTGGAAATTCGCATAATGACGCCTCCACATTCCCGATGCTGAACAGAAAATAGCTCATTATCTTCGTTACTCTATGGCTTAGCGAGCGTATGCCTCGAAGCTGCTTTCCTTGCCTTTAAACCCTACGGAACTCCCACTGCAGGCCATGACGTCCACTCTGGAACGAGGATGAGCAACTTGGCGAAGACCTTCGTAACCAGCTGCCACGATAGATCTCCCCGCTAGGGTAGTAGTTGCCGCCTAGGAGACCGAAAAAGAATCAAATAATTCCTATTCCTTATTATAGTGCCGTCTCCAGACTTAGCCTAAGCCTCAACTATTTCTGTGCTCAATCTTCATGCTTTTGAAGTCGGTACCAGCTTACCTTAGCGTAAGTTCTATGTCATGGATCTCAGAACTTTTCCGGGCTGGTAGCGACTTCAAAAGTACCTACGAAGATTGAGTACAGAAATAGAACTTGAGGTTTAGGCTTACTCTGAAGACGGCCCTATAATAAGGAATAGGAATTATTTGATTCTTTTTAGATTATTTTTAAGAATACTTATTACTTTTGTTTTTATTGAAGTAGAACTTCTATACGCACACGCCACACTTGACTTGGGGAGTAAGCTGGTAAGGCCGGTATAAATAGTCAGCACTCAAGATGCATCTCGGTCTCAAGACACGGTTCAGGCTCTGTGATTGGTTGGCTGTCAAAATTTGGACCAATCACAGAGCCGAACCGCATCTTGAGATCGAGATGCATCTTGAGTACTATTTATACCGGCCCGAGAACGTTACAAAAGTGTGATTGAACGAGGCGAACGGAGATGTGCGTGCGCGATGTATATAATGTAATATAAGTATACCTTATTATTATACGATAAACATACCTACATATACATAGATGGAGCTCAAGAAGTTTTACTTCAGCGGGCGCCTAGACCAAAAATAATATTGAATAATACCTATAACTTAATACGTAATATTATTGACCGTTTAGGGTTGATCTTGAACATCGCACGCTTTCAATCATAATTGTCAAAAATAAGCTGTTCAATAAAATTGAAGCACGATATTGACAATAAAATTGCTCGTCTAGGCGGCCGGTAAGTTGTGTGGTTAGCACAGTCATTTTTTATCAAATCTTGGTTGACATTTCAATTTGGAAAAATATTTGAAAAATTGGAAAAATATTTGAAATTTTTCATTTTTTCTTTTCTTTTCTTTCTGAAAATTTTCCATTACCCATCTGTACGTACGTTCTCAATAATCTGTCAGCTTTTCTGTAATATCCGTTCTCCGATAATTCCGTCACGGATTACGTTACATCTGATCAGTTGATCGACTTGTTGCCAGATCTACGAGTATATTCAACTGATCGACTATAGTCAAAGAATAAATACACTTGCTATAGTCACTTGTTGCTAGATCTGGTTGATCATCTAATTACCAAATCTAAACTCAGTTGATCAACTAGTTGTCAGAGCCATATTCAGTTTATCAACTAATTACTCTAATCATGTCGTACGATGTTCGGCCAGGCTAAATTATGATTAACTAAATAATGTATCCAGGGGCTTATATCAAAATCTTCATAATTAATGAAATTATTGTCTATATTCTATTGTCATGTGTTTCAAATAAACGTAATTAATTGTAGATACTAGGGAGTAGGGAGATGCTAAAAGTACTATGCTTTGAATTTTTATGATTAATTGGTATTACTTTGCAAGCTAATATCATGAGTATTCATGAATAATAAACAAAAATAGGTAATTAAAAACGAGGAAAGAATTGTTGATATACTGAAGATTATTGCTGTATTTTTATTACAACTTTGTAGCTTTCAAATTATGAGTTTATAAGGCTCTAAATACGGTACATTACATCTCCGTGGGGGGAGGGCCTTAAAATGTAAGGTTGCTAGAAATTAATTTATTCTAGTGTAGGTACAAGGTTTAGGTAAATTCTTTATCCCTTTAGGTATTCGTGGAACTTATCTGTATTCTGTAGAGCTCAGGGCTATTGAAATGCTTTTGTAAAATAAACTCACCTTTATATTATAGAAGCCATTATCTCGCTATGGATCTCTTTTGCAATTCAAAGTTATCGACCTCACAGCACTTTGTTGGATTTACATTTTGATCTAGGGTCGTGGAAAAATGTTATTTTAAAATATTATTTTATATTCAATTAATAAGTATAAGATTTTATGTACATAATATGTGTAACTTTCTTTTTTGGTATAACTATAAAAGAAAATATTATATGTTCAACATCAAGTAATACGAGTACGGAGTAGGTTTTAACTTTTATCCTACAAAAAGATGAATTTACGTATACTTAATGAACCTAATACCCTCAGAATAGGAAAATAATACCTATAGTATAATAATTGACTATTCGCTTTTGGAAGAAAATTTTTTTCTGTAGAAAACATCGTCTAATTAATGGCTTTATAACCGTTAATTGGGTGGTATAGCTTATTTTTGACAGTAGTAGGTAATAGGTATGCACGTTCGATATTTTCACAATATTATTCTCTATTCTCTACACAGATCGGTCGAACATCCCTGCACATGGCGTGCGAAGGAGGCCACTGCGAGACAGCTGCTCTCCTGGTAGCGAAAGGCGCGGCGCGCGAGGCACGTGACAACTCCGGCCGCACGCCCCTCCACCAAGCCGCGGTTCACCGACACACGGAGCTCGTGAAAGTACTCCTCGACGCGGGCTGCGACGTCGACGCCACAGACAATGTGAGTTTATGCTCGCCTGGTACTTTGTGTTGCGAGCGTGACGTTGCTCATGGGACGAGTTGTTGCCAAACTTCTCTGAGGAATGAAAATTTTACTAAGCATAATAAGCATACGAAATTAATGAGAAATAAACAATAACTAATGCTTTTAGATATAATTATTATTGTTTATGTTAACAAGAAGCAATTTGCACCAATGAAATATTATAATTTATAACAAATCTTGCAAAAAAGAAGAATAAGAATAAGAATCGCTAATAAAATTAATAATTTATAGTGCTCTGTTCTATTGTAACTTAAAAAATGTAACTAATTACAAATAATGGTAAACCATACCCATACCACCCCATACCAAATAAGAACACCCAACTAAACATGACTAATGCCATTCACAAATCAACCAATCAATGCTTAGGGGACGCTTAGGAGTTAGGAGACGCTTAAGTGTCCCCTAGCGGTTGGTGAAAACGGGCGTAGATGCTACCAGGAGCGCAGAAACATGTAGGATATCTTCGCAGAACGGAGTAACGGCTCTACAGATGGCGTGCGCGCAGGGATGCCGAGGCATCGTAGAGCACTTACTAGCACACGGCGCCGACGTCCATTTACAGAATAATGTAAGTAAAACGACTATTAACTTTTAATATAGCCTTAATACCAAAGAAATAAGGTTTACTCTCAAGAAATTCAGAGGTAAAATAAGTTAGAATGGTCTTTATGTAGATATCGTAATTGAGGCAATATTTCAGCTTTATTGGTAGGCATTTGTCATGTAACGTCTCTATACCTACTCTCTACAATTGTTGATGTGAAATAAAATAATATATTGGGTAGCCAAATTTTCCTTTTGAATGTTTGTCTTTTTCATTTTATGCTGCCTCTCAACGTTGGCCACATGATTGGAGAAGTAGAGCAAATGAAATGATCGTCGTTAATGCTAGAGTCTGAGTCAGGTTTTCAATTATTATAGTGGAAATTATGATTAAACTCCCACACCGGTTTCGGTGATATGGCCGGTTTCATCAAAACCATGCCATTTAAGCAGGAGTCATTTTAGAGTGCCCACTGCCCAAGTGTGTGCGCAGTACACAAGATCACTCTCGATTCCATTTACTCTCATAACCTAGTGAGACGGCAAACCGACACGACTGGCGAGAGATCAGGTGCAGAACCGATTTTTTACATGCCCATCTGACGCATGGATCATCTTGTCAGACAATCAGTTGATCAGCCTACATTGTCCTAACTCCTAACCAAACTTGGAAATAACATGTTTCAAACGCGGGAATCGAACCCACGACCTCCGAGTCTTCTCTTGACTCGGAGAGCGTGCGCGTGGGTTATGGCTTATTTATACAGCATGACTGGTGAGACATGTTCAATATTCGAGGACGTGATATTTGGCTATTATATTAGTTGAAAAAAAAAAATAATATAAAAAAATAATATCAATTGATCACTGAGTAAATGTAGCTTAAAGTTAAATAATTATTTACCCAACGCATGGACACCGCGCGCGGAAGTAGCGCGCGGCGCGCGGGGCGGGGTGAGCCGCGCCCGGCCGCATAGTAATTTACTAAGTGTCCATGATTCATTTGTTTAAAGGGAAACTTGGTCAAAAATTAAGTACCTAATTTTATTACATAATATTAATGAGAATCGAGTACTGAATACTCTCCTTAATTATTCGGTATTGACTCACCAGTCATGCTGTATAATATAAATAAGGTAGTATTTATATAATTCGTTAAATCCAGATTCGCAGATGTATAAGTATTAAGTATACTTTACTTATACCTAATTATTAATTTATAATAATAAATAAATTTGAAATAATAAAATATGTAAGTACTTCAATATAATATTAATTTATATTTGTTCCTTTGTGTATTGAGATTTGAGTGGCTACTATAACAGTCTCTAGATCATTATTTACGTAATTATTCTGTATCTGTATTATACACAAAACATTCTCATTACCACAGAATATAATATAGTACTGTCATTACTCTGTTGAGTTCTTAATAATATTCATTATTCAGGTGATATCAAAGAAACAATTTTTAGGTTTTACCTTGAGAAAATAATTATTAAGATAATTAGCAATTTCTTTTGGCCACTTATTTTTTGACACTCAATTATTATTTATATTTTTTTACAAAAAGAAACTCCTTTAAACCCTCGATCACAAATTCTTGGAAAACTTCTTTTGTTATCCGCTATCGCGGTCGCATGCGACCGCTTGGGGCTTGAAAGGTTAAATGGAAGAAAGTAGAGCAATTTTGTAGTACCTACTCACTAACACAGTAGTCTGTCTCTGTAGACTTCGAATCTCTGAAGTCTGAACTGACTTTGATATGACTCAGATCAGTGATATTATGTTATGTTCCCAACCCTAGTAGGTACATAATACCTCTCTGACTCAGATATAAAATATGATTATGAAGGCCACATAATAATATGCTGGCGGTCTATACAGAAATGTACTTTCACAGGATTTGATCTTTTCACTAATTTGCTACAGGATCATAAATTTATAAGGGTTTATACCTCTGTTTGGTACCTCTTCAAACCCAAATCGTTGAACCGATTTTGCTGAAATTTGGTATGGAGATACTTTGAGTCCCGGGAAAGGACATAAGTACCTATAAGACACCGTCCCGGAAAAATGTACGGTTCCCAACGATAAACGAAATTTTGCACAACGGAGTTGCAGGCATTGCATCTAGTAAATTAGATAAACGCTCGCGCCAGTAAGAAAAAACTCAGAAAAGGAGCAATAGATGACGCGAAAATATTAAACCCGAGTTCAGGTTATAGTGAAAACAAGATTTTCCATAACACATGCAGAAATAAGAAGTTAAACATAATTTTAGCTCTGGGTCACAATTTCTTGGAACTAAGAGCTTGAAGAGAGTAATCCCCTAATACAAAGAGGTTTACGTTTTCCTCAAATATCTTCACCTTCGAGATTTCTACTCTGGAATTCCTTCCACGATATAATGGATTTGTGAAGAGTTTTATCGAATAAAAGAAACTAACGTAATTGTAGTCCAAGTTATAGGAAATCTAAAATAAACATACACTTAAAAACGTTACATTATTTTTTTACCTGGATGATAATTGATATTAAAGCTAAACCTCATAATATCTATCGACGCTTCACACCACGTCAGTCTGGCCCCGTGCTAAGTACCTGAAGGACTTGTGTTACAGGTACCAGACAACGGAAATTATATTTAATACTTTTATACTATACAATATACATATTATATTATGTATTTAAGATTTTTATTATTTATTTAAGATACACACAAGAAATCACACAAGAGATAAGATATTTAATACACATCCATGACCCAACTTTTTTGTTCCGTCGGCGGGATTCGAACCCACGACCCCCGGCTTGAGCTACCAACAGCCCACCAACTGAGCCACAGAGGTCGTCGTTCTTAATAAACATTGTTAAAATCTGGTAACATTGTTAAATCCAGGCAAATTAATTAACAAAGCGCAGTACAGCTTTAGTACGGCTCGCAGCTGTATGCTACAGGTTTATTTATTTTACTCATTTGTTGACTCACCCGAGCGGTCACTGATATGCCTTGGGAAATGTCCGTATAATTACAAAATGTAAATGTGAGCATATTTTCTCAGCAAAATTAGCCATGTTCAGGAAATATTTATTTTATAAGGATAACTTGTACATATTACGTTCATACATTCTTAAGAGCTAGAGAAATGAAAAACAAGTCTTTGTAAGATCTATTGCTGTCTCCCTAACCTCAAGCCTTCTCCCGCAGAGCGCGATAGAGATACAAATACGGCTTGAAATGAAAAATTCTGAACAGAAAATCAACCATTCGTTGTCCCCTTCTCCAAAACTTAACCGATTTATGTACTTTTTAGGGTTCCGTAGTCAACAAGGAACCCTTATAGTTTCGGTCTGTCCGTCCGTCTGTCCGTCTGTCTGTCTGTCTGTCTGTCCGTCCGCGGTTTTGCTCAGAGACTATAGGACCTACAAAGCCGTAATACATAACAAAATGGTACATAACATAATTATTTCAAAAATATTTTTTTATGGTACCTCCCCTACACATCAAGCGCGGTTGAATTTTTTTTTCGCGCCCACGTTATTGAGTAATAGTCGATCAACTAAAAAAAATGTATTCGGCGAAGTATAAAAGAACTTTTCGTTCAAATTCCTTTGAAAGTAACTGAGATGATGTTGTTAGTAGTGTAAAACATGTTATAAATGTACATTCATTGACCATACAAAAATTTTCAAAATCTAGCGGTACTACGGAACCCTACATTGCGCGTGGCCCGACACGCACTTGTTCGGTTTTTTTCATTATAGATTAATGAAAAGCTTGAGCTGTGTTCCTATGTTTTTTTGTATAATCCAGCCAAATTTTCTGGATGTTTAAACACAGCGGAAAATCTGGCCATTTTTTGGGTTTTTGAACGTTCATATTTTTTTAATAATTAAATTATGAAAAAAAAGAAAACATAGGGACATGCTAATGTAGTGGCCATAGATTGATTTAGAAAAAAATTTATAACTCTACCGGCATTATCCAGGGAGTAAACAGGGGACAACGTTTGTATGGGAAAACGGCCCCAGTGAAAGAAACCAACGAAAACGTAATTATTAATAATAATATGTAGATTGTAGAGCCTTCTTTTTGTAAATACATAATTCTAACTTTGTGTATTTGTAAGTTCTTGTAATTGTAAGTTCAAAGCCAACTAACATCTGAGATTTCAGCCATACATCTGTTTTGTGTAGACATAACTTTAACTATGTAAAGACTAGGTATGTAGAGAGTAGAGACTTAGAGAGTCTAGATAGAAACTAACTCTAAGTAGGACGTACGGCGTACCCTGCACCTTTTTAACCGACTTCAAAAAAAAGGAGGTTATCAATTCGACGCGTATGTATGTAATATTTCCAGAACTGCCCAGTTTTTGTATATGTTAATCTATAACAGCTTCTGAACAAATGTGCCAAATTTCAAAAGTGTATGTATGTATGTATGTATGTATGTTTTTATGTTTGTTCACGCATATCTCCGGAACTACAAGTCCGATTTAAGTGATTCTTTTTTGTTGCACTTATAGGTATTGTTCAACTTAGGGAACAGTGCAAGTTTCATCAAAATCGGTTCAGTAGTTTTGGAGATAGGAAATTTTAATTCTCAATTACGTACAATTTTGAAGTCGGTTTTATCTTTTTAAAATACAGTTATTACTCAGTATAATCAGTCAAACAAAACAATCGATGTAAATTATAATTTATAACCGACTTCTAAAAAGGATTAAGTTTCTCTTTTCGACGTTTGTTTTTTTTATGTTTGTTCGCGGATATAACTTCGCCGAACCTGTATTGATAATTCTTTTTTGTTGGAAAGAGGATACTTCAAAGGTGGATCCATGATAAGGAAATACTGTTTGAAGTCGTTTTGTTTTTTCAGCTTTTGCATAGCTTTTATCGCGGGCTTTGAGGGCCGCGACCGAATCAAGAAATTCCGCAACTAAAATAAACCTAACGGCTGGGACACAAAACACGATACGACGTCGTGTCGTACCACGATGCGACGTCGTTTCACGGTGCGACGTCGTGTCGTAGGAATCTACGACGAGCATCGTAAAAAACTACGACGCGACGTCGCATCGTCAAACGACGCCGTATCGTGGTACGACACGACGTCGTATCGTGTTTATGTGTCCCGACTCCCGGCCCTAACAGCCGCACTCCGACCGGCACAGCGCGGCAGCGGTGCGGCGTTGAAGCCGTGCATTGTCTAACGTCGTTTTAGTTCCGCAGACTTGCACGCTGTCAGGCACGGTGTTTATGTGCGTGCAACTAGACGTATACGAATTATAACTGCATAAGTTGATAAAAATGCTGTATAACCTTACCGCGACAGTTGCCGAGTGCTACACATATTTTTTATTATTAAATATTTTTCCCTCAGGTGGGCTCATCAGCGCTGCACGCCGCGTGCGCCGCGGACGCGCAAGAGATAGTTGAGCTGCTGGTCGCCAGCGGCGCAGACCCCGCGCTCACCGACCAGGTAACCTCCTACACTTTCATGTGTGCCTGGTGAACGAGACATAATTTTTATTATTGATTATTAATTATTATTATTAGAATTTAAATGATCGATTGGTTTTTAATTAAAATGTGCAAGCAATAGACATTACGCGTATATTATTAAACTTTTTTACGACCTTGTCTTATTGAAAGTCGATAAGTCTTGGTGCCACGTCCTGTCTTTTTACTGCTTCTTTTATGGAACATGAAAGCAAAATATAGTTCTAGCACTGATCTAGTACTGCAAGTGATTGGTACTATAAAACTGTCTCCAATCATTTATAGCTTCAAAATAATGAACTGTCAGAGAAATACATGAGGTCATGATGGGGCTACATAATTTGGTCGGGTTTTATAAAGCACAGAGCCTGCAAGCCAACGATTTCAACAGCAAGCAGACAAAACTTATAAGTTATAACACCCCTCTTTTTGGTCCGGGGTTAAAAATAAATATTATCAGTTATCACAACTGTAACGAGACTTGAACGAGACTCAATTTTAGACCGAGACGAGATTTTTGTTACTCTCGCTTACTCTCGTCTCGTGTGAAGCCATTTTAATGGTTCATTTAAAAATCCATCGACCATCGCAACGCCTCGGTCGTAATGTGAACGAACCCTTAAGCGTGGTAATCTTTCATCAGCCTATTTCCAAGATAGAGACAATATTAATTGAAATTTTCGATAAGCCCCAAATCTTAACATTGTCACGTAGAGCTGCTGATAAGTGATAACAGACCATCTCGTTCACGTCAGCTTTCAATCATTATAATTGGGAAAATACAAGACGAGAAAATCATCATTCCATAATAATAATAATTGGTTAGTAACGAAAGTTTACTCTTTCTTGACAGACTTTATACATGCTCCTAGGACCCTTTACGTGAAGCTAAAAAGATAACCAGGGGACACCCGGGTTTGAACCGGGGACCTCTCGATCTGCAGTCGAATGCTCTACCACTGAGCTATATCCCCACACGTTCAAACGATTTAATTTCTAAATCACAGCACAGCAACGTAGGAGATAAAGGGTATGACTTATAATAATATGACTAACGCTGACGTCACCCTGTGTGCCAACTTTCTACTGATATGGAATTTAATTTACATAATTATCATTTTGTCGTTAGACTGGCTATTAGCTATGTCCACATTATGCAATTTCATCTTCAATTTTCGTCATCTTTTTATTCAATTGTCGTTTGGCATATTCAATAATTGAATGCGTCAAAATCCACCCGCGTTGAAAGAAAAGTGTCATAGCGAGCGCTACGATTTTAACGCGCGTCACGGGCATGCCTCACGTTCGCTGTTGACTGCGCTATAACGCATGCCCTTGACGAACAGAAAAAGGCACAATGTGGACAAAGCCATTGTCTAATTTGGAACTCATGTAGAAGACAGCTAGAGAAGACGTCCGCGCGATCGAGTTGTTTGGCCGGTACGTCGCACGATTATAAGAAATCGTATGTGACGATTTATGTAAATAGCAGCGCGATTCCTTGTGACTTCGCGGTATAGCCGCCAAACCTACTGAAGTTATACCTTGGTCTAATGGAAAACCGTGAACCTGTAGACACGGCATTGGCAAACGGCGCAAACCCAAAGATATCGTAGACGGTAGAGTTTCAAAGTTTTTTCGAACTCATCTATGGTTGATCTATGGTACGAAAATGTTTACTTGTGTAATAACTAATAATATATTTCTTATTCATTCTGTCATAAAATACTAAATTATAAATAAAGCTCTTACCTGAAATGTTTACAATTCAGTTACTGCTCTAACGCTATTTGATCCTATAAAAGCAAATCGCAACATTAAAGCAAACAAAAGGCTGAGTGAGCACTTTGCGATATTGATTCCACATAAAATTGTTTATGATGCTGGTTAAATTGAGTTTGACAGGGGTAAAACTTGATCATAAGTTTATCGACAAAATATATACTGTAAGTACACAAATAAATAACACAATTACATAGGAAATAATATTAGTTTAAATATCAGTACATTTTCATGCGAGTAGGTACATGGCTTTTCCAAGGCTTTTTCGTTGTTTATCTACCTAAATAATGTGAGATCTTAAAGTAGATTAGATCTAACTTGGCCAGTTTTCATTACATCAGTCATTTCACGCTACCGCGTGTCTAGATTGCCTATAAGTTATACTAGCTTTTGCCTGTAGCTTCGCCCGCGTAGAATTCCGAGGATGACACAGGAAATAAAAAAATCGGCCAAGTGCGAGGCGCACGAAGAGTTCCGTACCGTTATAGAGCAAAAATAGGCCAATAATTGTGTTTTTTGTATGGGAAGCCCCCCTTAAATTTTTATTTTATTTAAATATTATTATTAATTATTAAAGTACACATAATATAATACTTCAGGCCTTTGTGAAAATTTCAAGTGCCTACCTGTTGCCATTATTGATAGGTATCGAGAAAAAAAGGCCGAAAAAATCACGTTTGTTGTATGGCAGCCCCTCTTTAATATTAATATTATTTTGTTTTTAGTTTTTTATAGCGGCAACAGAATTATATAAACACAATCTGTGAAAATTTCAGAAGTTTTTTCTGTCTGTCTGTCTGTCTGTCGAAATTTTCAAAATTTCGACTGACACGACAGACAGACGGACAGACAACGAAGTCTTAGTAATAGGGTCCCATTTTTCCTGTTTTGGTACGGAACCCTAAAAACATAACTTTTTCTATTCTCATAGTATTTGTTGACATTTTTTTTTTAGTTTTTGTACTTAATTGTTTTTAATAAAAAGTCCAGTTTATATTATACTAGCTGTTGCCCGCGACTTCGTCCGCGTTAGCATAGTTAGATCACGTCCCAAATATTATTTTTCAAAAATATTCAATGTACAGAATTGACTTTCCTACGATTTTATTCAGTAACCCAAATCCTATTTAAGCGAACGCCTTCATCATAGAAGCTCAAATCTTTAATAAATTGAGTTCAATCAGTAGAAAGTCTTAGAAAATTTCTAAAAACTTTCATCCCCTATTTCATCCCCTTAGGGGTGGAATTTATTAAATTCCTTTCTGAGGGGATGTCTACGTCATAGTATCTTTATGCATACACAGTCTCAGACCGATCGGTTTAAAATTGAGAAAGTTTCATACAAACTGTCAACCCCAATTTCACCCTCTTGGGGGTAGAATTTCCAAAAACGCCTACATATATATCCATTCAATTTTAATTAGTAACCCAATAATAAAGTTTCATGTTTCTAGCTTAAAAAATGACGGACTTTCATTCAAACTGTCAACCCCAATTTCACCCCCTTGGGGGTAGAATTTCCAAAAACGCTTAAACACGTATTTATTCATTTTTAATCAACAGCCTAAAAACAAAGTTTCATGTTTCTAACTCAAGAAATGACGGTCTTTCATTCAAACTTTCAACCCCAATTTCACCCCCTTGGGGGTAGAATTTCCAAAAACACTTAAATGCGTATTTATTTATTTTTATTCAGTAGCCCAAAAATAAAGTTTCATGTTTCTAAATTAAGAAATGACGGACTTTCATACAAACTTTCAACCCCTATAATTTCACCCCCTTCGGGTTAAAATTTCCAAAATTCCTTCCTAAGGCCCACTTGCGCCAATCTGAGTTAAAGTTAACTCTGAGTTAAACATCATGTCATCTCTATCACTGACTTGGTGAGTGACAGATATGACATGATGTTTAACTCCAAGTTAACTTTAACCCAGATTGGCGCAAGTGGGCCTTAGTGGGTGTCTACTTAATAAAACAACCCTGCTCACCAAATTTCGTGGCTGTAACTTTAACAGTTTTTGCTCTGCGATGATGAATCAGTCAGTCAGTCAGTCAATCAGTCAATCAGTCAGGACTTGTAATTTTATATACTTATGTATATAGATTACGTCTTCTAGTACCTCCCAGAATATGTGTACAAAGATTCATGATGATTCGTCAAGTAGTTTTGCGTGAACTTTCACCTTTATAATATTAAGAGCTACTACTAGAGCCGTTTTTCCATACATACCTACGCTGTCCCCTGTTTCCTCCCTGAATAATGACAGTAGAGTTATAATTTTTTTCCTGAATATCTATGGCCACGAATACAATGTCTATGTCGCAGGCGGATTGTATATTTAGCCGTATTACATTACGGCTAGCCGTTTTAAAAAACAGGGCCGTTTTGTAATGCGGCGTGTCGACGATTAGCCGGATTGAATGCGGCTGGATAAAAAACCGCCGGAATGTATTCGGCGCTATACGTTATTCAATACGGCTAGCCGTAATGTAATAAAGCGAGAGACTAGTCGCCTTTTTGTCAGTTTTAGTTCCTTTTCTTAACACTCGTGGCGCTGCCCGTGTCACAACAAAAACAATGGCGTTGGATACGAAATGTGTAGTGCGAAATTTTAAGTGAATTAAACAAAGAAAACAGTGAATTTAATAGGTAACAATTTACAGTGGCAATTAAATAATTTTTATTCTTCTCATTCTGGAACAGTAAAAAACCATGGACCTAGTTTTAGAGGTTATAATGCACATCAAAACTGCTAAAGTGGCTATGGATTCTGGTGTACGGCGGAATGTAGTCGATGAAGATTTTTTGATCTTAAAGAAAAATAATCCCGAAGATCCTACTATTCGAGTAGTACCCAAGGAGTAGTATTTTGATGCTCTAATGAAAATTCACAAGGAACGTGGCCATGGCGGTAGAGACAAAATTATGTACGCAATCAAAAATAATATAAATAAATAAATAAATAAACTTTATATATTTTAAAAACGCTATTGAAATATTTGTCTCTAATCTAAGCGAAACTTACCAAAATAGCATTCAACAATACCATCTTATAAATAAAATTGATTTTGATTTTCAACATTGTTTTATTTTGCAATCATGGTCACCTTACAATTTAAGTACGAATACGATGCGGCTAAACGTGGGCCGCCTTATGGAAAAACGTATCGCAATTACAATCCGGCTAATCGTCCACACGCCGCATTACAAAACGGCCCTGTTTTTTAAAACGGCTAGCCGTAATGTAATACGGCTAAATATACGATCCGCCTGCGACATCGATATTATGTTTTCTTTTTTTCATAATTTAATTATTAAAAAAGATATTCAGAATGTTCAAAAACTCAAAAAATGGTCAGATTTTCCGCTGTGTTCAAACATCCAGAAAACGAACTTGGCTAGATTAGGTATACAAAAAAAATAAAACATAGGAACACAGCTCAAGCTTTGCTTTAATTTTTAAATGAAAAAAGTACTTAAATCGGTTAAGTTTTGGAGAAGAAATCAGGGGACAACGAATCGTTGATTTTCTGCTGCAGTTGTCTCTATCACGCTCTGCGGTAGGCTTGAGGTAAGGGAGAAAGCAATAGATATTACAAGTACTTTTTTTCATTTCTCTAGCCCTTGGTGTATCCTCTTAAGTAAGGATAGTGTTAGTTATCCCGTATCCGCTTCATCCACTCGACATGTCTTCACTCCTCAATACTTAGGTAATTAATTATTGCAAAGCTAAGTCTATAGAACTCGCATTAGTTGTAGATCATAGGCAATGATAGATAAAGTTGTATCTCTACAATCTACATGTAATCGCAGCGACAACATAATATAGCCTAAGCGATGATTAAATCATCGCCTATATTTGGTCCATGACATCATTGGCCAACGTGGAGGATTTATCAATATTGCATCTGGGCCGTCCTGTTTAAAACATTCATTACTCTGCGCTCCGCTCATGTCATGTCACACGAGGATAGAAGCAATTAGATGCAATTAGCCTGCCCCGGGGGAAATCACAGAGAATGTCACTGTGTTATGGATGGTCCCAGGATAAAAGTGTTCGAAATTCAAGTAGGTATAACGTTCATGTGTGGGTAAAGAACACGTTTAAAGCTAAAGATGCGCTTACACGGGCAATTATTACGGCAATAATTGCTCGGCGATACAAATGGAGCTATCTGGAGCAATTAGTGGAGCAATATGGAGCAATTTCAATAAATGTCTTATCGCTCAAAATCCGATGGCCACATCGCTCAATATTGTGTTGCGCAATATTGTTGCTTGTTGCCGTAAATGCTTGGTGTAGTCGTGACGTCATAGTTGACAAGAATTGACTGGAATTGAGCAATAATTTTAGTTGCCCGTACCTGTATAAGCGGACCTTAAGCACAGAATATATAATAGTACTCCGCCTTAAGAGAGGTGCAGGTTGTGTTGGTTAAATAACTATAATAATATGTACATTCATACCTATTTAGAGTTTACGAACATACCCGTAATTATTGAAATTTTCCCCCCATAATAAGAGGAGACATTAAAAAAATTACATTACCCATGTAGATGATTTAAAGACAATACTTTTATAATATATTCAATTCTTCTATAATATAATACTTCCACGATCGTTAGTAGAAACATAGGTAACTACTTAAGTACAAGGATGCTATAGCACAGATAGATATTAGTACAAGTAGCTTTAATGGAAACGTAGGAAGTAGGATGTGAACGTAGGAAAAAACAAAAGGATGTAGAAGTTCTTTTAAAATAATCGTGTAGCAAAACAGTATCAAATTAGCACGTTCCAAATTCAGACTAATCTCTTTTTACGGCGCAATGTTTACGTTCCAACTTCGAATAATAATAAAAACAAGAATTTGCTTGAATTTGAAATAAGAATTCGGAGCAACAGCTTTGAATTATTGAGACTCCGTGCCGCTCTGCGAGCCTGGTAGCCTAACATCTTTTGCATAATACAAATCGCGAAAAGTAAACGGAATCATGTTGTTAATATTTAACTTATTTACTGTCTGTTGTTGTATTTAACTTATTTACTGTATGTTTTAGTTCTACATCAGCTCTATTAAATAATATTGGAGACATTATTATCGTAATACATGGTGGTCTACGTGGGTTTCATACCATTTCTTTCATGTAGTCGGTGTTAGGTGTAGAGTCCTTTACTTTGCAGCTTTGTTACAATTTTATGGCTCTGAAGCTCTAGAGTTGCTCGCGGAGCAATTCATAAAATTCCTGGGGTAGAGACTAGAGACTACTTTACCATAATCTGTCTTACTGCCAAATATTATACTTATTTAATTTACCTACCTACCTACACTGAAATTAAGTTATGACTTATGATTTTGACATACCTAAGCCCTATATACATTATTAACAGCTGTCAAACTCTTCATTAAATTGAAGTTTAATCATCATTAAATAAATTAATGTTTCTGAGTCCGGCCGTAAGTTTTTGGCAATTGGCACATTCCATGGTCCCACATAATTAAGACATATTCCCACCGCTCCGTTCTTAAAACTTAAATGAACCCCAGCAGGCTTAGCATAACAACAGTAGAAATGGGAAAGAATCGACATACTGACAGATTTTATCGACAAAATGACGGATTTCCATTGCTGCATTGTCTAATGCCTCGGCCGCACATGCGTTTATCGTCACGACGCTTCGTGCTAAAAACGAAACCATTGGACGATCTGCGTGACGTATAGTCCAATGGTATCGTCTCATATATCACGAAGTGACGATATACGCATGTGCGGCCGTGGCATAACTGTCACTTTGTCTATTCTTCCGTAGAAAGAAACCGTTTCTATGCTGACCATGCTACGCCTGCTGCTGGTGTAATCAGTACCTGGCATGTGCTATTTGTCCCACCGCTACATCCACAAATCCTCTGACCTGCTTGTGTCTGTTGAAGGGCCGGATTCATATTTTTTATTATGAGTATAGAATAAATATATATTATGTATTATGCCACTTTAATTTTGCCGCCCCTATGTACGAACTCTGCAGCCATCCTATTATAGCAGTTAATAGGACGCTGCCGCCGATAGGCCATGGCGGATGGCCTATACTGCCTAATGCCTATACATAAATCCAGAACTGATCTGTTGACATGTTCCAGTGGTCCCAGTCGCCGGTTAGCGTGGCAGGCGGCGCAGCAGAGTCCCCGCCCGAGGGCTTCCGGCGCGCGGCTCGCGGCTCCTTCTCCGCCATCTTGGATCTGCTTACTGCCACCACCAATCTTGATCACCATGTAAGTTGGTTCTACCTGCGACTCTAACTCAATATAAGCATAAAAAGGCTGCAAGTACCAGTGAGTTTTTTTGAATATGGTCCAGGTTCCATATTTCAGGATGCTTAGTCAAATTCCAATTTATGTATGTACTAGTTTTGATAGCGAAATTAGATATCAATAATAAAATCGGCCAAGTGCGAGTCGGACTCGCGCACGAAGGGTTCCGTACTGTTATAGAGCAAAAATAGGCCAAAAATTGTTTTTTGTATGGGAGCCCCCCTTAATTTTTTATTTTATTTAAGTATTATTATTCATTATTAAAGTACAATTATTATATTTAAGGCCTTCGTGAAAGTTTCAAGTGCTTACCTCTTATCATTATTGATTACAAGCAAAAAAGGCCAAAAAAATCATGTTTGTTGTATGGGAGCCCCCCCTAAAATATTAATTTTATTTTAGTATTTGTTGTTATAGCGCGAGCGGCACCGGAAATACACAATCTGTGAAAATTTCAGAACTCTAGCTATAGCGGTTCTTGAGTTACAGCCTCAAGACATACATACAGACAGACAGACAGACAGACAGACAAACAGACAGACAGACAGACGGACAGACATCGAAGTCTTAGTAATAGGGTCCCGTTTTTACCCTTTGGGTACGGAACCCTAAAAATGAACGAAGTCAATTTTATTTTATTTTATCAGGAAAACAAACAAGTATACTAAGAAATCACAAAAGAAATTACATACTAGACTTAAAATAACAATAGTATACTCCACTAAGTTTTCACATATTACTTGAAAAAAGATTACATTATACTTAATTTTAAATATAGGTACTTAGTTGCTAACAGTGCATTAAAACTTTCGTTTCTAAATACATTTTTACCCTTTGCAAATATATCTATGTTAGTAAAGTGATCATTATATATCTTATCTAATCTATGTAGAGGCGCGCGTTCACCAGCATTTGTACGACATTTGGACGTTGCAAATAGTCAATGCCCATCACTGATCTCTATACAAGTACGCTGGATTGCTGATACAGACCTGCTTTTTGTGCCTATTTGAAGCGGTATCAGCGCCCCCATTATTCGAATAGAGAACTAAATTTGACGTAACCACAACCAATAACAACAGTTGTCATCACTAGTGTTAGTTCCAAATACTCTCACTACTGCTATCAGCGCCAATATGGCGGCTTTCAAACGTCATTTTTACGTCAGATTTAGTTCTCTACCCGAATAATAGGGGCGCTGATTCCGCTTCAAATAGGCACAAAAATAGCTGTCGGCGTACTTTATAGATCAGTGATGCCCATACATACGTGACATTCTAAGTTTGCTACGGCGGCCTCATTTTGAATCAAGCTTGCTTGACAGCTTGCTGAGGTGTGTACTGTGTATTTATTTTCCTGTTCTGAGGTGTAGACACTTACCGAACTCAAATATTAATTGGCTAAGCACGAGCACTAGTTTTTGCATGAAAAGTGCATATCAATCCATCTTCACCAATATTAATATACCTACCTATCCATCTCAGGAGGATAGCTCATATTATAATTTAACATAACTTAATAATATGTCTACTCTTTGATTATATATCTACTGTGGGCTGTGGCATAACGGCATGTATGAGTTAGATTGCCGTTTCCGAAATAAAATATTGATATTATTATGAAAGTATTTTTACGATACTCGCGCACCAGCCAAAACTTTTACGTCCAAACTCGTAACAAACTTCAGAATAAAGTAAGTTCTAAGTTCTTCGTTCGAATATACCTAAGTAGGTATAAGAACGACCATGTAGGTACTTATAATATTTTACTATGTATAAAAATAGCTATATGTAGTTAAATCCAGTACCTAACTAACTACTTAGGTACAGAATTCTACCTACATGTGTTTTTTGTTTTGCGCCATAGGTATCATTCCCTTACCGCTGCTGAACGGATTTTGATAAATTTTGTATGGAGATATATTATTAAGTCCCGGGAAAGGACATGGGATACTTTTTGTAACAGAAAATTTCACGGTTCCCGCGCGATAAATTTTTAGGCGCTTTGCAGACGACGGGGCGGGGCGGGCCTTATGATCAACTAGATTTAAATAATTAGGTACATAATATCACTTTATGATAGTTCTGTAAATATTATCCCACCAAAAACATACCTGTTAAAATAGGGCCTAGTTCCTATAGGCTAATTTTTGGTCTAAAAAATAGTTGAAATCTAAACCAATGCCCAGTTCAGATGCACTTCATCGATCATAATCATCTTCATCAACAGCCTGATCCATAATACTTCTAAATTTGAATTTGGCAGGTTAATTAAATTCTATAAATATTATCTAATTAACTACATAATTATTAATCAAGTGTTACCTTCAGTGTTACGTCTATCACAAAAACCTGCCAAGTTCAAATTACCTATCTCTTTCCTATGGTCTACTCTGTGCTACATATTTATCTGTAAGAACGCTAACACTATACATACCCCAAGCAGGCGCGGTGTCAGCCTGAAATTGGGGGGGGGGGGGGTCACTCACTATACTAAAATTTTTTTCCTTTTATTATTTGGCAAAATTTTGAGATTTTCAATTTGACCTTAAATTTTGGGGGGGGAGGGGTCATGTCCCCTGTGACCCCCCCACCCCCCTTCGGACCGCGCCTGACCCCAAAAGGAAAGACAATAAAAACCACACTGTAACAAATCTCGATAGCGCTATAATTTATCATATTTTATTTTAGGATCCCTCTGACGGCTCCGCGTCGCCGCGAGGGGAGCGGTCCAGGGAAGTGTCACCCGCAACTAACGAAGGTAAAGTAGCGGAAGGGACAAACCCTTTGACCCTTGAGGTAGGTACACTCCAAATTCTTTCAGTAGCACTTTGAAGAGATGTTCAGAAGACACCATAACAATATAAATCAATTACGATACCTAAATTTATTTGTTGCTACTAAACGGCTTATAAGTTATAAGTAACTTAACGCGACTGTAGTAGTGTATATTTTCTTTGACTGTAGGCAAATATTCAGTAGGTTTTCTATATTTAGATTTGCCTTGGTATCAAACAGGTGGTAGGTGACCAAAATTAATCCATTAGATACGTGCCGTATTTTGGGAACCCTCATTAAAATTTAAATTGATTGGTACAATAGGCACATAAATAAATATTTCGATCCTTTTAATTCAATTCAAGATTCAATAAAAACAGATTTATTTCATTATCTGTAAGTAAGCAGTGTAATTGAATAAGTATTGAGTATTACCCAAAAATAGGCCTTAATCCTACACAGTCAAGGACCGGGTCAATACTCAATGTCGTGTCTAAAATAATATTAATTGTTCCACTGAACCTGAAATAAAGAAAATGTACTGCTTTGTGTGTGTTTTCTTCTACAACAAAAGTGGCGACCGTGTGGAAAGGAACAACAAGAAAAAGTAGGTAGGTACGATACGAGATTGAGACTGAGGTTATTAGTATTAGAAGAAACCAAGAAACTATAAGGTCTCAAATAAGACTACTTTTAGTAGACACGAACACGAAATCGATAATTATGATGTAAAAGATGTCGATTTTACAATTTCTTTCGTCGAAAGCAAATGAGGCAAGACTGGGTGATAATTTGATAAAATACGAGACGCCATCTTGCAAGACTCAATGCGAAGAAGGTCTGACCATTAAATTCGTCGAGAGCCAAAATTACCAGCTAGTGGCAAATAACAAAAAAGCGCCGAAGACCAAGAAAGGAGCAATGAACAACTTAGAAGTGACGACAACCCAAAATTCAAGAATTACTTTTGTGTCTCCCCCGGGAGTGTGTTGCGAATTGGCAGGCACATTAGATAAAATTAGGATTTATTGTTTACGTCAACTTCCGAAAAAGTAAAGAACAGAAAAACAAGATTTGGATTTGTCAGATTTTGGAAACGAAACGAGAATGTCGTCACGTGTCTAAAATAATATTTGTTCCACTGAACCTGAAATAAAGAAAATGTACTGCTTTGTGTGTGTTTTCTTCTACAACAGTAGTAAAGAGCGCGTAGCAATGACGCCGATTCGTCGGAGTCAAAACGCTCCGTTTGACACCCACGTGACTTAGTCGTCTGTGGTCCGCAAAACAAATCGGGTGTCATCGTATGTCTATTCAGTGCCATAAAAATGCCTACTTAGTTGTGTATGGTTGTGTGGTAAAAGGCTGCAAAAATTATGTCAAAAAAGTTAAAAAAAGCACATTGGAATATCTTATCATAACTAGGTAAGCATCACAAATTCACAAACTGTTTGTTTATGTAGGTATAGAAATAATTAATTTATAATTTTACTACCGATGTCCGCCATGGCTACTGTTTTACCGAGTAATGACGCAACGTCGGTAAAACAGCATTCGCACGCGGCCGAATATTGTGTCGCACTACGTATGTAGTTCAATCGATTTTTCATAGATGGCTCTCTATTTCCTTGTATGAAAAACCTATTAGCAAAATGTTCTAGTAGGCATATCCTTACATACAGTTTAATGCCGCGGCCGCATATGCGTAGTGCTTCGCGCTAAAAAAGATACTGGACGATCTGCGTGTATCGTCTCATAGCACGAAGCTTCGGATGAAAGACGCAGGTGCGGCCGGGCCGGTACCGATATTACAAGAATGTTCAATAAGAACTTTGTTTAACAATGAGCTTATAAAATTAAATTAGTAACATAAATAATTGATGTACTTATTACTTATGTACTTATTTAATCTCGGCACTCTGTTTTTCATTCATTACCTACTAAATTAGGTAGGTACCTACCAATATTTTACAATTGCGTGCTTTCTTACGCCGATTCTTCTCGCTGGGCTAGCTTTCAAACCAAATTTGGAAAAAATCATTAAGGTACCGGCAGCAGTTGTATGAAATTACCTTCCTAATTAGCGATACAAAGTTCTTAAAAATACAAATACAAACCAGCCGTGTCGCTGAAGTCGTCTGCGGTTATTTCATGTCGTCCACTGCCGAGAAGACCCTTTATAAGTTATACTTATTATTTCAGGCACCGAGGTGGACAACGAGAGGTGATGGTCGGCTACCACGCTGCTGGATCGATTGGCGCAGCGCGGATTCGCGGCCGACACGAGGCTTGCACTACCACCTACAGGTAAATCCTACGACCTACAATGTCTGCTTAACAATTAGGTAGATATATATTGTGCCACATATAATTGCTAAGCAGTAACACATAGGCCGGTATAAATAGTCAGTACTCAAGATGCATCTCGGTCTCAAGACACGGTTCAGGCTCTGTGATTGGTTGGCTGTCAAAATTTGGACCAATCACAGAGCCGAACCGCGTCTTGAGACCGGGTCGCATCTTAAGTACTGACTATTTATACGGGCCATAGTATGTGGTCTTTATGAAAACCAATGGAAGGTATGGCTTGCGTTGCTGGGACTAGAGTACAGGTGGTACAGGATAGTCTTGTTCAGCTTCCTAATATAGATTTTAATGCTCGTCTTTCACATATCCGCGGGTGGGACCTGGAGACCTGAAATACAGGGTATCCTAGCTTAGGCTCCAGTTCACACTCCAATTTAATATATTGTTCTTAAATACTATGTCGAGTTGTGTGTGAAAAATAAATACTTTTTATCTTTTTAGGGTTCCGTAGCCAAAATGGCAAAAAGGAACCCTTATAGATTCGTCATGTCTGTCTGTCTGTCTGTCCGTCCGTCCGTATGTCACAGCCACTTTTCTCCGAAACTATTAGAGCTATACTATTGAAACTTGGTAAGTAGATGTAGTCTGTGAGCCGCATCAAGATTTTGATGCAAAAAATGGAAAAATTATTAAAAATTTTAGGGGTCCCCATAGGTAGAACTGAAACAAAAATTATTTTTTTTCATCTAACCTATGCGTGTGGGGTATCTATGGATAAGTCTCCAAAAATCATATTGAGGTTTCTCATATTTTTCTAACCTGAATAGTTTGCGAGAGAGACTCTTCCAAAGTGGTAAAATGTGTGTCCCCCCCCCCCCCCTCTAATTTCTAAAGTAGGGGCATGACAATTCTAAAAAAAATATATGATGTAGATTCCTATAAAAACTACCAACGAAAATTGATTTGAACGAGATCTAGCCAGTAGTTTTTTTTTACGTCATAAATGGTAAACCTTAATCTAAATTTCATTAAATCGACTGAAATATAAAAATAAATCAAAAAACCTTTTAATTTCATAAAAATAAACCTTATTGCTGCTGCGGAACCCTTCATGGGCGAGTCCAACTCGCACTTGGCCGCTTTTTTTATCTAAGCCAGTGGTACGAAAACTAATGGAATAATAGACTTGTACCACCTGCGCACGGCTTCTTTATGTTTAGAACCTTTTACTTACCAAAGAGACAGGATTTATCAAACACAACGCACATAGCACGTTGTATCACGAATTTTTTTATAATCAAAATCGTTTATTTGCAAAGTTCGAAGGACCATAGCTATTTAGACATCTCGTTTTTCCCCATAATCGCATTTTCGCCACGGAACTTCCATACTAATATTATTAATGTAAAAGTGTCTGTCTGTTACTTTTTCACGTTTAAACCACTGAACCGATTTTGAGGAAATTCGGTATAGAGATACTTGGAGCCCCTAGAAAGGACATAGGATACTTGTCCCGGAAAATGTACGGTTGCGCAAAGCAATAAACGAATCAGCGCAGCGCAGCGGTGTTGCAGTCATGAACTAGGAGTAAATTATCTCCGCTACATACAGTAATTCATCGTATTCCCCGTTTCAGGTTGCGCGCGCTACAGGGAGCTATGCTATCGTGCGTCGCAGGCGCGTCCCAGCGTGACCGAGCTACGACCGAGCGCGTGCAGCTGCGTCAACTGTGCCCGACGCGCCTCCACTGCCCTCTGACCGGAGACAAACCTCCATAACACGACTCGGCCCACAACCTCGGAGACATGGTCTAGCTCTAGGAAATTCTCGGGCGCATAAAAGCTGAAGCCTGAAGATAATATCTTGGCAAATTGGGCCCACTTGCGGCAGCCTGGGTTATTGATACGTTTTGTTTGTTGAATTATCTTGCCATCTCTTTCACACCTATACTTATATTATATATATATTTTAACAGAAGATATTTAAATTTTAATCAACGATTATACCCTTAACTCTGCTGAAGCAAGTGAGCCAGAAATAATTGTCTGTAAAATGCGCCACCATCGTGACACTCTGAACGATGCAGACTTATGCCGAGGCAGAATTAATGTTAATTTATTAATTATTATGTTTCCAAAAGCCAAATTCCCGCAACTATTTCTGTTAAATTCGCAGTATGATTCTAGTGTCAATGCCGATCAAGTAATGCATTCACGTAAATTGCATAATATTGAATAGAAAAAATAGCAATTCATACATTTTGAATATCATCCAATATAGTTATAGGTATACCAGAATCTGATGGCAGTTTTTCAAAAAATATCCTTGATCATTGGATAAATTTTTATATTTGCATGTTTCACACACAAAATAAGCCGCTAAAGGAATAAAAAAGGATAAAAATGTTTTATTTTTATTACCCCTGTATTGCTAGAGTCAATTTATTTTCTCACTTTTTGCCATCAGATTCTGGTAGACCTATACATATTCTAGTGACCTCTTTCATGAGGGTTTTAGGCTCGATTTATTTGCGTCCGCGCGTTCGAGCGGTTTGGCCGCTACACAGCGAAAACACAAGCAATCGTTACATGTAGCAGCCGAACCGCTTGAACGCGCGGACTTATGTAAATGGAACCTTATCCTTGGCCTACGTGTACTGTGTACATGAATAGCGTAAGAACCTACGATGTTTGTCCAATTTATTTTTCACAATCTAAAGTACAATTTCAATTGTTGTCTAGCTTCCTCAAAAAGTGCTACTTCCAACTATGACTTCCCAAATCCTAAATCCCTGCTGCCTATAACCCTTGCCTATCCTTGTGCCTTACCAAGTCTACCCACCGTGAAATCATTTTGCACTAAAAACGTAATTCTAGCACATAGTATTTTTTGATCAACGATGCTTTTTTAATTTCTAACTAGAATTGTATAGTTTTTCGCATACAACACGATTACAGCATCCCTATGTCATACCTACCAAACCTTGAATGTGATATATGCGAAAAACTATTCCAATAGACGTAGTTTATACTTTATTAATTATTACTTAAAAAATATAAATTAAAACGATAAAATTCAATTTATCTGTCCAATTATCTTAAAAACGAAGACTCAATTAAAATAATAGAAATTAAATTATACAATTTATTCGAAATTTTTAAACATAGGATTTTAGCTAATCTAAGTACCTAGTATATTTATAAATATTATGCTTTATAACTATAGTTCAAAGTCTTAGAAGGCTTTTGATCTTATTTTAGTAGCCTAATGTTATGATTGAATAAATTATATATGTTCTATTGTATATACTGTACATGTTATTTTACAAATCCTAATCTATCATATCTTTACATATTTTGGCATGATTTACTTACCCAATATTAATAATAATAATGTAATGCAAAGACTTATTGAAAAAATTAAAATCTTATTTGGTAGGTAACTAGGTACATTAATCTGATACGAATCTTATTAAATGGGAATGTCACAATATGAATTTAAATAAAACTTAAAATATTAGTATGTTTATTTGTTTTAACATAGATATACATAGTACCGTGACGAAAACGAAAACTTTTCGACCGCTGAATGACAATTTTAGAAATCTAGTGAGGTTATAATTTTGTTATCGATTATTTTAAATCGAAAGTGTTTTTAGAGGTGGGATATTCTGCTGCACAGAACCTACATAAAAATAGCAAAATGATTTCTTACAACAATATTATGGAATGAATTCAGAAAAAATCAACCTAGCATCTTCTAATTGCATAATTATTACAAGTGGCGATAATCGGAGGTTAATATTCATAAAATTATACACTATAAATGGTTTCGATTCTAAAATAACATGTTTTGAATGGTTTAACGAGCATAACTTAGCCCCACGTTGGGCGCCAAGATGTTTTACATTTTATAAAACTATTTTATTACAAGTAGGTACTGTTAAGACATGATTTCCTAACGAGCTTTTAAATTCTATGCACTTAAGATTTTAAAATTATTTATATAGAAATGGTTAAAAAGATCTGAGCACTCATAGAAGAACTAATTAACTGGCAGAAATTAAAATCAAAACTGACAAAAAAATCAGGGAAAAAAAAGTGAAAATATAAACAGCTTAAATTTAAAAGATAAAAAACAATTTAGGTGCACCTAAAAGAAATAGGGTTATAAAATCAATTAAAACAAAACATGCTATTTGTTTGCGATAATTATTAAGTAATAAAATCTTCTTATAAGTAACCCTGTTTTATAAACAAAAACTTATGAATTTGGTAATAAAACCTTGAAAACGAAAAACATTTACATCCAAAAGAAAAACTATCTATCCTATCTTAATGTAGTCAGGAACAAGTTTATCAGAAAATAAATACATATCTATATAATATGTATTAATTTTAATCAAAATATATGTAACTTATAGTCAATTCTTGTTTGAAGTCAAATTTTCTTATACATTTGTGTCAAAAACCAATTCATTGTAATAAAAAGATTGCTGAAACCCTATTTATACAGATATAAAAATAGTGATATGCCTAATCTTCGGACAATAATCTCAAATAATACATATCATATTTACTTCTCTAGATTTAGTGTATAAATTATTTAAAAGAAGTTTAATATTGTTAGCAAAAATTTTTACCTCTATGCGGGTAGTCGAAAAAGTGGGACTACCGTCAATAAAAAAAAACTGAAATGCAGAACGTCTTGGCATACCAAAGTATGTCAACGCAGGTACCAGAATAGCATGAAGGGTGAGGATCACTTGTGGTTAACGCCTGTATGGATGGTAGGAGGCGGACGATGCCGACCCGCTGGTTGAGTGGTTCCGTTTCGTCGACCGTTGGTGACCATCGCCGGATCCCCCAGAGTACTCATAATCGTCACCTACACATAGCGTCACGTTAAAATCTGTCTACACTTACACCATAAACTACAAAAGCAACAGTTCGAAGCGTCTACTTACTTGGTTAAGTTGTAAAAAAAAAAGAAACTTACCCGCACCACGCACCACAATCTTCCGCCAACTTGAGATTTGTTAATGATATCTCTAATCTAAGCATACATACCTCTAAACCCCTATTCGATTATGAAACTACAGTGCGGTGAGTTGAAAAAGATAATTGACTATTGATTTTATCTGTACTTGTATTGGCACAGAAAGCCAAATTAAGTGAAGACACAAATATTATGAATAAAACAATAGTCAATCTTCCTTCAGATAACCACCGCTAGTTTTGTGTATGACTTACGACGACTTTCCTAAGATGATACTACGCTAAGACCTACTATCGGTACCTAAGTAATTCATGATAGAAGGAATTAATTTAACCTTGTAATGTGGAAGAGTCTGATACGTTACAAAACGAAGGTTGAGGCGACACCATACCACCGCTACCACCGCACAACATCATAGGGACCTGTTTTGAAACAATACTCTATTTACATAGGCCTTTCGTAAATATAAACAGCCTGTTTCTACTTATTTTTAGGAAAAATGTAAGTACGCGAGTTATATTTCGTCTTTTACTTTTGCTTTGTAAGGCTACCTTCACACTAGCGTTTGTCCAGCGTAGGCGTTCGATAAACGTATGCGCAGCGCAGACGCCGCGACACGCGTACGTCGCGTTGTCGCCGCTTCTCTACTGGAACAATCAGTACGCTGCACTAGCGCCGCGTGTGCGCGACGTATGCGCCGCGTTACTGCGGTGTCATGTACAATCACAATCAGTTCGATGTCAAAAGTACTTTCTGTTGCTGAGCTCATTTTACGTCTTATTACTTCGGGCGCTTGTCTACGAATGAAAGAATCAACGCGTGCGCAGGGGTACATTACCACAGAATATGTAATAGTACTCCGACATTACATAGAAAAGCGGCGACAACGTGACGTACGCGCCGCGTTGTCGTGGCGTCTGCGCTGCGCATCCTTTCATCGAACGCCTACGCTCGACAAACGCTAGTGTGAAGGCAGCCTAAAGGGAATTCCTACTGCTTCAAAAATCTCTTCCATTTTTGTTCTGTCTATTATTCTACATCTACAAGTATTCAATTATAACCTGTGGTGTGGTGGCGAATTCTACATTTATCTGTTGTCCAGTTTGGAACTTCGTGCCGCTGTTCACACACTCAACGTCTGTCGACACATGGTTAATGTTTTAGTATCTATCTAATAAACTCTACTTTGTGTTTTAGTATTTATCTATAAATGATCAGACAAATACAGTTAAACCGTAGGAATTCAGCGAAACTCATAGATATTACACATATAGTCGCGACTGTATGTATAATTTCTACGAGTTTCAGTTCAACTTTTACCCCTTATGGGAAGATATTCAATAAAAGATCTTTTGTCCCAATTGATCCTGGCGAATCGAAAGTCGCTACTAGCGAAGAATTTTTTAAGTATAATATCCTATCAATGAGTTATTGCTAATTCAAGGCAGTCCTTTTTATGTCTCCAGCCTCAACCTATGACGTCTACCTAATGATTATAGAGATTAAAGATTTGATAGAAATATTCAATATCTAGATAAAAAGCTAATGAAGCGTGGATATAAATAGAAATATTATGCATACTTACATATTCTCAGAGATTTTAGTTAGCTATGTAATTGTGTGTAATGTCAGTGACCAGAAATATTAAGCTCAATGTCCCAATGATTTTGCAATTAAAAATACCCATTGTCATAATAATATTATAGTGAATAGTCTATATGGCCAATATTAAAAAAATACGAAAGAATTAGTAACTGCCAAGTCCAATTATAAAATATATACGTCGAGAAATATAGTTAATTTCAATAATGAGCCGAAAAATCTAGTTGCGACAAATTAACACGTTTTTTAACAGTTAAAACCCGATTAGCAGAAGTTAGTTTTATCCTTAATTCACGTTTTCGAGCGGCTCAAAAGTCACAATTGTATAACCGTTATTGATTTAACAACCTTATGGTATAATTTCAGAAAAGTTTGTTAGTTGATGGCACGTTATTTTACATGGATGACTCGTTATTTTTAGTTGGAATACCTTTGGGAGCACGAATCTGTGTGTAAGACTATTACGAAGCTTGTCATGTTTTTGTAAATATAAAAACAAAAATTATGATATGTCTGTATGTACTATTTCTAAAGGACGGGGGTGGACCATTAAAAATGCCATTTATTTTTTAAATTTTTTGATTTCTTTTAATTATCTACGTTTTATAATGTCCTTAAAGTAGATATATATTTCATCATAAGATATCTCATGTATTTGCAGTGGTAATATTAATATTTTTTAATTATTCAACCAGTAGTAATCACTTAAATCATTAAAGATAGAAGAAGCTTAATTATAGTAAACTACGACAAACCGTTTTATATTTTCATTACATTACAAACTACATACTTAATATACCAGTTAAAAACTAACTCTAATATATACCCAAAATACCTAGTATGATTAATGCAATAGTGTCTACTTCGAAAAAACCTTAATCGTTACTCTGCGATAGCGCATACTTCAAATAGATACAATACCTTCGTACGAGCTTACTTTAGTGCTTCGGTTAAAATTATCATTAATTCAAACCGTAATTAACTAATTATCATTAGGTATAATTAAAAGAACAAAAAAAAAAAACAAGGACTCACGTTAGTCTATCATAATTTTCCTTTTTATATAAACACCGTCAAAATGTATTTTACTGCTAACTAATTTAGTTTACAAATAACATTATAACAAATCTAGATAATAGTCTTACTCGGGCGTTGGGCGTGGCGCGCCCGCCCGGCTAACTTAATACAGCATATAACGTATTCCGTAAGTATATTGTACATCAGTCACGAGTGCTAACCTTTTGTAAATCTAATTCGACAATTATTGTATGTACTTTAATTCACTATCAAAAATAATATAGTTTAAAATTAATCAACATTTATCCCTTTTAAAACAGAAATTAATCAACAACTTGCCCTAGGTTTATATTATAATTAATAAAGCCCGTGCGAATATTTTTAATTATTTTACGATTAATGTGTTCCTTTTTCTCTCACGATAATTACAATAATTATATCATATAATAATTCTAGTATAAATACGAGGAATTTATATTAGTAATACCTGCTTTTTATTAATAAAATAATCGGCGGCGGTCGGCCGTGCATCGTTAAATGCGATTCGTTTTCGAGAAGTGTATAAAATAAACTTAAAAAAAGTCCTGCTAATCTAGAGTTAACACTAGGGGTAGTATAATATAATTAGTCAATTACGATTAATGTTTATTGATAGGGCTCGCTCGCCCAATATCATTTACCAAAAATACACTTTTACACACAATGTACTACTGAATAAACATACACATATAAAAACCGCGTACATTACAAGTAATACAAACAGAGTTCCAAATAGTTAACTACACAACATCACTACAGTTAAGCCATGATTATAATATAATATAATAATATAGTTAGAGTGACGTCACGGCGCGGGCGCGGGCGTGGGCGCAAGGCGGGCGGGCTCAGGGGGCGGGGCTTAGAGTGGGCGGGACGACGACAGACCGCGGCCTCTAACGAGTCTTATATTGTATTTCGCTAACTATTTTAATTAATAAATTCATCCAATATTTATGCTCTTCACCTATATAATAATAAAAACCATATAAATAGTATCAATTGATTATTCTTTCACAATAATTTGCACTAAGTTTAAATCGTCTCGAGTAAATCTAAAATTTCTAATACATATTATACCTTTATTTAAATAAATTATACTCTTTATGTTAATTAGAAGGATTGCCCCGATGGTACATTACAAACTAAGTTCTCGACCGTTCCGAAGGTCTCGCTCGGGCTCGAGCCCCTAACGCCTTAGTGCTAATTTTAATATCACTGAAAATAACATAATATAAATCATCTATATATTCACTTAACTTTTTGTAAGGCATCGTTTCCTTATATTAAACAGACGTTACCGTGCGTCGGTGGTTGTATATTTAGCCTACGTTACGTAAAGAGGAACAGAAAAGTGTCGCGATGGCGAGGGCGGGCAGCACGAAACACATCGGGAGTCGGGTGAGTCTAGCGCGGGGGGAATGGGGAACGAAGTCGCCGGGCAGCGGTCAGGCACTGTACTTACATCACCTTCGATATATAGAACTTCCTAAATAGTAAATAATATACTGCGTCAGTCGAGTCGTGTTTATATTATATAGAGCTATGTATCAATATGCGCGTTAACTATGAACATCACAATGTAAAGGCGTCCGTTGTCAATATGTTTTAGCGTTTGTCATTCCGCACCTTTCGCCGGACCGCGACGCCGCGACGCCGAGCCGGAGCGCAGCGCGCGGTGCCGACTCGACTAACCCTACCCTATCCGATCGGAATTATGCGTTGAACGTGATCGACGATTCGCCTATTACAATTACAACAAATCTTATTTAGTTAAAATTAAAGGAACGGCCCCGGGGGGCATCAGTACGCACGTAAACTCTAGTAATTACAGACGCGGCGCGGCGCGCGCGCGGGCCGGCACTAATCACTTAGCTTATCACTAAAATTTTAATCAGTCGATCGGTCAAACGATTGAGCGATATAGTACAGTAGAGGACTAACATTAAATTTAATCTAAAAGTGTTACTTTAAATTATAACCCACGCGGGGGTTCGCGCGCGCGCCGAGCCGCGGGCGACCTACGCTCGACCTCTATACAGCTTTTAAAAATATTTGGCAATCACATAAATTAAAATCTTTAAAACTATGTGACAAGAATCGATTAAAATTATTATGCTTCACGCTCTCCCTCGGGGGAGCGGCAGACATTATATTATATACAATGGTCCGCGCGAGCGGTGCGGGCGCCGGCCTAACCTAAATGCTTGAGCGTCTCGCTCGACGAGCGCTAACGCTCGCTCGTCGATTTGGCAGGTCATTAAAGTATATCCATTATAGACTTAAAATTCACGTACAACTAAAATTCATTAGAAAAAAAATTATATAAAATACGAATATTATTTATACAGATTTGCTCCCCTATTTTTATATTTAAATAAAAACAAAACAAAACGGGAAAATTAAAAACGACATAAATCACGTTCAGTCAGACTATATTGTTTTGATAATATTAACGTAATAATTATATGTTCATTATATGCCTACGGTTTTCCTAAGTCTAGTGGGTAGTACGTAACCAAAACTCTAATATTAACCATACATATTATAGATATATACCGAATATTTATACAAGATTAGCTTAAGTTAAGTCGTTTAGGTAATTTCCCTAATTGGCCTCGATCCGTCGAGTCTGTCGGGTCGCCGCCCGCCTGCGGTCCGTGGCGCCTCATTGAAACGAATCATTGTATCGATAAAAACTTGATTGAAAATACGAAAGGTAAAATGTTAAAGAGCCCACATCCAAAAGAATTATAGTCGCGTCGAGCGACGCGCGGAGTAGCCGCGAATACTTGGGGGACAATTCCGCTACTACACTATGTGAACATCCAGGCGATCCGAGTGATCCATTACGATCCAAATGATCCAACTACACAATGTCTAACCTCGATAGTTACAATTACAATTACTTTGTTTAACTAAATATCATCGCGTGGGTTTGTGTCAATGCAGTCGATGGCGTTTTGTTTTATAAATTACTTAAAAAATTGCATCTTACACTAGGTTTCGTCACTATAAATACAATAATTGCAACAATTTTAAATATTTAGCGAATATTATTTTAAAACTGATGATAAAACTTTCTGAACTAGCACGCTTAAAAATATTGCAATATCGGTGATAGTCGAGGAGTCATCGTTACAGTCAAATGTAGGTATCAAAACGTTAGTGTCGAGATCTACATACAAATTTCGTGCTGTCGGTCCATGTATGTCGCTACGCTACCGATGCACACACGCATATAACCGGCTACCGACCTGGTAGATAGTATAGTTTGCCGTAAATAATTCGGCTAAAATCACGGAGTTTGCCTCTCGTGGTCAGTGCGCTGTTGGTGTAGTAGTCTGTGACGCATGTGTGTTTTGTGGAGTAGTCTGTGACGCATGTGTGTTTTGTGGAGTAGTCTGTGGCGCATGTGTGTTTTGTGGAGTAGTCTGTGGCGCATGTGTGTTTTGTGGAGTAGTCTGTGGCGCATGTGTGTTTTGGGGAGTAGTCTGTGGAGCATGTGTGTTTTGTGGAGTAGTCTGTGGCGCATGTGTGTTTTGTGGTGTATTCTGTGGCGCATGTGTGTCTTGTGAAGTATTCTGCGACGCATATGGAGTATTTTGATGAGTGAGTAACGTACGTTGAGTGTTCTGCGTCGCGTGAGTGTTATGTGATTTATGAATATTTTGTGGAGTGTGATTTTTCTGTGGCCTCGCTGTCTGAGCGGGCCTGGTGGCTTGCGGTGTGAAAGGTGTCGCATGCGGGGTGAGTGGCTTGACGCGCGGCATGTGTTGTACTGCTCGCGGCGTGTACGTGATGTGTGGAATGTTCGTTGGGCGAGTGTCGATGACATGTGGTGTGTATGTGTGTGGGGTGTGTGTGAGTGGCATGGCCGTGTGCGTCGAGGGAGCGCGAGACGTTTGTGTGAGTTGCATGGGTTTGTACGTCGTGGGGGCGTGGGACGTTTGTGTGAGTTGCATGCGTGTGTGCATCGCGGGCGCGCGTGACGTGTGTGTATGTGTTGGGGGCGCGTGTGACATGTGAGTGGTGGGCGTGTGTGCGCACTAGGCGGCGGGCCACTCCTTGTTAAACTCAGTGGCGTTGAAGTGTTTGGGCGCGTGGTGCGGGTGGGGATGCACACCTGGCGGCTGCTGCTGGTACTCGCCGGCTGCGTACCGCGACCCGCCGCTGTACGATGAGCCCTGACACGCCCACACGTTAGACTCCGCCCGCGGGTACGAGAGAACGGGCGTACCCGGGACGTACGGGACCGTTAGCGCGAAGGGGGCTTAATTACGCGAAGTGGCCTCGACTTGGGACATCGAGCATGTAACCATCGTAGAGGTTTAATATTTATAATAATTGTCGGTAACAGTGTTTTACCACTGATCGAATCACGCTTATGCGCGAGCAGGCCGCAGATAGTATTGGCCAATCAGAGTTTGCGGAATAGCGTTAAGGTACTTAGAAGTTAATTTACCGCTCTAATGGGTATGTGCTCGATGTATTGAAATAACAAAGTGTACGTTCGTATTCATTGAAAATTAGGCCACCTGCGTTAACAATCTAATGGTCCGACGCCAGACCGATCACCCCGTCTAATGTGCTACTTTTGTAGTATAAATTTAATTCAGCGATCGATGTGGCGACGGATCGACTGCGGCCGACGCGTCGAGTGGAAGCCTCCGGCAGTAAGTGCGGGAACGAGTAAGTTTAAGTTATCTAAATCGAAGATCGATACAAAAATACAAATTTGGAAAGCAATCAAAACGAGGCCTCGACTCGGCGCGCCCGGTGCCGGCATGGATGTTCTAAATGTGGCCAGCTTACATCGAAAACAAAATAAACAATAATCATAAAAGGTGTCTCGTTCGAGCTACTGTGAGGCCGCATTAAGTGACGCCCATGATACATCCGACACATTATCTCGTTACAATCAACAGAAAGGTCGAATTTCATCTCTGAACACTTAAAGTACAGCTCTTAATATTATTTATCGTTAAGTTATATATTAATGAACCTGTAACAATATGAGAAAATCCAAATTTTACTAATTTGTACTTTAAATGCCAATTTACATGTGTTGAGATGAAACGGAGCGTTCCATCCCGCACGTCTACAAATGCATCATGAACAATAACAAATGGAACTAGAAGCTTAAAATCTAGTGCGGTGCGATGCCTTTAAGGTGAGCCCGCTACGTCGCTAGACCGAACCGTCCATAGTGAGAAATCCCCGAGTTTCGCGACAAACCCCATCGTCCGAACCCACCCCATTCCTAATTGTCTTTCTGGAGGAGCCATTCTTGTGGCCCCTGATCAACCAACTGGAAAAGAAGAATTACAGACATAAAGTCCCACTCGCCACAATCCAGCCGTTAGCGATGTGTGAGTAGCGCGGAGCGTGAAATGGTCTGGGCAAAGCGTGAACCCCGGGAGAGGAGGGGAGGTGATGAGAGACCTTCAGCGAAACTTGAAAAACAACTAGAATCTTCTTGATTTTTCACTATGGACGGCGGCGCGACTCCGTCCGGCTCCGCCCGCGCGGCCGCAGCATAGCTCGGAAAATCAAAAAGACATCGCACATCGATGCCGCGCCATGCGGCGAGCTCCGTATAAACGTCGGACACACGGATGCAGGCAAACTATCGGTCTATGCATGCTGTTTGTTTGCATTCAATACTATGTTCGCTGAATTTCGCTCGCTCACCGGCACTACGGACATTCCTGAATCGCAAACAAACTGGTGGCGAGTACAGCCAAATTGAATCGGGAGCCGTCGTCGGTCACTCTCCGACTCGGTACGGGGAAGCGGGACAGACGACATGCCGAACGGGGGGAGGAATAGGATTCGAGCCCTAAGGTTAGTGCGATACAACTCATCAACTTGGCTGTACTTTTCGATATACAACTTATATGCCAGTTTGGCGCATATATGCTGTTTTTATTTTGGATACAAAAATATGAGTATTTTGTATATCCAAAACACAAGCTCAGTGTAGGAAAGCAACATTTTGACTAATTACTAAAGATGTTGCTCTCCTATTCCAAACATAAGCATCCTACTCAAAGCAAAGCTCACTCTCTAAAAAGCATTAAAGCACATTATTCCAAAATATCTTCCAATCATACTTGACTCGGTCACAGAGTTTTTTCTTTTGTAATTAATGAAAAAAAGGATAATGAAAAAATACTAAATAATTCTGTTGAACATTTTCAATATAATTGGAAGTGCACCAGATTTTTATGAAAAGCATGATGGGATCATTTTTACTTGCAGGTAAAATGATTTTATATTAAATTAAGGTAAATATTTAAAAACAAAGGTATCAAAAACACACAAAATAAAACAAAAATACTAAATACACACACTGGCAAAATTAGCGGAACATAGTCAAAAAGGGGCACAACTTGAACTCAAGTGGGTCGGGCTGTCTGAAATCCTTTTATATAGTTTCTAAGCTCATTTAAGAAATAAAATATTGAACAAAACTGGCAATTTGAGAGATTTTTATTGCAATTATGCCATAATAAATGTTTTTCGATGATTGACGTTGTAAGTGTTTCTGATAAGAATGGCGATTTTAGCGGGGTTCAAGGTATGCCAGCTCATTTGACTGTTTGGTTTTTGGAAGAACACATTGCTTAGATATAAAATTAGTGATTTCCCAGCATCTACGACAGCTAGAGCTGTAACCACGATAGAGAAAGGTCACACCTACCGTTCGGTCAGTCAGGCCTTAGGTGGGTCAGCTTCCGTGGTCCATCGTAACTTTCAACGCTACAGAGAGACTGGATCTTACGTCTGGAGACGAGAACAAGGCAGATATCGGGTGACATTGGTTCAGGATGACCGTTTTGTTAGGGTACAACCCTTAAGAAATCGACCTCAAACTGCATTGCATACACGAAACCTGTCGGAACAGATCCGAGATGTACGTGTGAGCGATTGTACAGTAAGAAGAAGACTCAAAGAAGTTAAATTAAACTCAAAAGTGCCAGCAAGGGCACCAGAACTTGAGACAGGACACAAAAGAGCTAGGCTAAGATATGCGCGTGAACATCAAAATTTGACAAGTGTATGAAATCGTATGCTGTACAGTGATGGGAGCAAATTCTGTGTAAATTTTGTTGACAGGCGATAAAGAATGTGGATAAATCGTAAGGAACGCTATAGACCATCAAACTTAACGGAAACAGTGGCCTATCATGCAGGCTTCGAAATGGTTTGGGGTGGCATATGACTTGGAGCCCGCACGGAGCTGATGATTGTTAATGATGGTACTTTGACAGTACACGGCTAAAGCACAGATGTCCTAGAACTGCATGTTGTGCCTTTTACACAAGTTTAGGCAGTAGCTTCAATTTTATGCGCGTCCATAGAGTAAAAAAATCAGGCATTATTACCTAAATTATGCTGGCGTAGCCTAGGTGGAGAGGCCAGCACGGTCTACGGATATGGATCCGATTGAGGACGTGTGGCACATCAATGGGTGAACGGTACGAGTTAAACCTCCAGCTCCAAAATCTGTTCAGGAGCTCGAGTTGGCGCTACTGGAGGAGTAGGAGAATATTCCACAGGAAATGATTGACAATCAAAATGCAAGCATGGAATGGCGTATCCAGGCCCTCTTGAGATCCATAAAAGGCATTAAACGCTTTTAACATGGCATTTCTTAAGTAAAAATGGAGAATTTAACTTAAAAAATTACTGCTGTAATTTCAAAGATTTTCTTAATTTTTGATTTTTGCTGATTTTTTTTCTTTTTACACGATTTCATGCCCTAAATTTATATAAGTTTTATTTTTTAATCATCAATTATTAAATTAATAAAGAAATATATACAAATAAGCGAATAATTTACAAAAAAACTGAAAATTTTGTTATGTTCCGCTAATTTTGCCGGTGTGTATATTTCCATTCCCAAAACACACAGTGAAATGAATCATCCAATAATTTATGTTCGTGAAAGATATTGTATGATTCATAATATTATTAAAAAACAAGTTTTTGGTGTCATTGTGTATTTTTATTTCGACGCCAAAACTATTATAATTTATAACTTTAGAATATTATTCGATCTTTATTTCTAATTAGCCATTAAACTCTAAAGCAGAACTGCTAGGTAGCTGCTGCTTGTTAATTTACATTTATTTCTTCTCCTTAGTTTCATATTATTTTTCTTTCAAACTGCTTTTCGTTGATGTTATCTAGCAGTTATGCTCAAACGGCACGCAGAAAATAATCTACAGATTTGTGAAACTCTTTAATCTTCTTTGGTATTTCAAATATTGTTTAAAAAAATCATAAATATAGATTTTTTATCTAATTGCAATTGTTGTATAAAAATTGACTTTTTTACTAACATTGAATGAGCAAATAAAATCAAGTTAAAATAAATAAAAACAAAGTTTTAAATAAATAAATCTATGTTTATGTGTCATGTCACATGTGTTACGTGCATATATCGTGCAAGTATTTTGTATATTAAAATACAATTTTCTGTAACATTAAAGTAAGATTTTAATCAAAAGAGGAAGCTATTTTACTTTTAGATCTAAGGTACATAAAATTGTATTTTGTTGGAGACATTGACGCACGATATATAAAATAAAATGTAATATGATAAACGAAGATTACGAGTGAATACCGATTAAAATTAGTTAACATTTAACCGAAACTGAGAAGAATAAAATATAGTTATTGTTTAAAAATTACATTAAATTAAATTCAGTTAAAATTTTAGCTGAAATTTATTTTTAGGTTGTGTCAAATCAAACTGATAACATTCCAAAGATTATAAATATAAGTATTTTTGAGCATATCGACACTGTCGTCGAACAAAGACGGTTGTGATGATCCGACGAAATCGTTTTTATTTTAAAATAGTCTTCAGTAGATGATAATCTATCCGTACACCCAAGAAAAAGTAGAATTTTCCTAATACTTTTCGAGATATGGAAACGAACAAGGACGGTTTTGAAAATCGTATCAAAGAACATGTCTGTAAGATCCAAAACCACGCTGTCTGTCGGAAGCGAGCGCCGCCCGCGCCGGTCGTATCGTCATTTGCGGCCGTGTCTGCCGGCATAGCGGTCACATTGCGAGCACCTATGCTTCGTAGGATTTTCGTGTTTATCATAAACTGTTTTTAAGAAAATAAATTAATATTAAGTGAAGCAGTATGGATGAGCTAAACAATAAACAATATTTTCATCAAAAAACCCTACCAAAAGTGTCATTAAGAACGCAAATGATCGTTGATAAGGCCACAATACGGACATGTAAAAATTTTTGTAATTCAAATAATGACGACGATTTAAATGAAAACTGCCTAAATCAGAGTTATGTGAATGAAATGTCGTCGGATGTATTATCTTCAAACCTAGGTAAGCAAGAGAGATTGTTTTATTATATTTTATTACGAAATGTCTAACATTTCGTAGAACAATGTCGGTTCCGCACGTACGTCGCAGTGTATTATGCAGAACCGACATTGTTCTACGGAAATAAAGTATGTTTAATTTAATTGGTAAAGTACTATTTCCATACTTTGCTTTTTTACCACATGTTTTTATATACTTAAATTATTCATTTCCTAATTTTGATTTTGTCATGTCGTATTATTAAATGCTGCGTAAGATTAATTTTAAATTCCGTAGAGCAATGTAGCATGATCACATTCGTCTTAGTAGTTTCCGTAGAATAACGCCTCAAAGTCACATCAAACCAAATAACTCACGCAACGCAGCGCAGTACAACGTCGCATGTTTATATAAAACAGCTTTTTTTAAGATTAATTAATAAAACATAAAATTTTAAATGCATACACAATGATTTTAAAACTACAAAAAGCTATTATGTAATAAAATTTTATTTTAATTGATAAGTAAAAAGTTACATTGAAAAATATGAATCGCAAACTTTAAACAGCTCTCCTGTGAAGTTGATATTTTGTAGATCCGTCTTTGTTCGACGACAGTGTCGATATATGTTATTAAGTATCAAATTAAACTCATTTCAGGCATAACGCCCATAACTCATTTAGCCCGTTTTATAGTGCGTCAACGCCCCCCTTGCGCGTGTGAGCGTTTACGTGTACGTGCGTACACATCGTCAGTGACTATAAACAATGTCGGATGTGCAAAGTCGACTTTTTATTTTATAATGAAAAGAAAAAATATGTACTATATAGTTTCTAAAATAGCTACATTAAAAATGTCGTATATTACCAAGATAACTATGTACAATTTAGACTTTGCATTGCTCCGCTGTAAAGTTGTTATTCACATCCAACATTCTTAATAGTCATGAGCGACATGTGCGTACTGCGTACGCGTGTGCGTGCGTGCGTGCGCGGTACATACCTGGTCCTGTTGGTACGCCGGCGGGTACTGCTGGTACGTGCTGTAGTCAGCCGAGCTAGACTTGCTCAGCGCGGCGGACGACAGCGCGCCCGTCAGCGCCGGCGCCGCGCCCCCCGCGCCGCCCCCTCCGCCGCGACCGTACATCTCGCCGCCCTCAGACAGCGGCACGTACGAGCCTGAAATAGTTAGGTTATGGAATAAATATAGATGGAAAAGAAGTATAAATAGTGAGTTTTGACTTAGTTACAATACATAATATAATATTAGTTGTTAGTGTATGTATTCATACAAGAAAAGAAATAGAAAAATGATCCAGTGTTAAAACTGTTGCCGTCATGATTACTTGTGAATATCTATCTGGCTAAATTAGCAATTATTTCAATGTATAAAGAAAACGGTAAAACAGTGATCTATATAATATATTTTATAGTTTATAATTTACTTACTGTTTTATTAATTTCTGTTAAGACTATTTTACCATATAAAGCTAACCTTATGTTAAGACTTAAGCCATACTTGGTGTCTACATACACCATAGTCCATAACAATTTTGTAGCAAATATTGTAGTTTCCTAAACTCACTAGAGTATGGAGCATATGCTGATCTGCAGTAATGTCCCACAAACATCTGAACGTACACACAACAGACAAGTTGAGGGCACTGCCTGGATGTGGAATTTACACACAACACACACAACAAAATATTATCGACCAATACTATGCCGGAGTCAAAACAACAAGGCTATGCACCATAATAATTTGATAAGGACTTTGTGGAAAATGGTTAATTAAATGAATGATATGCTCCACATTCAACTAAAATAACAATTAAAAACAGGGTAAAAGTGAAATAAAATATGTAATGGTAATGACAGATCATAAAAAATATGACAATGTATATAATTATAATGCTAAGCATAGAATTCACATATAGCACATATAGCATAATTGAAGAACGTTAGACCCCGTCCAGAAAGCCGAATTGCTTCTTACAAAAGTGCGTAAGAAACAAAATAAAGCCCGTGTTCACCAACCGCCCAAAGCGATAGTAAAACTCCTGTCAGAAAAAACTCAAAACTGGGCATTAATAGCCATTAGTGGACACTAAGGCTGCGTTTCCACCGGAGCTCGCAACGATTCTATTGGTTCTTGTAATACACATTCCTCGCAACGCGTCTTAGCTCAGCTCCGTTGGAAAAGCAGCCTCAACATCAGATTGGTGACAATGGGCATTATACATGTAAAGCCCAACACCCTTTCTGCACAGGACCTACTAGCGCAAGCGTATAACATAGATCAGTAATCCCCACAGACGCGACATTGGCAAGACTAACCTGAGCCTGTGGAGTTGGAGTTTTGTGGCATGTTCCAGTTGGTCCAACTGCCGCCGGCCGACGCGCCCGCGGGCGCCGAACTGTAGTTCGCTGCACACAAACACCCATCGTCAGGACCTGTATTCACTTTGATTAGTGCGAGTGCATGTGATCGGTGCAGGTGTTTAGTAATTAGAAGAAAGGAAAGGACCTTGCACTAATCAGTCGCTGTCCACACTCCCTTTCTCCTGATCACTAATCACCTACAATAATCACCTGCACTTATCACTAATCAAAGGGAATGCAGGACATCAGTCGCGCTCGACACTTCCCCCGTCAACTTTGACGTTTATGCGTCAATCGTTTACGCGCTGGTCACTTTTGACATTTTTCCGCCAGTTTTGACGTTTGTTGGTCAGTATTGACGTTTATATTGTGGTCAGTTTTGACATTTATACATTGATCTATTTTGACATTTGTGCCTTCACACGTCAGTAGTTTCGACGTTATTCAAAGATGTAAGAGACCAGATGTTTCTCTGTTTATTGTAAAAATGCCTCACACAAAATAACTATTGGTTTTATCACTGATGATTATACTTTGTATTTTTATTGAGAGAATCCACTCTGCGTGACACACGTGACTATTTTGGTGATCAGTCAAACCTACAAAATTCTTGTGATAGATGCCAGCCACTTTTTTACCTAGTTGCTTTTCTTTGCCAATGTCACTTCTGTGAAAACACTTTGAAATTTTCCAAACAGCAATTATTCTACTTATAGATCTATACATTATTACTTAAAGAAGAATATGCTACAATTATTATCGGAAGAGCAGGTTAATTTGTAAAGTTGTTCTTAATCTAAATTGAAATTATATTCCACATGCATATAAACAGTCTCTCATAATCAATACACTGCTGAAATCCTAGTCCTTGTCACTGGAGGACTAGGCAAAGAAAATACAAAAAGGCAAGAGATATTTGTCTTTAGATAGCCCCATTTTAATGGAATCCTGGTATCTTATGATAACAATCTGATTTTTTTTTATGTCTGCCTTATTTGCTTTACTTTCTGGTGAAGATATAGCAATTACTACACACTTTACATTTCTCGTGCTACAAGTGTCAATGGGCACTTCCCATATTATTCAAATAGTCATTGCCATGGTACTTTATAAAAATTATGACAGCACCTCAATTGATTAATTCATTCGATAATGTTTTGACTTCATAGTTCGATAATATATTTTTAACTTCTGCACAACCATCTGATTTCCTAGTACCACCGAGGAAATTGATTTCTAGGCAGTTGACAGACCAACGTCATTTATTCGCATCATGTCAAATCAATATAACGGCCATTCCACACGGCGCGTTGCGCCAGCGTTGTTTTACATACAAAATATAACCAAGGTGATCACACGGCGCGTTGCGTCGTGACAGCAGCGCGCAAAGCACACACGACGGACAGCAGCCCCCAAGACGAAGCGGAAGGGGGTGTTGACGTTAGAACTGCTTCGTAATAAAGCTGCGATGGCGCAGCGCCCGTGTGGCCGGCTATGCGTCAAACGGCAGCGCTGCGTCGACGCAACACGCAGTATGGACTGGCTCTGAGTCGTGACTCGTGATCTGTCGGCTGGGTTCACCAACTCACGTAGGTCTGCCTATGAATCAACTTCTCAGGTAGTACACACTCAAGTCACTCACCATAACTGCCGTACCCCTGCGCGGGCGGCTGGGCGTGCTGCGTGTAGTTGTTGGTCGCCGGCCACGCGGGCGCGTGCGGGGGCGCCTGCGGGGCGGGGGGCGCGCCCCAGCCCTGGTAGTTGCCGGGGCCCGCGCCGCCGCCCGCAGCGCCGTAGCCCGCGTACGATGTCTGCCCGGCCGAGGTGCCCCAGCCTTGGTAGCTGTGGGACGAGGATTATAATAAAGGAAACTGAAACTCTGCTTTAAATACATACAAAAGTTGACTATAATAAAATAAGGAAAAGAAAATTGATTTGAAATGATATTCAAGGGAACTCTTATTAATAGAGATCTAATCAGATAACAGCTAAGTACAAATGCTAAAATTGAAAAAATCCACACGTAAGTCCACTATTGAGTACCTTCAATATAGCTGACATTTAATGGTCAAGAGTCATTTGCAGAGTTATCCTACAAAATATAGTTTCTTACCCCTGCATGATATTCGGTCCGGCCATCGGCATATTGATCGGGGGGCCTCCCATCTGTCCGTTGTGGCCCTGGATGATGTTCATGGGGGCCGCCTGGGGTGGGCCCCACTGGCCGGCGGCGGGGGCATCACCGGGGGCACCGCCCATGCCGCCTCCCATGCCACCGCTGCCGGAGCCGAGCTTGCCGGAACCGTCGCGGGGCTCCGCACGCTTGATCTCAACCTGTTTAACGATATTTTATTTAGGACGGAAAATATAAATTTTGACCTAGTAGTAGACAAATTTCGAGCTAGAAATGTTGGTCTAGTAACGAATAGAATGCTGCAAACTTAATTTCAAAATTATTATACAGAGATACATTAATCTCAAAAAAATATTATGTAGTTATATTACAAAAGGCATTGATGTGGTAACAAATTTCTCCTCCATTATATTTTGTTTTGACCTATGTACCTACATAATTATAAATTAGGTGATGTAATATTCAGTTACAAAATGTGTTGTTGCAAATATTGTAGTCTCTCAAACTCACTGGAGTATGGAGCATATGCTGATCTGCAGTAATGTCCCACAAACATCTGAACGTACACACAACAGACAAGTTGAGGGCACTGCCTGAATGTGGAAAGTAAGTTCGTATACTTACTTCGTTATTTGCTATCAAAATCTTTGGAAATAATAATGATAGTCAGACATTAGGATAACGTTTTTGCTTTTAATCCTCGCACTATCCACTGAGCTTCAAACGCAGAGTTTTAATTTATCTGCCTTTTCTGATGTTGTCATACGTAAGGTATCTTCAATATTGTGTTTTACAACAGTATGTAGGTAGTACACACATAAATTATTTTGACTAATTCCTTTATTTTTCAATAAGAATTTCACTAGTTCCTTACCTGTTTCCCATTCAGGTTGATGAAATGTTCTTGAGTGACGCGCTCAACAGAGATCTCGTCTTCGAAGGACAAAAATCCGAATCCTAAGAAAAGAAAAAAAAATTTAAATAAACTGAAAATTATTGGCAACCGCAGTACTAGTGATTTTATATACTCTACAGTCTGCACCATAGTCGTAACGTAATTCAGTTTTAATTTATTTTCTAGAAACAATAAGCTGTAGCAAACTTTGTAGACTAGATTGTTTATAAAAACAACAAGTATATGCTGGTCTGCGATAATATCCCACAAACATTTGAACGTCCCAATACTCAGTGATAGCAATGGCACTGCCTGGATGTGGATTTTGGTGATAAAGCAACTTCTTTGGAGTAAGCATTTCTCTGACCTATAGGTCAGAGAAATTAAGGTCTACACTGTACTAGACATGGCAAAAGGACTTCTCAGTTCTCACTCTCACTTGAGATTCAACAGATTTAAAACAGCATTGTCTAATAGTCAAGAGTCAAGACCATCCTTAGACTGTCTTACAACTAAAACAGAGTTAGAGACTTTTTTAGGAATCTTAAACTGTTATCAACTGTGAAGGGAATCTCTCGGCTTGCCGAGAGTAACTTTAAACTTCTACATATTTTCACTCTCTTCTTTCGCTCTTAGCGGGCCCCTAGACGATCAATTTTATTGTGCAATATAACGTATTGTGCAATATTACTGACCGTCTAGGGTTGGTATTGAACGCGCCCGCCTTTCAATCTTTTTGTCAAATAAATAATTGTTCAATATTGTACAGTAAAATTAATCGTCTAGGGGACCACTTAACCGACTCTACATGGGCTACTTACCACGCGATTTCTTCTTCTCTTGATCATACATGATGACCACCTCCATGACCTTGCCGTATCTCCCGAAGAACACGCGCAGATCAGTCTCCGTGATGTTCGAGGGTAGACCGCCGAGGAACACCTTGGGGTAACCACCACCGCGCTTCGGCTTCTGCAGCGTGCGAGGGTTGCAGGGCTTCGGATCGATGGTCCTGGACAAAGTTTTTAATATAAGGGGACAAACGAGCAAACGGGTCACCTGATGGAAAGCAACTACCGTCGCCCACGGACACCCGCAACAGTAGCAAAGCTGCAGGTGTGTAAATAATGTGTTGCCGGCCTTTTAAGAGGGAATACGCTCTCTTCTTGAAGGTTTGCAGGTCGTATTGGTCTGGAAATACTGCTGATGACAGTTCGTTCTAGAGTTTGTGTGTAAAATGTGCTAAATAATATAAAGCCAAAAGGGACTATTTTAGTATTGCTCTATCATGGTGGCGACCATGACCTGGAATCTTGTAATTGTTTTTCTGGAATCATAGTCATTGAGTCATTAATCAATATGTACACTGTAGAGGCCGCATGAGAAACATAATTTGCTTGCTTAGGTGCTTGCCTAGCTGCTAAAGTTAACCTGCACTAAATGACTTTCATAGCTGCAATTATAGCCCGTTCTGGCACGAGGCATCGACCATCGTCAATCATGGTCATTATTTAATGTGTAGATGTCGCATAAGAAACATGTATACCAAGCTAGCTAGACGCAGTCTCAGGGGAGGTCGACAAGAGCCATAAACCCCCCCAAATAATAGTCATAAACCTCTGCAAATCCATAATAATAATGACTGTATACAACAAAGCTATCGCTCCTATTTCGACATAAGGGTGCGTTTCCACTGACACGGAGCGGGGCGATGGAGTTTAGCGGTGCCGAATTGACCAATCACCTCGAAATCTTCGCTTCGCTTCAATGGAACAGCACGATTAGTCAATTCGGGCACCGCTAAGCTCCTCTCCGCGGTCCGCCCAGCTCCGCGTCAGTGGAAACCCACCCTAACTACAGTACCTACCTATTTGTATCCGCAAAATTTTCAGGTCCTACCTCATACTAAACTGTTTGGATTAACGGTAAGAAAACTGTTTTATCAATATTAATTTGCGTTAGCGTGAGAAATCGACAACAAGTTCTTCCAATCGGTTTGCAATTATATTCCGGGCATTATGTTATGAAATTTGTCGGTATGTTGTTTTTTGTGTTATTAGGCCAAATATCGTTGAATGCTGATGTACATGATACCTAGGTTTGTTGTTAAGGCTGTGGGATATATGCGTGGTGGCCGCAAAGGAAGATCTTCCGACCGAGCGAGGTGTTAACTATAAGGTCATCATATAAAGTAGGTATATGATAAAGGGCCAGCTTTATTACAAAATACAAAAAAGCTCTAGCAGCTAAGTATATTATGATATTTAGGGCCTCTTTCACCACTTCCTGATAAGTGCCGAATAGGACAAACAGATTCTCCATACATGATCTGGCAAGTTAAGTGGTGAATAGCCTATTCGGCACTTATCAGAATTGGTGAAACAGGCCCTGAATGTACTGTAAGTTCTTGGTGGAAATTCATGTCTCACAGTAATAATTATAAATAATAATATACACTTTTCATGCACTTATTCCACTTTTGTTAATTTATTTTACTACAATTATGTCTCGCACCGGCCGGTTTCGATAAAATCATCATCAGGTGTCCAGTAGCAGCTAGTCTAGGGTTTTAACCTATCTATTATGCAGAGGTTATAGTGTCGATCTTCAAAATAAAATCGTAAGTAAAGCAAATAGAAACCCTACGCCACTCTGTCATATTTTTTATTAATTAAGCAAATGTAGCAAATATTGTAGTCTGTCAAACTCACTGGAGTATGGAGCATATGCTGATCTGCAGTAATGTCCCACAAACATCTGAACGTACACACAACAGACAAGTTGAGGGCACTGCCTGGATGTGGAATTATTTTTGTAATAACTAATATCTATTATAATGAAAAATCCTTACTTTCTTACTAACATTATGTATTATAAATGCGAAAGGGTATCTGTCTGTCTGTCTGTTACCTCTTCACGCTTAAGCCGTTGACGGTTGAACCTATTTTGATGAAATCTGGTACGGAGATATTTGGAGTGCCGGTAAAGGACATAGGATACTTCTCATCCCGGAAAAGTGTACGCTTCCCGCGCGATAAACGACATTCTGCGTCGCCTAGTAACGAATAAAAAGCAAAGTGTTGACCAACTTTGATGTCAGAGCCGACACAATACAAAGTTTTTCACGTACACTGTTGACGGTATAAGCCACGTAAAATTTAATTTTTACTCAATTTGTGTGAGTAATGGGAAACGATACTTTTTATCCTGGAAAACTGTACGGTTCCCACGCGATAAACGAATTTTGGCGCAACGGAGTTGCGGGCGTCATCTAGTATAATATATTAAATGAAAATTTTTGTACTGTAAATACGAGGGAGGGGCGCGTCATAAGTAAGACAAGCTCTACAAAATCGCACTCATGAGTTCATGACACTGGAAGTTGAAACTCGGTTGTGAATAAATTATAAAATGCCGAGATTTTGTACCATCGAAGAAATTGATTCATAGGCAGACGACGGATCTGCACCATTTGGTCGAATTATGTAAATTCAATGTAATAGTTACAATCTGTCGGCTGAGTTCATAACCCGACCAAACTACGTAGCTGACCACCATCTGCCTATGAATCAACTTTTACGATAGTACAATACCCTGACACTGAAACAACTATGAATAATATTAGGGAAACGTCGCTAAATAATTTTCATTTCTCAACATTCCCTAGTATTCGGGCCTACGTAGACGTAGAGGCGTTAGATAATGAATCACCATTCACCAATAACATGAATCATGCGTCAACGTATTTTAAACTGTAGCTGCCGCCTGCCATTAAAATTGTACCGAAAAAGCTTGAGATTACGCGCCAACGGCAAACCAGTATCGATAACGGTGCGGTGTCCTCGATAAAATTTACCTATTCATTTATCGGTCCACTGTGAATCTGTAGGCCTAGCACGAATTATTGACATGGGGCCCCGTTCATAAAACAGAATCCTTGGACTTCTGATAAATAGAAAAATTATTTATTTGTTGGTTATTAAAGACTTATTATTATTATTAGCCATTTGTGTCCCACTGCTGGGTAAAGGCCTCCCGTCTTTCCTTCCACACGTCTCTATCATTTGCTGTGTTTGGCCACTCTTTATCGACAGCGTCAAGTTCGTCGCGCCACCTTTTCTTGGGTCTGCCCCTGTTTCGCCGACCTTTCGGTAGCCACTCCGTAACTTACGGAGTGGCTATTAAAGACTTAATTTTCTTAAATCTATCTATATATCTATATATTATATAAAACTCAAAGGTGACTGACTGACATGGTGATCTATCAACGCACAGCCCAAACCACTGGACGGATCGGGCTGAAATTTGGCATGCAGGTAGATGTTATGACGTAGGCATCCGCTAAGAAAGGATTTTAATAAATTCTCGCAACAAGGGGTTCAAATAGGGGATGAAAGTTTGTATATAACAATTCTTCTTAACGCGAGCGAAGCCGCGGGCAAAAGCTCGTTTTATTATAAAAATAAAAAATAAACTTGTATGAATCAAAATTTATCTTATCATGTAACTACTTTGGTGGCGGAACCCTTGTGTTTCGTCGGACTCCCCACCACTTTTTTGTGGGGTTATTTTGTGGTTATTGTCTTTCAATTAGTAATTGTCTCCCTGCCGATGCCTAGTGAAATTTCTAAAAATAATATTATGTATCGCTCGATCGCCCATACAAAGCTGACGCCTGAGCCCCACGATTCCGCGGAACACACTTTGATACACAGTAATTCACTGCTATACATCTCGAAACCAATGCTATACATCAGCTTTTCCCAAAGTGGATGATAACGCCCCCCGGTGGGTGCTGAAGGTTTGTAGGGGGCGGTGTAGGACCCAGAAAAAAGGGGAAATTGAATTAAATTAAGTTGAAACAATGGGGCGCTAAAACATTATTTGTTTTCAAAGTGGTCAGTGGACAAAATAAGTTTGGAAACCCCTGCTATACATTCTAACACGGCCTTTACGTTGGGTTGATTTAAAAATAGCTCCGCGTGTAGAGGGGCCTTAAGAGTTTAGAGTTTAGACTAAAGGCCCATCTACACACTCTCATTTTGCGTTCTGACAGTTCGCTGTTGACGTCACTGCAAACAAAACGCGAATAATGTAGTTCTTCATGTATTTCCAGTTATGCCAAGTACTTTGACTGTCCATAAACATTATTATGACGTGAGTATAATCCATAAACGAGATTATAACAATAAAAGCTACGAGCAATGACCTCTTGTGTGTTCAGATGTATTAAAATAGTGTTTAAAACTGTATTAGTAATTAGGTCACCGTTTTGCAAGTCGAGAAGAAAGGTTCACGCCGTTCACACGCAAATAACAGTACAAAATATAGCCTCCTTTTTTTGAAGTCGGTTAAAAATGCAATATAAGCTATGAACTTAAAAGCTAGTGTTTTTATACGCTTTTTATTAGCTTCACCTGTATATTTGTTTGTAACCGACTTCTTTGGTCGCGATTTTGACCCACTTTAAACGGCCAGATTTCGTTCAAACTTTGTAGATTTATCGAGGACCGTTGACAATACACTAATTTGATATAATTATTACATTTTTCAATTTGTATGTTTGTATGTTTGTTTGTAACCGACGCTTTATTTAAAAAGCGTGTTTTTAGTTTTTTTTTAACTACATATTATTATTTAATACATAATTTATATTGGCAAAGTTCGAAAGACAAAAAATATATATTTATAGCTTATTCATTGTGATTTTTTTAAAATTCCAATTAGACAAGATGATCTGGTGAACTTTTAATGTAACCTTTCCTAGACATTCACGAATATATTTTGAAACTAAAATTAGCCTCACTAAATAGCCGTTATCAAGTTTTAGCGAAACTAACAAACTTATTATATTTTCATTGTTAGATTTTATAATAGACTAGAATCTAGATCACGATGCCCGCAATTCCGTTGCACCAAAACTCGTTTATCGCGCGGGGACCGCACATTTTTTCGGTACAAAAGTATCTATGACATTTCCCGGGACTCAAAGTATGTCCATGCCAAATTTCAGCAAAATCGGTTCAGCGGTTTGGGCGTGAAGAGGTAACAGACAGACAAACAGACACACTTTCGCATTTTCTAATAGTATGAATAGATCATAGAAAATAGAAATACATACTTAAACTAAAAATAAAAAAAACTAATGTACAAAACCAATGAATTATTTTATATTTAGATTTAGATATGAAATATTTCAAACTGTGATAACTGATAAGATTAGAAACACATGTAATAATTATGTGACTTTCACTACCACATTACCTTCATATTGTAACTAAGTAACTGTGTTGCAACTATTACAACACATTTTCAAAATGAAGAATTTTAATTGTAATTAATACAATATGGTATATTTATATTATTGGTCCTCATTTTACCACGTTAGTGTTTGTTTGTAAGAATATCATAATTTTCTTCCACTGCAGCACTGATATGAAGAGGAAAAGAGATAGCAAGATAGGTAAACAAAACTTGTTAAAAATACTAACATGACAGCAGGGCCAGGGCTAGCATAACAACAGTAGACATGGGAAAGAATCGACATACTGACAGATTTTATCGACAAAATGGCGGATTTCAATTGTCTAACTGTCACTTAGTCTTGTCTAACAATCACTTTGTCTATTCTTCCGTAGAAAGAAACCATTTCTATGGTGACCATACTACGCCTAAAGTATTAAATTCGCGAGACGTACTTTATGGATAGTCCCTTATGTTAGGAAGATTAAAATCATCAATTTTTAACGAACAAAACTTTGCAGTACTTAAATATGTATAACTAGCTGTCCCTGCAAACATTGTTTTGCCATTTAAAGTATATTTTCTACATCATCAGTTGATACATGTTTTACCCCCTCTTTTGTCCCCTAAGAGGGGGGGGGGGGGGGGGGGGGAAGGTCATGGATCACCAGATGTTAAGTTGAAAAACACAGTTAATACCTAATATGAAGTAAGTCCACTAAACAAAAAAGTTGTATACAAAATCTGACCCCTCTTTGGTCCCCAGAGAGGGTTGAGAGGGGAGGGGGGGGAGGATTTTTATACACCAGATGTTGAGTTGGAAGAAGACAAATATAATATATCTGTGAAAACCGTATGCAAATCTGTGAAAACCGTATGCAAATCGGATCAGTAGTTTTCGTGTTAAAGAAAAAAGTTGGATACAAAATCTGACCCCCTCTTTTGTCCCCTTAGAGGGGTGGGGGGAAAAATTTTATACACCAGATGTTAAGTTGGAAGAAGATAAATATATCTGCGAAAACCACATTCAAATCGGATCAGTATTTTTCGTGTGATGCTGGAACAAACATACAGACAGACAGAAAGAGTGACAGACAGACAGACAGACAAAAAACTAACCACATTTTTGGCTTCTATAGCGATGTAGTGACAAAGGTGTAATTTCGGGTGTCATTTCATATCTTTTATGTACTTTTATATACAGAATTTTCATTTCTACAACAGAATATTGTCGCACGCGCTTTGGTGACGCCCACTATCGTAATATTTTAATTTCGCCATAATTTCAAAACCAAACGTCCAATTTTAATCATTCAAAGACCAAATATTATTTACATAAACTGTACTTAGTGATAAAATAATTTATTTTGATAAGGATTAATAGCGTGGGTAAAATATATCCGTTTAAATGTAGTCCAAAAAAATTCAGGATTTTTTAATAAATAAATGGTTATTGTGCCTCACTCGACATATATAGGTATAGTGTGTCGCGGACTTTTTTGTAGATATTTATAAGATCTACAATTACTTAGAACATTTTATGGTTCTATCTTTTATAGTTTAGGCAGCGTACGCAAAATAAGTAACTTTTCTAGCTTTTACACCTTGCGTCCGAAAAACTCAAATATCTTACGGAACCCTACTTTTTTCCAAAATAAAATGTAGCCTATGTTCAGCAGAAATAATGTAAGATTCCAATAGCAAAAGAATTTTTCAAATCGGTCCAGTAGTTTCGGAGCCTATTCGACTCAAACAAACAAACAAACAAACAAACAAAAAATCAAATCTTTCCTCTTTATAATAGTAGTGTAGACAACAACATATAAATACAGCTACCTAATGTTAATATGCTACCAGTTTTTATGTCATGGTGATACTTATTGCCAAACTCACAATGAAGATACAAACATTTGTTTAGTTGAGTATCCATTTTGTTTACATTTAGATGAAAATAATAGTATACTTTGTTTACAGTCTTTGGTCGTTACTCTCTTCTTATTAACTGCTATTATGGCCTGTATTCGCATTGATTAGTGATAAGTGCAGGTAATCAGTAATCAGGAGACAGTAACTTGTGTGGACGGACAGCGACTGATTAGTACAAGTCCTTTACTTTCTCCTAGGCCCATATAAATAGTCACTCAAGATGCATCTCGGTCTCAAGACACAGTTCAGGCTCTGTGATTGGTTGGCTGTCAAAATTTGGACCAACCACAGAGCCGAACCGCGTCTTGAGTCGCATCTTAAGTACTATTTATACGGACCCTAATCACTAATCACCTGCACTCGCTCAAAGTGATTACAGGTCTTCATGCAAAGACACTAACCTGCCATCAAGTTGATGAGGACCATTCTGCAACACCACGGAGACGAGTGATGGCTCAGCGAAGGTGACAAAGCCGAATCCTCTGGACCGACCCGACTCGCTGTTTTTCATCACCACGCAGTCAATGACGTCTCCGTAGCGGGAGAAGTAGCGCTGCAAGTTCTCCTGCGATGTCTCCCATGATAGTCCACCCACAAACAGTTTTCTGTACGGAAATAGTCACATTATAAACTGTGACCACAACTACTCTACTACTACTCTCATAAGTTACGCAAATAATATTATTATAAGGTTTTCACTTACGGATTTTATCAAGGAGCACTTTTATTAAGCACTCCACCCGTGACCACGGCCGCTGTAAAGCAGCTGAAACTTCGGGATTAATAAAAGTGTTCCGTGATAAAATCCGTAAGTGAAAACCTTATAATATCTAACTTAAGAAAAAGTTACCTACACAAAATTTTAACTTCTGTAACAAATGCCACTTTGTACTGTAACATAATATGACAACCCTTCCTCGGTAAAATAATAAAAATATGGCCCCTTGGATGTTGGACATTAAAAACTTATGAAGTCAATCACTAACTTACATCTATTCTCATTAGTTAGCAGTGACTTAGCAATGCTTTCAAATTGCTGACTAGTTGCAAAGATTTTTCACAATTCTGCCTTGTACCTATTTAATATTTTTTTTCGGTTAGTGTATTACTACCACTGTACATTAGCACAAAGTAAAAAGCTTTGTCTACAAGATATTATTATAGAAATACTATTTTTATCCTAGGACTTGAAAGGATGTGAAAATCAAGCTATTGTTTGGCTAATGGCTCATCCAGCAATTGTTCAGGTAGCACAGATAAGTGATCTTTAAGATCTCTTATAAACAAGCTATACAAAGCCAGTAAGATTATATCAGAAAGCTATATTACATTATATTTGCTCTTTGTGTTTTTGTAAAGTCCTGTTTAAATAATTGTTGCTTATTATATTTTTAAAGGCAACTTATCTGTAATGTAATAAAGTCCTAATTTAAATAAAAAAAGCGGCCAAGTGCGAGTTGGACTCGCCCATGAAAGGTTCCGCAGCAGCAATAAGGTTTATTTTTATATTTCAGTCAATTTAATGAAATTTAGATTAAGGTTTACCATTTATGACGTATAAAAAACTACTGGCTAGATCTCGTTCAAACCAATTTTCGTTGGTAGTTTTTATAGTAATCTATATCATATATTTTTTTTAGAATTATCATGCCCCTACTTTAGAAATTAGAGGGGGGGACATACATTTTACCACTTTGGAAGAGTCTCTCTCGCAAACTATTCAGGTTAGGAAAAAATGATATGAGAAACCTCAATATGATTTTTGGAGACTTATCCATAGATACCCCACACACATAGGTTAGATGAAAAAAATTTTTTTTTGTTTCAGTTGTGTCCCTATGGGGGACCCCTAAAATTTTTAATAATTTTTCCATTTTTGCATCAAAATCTTTATGCCGTTCACAGACTACATCTACTTACCAAGCTTCGATAATATAGCTCTAATAGTTTCGGAGAAAAGTGGCTGTGACATACGGACAGACAGACAGACATGACGAATCTATAAGGGTTCCGTTTTTTGCCATTTTGGCTACGGAACCCTAAAAATTGGACGCCAAGGCCTTTCAACATTATCTATGCCAGAGGACTTATTCTAAGCTAAAAACAGTTATTAGGTTGTATTTTATAATATTAACTATAAGTGTTATACATTATCTTTATTCTATTAAAAAAATGATGAACTTTCCAAAAATTACGTCTTATTATACTTATTATGCATGGATTACACAATATTATACAAATTATTTTTGGAAAGTTCATCAAAATGCAACCACATTATTTTTTTTAATAATAAAACTTTTGATTTGCAAGTTGCAACGTTTATATCAGACTTATCCCCTTCCTTGTTAATTATTATACAAGCTTTACTTGGACTTGTCTGGCACATTGGAAAATTCTTATGGCAGGCAAAGGCAGTAGACCTTCAACAGATGGTGTATTAACTTATTTTATAAAAGTAGAGTTAATGTAAATAGTGCATGTATTTAGCCAATATATAGACTTATAATAATATATAAACTTCAGTTAAACATTATTTACTGTTAAAGCAAATCTACAAAAAGGTAACCAAGAAGCATGTCACTGATAACTAACCTAAACAGACATAACCTAATTCTTTAAGGACAGATATAAAATTACACACAAGTAGCCTCAAAGTTTTTAGCCTTTTATCTTGAGATCTGTCACGAGTTCATGACCTCTTTTCTGTCACTCCAGTCGGTGAAAGTATAGCATTCACTTTTGGAAATTGCAAATTCGGCACTTTGAGTTGGAACTTTTAGTGTAGGAGATTATTGATGCAAAAAATGAAAGTAATGGGAAAGTTTATGATTGCGTCAAGTATAGGGCGCCGACGCGGCAGCGGTAATCGCGACTGCTAACACTGAACATGGCAAAAATAAACTACCAGGGAAGCATAGTTGTATGAGAGCACTCAAAAAAGTGGGCGAATTTACGTGGACAGTCGGACAATATCCATATTCTAATGAATCAGCATATTTCAATGTATTATCGAAACAGCTACGCGGCATTTTTGACAATGCTCTATTAACCTCATTACGAGTTCCAATATCAGATTAGCGTTTGCGTATACATTTTTACAGGATCTAACTAGATAAGAGAAAGCGAGATTTGGTTACATCGAGGTTAGTTTAACATATTGGGATTTGCGACGTTTCCGCATTCTCGTACTCGAAAAGAGTATGTTATATAAACATTTGGTGGCATTATATTTTTGTTTTGGGAGCGAATTGCAAAATTGCGATATTTCAAAGTATAATGGGAAAGTCGAGCTGCCATGATCGCTACACGCAACTCGCACGGCGAGGCTTGGGGTCGGTGCCCGCTTGCCGGTAAAAGGCTAATTGACTACGCAAACCTGTGTCACTACTCACTCGTAGGTCATCATCACACAGAATAGCCAAATATACAGATATTTAGCTTTTCCGACGCAGGATGCGACATTGGACAATACCTATGCCACCTAGCCAGCTTTTCTTGAAATGCGACACACCAAGCGAACATGCAGTTTGACCTATTATAGTTATTGACACCATAGCATCCTCCAGTGTGGTAATTATGAAAATATACATACCCCTTCTCGTCATCGTCCATGTCTGTATTCATACGCATAACTTATTACTAATTAAAAATAATGGTTGGCACCGGTAAGACACCTAAACCGCACAAGCACAGACCCACACGAATGATTATGGCGGACCAACCACATCCGCTTTCTCAAAAGTCATGGAGAAAGGAAATAGTCAAGCTAGATTCCAAGAAATAATTTTTTTATAAAAATTACGAACAATATCAATTAAACTGTTAAAATATAAAATTAATAAATTTTGACTTTTTATTTAGTTCTATTTTATTATGATTTATCTAAAAGTATAAAAAATAAATAAAAATGAATAGTTTATTTGATTATAGTTTTACCACGTGGACAATAGATGGCGCTCCAAAATGTTGCCAATTGTGAAAAAATATTTTATAAGATCTACTCGTGAGCTTATCAAAAAATTAAGGTGTTGCTGTAAGAAGTTGTGAAATCAAAGCATTTTTATTATGATAAGTTTACCACCATAATGGTGGCACCATTCGCGAAAGATAAGAATAAGCCCCAATTTCTTCAACGCTTGAATTAGTATCACGTTACCTCTTTCGTTTTTCTCATGAATGAAAGAGAAGACATAACATGTTAACAAGCTGTTAACACTAACTGATGAAATTGGGGCTAAATTAATACAATTATTGTTAAAGTCAAATTTAATGTTCCTTTTAAAAAATTTTATGCTCTCATGGATCTAGATTCGTCAGCCTATACTATTGTCTATATTATACATAATATTATACATGGATGTCCAATGACTAATTAAAAGTTTCCATAATACACAATAATTTTTTAAATAAACAAAAACATATTATAACGTTCATTCCAAAAATTATTAAATTGATAGACAGCACAGACAGACAGTTGGTTAAAAAATTGCAATGCTCAAAATGCTGAATATTTATCATTTGACCCAGATAATCCCTTTGGTACAAAATGAAGCTCCTAGGTCCATAATCCATCTATTTAAATAATTAATGTAATGTTGTAGAAAATATAATAACAACTTACAACCTTATCGATAGATAACTTATCGCAATATGGTATCGGGCGAATGCTTTTTAATGAAATATTATGTTTAATAGCAGTGCAGATTGAAAGTAGTGATACAATAATTCTATAGATATTATGTGATTTGATATTAATACGTCTCATTTTAAAATGGTTTGGGATAAGTGCAATATAATTTTGCATAGTGCATCTGATAGTTGCTTTTATACCAATAATATTATCACAGGATCAATTGTTTTGGAGTTTGCCAGTAAACGGAAAGTTGAAAGTAATAAACTAATGACCACATCTGATTACTTATTACACGATTAGTCGACCAAAATATTCTATTTCTTTTTACAAATATGTTGCAGAAGTGGATATGAGAGTACAAGGATCATGTGAAGCACAGTGGTCCAGATTTTCACCTACAATTCCATACCTAAAGATATATTCCGACAAATACGACGTGCTGAGTGTTGCTTTCGACACATTTGAAAATATTAATGGTAAATATGCACTGAATTAGGGATTTTATTTCAACGATCCTGAATTTTTATATTAAAATACGCAGATACCTATAACCTAAATAATGCATTTAAAAATAAATTTAACCATAACATGTTATATTTTTAGGTAGAACGGTTAATCCCGGAGTCTACACTTATCAGTTTAATTTATTTCTTCAATCAGATTTACCTTCCACTTATGAAGATTCTATTGCGAAAGTGCGCTATCGTATTATAGTTGAAGGAAAGAGCAAGACTGGTTTTAAGTTGTATAATAAAGTTTTACCTTTTACCGTAAAAAATTATACCGATTTAAATGAAGCGTCTATTGATTATAAGGTAATCTAAAGGAAGCCACTGAATTAACTACAATTGATTTTATTTTTAAGGTAATTAACTAAAATGTTTTAGGTGCCACTTATATTTGAAGGAAAAAAGAGCACATGCTTTGGAAATTTTACGCTGTACATCAAAACGTATCGTGGATTTGCTCCAAATCAAAGGTTACCAATTCAAGTTATACTTGAAAATAAAAGGAGAATAAAGGTTACACTAATAAAAATCACTCTTATACAAGTAAGTTACTTTGTTAGATACGCGTACTATTTATCACGATCATCATCGATCACGATTTACAAATAATAGTGTGGCTATTGTTATTTTTCATAATTATTAAAAGTAACATTTTTTAATTTCAGAAAATAGAATATAACGTTACAGAAGGTTTTCACAACAGAGACAAACGTATTTGCTCCACGATGTATAAGGATATTCAGAGTTTAAAAGATGAACAATATCGGTTATACTTGGAAATGCCGCCACTTGTTCCATCAACTATTAATGAAACAAATCCCATGGTTACAGTTTCGTATGTGTTGGAGGTAACTAGATACGTATAACGTCTTATTATTAAAAATACAAACGATTATACTCCAATTTTATCAACGTCTAAGCGTTAAGCTTTTACCCCTTACATATAATATACTAGTTGACCCGGCAAACGTTGTTTTGCCATTTAAAGTATTTCTACTTCATCAGTTGATACAAAATCTTACCCCTTCTTTTGTCCCCTAAGAGGGTAAAAATTGTGTACACCTGATGTTAAGTTGGAAAATACAGTTAATAATATGAATTAAGTCCAATAAAGAAAAAAATGAATACAAAATCTGACCCCTCTTTGGTCCCCAGAGAGGGTTGAGAGGGGAGGGGGGGGGAGGAATTTTATACACCAGATGTTGAGTTGGAAGAAGACAAATATAATATATCTGTGAAAACCGTATGCAAATCGGATCAGTAGTTTTCGTGTTAAAGAAAAAAGTTTGATACAAAATCTGACCCCCTCTTTTATCCCCTTAGAGGGGTGGTTGGAAAATTTTTATGCACCAGATGTTAAGTTGGAAGAAGATAAATATATCTGCGAAAACCACATTCAAATCGGATCAGTATTTTTCGTGTGATGCTGGAACAAACATACAGACAGACAGAAAGAGTGACAGACAGACAGACAGACAGACAGACAAAAAACTAACCACATTTTTGGCTTCTATAGCGATGTAGTGGCAAAGGTGTAATTTCAGGTGTCATTTCATATCTTTTATGTACAGAATTTTCATTTCTACAACAGAATATTGTCTTCTTCCCGTACGCGCTTTGGTGACGCCCACTATCGTAATATTTTAATTTCGCCATAATTTCAAAACCGAACGTCCAATTTTAATCATTCAAAGACCAAATATTATCTACATAAACTGTACTGAGTGATAAAATAATTTATTTTGATAAGGATTAATAGCGTGAGTAAAATATATCCGTTTAAATGTAGTCCAAAAAAAATTCAGGATTTTTAAATAAATAAATGGTTATTGTGCCTCACTCGACATAGATAGGTATAGTGTGTCGCGGACTTTTTTGTAGATATTTATAAGATCTACAATTACTTAGAACATTTTATGGTTCTATCTTTTATAGTTTAGGCAGCGTACGCAAAATAAGTAACTTTTCTATCTGATTTTTTACACCTTGCGTCCGAAAAACTCAAATATTATCTTACGGAACCCTACTTTTTTCCAAAGTAAAATGTAGCCTATGTTCAGCAGAAATAATGTAAGATTCCAATAGCAAAAGAATTTTTCAAATCGGTCCAGTAGTTTCGGAGCCTATTCGACTCAAACAAACAAACAAACAAACAAAAAATCAAATCTTTCCTCTTTATAATAGTAGTATAGATAAATAAGATATTAATTATTACGTTGCTTCATCTTAAAACATTATAAGAATTGGAATGTTTACGAATAATTATTGTATATTTTAAATAATATTATTATGTACCTTTTCAAATTATATTTCAAATGTCCTTTTTTTCAGGCAAAAGTGTCATTCAGGTATCACGCAAGTTTGTACTACGATATCCCAGTTGTAATATCAACTGTACCAGTGGCACATGTAGATTTTTAAATAAATTTTAATTTATCATTGATACGTTTGTTTCTCATTAAAGTTCCAAAGTTTCATATTAAATTGGTTCATAAATCATAATACATGTATATATTTTATTAAGAATATTATTCTTCTGTCTCTTAAATGATCACACACTTTTCTACGTCATAATAATTTAGGTACGGACTACCCTTATTCATTAAAATAATAATAATATTGGGTGGTGGGCCGCCTTAAAACTAAAACACTCGGTTCCCAACTTTTTTCTGTAGCTAGCAACACCTCATTGTGCAGACTGGCAAAAAATCATGTTTCCTTATTCATTGCAAAAAATTAACCATGTTAAAAAAATCAAATGTCATTGTCAAATGTCAATGTCATGAATAAAAAGTTCAAACTTCGAATTTAGTTTCTGAATTCTGTTTCTTTGCTTTTCAATTTTCATTGATTATCCAAGATTCTAGGATACCTACTCAAAAGTTGTCGTGAATATGCTGTAATGTTTTAATAATGTATTAAATAGATTAAATCTAAAACTTTTTCTGTGCTCTGCATCATGTAGGTACCGTACCTACTATTCACTCTATTCCTCGACTAAAAAAATCATAAGGTTATGTCAAACACTGTCTTTTGCTGTGCAAAAGTAAGTACTTGATTATTTTATTTTGATTTCATATTACAGTATATTATTCCATTTATCTTAACCTTTTTATGCATGCCACAATATTAATCAACTAATATCTGCTGTCGTTGTATGTCTTATAATAATACCGGCGATTTCTGTATCCCCCATAAAATAAGTACACATATGATTTGTTATTATTATTAATTCTGGCACCAGTTTTTAATACATTAGTTAGAAAAACATAGATTAAAAAAATAATTAGTCTTAGAAAGCACAACAATAATTGTAAGGTTGCATAATGTTTTTGGTCTATTTATTATCCTTTGATAAAAGTACAACTAGAAATCAGTATTCAAAACAGTCGTTCTAATTAATAAGCCGTCGGATATAATTTTGGTTATTTTAGAATCTGAAATTAAACAGTAGAATGTTTGATGGAAATATAATATTGTAGTAAGCTCTCAATTTCACTTTAACACAGGTCTGTTTATTTTTTCCTAAATATTTTGCCTTCTTTCTCATATACATAGAAAAACATTTTGTTTAGCAGGATCACTATAATATGAAGACTTCTTTTTTATGGTAGAAAATAGACAAAGTGGTAGTGAAAAAAAGGGATAAAATCTGTTACTTTGTCTCTTGTTTGCAACTGTGGGCATGTTAAGCCATGCAGCATGCCAAGCTAAGCAGAAGAGATAAGATTGTATTAGTAATTAGAACAGTGATTAACTTAAACAGTTGTTGGTGAAATTGTCCCTAAAGATTCTGGTTTTGAAATAAGTGATTGGTAATTCTGGGCCTGTTCTGCATTCTTCTTTTATTTTGTTCCGTTTTGTTCCTTACCAGAGCTTTTGTAATTGCTTACTATATGTTGAATGACAAAGACAGTGAGATAAGCTTTTCACCATTATTAAGGTGATAGTGAAAAATAATATGACTAAATTTACATAATTCCAAAAAAGTACAAATGGTAACAACAACATCGTAAGTAAGATAAATTATAGGTACAAAGTGTATACATTTGTATTTTATCTAAACACTTGTACCATTTTTTTTATATTTACTTAAAATAACTTAAACATGTTTTTGTCCTTCAACTGACTTTACAATATTATGTCAGACAAAGCAATCTTAGAGCTGCATAGCTATTGTAAACTTAGTAACTTTTATTTTCTTTAACTGTTTGAAGCAGTTCATAAGATAACTTTGTTTCCCCATATGTAGTAATTTCTTTGGACTTTACTGGACAAGAGTTGCATTGTTTAGCTGGAGGAAGGCTTTTGACAAAGACTTCCTCCAACTCGTCTCCAAAATGTCACCAAAAGGGGCCACAGAAATGAGGAATATGTCCATCTTGAGAATGAAACAATCTTCGTGGTCCATGCATTTAAAAGAAATGTAACAAAGGCTACTACAGAAATAATAAACTTAATTCTCTGCCTTCATTCTTTTTCAAATCATGAAATTATGTTTGGGGGCATCCACAAATTACGTGAGGTGTTTTTTTGAATTTTTTGACCCCCCCTCCCCCCTGGTGAGATTTCGTGAGATTTTGTTCCACCCCCCCCCTCCCCTACCGAAATCTCACGTGAGATTTTTTTAAATGTGGGTTTCTTACGTAAACGTTTGGTTTGACAGTCAGTAGATTTTCTTTCGAACGAATTTGTTAATGATCTTAATCGTATTACAATTACGCTTACGATTAAATTTTAAGCATACGTACAACCTGGATGAAATGGACCAAAATAGTATTATTTTGTTGAGAAAAAAAATTACGTGAGATTTGCCGAGACCCCCCTCTCCCCAACGTGAGATTAAATGAGATTTGACTCGACCCCCTCCCCCCCTTAAACACCTCACGTAATTTGTGGACGCCCCCTTTTCTGTTGTGCAAGTTAGTGTGTTCTGTGGTCTACACACAACGGGCTGGTGGTCCGGATGTGGACCCATTTGGTGAACCATCAACCATCATATTCTATCATCTATATTATATAAATAATAATTTTTGTTCTTTCATACACAGATCAAATAAAGATGGATCCAAACATATATGCGTTAGTTTTGGACACACTCAACCGAGCTACTAGTCAAAATACTGAGGTTTTGAAGCCGGCGGAGGAGAAACTTCAACAATGGGAGATTGAGCCTGGATATTATTCTGTTTTATTGGTATATTTACTTCAAATTACTTCTAAACTATTATACTATTGAAGAAATTGATTCATAGGCGGTTAATGGACCAACGTCGTTTAATAGAATTATGTCAATTCAATGTAAGTCACGATCTGTCGCCTGGGATCGACATAACGCCAACAACTTACGTAGGTCCGCCAACTGCCTATGATTCAACTTCTCTAATAGTACAAGGATGAGATGACATCTCAACTTGTTGGAAGAAAAGCTTGACAAGCCTTTTGTCTTATTTTTGGTAGTGACAAGGGATATTAATTTATTGTGTGGAAACCATCAATTTTTATGGACGAAAACTATCCTATGTCATTTCCCAGGACTCAATGTCCATAAAAAATTTCATCAAAATCTGTAAAGCGGTTTGATTGTGAAGAGGTATTAGAGTTTAGACAGACATACTTTCTCATTTATGATGTTAGTGTCGTACGGATTCTTGATCACAATTTAGTAGAATACTTTGTCATTATAGTGCTTTGTATTTTTTTAACAACTAAATAATTTTCTAAGAAGTCATTTTTAGGGTTCCGTAGTCAACAAGGAACCCTTATAGTTTCGGTCTGTCCGTCCGTCTGTGCGTCTGTCCGTCTGTCCGTCTGTTTGTCTGTCCGCGGTTTTGCTCAGAGACTATAGGACCTACAAAGCTGTAATTTGGCATGAATACACATATTAATAACGCCAACAAAATGGTACATAAAATATTTAAAAAATATTTTTTTTTATGGTACCTCCCCTACACATCAAGCGGGGTTAATATGCTGTATGAAATATGCTGAATTTAAAAGGAAAACTATCACGGCTAAAAAGACTTCATAAGTTATTGAGTAATAGTCAATCAACTAAAAAAAAAATGTATTCGGCGAAGTATAAAGGAACTTTTTGTTCAAATTCCTTTGAAAGTAACTGAGATGATGTTTTTAGTAGTGTAAAACATGTTATAAATGTACATTCATTGACCATACAAAAATTTTCAAAAACTAGCTGTACTACGGAACCCTATATTGCGCGTGGCCCGACACGCACTTGGCCGGTTTTAAATAATAATATATCACCTCTAGGTTGATACAATATTTGTTATTTCCAGGACATCCTATCGAACCACTCGATCGATGTCAACGTACGATGGCTGGCGGTGATGTGTCTGAAGAATGGCGTAGACAGATACTGGAGGCGGACAGCGCCCAACGCGATCACGGAGGACGAGAAACAGAAGCTCAGGCAGGGGCTGCTGACGAGCAGCATACTGAGCGAGCCGGTGATGCAGATCGCCACCCAGCAAGCTGTGCTCATTGCTAAAATTGCCAGGTACAGCAATATGTCGTTGTATAGTAATTGTAAGGATAGGAAGCGACAGAAAAAGGATATGTCCCCTAGCGCTTGCGTTAGCGTTAGCGTTAGCGCTTTGCCACTTGTCTACAGGCCATGGACGGAAAGTCCATAGACAACACAAACTTCAATAGTTTGTGTTGTCTATGGACTGATAAAATCAACTTCAAAATTGTACATAATTGACAATTAAAACTCCCTATCTTGCAGTATTCCTGGTTGAACAATACCTAGTACAATAAAAAAAGAATCTCTTAAATCGGACTTGTAGTTCCGTAGATATGCTTACAAGAACATAAAAACACATGTACATACATACACTTTTGAAAAGCACATTTCTTCAGAAGCTGTTAAAGATTACATACATTATATACAAAAACTGGGCAGTTCTGGAAATATTACATACTCGTACATTACGCGTCGAATTGATTACCTCCTTTTTATACGCTTTTTATTAGCTTCACCTGTATGTTTGTTTGTAACCGACTTCTTTGGGCGCGATTTTGACCCACTTTAAACGGCCAGATTTCGTTCAAACTTTGTAGATTTATTGAGGACCGATGACAATACACTAATTTGATATAATTATTCCATTTTTCAATTTGTATGTTTGTATGTTTGTTTGTAGCCGACGCTTTATATAAAAAGCGTGTTTTTAGTTTTTTAACTATTACTTATTTTGAATTCGGTTAAAAAAGCCCTCAAGATGTATGACGTATAAATTAATGGGCCGAAAACAACACAAAAGTGGGTCTTTTTGGGTGATTACACTTTTTGCGTCAACATTACTTGTCTGTGTTGTTATTAATATTAATATGTTTTTGGTTACACTATAAGTTTTATAATCAAAGTCGGTTTGGCATGTCTGTTAGGCTTAAGATTTTCTTAACTCAAACAGTTCATGGCTTCAACCTTTCAAGATTTTCTTAACTCAAACAGTTCATGGCTTCAACCTTCAACTGTCACAAAATTTTTAATATTCTCAGCTATTTTTATACAGTAGGTCCAGTCCGGTCACCTTTTTATATTTTGGTTAGTTGAGTCTTATTTCTTTGCCGTCCTTGGAACTTCTTTCCTTTCTATTAATTACGAGGTTTTGGTTTGGTTACTAACCCCTCTGGTAAACCAAAGGTGTGTATAGTGCGAGTTTTATTCGATCATACGCATCGAGCGCGTAAACGCGAATTTATATGGGATCAAAGCAGTATCCACGTTAGCCAGGAGATGACGCTGCTTTGATCCCATATAAATTCGCGTTTACGTGCTCGATGCGTGTGATCGAATAAAACTCGCACTAACCCCTCTGTTCCCTTCTTTGTTACCAGACACGACTGCCCACTACACTGGCCGAGTCTGGTTCCGGAACTGATATCGACGTTGAAGGCGCCCCAGCCCCTGGTGCAGTACAGATCCCTGCTGATCTTCCACCATGTCGTCAAAGCACTAGCTTCGAAACGGCTGGCTGGGGATAGACAGACTTTTCAGGTAAATATATTTTTAGCAGATTTTAAGACTTGCCGTAATCATAAAACAATCATACATTGACCTATATCAACCTGTCTCTTCAACTAGCACTCTTAATATTGTTATTAATTATTATGCTTTAAAAACGCGATAACAGCACAACAGTATCTTAATTACGTAACAATAAATTATTCAGCTTTCATACTTGTATCTTATAGCTAGTCAGCTGTCGTTAAGACTCAATCCGCCGTACTCAGAGACATATTTTAATTATGATTAATCTTCAATTTAAGGACGCTATTACAAATATCAGCGATTTTCCGGTACCATATTAAAGAATTAGGAATCAAACTGCGAGGATACTTTGGTTTCAAATGAAAGATAATATATTCATCTCCACGACTGTACCATAAAAATTCTATAGCCGCATACAAAATTTTCACATAAAATACGTTTTAACCATCACAATAATCGCAAAATATGAAAAAAATGGGGTCTGATTAGGTACCTTAATATCTAAATACACTGAACTGAGGAAAATAAATATACAAAAAAATTGTTGCTTATTTAGTCCTCTATAAAGTCCGCTAAAAATTTTATATAAAAATAAAGAAAATTTCCAGTTATAAGAAAAATAAGAATATTTTTCAAATTTTTTCATACATTTTCGCCATATTAAGAACGCGGCGAGCATCGTAACCGCCACTGTACAAGGCGCGCTAATATGAATCTTATTTTAATGTCATTAACGTCGATATTCGTACTGACAGACATCCGACCTGCTAATTAAAAAGTTGGAGCATTCTTAATGAAGATTGGCAGATTTTTTTGTCTTATTACATTTAAGGCCTGTTTCACCACTTCCTGATAAAGTGCCGAATTGGCTATTCACAATTACTATTTTGACAGATTCTCCATATTCGATCTGTCAAGTTAATTGGTGGATAGCCTATTCGGCACTTATCAGGAAGTGGTGAAACAGGCCCTTAAGTAATGAATGTTCCACTCTGAGTGCAGCAGAATGGGTTTGTTACAAAACCTGAAGAAACAAATACTAATGTATCTACTATCCAATATTACTTTTACAGGAGTTGACAAACACAGTGTACGGTTTCATACTGAATCTATGGCATGAGAACACCGAGTTGTTTCTACGACACATACAAGAGGGGGCCGCTACTGATGTGATCACGGAGCACCTGGAAAAGGCCCTGCTATGTCTGAGGATATTGAGAAAGCTGACTATGTTTGGCTTTAAAAAGGCCCATGAGAGCCGCGATGCTGTAGCGTTCTTGAACATCGTTTTTGACCGGGCTAAGTCTAGCTTGGAATGCAGTAAGCATATTTTATTGGCATTTGATTTTCGTATATACGACATATGATTGATGATTTGATAAATCAAATTATCGCGAAAATTCTAGGGACTTCGCAAAAACACGGATAATTAGACAGTGGTGAATACATTTTTCAACCTTACTGACAAAAGGTAGTGTTTTCGCGAAAACGCGTGTCGCCTTAGTAAGATTTTTTTTTTGTTATTAAATAAGGGGGCAAACGAGCAAACGGGTCACATGATGGTAAGCAACTACCGTCGCCCATGGACACTCGCAACATCAGAAGAGCTGCAGGTGCGTTGCCAGCGTTTTAAGAGGGAATACACTCTTTTCTTGAAGAAAATATTTACCGTATGTCTACTAATAATCCTAACAACAATTTTTTTATAGGAAAACTACTGAAAGGCCGTGGTATCTACCCCCTAGAGCTATGTGAGAAGTTCATAATACATCTTACTAAAGTGGCACTCGGTGTGTTGAGCACTCAACCATTCTCATACGTACCACTCATACGCCCCTCGCTTGAGTTCGCTCTGTATTACTGCTTCACCGAGCAAGGCATGAGCCTCATATACGAGAGGTTTACTATACAATGTCTAAATATTGTAAAAGGGATTTTGCAGTGTATGGAGTATAGCCTGCCAAAGATAACGGATCAGATTAAGGAGCCATGTAAGTTTTTTTTAAGAATTAATACTTATAATGCAATAAAAATGCTTAATAACGAGATTAATTATTTCTATCACAAAATTTTTTGCAAGTTTCGGCATTATGTATTTTATTATTAAAATCCATTCATGTCAATGAATAAGAACTTAGATTATTCTTGTCACACCTTACAACAATTCTTTGGGTTTTTGTTGTTGGATTACCTATCTCTTCAGCAAAAAATTCTGCAGACCACCTATTTTTGTTTACTGCATTTTTAGTCAACGCATATTGTCTATGTCTCCCGCCATTTTGTTTACATCCGCCATTTTGTCCGCAGTGGCGATCCAAGCGCACCAAATGAAGTCGGAAGTGCTAACCGAGAGTACCGTATGTCACATGTGTCGCCACCTAGTGACGAGGTATTTCGTTTTGAGCGCTGATGATTTGGCCCTGTGGGACGCGGAACCAGAGAGCTTCGCTACGGACGAAGCGGGGGAATCGTGGAAGTATAGTTTGAGGGTATGTAAACTTACATTTCGACCTGTAACGGCAATGGTTGATATTTGATATTTCATTTGCCACCAGGTGCCGTTGTGTAGCCTTGGGGTCTATCGTGTCAAACCGCTATCGTATGTCACGATATAGCTGTCATAATATGTCACGACTCACGATAATATAGCTGTTATAATTTCGTCTATTTGTCGCGATAGACCCTCAGAGCCAGTCCACACGGCGCGTTGTGTCAGTGTTGCGTAGACGCAGCGCTGCCGTTGCGTTGTTTTACATACAAATAACCAAGGTGTTCACACGGCGCGCTGCGTCGTCGCAGCGCACACATGACGGACAGCAGCCCCCGAGACGAAGCAGGAGGGGTTGTTGACGTTAAGACTGCTTCGTAATAACGCTGCGATGATGCAGCGCCTGTATGGCCGGCTATGCGTCAAACGGCGCAGCGCTGCGTCGTCGCCGTTTTTACCCTTTGGGTACGGAACCCTAAAAACATGTCTCTTTCCTTCAGCCGTGCACCGAAGCGGTGTTTGTGGAGTTATTCCAGTCGTACCGGGCGGCGCTTGCGCCTGAGCTGCTGCGGCTGCTGCGCGCGTTGCCCAACGCACCCGCGCACGACCTGCCCTCCATCCTGCACAGGGACGCCATCTATAACGCCGTCGGACTTGCCGCCTCCGACTTGTATGACGACGTGAGTGTTTTGTTTATTATTTTTATTATATTTTTAAATACATAGAAATCTAAGTGAATACAATAAAATTGGAAACAGAGCATTTATGAATATAGTGACCACGTGAGTGTTTTTTTTTCTAAATAAGTAAGCGTATAATCGGATTAAGTAATATCCCAGAAGGTACTCGACGCCATATTACACAAGGACGCCATTTACAACGTGAGAGTTATAAAAATAGACTATTTTTATTTTTGAAAAAAGGGGGGCTAGTGAGCAAACGGGTCACCTAATGGAAAGCAACTTCCATCGCCCATGGACACTCGCAGCATCAGAAGAGCTGCAGGTGCGTTGCCGGCCTTTTACGAGGGAATATGGTAGGGGAGGCTAGGGAAGGTAATAGGGGAGGGTAGGGAAGGAAATAAGGGAGGGTAGGGAAGGGAAAAGGGTAGGGGATTGGGCCTCCGGTAAACTCACTCACTCGGCGAAACACAGCGCAAGCGGTTTTCTGTGAGCCCGTGGTATTTCTCCGGTCGAGCCGGTCCATTCGTGCCGAAGCATGGCTCTCCCACGGTAAAAGACTGCAATGTTAATGCTTACACAATATAAAAAAACAAATACAATTTTTATTAGTATTACAATAAGCGATAATGTTACTACGGTTAATTATTTATTCATTCGTTTCGTATTACAGGTAGACTTTGACGAGTGGTTCACGAACGTACTGAGCGCTGAACTGAAGATACAAGATGACAACTACAGAATAATTAGGAGGAGAGTGTGCCAACTTATTGGTAAGTTTTTAATAAGTATGTGTCACTTTATTATCCTAGTGACGCCCTTAGCGGACAAATCCTGCTCTATGTCGTTACAGTGTTTGTTAACACTTTTTTAACCGACTTAAAAAAAGGAGGTTATCAATTCGACGCGTATGTATGTAATATTTCCAGAACTGCCCAGTTTTTGCATAATATTATGTTAATCTATAACAGCTTCTGAACAAATGTGCCTTTCAAAAGTGTATGTATATATATTTTATAAGTATAAGTGTATATGTTTTTATGTTTGTGCACGCATATCTCCGGAAGTACAATTCCGATTTAAGTGATTCTTTTTTTATTGTACCAGGTATTGTTCAACTTAGGGAATAGTGCAAGTTTCATCAAAATCGGTTCAGTAGTTTTGGAGATAGGAAGTTTTAATTCTCAATTATTACGTACAATTTTAAAAGTCGGTTTTATCTTTTTAAAATACAGTTCTGAGAGCCAAAACCCTACTAGCGATATTTACCTATTTTGCATTGAGGCTTAGGAATAGGATTAAAGCCCAATAATATCAGAGTAAAGATTGTAGTCAATGGCCTCAGAAATAACGACTTGTTGCGACCCCCAAAGTGATGAATATCCCCTATGTGACAATGAATTTTCACAGGCCAGTGGTGCAGCGTGCGCGCGTCGCATTCCCTGCGACCGGCGCTATACGCCGCCCTGTTGGAACCGTTATCCCGCTCTAATGAGGACGCGGCGGTGAAGCTGGCGGCGGCGGAGGCGCTGCGCCACACGATAGACGACTTCAACTTCGACGTGGAGCAGTTCACGCCGTTCGCGCCGCACGCGCTCGCCGCGCTCTATGATCTCCTGGTACTGTGTTCACGTGTATATCGCCGTCCCGCTCGTGTGTATACCGCCGTCCCGCTCCAACGAGGACGCGGCGGTGAAGCTGGCGGCGGCGGAGGCGCTGCGCCACACGATAGATGACTTCAACTTCGACGTGGAGCAGTTCACGCCGTTCGCGCCGCACGCGCTCGCCGCGCTCTATGATCTCCTGGTACTGTGTTCACGTGTATATCGCCGTCCCGCTCGTGTGTATACCGCCGTCCCGCTCCAACGAGGACGCGGCGGTGAAGCTGGCGGCGGCGGAGGCGCTGCGCCACACGATAGATGACTTCAACTTCGACGTGGAGCAGTTCACGCCGTTCGCGCCGCACGCGCTCGCCGCGCTCTATGATCTCCTGGTACTGTGTTCACGTGTATATCGCCGTCCCGCTCGTGTGTATACCGCCGTCCCGCTCCAACGAGGACGCGGCGGTGAAGCTGGCGGCGGCGGAGGCGCTGCGCCACACGATAGATGACTTCAACTTCGACGTGGAGCAGTTCACGCCGTTCGCGCCGCACGCGCTCGCCGCGCTCTATGATCTCCTGGTACTGTGTTCACGTGTATATCGCCGTCCCGCTCGTGTGTATACCGCCGTCCCGCTCCAACGAGGACGCGGCGGTGAAGCTGGCGGCGGCGGAGGCGCTGCGCCACACGATAGATGACTTCAACTTCGACGTGGAGCAGTTCACGCCGTTCGCGCCGCACGCGCTCGCCGCGCTCTATGATCTCCTGGTACTGTGTTCACGTGTATATCGCCGTCCCGCTCGTGTGTATACCGCCGTCCCGCTCCAACGAGGACGCGGCGGTGAAGCTGGCGGCGGCGGAGGCGCTGCGCCACACGATAGATGACTTCAACTTCGACGTGGAGCAGTTCACGCCGTTCGCGCCGCACGCGCTCGCCGCGCTCTATGATCTCCTGGTACTGTGTTCACGTGTATATCGCCGTCCCGCTCGTGTATATACCGCCGTCCCGCTCCAACGAGGACGCGGCGGTGAAGCTGGCGGCGGCGGAGGCCCGCTCGTGTATATACCGCCGTCCCGCTCCAACAATCTCCTGGTACTGTGGTCTGTGTTCAGTACATGTGGAGATAGCAATATATTGCTGTCCCGCTCTAACTAGGATACACGTACACGTATGGGCCGCGGTCGTGAGTGTGTATGTTTGTTTTTGCGATCTCATGCCTTCTCTTTTATTAATATGAGGAACGAGGGAGATAACACAATGTTATACACATTAAACTTAAAGACGACCGCACTCAGAGATATTTAATGATAACTTTAGTCATAATTCTATTCATGTCTTATAGTCGTTCAATATCAATTTTCAGGTGGAGTCGGAAGAGTGCGACACGAAAATGCACGTACTCCACGTGGTATCGTTCGTGGCGGAGCGGTGCGGCAGCGCGGTGGCGCGCGGGGGCGGGGCCGGCGCGCTGTTCGCGGCGCTGCCGGCGCTCTGGGCGCACGCGCACAACCACAACATGCTGCGAGCCGCGGCACTCGCTGCTGTTGTACACCTGCTGAAGGTATGCGGCTTATGGCTCTTGTGGAAGATCAGCGCTGAATATGCCTCCGGGTGTACCAGCATATGCCAAGCATGAGCCAATTTGCGACTGATATTTAGAACTACTTACTATATATTATGTAAATATGAACCATGTTTGTGGTTGCAAATAAACATTATTGTTATTAATAATGGGCTGTTTACATTCAACCACTGCCGCTGCTCCCCGCGCTACCGGCAATATTGACTACTTACTTCTGCAGCAGTAACGACGCGAGTGAGTGTTAACACGCAGCAAGTAGAGGGCATCTACTTGCCGCGTCGGGCAGCGGCAGCGGCATGACGAGTGGCAGTGCGAGTGACTATATTTTACATTCCCAGTGCTACCTACTTCCCTGTTCAATTGGGCTGAATGTAAACGACGCATTACAGTCGAAAAAGCCTGTAACATACAATATGTTTAAAAGAATAATATCCAAACTTTTAAGAGCAAATGGCGACACGCCTGCTCACGTCTATATTTATATCAAAAGGAGAAGTTGTATTTAAATTACCAGGCTCACATAACATTGCAGGCGCTCGGCGAGTGTCCATCGAACATTCGCTCCTGGGTACTGGGCGTGGTCGATGAAGCGACCCGCCTGGACTCGCCCGCTCACGTCTACCTCCTAGAAGACGCTCTGGAGCTGTGGCTGGCTCTGCTAGAGGCCGCACCGGTGATTGATCCGCAGCTGCTGGCGTTGGCGGTGAATTTGCCACCGATATTAGGTGAGACACGGCTCAGTGATGCCGATTTGCTTTAATTCAACAGTACAGTCAAATGGAACTTGCTGCCAAGGAAACGTCCATGAAATGTAGGTGGCAAGCACATGCCAATTAAATAACAGAATACAAGTTTCGAATTGGCGGATACGTACGGATTGTTGCTCAGAAAATTTGTATAAAGTCTCAGTTCTAAATCAATTTCGGTAATGAACGATCACAGCTGCTGACTTTAAATCTACCGCCTGCATGGCTCGCAGTAGACTATATAAACTTATATTTTAATCTTACATACAGTCTGATTCAATTAGGGATTAGGGAACGTGTGCAACGATCTTGCTGTGCATGTTCCCTTAAAAATCATGGTGACGCCTATCCAAACCTTAAAGTTGAATATTTACTAGATAAGTGTTGCCTATATCGCTCCTGCGCAGCTTTTATAATAATCAATCTTGTCAATGTCAAAACAACCAATAATAATCAAATTATTTCAGAGCAATCAACAGAACACCTTAGGATAATCGTGTATATAATGCAAGCGTACGCCCTGCTGTGTCCCGAAGAGTTTTTCACCGGCGCCGGAGCGAGGTGTATGGAGATACTGGACGATATGTTAGCCGACATGAGAAAGGAGGGTATTATCACTGTACTCAAGATGGCGGAGATATGTATAAGTGTGACGTTCCCCGAGAAGAATATGTATTTGGGTGTGAAAGTAATATGGCCGATATTGATAAGGGTGATTCGGTGAGTGTTATTTTTATAAAAATGTTAAGCTTCGGTCAAACCTACGCGACCAAAGCGACTGCGAATTCCGTCCCGCATTGCAGACACTCCCGGCGTCGGCAGAGCGGGAATCAGCTACGTTTTCGCATCGTAGTCGCGTAGGTTTGGCCGAAGCCTTAGGCTGTTTTTAGCAGATGATGTCGTTGAAAATGATATTTGACAGTCAAAGACTACTACTGCTAAATGTTGTAGCGGAGTTAATAAATTAGTATACATACAGCGCCACCTGACGGCGCATGTTATCACTAAAACATACTTGGATTTCAAGTTTCGAACATTTAGTGTGAGTTGCATCAACCTACTTTAACTATAACAAAAAGTCAAATGAACTGTCAAAACTCAAATCCATAGTAAAAGTCCATTATGGACGCCATATTTGACGATAACCTTAACTTTAACTACCCTAAATCAGTTAACTGTAAGAAGATTTTGACATAAGCTCCATACATTATCTGTCAAAGTATTCATTAAATTGAAGTTTAATCATCATTAAATGTCTCTGAGACAGTCTCTCTTACTGCTGCTCTCAGTGAGAGCGGCAGTAAGTTGACAATATATTAACAATTTGTTCCTCAGCTGGCTTCTAGACGGCGACGACCTGGGCATGGTGGTATCTGTGGAACTGTCTCTCATATCCCGCGTCATACTGCTGTCGCCGGATCTATTCTACAAGGTATAATAATATAGTATTCATAGTGTAATGTTTATCTTTTTAAATATAAAATTGTCATGTCGCGGCGTTTGTTGCCTAAAGCCGGCTATAGACAGACCGAATCTTGCAGTCGAAACCGACTACAAGATGCGGCCGCCGCACGGCGATCTGCAGTTTCCATACTAAATTCAAATCAGCAATACACGGACCGCTCGAGCAGTTCTTGAGCGGTTGGTGCCAACGCGACCACTCTAGAGCAGTTGAAAAAGTGGATTCTATGTCTATAGCTAGATGTATTAGATAGATGATGAAGTAGGTAAGTTACAAGGTTTGTTCAAATTGCGGAAAAGTTAGTTAAATTGCTCTTATGTTGTAAAAATATGTTAGTTACCTGGTTTATCTACTCATGTTTTCAATCGTTATCTGTCACGGATCTTTTTAGTATGTATAAACTATAATATTACGAATATTTGTAGGTGGTGGAGGAGGCGGCAGGCTCACACCCGGAGTACGCGGAGCCGGCGCGCGTGCTCGGCCGGGTGCTGCACGTGTGGACCGACAAGATGAACCTCGTCACACAGGTCGAGCGGTGGAAGGTGGCCGGTGAGTGTCCATCTGAGTGGAACATAAATCGTAATTTATCCTTCAGGTCTTTCAAATAAGGAAGCACAGACAAAATATGTTACGGTGCTTCACACAGCAGGAAAAATCGTCAAAAGTAAGGCCGGCCATAGACGTTTCCGCACGGCGATCTGCATTTTCATACTAAATTCATATCCGTAATACATACATGGACCGATCGAGCGGTCGGTGCAAATTTCAACGCAACCACTCTAGAGCAGTCGGTCCCGACTGCAACTTGCGGTCCGTCTATGGCCGGTCTAACTCTATCAGCGCTGCTACTATTACAGCTAACTGTATATAAAGAACACATACAAACTCTAGAGTCTTATCAATTGTTTTTGTTACAACCGTATTTTTATTATTATGTCTGATGTCTGATTATGTTTTATTCCATAGTGTATTGTTGTGCTTAGCTACTTTTTACCGACTCTCAAAAAAGAAAGGAGATATTATTATTAGACGTTTGGATGTTTTTAAATATGTCCGTTTGTATTTCAGGTTTAGGACTAGCGGCGCTGCTAACCACACAAAACGCGACGGTGCTACAGCGGTTCCCGGCCATACTGCTCAATCTGACAGAGGTCTTGAACGATATCATGAAAGTTGAAGACGGTGGAGTGCCTGTTGAGTGAGTACCGCGTTGTTCTGCATCTATATTATGTTTCTGCAACCAAATACCTATAAGAAACTCGCAGGAATTATTATAGGTGGCAGCATGTGCTGCATGCTGCATTGGCATGTGCCAACTAAATAACATTTCTTGTTTTGAGCTTGTGACGCCATTACACACCTTTTTATTGGTATAAGAGAACGTACATGATAGTCAAAATAGCTTAGGATTAGCGACACCAGTTCGCAGCACTATCGTTGCGCAAGTTTCCTATAGTAAAATAATTAACCTAACGACCTTGACATTAAGAAACTGAAGTTAGGTCTGCAGCTAACCCCAGACTCTGAAAACGCCTGTGTGACTTTTATCTGTTCTTTTATTGTTTTCTTTTTAATTTGTGTTTATTAATTATTATTTGAATTTAAGTTTATATACCAGGGTCACATAAACACTCCATTACAGCTGGCTAGCCGCAACACCGGGGTCGCGGCCCGCATCGCCGCTAGAGGGTCGCGGGGGCGCAGCGCGGTGGGAGGCGGGAGGGGCGGAGCCGCACACGCCACATGAAGCCCGACGACGCCGCCTCGCCGCCGCACACCCGGCGCACGCGCTAGACCTGCGAGCGGTTACGCACCACCAGGTATACATGAGTGTTTAGAGGTAGGTTTATCATGCTAGGGGTGGGAGGTGGGAGGGCGGAGCCGGATACGCCCCATCACTCATGAGGCGCGCCGCCGCCTATTGTTGCATCATTTCATGAAATGTTGTGAACACTTCCAGTAACTTTATCGGTTTTAAATTTTGTATTCTGATTTTCAATCCATTTTAGCTTTGTATGTTGTAAATTATTTTTTTATAATTTCAGTTGGAAACACTTAAAAACCAAGTCGGCGTGGAGAACTTTCAACGAATGCTGCAACAAACAGATAAGGACACGCTACAACAGATTAGAGAGTACATACCGCTTTGAATACGTTACTGTATACCTATAGTACGGTCGCGGAACACTTAGCGGGCCCCTAGACGAGCAATTTTATTGCATTAATATCACGTAGGGTAAATATGACTAGTGATTGGACAGTACCAGTAATTGGACAGAGCACAAAATCAATATTTAGGTTGCTTTAAAAACTACCTGTTTTTCTTTAAAATCAGGCGTTCTATTACTTTAAAAACAAGCAGTTTTTAAAGCAACCATAATGAATATTGTGTTTTGTTCTTTGTCCAATGACTGGTACTGTCTAATCACTAGTCATTTATCCTATTGCGTAATATTATTGACCGTCTACGGTTATATTGAACATCGCGCGCCTTCTATCTAATTGCCAAATAAACTGTTCAATAAAATTGAAGCGTGATATTGCACAATACAATTGATCGTCTAGGGGCCGGTTTAGAAATTCGTAACCCGAAGTTTTCAAACAAGAGTATATTGCTATCGCAGACACACAGGCGATAGACGATAGAAACATTTTTGTGTGGAAATGAACGCGGAGTCAATGTGAAAATTTCTACGTGTTCTGCGACCGGACTATACGTAACCAATACTCTGATTTATAATGTTCACAATAGATAAACACAGTCATATTGTATTTCGGCAATGTCTTCAAACGTTTGATAGTAAAAATAAATATTACCAAGACTAGTTGAAATTACAAAAATGTATGTAAAATTACATAATGTGCATATCTCTTTCCTCCTTGGCTAAAAAATGGAGACAGAAATATTCTTGGCTGTCGTTTTACTGATATTGGAATAACATTAAAAATCAGAGTATAGGAAGCCATATTAAAACTAAATATTCGAAATTAAATTTAGATTTCAATATAGATGGAGTATGGAAGATACTTTATAATTTGTTTAACTAATAAAATATCGACGGTGTTAAATGTCGTCTAAATAGAAGTCATATAAACCGACTTAAAAAAATATTTAGATCCCTAAATTTTTGTTATGGTTAGTGTCCTTGTATTTATATTTTCATTTATTAAATATTTTGTGCATAATAGTTGTAGTGTTGTAAAATACTTACAGAGTATGAAATTTGAAAAAATTCGCATAATATTAAGGTTTTTAAATTGAAAAATGTATTTTGCAATATTTGAAACTAGTATTATTTACTGTCAAGTATTCGGTTTGGTTTCTGTATTCAAGGAATACAAATGAGAAGTCCTTCGTACGCGAAACCGTCTCGTACTTGCCCGGATTTTACTTGCTGGTAACACTATTATTTTTATTACTAACGGTTTATTAAAGTAAGTTCAGATACAGGCTATCCTAATAATAATCTAGACATTTCAAGTTAACATTACCTGCCGCATTCAGAAGAAATAAAGCTATATAAATAATACCGATGGCGATTTATCTTGCTTATGTGGATGGTACAAACGGAGGTAGATTTTACGTCAACTTGAATTTTCTGGACTTACCCCGTTTCTGAACTTATTTATCTCGAGCATCGACCTTATTTTTGTGTATATTTTGTATTTTTTTATAAACTTTATTTAATGGTCTTATAAAACAATTTTACCGTGCATTTATATTTTGCAAACTTTTTGTGCAATTATTTTAAAATGCTAGTATTGATTAACAAATTAATATTATACATACATAACTTTGCGTGTAAAGTGTAGGCATTTGTATGTTCTTCATGATTTTATGAACAATATTGTATTTTTACAAATAAATCTTTAACAAATTACGAAATTCTACATGTAAGTTGATAACGAATAATTTATATTATTTGTAATGATGTCTGTAGAACTTGCAAAATATTGAAGTATAGCTGTAAATTCATTTTGTTTAGGACTTTCAACGCATTACGCATTATGCTTTCCATACTCCGATAAAAATAAAAAAATAAAATAAAATAAAGGTGTTATTATATAAATTTACGATATTTTACGCATCTGATTTGCTGCTAATGCTTAGACGTTAAGGTAAGGTAAGTGTAAGGCCTCAGCCTCGAAATCAGCGGGCAGCGGGGCGTGAGCGGTGGTGGCCCGCGCCACCACCGCTCACGGTCTAGTACGCCGTCTAGTACGCCGCGCGCCACTCGCCATGCCGCTGCCGTCGAGGCCAGTTGGCAGTTCTATATCTACTTAATATATAAAATTCTCGTATCGCAGTGTTTGTGCGCGTACTCCTCCAAAACGGCTCAACCGATTTTAATAAATTTTTATGTACTATCAGAGAAGTTTAATTCCTAGGCCGATGGCGGACCTAAATAATTTGGTCGCGTTACGTCGAATCCATCTGACCGATCACTAACTGTGATAATTGAATTAACATATGCCGACCTACGTCATTTACGTAGGTCCGTCAACTGCTTGAAATCTAGAATTCCTCGATGATACATTCGTTAGGCCTGTGAATAGTTTTTTTTTATCGATACTAGAAATAATTTATATGGCAAAACAACGTTGCCGGGTCAGCAAGTAAAGATATTATACATTGGAACGCGCCGCTCCCGCGCCGCCGTCGCCACCGCCCCGCTGCTCGCTGATTTCGAGGCTGTGAGACCTTAGTGTCACGACTCACGATTGAAAACACTACTTTTTGCCTGAAAGTCTACAAGTAAGCAGAAGGTCATATTAATATTGTGCCTAAAATGTCTCTACTTTTAAGGCATATTAGGCATGAATTCACATCCTTTGTAGAAAAATATCATAAGAATTTAATAATATCATAAAAATTCATACTATATTATAACTTACGACTGAAGAAACGTTTACTATGTAATGTAATGAACTTATGTTTTTTCCTATTATGTGGCTAAAGAAAGCTTTGAGTCCTTAAAAAGATGAAATTGTAAAATATTACTATTATATCGTTTTCGACGCTATTTGTTAACATAACAACGTTTTGTTTCTGATTAATAAACGGTACATGTACATTGTACATTATGAAATTGTTTTAGGATTTTTTCTAAAAAAATATGGCCAGTTTATACCGAAACAATATGCGACGAGTAGTCATATGCATAAAATGCAGCGTAGTGCAATGCATTACTTTGCGACATTATGTGACCTATCAGACAGAGAGCGGTCATGCGTTCAAGCATTCTGCGTTCGAGCGGTTAGTCCCAAAAGAGGAACTCTGACGCGGTCAGAACGCCCCCTGTGTGATTATATCTATGTAACGTAATATAACACAAAGAACGCAAAACTGACCGCTTGAACGCTTGGCCGCGTGACCGCTCTGTCTTTCTGTCTCTATGTTGGAAAATATTCTGTAATTTTGACATTTTCATGTTTAATTTTTTTAAAGTTTAATCTTTATCGAGAAAACTCGATCGCTATCGTATACGAGAATAATATTTATATTATTAAAAGTTTAAAACTTTTCTTTACAATATGAACAGTATACTCACGTTAAGTTTGGAGGAAATCTATCGAATTAGGAAATCGCTTACGAAAAACTTATGTATGCGGCCGGCCTTAATCGCAAATTAATTCAACCATTAATCGGCTGTACAGAATTTTAATATTTTACTAACGACTCACTGCAAACTTAACGCGAATAATCTATAGATATAATCACTCTATGCAATAGTGTAAACAGTTAAAATCTTAGGGGTTAAAAAATAAAAATACTTACAAAAAAATATTAAAATTATACCGTTTTGAAATTTTGTTGAATTAATATATTATATTCCTAAATATTTGAAGCAACTTTAATTGTGAAAAACACTGAAACATTTTTGGCTGAAACAAGTGTTTTTTTTTGCAATTCAAAAAATTACTTCTATAGTAAAAGTTGCTCATGTTATGGGAGTAAGTATATTCATTCAGGAAAGTCTTAGAGCCTGTTTCACCACTTCCTGATAAAGTTCCGAATAGGCTATTCAGAACTTTTTTGACAGATTCTCCATTCTTGATCTGTCAAGTTATGTGGTCAGTGGTGGATAGCCTATTCGGCACTTATCAGGAAGTGGCTAAACAGGCCCTTAGGAATTAATAATATTATTCTGTGTACTGATTAAAATATTAACACAGCCAATAACTAAGAAGGTCTGCTTGTACGTGTCTGGCAGATTGGAAAGTCTATGGCGGGTAAACAGCGAACATGTTTAACTATTCACTTGAAACACGGTACTACTATTAAAGGTAAATAGTTGTACAGGCTGTTTAAAATTAGGCATAGTAAGCCGAAAAGAGGTGACTCAGGGGGTCCTTCTGAACAAATTTTGTTCTACGACTTAAAATTTTTGCTTTTCCATAGTAAGAAGTCACGTGACCAACAAAGTTTCTGTGGAGAATCAATTTTTTTTCGCGAATTCCCGAAAGTTGTAGAACTGTTGTTCAGAATGGCCCCCTGAGTCTTCCCTTTTCGGCTTAGTATACCTGTATACCTTATTAATTGAAACACCCTGTACACGTAAATTTTTTAGTAGAGGAATACCTTCAGTTTCAAGATTCAAAGACTCTAAACAGAAAACCTATCGTATGTATGTGATCATGGGCGTAGCGAGGTACGGGCAGGGGGGGGCAGCGGCCCCCCCCTAGAAGAGCGATCGGTCGTTTCAATGCTCACGAGTTTCATACCTAAACGTGGAGTGGAGAGAGTTGCGGGGTGAGAAGGGAGGCATTAAATCCCAGTTCGCTCGCTCATATATTGTTAAAAACCACGAATTGGAAGTTTAGGATTTTCTTAATCTGCCCCCCCCCCCCCCCCGCCAAAGACCTATGCCCCCCCCTATATAGAATCCTGGCTACGCCCATGTATGTGATAAAATTTCCTATAACCAGCTTTAAACATAAGCCAGAAATGTGTGCTTGACGTTTTTTGGATTTTTCATGACTGTACGTTTTATCTCTGTCACTCGCACATTAATATAACATACTATTGTTTTGTTTCTTACAGCTTACTCGCCTATATAAAAATACTAAATAGTTATGAATTTGGCGTTAAAATTGTTCAGTGTACTTACTTACGTACAAAATATACACCAAAAGCGTTTTAAAATCTCCCGTACCGTGATGGTAATTTAACATCTAATACGAATTGATATCGCACATTTTAAAAGAATGAGGAGGCATTATAATATTTTAAAGTTTAAACGTTTACCTTTTTTCTTTAATACTATAGGTCCATTTTCACGATCTTTGGTGCAAGTTAATCCTGGATTAAGTTTCTTCGCATTTAAAAGAGACATGATATTTATTTAGTTTCGTTTAAGTAGGACTACATTGTATGGAAGGGTAGATCTTACTTTATGTATTTGTATTATTAGACTGAAAGCCAGAAATAACGTCAAACACACAATATTATAAAATCATAGTGCACACATAGATCTTACGAGAACAACTTCCATAGTGTATATTTCAGAACGAATAATATTGTATAAGATTCTGTAATAAATTATGAAAGTATAATCATGTTTTTAATTACTGATATTTAGACATCGGATTATATGCACGATCAAAGTGCCGAAATATGCATGCAAATATGCACGAAAAATGGCCGAAATATGCACAATCAAAAGTCACACTACGGTGTAATTGCCCATAAAGGCCGTCACAGACTTAGCTATAATATATATTAATATACCATACTAAACACACTGAGACCAGAAATATATATTATAGCTGAGTGTGTGGTCACGCGAAAATTGTTTAGAAAATATATATTAATATGCCTAGCTATAAACATATTAATATATATTATAGCTAAGTCTGTGACGGCCTTAATAAATGCGCCAATTTCCATAATTCCGTCAAATCCAGGATTTTTTCCTTCTTTCCGATTTCAATTTTAGTGCCGATGGTAGTAGTTCATTACTTACTTCATTCAATATTTTTTCTAATGTTGCTAAACATTTTGTTTCTAGAAAGATATTGTACCTATCGGGTGCATTGCGGAAGTCTTTAAACAGGGGTGGGGCCACATATTTTAAGTATTTTGATCTATCGTACCTCTGTTTCGTGGCCTCGGTGTGTATTATGATAGCTAGTTTGGAGACTACGAGGGCAAAATTTGGCCGAAATATGCACTATCAACGGAAAATTGCCAAAATATGCACTATCGCCTAAAAAGTGCCATTATACGCATTTGCATATGCAAATATGCGAATGCATATAATCCGATGTCTACTGATATTAATTAGATATTTCCTGCAATTGTGTAGATTTGGCCATCGCAAGGGAACCGTACACTTTTAACAGGATAAAATCTATCCTATGGGCCAAGCCTCAACACTGCGTTGCGACGTCGTATCGCAAAAACAACATCGCACAGAAAATATGTAATGCGATGTCGGAGCGCGAAATTTCAGTGGAAGTCGGAAGTGGAAGTCCATGTCGCATCGCAAATTTCAACGATGCGCTCTGCGGCGTCGTACTATATTTTTACGATGCGACGCCGTAACGCAGAGTTGTGGCCTGGCCCTATAGCAATGTCCACATTGTGCCCTTTCATCTTCAATTTTCATAATCTTTTGACATTCGAAATGTCAAAAGATTATGAAAAATGAAGATGAAAGGGCACAATGTGGACATAGCTTATGATCCTTTCCCAGGGCTATTTGCAATTATTCTTGCATACCAACTTGTATGTTTCAAGCATGCTTGTCCAGTGAAAAAGCACGTAGAAATTGTCTCTTTAATTCAAACTCTTAAAATGTTGCTATTACGCTCTTATCCTGATGCGAGATAGTTCTCTTTCTCTCACGCACGCATGGTATAATGAGAGAAACTACAAAGGGACAAAATTAAATGTAGCGTATAGCTACCACAGAGCCATCTATGTGGTTTGAAGCTATATTAGCCAGCTTCCAACTATACCCAACAGATGGCGTTGCAGATATCGATTTATAAAAATAACTTGAACTGTACCTAGGGTCTGAAGAAAAAAAATCTATCACTGGTGCTCTAAATTTCCGCTATAATGATAGATCACACTTATAGAAAACTTAGACATATTTTTTTACACAAATCTTTAAAATGATTGGAAAAGAGAAGAAACTTATTTCAAATAAAACGTCGTTTATTTCACAATTTTTTGTATGCTCTGATAATAACTAACAAAAATCCCATACATAATACATACCATAGGCAGTTTTATTTAGTCTATAATTATAGTCCTTCAAGTGAAATAGCTCTGAATAAGTTTGTTTACTGAGCGACAAATCTTATGTGCTGTTTCTGACTAGGGCTCACTAAAGACAAAGACCTAATATTAATAATATAATAAACGAAATACAGATAGCTTGACTCGTGTCTTTGAACAGTGACACGGCAGGGTCATTTTGCGACGGCCGATAGCAAAGCAACAGGCGAAATTGTACAATATTACGAAACAGATATTTCTGAATTCTGTCAGACAATAATTGTACTACCAGGAAATTGTTTCATAGGCAGTTGACGGACGTACGTTACTTGGCCGCTACGTTAAAACCTGAGCGGAAAATCACGAATAACTTAATCTTGACATAACCAGATGGATTTATAAATAAGCCGTATAGGCCGCGGCCGAGGGGCTGCAGAAATAAAGTGGCCTATAACTCTCATATTAAATACAAATCTGGTCCTGCTCATGCCCGTCTAAATAACGTACAGAATGACCGGACGGCGGACCTATGTAATTTGGTCGCTTTGTGTCAAACCCAGTCGACAGATCACGACTTACATTGAATTGACATTATCTGACCAAATGACCCAGATCCGTCATCTGCCTGAATCAACTTCTGATACTGATATTACAATTATTGTCACCGTTTGCCTTACTCTCCTAGCCTACAGTCCGGCATTACCCCCCCCCCCCCCCACCTACTCCAGCTTAGTAGCTCTGCACAGCTGCCGCAGCGGCGTCAAAATGCTTGTTATCAGGATCATACTTCTCCCGGAACGCCTTGTATTCGGCGGGCAGGTTATCACGGAGTCCCTTGAGGAATACTCTAAACATGTGGCGCTCCCGGTCGTTGCATTCCCGGCAGCCGTCATTAATTACCTCCATGAAGTGACCTGGGGTAGGTGGAATAAAAATGTAACGTAATTGGTGATCTTAAAAAAGTTATTAATAGCGACCCAATCAATGATGTTTTATAATAGAATATCATTGGTAGCGACCTATGTCTGCTGTCTACCGTAGCGCAGAAATTCGATTATCGCGCAGGAGGAGATTTTTACAGGATAAAAAGTAGGTATCCTATGTCCTTTCTCGGGACTCAAAGTATCTCCATACATTGAATTGACAATAATCCGACCAAATGGCATAGATACTGGCGTCAACGGCCTTTAAGAATCCATTTTTTCGATGGTACCATCGAGGAAATTGATTCCAAGGCAGTTGACGGACCTAGCTACGTCATTTGGTCAGAATATTCAATAATTCCATGTTACTTGTACCTTATTTTAGCAAATAAATGATTTCTATTTCTATTTCTATTTCTACTCGTGTCCTGTCGGTTGGGTTTATATCGCGACCAAAGCACTAAGGTACGCAATCTGCTTGTGAATCAACTTCTCTGATAGTACATAATTATATAACTACACCACTTCTTTATGTCACACTCTTTATAAACAAAGCTATGTCCACTTACTCTTGTAGCCCAAGTTCTGCTTAGTGCAGGGTCCTTTATCGATGAAGCAGTTGAGGTTCCCTCGCAGAGTGGCCACGTCCTTCACCAGGTCTTCCACGTTCAAGTTGTCATCGACATCGGAGTACCCAGCAGCCAGAGCGCAGAGAGCCAGCAGCACAGCAAGAATTCTCAAACCTGCTATAAGAAGAAAAAAATATATTTAGGGCCTGTTTCACCACTTCCTAAAAAGTGCCGGATAGGCTATCCAGCACTTAACTTGACAGATGGAGTATGGAGAATCTGTCAAAAAAGTTGTGGTTAGCCTATCCGGCACTTTATCAGGTAGTGGTGAAACAGGCTCTTATTTTATTTATTTTATTTTACTATTTATTGCACACACACATTTTTAACACGAAATATACACAGAAGAAAAACGACACAACAGGTACTGCTTATCTCTAACAGAAATTTCTTCCAGCAGTCCTACGGGGAGAAATGGTCGAACTTTTTTAGCCCAAACACGAAGCGGATGCAGAGATTCTGCAACCGTTCCAGTTTTGATAATAGCTCTTCAGTAACGTCCAAGTAGCAGGAGTCCGCGTAATCAAGGATAGGGAAAATAAGGGTTTGAACTAGAAGGATTTTCGTATTCAAGGGCAAGAGATTTTGAAGGGTCTTAAGCTTGCGTAGTGAATGATACACCTTTTTACGCACAAATCATAAAAATTTATTGTGCGGGAACCGTACATTTTTCTGGGATAAAAAGTATCCTATGTCTTTTCTCGAGACTTAAAATACCTCCGTACTCAATTTCATCAAAATGGTATGAATAGTTTACGCGCAAATCATAAAAGTTTATTGTGCGGGAACCGTACATTTTTTTAGGATAAAAAGTAACACATGTCTTTTCTCGAGACTCAAAATACCTTCATACCAAATTTCATCAAAATCGTATGAATAGTTTACGTGCAAATCATAAAAGTTTATTGTGCGGGTACCGTACATTTTTCCGGGACAAAAAGTATCCTATGTCCTTCCTCGAGACTCAAAGTACCTTCGTACCAAATTTCATCAAAATCGAATGAATAGTTTACGCGCAAACCATAAAAGTTTATTGTGCGGGAACCGTACATTTTTCCGAGACAATAAGTATCCTATGTCCTTTCTTGAGACTCAAAGTATCTCCGTAGCAAATTTCATCAAAGTCTATAAAATAGTTTACGCGCAAATCATAAAAGTTTATTGTGCGGAAACCGTACATTTTTCCAGGACAAAAAGTATCCTATGTCCTTTCTCGTTACTTAAAGTATCTCCATATCAAATTTCATCAAAATCGATTGAACGGTTTACGCGCAAATCATAAAAGTTTATTATGCGGAAACCGTACATTTTGCCGGGACAAAAAGTATCCTATGTCCTTTCTCGGGACTCAAAGTATCTCCGCACCAAATTTCATCAAAATCGGTTCAGACAGACAGACAGACACACTTTCGCATTTATAATATTAGTATGGATTATGACAAGATTTGTCACTGCGTTCGTGTAACCAATCGGCGTACCATTAAACATGATCTTGAGGACATTGTGCAAGCGCTGAGTCATAATATGCTTAATGCTTACTACCGATGATAATGGCTTGTGACTTTTTGGGATTCACCAAGAGACCAAAAAACTAGCCCAATCTGCAATCCGCTGTAGATCAGCGTTAATGTCGCTGACTGCGGCACTAATGCTTTCAATGTGCGATTGACGATAAATGGAAGTTACATAACAAAATGACTAAGGTCACTGTGTTAATAAAAATTGAGAATAAAAGAGGAGAGAGAACGCCACCTTGTGGGACCCCAGCATCGAGATCACACCAGTCCGAGGTAACCTCATCATTTTTTTCAGATTGAACCCGCTGCGAGCGTCCCCGAAGATATGAGTCGAACCTTTCTACCACTGAGGAGGACACGCTAAGGAAACGAAGGATGGAAAGGAAGATATCAAAGTCTACTTAGTTGAAAGCACTACTAAAGTCAAGAAGAACCAGAATGGAAACACTATTTTCCTCCATAGCTAGCCGCAGATCATCTGTGACTTTTAGCAGACCAGTGATGAACGTCTTATCACTTTTCCTAATAAAAACTGCAGTCCAGCTTCTACGAATATTTCAAGACTAAAATAAGCCAAATCAGTTTAGCCGACCTCGAGTTTTAGCGAGACGTTAACAAAATTTACAATTCATTTTTATTCAGAAAAATAGATGAACTTACCCATTTTTGGATGGAAAATATTTCAAAACCAACAATTCCAAATATCCAAAATGTAATGATACCTGTCGGTACTACTGTTGGCTTTTATATTTTCGAAGCAGGCCGAAAACATAGTAAATCTACATAATATACGGCTTGGGAATATTTAGTATTACACATAATATTATTATAACATTTATATACATATAACATTCCTTATGCAAATAAATAAGATGAATGCAATAAAACTGTTTATAGTCCCTTTGCTAACAAACAAAATTTTTTAATTAATGTTATTATCCTTGTTTGTATACGTTAAATAAAAAGCGGCCAAGTGCGAGTTGGACTCGCCCATGGAGGGTTCCGCAGCAGCAATAAGGTTCATTTTTATGAAATTATAATATTTTTGATTTATTTTTATATTTCAGTCGATTTAATGAAATTTAGATTAAGGTTTACTATTTATGACGTATAAAAAAAACTACAGGCTAGATCTCGTTCAAACCAATTTTCGTTGGTAGTTTTTATACTAATCTACATCATATATTTTTTTTAGAATTATCATGCCTCTACTTTAGAAATTAGAGGGGGACACACATTTTTCCACTTTGGAAGAGTCTCTCTCGCAAACTATTCAGGTTAGAAAAAAATGATATGAGAAACCTCAATATGATTTTTGGAGACCTATCCATAGATACCCCACACGCATAGGTTAGATGAAAAAAATTTTTTTTTGTTTCAGTTGTACCTATGGAGACCTCTAAAATTTTTAATATTTTTTCCATTTTTGCATCAAAATCTTAATGCGGTTCACAGACTACATCTACTTACCAAGTTCCAATAGTATAGCTCTAATAGTTTCGGAGAAAAGTGGCTGTGACATACGGACGGACGGACAGACAGACAGACAGACAGACATGACGAATCTATAAGGGTTCCTTTTTTTCCATTTTGGCTACGGAACCCTTACTAGGCTGATGCTGAAGTTCTATTCTATACTACCTCTAGCCTCCTCCTCCGCCCGTAACGCCGTTGCGCCAAAATACGTTTATCATAGTAGAATTAAAAAGTATCCTATATCCTTTCCCGGGAGTCGGGACTCAAAGTATATCCATATTAAATTTCAGCAAAATCGGTTAGGCGGTATAACAATAATCTCAAAAAGGCTCTTTTGATGATTTTACCATTTCAGCTGATGTTTCACTGTCAACTTACAAGGCCTAGAGGAATCAGGGGTAGGTTGCTAATCTATTGCTTGTCTGCTATAGTCTTTCAAAAAAGGGAAGAAATTAAAAAGTGGCAACATCGTAGTGTCATCCCTTTCAAATCAATGTAAGAAAAAAGGGATGGCACAACGATGTTGCCACTTTTTAATTTCTTCACTTTTTTTGACAGACTATAACTCTGCTTTTCATAGATTTTCATTTTTATGGAAACACTTTAAGAGTCCCGAGAAGTACGAGTTTAACGGTTTTCGCGTAACAAACATTTTTTACGCAGCAAAGTCGCAGCCAATAGTGTTTTATAAATCTTATTAGCCACTTAACTGCGGATTTGAAAACTTTAGTGCTTTAAATCGTGGAAAAATCGTAAATTTGCGGTTCGGCGTGTAGAGTGTGGCCTAATGGGGGAGCATTTTAAAACGGCTACTGGTACTTTGGCGGGCGGCCAGACTCCGAAATCATGCAGGCACCCCTTGACATACATTACCGGGGAATATTGATGACTATTTGTGGAATATACCAGTGTCCCGCAAAAGGTCCGCTGCGGGACACTGGTGTACCATGACCAGTAGTTGGTGTGTCACAAAAAATTACATTTTACCTACATAGTCCTAGTTTATAAGAACCAATAACCTCCTTTTTTAAGTCGGTTAGAAAGACAACCTCTCAGAACGATCGACGAAATTGGGAATTGGGAACAGAGCTGCACCAACGTCCAACGTACACGCTGATTAATGATGTACCATCGAGGAAATTGATTCCTAGGCAGTTGACAGACCAACGGCATTTGGTCGGATCATGTCAATTCAATGTTAGCTGTGATCTGTCGGCTGGGATTGAATGACGTAACGCAAGCAAACTACGTAGCAGTAGGCCTACTACGAAACTGTTTTGAGACTCAAACAATTGGACGAAAATACCGCGTCCTGCTCTAACAACATCATTTCACGTTTGTTAGAGTAGGACGTGGCATTCTCGTCCGATTGTTTGAGTCTCAAATCAGCTTCATGGTACAAGGCCAGGCTGCAGGGTTCCCCATCTGCCTAGAAATCAGCTTCTCTGATAGTACCTCCAAAAATTTTCATTTTTCTAGCTGTATTGTAATTTGTACCTTGAACACAAAACTTTGCAGATCACTGAAATATATTATACTATCCGGTAAAGGAAGGTTTTTGGCCGAAGTGAAAGCCGATTAATCGGTTATTAAAGTCGGCTAAAGCTGGTTCAATTTTTAGGGTGAGGTTTTGACTGAAGTTTAATTCTAAAAACATAACCCTCCGGCAGTCGAGTAAAAACTATGTGCTTCAACATAGTAATTTTTATTTTTTATTTAATGTAGATGTATTATCATCAGTCAAGGGTTTTTATATTATGTAGATATTCAGTCAAGGTGTGACGAGGCGAGACCTCATAAAGCTCAGCTTTTAGCTAGTTTTAACAGTATGTCACCTAGTGCGGCCATCAAAAAGTCGTTATAGTATCAGCCAACGTCAACTTATCTCCAGCTGGGTGTAAGCCAACGTCTCAAAACTTTGTCAAAATGAAATACTCGTAAAATATCTTGCACATATTTTATAGCACGCGAAAAGTTATACTCTTATTGCCGTGCTTAGATGCAATGATTATTAATTAACTTTTGAACAAGGATTTTGACGAAACCTCCATGCATTTTCGCTTAATTTATTTTAAAGTGACGCGTAAGTAGTTTTTGTCGCGTAATTTAAAAACCATAAATACATTTCATATAAGCTATGGGCAAATTAAAGTGTATGCTAGAACCAATTTATGTACAAATTTTGGAAGCTTATATCACTCTCCTCTGTTGGTAAAATAGGAATCCCTTTTTTTAAGGAGGTCTCTTTGATTGATTATTCTGTGTTATAAAAGTTGACCAATCGTGTTATGCTATGGGTAATTCAAAGACAAAGACATGATGAATACTGACAGTGAACTTTAAGCTTTAGTCATTGCTGAGAAAAATCGACATCACTACAGCCAAATTATCAAGGCGTCGCCTACTCAAGTTATTGAGTAGTCAAACGAATTCGGCCGTTACTAGTCTCTTGTTGTAAAAATACTTTTTACGATGATCAGTTGATTTTAACTCCGACGTAAAATGGAAGTGTTATGACTTATGAGTTATGATGATATTTAAACCTATAAGTTTAAACCCATAGTTAAAACTTAAATCGGGACTTAACGCGACTCTTATACCTTTAAATCTATTCTATTCTATTCTAGTAGTAATACTACTACGAGTACATACTTTTTCTCGACGTTTCGGCCGTGTTGCAACGGCCGTGGTCACGAGGGTTTTTTTAACCGACTTCAAAAAAGGAGGTTATCAATTCGACGCGTATGTATGTAATATTTCCAGAACTGCCCAGTTTTTGCACATGTTAATCTATAACAGCTTCTGAACAAATGTGCCAAATTTCAAAAGTGTATGTATGTATGTATGTATGTATGTATGTATGTTTTTATGTTTGTTCACGCATATCTCCGGAACTACAAGTCCGATTTAAGTGATTCTTTTTATTGTGCCAGGTATTGTTCAACTTAGGGAATAGTGCAAGTTTCATCAAAATCGGTTCAGTAGTTTCGGATATAGGAAGTTTTAATTCTCAATTACGTACAATTTTGAAGTCGGTTTTATCTTTTTATAAAAATACAGTTATTTTCTAATAATATCCGGCCCGTATCGGTTAACAAGATAACATTTTAAACTTTCCCGTTGCAATTAAATAATTATAACTTTTAAATCGGGACTTAACGCGACTTATTCTAGTAGAAATGCTACTACGAGTACATAATATTATACTTTTTCTCGTAAAGTTTTAATTATAATGCAACGCGAATTTTGGCGCAACGAACTTGCGGGCTTCATATTGTAGTAATGTATTATATTATAGACTATAGTGTATACCCTGCATGGAAGGACCCTCAGAGGTAAAATCAAACATGAACGTCGTCTGTATGCTTTGGCACTGCATGTTGGACCCACAGGGACATGCAGCCTGACCGATCGACTTCCCAAGAATATTTAACTCCATACCTCGGCTTCATTATAAATTACTTACCCATACTTGTTTAAGATATAGTTAGATTGTGTTTATGACAGGGGTGGCCCCAACTTTATTAGACCTAAGATCTACTGCTTACTAACGAAACCCTGTGCGATCTACCAAGTACATACTTCTCGAAATCTTAAATGAAACAGCATAGTTTAGCTCATTGGTCTGGTAGTTTGGTTTAATGAATAATTATATTTTTCGCCTGGCCACGATCGACTGGACTAACAGTCGCGATCAACCAGTCGATCGCGATCGATCGGTTGGCCACCTCTGAGTTTATCAGATCCTAATAGTTTATAAAGGTTATGGAGACTTGAAGTATTTATTTATCCATATTATTCTATACTAAGGTAATATTATTACAATAGCGAAAGTGTCTATGTGCCTGTTTATTACCTCTTCACGCTAAAATTGCTGCACCTATTTTCACGAAATTTTGTACGGAGATACATAAAGTAGCGATTTCGCTACCTCTATATTCACTTACAATCCCATATATTATCTTAGCTGTAAAATTAACTTAAATGTAAAGTAATTAGACATTCATAATATTTGTAATAATCCCCACCCCCACTACAATCCCCACCCCGACCTCCACTCCCACTCCCATCCCGAGACAGTATCGGGTTCATTAGGTAATCCCGAGACGGCCGGCAGTCGCAAGAAACAAAACTAATGGCGTCGGCAACCCGAGATCCTGGGGGTGTGGTGTGAGGGATGAGCGAAAGCGATTTGATACCGACAGCGGATAGCGAGTTAGAGACAATGATACTATGCCACAATATGGAATATTACGCAAAGATCGGAGCAAAGGGCGCTACTAGCACATACAGTAAATAATCCGACATAATATTGTTGCACACGTACAAATCAGAATATTGACAGAAGCATTGTTAAACGTCGAACAATCTTTTTTCTTTACTGTCCATACTGGTGCTGCAAAACATTGCAGTTATATATACTTTTGCCTAATATGACATAATTATTAATGTTAACTCGGTGTTGTGTTAATAAACACGATGAAGTGTCCTAGTAGCGTTAATAAACTACCGTTGAACGCTAACCTTTTTTCGCGATCCTATTATTACTTTTCTCCGAATTCAAAGTATCTTTAATCTTTATGTTATTTCATCAAAAAATCTTTCAGCGGCATGAAGTACCGTTTGATTTTTAGTACCGATTCAAGAGTTCAATACACAATTCAATGTCTTTGAAACTGGACTTACGTAACTATTTAACAATCTGTGACTGCAGTACAAAATCGCGATCGCTTGTAGCGTGTGCTGTATATAATTTATGGCTCAGAGCTAGGAAAGAGAAGCAATTAGCCAGCATAACGAACGCTTCAAATAAATATCATCTATGATAAATGTGATACAGCGCAGATCACAGTATTGCAATATATATTTACCCTATGGAAAATTGTAATACTGTGGCGCAGATGGACTGCAGCGGTACATCAAGACCACTATAATTACCATCACAATCTCCACCTTCATACTTATCATCATCATCTCCATCACTACCACCACCATCATCATCATCACCATTATCATCACCACCACCACCATCATCATCATCATCATCATCATCATCATCATCATCATCATCATCATCATCATCATCATCATCATCATCATCATCATCATCATCATCATCATCATCATCATCATCATCATCAACCATTATCATTGAGCATCAAGCGTCTGCGGCAATATCCAAAACGGCTTTTTCCCATCTATGTATGGGTCTAACATGTAATAAAACTTCAAAGTGTCTTCTCTGGTGTTGTGCATTTTATACCCGCCTCGGACGAACTAAAGGGGTTAATATATTTTTGTCAGTCTTCGAATTTTGTTTTACCATAGTGCGAACTAATGATCCGATATTAATTATTATTAAGGTGTCAATTGATCCATTCTTACTAATATTATTTAAATGCGAAAGTGTGTCTGTCTGTCTGTTACCTCTACACGACCGCTTAGCCGATTTTGCTGTAGATACTTTGAGTCTCGGGAAAGGACATAGAATACTTTTTGTCCCGGAAAAATGTTCCCGGAAAAACGGTTCCTTCGGAATCTCTACGCGGGCACAGTCGCGCGGAACGTCTAGTACAGTGTACAATGTTCTTATTAATTTAGGTGCATTTAATATACCCGGTAAACATTGCACAGTGTTTGTGATTAATAACGAAATTAACGCTCGTATCCACTAATTATCGGTACGTTAACGGGATGTAGTTAGTGTTGCCGTAAAGTTAACGTAAACACCCAGTCACCCCGAGCTTAACGATTCAAATTTAATTTTGTTAAATCTAAGTGGACTGGTTTAGTAGTATTTTGATTCGAAATGAATATAATAAGAAATTGCTTAAGATCAATCACAAAAATTCTGAAACTCAAACGCATCCACATTAAAAATAATTTTTTCGGGTGCGATAATAATTATTATTTGGCGATTATTCCATAACAGAAACTTCTTAATATTTTTTAACAAAATTCTAAGAAAGCTCAAAATTGTTTAAGGCGAGGCCAGTTCTAAAAGACTGATTTTTTAATTTAGTTTAGAACTTTATACTGTTTAATAAAAGAGAGACAGGCGGTTAGAATTGTAATAGAAAATAATAAGGCTTTGGAAGGCTCTTAAAGTCTTAAAGTCAATTTCTAACCAATTACAAAACCATACGCTCTATCTTGAAAATGCTAGGAGCAGAAAAACTATTGAATTTTGGAGTTTTGGCCAAGTTGAACCATCAATCAAATATGTAGAAAGCGTTTGACGATGGACAATTCATGTAAATACCATTTTGTACTTTCATCATATTATCAACACCTCATCAAATATTCTTCTTTATTATTATACTCATACAATAATACACAATAACACAAATTAGACAGTGTACATCACGTCGTCTAATCCCATGCTATGTTGAACTTGTGTTATGGCAATCAGGCAACGGGTGCACACCGAACAGTCTTATCCTACAGGCGGCTACAGCATGTTATTATTCTCACAACACTCTCACATTCACACTATTATCACGTAGTCTTTCTTGGCGGCGACGTGATGCACACTTCATTGGGGAGCCTTCCCCGAAATCTTCGGTAAACTACACCGGCGGGCTAGCACTCCTCCACCTCGAGAGTGGACAAAAGTTTTGTCGGTACTCTCACCACAAAGGAACCGAAGTTAACTTTGTGTTAAATAAGGAATTAACGTTTCTTTCCCTGGATTTATAACGTGGATTCGGAAGGACGAATCCACGTTATAAATCCAGTCCTGTATAAAATCAAATAACATTCAGTTATCATACCAGAGTCCTGGAATTCCAATAAGCGATCTGCGTCGAGTGTCCGACACGGGTAGGGTTGCCGCTGCCTTATTCCCGACAGGATCAGAGTCGAATCGAGTCAGCTCGATCTCAAAGCGCAAAATCGTACTGTGACTTAATTTGGAACTGATTCGATCTCAACGGTTTTTCCCACTCCTGACAGCTATACTAGCGCACGATCGTGGTGCGGCACCGACCGTGTTAAAGCACAAATCAATAGACGAGATAGTTTTTCCGTAAAGTGTACGGTTGTGAGATACGCTAGTGTTCGTTTCGCTCGCTTTGATAATAATAGTGTTTTATTAGTTTTCAACATGAATTTCCACCAAGAACCGACAGTGCAGTCAATTATATAATATACTACAAAGTATCCCTTTAATTTTGGCAATCAAAAAGCCTGCCTGTGTCCGGCTTTTTCCGGACGCCTGGTAGCCCTAGACACGGGTTGTCGATTCGCCACATTTATTCCTGTGTGCGGCTTTCCATATTAAACCGCTGCATCGTGTTGTAATAGTAGGAAATTTCGTCTCTTCAACGATAGGAGTGTTTCACCCAAAGGAAAGATGCGGGACTGTTCTCGGGAATAGGACACAAGAGGAAAACCGACAGTGGAATCAATTCCAATTGTACTATTTTGGTACAGCAGAAAAGACACTAGTTGCTAGAATTTCAACTGCAGAATCTATTCTGCTATTTTGGTGCTTTAATAATTCAGCTTGATCTTGATCTTATTGTCTAAGAACTTTAGCTGATTTTACTATTGTGCTGACCACTAATTGACCGTCAACACCGACTCTAAAATTTACAAAATATAAGTTATGTACGCGTTTTTTAAAAACATTTCTTAGAATTTCATACATCTACGGCCATCGCTGAAAGTATGTATTTTGTTCATCGAATTAAGGCTTGATTTATACGCGTCTGCCCGAACGTGCGGTTTGGGCTTTGGAGGCTACACCGCGAGATCATATTATAAGCAAATCTATGTAACCATTTATTAATCAACCTATTAATATTGTGAACTCCTATAACTCCTATGCTTATAATGTTACTAGCGACCCGCCCCGATGTCGCACGGGTATAAAATATTACATAGCCACTGAAAAAATGATTAAAATCGATAGCCTATGTCGATCCTTCACGTGGTAGCTACATCTTATCTGTGCCAATGCCAAATAACATAAAACTTGCTCCAGTAGTTCGCGAGATAAGCCATTTCAAATAATTTCCCCCGTTTTTCCATATTCGTCTATTAGTCTTAGCGTGATAAAATATAGCCTATAGACTTCTATCTTATTTCTTCGATTCTATCTAACACTGAAAGAATTTTTCAAATCAGACCAGTAGTTCCTGAGATTAGCGCGTTCAAGTTAGCCGTTTTTTCCACATTTTCCTCTTTTTCTTCGCTCCTATTAGTCTTAGAGTGATAAAGTATAGCCTATAATATATCCTTCTTCGATAAATGGGCTATCTAACACTGAAATAATCATCAAAATCCGTTGCTTAGTTTTAAAGATTAAAGGGAACAAAGGGGCATGAGGGAAAAAAGTGACTTTGTTTTATATTATGTATAGATGTAAGTTAAATAAATGCGCTGTCATTTACATGCAGTTAATTGCTTGTGATCTCGCGGCGTAGCCGCCAAACCGTGCGGATGCATATAAATCAACTCTAAATTCAAATTGACGATCAATTAAATACATACGAGCTCCGTTATAATATACCATTCTACTGTCGCAGCATTGGCCTTACTATAGTCTATAGCCGATACAGTATTGCAGTACTAGGAAACTATAGACAACAAGGAGTTTCAATGTTGAGATAAATGGTACACATTTAACAGAGACCACAAACGACCCCGATGGTAGAGGATGATTCGAGGATTACGCTGAAATCCACTATGTTAGTTTCTAAGCTCTAAAGATGACCAAATATTTATGGACCCCTAGTCAAATGTAAAGACATTTAAATATGAAATTAACAAGAATAATATTGTTAATTTAAAAAATTACTAAATATAGCCTGACTGCGTTTTTGTGTAATTTTTAAATTGGATTGATTTTGTTGAAATTGTACTAGTCTAAAGCCAGTTTTTACCAACTACCGCCTATCGCAAAGTGTACCCTTAAAACCCTTGTTTCACCAGAGTTCCTAGGCTTATAAGTTATCTTTAAGTTTATCTTTCAGTAAAATCTCAAAGATAAACTAAGAGTGGGTTGCACCGGCTTACTTTAACTATAACTTTAAGTTTAACCACAGCAAAATGTGAAATAAACTGTCTCCCTAGCAAAAGTCGCCATATTTGACGATAACCTTAGCCTTAACTGCGCTTCTGGTGCAATTCACCCTTAATGGCCGCTAAAGTGTCCCCTACACTTAGCGTCAGGAAGTGGTTGGTGTTGGTTGGTGAAAACGAGCATTTAAGACTTATTTTTTCATACCCGAAATAACATAGTAAAACAACACGTAAACTACATAACCTATATTTTGAGTTATCAGGTCGATTTGCAAAGAGAATACCTTCAGCACTTCTAAATCCCAAGATAATACGCGATGTTATAGTCCGCGAAACCAAACGTACCCTTTGCCACTTTACATACTATGTGGGACTATTGAAAGGATCCCTGAAAGCAGGGCTGTCCAAAGCAGATGTGCAGATAACCAAAACATATACAATATACATTTTCATATTTATGTTTCCATAGTAATATTACTAGCTAAAAGCCGATCTTTGTGAGGGCTCGCATCGTCACACCTCGACTGACTGATAATAACACATCTACATAATATATTATAAATAAAAACACTATGTTAAAGCACAAATCAATAGGCGTGATAGTTTCTCCGTAAAGTATACCAAAAAATGTTCAGATTGTGGGATATACTTTACATATAATAAATGCGAAAGTGTGTCTGTCTGTTTGTTTGTTACCTCTTCACATTCAAACTCTGAACAGATTTTGCTGTGGTATGGAGATATGTAGAGTCCCTGTAAAGGACATTGGATACTTTCAATCTCGGAAAAATGTACCGCTTCCGCGCAAAAAACGATTTTATTGCGCGACATCTAGTCATTCAAGATTTGGTTTGTTTGAATGCGCTAAATTCGCGAGGTACCGGACAGATTTTTATGTGATTCGGTGATGTAGAGTCGACCATAGGAAAGGACTTAGGCTATTTTTTTTAAGTAATTATCGACACTACTATTATAAAGAGGAAAGATTTGATTTTTTGTTTGTTTGTTTGTTTGAGTCGAATAGGCTCCGAAACTACTGGACCGATTTAAAAAATTCTTTTGCTATTGGAATCTTACATTATTTTTGCTGAATATAGGCTACATTTTATTTTGGAAAAAAGTAGGGTTCCGTAAGATATTTGAGTTTTTCGGACGCAAGGTGTAAAAAATCAGATAGAAAAGTTACTTATTTTGCGTACGCTGCCCAAACTATAAAAGATAGAACCATAAAATGTTCTAAGTAATTATAGATCTTATAAATATCTACAAAAAAGTTCGCGACACACTATACCTATCTATGTCGAGTGAGGCACAATAACCATTTATTTATTTAAAAATCCTGAATTTTTTTTGGACTACATTTAAACGGATATATTTTACTCACGCTATTAATCCTTATCAAAATAAATTATTTTATCACTAAGTACAGTTTATGTAGATAATAATTGGTCTTTAAATGATTAAAATTGGATGTTTGGTTTTGAAATTATGGCGAAATTAAAATATTACGATAGTGGGCGTCACCAAAGCGCGTGCGGGAGGAAGACAATATTCTGTTGTAGAAATGAAAATTCTGTACATAAAAGATATGAAATGACACCCGAAATTACACCTTTGTCACTACATCGCTATAGAAGCAAAAAATGTGGTTAGTTTTTTGTCTGTCTGTCTGTCACTCTTTCTGTCTGTCTGTATGTTTGTTCCAGCATCACACGAAAAATACTGATCCGATTTGAATGTGGTTTTCGCAGATATATTTATCTTCTTCCAACTTAACATCTGGTGTATAACATTTTTTCCCCCCACCCCTCTAAGGGGACAAAAGAGGGGGTCAGATTTTGTATCAAACTTTTTTCTTTAACACGAAAACTACTGATCCGATTTGCATACGGTTTTCAAAGATTTTTCACAGTTTTCACAGATATATTATATTTGTCTTCTTCCAACTCAACATCTGGTGTATAAAAATCCTCCCCCCCTCCCCTCTCAACCCTCTCTGGGGACCAAAGAGGGGTCAGATTTTGTATACAATTTTTTCTTTAGTGGACTTACTTCATATTAGGTATTAACTGTGTTTTTCAACTTAACATCTGGTGTATGACCTTCCCCCCACACCCTTTTAGGGGACAAAAGAGGGGGTAAAACATGTATCAACTGATGATGTAGAAAATATACTTTAAATGGCAAAACAACGTTTGCCGGGACAGCTAGTTTTCCTATATTTTCATTTAAGTATTTTTCTTAGTTGAAATTTAAGTTAAATTACAGAGGTTTTCGTTTTGTATTTAACATCAACTAATATAAAAGTATATCATAGTTATATTGTGTAATTAAAAAAGTTACACGTGTTAATATTATGTAGATTTTCCTCAGCATTACTAGATTAGTCAATAAGGAAAATAGTAAACATTGCTTTACGTGGAAATTACCTGTAGTATTATAGAAATAATTGCTTAAACAAGGAAAGTGTATAATTACTTAATTTTTTTGGTTTTTATAGACATTTTTAAACATTAGGTATTATTATAATTATATTAATAATTAATTAATATTATGCTAAAACGAATACAATAATGACTAAACTACAATAAAAACTAGTAATATAATAATAATTAAAAAAAAACAGTTGAAATATAAAAAAGGTGAAACTATTTTTAGCATAATAATTAAAAAAAATAATATCTAATTTTAGAAATCTTAGCTCCACTTACCGTCTAATCGTGGGAATAAAACTAATTTTAAAGCTCCGGTAGACCACAACCGTCAGCTAGAAATTCTCCTTATTATTCTTATAGTATTCACTGGTAGTAGTCCTTATTTTTATCAATTTGCCACTTAGTACTTTGTACTAACGTGTAAGTATTTCAAAGTTTTCGCGGCACTCGGAGGAAATCCTGAAGTGTACATGACAGAACTTAAAAACTTGCTGACAACCCTAGTACTAAGGTCCCATATCTTGTAAATCACTGTATCAAATTTGAAAGTGCACAACGCAAAACCGACTGTATCCAGTGCACTGAAGTTCGAAAATACTTTGCATCAAACCGTTGATATGTATTGCTGGTGTTGGAACACGTTAAAAGCTGCTGTATATTTACTAACACTTTGAGGCCATTACGCCTTCGGAGCGTGTCGCGGAATAAAATCGATTGAACTCCTATTGACTTATGTTATCCTAGTTACTTAGTTCGTAAATGGTTTGCTTTTTTACGAGTGAAAGAAACATAAAAATTGCTAAAGAATGTGAATCGTCAACCTAATATTTTTTATAATTCGAATTTCGACTTTTTCAGTGTTTGTTATCGTTTTAACAATAGGCTAGGCCCTCTATAATTCTACTTTTAATATTATACTAATTAATACTCTACGTTGGTCAATACTGGCCAACGCCCAACGCCAAACACAATCGATAACGAACGATTTTTTCGCATAATCGCCCATGATCGACGTCAATTATTGTACAATGTATTATTAGAGAAGTTGATTCCTAAGCAGATAGCGGACCTAAGTAATCGCGTAGTCAAGCCCATCCGACCGATCACAGCTAACATTGAATTGACATAAACCGACCAAACGACGTAGGTCCGTCAACTGCCTAGGGATCAATTTCCTCGATGGTACATGCTATAGATTCGCAATCGTTTCTGCAATCACCCATCATGGTCAAACATTTAGAGCCTTCTTATACAAAATCGGAAAAAGTCTACGAAAATAAAACGATTCGCCATTACATTTCGAGAGAAAGAAAAACATTCCCGAGTAAATGTAAGCGAGGTTTAAACGAAGAACATTTCGCTTTTAAGACGGCGGCGGATTCCTGAGGAAGCATTTGATGTAAATCCGTGGAATGTACCCTGTAATTAGTACCAGAATACACCCAGGACCTTGGGAGAATTTCGCACAGTGTTGCCATGATACCGCCCTCTAAGTTTGGAGATTAGTCTGCACTTCCTACATTTGAAGTTAAATATTTCGTATATCAATAATAATTAATGTATGGAAATAAAATAAAGTTGTTTTTGTATTTCCTTTTCTCTTTTTAATTATCATAATATTCTTCATGACGTTGGGGCATTTCTTATAGAAACATAAAACTTAAAAAAACTCTTTCAGTGCTGCTGCTTTTACAGTAAACTGTATATTTGGACGCTGCCGCTGTTAAGCATTCGTGTACATACTAACCCACAAAAAATTACGTGTTGAGTAATGAATGTTATGTTCTTTAGACTTTAGATGATTTAAAACAAGACTGTATTCTCAATTTAACAATAAAAATATTTTGTGGGTTTGGAGTTAGTCCGACACAGCGACCATATTTTATATTACACAAATGCTTATCAGCGATCATATTTATATGTAAGTAATATAGCACATACTACGCACTCACATAGCTATTGCTCCTTTAGGTTACAACCTGTATAATAATTTATTGTATTATAAGCTAGTGGTTTCTAAAAAATCGTATATCTTTTGTGTTTTAATCTTTGTTTTTTAGTTTGATATTTCATAAGAACCATTAATTTGTAGTTTGTTAGGAAACAAATTGGATGAAACGTGGAACGAAGCTTGCTTCAAGATAACAGAATCAGGCTACAGGTAAAAGTTACCTCGGAGTAATTTATATTGAAAGGTTTAACTTATTAAAATTATCGTCTGACTTCGGAACTTATAAGCGAATTAGCTGGCGTTCCTGAAATATAGCTTTGCTGAGATTTCTTAATACAATCATTATGGACATCAGACTCTTGACTTTTCTTATAGTACCTTATAAATTATAATCTTATACAGTGTGTAACAAACCTAAGTTATAATACTTTAGGGTGTGTACGTGTTCATTGTAGAGAGTTCACTGTGAAAGTAGCAGCGCTGAAATATCAATTTTTTTTTCACTTTTGTATGGGCAAGGGACCGAGCGTAACGAGTTTTCCCATGCAAAAGTTAAAAAAAATTTATCTTTCAGCCCTGGTACTTTCACAGTGAACTCTCTTCGAGGAACACGTACACAACCCACTGATCTCTACACAAGTACGCTGGATAGCTGATAGCCTTTGAAATGACGGCTATTTTTTGTGCCTATTTGAAGCGGAATCAGCGCCCCCATTATTCGGGTAGAGAACTAAATCTGACGTAAAAATGACGTTTGAAAGTCGCCATATTGGCGCTGATAGCAGTTATAGTATATTTGGAACTAATACTAGTTATGACAACTGTTGTTATTGGTTGTGGTTACGTCAAATTTAGTTCTCTACCCGAATAATGGGGGCGCTGATTCCGCTTCAAATAGGCACAAAAAGCAGGTCTGTATAAGCAATGCAGCGTACTTGTATAATAGAGATCAGTGACACAACCTAAGGTATTATCACTTAGTTTTGTCACACCCTGTATATCGTGTACACTATACATGCCTGTTTGTCAGTCTATCAACACCCGATGTAAACACGTATTGGCAATCCGTGGCTAGTCTCAACTCTCAGGTAAACTGTCTCCCGAAAAGCGAAACAATGACACTTCTTATAGCGCTTTTGGCATCTGGAACTGCCACGAGGCAGGGCAGACAGGGCAGGCCGAATGGATATAATAGCCGAACAAAACTTAGTATTAGTGCAATACGTAGTTTATTCGGCTATTTTCGTATCCGTTCGGCCCGTCCTGCCTAGGGGCAGTTCAAGATGTCGAAAACGCTTTACCGTATCACTTGGAAATTAGAAAGGTTTTTTTTAATTCATTCGGGAACTTGGAATATGACGTCGCTCAGTAATCGTCATAATAAACGCCAAGCCATTCACCTGCCTGTCCAATCAGCGCTGAAAAATGACGCGCCTCATGATAAACGATGACGAAACTTCCAGGATATTAGAATATCAGAAGGTGAGGAATAGCAGCCGAAAAGTTCAGATTAGTTTTTGATTAATTCTCCGAGGGAACGTCGGAAGTAATACTGGATTAAAAATCAATCTCTCTACATCGGATTCGGGGTTTTTATACCTCTGACATGAGCTTTATTCCAAACACACAAGGTTAGATGTGAAAAATCTCAGGTGAAAACTTATAGGTAAAATACCTCGGAATCCTTGATAATATTATAGTGAAATGTGTGTCTGCCTGCAATCTAACTGCCATTATACCTACTCTTTTTGCTAAAACAGCTGAATTAGCTTGTTGAAATTTGGTATTAAGGACACTGGACATCCATCTAAATCTAACCTGATCTAATGTAAGGGAGAAAATAGGGTCATTCAAAATCTTTCGTAATTTACGATAATATCAAAAAATCATCTACAACAATCTGAACGTCACTTATGGACGTTCCTTTATACTAATACTCCTTATTACTAATAACTGTAGAAATTTGATCGAAATCCAGACCCGTAGAAGTCTGCATGCTTTTGTCTAACCTCAAACGTCTGTTTATAAATAGCTACTTTGTAAGTACGTGTCCTTCCATAGCATATTTCCATATTTCCAGGGTGACCACCACTCACCGTTTTTCAGGACATGTCCTTGTCATTTTTGTGACTTCAATGTCATTCTTGTGTCTTAAGGTGACGCCATGTTAAAGTAAAAAACCGTGTTGAATGTGTTTGAGATTGCTTGTTTTCTATGCGAGGCTGTACGGCCTCTCATAAAAAACAAGCAATGGAACAGCAAAAAATTTAAAGGGCGTAGCGACAAAATGGTTTTTGTCGCGTAATTTAAAAACCATAAATACATATTTTCATATAAGCTATGGACAAATTAAAGTGTATACTAGAACCAATTTATGTACAAATTTTGGAAGCTTATATCACTCTCCTCTGTTGGCAAAATAGGAATCCCCTTTTTTATAAAAGTTGACCAATCATGTTATGCTATGGATAATTCAAAGACAAAGACATGATGAATACTGACAGTGAACTTTAATTTCTTAGCTTTAGTCATTGCTGAGAAAAATGGACATCGCTACAGCCAAATTATCAAGGCGTCATCTTAACCCATCAATCCCGAAGCGGCACCCAGGTGTCGCATAGCAATTGAAAATCTATTGTGTCTGTGATTTCCACGATCGAGGTATTAAATAACGTCAAGTCGAATGACTGAAAAACTCGGGAATCATTTCTAGCCTATCGTACTGGCTGGTTAGTCATGGGAAACATGTTCTGAACGTTAAGATAATATTTAATTTGCGAGACATCGCTATTTTATTTGACACGAAAGAAAAAATGGAACATATTATTATAAAACAAAGTATAATAATATGAAACAACGTATATTATAATGTCATACTTAAGAGATTGATGTGCTGGCCATAGAGAAGCTAGTTCCACAGACAATTACTGTCTTTAAATAGAAGAAGGATCGTGGTCACCCCATTTAGGCCGTGTATTTGATGTCAAATATTTGCGGGTCCCTCGCGATTGGCTGAAATTTCATTAGGTGCCCCAGCCCCGACTACCAAGCTTTCATTAAGTCCGAGGGTCTATTAGTTCTTAAGTTCTGATTAATGTAAGTTTAGTTAGGTGTTTTTGAACTTCAATCTTACATCTGAAACGAAATGAGGTGTTAGCGACTGGCTGGGACGAATGTGTTTTAAACATATGATTTTAAACATACGATGTCAATTTTTAACCCCCGACGAAACAGAGGGGTATACCCCAAATACAAACTTATAAGTTTGACATGATTTAGTCGTTCATCATCATCGGCTCACTCAATTATAAGTTTATGGTTTATTTAGTTAGATTTTTTGAGTTTAAGTAGGTCCAAAGCAAATCACAAAAAAATATGACAAATTAAGAAACTATAGAGACGCCTTCGCCACTGATGTAGTGTAACACAATGAAAGGGTTTTTTGAAATGTCTCCCTATTCTCCCTATGATGGGGGAAATTTTGAACAATCCTTTAATTTTCAATATTTTTGAAAGTTTTAAAGCTGAAATAAAACATTTTGCACAAGCTTAACCAGCAAATTCTTTACGTAAATTAACTTACAAGTTACTACTCATTTGCGTCAAAATTCGTTTATCGCGCGGGAACCGTACATTTTCCGAGATAAAACGTACCTATCCTATTAGTATTAATCACTGATCTCTATTATACAAGTACGCTAGATAGCTGATTCCCTTTGAAATGAAAGCTATTTTTTGTGCCTATTTGAAGCGGATTCAGCGCCCCTATTATTCGGGTAGAGAACTAAATCTGACTTAAAAATGACGTTTGAAAGCCGCCATATTGGCGCTGATAGCAGTAGTGAGAGTATTTGGAACTAAGATTAGTGATGACAACTGTTGTTATTGGTTGTGGTTACGTTAAATTTAGTTCTCTACCCGAATAATGGGGGCGCTGATTCCGCTTCAAATAGGCACAAAAAGCAGGTGTGTATCAGCAATCCAGCGTACTTGTATAATAGAGATCAGTGGTATTAGTCCTTTTCCGAGACTCAAAGTATTTACATACCCAGCAAAATACTTTCAGCAGTTTGGGTGTGAAGACGTAACATACAGACAGACACACTTTCGCATTTATAATATTAGTATGAATTTATCATCTCGTATTTACAGGCCATACTGATGCAAGCTATAAATTGCGAACGCGATTAGCGCCCTATACGGCAACATACCTACAGGTAACAGGCAGCAGCCCTTCTAATTAGCTCCCTAATTGCACGGTGTAATCGAGTCAACACAATATGTCGTTAGGAACTTTTGACACGTTTTAGCCTGTTTTAGCGTTTCAGAGGCCGTGACACACTGAATATTTTATATTTTACTTAAAATTTTCGCAACGTGTCACTGACACATCTGTGGAATGGTATCTCTACAAAATAGCCTATGCCCAATGGCAGAGGTTACACAATCAATTTTTCATCAATCTGATCCATCAATCTGATATCAATCTGATTGACGGAATATTTATGGTTATGAAAATTCCATATAAAAAAAATGATCAATCCATCAATCCGTGGGTTAGACGATCAATTTTTCGTCAATCTGGATCGGATTGATGGATTAGATTGATGAAAATTTGATCGTGTAACCTCTGCCTATGGTATAATATTATAAATTAATATGGTACATCTATACCAATCTTTTTTAAAACATGAATCAATATGTTCCGTATGTGTATAGTGTGTACTTAAACTCCTAAACGGCTTACACGAAATTTATTGGAATATCTCCTACTCCTTACTTCTGATTAATTTCGTTGAGGGTCCCAAGACAGATTAAGATAATATTATAAGCTTGTCCCTCGGGCACCCCTGAGGGAGCCCCCATCATAACAAAGGGTTTTCGTGGTTGTAACCACTGTGGATCCTGGCGATATAGGAGTTGCAGTGGTGGGCCAATTACCCGTATTAATGAATAGATTCGAGACACCATGAAAATTCCGTCAAATAGATCAGCATTTCTCAACTTTTTGGTGGCGGAATCCATTTAAGAATTAGTTACAATACACATGACACATTTCTAAAAACAATTTATGTATAATAATACAGCGAAGCCCTAGGCCTTTGCGGAGACACAGCCAGGGCTCCCCGTAACACACTTTGAGATCGGCTGAAATAATTTAATTTTTAACCATTTTCATCTACCAGGCTAAACTGAAACTAAAGTGTATCTATGCCCTTACTGCGGCACTAGTAACGTAGTTAGGAATCAGCAAGTTACACAAAAGACTCCGAAACTTCGGCACAAACGCTTGTAGTTCGTTATCGCATAGAATTGACGCTTGAAGTGTCACTGCTTGATAGAGTATGAAGACTTAATTTGCCTTATTCCCTGAAAATAACAAGAATATCATACTAAGAGTGAGTTGCATCAACCTACTTTAACTATAACTGTAACTTTAACCATAACAAAATGTGAAATTAACTGTCAAATCCCTAGCAAAAGTCGCCATATTTGACGATAACCTTAACCTTAACTTTAACTTTAAATTGCACCAGAAGCTCAGTTAAAGTTAAGGTTAAGGTTATCGTCAAATACGGCGACTTTTGCTAGGGATTTGACAGTTCATTTCACATTTTGTTATGGTTAAAGTTGAAGTTATAGTTAAAGTAAGCCGGTGCAACTCACTCTTATAGTATAAAAATTAAAAATACGTTTGTTTGTTACGGCACGTTCAGACGTGTGCGTTTTCTGCGCGTTTTCTGCTGTAGCGTTTGGGAAAACACGCGAGTTGAATCCGCGCGCGCAGAAAACACGTCTGAACGCGCCCTTACACTTTCACATGGAAAATACTCAAAAGATTTTTAAGTAATTAATTTGCTGTTATAGCGGTAATAGAGATACATGATCTGTAAAAATTGCAGATGCCTAGCTGATTCTGCTGTTCTTGAGATACGGCCTGGAGACATACAGCAAAGTCTTAGTAGGGTACAGTTTTTACCCTATGGGTACAGAAAAAGCGCTCCTACCACCGCGAAACCTATCACAAGACTTTGTAGTTTGTACGTAAATCCCAAATCGAGTGCACCGCCACATATACAGGGTGTAACAATAGTAAGTAATAATACTTTAGGTTGTGTATATGTTCCTTGTAGAGAGTTCACTGTGAAAGTAGCAGTGCTGAAAGACCAATTTTTTTCACTTTTGTATGGGAAAACTCGTTACGCTGGGGCGCTTGCCCATACAAAAGTGAAAAAAAACTTTGGTCTTTCAGTGCTGCTACTTTCACAGTGAATTCTCTACAAGGAACACGTACACACCCTAAAGTATTATCACTTAGTTTTGTTACACCCTGTAAATACAGCCTTTTACTGTCATGGGATGGGAGTATGGGGTGATGAATTGGAATTTGTCTATTAATCATTTATTAATCGTCCGAGAATGTAACCCATGTCGGGTTACTCTCAACAACCCCAGGGCAAGTTTAATTATTAGACACATAGTTTTCTATCGGGGGTAATAGTGATCGCTCTCGGGGGACACAAACTTTGGAACTTTGGTATCAACACGTATCGCTAAATCTTTTATCAGTTCTGGATGAGTGTTGTACCGTCAGAGAAAATTGATTCATAGGTAGATTTTTTTTATAAAATTAGAGGAAAACTAGCAAACGGGTCACCTGATGGAAAGCAACTACCGTCGCCCATAACAACCACAATATAAGAAGAGCTGTAAGTGCGTTCCCGGCCTTTTAAGAGGGAATACACTCTCTTCTTGAAGGTTTGCATTTTGCCTATAAAGTAGATATTTGGCGTTTAAAAATAGCGTTTTATATGAAGCTGAATGCCATTCAAACCTAGAGTATATCCGCTTAGAGTAGGCCGCTTTTGCTACATAAAAGCCAAATAGAGACAAGTTTTGTATGACGTCAACAAAATAAGTGACTATCAAAGACTTAGGAACTTAGGAAATGGCACGACTACGGCACGTTTATTTGACAAAAATATTTACAACTTCAATGACAGTGTGTGACTATAAGCAGAACCTTTAGCCAAAATGTCATCACGAATCACGACGACGAAGTTCGTAAATGACGAACGAAAAGAATTTTAGATAGAGCAAGAAAGAATCGAACAAAAGTTTTTGTTTATTGCCTACCCTGATGCTGCCTCTATCGTGATAACGTATAAACTATAACCTATTTCAGCCATACTTTTTACCTTGATGTGCCATGTCTACTGAAGATAAGTCTATGGTGATTGAAATAGAACATTAACAAAATAGACACGTTCTAGAGCATTCCTGAAGAATACGTTATCCTTTCGACTCGCACGATCAGCCTTCTTTTTATATGTTCCTGGTATTCAATAGGACTTTTGAAATTTTATTAGTCCCTGGATTATACGTCAAATTATATTAAGTTCTCCTTCTTATGATACTTTTATTTATCACTTATATATATTGTACAGATTACAGGGTGTAACAAAACTAACTGATAATACTTAAGGGTACGTATGGTTTCCTTGTAGAGAGTTCACTGTGAAAGTAGCAGCGCTGAAAGACAAATTTTTTTCACTTTTGCTTAGGGAAACTCGTGAATCGTGATGCTGGGGCGCTTGCTCATACAAAAGTGAAAAAAATTGGTCTTTCAGCGCTGCTAATTTCACAGTGAACTCTCTACAAGGCACACATACACACCTCAAGGTATTTATTAGTTTTGTTACACCTTTTATATCTATTGTCTTCCTATTACTACTGTTGGATTTATATGAGTCCGCCCGAACGCGCGTTTTGGCCGCTAAACCGCGAGATCGCAAGTATGTATTCATAAAATAGCGGCGCAGTTGCGCTGTTTTTACATAAAATTGCTTATACGATTTAAAAGACAGCTTAAAAATTATTATCTGACCCAATCATAGAACATTAGTGACATGGATGGTACATTGTTCCGCCTTACTCATTTTTGTTTTCAACCATTATTTGTAGTAATTAATAGTTTTTATTGTATACTTTCGCATTTGCTTTATTTGTATTGTGTGTGTTTATTAGTTTTAGTTCGTTTTGCACATCATGCATCCACTCGTTCTCATGCTATCATAATGTCAATGTACTAGTCGTAAGATGGTTGCCTGGAAGATACCGCTAGTTAGCGGTAAGGCCGCCAAAATTGTGTTTTTTTTTCCAGCTTTTATTGTTTACTTGTATAGTTTTGTGGAATGCAATAAAGTATATATTACGAGGTCATAAGCAATAATTGTATGTAAAAGGTTTAGCCGATAAACCGCGGGTTTAGACTTTAGGCGGATGCATATAAATCCAGCCTTAAAATACTTAAATTTACCGTTTGCATTAACAATGAATTGACGGCAATTATGGTGGTAGCTAATCTGTGACAGACAGACAGACGTAGAAATAAGTTATTTTATTTTATTGGTCGAAGACCAATTCATTAAAAGTTAAAATGATAGAAAGATAAGTTTACAATTTGGAACCAATTACAAGTCTTCACAAGTGAAAATTTTAGGAAGGAAATATGCTCACTTCACCACTTCCTGATAAGTGACGAATAGGCTATTCATCATATAACTTGACAGATCAGGTATGGAGAATCTGTCAAAAAAGTTGTGAATAGCCTATCCGGCACTTTATCAGAATGTGGTGAAACAGGCCCTAAGACGAGTAAGAAGAAGTATCTAAAGATTATAACGGTGGTACTAGGCTGACATTAATTGGGGAAGGATTTAAAGAAAATATTCGCTAGATGTTGTCTGCAAAAGATGTCTAGTATATCGTTATGACAAATATGCCATGAGTTTCGTTCTCAATGAAATCTCCCATAGGATTCTATGAGATTCTACTGAAAATCACTGGCCATTTCAAAATAATCACATGCAAAAGGGGTCAAAATGAAAAAATGTTAAGTCGATATTGGCACAGGGCGAATCTATATATTTTGATGAGCCGAGGGCCTGCAGATATTCATGGACTATCGAGAAATAATAGGGGTCAAATGGGAAGGGAGCTGACCCTAACTGCAGTTCTGATCCACAAATTTGTTGAGATTCCTGATATACTAGGCTACAAACATTCTCAATTAAAAAAATATGAAAAACCCGAGAAATACCTTCGCAGCGTAAGAATTAACATAAAACCTTATAAAACCAAAAGAGTTGTTTATTATTTATTACCTCTTAAAGCTTATTATAAACCGGTAAAAAATTTTAGATGGGTATGAAGATACTGTGACTCACGATAATGGACATAGAATGTAATATATCACAAAAAGTTTTCAACACAAAAATGTTGGTTCCATTCTGTACGGTACTTTAAAAGCATCTTACATGCGGAATCACGTACTATTTTAAGTGAGTTATATTTTAACAAAAACCGTAGTTTACTCACGGCATGAGATGAGAAGCACAAACAATAAAACTATCCCCTGCCCTCTCTAGCGGATAGCCAGAGGATGTAGGCTTAGATGGGCCGCTCTCACACCGTTATGGACATTTTCCTTAATGTCACGATACTAAGTTACATAAAAACAAAAGTAATATTCTTAAAAATAATCTAAAAAGAAACAAATAATAATTTTTATTCCTTACATTTTATTATTATAGTGCTGTCTTCAGAGTTCAGACTTCGCCTAAACCTCAATTATTTCTGTACTCAATCTTCATGCTTTTGAAGTCGGTACCAGCTTACCTTAGCGTAAGTTCTATGTCAAGGATTTTAGAACTTTTCCGGGCTGGTAGCGACAACAGCAACATACAAAAAAAAAATACAGACGAACATATAACCTCCTCCTTTTTGGAAGTCGGTTAAAAACGAATTGCTTGTTACTTATGTTACATAATTATTTTATGAACTCTCAAATATTCTTGCAGGAATTCTTAGATCTACCCGAAAAACATACAAAATTTTATCATATTTTGATAAAAGCCAGCTGTTTAATAAAACTAAGTGTCTAAACACACTAGGCCGAAGTTACGCGGCGTAAATTCCGCATGATTACGCACGCAATGTATTTTAAATTACCGATGACACGCTATAATTCCGTCGCGATCCGTCCGTATTTTGTATGCGTTTGACATTGCGGGTGTAAATTGTAATCATGCGGAATTTCCGCCGCGTAACTACGGCCTAGTGTGCTTAGACACTAAGAACTAACTAACTAACTAACTACTATAACTAACAAGATTTTTTTAAAATTAGGCAAGACAAGTATAATTTATTGAAAGAGAGGAAAATGAAATTTTTAAATTATTTTTTTAATTACATTGATGTACGCAATCTAAGCAAATTATTATAAATGTTCGATACGCTTATAATTTGTTTAATTTTCAGCTATCGATGCCCGTATATTCAAACGTAAAAGTATGTCATTTCGAAAGAGTTACTTGCCCTCTACAATTTGGAAATGATACATTTTTTATTTAATTTCATATTCAAACGTTACGCTGCGGTGTGACAGCTTACCAGCCTTACAGCAATCTTCCATTTGAGGGAGCGATTTGTCTAGTAGACGGATAGCAGTAGTCTGCCGAGCCAGCCTAATCCCGCCCATTCTCCTTGAGACGCACGCTTATTGCAATTACTATGTGAAGCTGTGCCGGCTTTGTTTTTTTATCCACCCAACTTATAATGCTCTAGGGCTTCTGTGACCCTGGTATTTTTATGTAAATATCTGGATAAAGACACCCAACGCATGGGTAGTGGGATGACAATGAGTCAATGACGGTGCGCCAACTTTATCGAATACAAAATTACACTTCCGACTTGGCTCCCAGAGATTGTTAGTTCGTTTCCCAGGTAGGGACTGGACGTTCCAAGTTTGTTCAGGGCAATGTAGGCTGATCTGTCTGTCAAGTTAGATGATTCTTCCGACGGCTTGCAAAAAGTCGATCCTGTTTCAAGGTCTCTCAACAGTCGTGTCTATCCACCCTACTGTTTTACAAGAGTGTTGAAAAGAGAGTGCTCTTGTGTATTGCTAACGCACTTGGGCACCAGCACCTTGTAGAATAATGTAAGTGCTACGCGATAACAATAATTATGACAGTTTTGAATTGAAACTCTTTTACCGTTTCACGTCTACACGACTGTAGTATCTCTAGTAAAACGTTAAAATCGCGCCAGGACATGTGACCTGATCGCAAATTCGTAAGACAGAAGGAAAGCAGACAACCGGCGCGGCGTAATATCCCTATTTGCTGTGAAATCCTCTGCTGTTGTGTCAAGAACCGCCAGAGGACAGAAGTGTACACACTTCTGGCGGTTCTCAGAGTGTTTTTTTTTATATCAGCGTTTGTCACTCGCTTTTGTAAATTGTAAAAGTAATTTGCCACGTGTCCCGCACATTCCCGGCGGACGTGACACCGGGCAGTGTGACAGCGTGACACCGTGGCTTTACGAGTACAGGGTTTTACTTTTACACAGCACTTGCGAAAACAATAAATTACAAAAACTACAATGTTTTAAAGTTTATAAGAAGAACGGAACCCTTTCCAGTTTCTGTACATGAAGTGTACGGTATTACCTACTTAGATTTCGCTGTCTGTCCGTTTGTTTGTATCCCAAGCAACTCAACAGAGGGACAATTTTATTACACTAATAATCGCTTTGCTAAAATAAAGGTTTGTTGTGGTTGTTTAAGAAACTGTATTATTATTTATTAATTAAAACTATAATTATATTGAAATAATATAATATTTATTTACGTTTTTTTATTTCCCATTTATACAGATAATCTTTGTAATAACAAATAAGTGATAATAATATGAAACTGATTTATGTTAGAATATTGCCGCAATTATAATATTGCGTTGTTGCCTGTTGTTTTAATAAACATAATATTATAAACAAGAATTAATTCATATTTTAAGGGGGTTATTAAAACTAACAAAAGGTTTACACTTTAGATCCTAAGCCATAGGATTTACCATCAGATAGTCTTAATAATTAAACAAAAGTCGTGCTCACGCATACAAATTAGCGAACAAAATATTAACAACTACGTTTACATAAACTCATCCCTGATGTTAAATGGCTTTGTTGTATACTTAGCCCCACACTTATATATAGTACTTATATATAACCACAGAATAGATAATAGTACAAGTAATATAACGCCAGCAACTCTTGACAGTTCATTTCACATTTTGTTATGGTTAAAGTTAAAGTTATGGTTAAAGTAAGCCGGTACTATCCACTCGTGAATTGCACCAGAAGCGTAGTTATAGTTAAGGTTAAGGTTATCGTTAAATATGTCGACTTTTGCTAGGGATTTGACAGTTCATTTGACATTTTGTTATGGTTAAGGTTAAAGTTATAGTTAAAGTAAGCCGGTGCAACTCACTCTCAGTTGTATTGTTTCAATTCAATATTAGCCGTGATATTCTATCAGCTGGGTTTGACATAGCGCAACCAAATTATGTAGGTTCGCCATCTACCAATGAATCAACCTCTCTGATCGTACGACGCGACGTGAACGTTTTTGAGAAAAGCTAGGCTCCATGACAGTCAATCAAGGAGCCCCTGTAAAATATCGATACAAACGGAATACAAAAGGGAACAAACTGAAAACTGGACGGCCCCAATCAAAAACTCTTTGACTCTGTACAGTTTGGAAAAAGCGAATTTTAACTTTTCAACATTTTTGAAGCGCTTTTAAAGTAAACGGGGTAAGGGTGAGTAATACAAGTTTTAATGGTTCCGTAGTAAACAGGAAAACACTCTTTTGGTGTTTTTTGGACAGCTTACAGGCTACAGCAATTAATATTATAGAACTAACTTTAGTGGGGCGTCGCGATAGTCTTACAAAGTGCATAATTATAAACTTTGGACAATGCAGGATAATCACTGACAAGATTTTTTGACAAGCCAAAGACGATCCATGCATTGGACGGGCTTGTAAAAAGTCGGTCCTGCGCCTGATCTTTCGCCAGTTGAGTTGGTCATCCGTCCCATCCGAGACGAAAGGAGTACTCTCATGGCTTGCGTGCGCACCATAAAGTTAATATACTTAGGCCCACTTGCGCCAATCTGGGTTAAAGTTAACTCTGAGTTAAACATCATGTCATATCTGTCACTCACCAAGTCAGTGATAGAGATGGCATGATGTTTAACTCAGAGTTAACTTTAACCCAGATTGGCGCAAGTGGGCCCTAGCGGAATAGAGCATCAAACTCGAGCTATCAAACGTAACCGAAATTGGTTTTCATCCGTGTGAAAAATATGTGACTGTATACACTTACACAAGCATGATTGAACATGAATTCTATGAGATTAAATTGTCAACGGGGCTGATCCGGGCTGATGGACGTCAAAAAAAGAGTGCTGCTGTCATGTATCACACGTCTCTTTTTACCACGCAGTGTTTCTGATAGTAACATCTCGCTTGCTCAGGCCTTTGTTTCTCTATTCCGCTAGGTATATTAACTTTATGGTGCGCACTAATTGGAAATCACTCCTGCGAGTTGCGAGTTGTGTAGGGCCGAAGGTGTGGGAAGCATAATTATTATTATTATGTTTAGTGTTTACTTTATTATAGAACCGGTTGCATCAAATGACGTAGTAAATAAATAATAATCCATACTAATATTATAATTATACGAAAGTGTGTCTGTCTGCCTGTCTGTTACCTCGTCACACCCAAACCGCTGAACCGATTTTGCTGTAATTTGGTACTGAGATACTTGGAGTCCTGCGATTGGATACTTTATTTCCTGGAAAAATGTATGGTTCCCGCGCGATAATCGAATTTTGGCGCAAAGGAGTTGCGGTCGTCACATTGTAAATAATAATAATAATAAATAAAGGGTGAAGGCAAACGAGCGTAATTTTGTGAGTCGTGAGTCGCAGAATTTCGGTCGCGTAAATTATTTTTCATACTCATGAGTCATGACTCACAAAATTACGCTCGTGTGAATGAAGTAGGAATTTTCTATGAAACTGAATGCAGCAGAATTTCTGCCAATCGAAATTCTGCGACTCACGACTCACAAAATTACGCTCGTTTGGCTTCATCCAAAGGGTCTCTCCAATTCTCAGCTGAGGATAAGGGAATGTCAATTTATACTACTCTAACTATGTCCACTGCCGCCGTCACTGGGATATCCCAGTGACGGGCAGTGGACAAACTGCCTAAGGTGGGAAACTCGTTATTAAAGAAGTAAAACGCATTTGTACCGTGCTACAGGTAGCACGGTACAAATGACTGGGTTCTCAAAGGTTTACTATAGCTTGGGTCGCTCGGTAGTCCGTAGTGCGACAGACAAACTGCAAAATGATTTACGGATTAGTGATTGCGACTTTGGGTATGTGATTCTTGAAGTTCTTGACATAAGTAAACTAGATGACATTGACTCTTTAAATTTAAGCGGTTGTTATTTTAATATCTTCATCAGCGAGTTAACTTAAGCATTTTTTGATGATTTTGTTACCACTTTTACATAATAATTTTTATAAAATATGTGGTTTAAATATTATGTTACATAGCGCGTTTTGGTAAAAAAAGACAGGAATATTAATTTAGATATTAGTAAATAGTTTTAGTGTCGTATATAAAACATAATCTCAAAATTGAAGAAGGGTTGAAATTGAAGCTACTTCGAATTTTTTTTATTATAATATATCACTTTATGAGTAGCGAAGCACGTACCGGGCGTGCGAGCGTGTAGCGACACGCTAGTACTCCATACATTTTCTGTCAAGCTCATTAGGTTTAAGTTAAGTTACAGTTACTAAGTGCAACCGTAAGATTCCTCTGTTAGGGTTCCGTAGCCAAAATGGCAAAAAAGGAACCCTTATAGATTCGTCATGTCTGTCTGTCTGTCTGTCTGTCTGTCTGTCTGTCTGTCTGTCCGTCCGTCCGTATGTCACAGCCACTTTTCTCCGAAACTATTAGAGCTATACTATTGAAACTTGGTAAGCAGATGTAGTCTGTAAACCGCATTAAGATTTTGATGCAAAAATGGAAAAAATATTAAAAATTTTAGGGGTCCCCATAGGTACAACTGAAACAAAAAAATTTTTTTTTCATCTAACCTATGCGTGTGGGGTATCTATGGATAGGTCTCCAAAAATCATATTGAGGTTTCTCATATCATTTTTTTCTAACCTGAATAGTTTGCGATAGAGACTCTTCCAAAGTGGAAAAATTTGTGTCCCCCCCCCTCTAATTTCTAAAGTAGAGGCATGATAATTCTAAAAAAAATATGTAATGTAGATTACTATAAAAACTACCAACGAAAATTGGTTTGAACGAGATCTAGCCAGTAGTTTTTTTTATAGGTCATAAATAGTAAAGTACAACTGAAACAAAAAATTTTTTTTTCATCTAACCTATGCGTGTGGGGTATCTATGGATAGGTCTCTAAAAATCATATTGAGGTTTCTCATATCATTTTTTTCTAACCTGAATAGTTTGCGAGAGAGACTCTTCCAAAGTGGAAAAATTTGTGTCCCCCCCCCTCTAATTTCTAAAGTAGAGGCATGATAATTCTAAAAAAAATATATAATGTAGATTATTATAAAAACTACCAACGAAAATTGGTTTGAACGATATCTAGCCAGTAGTTTTTTTTATACGTCATAAATAGTAAAGTACAACTGAAACAAATATTTTTTTTTTCATCTAACCTATGCGTGTGGGGTATCTATGGATAGGTCTCCAAAAATCATATTGAGGTTTCTCATATCATTTTTTTCTAACCTGAATAGTTTGCGAGAGAGACTCTTCCAAAGTGGAAAAATGTGTGTCCCCCCCCCTCTAATTTCTAAAGTAGAGGCATGATAATTCTAAAAAAAAATATATGATGTAGATTACTATAAAAACTACCAACGAAAATTGGTTTGAACGAGATCTAGCCAGTAGTTTTTTTTATACGTCATAAATAGTAAACCTTAATCTAAATTTCATTAAATCGACTGAAATATAAAAAGAAATCAAAAATATTTTAATTTCATAAAAATAAACCTTATTGCTGCTGCGGAACCCTCCATGGGCAAGTCCAACTCGCACTTGGCCGCTTTTTCCGAGCTGGACCGAGCGGGAGTGCTGGGCGCCGGTCGTCACAAAGAACAGCAATTTGTGAGCTGCAACAAACGATTGTGCGGCAGTGTGCCGACACTCGACAAACACAATTAAACAATTCATTTGCCGTCTCTTTTGTACTTTAATTATTTTGTTTTGTCCGCTGTAATTATAACACCAGCGTATCTCTCCTATTTAAAAGAATACGATGGACGGTTTTAACACGATTAGGACGTATTTATACGTGCTATATCTAAGTATACGTGCGTAAAAAATATAAAAAAATCGGCCAAGTGCGAGTCGGACTCGCGCACGTTGGGTTCCGTACCGTTATAGAGCAAAAATAGGCCAAAAATTGTGTAATTTGTATGATAGCCCCCCTTAAATTTTTATTTTAATTAAATATTATTATTAATTATTAAATTACACATACATTTAAGGCCTTTGTGAAAACGTGAAGTGCTGACTGTTACCGTTATTGAAGTCGAGCAAAAATGGTGTGTTATTAATAAAATGATACTGAATCCTAACAAATGCCATCATAGTAAATTCACTAGGAAAACATGTCCATTGTCCATATTCATCTAGTTACAAATTGCACAATTCCATTCTTGAGGAGGTAAGATAAATTCGTGACCTGGGCGTGATCCTGGATTCTAAATTAAAGTATATGTCTCATATAGAGTCCATTGTCACAAAGTCAGCTCGAATGATGGGCTTTACAAACCGGAATTCGTCTGGCTTTCATTATGAAACAAAAATTTTACTGTTTAATCAACTTGTTCGTAGCCATCTTGAATATGCCAGCTCGATATGGATAATGGAACCCAACTTATGTGGCTCATTCACAGATCATTGAATATATTCAAAGGTCCTTCACTAGGCGACTGGCATTCTCCTGTTCGGGATTTTCTCACAGTCTCCATATGAACAACGGCTAGACTTTTTCAAAATACCATGCTTAAAGACTAGACGAACTGTACATGACTTGCTCCTACTACACAAAATAGTGAACGGTCTTACCTCTTGCTGCGATCTACTCAATCTCTTCTCGCTAGTAGTCCCATACAACTTGCCTCGGAAGCCAATTACCAACATTGCGGTTATATAGCGGTTCTTGAGATACAGCCTGGCGACAGACAGACGGACAGACGGACAGACAACGAAGACTTAGTAATACCCTTTGGGTACGGAACCCTAAAAACGAAGACAAAAAGTGCTCTATGACCAATTAACATTTTCTAAATAAATAACATTACGTTTCTTTAAGCTTACGTTGAATTAGATAATTATTATATTAGAAGAACAGCTAGTTTAGCCTAGGCAAAACTAGTTTGGCCTAAAATCGGGTTTGGCCGGTAACATATATAAAAGAAAACTAATGATAGTCAAAAACGTGATAATATCTGCAATTTAGCTATTAACTACGACTACAAACGATGCTAAATGGTAATTGGTATCTTGATTGTTCTAAAATATTCCTAGATAATTAAGTCGCTCCATCGAGGTCATTAAAACATAAAAAGATTTAAATAATAATTTTGTATTTTTTGTTTGTCTTTTTGTTGTAAGTTTTGCACATTAATATTTGTCTGGTTAGCGCTAGCGAAAACTTGTTGTTTTTTTTTTAATTGTAGTTATTCCTATTAAAATAAAATATTTTAGGCCGACATACGAAAGGACCACATTTTAAAATATTATGGTTGGGATGAGGGCGGCGCGGCATAGAGATCATACAATATGTAACATGAACCCAGAGGCCACAGGATCTAAGATACATTAGCAAGGGTCGCGGGCGGCGGGGACCGGCGGGGGCGGTCGAGGGCGGTCGAGGGCAATCAGCTTTACTAATTACTTTGCCTCTATTATGACCTGAAATCTTTGAGGTTTTCTATCTTGTGCGAGTTAAATAACGTTCATGTTTTATAAAACCATTCATGATATTTTGTGTGTTGAGTTATGAATGTTTAATGTCAAGGAAATGGCTAATTTAGTATAATACACTATAACTGTATTGTGGTCTGCATCCAAGGATCAATATAAATAGTGTAGAGTTCCTTCTATTCATCTTGCCACACTTAAGCTCGACGCTCGGCGACCATGTTCACGCATAATCATTTTGAAGTAGCTGTGATCCCTGGCTTACCCAAACCTCGTTGCTCGCGCGGTTACGTCGCGTTATACTGTCGACACGTCGATGGTGCGTCGATAGTCGATACAACGCTTATGTGGCATATGGGACACGGTGGCCATAATATTATGACCTGACGGGGACTGTTACACGATCACCAAGGGTTAGACCCGTGACTCAGTTGCAATAATTTAATCCATTCCAGGGGCACAGATATGCGGAAACAGATCCGCAAATAGTCGGTGTGGTGTTTAGATTTAGCTGTGATAGCGAGATTAGGTACATAGTACACTTTGACAGTGCACACATCCAGGCTCTAGCATCATCATTCATCAGTATAATGTCATGATGCTAGCAGCATGCTTTAAAATATATTATACCTACTTCCAATCACACCGTTTACATCGATTACGGTAAACGGTTTCATTAGGCCTATTTTTAACGAATACTGAGTCAATAGATTCGTAATAATATCCTGGGGCCTGGGTCAAGACGAATTCGTAATCGCTTCGTTATAGAATCGCCGATCAAAATGTATGGAATTGACATAAGACGAGTCGAACGTCCGTGTCCGTGTTACATAGTCATTAGCTCAGCCTCGCTTACATTAAAAGTACTTTTAATTTATTTTGCCCCTAAATAAATAGATACTGCAAAAGAGTGTAACACAAAGCTTGTCCAAGTATCTATAATGAAATCTCACTTTGCAACAACTTCGAAGTTTGTAATAAATGTCTACCGCACGAGCGCTCTAATAATAAGTTTAACATCGCAAAAGAAACTGCGGCTTCGTTTGAAAATGTTAACTTCAAACTATCACGTAGATAGTTACCGCTCGCCTACGACTAAACATTCGTGATTCGTTAGCCTATCTCAATTCTCAATACATGACTGATGAAACTACCCCACGACAAGTCGCTCGCAGGCTGATTTGTTTATTTGTTAATAAATTTATTAGCCTTGACTATATGCCAAGGCTAATGAATTTATACTACTTAATTTACTCCAATAAAGATTATATTATTGCAAGATGATTGGGGCTAATAAATAATATTATGAACGGGTTTGTCCCCGTCTGCGCCGATCCTAGAATAAAGACATGGAGCTACTACGGTTGCTTCTGGAAATGTGAAAAAATTCACGGGAGTAGGAAATGCTGAATTTAAAAGCAAAACTATCACGGCTAAGAAGACTTCATAAGTTATTGAGTAATAGTCGATCAACTAAAAAAAATATATTCGGCGAAGTATAAAGGAACTTTTCGTTCAAATTCCTTTGAAAGTAACTGAGATGATATTGTTAGTAGTGTAAAACATGTTATAAATGTACATTCATTGACCATACAAAAATTTACAAAAACTTGCGGTACTACCAACCTAACCTAACCGGCCAAGTGCGTGTCGGGCCACGCGCAATATAGGGTTCCCCTATATTGCGCGTGGCCCGACACGCACTTGGCCGGTTTTTTTTATAACTCTACTGTGGTGCACTCTTAAGTCTTAGGTTATAATAATTATAGTTGTTAATTAAGTATATAGAAGCAGCCGCTACTGTCTCTATATCCATTTTTTGCGGCACGAGTTACGTCTTTCACGATTGAGCACAGACTGATTAACTCACAGATGTGTGGACGGATCGCAATTTATCCGCAGATATGGTTGCGGATGAGGGTCACCAGCCTATTGAACAAGCGGGATTTCGACGAGGCTACTCTACAGTGGATCACATCTATTCATTAGAAATCATCTTCGAGAAATACCAAGAATTTCAAAGACCACTCTATGTCGCCTTCATAGACTACCAAAAAGCGTTTGATAGTGTACTGCACCAATCAATATGGGAAGCCTTAGAATCACAAAATGTAGAGACTAAATATATCAGAGTGCTAAAATACTTGTATAAAAACAATATTAGTAGAGTCAGACTGGAGACTACAGGACATCCATTTCCTATCAAAAGAGGCGTGAGACAGGGGGACCCGGTCTCCCCGAAAATATTTATAGCAGTACTAGAACATATAATAAGAAAAGCAAATTGGAGTAAAACCGGTCTTAATATCAACGGAAAATATATCAGCCACCTAAGATTTGCAGATGATCTAGTCCTTCTGTCAGAAAACAGCAAGGAACTGGAAAATATGATATCTGAACTACTGACATTGAGTAGACAATCAGGACTAGAGATCAACTTCAACAAAACCAAAGCGATGACTAACGCAGCCAAAAACGAAATTAAGATCGATAATAAAATTGTAGAGTATGTCGACTCATATATATATCTCGGGAAACAAATTTCCTTGTCACAAAACCAAAATGAATTAGAAATAGATAGAAGAGTAAAAAGCACTTGGAAGAAGTATTGGGGACTCAAGGAAATTTTTAAAAGCAGTATGCCAGTAAAAATAAAGAAAAATGTCATGGACAGCTGTATCATACCATCGCTCACATACGCCTGTCAAACATGGAAATTTACAAACCGGGTTAAAAACAAAATAACGACTTGCCAAAGGGGCATGGAGCGTAGCATGCTGAACATAAAAAGAGTACAAAGAATACGTCACTCAAAAATACGAGAGATATTAAAGGTAACAGATGCACTATCTTATTCAAAAAAATTGAAATGGCGCTGGGCGGGCCACGTGGCGAGAATGAGCGACGACAGATGGACAATTCGGCTAACTTCATGGACAGGACCCAAAGGAACCAGAAAAAGAGGTAGACCTAGAGCAAGGTGGGCAGATGAGATCATAGAAACCGCTGGTAGTTCATGGACGACAAAAGCTACAGATAGAGACTATTGGACATCTCTCGAGGAGGCCTTCACCCTCAAATAAGAGGGGTTCACGTAGATAATTCTAACAATAATTGACAATCAATGCGAAAAGAAATATTGTACTTGGAACAAAAATCCTTAGGCTAATATTAATTCAATTTAATTAATTTTTATACTCACTAATCAATTTTGAATTAAATTTTGTCAATTAATATAATTTAACTGATAAATATAATATTATAATCAATGTTTAACAATTTCAATTTTAATATTATGTATGCTGGAACTGTTTAAATTATTGCAGATTGTAGTCAAACGTGAAATAAAAGGCTTTTTATTTTTATTATTTATTATTATTATTTATTTATTATGGTTGCGGATGCATCTCCCGACGCATCCGCCGATATGTAGAGGAGGCATTAGGAACTACGAGTGACCCTCGACATAACAAGTGTTCGGGCGTAGTTTTCAGTCTTTCTTTAATGGTCTACTACTCACTAGTACATAATATATGCAAATGGTCGGGCGTCCGGCGACGGCCGGCGAGCGGCGGTAGTTTTTAGGGTTTCGTACCCAAAGGGTAAAAACGGGACCCTATTATTAAGACTTCGATGTCTGTCCGTCTGTCTGTCTGTATGTCTTGATGCTGTAACTCAAGAACCGCTATAGCTAGACTTTTGAAATTTTCACAGATTGTGTATATTATCTGTTGCCGCTATAACAACAAATACTAAAAACAAAATAATATTATTAATATTTAAGGGGGGCTGCCATACAACAAACCTGATTTTTCTGCCTTTTTTGCTCGATATCAATAATGGCAACCGGTAGGCACTAGGCACTTTAAATTTACACAAAGGCCTTAAATTAATGTGTACTTTAATAATTAATAATAAATTTAAATGAAATAAAAATTTAAGGGGGGCTACCATACAAAAAACACAATTTTTGGCCTATTTTTGCTCTATAACGGTACGGAACCCTTCGTGCGCGAGTCCGACTCGCACTTGGCCGATTTTTTTTTTTTAGTTGCAGCCTGCCATTCACATTTTTACCACGGATGGTATCCACCACCTTCACCAACTTATTACACTATTTACCCGGTAATATAACATTACTATTTATTTTAAAAAATATAATTATATCTTACGTTTCGACTTTCGAATTTCAATTGATCGCAAAAGTAATTAAGGTATTTTTTTTTGCTTTTTCCATTGATTACCACAAGAATCCTTAGTGCCTAAACAAAAACAAAGTGCCTAATGGTAAAACATTATAATAATTACACTCCGAAAAACAAACAAAAATAATAATTATTATGTCTACACTCTACGGTTATTGTTTTGAAGAATCAAGTAAATAAGGAATGTTGATAGCAGAAAACTATAAATTTTATTATATTTTTAGAGTCGGCCTCTGTGGGAGTGGCACAGTCCTGAGCAGTATCAATACGTAAGAACTTCTTTAAACTTGTTTAATTTTTTGTTAGCAATCTGGTTTTCTGCAATCTGCTCACAAAAAAGACAACATGTAGGAGGCCTTCATGTTGTCTTTTTTAAAGAGTTTAAAAAGTTATTTCTATAGCCACAAAATAATTATGAAGGCAAGAATATTTTTGAAAATTGTTTGAGCGTACGCCATTGAAATAAGGGTGAAGCCAAACGAGCGTAATTTGTGAGTTGTTAGTCGCAGAATTTTTGCCGCGTAAATATCTTTTCATACAAATTTCATACAAATCATGACTCACAAAATTACGCTCGTATAAATTAAATAGGACTTTTGTATGAAACTGAATGCAGCAGAATTACGCTCGGCTTCAAATTGCTTATTCTCAGAAACGAAATATGATGTTTTCAATGTTAGTATACTATTGGTTCGGGAACTAGTCCGGTGAGAAGAACCGGCGTAAAAACTCAAACACGAAAATATGAACCTGAATAGAGAATATCATAAAAAAATTACATATGTATATTATTGTTGAACATACCGAAGTCTTATTAAACACAGCACTGTGTCTTCAGAGTCGGCCACGCACACATTCTTACGCCTGTTAAATGGCCGGACTAGCGTAAGAATGTGTGCGTGTGGACCGTGTACAATGTACATATTAATATTATGCAGTCTGCCTGGCCAGTGGCCAACTCTGAAGACACACAGTGCAGTGTATAATAAGACTCCGTCCGCCTTTATTCTACGTTCATGGAACATACTTACTATGTTTATTTTATTTAAAAAAAACTGCGTCGTTCTGCATTTTAAAATGTTTATCCTGTTGATAATTTGTAAAAGGAAAATTTTGATTTTCCTCATGTTATTTCTCATAATATTATGATTGATTATTATTGTTACGAGTATCGTTATAATCAAGCCACCTGAATCAATTATTAGGTTCCAAAATAAATCCAGTATACTGACCAACGAGACAAGTGTGATGTATGATAATACATTGCATGCAAACATTCTTATTATACTTTGAGTTTCGGGAAAGGACATCGGAATTCGGATACTTTTTATTTCGGAAAAATGCACGGTTTCCGCGCGATAAACGAACTTTGGCGCAACGAAGTTGCAGGCGACATCTAGTTGGCTTATATTTCGAAACAAATCAACATTATGGCGTCGATAATTGTGACGTCATGAGCGCTGGCCAGTACACTGGATTTATTTTAAGAACACACCCTTAAGATTAACAAAGATTAAAATTAAATGATGCTTCGCAGGAACCCATTCATTATGATTTATTATAAATTGATTTGGGTCATTACTCATTATTTATTGATCAAGATTATTTTGACAGCCTGACCACCATAAAAACGGACATAATATACAAGATGCTTCTCATCTTACTAAAGCTAAAGAGGTAAGTGTTATTTTGATATTTAAGCATAATATTTTATTAAATAAGTACTCTATCGATTTAGGAAATTTAAATTGACTGTTTTTACGTAGATTTATTAATTCTTATATTTTTTCGCTCTTGGTCCATATCTTTCTTCTTAGTTTTATTTCTATGTGAGCAGGCAAATGTTCGGCTTTTTTACATTATGGTTTATTGTAGTGTGGTGTAAATTTTATTATTGAATATATTTTATTTTGTTGTTGACACTATTATAATGTTTCAGGAAAAACCTATTGATATTATCGAAGAAGTCTTCGGTGAATACAGAGCGGTAAGTCCAGAATAAGGGTTAATTGAGACCACAAAATTTAAAAATGCATCTACGCATCGCATTGCGGTCTGAATTGACCCTAAGGAAAAAGAATGATCTTAAATTATGGCTCTCTGGATTTTTATATTATGAATTTAGAATGTCCCAAACACTATACAATATCTAATATTATTATGACCACAATGAATACTTTTAAAAGCAAGTAACTTTTTTATTGAAAATAAAAACACTTTCGCTACTTGCAAAAACGCCTCTGCTTTATGAATTACGACTGTATGAAAATGTTTTGGTTGTTGAAAATTTGCTGCCAAGAAAAAGTCGCTTATACAGGGTGTAACAAAACTAATTAGTGATAAAACTTTAGGGTGTGTAATGTGTATGGGTCGCCTATATAGAGTTCGCTGTGAAAGTGTCAGCGCTGAAAGAGTAACTTTTTTTACTTTAGTTTGGGAAAATTCATGACGCTCGGGCGTATGCCCGTACAAATTACAGAAAAATTACTCTTTCAGAGTTGCTACTTTCATAGTAAACTATATAATATAAGGAATACATACAAACCCTAGAGTATTATCACTTAGTTTTGTTACACCCTGTATTCAGTCTTCTTAATCTTTCATAATCTTTTGACATTCGTAATCTTTTGACATTTCGAATATCAAAAGATTATGAAAATTGAAGATGAAAGGGCACAATGTGGACATAGCTATTCTGCAGAGTGTCAAAACGGAAAACTATTTATCATGTTTAATATTATAGGGACCAGCTAACCAACAAGAGCTGCCGAGTGCGCCAATGTATAATGAAACCAACAATCCTTGTACCAAGGAAGTCAAGAGGAAGACTTACAACAGACCAGGAAGAAGAATCAGCGATGAAAGTAAGAGATATTTCTTTTATTTGTTTGAATTATATGGCTTCTCATTGGCTCATGATAGACCAATACGAGCGATTACGAGCATGTAGATTGTAGAGCTATGATCGCCCAACAAGACGTCGATTGTGGAAGCTAATAAACTTCATGAATCATCTACTATTTTGCCGAATCTACTTACTTCAACTTCAAATAAAAAATATTTATTTAAGACGAGTTAATGTAATTTTCATTTTATTTTTAGTGTGCCTGCAATACATAAGCGAGATGAAAGTGAGAGAAGCCGAAACACAGAATAAAAGAGATTGTAAGTACTAGAATTGTAAAGAAAATAAAATATAGTTCGTTTGACGCGTTACCTATAAGTTAAAAATGTGTTTATTTACCTTATTTTACTGTTTATATCGTAAAAATTATTGCATTCTTGAAAATCATAATAATTTTTGTACTGCCACTGCTCACGTATATTTTTTACCCCCCAACGTGGACAGATGTATGTCTGTGTGCCTGTTCGACGCATTATAGCACCGATTTCAATCTAGTTTTTTTTACTTATTGTTCTTAGTCCCAATTGGTCATTGTCAGTTCGCTAACTGATGGAAATTTCTGGGGTTTTTTAATGCCCTTAAATATACTTATTTCTCACAAATATTGTATTTACAGGTACAGCCTATTATCAAGCGCTCTTAGGCGGTAAAGTAGAAGTAGCTGTTGTTGGTGGTAGAGTGGCTGAGCCAGGGGAGTTCTTGCACATGGTAAGTCTTACCAGCTGGTGCTTCCATTCCATTCCAATTGAGCCTGCGGTTTGCCATCAGCCGTATACGGAGGGATATCCTGGATCTGTCTAACACAGGACTCCCTCCACGACCAGCCGGTCTACCTCAAAAGTTTAGGCAAACTGAAGCGTTCCCCTCGGTCCTCGAGCATGCAGCTTCCAATTTAGCCATCCAAGTATTACCTAATACAAAATTTAGATACAACTGATCATTTAGATTTTAGATCAGTGATACGCAAAGTGTGTGCCATGGTACACTGCACACTGGTGTACTACCGTGGTCAGCAGTTGGTGTGCCTAGTTCTGGTGCCAAGTGTCGAAAATGAGACATCTCAGGACGATCGACCTTCAATTTTTGTGTATTTGCTGTGATGGTTGGCGCAGCTTATGTTCGCAGTGAAATTCGTTTAAAGCGCAGGAGCCCTATAGTTTTCAGCAATATTAACTTTCCCGACCTATAAATTATCTCCATATCAAGTTTTATCTGAATCGGTTAAGTCGCTTAAGCGTAAAGAAATAACAGAAAGACACACTTTCGCATTTATAATAATATTAGTGAGGGTGTAACATTAAACAAAATATTTATTTATTCTTCTTAGTTTTTTGGCCTATTTCTCTTCTCAGGCAGCTATGGGTTGGAAGGGAGTGGATGGAGGGTGGGTATTCAAGTGCGGTGCGTCCATCATCAGCGAGAAATTCCTGGTCACAGCCGGCCATTGCTCCAGGTCAGCCAGGGACCCCAAGATATCCAACCAGGACCCTGAGATTGTCAGGATAGGAGTGAAGGATTTAGGAGATGTGAGTTTTGCCCTTTTTGTCCAAAATGGTTTGAAAAGAAACGAAACGAAAATGAAAGAAATTAGAAGGCACTCGCAAGAGTCTTTCTCTTGTTTATTTCATAGAATTAAGTCGATTTACACCGATGGTTTATTTGCTATTTTTCGACAACGCACTCAGAGAATGGAGATATTAACAGAGTGTGCCATACATTATCTGACAATCTCTTTGTTCTCACTTCTCTGTCAGCTAATGTCAAAATCTTAATTGAAAGTTAAGTAATAATTCATGGCCGCACATGGAGGCATTTAAATAATTATAATATGAAGCCGTGAAGGTTTCGACAAAGTTCTTTTAAATCCTTTTATGTTAAAATCTTTGTCATAATAACAACAAAAGTAATCTTAATTACTTAGCTATTCTTTGAACTTTACCTTTGCATGTTACAGTACCGGTTTTGGCACTACCAGCGCCCTGGGCGAGATTTCTTCGGCGCCCAGGGTGCTGGTAGAGCTAAAAAGGTATTTTCTTTACCTCCGGTGCCCCTGTTTAGCCAGCGCTCTGAGCGGTCGCCTAGCATCGCCCTCTCTAACGCCCTCTACTGACAAGTCGTAAATCATAACAAAACTATAATATTTTGTACCTTCGTACATGACTTATATACATGACTTATATAGCAAAAAATGTTATTTTTTCCAGAAAACAAAATCTTACCCAAAGGATGTTAAAATCTCTAGAATTATACGTCACCCAAGTTACAAGCCTCCTAAGCAGTACTTTGACATCGCACTGTTAGAAGTGGAGAAGAGGATCGGCTTTGATGCCAACGTGCAGCCGGCTTGCTTGTGGAACCTTGGTACTGGTACCATCAGGAGTAAAGTGGCGGCATCCGGTTGGGGGGCCACTGAAGCAGGTAAACATACAGGATAATACCAACAGTGGCGGCCTTAGGGGGTCGCTAACAGAACAATCGCCCGGGGCCTCGCTCTTGCAGGGGCCTCGCGTCAAAGAAATTAAAAAAATATAGGTACGTTTCCGAAGGATAAAGGGCCTCGCAAAGATCTGCCGCCCGGGGCCTCGCAATGGGTAAGGCCGCTACTGAATATACTTATGCGTAGTATACCAGAGCACTCTCTATTCCCTTACTCTCATATCCGAGTGGGACGGACGACCGACATGACTGGCGAGAGATCAAGCGCACCACTTTTTACATGCCCATCCGACGTATGGATCATCTTACTTATCAGACAGTCAGGTGATCAGCCTGCATTGTCTTAACTCTTAAGTAAACTTAGCAACAACATTTTTGCGAGTACAGGATAACCCTATACGTCGACAGTTACAGGAACTTAAACAATAACCCACTAGAAACATAAAATCAAACTAAGTTTATTTTTCAAGCTGGCAAAACGACCACCACGCAGCTCCAAGTTGGTGACTTGGACCTGGTGGCGGATAACACCTGTAACGAGCTGCTGCGGCCGCTGTGCAGCCACAGGTGGTGCGGGCTGCAGGACCACCAGGTCTGTGCTGGCAAGCTGGACGGTGGTGTCGACGCTTGTAAGGTAAGAATCCAGCATACGTTGGTTGCTCTTTAAATCTGATTGTTATACCTTTATCCTCAGCGTGTAAAAAAAACTTGAGAGGTGTTAAGGGACCGCTACCGCACGGCTTAAAAAGTTACAACTATAGTATAATAGCAAAAAGCACAGACATAGATCAAGATAGATACCGCATGTCCCGCGAAGTACATAAATAAATGATACACATGCGGTATCTATCTTGATCTATGTCTAACTGTCTGTTGCAAAAAAGTGTCGTGCCAACTTTTTTGTCTTAATTTTTTCCGTCTAGCCCCCTTTCGCAACGCGCGATAAGGAACTTCGTTCCAAAAGACATTTCACGGGAACCGTAAATTTTCTAACGAAAAATGTAGGCCTATATTCTTTCCCGTCGTCTACTGTATATCAATTCTGTGCCAAATTATATACAATTGGTTTCAGTAGTTCGTGAGATTAGCACCTTTTTATCACGCACATTTCTTGTTCTTAATTTGCTTTTCAAACTATTACTCCTTCAGAAAATATCTTATCGTCTTACCAGCGCCGAAATTTAAGAATTTTTACATACTTCTTTTCAAACTAGTGATTCTATAAATAGATCTGAAAATATACACAAAAAACAGCAACACGACTGTCAAGTCGTCATAGAATGATGCATTTGTATATCATAATATACAAATGCATCGCAATTCGCACCGCCTCCACCGACTTTGCAATGTGAATTGGTCAGTTCACATTGCTACGTAAATTACAACAGTTCTTTTTTATACAAGGTCGCAATTTTTGCAGGGTGATTCCGGAGGACCTCTTCAGTTTAAAATCGAGCTACCAGCATCAGTGAAGGGTAGAATGTACTACCTGGTGGGTGTGACGTCATTCGGCTTCGGCTGCGCGCGCGCAAACTCCCCCGGCGTCTACACCAGGGTATCCAGCTTCACGGACTGGATTGAAGGCATCGTCTGGGCTAATGCCACTCAAACGTGATATAAATAAAGTTTTCTGAAAAATTAAAGGAGTTGTTATTACATTCCTGACCGTCAACTTTCTACGCGTCGTCGTAAAGTCATTTATTTTCCTGCAAAAATTATCCTGTATGAAACAAAGAACTTATATCCTGTCTCATTAGGGAGAGTTTTTAATGAAATGCACAAAATATGGCATGTCGATGCAATGCAACGCATTTTTAACCGACTTAAAAATAGTCGGCCAAGTGCGATTCGGACTCGCGCATGAAGGGTTCCGTACCGTTATAGAGCAAAAATAAGCCACAAATTGTGTTTTTTGTATGGAGGGGAGCCCCTGTCAAAACTTCAAGTCCGATTTAAGTGATTCTTTTTTTGTTGTACTAGGTATTGTTAAACTTAGGAAGTACTGCAAGTTTAATCAAAATCCATTGAGTAGTTTTTAAGATAGGGAATTTTAATTATTAATTACGTGCAACTTTGAAGTCGGTTTTATCTTTTTAAAATAAATACTCTTATTGATGAAATAATGATTAGACTCTAAACAATTTGCACAAATTATAGTCTGCCAGGATAAAATGTTAAAGGCCCATTTATTAATAAAATGCATAGCAAATTGACCCTTATCCTTTTCTAGCTGAACCTAAAGGATTTGGCGATGGCCGTACGAATCAGCTAGCGGAAGCCCTAAAATCTTTTCACATTCAATGCCTCTTAAAATTATTTAAAGAGGTCCTTAACTTAGAGTGAGTGTAAGTTGGCAGGGGAATCCCCGAAAACTAGTTTATGTGTATATTTAGAAATTACTACATAATGTAAAAGAGCGGTACTTTCCTGTTCATGAGAAGAACCCAACAAATAAATAATAATAATAAATATTCTTTATTGTGCACACGCTAAGAAGTAAAATTACAAGACTTTTAATTAGTAATACAGTGTACCACATTGGCGGCTATAATATTATATTTCAGATTCCGATTCATCTTTGATCGTTCTGTTCATTCTCAAAAACCCTCAATAACCATTTACCAGTCTAAAAAAGAAAGCAAATAAGTATCATGTTAATAAATAATAAGGTATATACTATAAAGCTATAAAGGTATTTTCTATTAAGTTAATATTACGTGTAAAAACAAAAAAAACTAGATCAAAATCGGTCCACCCGTTTGAATGCTACGATGCCACAGACAGACAGACAGACAGACAGACAGACAGACACGTCAAACTTATAACACCTCTCTTTTTGGTCGGGGGTTAAAAATATAATATTATGTAGAGTCAAAAAGAAAAATGTTGTTAATTGCACTAGAAGTAGTTACTTAATTGTTAAACGAGCATAACTTAGAGGAAATAAAAGGCTTTTTTTATTTATTATAAACTATAATAAAGCGTGTAGTATTTATACTCAGTGGCTCTGAAACTTATTTGGTGGTTATATGAAGTGACGTTTCTGAGCCCCGCAAAAAATGTTATCTGCCACCATGTTTTGGGCACATGTTGACATGTTGGCTTTTATGTGTGTATGTGTGTTTATTCAAAGACAAAACATTGTTTATCTAAAGTATCTATAATGCCCCCTTAGACAAAGTATCTTTCATTAAAAACGATGACGAAATTCGTTATCAAAATGTATGCGGTTTGATATAAGTCATCGCTAAATGACATTTCGCTTGCGAAGACTAATGTCAAATCCCATACATTTTGATAACGAATATCGTCATCGTTTTTAACGAAAGGGACTTTGTCTACGGCTACGGCCTGTGGTGTCTGGTGTCATTAAAAAAAAAATTACATTGAGATATAAGTATATAAGTATACAAGTAGTAAGTACGTAGTACTTATATCTGAATGATAATTTGTAATATTATTATGTATACTTACAGCATGACTGGTGAGACATGTTCAATACTCGAGGACGTGATATTTGGCTATTATATTAGTTGAAAAAAAATAATATAAAAAAATAATATCAATTGATCACTGAGTAAACGTAGCTTAAAGTTAAATAATTATTTACCCAACGCATGGACACCGTGCGCGGGAAGGGTAGTTGTGTGGTGTTTCTTTGGTAGCGCATGCCTCTGCACCGGCCGCATAGTATGCCTTCTTGCCTAGCCGCGTAATTTACTTAGTATTCATGATTCATTTATTTTTGGAAAATTCGGAAAAAAATTAAGTACCTAATTTTATTATATATTTATAATGAGAATCGAGTACTGAATACTCTCCTTAAGTATCGGTATTGTCTCACCAGTCATGCTGTATACTCGCGGAGCCCCTACAAGCTACAAGGCCTTTGCAGAGGCTTTGCGGAGCACACTTTTAGAATAATAGCTGCTCTAGTCTACAAGCTAAGATCTAAATATGCAAAATATATAATATGCACTAAGTATTTAAGGAAATATTGTCTCAATAAATACACGGATACCAAGGTTATCTTGTTAGTAAACCAGTAAGCTGTACGGTGATGATACGTTTTAATTAAATATAATAATTTAATCGTAACGTTAATGTTTTAAACGTGATGATGATGAAAACTATTTCGTTCGTTGTGTGTTTAGGTAATATTGTAATTTTATAAAAATGTTGAAAATAATTTAGTGCATTTTATTGCCATCACCTTTAATTATTTAAATATTTCTTCAATATACATTAATATTTTTGTTATAGTTGGATAGGAAAAAGAAAATTAAGGTCAACACAAATTATTCTCTATTTTGTTATAGTTACGACTTGTAATTCACACAACCAGTGGAGTTCACAGTATACAATATATACACAGGTAACTAATTTACTATACTTTCTGTCAAGCAGCCATTAAAAAAAATCAAAGCCTGGGGCTCTGCAAAGGCCTCGTTGTGGCTTCGCTAGCGAGTAGTTGTTTTTAGAAATATCATCACTTCTTCAGACACCTGCATGAAGAAAATTAATTTAAAGACAAAACATTTTTGTTCAATCATTGGGGTTCGTCAAAAATGTCACTTTTTCAAAAGGATGCCGAACTAAAAGAATTTGAGAGCCGCTGCCATTACTCTTTTTACAAAAAAAAAAACAAGTGTTGTTTTAAAAGTTTCAAAGGATTACTTTCGGTTTTAAAACTTGATATCTAATATTTCGTTATGTTTAACAATAATTTATACGTCACACTGGACTTTTCATGTACGTGAAAAGATCAAGTGTGACGTAAGTACATCGTAATAATGCTCTAGTATATTACCACAGTGTAAATAACTAATATTACTATACCGGTATACTGGTATAGTAACCGGTATATTATTTAAATAAATTAAAAATACGAATCAGAATGAAATTTTATTAGAATACGACCTTTTCAAATAAAGTGATTTTTCAAATAAGGTGACGTTGGCCATAATATTATCAATATGACGTCATTCACGTTAGCGACCAATACACCAAAACGGGCTGGAACCGTACATTTTTTTCGGGATAATAAAATAAAGCTATGTCGTTTCCCGGGACTCAAAGTAACCTCCATACCAAATTTCAGTAAAATCGGTTCAGCGGTTTGGGTGTGAAGAGGTAACAGACAGACAGAGAGACGGACAGATATACAGACATAAGGACACTTTCCCATTTATAATATTGGTATGGCTTTTAGCTAAAATTAATCTTCCCTTATTTTTATAGAGCCAGGTTTGGCACGGACCAGATAGACCGCAAAATGAGGTATGAAAGATGACGTTTTTTATTTTATTTTGAACATCTTTAAAAAATACGCAGCATAGCTTTTGAATCGGTTTTACGTTGCTTTTACGTGTTTCCTCGATGCAACCATGAACGTAGAAAAAAAGGCGGACGGAGTCTTATTATACACAGAACTGTGTCTTCAGAGTCAGCCACGCACACATTCTTACGCCTTGCGGACACTTGCGGACCGTGTACATGCAGTAAACGGTAAAGGCCGTCACAGACCTAGCTATAATATATATTAATAATATATTTATAGCTAGGCATATTAATATATATTTTCTATACAATTTTCGCGTGACCACACACTTAGCTATAATATATATTTCTGGTCTCAGTGTGTTTAGTACGGTATATTAAGGTATATTAATATATATTATAGCTAAGTCTGTGACGGCCTTGAACCTGGCCGCAACTCCGTTCGCCTGATTTTCTACGTTCATGGATGCAACCTCTCTCGATTCTCGTTTCGTTTTGACATGTGAAAGTATAGTAAAGTTTTTAAATAAATACAATTTTTTTCAGTTCACACAACAGCTGCTTAACCATCATTTTGAAGACGGTTTAAACCTTCCAATTGTAAGTTTATTCAGAGCCTAGTTTTAAGTAGATACTTGCTTATTTTAACACATTTATGGTATTTTAATGATATTTGTTAATAGGACCAAGTTTTTAAGGATATCCAAGATTTTCAACACAGAAGTGAATTGGTAAGTCCTAATGAACCTTATTGAGAATAGTCAATAATAATAATTATTGTGCAAAGATTCAAACAAAGCCGAGGACTTTTAAGACGACGCGACGCCTTGATAATTTGGCTGTAGCGATATCGATTTTTTCAGCAATGATTCAAGCTAAGAAATTAAATTTCATTGTCAGTATTCATCATGTCTTTGTCTTTGAATTACCCATAGTATAACACGATTGATCAACTTTCATAACACAGAATAATTAATCAAAAATACCTCTGTAAAAAAAGGGATTCTAATTTTGCCAACAGAGGATTACGCGACAAAAACCATTTTGTCACTTACGCTCTTTCCATTTTTTTAAATGAAATAAGGGGGCAAACAAGCAAACGAGTCACCTGATGGTAAGCAACTACCGTCGCCCATGGACACTCGCAACATCAGAAGAGCTGCAGGTGCGTTGCCGGCCTTTTAAGAATTATGTTTGAAGTTCACCGATGTCAAATACTATGTTTAAGTGCAGAGAATTAATGAGTATTTAAGTGACCAGAATTATTAAAAAAAATGTAACGTTAAATTACTATTAAATTGCTTAAAAATTCAGATTTTATTATAAAAAACTTATATTATTCTATAAGTAGTACATAGTACATATTATTAATATGATATTATATTTTTTTAAAGAGTCAGTCAAGTCCACGATTAGATCAACACATCTTTCAAACAAGTCCAGCTGTAAGTTAAATAATATTATCTAATAATATTCTTTGTTAATACATTATTGAAAAAAGCTATTGTAAATTACCTAGGTACCGATCTAAAATAATGTTTGAATGATGAAAATGGATGTATTACAACTCTGAAATTATTTAAAAAATCAATGTTTACAAATGTATTTAAGTTTTCTGTAATGTATTCTTTATTGTAGTCGCTAATGACCCTGATGTTAAAGCGACCTTAAATAAAAAAAAATTACAGCAAAATATTGTTGTTGAAATGTTCAAAAAGTTGTTTGAATTTCTTTTTGTTTTTAGAGAGATCTTCTACACGAATTTCAATCTTTTGATCAGAGTAGTCTGGTAAGTAGCATTTATTGTATTATCAACGAAAAATATTCAGTGAGTTTTCAATAATAATCGGCCAAGTGCGAGTCGGAATCGCGCACGAAGGGTTCCGTACCATTATAGAGCAAAATTAGGCCATAAATTGTGTTTTTTGTATGGGAGCCCCACTTATTTTTTTATTTTATATACTATTAAATATTAAAGTACACATATAACTTAGGATTTTGTGAAAAATTCAAGTACCTAGCTGTTGCCATTTTTGATATAGTGCAAAAAAGGCCAAAAAAATCACGTTTGTTGTATGGGAGCCCCCCTCAAATATTCATTTTATTTTATTTTTAGTATTTGTTGTTATAGCGGCAACAGATATACATAATCTGTGAAAATTTCAAATCTCTAGCTATTACCGTTCTTGAGTTACAGCCTGGAGACAGACAGACAGACAGACGGACAGACAACGAAGTCTTAGTAATAGGGTCCCGTTTTTACCCTTTGGGTACGGAACCCTAAAAATTTTTTTATTAATATCCTATAATATAACCTTGCAAGCCCTGCTTAAACATATTTTTAAAGAAAATTATAAAGTCAAAGTCAATTTACAATTAAGTTTGAAACAGGAATGGAAATAGAACTAATGAAACTAAATAATAATTATGATTAACATTTTTTTACAGCTGGATCAAGCGAATCAGTATTTTCAAGGAAACTTCGAAGGTTCGAAGGTATAAATAAGGCAACATCTTTATAAATAGCTAGATGACGCCCGCATCGTCGTTGCGTCAAAATGCGTTTATCGCGCGGGAACCGTAATTTTTTCCGGCGCATAAAGTATCCTGTGTTCTTTCCCGGGACTCAAAGTATCTCCATAACAAATTTCAGCAAAATTGGTTCAGAGGTTTGGGCGTGAAGAGGTAACATTCAGACAGATACACTTTCGCATTTATAATATTAGTATGGAAGTATGGATACATTCCTACAAGGATGCTTTTTTTAAAGCTAGAACTAACGCCGCTATTTGTAATTTTTCGCCAAGATCTCCTGTTCTTCTATGACAGTGTCATCTACGCGATAAAATATCCATTCTGGACTATATTTATTCAAACAAAAATTAATTCTACTGAATAATGTTGCAACTATTATAATATATTTGACAGGGACAAACATTTCAAACATGGCCAGATTTAAGACCTGGAAATCAAGTAAGTAAAAAAATGTTCATTCAAAGTTTGCTCTATGTATTTTTTTATGAAATAAGGGAGCAAATGAGCAAACGGGTCACCTGAGGGAAACCAACTTCCGTCGCCCATGGACACTCACAGATCAGAAGAGCTGCAGGTGCGTTGCCGGCCTTTTAAGAGGGAATAGGGTAATAGGGAAGGGTAGGGATGGAAAGGGAAGGGAATAGGGGAGGGTAGGGAATGGAATAGGGTAGGGGATTGGGCCTCCGGTAAACTCACTAGGCGAAACAGAGCGCAAGCTATGTTTAACGCCGGTTTTCTGCGAGGACGTGGTATTTCTCCGGTCAAGCCGGCCCATTCGTGCCCAAGCATGGCTCTCCCACGTCAACTTATTTAAATTACTTATGTACTATCAGAGAAATTGATTCATAGGCAGATTGCAGATCTACGTAATTTGGTCGTTTTGTGTCAAATCCAGCCAAGTGCCAACAGATCACAGCAACTTTGAATTGACATAATTCGATCAAACGACGTAGAATCAATTTCTTCGTTGGTACATAAAGTACTTGAAGAGTAAGTTGTTGTTAATTATACAGGGTGTATCAAAACTGAGTGATAATACTTTAGGGCGTGTATAGGTCCTCTATATAGAGTTCGCTGTGAAAGTGCAGCTCTAAATGAGTAACTTTTTTCACCTTTGTATGGAAAAACTCATGACGCGGGGGCGCTTGCCCATACAAATTACAAAAAAAATAATTGCTCTTTCAGCGCTGCTACTTTCACAGTGAACTCTATGTAAGTGTCACATATACACCCTAAAGTATTACCAATTAGATGGTAACAGTGGCAAGATAATAGGCCGACAAACCAAGGTCTACTCAGATTTAACTTATATGATAGCAATAATTTAAGATTGTAAAAAAATATTATGTTATCATTCAACAACATTGTTTAAGGGTTTTCAAGAATTCAATCTGCCGGACGCTGTGAGAAATGAAGTCAATGTTGAAGCCAGCAATCGTCAAGTAGGAATTTTGTTTTATTTATTCTTTATGTACAATTTTTTAAAACTAGCTTAAAATTATATTAATAGAGTACAAAGTACATAGACCGTGTGCTTATCTCTAGAAGAGATATCTGCCAGCAGACCTACAACAAGGCATTGAGAAAAATAGAGACTTTGTAGATAATACACAAGAGAATAATGTAAACTTAATAATATAAATAAAAACTAAATAATTTTATTCTTGGACTTGGATCAATTATGCGTAAGCTACAAGTGTTATTAGTTGCTACCATTTTGATACTTCGATGATAAAGACTTAGATCTATCATTTGTAACTGATTATTTAAAGCAATAAACATGTATTTTTAAATAAAATTTAACCTCCAATAGTTTCAATTAGATTGTAAGCAGATATTTTTTTCTATTTAAGGCAGCCGCTGATCAGAAAGCTCTCCAAGGCGCCCCCTCATGTACAGCGACTAATACAACTCATAATCCTTGCTCAAGAGAAATTGTGGTACCAAACTTTAAGAAGCCTGGTAGAAGATTAGCAGAAATAAGTAAGCTTATAATGGAAATATATCAAGAAGTAGATAAATAAACTATTTTTGACGTCATTTTCAATTTTTCAGAATGCTTGGAATACATATGGGATATAAAGAATGAAGAAGAAAGAGGTATCAAAACCGAAGAATGTAAGTATTAGAACTTAGATCTGTTAATCTCTATTTTTTTTGTGAAGTATTGGATTACTTTGCAAAACACTTTATTTAAAACGGTAATCCTTACTATAATTATTATTATTCTGTTTAATTGTTGCAGGCATTTCTTATCAACGAGATTGTTTAAATCTTACTGGTGGAAGAGGTTTCGTTGGGGGTCGTATCACTGAGAAAGGAGAATTTCCTCACATGGTAAGTAATAAAACTCCTTTGACAATTCCCATCCCTTCTTCTATCCTCAAAGTTTTAGTTTGGTTCCCTCACTAAAGTGAGGATGAGTGATGGAGATGTTGATGGAGTCTGTACCTGAAAATTGTTTTATTGACATTGTTTTATTTGATATCGCAATGATGATATTTGGCTCTAGCTTTTTTTTTAAATATCTATGGACGCTTCATACCACGTCAGTCTGGCCCCATGCTAAGTGCCTGAAGGACTTGTGTTACAGGTACCAGACAACGGAAACATATTTTATACTTTTATACTATACATATATTTATGATTTTTATTATATGATAAATATATTTAATACATATCCATGACCCAGGAACTTTTGAAAAACTTTTTGTTCCGTCGGCGGGATTCGAACCCGCGACCTCCGGCTTAAGCTACCAACGTGCTATCCACTGAGCCACAGAGGTCGTCAAAAAAGAGTCGTCGCTTTACTAGAAAGTTATACTGGTTCACTTGATATTTATTTACGATTCAATTTTAGGGAGCTCTTGGCTGGAGAGCAACTGCGGGAGGCTGGGTTTTCAAATGTGGATCGTCTATGATCAGCCCAAAATTCATGGTTTCAGCAGCTCACTGCACAAGAGCAAGAAAAGATCCTAAAATCGCAAATCCGGTCCCCGAAATAGTTCGAATTGGGGCTAAAAATCTAGTGGTAAGATGAGATAAAATATTTGTTAATTGATAAGATAAATGTAAATTCAACAGTAACATTAATGGTGTCATCCAATTTGTAAAGGATTTTATTTTAATTTTTAAATATAGTTGCACTTAGTGATGAATAAGCAGATATTAGCTTCTGTTGTGCAATATAGAGTGGATTGAAGTTTTGATTCATTAATTATTTTTGCAGGTTGAAAAGGACAGTTTTTATCCAAAAGATCTTGAAATAGCAAACATAATAAAGCATCCAAACTACAAGTCCCCAAAGCAATACTTCGACATTGCTGTCATAGAACTGAAACAAAATTTAAACTTTGATGAACGCATACGACCAGCTTGTCTTTGGAGTAGGCTTAATACAAATACTGTGGACTCATCAGTTACTGGTTCCGGATGGGGAGTCACTGAAATAGGTAAGACGTCATAATATTATAATGTCTCTGACAGAGTAAAAGTAGTTGTTAGGATTTCCTACATTATACATATAATATTATAATATGTATTAATGAATCCTAATGTCATTACAACCACTTAACATGTAATTAATGAATCTTTGATTTCAGGTGGTAAAGAGACTACCACTGAATTGAGAGCAGGTGACCTAGATATTATAAGCAATAACGACTGTGATCAATTTCTAAGACCCATGTGCAATCGTTTTTGGTGCGGGCTGCAGGAACATCAGATGTGTGCTGGCAAGTTGGCTGGAGGTGTTGATGCTTGTCAAGTAAGTAATGAGGTTGGAGTGTCACTTAAATCACCTACTGTAAATATAAGAAAACACATGCGATTGAAGAAAAATGTGATAGGATTTTGAGAAAGTATTTACACAACCACCTTTTTTACACAACCACCTAATTTAATATTGAAAATATTATACATGTTACAGCATACTTGACCATACTGGCCTAGGATCACACCATAGAAGGACCTTCACCGAGCTGGTTAATGGATGAAAAGTATTTTATATTTAATTACGTAATATGTCAATAAATTTATTGCATGTGGGTTGCCTAAAATTTTCAGTCCAGAATAAAAAAAAAACAAAAAATTTTTTTTACATTTCTCTGATTTGGTAATAGACAAATTCCATTCCAATCGAAAGTATGAAGCCCGTAGAATATGGTACTAGTATCGATTTACGTGCCTCCCCAAGAGTTGTGACAGGAAAAAAATAGACAACCTAACATTTTCATATTCTACGGGCTCCATAATTTCGATTGGTATAGAATTTGTCTATTAAGGCGCTCCCCCTACGGAGATACCGTAATTTACCGTATTTGGAGCCTTATAAACTCATAATTTGAAAGCTACAAAGCTATAATAAAAATACAGCAATAATCTTCAGTATATCAACATTCCTTTCCCCGTTATTAATTTCCTATTTTTGTTTATTATACTCATTATATTAGCTTCCAAAGTAATACCAATTTATTAAAATTCAAGCATACTTTCAGTATCTCCCTTTCAGTATCTCCCTAGTATTTACAAATTACGTTTATTTGAAACACACGACAATAGATAGACAATTTCATTTACATAATATAATTTCCCGTTTGATTTTTTTTTAGATCAATTATTTTGAACTAAGATAATTAAAAAAAAATAATATTTTTGTGCGATCTCGGCAACGCGTCAAATGTATTGTCAAGGTCGTTTGCTCAGGGGATGGCCTTAACCAAACCAGCAAAATGTACAAAAACAATTTTTATTTTTTTTTTCAATTTTTTTTTATTCTGGACTAACATTTTTTCGGCAACCCACTTGCAATAAATTGGTTGATATACGTAATTGAATATAAAATACTTTTCATTCATTAATCAGCTCGGTGAAGGTCCTTCTATGAAGGGATCCTAGGCCATACACTATACAGGTAGTCTACACTACTATTATAAAGAGGAAAGATTTGTTTGTTTGTTTGTTTGTTTGTTTGTTTGTTTGTTTGTTTGAGTCGAATAGGCTCCGAAACTACTGGACCGATTTGAAAAATTCTTTTGCTATTGGAATCTTACATTATTTCTGATGAACATAGGCTACATTTTATTTTGGAAAAAAGTAGGGTTCCGTAAGATATTTGAGTTTTTCGGACGCAAGGTGTAAAAAATCAGCTAGAAAAGTTACTTATTTTGCGTACGCTGCCTAAACTATAAAAGATAGAACCATAAAATGTTCTAAGTAATTGTAGATCTTATAAATATCTACAAAAAAGTCCGCGACACACTATACCTATCTATGTCGAGTGAGGCACAATAACCATTTATTTATTTAAAAATCCTGAATTTTTTTTGGACTACATTAAAACGGATATATTTTACTCACGCTGTTAATCCTTATCAAAATAAATTATTTTATCACTAAGTACAGTTTATGTAGATAATATTTGGTCTCTGAATGATTAAAATTGGATGTTTGGTTTTGAAATTATGGCGAAATTAAAATATTACGATAGTGGGCGTCACCAAAGCGCGTGCGGGAGGAAGACAATATTCTGTTGTAGAAATGAAAATTCTGTACATAAAAGATATGAAATGACACCCGAAATTACACCTTTGTCACTACATCGCTATAGAAGCCAAAAATGTGGTTAGTTTTTTGTCTGTCTGTCTGTCTGTCACTCTTTCTGTCTGTCTATGTTTGTTCCAGCATCACACGAAAAATACTGATCCGATTTGAATGTGGTTTTCGCAGATATATTTATCTTCTTCCAACTTAACATAATATGGTGTATAAAATTTTTCCCCCCACCCCTCTAAGGGGACAAAAGAGGGGGTCAGATTTTGTATCAAACTTTTTTCTTTAACACGAAAACTACTGATCCGATTTGCATACGGTTTTCACAGATTTGCATACGGTTTTCACAGATATATTATATTTGTCTTCTTCCAACTCAACATCTGGTGTATAAAAATCCTCCCCCCCCTCCCCTCTCAACCCTCTCTGGGGACCAAAGAGGGGTCAGATTTTGTATACAACTTTTTTCTTTAGTGGACTTGCTTCATATTAGGTATTAACTGTGTTTTTCAACTTAACATCTGGTGTATGACCTTCCCACCCCCACACCCTCTTAGGGGACAAAAGAGGGGGTAAAACATGTATCAACTGATGATGTAGAAAATATACTTTAAATGGCAAAACAACGTTTGCCGGGACAGCTAGTTTTGAATAAAAATATGCATAACAAACTTAAACACGACCGGTCACGAAATAAATTGAATAGATTTATTTCGAAACCGGCCGTGTTTAAGTTAAATTTGAAAGTGGAAAAAGTGCAAGTAATACTGTGTTTTGTTTGTGTCTAAACTGAATTTCCACCAAGAACCAACAGTACAATCAATTACATATTATAAAAATATTGTGTTACAGGGTGACTCTGGAGGACCTTTACAAGCTCAAATAAATTTGCATTCATCGATAAAAGGCAAAATGTACTACCTGCTAGGCGTGACGTCATTTGGGTTTGGCTGCGCACGCGCGAACACGCCTGGAGTCTACACCAGGATATCCAGTTTCGTGGACTGGATAGAGCCGATTGTGTGGCCCAATGAGTCTGCAAATTAAATGTATAAAACTATGTTTCTGATTTTTTACGGGTATTATTCTCACCACACATTCCCATAACATTGCATCTTCTGTATTGCCAGGGTCGACAGCGATAACGCCCGAAAAACCTTTTATAATAATATGATCTCAGGGAGCCCAAGGGAGATGCTAAAGCTTTGGACCCACAAATAAATTAATTAAAAAAGTAATATAATATTATAATACGTCAAGTAAGTGAATGAGGAGTATCAAGTTATCTAATGTATCTGAATAATTAAAATTTTTACTTCAATATGTTTCGTTCCCATCATCGACAAAAAAACGCATAAAAATATGGCCTTGGGTCACCGTGGCTCTACGCTAGGTTCTATAAAGCATAAGGCGGCTGCCCGGCCACCGACATCCGGTCGGGCAGAATTACGGTGGGCCCCAGGGGCGCACGGAGCGTGTGGCTCCGCGTCCCCACGGCTGCCGCCAAGAAGTTATTAACTTCTGGGCGGCTGCAGGTAGGCTGGGTCATGACGAAGGTGGTGCTGCTGGCCGCGAGGCCAAAGCGGTGCTACCGATGTCTAGACACCGGCCACCTGGCGCCGAACTACCAGTCCCCGGTGGACCGTAATGCATTTCCCCTCCTTAAAAAAAAGGTTCTATATAGCATAAACCTATAATGCATAGACGAACAAAGAGTGCGAGAGAGAAGAAAATCCTTTATGGAATTATAACAAGATGAAAAGAGAGAGGCAGTTTAATGTGAACTGTAACCACTTTTATTTGACAGGTCGTCACAAGTCGACACGCGTTTTTGTGCCCTTTCAGTATTTGAAATTTATTGTTTAAATCGTTTGTTATTTTTAACAAATACTATTATATATAGCAATGATAACTTGTTCTGTGAGTGATTGCAGTGTAAATCATAAGAATAATCCTGAAAAATATACATTTCACAGGTAATTAATCTTCATGTCCTAATTGCTACGATGTGTTTAATTTTTGCTATATTATGTCTTTAGTTCTGTATTTCAAATAAAATAATATCAATCCTCCCTTTTACTTTCATATTTTGCGTAACTAAGAGAGAGCGCACATCTGAGACACGACTGAAGTTAGACAATCTTGTTTCACATAGACAAGTCAGTCTAACTACAGTCTAAAGACTGTTGTGTCTATCATGTGGCGCACACCTAAGTCAAGACTGTCTTGACTACGATGACGCAATGCATACAATTGTATACTCATTCAGTAGCAGAATGGAGTTCACCGAAGCTGTGATAAGCATCCTAGTAATGCGTGCAAAACGGCGCAGACAACGGAAATATTGGGTACACCCCATATACAGTGAAAGATTGTTAAAAGGAAAGTTCTATTTATTGTTTGATCAACTAAGGTTTTATCCCCGAAAGTTTTTCAAGTACTTTCGAATGAATGTGTCTACCTTTGATAATTTGTTGAAATTGTTGCAACCTTACATTACTTAATTAGTATCACATCATACACTCATTTTCGCAAAGCTATACCGGCTTCTGAACGACTAGCATTGACATGAAATCTTTTTTTAAGTTTGTTAAAAAGCACAAAAAATGTTGTATTACGTAATACTTACTGAAAAATATATTTTGCGTCTATTGCGAGCAGTTCTGAAAGATTTTATAGATATAGATAGAAAAGTTCTCATTTGGATAAAAATAACTTCAAAAATAAACGGGAAAGACTCGACGGGAAATATAGTATAGTATAGTACTTGGATCGCTGGTCGAGTTCCTCTTTTTGGTCTTATTATTGTTTATGTTTTGACACATGTGATTAAAATTGTCAGAATCTAATTTTGAAATCTAGAAGTATTTAAAAATTAATTATGTCAGCCATTCGATCGATTTCAGCTCGAGGCACATTCCATTCATAATCTTAGTGAAACCCGACGAATTTGATATAATATATTGAAACCTGTCCCGTCCGTCTCTTTGCTTTGCAGTTGAACTACTGGTAGTTATGTCTATTGTGGTTAGACAATTTTGTCGTAGATGTGCGCGCTTGCATACATTTCAAAGGGAAGCCGACAGTCGTTAGTCAGACTTGTCGCGACTCGCATTAGTCAACTTTGTCTATTAGACGTCTTGTCTCAGATGTGCGCATCTAGTGCATTTTGCTATGCGATAGTCTGTCTAACTACAGTCGTGTCTCAGGTGTGCGGTCGCACTAAAGGTACTATTGTTCTTAAATTACACAATTTTTGAAGAAAAATTTTTCATAAAAATTTTTTACATATACGCTAGTGCTTGAATCAAATTTATCGATATACTTATCGGTATTTAACAATAACATAAAACCAATCTAAAAATGTAATAGGTGTGTAAGAGTATTATGATATGTATTTAATTTAAGAATAAATAAAATACTAAGTGTGTTGTTTACTTTCAACATTATATTTGCATTTCTAATAATGTAAGGGCTGATTTTTCAGATAGCTTTTACCTGAGTAATAAATAAGTAACTTTATAATGTGTATATTATTTACCCTTATAAGAACCTCATGTCATAACATATCCGACGATTGAAAAATCACCCCAAACGACAATGTGTGCCTTAGATACTTTTCAATCGTCACCTTTTTTTCTGCCAAATAAAATATATGGTACCTAATTTGAAATAGAAAATCTGCCAAAGTTGTATATTATTTATTTCTTATAGAAACTCAGGTAAACTAACTCGAACGCACAGTGTATTTTTTGTCCAAAAAATTGGCCATGCCATTTTTGTTACTTAATTTTATAGGATTTGTGATTATAAATGTAGGACGAGAGTACCTGACTGCCCAATTTCTATAGAAGAATGCAAATTAGTACTTGAAAAAAAATTCTATGATTTCCAGAAAAAAACATAGAAACAGTTATAGCTCAAAAGTTTGATATTCTTTTAAGAATTTATTAATTGGTCTAAATAGTGTCTTAAAAGCCCTACGATAGCGAAAAACATCCAGGCTTTATTTGTTCAAGATAACGTATTTATGACTGACTTTATAAATTTATGTTTTAATTTTTTTAACGTCATGTCTTTTCATATTTGGATTTGAAACTAAGACTGAAATATTCTTTTTATTGATACTTATAACCCAAAAAAATTGGATCCAAATGAGGCGGGGCATCGGAGTTATTCAATTTTATATAATTTTGGATAGGGTTGTCACCGCATAGTTCACATAGTTTAATAATATTTGAAGTAGGTTTTTGTATGCTCAAAAAAAAACAAAGCTCAAATGCGTAAAAAATGTTGGTTCAGAAATATTGACAACCCTAAAACCATAGTTACCAAGAAAACTTTAGAAGCCTTTAACTTCGGTGCCCTTTATTATTTGGATCTAAATTTTTTTACACGAATTCTTGTACATTTAAGTAGCAATTCTGTAAAATCCAAATAATTAGAAATACGTTCATAATAAATTAAAGAAAAAAAAACATAAATCGTAAGTAAATCTTTAAACACTTATTTAAGAAATATGTAAATCAGGTTAAATTGTGTGTTTTTTTATTATTGTCGATCAGAATAATCAAGAAGACAATTAAGTAAATATTTAAAAAGTTATGGCAGTTTTTAATTTTATTGAAAAAAAATTAAAAGTGTTTTTTTATTGTTCATAATAAGAAATTAACACATGTAAATACTAATAAATTACTTACATAACATTTCTGTTCAAGATTTCCAAAAAAAAAAGGCATGGCCAATTTTTTGGACAAAAAATACACTGTGGAACGGACTATACTATCGATAGTAAAAGATACATCACTAGCACACGCACACATTGACAGATCGAAAATCGTCACGCATTTTCGGGTTGTCAGGTGGTCTTTACGTCAGTATATTATAAGTCTATGCTATATAGCATGCGATATATATTTTACGTAATATTATGTACCTGAGGAAATATCTCAATTCTCAATAAATACCATAAACCTATAATGCATAGACGAACAAAGAGTGCGAGAGAGAAGAAAATCCTTTATGGAATTATAACAAGATGAAAAGAGAGAGGCAGTTTAATGTGAACTGTAACCACTTTTATTTGACAGGTCGTCACAAGTCGACACGCGTTTTTGTGCCCTTTCAGTATTTGAAATTTATTGTTTAAATCGTTTGTTATTTTTAACAAATACTATTATATATAGCAATGATAACTTGTTCTGTGAGTGATTGCAGTGTAAATCATAGGAATAATCCTGAAAAATATACATTTCACAGGTAATTAATCTTCATGTCCCAATTGCTACGACGTGTTTATTTCTGCTATATTCTGTCTTTAGTTCTGTATTTCAAATAAAATAATATCAATCCTCCCTTTTACTTTCATATTTTGCGTAACTAAAGGTGCTATTGTTCCTAAATTACACAATTTTTGAAGAAAAATTTTTCATAAAATTTTTTTACATATACGCTAGTGCTTGAATCAAATTTATCGATATACTTATCGGTATTTAACTATAACATAAATCAAATCTAAAAATGTAATGGGTGTGTGAGAGTATTATGATATGTATTTAATTTAAGAATAAATAATATACTATGTGTGTTGTTTACTTTCAACATTATATTTGCATTTCTAATAATGTAAGGGCTGATTTTTCAGATAGCTTTTACCTGAGTAATAAATAAGTAACTTTATAATGTGTATATTATTTACCCTTATAAGAACCTCATATCATAACATATCCGACGATTGAAAAATCACCCCAAACGAAAATGTGTATCTATACTTTTCAATCGTCACCTTTTTTCTGTCAAATAAAATAAATACCTAATTTGAAATACAAAATCTGCCAAAGTTGCATATTATTTATTTCTTAAAGAAACTCAGGTAAAATAACTCGAACGGACTATACTATCGATAGTAAAAGATACATCACTAGCACACGCACACATTGACAGATCGAAAATCGTCACGCATTTTCGGGTTGTCAGGTGGTCTTTACGTCAGTATATTATAAGTCTATGATAAATACAAGAATATCAAGGTAGTCATGTTAGTTAATCTGTTACCTTTATAGTGGTGATACGTTTTAAAAAATATTTAAAGTGATAATGATCAAAACATTTTTATATATAGTGTGTTTAGGTAATATAGTATTATATTATATTCTTAAAAAATGTGGAGCGACACGAATTAATCACTGAACTGTACATTCAATGATATAGGTACTTAAGAAAGTCGATTCAGTAAAATTAAGAGAATTTATTTTTTAAAATGATTTTAAATAATCCAAATTTCGTCCCCACTATTATGTCTATTCTCTATTTTGTTATAGTTACGACTTGTCATTCGCACGAGCAATGGAGTTCACAGTATTCATATGTAACGCAGGTAACTTACCTATTATGTGTTCTTGCGTCTGGATTGTTTTTATAGAAATTATGCTAATACTAAATGATGCCCGCAACTCCGTTGCACCAAAATTAGTTTATCGCGTGGGAACCGTCAAAATTTTCCAGGATAAAAAATATCCAATTTCCTTTCCCGGGACTCCGGGAATCTGCATGCCAAACAGCACAATTTCAGTTCAGCGGTTTGGGCTTGAAGAGATAACAGACAGACAGACAGATAGACGACAGACAGACACACTTTCGCATTTGTAATATAAATAATAATAAATAAATAAATAATACGTTTATTGACATCCCAAAAACATTACAATATTTGTTTACAGGCGATGAATTTTGTACAAATATTATTATGGATATGGAAGTAATGAAGTATGGATATTTAGGTTAGATTGTTTAATAAAATATTGTTAGGTTATAATTTGCAATTAAAAAAAGTATATTAATTTTAAAAAATCTTTTTTATAGAGTCATTCTTGGTACAGACTAGATGGACCGCCAAATCAGGTATGTAGACTGTAGACGAACAGTAGAAAGTTTTCAGCCAAAGTATTAACTTAGGAATTTGCTCGAATGTATGTAAGAAAAAATAATAAGAAAACAAGGACAAGGAAAGAAAACATAGAGTGTCAGACCCATCAACGTAGGAAAAAAGGCGGACGGAGTCTTGCTAAATACTAAACTGTGTCTTCAGAGTCGGCCACGCACACATTCTTACGCCTGTCAAAAAGTATGGACTAGCGTAAGAATATGTGCGTGCGGACCGTGTACATGCAGGTGTACATGCAGTCAGCCTGGCCGACTCTGAAGACAGTTTTGTAAAATATATAGTAAAGACTCCGTCCGCCTTTTTTTCTACGTTCATGGTCAGAACACTGATAACTAATAATAACTATTTTATTAAAACTATACAGATCGCCCAATGGTCCATATTAGACCTCAGAAAAAAAATAAATTACAAAATATTATAGGCATTAAGCCCGCCTTTGTAAATTGCTTAAAGTGTGAATAAATAAATAAATAAATAAATAAAATATTAACTTTATTATTTTTTAGACATAATATAATTCCTGCGACAGTCTCAGATTAATAAAGTCAAATGATGACAGACTGGCCGTGTCCCATAATTCAACCATAATTTTGGAATTAGCCTCTAAAGTTCGGAGATGAGCCGACTTACGCTTGACCGATTTCTAAAATTTCTTAATTTCTTGTTAATTTACATAATTTAACACACGACCTGTGTGCCAAATTTCATAACACTAGGACATATTATTTTGGAAATAGCTTCTAAAGTTCATAGATGAGCCGAATCACGCTTGACCGATTTCTAAAATTTCTTAATTTTTTATTAATCTACATGATAATATAACACACGACCTGTGTGCCAAATTTCATAACGTTAGGACATTTGGAAGTAGCCTCTAAAGTTCGTAGATGAGCCGACTCACGCTTGACCGATTTCTAAAATTTCTTAATTTTTTGTTAATCTACATGATAATATAACACACGACCTGTGTGCCAATTTTCATAACGCTAGGACAATATTTATTGGAAGTGGCCTAGAGGTTTTGATTACCGGTCAGTCAAGTGAGTGAGTGCCAAAATTAGCTATTTTACAGGGATATATTTCAGTATCTACCGCACCTATATCTATTAAATTGGGTATACTGCTTAAGTACTAGTATATAATTACGTAGGTAAATTTTTATCTTTGCTCTCGCAATAGGAACTGAGAAAAAAAAGCGGCCAAGTGCGAGTTGGACTCGCCCATGGAGGGTTCCGCAGCAGCAATAAGGTTTATTTTTATGAAATTAAAATATTTTTGATTTATTTTTATATTTCAGTCGATTTAATGAAATTTAGATTAAGGTTTACTATTTATGACGTATAAAAAAACTACTGGCTAGATCTCGTTCAAACCAATTTTCGTTGGTAGTTTTTATAGTAATCTACATCATATATTTTTTTTAGAATTATCATGCCTCTACTTTAGAAATTAGAGGGGGGGGGACACACATTTTTCCACTTTGGAAGAGTCTCTCTCGCAAACTATTCAGGTTAGAAAAAAATGATATGAGAAACCTCAATATGATTTTTGGAGACCTATCCATAGATACCCCACACGCATAGGTTAGATGAAAAAAAAAATTTTTGTTTCAGTTGTACTTTACTATTTATGACGTATAAAAAAAAACTACTGACTAGATCTCGTTCAAACCAATTTTCGTTGGTAGTTTTTATAGTAATCTACATCATATATTTTTTTTTAGAATTATCATGCCTCTACTTTAGAAATTAGAGGGGGGGGACACACATTTTTCCACTTTGGAAGAGTCTCTCTCGCAAACTATTCAGGTTAGAAAAAAATGATATGAGAAACCTCAATATGATTTTTGGAGACCTATCCATAGATACCCCACACGCATAGGTTAGATGAAAAAAAAAATTTTTTGTTTCAGTTGTACCTATGGGGACCCCTAAAATTTTTAATATTTTTTTCATTTTTGCATCAAAATCTTAATGCGGTTTACAGACTACATCTGCTTACCAAGTTTCAATAGTATAGCTCTAATAGTTTCGGAGAAAAGTGGCTGTGACATACGGACGGACGGACAGACAGACAGACAGACATGACGAATCTATAAGGGTTCCTTTTTTGCCATTTTGGCTACGGAACCCTAAAAAGGGGTCAAAAGTGCGTCGAAGCCGTTCGTGTAAATAGTGCACGGAATGCGCGCGCCCTGCTGGAACTAGGCCTGCGCACTTCCGTGCGCTTTGATACATATTATGATTCGTTATCGATATAACTACATAATATTATTTAATTATAATATCGTTATATATATGTCGCAGTCATCTGGTTCAATCTGATTCGATTGAATGACTAGAGTATGCATTGAATGACACCGTTTTATTGAATGACTGACGGACAATTAGTCAAGACGTTGACTGTAACGTTTAACGTCTTGACTAAACGTCATCATAGTGTCGTTAAATGGTTAAATGGAATGCTATGAATTATGATTTTTTAAAAAGTATTTGTTGGTAGCGTAATAATAGGTTAATCTAGAAACTGACTTCAATTATGAGGTGACGGCTACTTCTGGGTGGTTTACAAAAAAATAACCACGATGGCTAAGGCTATCTAACCTAACCAAATCAAGTCGTATTGGGCCAACACGGAGTAATACATTGCTATTAATTACCTAAAAATTATATAAGTACTGTTCTTATATATTTCCTATTCTGTTAAAAATAAAAACATTCAATTACCTGACTGATTTCATGTCCGCTCTCTTCAAAGGGCTATGTTACAAATCGCTAACTAGTTGGACGTTGAGTGACGATTGTTCAATCAACGTTCGGCCGAGTCATTCAATTGAATGGTGTCATTCAATGAATGCGCTAGTCATTCAATCGAACCGAAGATTGAACTAGATGACTGCGACATATATAACACCAGCAAGCAGAGCTAAAAAATTATAAAATGCAGTTATACAGTTACTATATTGTTTACATATTATTCCATTATTTAAGTTTCTTACTAACCCTGAGCTTTGATTCTAAAATTAAAAATCCTTTTTTCAGTTCCAACAGCAATTTAATCAACAATCTCAAGACCATTTAGATCTCCCTATTGTAAGCTTATTATGATTTAGTTTTTATTTATTTTTATTTTTACACATGCTAGGTATCTTAATGATTTTCGTTTGTTTGATAGGACCAAGTTTTTAAGGATATTCAAGATTATGAAGACAGAAGTAAGCTGGTAAGTTATAATAATTTGAAAAAATAGAGAAAAATAACATAAATTTATAACATTTTAAAGAATATTTATTCACTTACTCAGGGACATGTTACATATCAACCATGGCAAAATTCGAGACCACAATATCAAGTGAGTAAAAAATGTTTATATACGTACACAGTAAACATTTCAAAATATATTTAACAAAAACGCGAATGTCTGGTAAATTAATCCAACCATTGTTTTCAGCAACCGAATCATTGGAATCGGCAGTTTTCTGAAAACATCGGAAATCCGGTAGGAATTAATTAATAGAATTTTATTCTTAATAAAAATTGAAACTGTCACTTAAGAGGAAGTTGTTTCTCACTCTGAGTCAGAAATATATTTTTCTTTATTTAATGAGCTCATTCATTAATGATCATCGCTCAAAGCTACAAAGACTTGAAAAGTAATCCAGTCATATTTTTCAGCAGCTGACTCATTGGAATCATCAGTTTTCGGGAAACATCGGGGATTCGGTGGGAGTTAATTTAATACATTTTATTATTAAAAATAATTGAAAACTGTCACTTAGGAGACAGTTGCTCCGCACTCATCAGCCAGAAAGATTTGAAAAATAATCAAATCGTTTTTTTCCGCAGCAAAATCATTGGCATCAGCAGTTTTCGGGAAATAAAGGAAATCAGGTAGGAGTAATTTACGGAATTTTATTTTAAAAAATTTAAACTGCCACTTTAAACACCATAGATAAGGACACATTAAAAATGGTAATGGGTTATGCGACGAGATAGTCACACCAATTATCATTTTTAGGGCCTGTTCCACCACTTCCTGATAAGTACCGAATAGGCTATTCACCAACTAACTTGACAGATCGAGTATGGAGAATCTGTCAAAAAAGTTGTGAATAGCCTATTGAACACTTTATCAAAAACTAAAAAAACAATTGAATTATCTTTTAAAGAGGTATTATTTTTATTAAATTAATAAGTAATTTATATATATTTTTTTAAACTTGACAGAGACAAGAATATCAATCGTGGCAAAACTGGGGACCAACAAATCAAATAAGTAGAAATATTCCTACCTTAATATAAACATGTGAACAATAATTAATAATCTTAAATCATTATTTTTAGCAACTGAATCAAGGGAATCAGCATTCACCGGAACACATCGAGAATCCGGTAAAATTGATTTTATTGATTTCTTTCAAAAACATTATTTTTTTTAAAATATATTTTAACATATTATTTGAAACGAGTATTTTTTATACTGAAAATGAACCATTATATATTGTTATTTAACATAATTTGACCAAATAACGTAAATATACAATTGCTTTCTCCGATGTTACAAGAAGAGTTACAAATGTAATTTTTCACAGAGACCAATGTTCCTACAGTGGCAACAGTGGCCGACAAACCAAGTAAGTAAGAAGGTCTGTAATTTAAGGGAGAAGCCAAACGAGCGTAATTTGTGAGTTGTGAGTCGCAGAATTTCAGTCGCGTAAAATATATCCCACCAAAAACATACCTGTTAAAATAGGGCCTAGTTCCTATAATAGGCAAATTTTTGGTCTAAAAAAAGAGTTGAAATCTAATCCAATGCGAAGTTCAGATGCACTTCATCGATCATAATCATCTTCATCAACAGCCTGATCCATAATACTTCTAATTTGTTAATAGTGCACTGTGCACGTCATGCGCGCGGCCTGCTGGAACTAGGCGGCGCACTGCCGTGCGCTTTGATCTTTTCATACAATATCTTATATCATGCCTCACAAAATTACGCTCGTGTAAATCAAATAGGACTTTTGTAATATGAAACTGAATGCAGCAGAATTTCTGCCGGCCGAAATTCTGCGACTCACAACTCACAAATTACGCTCGTTTGGCTTCACCCTAAGCGAGCAGTCAATAAAATAAATTATAATCATAACATTAATAATTAATTTATTGATTTAGGAAATTCGAGAATTCAATTTGCCGGACGCTGTGAGAAATGAAGTAAATGAAGAAGCCAGTAATCGGCAAGTAAGGAAATATCTTATTATTAAACACAGACATAGATCAAGATAGATACCAAATGTGTATGTACATTGCGTTCCCAAACAACGAGCAATGCTCGTCTTTCGAAAGTCTGTTCTTTAGTCTGCTATCGGAATCGGACGTCAATCGGAATTTTATGCCTAAATGCCTAATTGTTATATAGCCATATTGAGCTGTAGAAACTCGAATAGAAATGTTAGCCTAGATAATGGACACGTTTTTTATCATCGGTACGTCACAGTAGCTAGGAAAAAAGTGGCACGCTCGTTTTCATACAAATGGAGGGACATGCGGTATCTATCTTGATCTATGTCTTTGTTATTGAATATATTGATTTAATATTATAATGAATGACTTTGACAAAGATTTGATACTTTTCGTAACAACACACAAAAATGTTAACGATAAAAGATGGAATACAGTTGTTTCTTATTTTTAGGCAGCTGCTAATCAGGATCCTCTTCAAGGCAGGCCACCGTGTAATGCAACAACTGAAACCAAAAACCCTTGCACAAGAAAAATAGTTGTACCAAACTTCAGAAAACCTGGTAGAAGATTATCAGAAATAAGTTCGTTTCTAGAAAAACTATGACGCGATTGAAATGAATTAAATTATTATTAATGTTTCTAATGAATAAAATGTTTTGATGTCATTTTTAGAATGCTTGGAATACATATGGGATATAAAGAATGAAGAAGAAGAAAGTACCAAACTAGTTTACTGTAAGTATTTGAATTCACCTTTACTTGTTTGTGTAAGATTACTCTATTGATTTTGAAAGTGTTATATTTTTGATTACTGAACAAAAAACCGAGATCTAATGCTGTCTAATTTTACAGGCAATTCCTATAAAGTACGTTGTTTGCATTTCACTGGACAGGGGGGTTATATTGGGGGCCGTTATACTGAGGAAGGAGAATTTCCTCATATGGTAAGAAAAGTTATGATATCTTTGACACTAATCTTCTTATAATATATTATATAAAATTCTCGTGTCACAATGTTAGACCGCGTACTTCTCCGAAACGGCTTTACTGATTTTAACCAAATTTTATATGCATATTCAGTGGGTCTGAGAATCGGCTACTGGGTACTTTTTATATTGATAAGTGCATTTGTTGAATAAATAGCAATGCCAACGGCATGATTTTAACGGTATTTTATACATAATAATAACAACGTTGTTAGCGATAAAATCGGGCCAGATTTGTGGGCTTGTTAATTTTTTCCCAATATTTATTTCACCATTGTACCTTTTGTTGTTTAGGGAGCACTCGGTTGGAGGGCAACTGCGGGAGGTTGGATATTTAAATGTGGATCTTCCATGATCAGCCCGAAATTCATGGTTTCAGCCGCTCACTGCACGAAATCAAGAAAAGATTCTAAAATCGCAAATACAGTTCCCGAGATAGTTCGAATTGGTGCTAAAAATCTAGTGGTAAGATTAGTAATAAAAAGTCTTATCATTATTCAAATTTTAACTACTATAATGTGTCGATTCATAGATTATATTTCAAAATAGATGTCATGCCTAGATTTTTCGGGAATAAGCACTATCATAAACGTTACAGTGGTTCAGACCTGAGGCGGCAACATATATAAGCGGACTGACATTAAAACTCATATTTTATTAATTTTTTTTTTTAACTTGCAGATTGAACCGGACTACTTTTACCCAAAAGATCTTGAGATTGCTAACATAATAAAGCATCCAAATTATAAGTCTCCTAAGCAGTACTTCGATATTGCTCTCATAGAATTGAAACAAAATTTAAAATTTGATGAACGCATACGGCCAGCTTGTCTTTGGAGTAGGTTTAATACAAATACTGTGGACTCATCAGTTACTGGTTCCGGATGGGGAGTCACTGAAATAGGTAAGACGTCATATTATAATGTCTCTGACAGAGTAAAAGTAGTTGTTAGGATATAATAATGAATCTTAATGTCATTACAACCAGTCAACATGTAATTAATAAAATATCTTTGATTTCAGGTGGAAAAGAGACTACCACTGAATTAAGAGCAGGTGACCTAGATATTATAAGCAATAACGACTGTGACCAATTTCTAAGACCCATGTGCAATCGTTTTTGGTGCGGGCTGCAGGAACATCAGATGTGTGCTGGCAAGTTGGCTGGAGGTGTTGATGCTTGTCAAGTAAGTAATGAGGTTGGAGTGTCACTTAAATCACCTATTGTAAATAATATAAGAAAGCACATGCGATTGAAGAAAAAACTGTATTTTAAAAAGATAAAACCGACTTCAAAATTGTACGTAATTGAGAATTAAAGTCTGTATCAGCGTCTGAACAAATATACCAAATTTCAAAAGTGTATGTACGTATGTTTTTTATGTTTGTGCACGCATATCTCCGGAACTACAAGTCCGATTTAAGTGATTCTTTTTTTATTGTATCAGGTATTGTTCAACTTAGGGAATAGTGCAAGTTTCATCAAAATCTGTTCTGTAGTTTTTGAGATAGGGAATTTTAATTGTTAATTACGTACAATTTGAAGTCGGTTTTATCTCTTTATAATACTATTATGAATAAAAATATAATTGTATTACAGGGTGACTCTGGTGGACCTTTACAAGCTCAAATAAATTTGCATTCATCGATAAAAGGCAAAATGTATTACCTGCTGGGCGTGACGTCATTTGGGTTCGGCTGCGCACGCGCGAACACGCCTGGAGTCTACACCAGGATATCCAGTTTCGTGGACTGGATAGAGCCGATTGTGTGGCCCAATGAGTCTGTCAATTAAATGTATGAAACTATGTATTTGATTTTTTACTAACAGGCATTATATTACCACATGTTCCCATAACATTGCATCTCCTGTGTCGCTATGATCAACAGTACTGTACCAAGATGGAAGCATGTTTTTTAGCAAACAAGGAATAATATGATCTCAGGGAGCCCAAGGGACATGCTGAAGCTATCTTAGGACTTGTAAAGAAATTATCTAAAGAAAATTAAAAGAGTATAGAGACTAATCCTACGTATTTGAATTAATTAAATATTGTACTATCAGAGAAGTTGATTCCTAGGCAGATGGGGACCTAACGTAGGTCGCGTTACGTCAAACCCAGCCGAAAGATCACATTTTAGCATTAAATTGACATGATCCGACCAAACGACGTTGGTCTGTCAACTGCCTAGGAATTAATTTCCTCGATGGTACATCTTACATGCTTAATAAGCATTGCTTATTTTTATCATCGACACAAGAAAGGAAAAATGTTTGCGGGTCACCGTGGCTCTACGCTAGGATCAAAGATGCAAAACAAATACCTACTATAGGTGCTTAAGGAAATATCTCAATAAATATAAGAATATCAAGGTATTCATGTCAGTTTATATGTAGACTCTAAAGTGGTAATACGTTTTGACAGAAAAAAAGGATGTTATAAAGTGATAATGATCATAACATTCTCGTTTATAGTGTGTTTAGGTAAAAATGTTTTTTAATGTTTCCAAAATTTTTATTATTATTAATCACTCAACTGTCCATTCAATGATATTTTAAATTTCTTCTTTTGTAAGAAAGTCGATTCAGTATAAGATAATTTATTTTTTTAAAACGATAAAAAAATTCAAAATTCGTCTCTTCTATTATAATAGTTGTCTATTCTCTATTTTGTTATAGTTACGACTTGTAATTCACATGGGCAATGGAGTTCACAGTATTTATATACGCAGGTAACCTAAGTGTTATTCTTATGGCTAGGTTATAATTTACTGATTTGTTAGAAGCCCATCTGCTGAAGAAATTTAGGTAATATTGGGTAATATTATGTCAGCAACCAATAACAACGCTGAAAAAGCGCACAACACGCGAGGAACGAATAAAGTGAAATTTACGTAACGCAATTCCAAAATGTATATTTATTAAAGAATTTAAATTATTAGTAGTATCAGTATACTAATTTTGAAAAAAAATTGTTTCTAGAGTCATTCTTGGTACAGACTAGATGGACCGCCAAGTCAGGTATGTAGATTGTAGACGATTTACAGTAGAGAGTTTTCAGCAAAGATATTAACTTTGGAGTTGGGAATTTGCACAAATGTATGTATTAAACTGTAGAAAATAATAAATAAAAAAACAAGGACAAGGAAAGAAAACTTAGAGTCTTAGAACATTAATAACTAATACCTGTTTAATAAAATCCGTGATCGATATATTTTATTATGTCGATATAATAATATAATATCACCAGCAAGTAGAGCTAAAAATTATAAAATGCAGTAATAGAGATAATAAATTATTTTATATATTCCATTATATTATAATTTTTTTATTAACCCTTAAATTGGATTCTAAAAAAATAAAAATCCTTTTTTCAGTTCCAAAAGCAATTTAATCAGCAATTTCCAGACCATTCAGATCTCCCCATTGTAAGTTGGTTTAATAACTAGTTTTTAACTTAGACTTTATGCGTATTTTTACACATGCTAGTTATTTTAATGATTTTCGTTTGTTTGATAGGACCAAGTTTTTAAGATTATTCAAGATTATGAAGACAGAAATAAGCTGGTAAGTTCTATCACTTTACACAAGAGAGAAAAATAACAAAATTTATAAAAATATGTTAAATAATGTATTTTATTAAATTATTCAGGGACATGACGTATATCAACTACGGCAAAATTCTAGACCACAATACGAGTATGAAGTGAGTAAAAAATGATTGTACATAATCATTTTAAAATACATTTAAGAAAATCGCGAAGGTCTGGTAAATTAATCCAATAATTTTTTTTCAGCAACCGAATCATTGGAATCAGGAGTTTTTGGGAAACATTCGAAATCCGGTAGGAATTATTTAATTGAATTTTATTCTTAATAATGGAAACTATCACTTAAGTTATGAGAGTTGTTTCTCACTCTGAGCCAGAAATATATATTTTTTAATCTTATTTAATGAGCTCATTCATTAATGATCCTGTCGCTCAGAGCTAAAAAGACTTGATGAAAATTAAAAGGATCATACGTCATCCGAAATACCAGCCACCTCGGAAGAGCTTCGATATATAGCGTTAATTAGAATTGAGTTTGATGAAGAAATAAAAGTAGTCGGTTAATGATGAAGATTGGGTACAGAAATAGTTGAGGTTTAGCCAAATTCGGAAAAAAGCACTATTAGATAGGAAAAATTATTCAATACCTTTTAATTCATATTATAATAATGTTATTAATATTGTTTTTACCTTGGAAGTCGATTTTGATTTTTTGTTATTTAAGTTCCAATGGTTTTAATTTTTATTTTTCAGCCATATCAGTGGAGTGATTATAATCAACCGAATATAAATAATTATGTAAGTATTGTGTTGTAGAATTAAAATTTCCTATCTCAAAAACTACTGAACTGATTTTGATGAAACTTGAAATATTCCCTAAGTTGAACAATAACTAGTACATAAAAAAAGAAGTACTTAAATCGGACTTGTAGTTCCTGAGATATGCGAACACACATATAAAAACATACAATAAACATTCATACAATTTTGATATTTGGCACATTTGTTCAGACGCTGATATAGACTACTATATTATACTATATAATAACTGGGCAGTTCTGGAAATATTACATACATACGGGTCGAATTAAAACCTTTTTTTGAAGTCGGTTAAAAAGTTTAGACTTTAATTTGATTTTTACAGCCCAACCAGCAGAATCCCAATTGGTCCAACGGAAATAATAATTGGCAAGTACAAGTAAGTTGCATTCGTGTAAAAATAATTTTATAATAAAAATTCCCAGAAACAGTATTTAATAAATATATATTTTTTTAGCCAAGCCAACAGCTAAATACTGCAGAAGTCTTTGCAAATGATCGAGCTGTAAGTATCTTAGAAAAAGGAAAAACAAAATATAGACAGCAATTTTATTTGGTTGTGACATGAACTATATGCATAAACTTATTTTATTTCAGGCAGATCCAAACCAACAAGCACTTCAAGGAGCGCCAATGTACAATAAAACCCATAATCCATGCACGAGAGAAATCAATAAACCAGATTTCAAAAGACCAGGCAGAAGACTAAGCGAAGAGAGTAAGTGTAAAATTAAAATTAAGAAGTAAAATATTATAAAAAAAACTTGAGAGAGACGTGCACACTGCACGGCTTACAACTATAGCAAAAAGCACAGATATAGATCAAGATAGATACCGCATATCCCGCGAAGTACATACACATGCGGTATCTATCTTGATCTATGTCTGTGGCAAAAAGTGTCGTTACAACTTTTTCCGTCTAGCCCCCTTTCGCAACGCGCGATAAGAAACTTCGTTCCAAAAATGTATATCACGACGATGATAGCATATAATATGCAATCATCATTATTGTATATTTTGTAACTAACCATGAATATTGTTTCAGAATGCTTGGATTATATTTGGCAGATAAAGTTCAGGGAAGACAGTAAGATCAGAAACGCTGAATGTGAGTGGTTTATATTATTGCTGTAATTGAATTTGGTAAATGGGATTTCACTCTTATGACCCTACATTTTTTGCAGGTACAAAATATCGACGTGAATATTTGAACATTACTGAATATCCAATTATTGGGGGACGCACTACGGAACCAGGAGAATTTCCTCACATGGTATGGAATGCATTAACTATCACAAATAATATAATTATACTTACAATGAAATATTATAATAATATATTTTAAAGTTTTTGCCAATGTTTTATGACATAATGATTTAGGTTGCTCTTGGCTGGAAGGCTGTGGAAGGTGATTACATCTTCAAATGCGGAGGGTCCCTCATCAGCCCCAAGTTTGTGGTCACAGCTGCTCACTGCTCCAGGTCTGCTAAGGATCCGAAATTATCCAACCGAGTGCCTGAAATTATTCGACTTGGTGCTAAAAATTTGGCTGTAAGTATTTTTTTTGATGTAAGGATATTACTGGAATGATTCAATTTCTAACTAATTATCTCTATCAAGTTTTAACTTTTAAGCTGATAGTGCTTTACTAAGAAAACAATTTAAGGACGGTTTTAATCGTTACAGAAAACTTTGGTGAACGGTGAATCCGCATTTTATCCAAGGGATATAAAAATTGTTAGAATCACAAATCATCCCAATTACAAATCACCGAGGCAATACTCAGATATTGCGCTTGTTGAAATGGAGAAAGAAGTAGAATTTGACACCAACGTTCAACCAGCCTGCCTTTGGAGTTCTCGAGACATCGGCAATTTAGGGGCTGCAGTTTCAGCTTCTGGTTGGGGAGTTACTGAAATCGGTGAGAAAGTAAAAATAATTTACCATTTTCTATTAAACAGAAGTTATCACGAGCGGCAGATGGCAGTACATTTTGCTGCGTCTAACCATCCTATAAATTTGTTGAATAGCATAAGCGTGAAGACGAACCAATAGACAGGCAAACTTAAGCATAATATTATTATGAACGTGGAAAAAGTACGTAGAAAATAGAAAATAAGGGGGCAAACGAGCAAACGGGTCACCTGATGGTAAGCAACTACCGTCGCCCATGGACACTTGCAACATCAGAAGAGCTGCAGGTGCGTTGCCGGCCTTTTAAGAGGGAATACGCTCTCTTCTTGAAGGTTTGCAGGTCGTATAGGTCCGGAAATACTGCTGGTGACAGTTCGTTCCAGAGTTTCACAGTGCGCGGCAGAAAGTTACGCGAAAAACGAAATACGAAATACTACTGCAATTTTAAATAATATCTGGGTTTTGGATTAAGCAATGTAATTTTCATTCACGATCAAAGTTAATTGAAACACAGAATTATTCCTATTTCCAAAATAATTAAACCCAAAATATAATGAAACTTTCTAAAATAATTCTTTAGGAGGTAAAACTACTACTACTGAGCTGCAAGTGGGTGATATGGATGTAATCGACGACAACTACTGTGACCAGCTTCTGAGACCCAAGTGCAATCGTTATTGGTGCGGGCTGCAGGAACATCAGATGTGTGCTGGCAAGTTGGCTGGAGGTGTTGATGCTTGTCAGGTAATTTTAAAGTATCTTGGAAGCAATAAACTTGATGCTTGATATTAAAGGTGTTTGAATAAATATAAATGTAGATATTCTGGAAAAAATATCCTCATTGCCGGATTGAGTAGAGTACATTGTGGTCACTATTATTTTTATTCGTTTTTTTTTTGTTTTTATAGCCCTTCATCTATGTTATTTATTCTCTTGTAGTTATGATTTTTTATTACTTTAAAGCTATACATGTTTGATTAATGAATAAAATGGGTTGTCATTATTTTGGAAATAATTTTTATACTTATATTAATAATTAATATTACAGGGTGATTCTGGAGGACCTTTGCAATCCCGAATAAATCTGGATCCAAGATTAAAGGGAAAGATGTACAACCTACTTGGTGTGACGTCAGTTGGTTTCGGCTGCGCTCGACAAAACACTCCAGGAATCTACTCCAGAATATCCAGCTTTGTTGACTGGATAGAGCCGATTGTGTGGCCCAATGAGACTGCGTGAAAAATAAATTTCTTTGCTATTAATAATAATATTTCATCATTAAGATTTTTTTATTTATCGACTAATAGAGTATAGAATACCTAATCTTAAATGTCATGTAGCTTTTTGAAATGGAAAATATATATATTATATAGGTCTACAAGAATCTGATGGCAAAAAGTGAGAAATTTTTACTCTAGCAATACCGGGGTAATTGGAATAAAACATTTTGATCCTTTTTTTTCTAAATAGCGGCTGATTCTGCAAATAATTATAAAAATTAATCCAATGATCAAGGATATTTTTTAAAAATCTGCTGTCATAAATTGCCATCAGATTCTGGTAGACCTATAAATATTTTTATCACAATAATTAAAATTTCTCAAACTAAATTTAATGCAACAGAACGAAACTCGAAAGAAATATGATTATAAACACAATCTACAGGCTCAAGATACGTACTTCCCTTACAAAAAATAATATATTAATTTTTATGCCTATTTCAATGAAGTATGAACGCTGGAATAACTGATCTGTTTCACTTTCAAGGCAAACTATTAGTTATTTATAATTGAACTTTATCCAGACAATACGTGATGTCGTTGTGAAAATGTTTTACCACATAGTGTTGTTAAATTTTGGTAAGGTGTCCTAAATAGTTTAGTTACCATTTGAATCTGCACTTGTAGCGGGCTTACATGATTGCAGTTCAGTAATCCAATCCAGCCCTGGATTACTACTGGAATAATGTAAACGGGTCATTAAGGATTTTTTTAAAATTTTATCGTTCTTCAAATATAATGTTATTTTAATGTTTCTACAGACGACGACCTCTGTGGCTCAGTGGATAGCACGTTGGTATATAAGCCGGAGGTTGCGGGTTCGAATCGCGCCGATGGAACAAAACGTTTTCAAAGTTCCTGGGTCCTGGAATATATTTATCATATATAATAAAAATCTTAAATATATGTATAGTATAAAAGTATTAAATATATTTCCGTTTTCTGGTACTTGTAACACAAGTCCTTTAGGTACTTAGCATGGGGCCAGACTGACGTGGCGTGAAGCGTCCATAGATATTATATCCATAGATAATACTAGCTGTCCCGGCAAACGTTGTTTTGCCATATAAAGTATTTCTACTTCATCAGTTGATACAAAATCTTACCCCCTCTTTTGACCCTAAGAGGGGTGGGGGGATGGGGATTTTATACACCAGATGTTAAGTTGGAAAACACAGTAAATAATATGAAGTATGTCAAAGAAAAATGTTTGATACAAAATCTGACCCCCTTTTTGGCCCCCTTAGAGGGGTGGGGGAGGGAAATTTCATACATCAGATGTTAATTGGAAGCAGACAAATATATCTGCGAAAACCGTATGCAAATCGGAAAAGTAGTTTTCGTGTTATAGACAAAAGTTTGATACAAATTCTGACCCCTCTTTTGTCCCCTTAGAGGGGTGGCGGGAATTTTTTTATACACCAGATATTAAGTTGGAAGAAGACAAATATATCTGCGAAAACCGCATTCAAATCGGATCAGTAGTTTTCGTGTAATGCTGGAACAAACATACAGACAGACAGACAGACAGACAGACAAAAAACTAACCACAGTTTTGGCTTCTATAGCGATGTAGTAACACCCCCTGCTTATTATTTTTTTAATATCTTTAATGTACAGAATTTTCATTTCTACAGTTTTATTATATGTATAGATTGTAGTTATCATATCTTTTTAAATTTGTACGAAAATATTTTGTCCTTTTAGTGACAAACCTTCATTCGCACTATTGGTGGAGTTACGATCATGATTCCAGTTTTGCACCGGTATGTGAGTAATTTTAATAGCATGTGGGTTTAATTTATCTTCAGTGTCGATGAATGACAAGGTTATTTAATGTTACCTGCGCGGTTAATTCGTAGTTATTTTAGCCTATTCTTAATATAATATCTGCTGAATTTAAAATACGAATATCAGTGTAAAAATAAACCAAAGCAACTAATTGACTATTCTTATGGAAAGAACCCAAAGCAGGAGCCTCTTAAAAAAATATACTTATGAAAATATTTTTAATGGTAATGAAAATATAGAATAAGTATCTCAATATTATGTTGTGTAAAATTAAAATCCAAATTGTTAAGCGTTTAATAATTGTTCGCTAAGCTTTTAAAATTATAGTCAAACACACCAAAACGAGATGTAAGGTGTCAATGACAATGCATAATACTGACACAAATTAAAATATCAAGCGTCCTCACGTTATTTGACATTTCAACGTTGCCTTTAGTTATAAAATGGTTATAAACGATTATAGGATAATATACAGGGTGAAATTAAAACTTCCTGCCAAATTTTTTCCAGGGCTTAGGTATCATTAAGAGAGTCCATTTAACCAAAAAAATGGGTGTTTTTTATGACATATTTTATCTCATTTAAAATTGTTGCAGAATGATCACTCGCGGCGGTGGGTATGAGCGGGGGTGACGTGGAGAGAGGCGCGCGCGCGGGGACACGACACTCGCGGGCGACGCGTAGTGTTCATTAATTGTAGTGTTTTTTGGATAACTTTCGTAAGCTATTTCTTAACATTTTAGTACTGAGTGATTATAAAAGAAAAAACACGTGTACTTTTATTTTTAACAAGGATCAATATTATATCAAAATTAAGCAGGAAGGTTTATTTGCACCATGTATAACTGCAATGTTTTTATGCTAGAGGTAGCACCAGCATGGACAGTAAACTTTTGGTCGGATTCTTTACTGTGTGAGCTAGTAGCGCCCCTCTGCTCCGACCTTTGCATAATATTAACTATTCTTTCTCACTCGTCCCTCGTACTTTGCTTTTTTGTATTTAAATAATTATAGCTCAACAATCATCAATGGAGTTAACGAAATATTCAAGATGGTTCCATCAAAAAGGACGTAAGTATCTTCAGCATCACTGTACAAAATTTAAGGAGCTTTGTCTGCTTCATTTTTAAGGTTTATCTAAAAGGTAAAAACGGAACCTTATTGTTTCGAAACTGAGCGATTTCAATGAATGCAAAGTTAATTGACTGGTAGAGTTAGAGCTTTAAATGTTCATGTGTTCCTTTAAAATACAGATGAGTTCAAGAAGAAAACACGCTTTTTAAATTTAAAAAATACGACCAAAACGTGACCAAAACAAACACTTTTTGCCTTCGAGGCAAATGACCACAACGAGTTTTTTGATAAAAAACATATTGTGCAAAAAATAACGAGGAAAAACGTTAGTTAATTTGTAAAAATGCTCTGAGTAACGCCAAAGGTGTGGTCACAAAGTAGAACGGGGCATTACCTATATATACTAATATTATAAATGCAAAAGCGTGCCTGTTTGTCCTGTGTGTCTGTCTCTTATGTCTTCACGACCACACCGCTGAACCGATTTTACTGAAATTTGATATGGAGATACTTCAAGTCCCAGGAAAGGACATAGGATACCTTTTATCTTGGAAAATTATACGGTTCCCGAGCCATAAACAAATTTTGGTGCAACGGAGTCGCAGGCGTCAACCTGTTGTAAAATAAGTATTATAAATTTATAATAAAATATTCATGGGAAATTTATTAAAAGGTGACGGTCAGTTTTTTGAGTAATACTTAATTATAGTGATATCTTAATATGATTTATTTGCTACGGTCGATAGATTAGAATAAAATATCAATTTTATTTTATAAATAATATGAATGATATAACATTTTTGTTAGATTAACAAATTATAGTTTTACTCTACGAACTATAAAAAAATTACCGTGCCGTCTTTACCTACTTCTACTTTTTAAATAATACCTGAGTTACAGTATTAAATAATTTAAATATTATATATTTAAATAAAAAGCGGCCAAGTGCGAGTTGGACTCGCCCATGAAGGGTTCCGCAGCAGCAATAAGGTTTATTTTTGTGAAATTAAAAGGTTTTTGATTTAATTTTATATTTCAGTCGATTTAATGAAATTTAGATTAAGGTTTACCATTTATGACGTATAAAAAAAACTACCGGCTAGATCTCGTTCAAACCAATTTTCTTTGGTAGTTTTTATAATTAGTAGTCTACATCATATATTTTTTTTAGAATTATCATGCCCCTACTCTAGAAATTAGAGGGGGGGGGGGACACACATTTTCCCACTTTGGAAGGGTCTTTCTCGCAAACTATTCAGGTTAGAAAAAAATGATATGAGAAACCTCAATTTGATTTTTGGAGACTTATCCATAGATACCACACACGCATGGGTTAGATGAAATTTTTTTTTTGTTTCAGTTGTACCTATGGGGACCTCTAAAATTTTTAATAATTTTTCCATTTTTGTATCAAAATCTTAATGCGGTTCACAGACTACATCTACTTACCAAGTTTCAATAGTATAGCTCTAATAGTTTCGGAGAAAAGTGGCTGTGACATACGGACGGACAGACAGACAGACAGACAGACATGACGAATCTATAAGGGTTCCTTTTTGCCATTTTGGCTACGGAACCCTAAAAAGGAGAAATCCTACTTTATATATTATAACTGCGAAAATCCGTTTCTTCGTTACCTTTTCACTCCCAAATCGCTGAAAAAAAATTGGTTTGTAGATTGTAGATACTTGATTTGATGTGTCCCGGGAAAGGACATAGGATAATTTTTACCACGGAAAAAGTACCTATCCTATGTCCGGCAGTTTGGGCGTGAAGAGGTAACAGACAGACCGACACACTTTCCAATTTATAATGTTAGTATGGATTGTAATCACTAACTTTAGATAATCAAAATATGATAAATCAATCATAATTAGGCAAAAAATAAAAATAATTTATTGCCTAATTATGATTGATTTATCATTAAATCCGGCTCCTCACCTAAAAAGGTGAGGAGCCGGATTTTGTTTATGAAATAATAAGTGGCAGACTGGCAGAACCAGGAGAGTTTCCGCACGTGGTTTGTTTTTTCTATTCGCATTACATACTTTGAAATGATACACAGTATATTTATCTAATATTTAATCATAAGTATTGGATGTTCATCCCATTAATCAGTACCATCAAGTAGCATAATATCGATAATTTGTCTTATTGATGTGGGTGGTATAAGCGGAGGTATTGGAATTTGTTTAAAATTACCTTAAGGAAAACCGATTTTTTGCTGCTTACATCTTTGGATTTCATTAGGGAGCTTTAGGTTGGAAGGTAGTTGAAGGTGGTTGGATATTCAAATGTGGAGCGACACTGATCAGCGAGAAATTCGTGGTTACAGCTGGACACCGCACCAAATCTATATGGGACCGAAAAATTTCTAATCAAGTGCCTGAGAGCGTTCGGATTGGCGCTCGAAATTTAAATGTGAGTTTAAAGTATCAAAAATATATTTTTTAAGACATACAGTCGAAGAAGAACTTGTCTTACTTGAAAATTTGAATGACGCGCCCCACTCCTTCACTAGTTGATTTAAACCTGACTATGCTAACTGGTGCGTCATTTTAAGTAGGACAACCTCTAGCTTCGCTCAATGAAGCCAACAGCCGACGCTGAAATCATGTCATCTATTGTACCATTAAGGGTTTAAACTTGGTTTAGTTTCAGACAGAGGAACTAGCACCCTATCCTAAGGATGTGAAATTCCAAAGGATCATACGTCAATAATTATTTATCTTCTATCAATTCTTCGATTTATTTTTTCTTCTATCCGATCAAGTAGAATTTAAATCTTCCAGGGTGATTCTGGAGGACCATTGCAAGCTCCGATTAGTCTACCACCATGCAGGGTAAAATATGTACTACCTACTGGGTGTGACGTCATTCGGCTTCGGCTGCGGCCGCGCGAACTCGCCCGGCGCGGCGTCTACACCAGAATATCAAGCTTCGTGGACTGCCGATTGTTTGTCGCAAAAAAAACAGCGAATAAAGATTCTTATACGACTTCAACTCCGTCCACATTGTGTGGGAGCCCTAAGAGCATGGTGTGCGATTGAATATTATGATCTCTTTATATCTTTGCGTATCATCGTTATATAATTACGTCGATAAGGAAAATCTTTCTAGTGAACTAATATACTCGCTCGATATAGCACGATGTACTATGTGCATTAAAGTTTGATATTTTAACAGAATTTACAAAAGTTCAAGTGCACAAAATGATTGAGTTCGCCATTATTCTTTGCACAGGTAATTTTATAGTTTTTTTAAGCTTTGGCGAAATATAAATTTTATTTAGAAATTAAATTGAATCGAATTTGTGTTCAATAATAATATTCGTTAAAATATTTTTTAGCATCAAGTGTTCTTTGCCATAATTATGGATGGAGTCAAGGCTACTCCTCCTCTTACTCTCATCAGGTATGTCAATTGTTAACACTGGACAGTGGACTTAATTTTTTTATATTCAAAACAAAAAAAATGGAGGTGCTAAAATATCTTCCCGATACGTTGAAAAAACTATTTTTTTAAAATAAACATCGAAAAAAATATTAATTTCTAATGAAGAACAAACATTATTATTTTATAAATAATTCCAGTTTTACTAATAACTGATCATTTTAAATAAAATGATCAGTTATTAGTAAAACTGGAATACCACTAAAAGTACTAATTAGGGATTGAAGATTTAATGGTTTTTAGTATTATTCGTGTTAATTTTTAGAGCGAGTACGCATGGGAATGGCACAATAATAATTATCAACAAGCTATTCCAGTAAGTCACAGTTCGTGTTGATTTATATACACGTAAAGTAAATAAAAAAAATTGTTTTATTTTTTTATTTTAGCATCAACATTATTGGGACAATAATAATCAACAAAACAACTATTATGTGAGTATCTACTTTACCAACATTAATGATCAATAAAATACTTTTTGTGCGTTTTAAACATTCTGTTTACCCTAACAAAAATACCGGTCCATCTTCTCAGTAAGGTTGAAATAATTAAGTCCCGATTACATATTTTATTGTTTTTTTTCTACAGCCAAACACCCAACCTAATTACTGGTCTTATGAAAATTATCAAAATGTCGTAAGTACAATGTGTATAGCTTTCGACTGTTCTAAAAACAAGTTTTGAAAATACATTTACATTTTAGACTATTTTAGAGCATATACTGACTTACGATTTTTACAGCCACAACCTAACTGGTCCCATGAAAACTATCAAAATATCGTAAGTACAATATAGGTAATTGTTTTAAAATTATTTAATATTATAGTATATAATATATAAAATATTTACGTGACTCTACTTTAAGGATAATAATGTACTAAAAGTACTTTAGAGTATAATATTTTATTAATTTAATTTTTATAATTTCCAATGGATTTAATTTATTTTACAGCCACATCAATGGAGTGATTTCAATCAACCGAATATGAATAATTATGTAAGTATCCAAGAGATATAAAAATGTTGTAATTTTTCTAAACATCCATAACTATGCCGGATGAACGTAATATAATTACTTGTAAAAAAGTGACTTTAATTTGATTTTTCTATAGCCCAACCAGCAGAATCCCAATTGGTCCAATGGAAATAATAATTGGCAAGTTCAAGTAAGTTGCACTAAACGAATCGTTTAGAAAATATTTTATATATTTTTTTTCCTAGCCTATGCTGTCCCACTGCTGGGCAAAGGCCTATCATTACTAAAATATACCTATTAAAATTCGCAGTAACAGGATTTAATAAATATAATATATTTTTTAGCCAAGCCAACAGCTAAATACTGCAGAAGTCTTTGCAAATGATCGAGCTGTAAGTATCTTAGAAAAAGGAAAAACAAAATGTAGACAACAATAATTTTATTTGATTAAGTGACTTGAACTTATTTTATTTCAGGCAGATCCAAACCAACAAGCACTTCAAGGAGCGCCAATGTACAATAAAACCCATAATCCATGCACGAGAGAAATCATTAAACCAGATTTCAAAAAACCAGGCAGAAGAGTAAGCGAAGAGAGTAAGTGTAAAATTAAAATTAATTTTAAGAAATAAAGTAACATACAGAAACTAATTTTAAATATTGTTTCAGAATGCTTGGATTATATTTGGCAGATCAAGTTTAGGGAAGACAGTAATATCAGAGGCGCTGAATGTGAGTGGTTTAAAAAACGTTGCTGTAAGAATTAGAAGTAAAAGGGAAGCTTCAGTCTTACGACCCTAAATTATAATTTATTTTTGCAGGTTCAAAATATCGTCGTGAATATTTAAACATTACTGAATATCCATTTATTGGGGGACGCACTGCGGAACCAGGAGAATTTCCTCACATGGTATGAAATGAATTAACTACCACAAAATATAATATACAACGAAATATTATAATAGTATTTAAAGTTGTTGCCAATTTTTATGAAATAATGTTTGTAGGTTGCTCTTGGCTGGAAGGCTCTGGAAGGTGATTACATCTTCAAATGCGGAGGGTCCCTCATCAGCCCCAAGTTTGTGGTCACAGCTGCTCACTGCTCCAGGTCTGCTAAAGATCCGAAAGTATCCAACCAAGTACCTGAAATTATTCGAATTGGTGCTAAAAATTTGGCTGTAAGTTTTTTCTTTGATGTTAGCATATTATTGCAATAATAATTCTTGATGGTTTTAAGCTTTTAAGCTGATAGTGCTACTAAGAAAACAATTTAAGAAGGCTGTTTTTAATCATTACAGAAAGGGTTATTTAAAGGTTTTAACCAATTTTACCCAAGGGATGTAAAGATTGTTAAAATAACAAATCATCCAAATTACAAATCACCGAGGCAATACTCAGATATTGCGCTTGTTGAAATGGAGACAGAAGTTACATTTGACACCAACGTTCAACCAGCCTGCCTTTGGAGTTCTCGAGACATCGGGAATTTAGGGGCTGCAGTTTCAGCTTCTGGCTGGGGAGTTACTGAAGTCGGTGAGAAAGTAGAAATAGTTTACCATTTTCTATTAAACAAAAGCTATCGCGAGTGGCATTCGGCAGTACATTTTTCTGCGTCCAGCCATCCTTGTTTCCTGGTTAAACTTTAAGGCTTAAAGAATCTCTCTATAAAGATTATTATCTAAATTTGTTGAATAGCTTAAGCGTGAAGACGAACCAATAGACAGGCAAACTTTAACATAATATTATGAACGTAGAAAAAGTACGTATAAAAAGATACTACCATGAAATATTAAATATCTGGCTTTTAGATTAAGCAATGTAATTTTCATTCATGACCAAAGTTAATTGAAACACAGAATTATTCCTATTTCCAAAATACTAATACCCAAATAATGAAACTTTCTAAATTAATCATTTAAAGGAGGAAAAACTACTACTACTGAACTGCAAGTGGGTGATTTGGATGTAATCGACGACAACTACTGTGACCAGCTTCTGAGACCCAAGTGCAATCGTTTTTGGTGCGGGCTGGAGGAACATCAGATGTGTGCTGGCAAGTTGGCTGGAGGTGTTGATGCTTGTCAGGTAATTTTAAATTGTTTTGCAAGCAATAAAGTTGATGCTTGATATTAAAGGTGGTATAATATAATAAGTTTAAATTATTATTATAAGTAATTATACAATGATTATGTGTCCCAACACCGGTGTCCGATACTTTAATGTTATGAAAATAATTGCTTATTCTCTGTTTGCAATGCAAAGCCTATCGTTATTCTGGCAAAATTTTCTTCATTTCCTAGTAATTTATCTTTTGGTTTTTGTTTTTTTTTAGTTATTAATTTTTTTAGTTTCTTCTCTGTAGCAGTCTTTTATGATTTTTTCTATTATTGTTTGATTTTATTGGTCATGGGGTGAAAAGAGTAATCACTATTTTGGTGACTCATTTTTAAACTTATGTGTAATTATTCGTACAGGGTGATTCTGGCGGACCTTTGCAATCTAGAATAAATCTGGATCCAAGATTGAAAGGAAAGATGTACTACCTACTTGGTGTGACGTCAGTTGGTTTCGGCTGCGCTCGACAAAACACTCCAGGAATCTATTCCAGAATATCCAGCTTTTTGGACTGGATAGAGCCGATTGTCTGGCCGAATGGAGCATAGCAGGATTTAAACTCATTAAATTATTACAGTTAAATTACTGTTAAATGTAATACTAACATAGTATTTGTAATTTTAAATTTAAAGTTAAGAATAAATAATTGTATTTAAATGAAAATATATTTTTATTTATATTTTCTAACGAATGTTTATGGTCATTTGATGTAAGTGATAGATACATGATGATTCCGATTCTGATGATGATGTAGAATCTACATCATCATCAGAATCGGAATTCACTTCGTCTACAATCTACATCATTGTAGATTGTAGACGAAGTGAAGTAATACTTTACTGCAGGCAATAGTATGTCTGCCATATTTGAAGTGCAACACATAATAACAGATAATTTACTTATAAGGCTCGATTTAGAAGCGTCCGCGTGAACCAGCGGCTTGGCCACAACACCGCGAGATCACAAGCAACTGTGTGTTACGATTTATTTAAACAACGGCGTAGTCGCGGCGTACTTTACAAATTACAATAGCTTGTGATCTTGCGCTGTAGCGATCGAACCGCTCATTCGCGCGGTCTTATATAAATCCAGCCTAAATCATGAACGTAGAAAAAAGGCGGACGGCGTCTTATTTTAATATATACAAAACTGTGTCTTCAGAGTCGGCCACGCACATATTCTTACGCCTGTCAAATGGCCGGACTAGCGTGCGGACCGTGTACAATGTACATGCAGTCATCCTGGCCGACTTTGAAGACACAGTTTTGTGTATAATAAGACTCCGTCCGCCTTTTTTCTACGTTCATGGCCTAAATGTTCTGAACATGTGACACGATTATCCTCGACCACAAAAAGGTGGTGTCACGATGACGCGGCTGTGACGGGATAGGTACCAAGCAATGGCTACCAAATATAAAGTCTATTAGTAGTCTATAGGATGCATCTCATCTTTGAATTGGCACAAATCACAACTCAATAGCATTTCAATTTATTTAACCTAAACGGAAACAAAAACTACGTGACATTCTATTTCCTTATTGCTATTTGTTAATACGCCATAATATTATAAGAATTAGTATATAGCATTATAGCTTTATTTGCTTTATATAGCATTATAGCTTTATTCACATTTAGATCCAGATGTAACGAAAAATACATAGCTGTATAAGGAATATTGAGTACAATAATATTACGTGAATGCTGAGTAATTAGCTCAGTATTACAATGTGGGTTTCAACAAAATCACGTTGAGGATAATAATTATCATGTATTGCCATAAAGTATTACCTAAGTGTAAATTAAAACAAATATAGGTAATGATTGACTAAGACTCATGGAGTTCATAATAATATTAATAACGATGTAATTGATGATTTATTAAAAGTGAGGTGATAATGGGATTGAAATCGAAAGTTTTAGCTTCAGGTATGTGCATCTTGTTTAAATAAAAATGATTTTTAAATCTTGTTAGTCTTGTTTTCTGGTCTTGAAAATTCAGTCCAGTGAAGTCCAGGGAAAGTTTACACTAGGAGGGAACTAATTACGAATTTCACCGGATCATCTAGTCATAGTTTAGTAGGTCATTGGTAATAATGATAGCCGATAATATATATAATATAATAATAAAGATAGTGGATATTTTACAAGTTAAATGACGTAATCTTTTACCCAGTACTTACCGCCAAAAGATGTTGTTCATTTTTTATTTTTGTTTTCAGTTTTCCTATTTGTTCTACTAGATATATTGGTATACAGATATTATTATACCTATACTGAAAAGGAATTGAGAGGAACGGTAATAAAATTAATGTTATTATATTTCGATTTTATTTTCTTCCTATATTTCAAGATATTTAATCAGATCGCTTGTGAAAACTTGCTTAAACTTTGCTTGACTGGTGTAAAAATAATTATTATAAAAATAAAAACCATATTTAATATTGAATTATAACAATGTTTTTTGGCAGAGAATTCATATAATAAGACCTCGCGTCAGTCAAAATCTATACTCCAAGCCATGCGAAGATGAAAAAAAACCAACTTATACACAAAAAGGTCGAATAAGCGAAAAAAGTAAGCACATTTAGCTATCTTTTATCTCCATGTTAGAAGGGCAAAAAGATGGCGGGTCTACGTTAATTGGCCGGGTTATGTTAAGCTGTTCATAATGTTAGTCATAACCTCAGCTGGGCTTGTGATAACTTGTGATAATCATTAAACTAACGTCGCGTTGGTCCGCCATTTGTATATAATGAATAAATTTTCTGATGGTTCTATTAGCAATGTAAAAAAATACAAACAATAATATTGGAGATTCCTAACTTTTGATACTACTATTTTTCTGTTTCATAAATTATAGTACATGTAAAAAAACGTATTTTTTAAAAATTTCTTTTATACATTTATTTTGCAGAATGCTTAGAGTATGTTTGGAAAAGAAGGCAGTTTCTAAAATGTAAGTTACAAACCCTGTTATCCCATTCAAAAGTATAAAAAAGTATAAATTGTAAAATAAATATAAGTTATATTTTATGAAAATTAAAGTTTATTTTATGCCCATTATTGCCCTTTTCAGGTGAGATATTTCATAAGAAACACATGTACGGTATAATAGGAGGATATGTAGCTATGCCTGGTGATTTTCCTCATATGGTAAGTAAAAAAAATGTAACCTTTCACTCATTAATATAGGTGGAAAATGAAAATTACTAAAATTGAAATCTCTTTTGATCTCTCCCTATTTCAGGGTCTTTGCTGTTTATAACATAAGCTACGCGTTTTTGTGGTGCCTAGCAATTGACTAAGTACTTCAAAAATTTTTCTGGCTTTTTTAATATTTATTTCAACAATATTATGTGTACATTGTTGTAAGAGCTAAAAAAGCCAGAATGAAATAAAATGAATAACAATTCTTTGCAATTTTTTCTGAAATTTTTGCAGGACCAGCATAAACTTAAATATATTTGCGTAATTTTCCCTATTCTTTACTAATTCAGGCTGCGATTGGTTGGCGAACAATATTCGGTGGTTGGACGTTCAAATGTGGTGCAACGATCATAAGCCCAAGGTTCTTGGTGACTGCCGCTCACTGTACTAAATCCAAGCCGCATAGGATCCTTCAGAACACTGTCCCAGAGATTGTCAGACTTGGTGTCGTGAATTTAGAGGTATGCTTTCTTTAAATAATAATAATAAAACTTTTAATTGGATATTTTGTAGTAAGTTCATGATAATTTTATAGAATGAATCCTTGACTTGATATTAAATTTTACAAGTAGCAATGCCTAAATTCACATCTTGTGAAGGTTTATGTCAGATATTATGTTATACTACTCCAATCTCTGCTCCAATTCGTAAGGGTAAGTTATAGTAATTAATATAGCTCGAACTAAAAAATTATTTTTCTAGCACTCTCCTAGCAATGAACCCGTAGATGTCAATATTTCTAGAATAATTAAATATCCTGAGTATAAATCACCAAGAAAATACTTTGATATAGCGCTATTGGAATTACAAGAAAAATTGAAATTTGGTGCAACGATTCAACCAGCTTGTCTTTGGAGTAAGCCAAGCACGAAAGAATTAGGGAGAAAAGTTGTCGCGTCAGGCTGGGGAGTCACTAATGTTGGTAAGACTTTGATAACTAATTGTAATGTGATTAAATTAAAGTACTATCAGAAAAGTTGATTCCTAGGCGGATGGGGGACCTACGTTGTTTGGTTGCGTTAAGTCAAACCCAGCCGACAGATCACAATAATAATTATTATTAACATTGAATTGACATGATCCGACCAAATGACGTTGGTCTGTCAACTGCCTAGGAATCAATTCCTCGATGGTACCTGCTAGCATCTTACAAAACAAACAGAATGATACAAATATTTTTCAAAGTTTTTTTTGCAACGTTTAACACTGTAAAAATTTACGTAAGTACACAAACTGATTGTAATTAACTTAAGCTTCAGTTTTTATGAAATGACGAAAGTACAACTGTCGCTGGCTCAAACTCAAAAAATTTTTATTCAGAATAAATTTTTGCAAATGTTTTCTGAACGTCTACAATGTAGACCATGATGCCTACCACCAGTTCGGGAACTATCCCGGCGAGAAGAGCCGGCGTAAGAAACTTGCACAAAAAAGTGAGGAAAAATTTATCTTTTAAAATAAAGTTTACAATTATGTAGGTAACTTAAAATTATTATTTTATTTTAATGCTAATTAGGTCACAAGGGCTTGCTTGCTTGTGACCCAAGGCACAAAGAGGGAAAAGAACAAGATACAGAACCACGAGATCAAAATGATAACTATACTTCTTACTTCTATCATTTTCAGATAATAGAAGTCCATCTTCTGCACTGCGTGCAGTAAACCTTATTATGATTAATGAAGAGCTGTGTGAACACCTGCTCAAGCCATTCGCCAATAGACATTGGTCCAAGCTGGCGGATCATCAGCTCTGCGCTGGGGAACTAGCAGGTGGACTAGATGCTTGTCAGGTAATCTTCATTATGTATGGACCATGCAGCAGCTAAGATTCGGAAACACTGTTTCAACACAACAATTGTGAATAGTATAGGTCGATAGTTTATTTATTTCCAGGATAACAATGGTTCTTACAAATCTCTTATTAATTAATCTTTAATTATTCGTATTTAATTTTTGATTCAGTTTAATATTGCGGACTGGGTTTGTATTTGCGGTGGTATGTTACTTATATTAAGTATTTTCTTCTTTTTATCTAAGTTAAATCTAAAAATTTTAACATCTAATATTTCTGGGGTTGTTATATGAAATAAGAAATAGGTATATTATATTATTGTAACTGTATTCACACCTAGCTTCTCTAAATTACTATACATAAGTGGAAACTTGTAATTGGCATTCAAAATTCTTACTTAAATAATTAATATTATTGTTTGTATGCTGTAAGTTTTCCGAATAAAATAAAATAAAAAATAAAATAAATAAAAAATTTTGGTGCAGACTGTAGTATCAAAATTTCTGCTTCATTGGTGTGAAAATGTTGTCTTAATGATGTGAAATAATGATGATGTAAAAATAATATAAAATAGAATATAAGATATAGAAGAGCAAAAAAAAACACATTTCTGAAAACCTGAAATGAGAGAGCGAATTCCCTCTTAAAAGGCCGGCAACGCACCTGCAGCTTTTCTGATGTTGCGAGTGTCCATGGGCGACGGTAGATACTTTCCGCCAGGTGACCCGTTTGCTCGTTTGCCCCCATATTTTATATTATATCGTTTGACGCCTATATCAAAATTTGACCAGAAATTAATTCTTTCCAGGGTGATTCTGGCGGGCCATTGCAAGTACAGATGGATGATCAGCACAAAATGTACTATTTGATCGGAGTGACATCGTTCGGCTACAGCTGTGGTCTTCCAAATGTACCCGGGATATACACGAGAGTAGCTAGTTTCATAGACTGGATAGAAAACAACGTTTGGAAGGAAGATATTGATAGAATTAGCAGAAATACTTCATTATAATTTCAACACGTCCACAAAATATGGAAAGAATTTGTACACCCTTAGCCAGTATAAAAACATAATATTATATCTAACTTATTAAAAATAGTTACGTTATTAATTTACTTTTTTGTTTACCTAGTTACCGTACAATCTATATGACCACGGAACGTGACGTTAAAAGTATTTAAACATTTATCAGAATGTTTTCGAAACCAATAGTAGATCATGTAGAAATAATAGCCGATTTCGGTGACGGTAGCCGGTCTCATTGAAACTAAGGCCGTTAGGGCCGGGACACAAAAACACGATACGACGCGGCGTCGTTTCATGATGCGACGTCGTGTCGTGGGAATCCACGACGGGCATCGTAAAAAACTACGACGCGACATCGTGACGTGACACGATATACGGCACGACGTCGCGTTGTAGTTTTTTACGATGCTCGTCGTGGATTCCCACGACACGACGTCGCATCGTGAAACGACGCCGCGTCATGGTACGACACGACGTCGTATCGTGTTTTTGTGTCCCGGCCCTAACGGCCTTAGTTTCAATGGGACCGGCTTACGCAGGAGTAATTTTGTAGTGCCCAAGTGTGTGCGCAGTAGGCACACAAGGGTACCTACTCTCTATTCCTTTTACTGTCACAAATCACAACCCAGTTGGACGGATGACCGACACGGTTGACGAGAGATCCGGCGCAGGCAGACGGATTTTTATTCCGGAAAAATTTACGTCTTGTTTATATATTATAACTTATAAGCTAGATAATATCCTAGATTCAATGTCACGAATGTCACGGTAAATAACATACGTAGATATAGGATGTGTCATCACACTTGTCGACCTCTATTAGGGCCTGATTACACCAACGAGTAGAGTGCCCTCGGCCGAGCACCTTAAACCAGAGAAGACAGAACTACCCGGACTTCAAACAAACGGGCGAATATAAGCAAGTTGGGAAGTTGGGTGCAAATCACTGCAAATGTAACTTTGAACTTGTTTCACAATAATTCTGAGTTACGCATTAGGTACTGCGCGCGCCGGCCGAAATGAAATACTCCGTCAAACGTATAAATTTCGAGAATTATTAATTAGTATAAACGTATAAAAAATTCTGAGTCGGCCTACTCGTTAGTTTGTTTACTCTGCTTAAGAGGCGACTAGCGCAAAAAATCAAACATCGTCCTTCTCTCTTCGCACTCACGCCCGCCTTTTAGGTATATCAGGTGAAAAAGGACGACGCGGAATCATCTCCAAGTTAGTTTTTTCTTAATAGCTCGATAAACAAACAATATTTTAAAAATCCGCCAGGTCAGTGTCTCAATGATAAAATTTTATAGCCCGGTCTATTTAGGCGCAAAAAAATCGTAATCTCGGAATAATTCGCATAGAGCTGAAAATTGGTAGAGACGTTAAATACACCATTATAAATAAAACCTCAAAAGTCCCCGGGAATTTAGGGTTAGTCGCCCCCTTAAACATACACCGTGCCTGGCCGAGTGCACTATTTTGCCACTCTACCACTCGCCACTTACGTAGTAACTATTAAGTAATCTATGACTTTCCTCGGTAGTGTAATAAGGCTCTAAACACATTTAGTTTTAAGTTTCCTCCAAGCTGTCGCGGTCTCACTTTAATAACATTTTGCACAAAACAGGTTTTATTTATGATTCAATCGCACATATTCTTAATTATATTATTCTTAAATATATCTGTGTGAGCGCAGGTCACTTATGTTGAGATAAAAATATATGCCAAAACAAATAATAGTGCTCTAAAACCAAGCGAAATCGTAAATTATGTTGTTTTAGTGTTAAAGTTTTTTTATTGAAGTGAAAAGGTTCCAATGCATACGTACGTAATAATTGCATTTCTATGTAAGTATTCAAAGAATAATTTCAGATTAAATTAAATCTTGAAGTAGCTAAATCTTTGTAAATAGCGGCCGTAAGATAGCATTTTATTACTAATTTAATTAAATGCGGATAGGTTATCAGAAGTATTCTTATATTATGTGACGAGTTAAAATCATAATAATAAAATTATTAATATTTATAGCTGATACTTGTGAATATAATGACACAGTCGCTTAATTACAATTTCTTAATAATGTAACTAACATAATGTAATGACTTTTATTGATCATCAAAAGTTAATCAGTGTCCTCTATTATATTACAGTTGCCGCAAGTGTTGCAGATACAACAAGATTAAAAAGAGTATGTTATCTAAAAGTGGTTTTGTTATGTTAGTACATAACTTTTTCACTAACTAGATGATTCGGTAAACTTTGTATCAATTATCTTCCTTATGTAAACCTTCCCTGGACTTTCGCGAATGTTTCAAGACTAAAATTTGCCAAATCGGTTCAGCAGTTATCTAGATTTAGCGAGACTACCATTATGTAAAATTCAATATTTAAAATATGTGATTTTGGCGAATGTAGGACGTTATTACGAAAATAATTTTCGTTTAAATTATTTTTAAAAAGATTTATTATTTTCAGCATGATCAAACATGGATATGGCCAAAAGAGACAGACGAAAAGGTAAAATAAGAATAGTTACAGAAGTTAGATATTATAATGTTACAATTTACGATAACACTGTTGATGTTAATACTTTTTATCGAACGCAGGAGAGTACAAACTCAACTGAAGGTATTCAAACTTTTAATGTAGTAACAACGCCGAATCCAAATGAAGTAGAAAATCCATGTAAGCGCCTTCCCCCAGAGACACCAAATTTTAAGAAGCCAGGTCGAGGAATCAGTGAAACAAGTAAGTTATCACAACCTTTCTTATAATATTTAAGTCTTGGACAATGGACATTCAAAAGTGATAATATTTTACAAACTAAATCATACATTTCAAAAATTAATCTTTTCGATAGAGTCATCCCGAGAACTTAAACCTTATTCAAAATAGCTTCCTTTTCTAAACGCAAACCACTGTTTGAATAAAGAAATTAACTTTACAACTTTCAGAATGCATGGAATACTTATGGGATACTAAGGCCCGGGTGATTATAGAAAAGAATAGAGCAGACTGTAAGTCAATTTTTAAAATAATAAAGCATACTGCATAGTATATTATGTTGCAAAGAGAGATAGAAAACTGAAGAGTTAGTCAGATGATTTTAAGCAAGTAATTATATATGACCGAAAAGACCTGGCATAGAGCAGCATTATAATATTATTATACAACATGACTGGTGAGACAATACCGATAATTAAGGAGAGTATTCAGTACTCGATTCTCATTATAATTATGTAATAAAATTAGGTTTTTAATTTTTTTCCGGTTTTCCCAAAAATAAATGAATCATGGATACTAAGTAAATTACGCGGCTAGGCAAGTAGGCATACTATGCGGCCGGTGCAGAGGCGTGCGCTACCAAAGAAACACCACACAACTACCCCTCCCGCTCGCGGTGTCCATGCGTTGAGTAAATAATTATTTAACTTTAAGCTACATTTACTCAGTGATCAATTGATATTATTTTTTTATATTATTTTTTTCCAACTAATATAATAGCCAAATATCACGTCCTCGAGTATTGAACATGTCTCACCAGTCACGCAGTATAAGCGCCCTAAGGCATTTAGACTAAACTTTTCACAATACTTTTATTTGTAACAATAAATGTAACTGAATTTGTATTTTAAAGACTAAATGAAAGCTATTAAATAAAAAAATGCATTGAAGCACGCTGTATCAAAAATATGACATAATATGTGATATTATGACCTATTGCAGGTTTAGAATATTTGTTACAACTGCCAGAAGGTCGTCGTCCATCATTTGCTATTGGTGGAAGAGATACTATACCAGGAGAATTTCCACATATGGTAGGAGCCACTGCTTCAACACTGCTTTTGGATACAAATAATTTGTATTATTTTAAATTGTATAAAAATCATTTTTATTTACCAGGGTGCACTAGGATGGAGGACTGTTAGTAACACTTGGATTTTCAAATGCGGAAGCTCTTTGATAAGTGAAAAGTTCATGTTGACGGCTGCTCATTGTTCAAAATCTCCACCTGACTCGAATCTTATAAGTACTACTGCAGAAATCGTAAGATTAGGGGACAAGAATATTCTTGATTTTGTGAGTATCCACAGTCCATACTAAAATTATAAATGCGAAAGTGTGTCTGTCTGTTACCTGTTCACTCCGAAACCGCTGAATGGATTTTGCTGAAATGTTGTATGGAGATACTACGAGACCCGAGAAAGAACATAGGATACTTTTTTTTATTAAATAAGGGGGCAAACGAGCAAACGGGTCACCTGATGGTAACTGGTAAGCAACTACCGTCGCCCATGGACACTCGCAACATCAGAAGAGCTGCAGGTGCGTTGCCGGCCTTTTAAGAGGGAATACGCTCTTTTCTTGAAGGTTTGCAGGTCAGGTCGTATAGGTCCGGAAATACTGCTGGTGACAGTTCGTTCCAGAGTTTTACAGTGCGCGGCAGAAAGTTACGCGAAAACCGCACTGTGGAAGACTGCCACTCATCAAGGTGATGAAGATGGTATGTTTTTCGCGTGGGACGATGGCGAAAAGTTTCGGGGGGGTGAGACAAGATTTTTTCGTTTTCGCTTCGTTATAGAATCGCCGATCAAAATGTATGGAATTGACATAAGCGTTCGTTAATATGACGTTGACGTTCGACTCGTCTTATGTCAATTCCATACATTTTGATCGGCGATTCTATAACGAAGCGAAAACAAAAGTTTCGGCTAAATGGCCAGGTTTTTACTAGAAACATGTACGGTTTACGCGCAATAAACGAATTTTGGCACAACGGAGTTGCCGGCGTCTTCTAGTTAAACAATAACACAGGCCTAAAAATGTTATTGATTATGATTATGATTATGATTATGATTATGATTATGATTATGATTATGATTATGATTATGATTATGATTATGATTATGATTATGATTATGATTATGATTATGATCGCAAGCCTTTACTGTAAACAAGTTACCGACATTTCGCAATTTGAACGACAACAATTTTAACTTACAGCCCCCTCGATTGAATGCCAAGATGTTTGACAAGAAGATTCTAAGAATAATAAATTATCCACTATATAAGAGCCCAAAGAAGTACTATGATATAGCTCTAGTAGAGTTAGAGGAGCCGGTGTTTTTCACAAAGTACCTGATGCCTGCGTGCTTGTGGACCAATCCCAGCACAAGCGACATCGGCAAGGCTACGCTGACTGGATGGGGGGTTATTGAAACAGGTTTCATTATACAGGGTGTAACAAAACTAAGTCATAAAAAACTTGAGAGGTGTCAAGGGACACCCGGATGGAACGAAGTTGCTTTTTATAAGAGAGAGGGAGACGCTTTTTTGCCGTGTCGTTACAACTTTTGGTCTTAATTTTTCCGTCTAGCCCCCTTTCGCAACGCGCGATAGGGATTTCGTTCCAATACCGTGTAGGGTATGTGTTCTGTGTAGACTGTAGAGAGTTCACTGTGAAAGTAGCAGCGCTCAAGGACCAAAATTTTTTTGTGCTTTGTATTGACAAGTGCCCCAGCGTCACGAGTTTTTCCATACAAAAGTGACAAAAAGCTCTTTCAGAACTGCTAATTTTACAGTGAATGCTATATACGAGACTCATACACACCATATAAAGTATTATCCCTTAGTTTTGTTTACAACCTGTAGTATCGTTATGGAAATAAACATTAGCAACAATGTTTTCCTCCTCAGTGACGTTATTATTACTATCTTCGTAATTAAAACGATTAGTAATCCTATGATTGCTAATAATAATAACGTTATCTTGCCCTTTGAGTAGCTCTTATGTGTTTATTTGTTGTTGTACCTTCACTAAGTTTAACTAATAGCACGCTTCCACTGCGCAAGCAGATTTTCGTAGTAGAAGCGTGCTGGGCCCATAACCTAATAAAACAATCTGCTTGACACGAGTAACGACTAGGGACGAACTATCCATAGACACTTTATTATCTATTATTATCAAATCATTTTGTAGCTAGCTTATAATTATACTAATTATATTAGGCTTCACCCTAATAGTAGTAATCAAACATAAAATGTTTTTTTTAATGTGTAGTTCACAAAACAACGTCTCCTGAGCTCCAGGCGGCTGTGGTGGATGTGCTGGATTCGAGTGTGTGTGACCAGCTGCTGAAGAACCACTGCAACAGGCATTGGTGCGGGATGCAGGAGCACCAGGTCTGTGCTGGGAAGCTGTCTGGAGGAGTCGATGCTTGTCAGGTCTGTAAATACTTTCAAAACATGGCAGCTCTACCATAAATCTAAATAAACAATATTCAGAATATTAAAGAACATCTGAAATGATTATTGCTTAAGCAATTTTCAATTCTGATTAGATTAAAGGTTTTAAATTTGTATAATATTTAAATAGTTGTGGTAATATAGTTGGGACTTAGGAGCCTAAGGGCCAATTCAGACCGAAACCCGAGCGTAGATGCATTTCTTTTGTATGGATTTGACAGATTTGTGTCTCACCCAATTGAAGTCTGTCAATTCAGTACTTTAGAAATGCATCTACGCGTCGCGTTGCAGTCTGAATTGACCCTTAGAAAAAGATTTTCTCTCCGAGCCACGATGCGACTCGACCAGGCCGATATATTATGATAATTTCCATTTCTTCTCTCTAATGCCTAATATTCCCCTTTATCTTTTTTTTTCAGGGTGATTCAGGTGGACCTTTACAAGTGAAAATCCCGCTCCCAGTGTCGACAAATCAGTCCATGCATTATGTTATCGGTGTGACGTCATTCGGTATCGGCTGCGCGAGAGAGAACCTCCCAGGCATCTACACAAAAGTCTCCAGTTTTGTCGACTGGATCGAAAGTGTCGTTTGGCCTGATGACGTGTAAAATGGGTTAAGGTTTCGAATAAAACCCCACGATTTCTTTTGTGACGGGGAGGAGGTGTAAACCATACCACCCCCACCCTCAGGAATACTACCGTTTTAAAGAAATTCGAATTATTTTTTTTTCTCCCAAAATCAAACCGACCTCTACCCATCTCACCACCAAAATCGTGGGGTTTCATTCTAAACTTTAGCCGTAAAGTGGTACGTTTGATGTAAAACTTCTTTAAGCTAAATTGAGAACGAAATTTCAAGGTTTCGTCAGTTATAACTATTGTTTCACAAATTTTTTCTTCTCACACCGAAGTTTCACTTCTGACACGTGTACAGATAATCTGTAACACATTTTTTTTTATTTAAAAATGTTGTAGATACAATATTATATTAACGTATTTTTTTATTAATTTATTAATGTAGTAATGGTAACTAACGTTATTACTATCAAACTGCTGTAATTCAAATAAATAATATAATAATCTGACGCAGTATTTTTTCTTTCGCAAGATTAATTTATTTAAGGTTTTTTATAGGAGCACTGTCGTCGTTGAATTCTTTTCTTTGACATAATTTAGTTTGAAAATTAAATCATAAATAGAAAAAATGATATATTGAGTGCACTATATTGAATTATTAGAAAGATTATTTTATAGAATTTAGCCCGTTTATTAAATAGATATAAAATAATAATACTCGTATTATATAGAATGAATTTTCTAGCGTGGTTTATTAAAAAAGAGTTTCCAATAATTATTGAATGAGCTGTGAAAAACTATTTTGCTCGGTTGAATAAATAAACGCAATAAATAATAACCCTTTATCTGTCAGCTGTCAAAATTTGCATGTTTCCTACATGTCAAACCATATGCCGGTATACGTGACAGACCGGGTTTGACAGCACATGTTTTGAAATAGAATTTGATTCTAATTAGATACAATTAATTATTACAATTAAATGCGAAAGTGTGTCTGTCTGTCTGTTTGTCTGTTACCACTTCACGCCCAAAGTGCTCAACCGATTTTGCTAAAATTTAGTATGGTGATACTTTGAGTCCCGGGAAAGGACATAGGATACTTTTTATCCCGGAAAAATGGTTCCTTCGGAATCCAATGGTTCCAACGCGATAAACTAATTTTGGCGAAACGGAGTTGCGTGCGTCGCGTCGTCTAGTGAATAATAAAAATATTTCCTTCCATTTTGAAATGTTCACATAATTATTTTCTGTTTTCAATCAAGTAAATTCCAACTATAATTTACTTAAGAACATCTATAACCACTTTTACACTAAAGCCACAATGTATTATTAAATAACTAGATTATGCCCGGAAATCCGTTGCGCCAAAATTCGTTTATAGCGCTGGAACCGTACATTTTTCCGGGATAAAAAAGTATAATATATCTTTTGTCTCCAAAGCAAATGTCATAGCAAAAATCAGCAAAATTGTTTCAGTGGTTTGAGCTTGAAGAGGTAACAGACGTCAGACAGACTAGATACATTTCGCATATTTTATAATGTTAGTATAGTAAGTAATTACTTAATGAAAAGATTTAATTAAATTTTACTCGAAAATAATAATTGTCATTTATTTACTGTTAACTATGACATCAGTCTGGTTTACCATTGAACATGACCTGATTTAAATACATCAATAAAAATATAGTAAGGGATTCCCCTGCATCACAATAATTATTGTGTGCGAACAGAAAACAAGTTTTCTCTCAAACTAGCTCTAGATCATTGTACCGTACGAGCATGGCTATCAAAGTAACATCTGGAAGGTCACAATTGACTTAATGAGTATGTGCGTATCATTGCTGGTTTTGTTACTTAAAGGAAAGACGGTAATCTAGTGTGTTACGCAATGGAAAGTAATTGTTCAAAGTGCACATTGGATGCGTATGTATATGAGATCATGGTACATTCCCTTAACGATGTATACATACATAAATATAACTGTTTACTATCCCACATTTTCCTCCTAACTCTCGAGGACACAACGCGTTGAATATTTTTTCATAATAATATAATAAAATGAAATTTTCTTTGCTCCTACCACTTGCTTTAATTTTCGGTACGTAAACCTACAAATTTTGATATTTAATACTAAAATTTTTGCTAATGTTATTTTTTTTGTACAGTGTCACAAGTTCATAGTGAAAATAGTACTATTGAAAACAATGGAGTGAGAGATAAAAGGGTAAGATATTTTACAATTTCATAGTATTTTAACTTAAATGAGGAATTCGAACACGATAAGAAATACGTCTATATAATGGGTCGTCATAATGGGTATACATTATACCTAATATGTTTTAATGACGTATTTGGGTAAAGTGTAACGATATCAAACATTCATAGCCACTTTTTAACAGTAGTCTGATTTACCCCAAGGATCAGTCTACATTGCAACATGTCGAGATAATGCGATGCATTTTAATAAGTTTTGAAAATTTATATAGATATTGTCATAAACAAAATGAGTAAAGTTACTACAATTGTTTTCAGCAATGGTTTTGGCCCGGCCCTCCAAAAGAAACAACTCCTACGGTAAGTACTCAGTGTTTTGTGCTCAAAATAATTTAATATGTATTTCTTCACTTATCTCAGACAAAGATTTTTCTTCAAAACGAATTCTTTGAAATGTCGTATATATAATATAATATTTAATTCTATAATATTCTGAACATATCTAACAACTATTATTATAACAATAATCATTTAAATTTTGGTAGCTTACAAAATACAAGTAAAGAAATTTGTTGAATAAAATTTAAACGACCTTTTAAAGTTAAGTGGTGTGAAGCGTCGATAGATATTATTATTATTAGATATTATTTTAAAGTTAATATTAGTAGGTTCTGATTTTATATTTGAAATCATTTGCTATGCGGGTAATTTTATTCCCAACTTTTTTCACTTATACTAAAAATTCTAATTTCAGTTCGTTCTTTACAAGGCTACAACCCAAAAGCCTAAAACTCAAAAACCTACAAATAATCAAAACTCTAAACTGACCGACCCATGTGCGAAAGTCGAACCGGTCAAGCCAAATTTTTCTAAGCCAGGAAGAAGAATCAGTGAAGAAAGTAAGTTTAAGACTTTCTTAATGTAAGTTGTTTTTTTAGAAAATCTCATTTTTTAATGTACGCTAATTTTTAGATCTGTGAGTCTAACTTAAGACGTAAGGTTTATTGAAATACAGCTTACATTAAGTAAAAACTTGAGAGCAACTGTTTATCTCAGAATATAGTAAGTACGTAAGACAATCGCAGAGGCTTTCAAAAGTTTTACTCAAAAAAAAAACCATAAGAAAACTATTTCTGTATAAAATTTTATTTGCTTACAGAATGCTTAGAATATATCTGGTCAATAAAGAACATAGAAGATACGAAGAAGAGAAAGGCTGAATGTAAGTATACCTTTGCTTGTTACTATAATATTATGTTTATCAGAATAACTAGTCTTCTATATCTTCGAAGTCTATTAATCATAGGTACTAATATTATTAATACGAAAATTTGTCTGTCTGTTACCTCTTATCGCCCAAACCACTGAACTAATTTTGCTTTTTGTATATATAAATTTCAATGAAAATTGTATTATTGAAAGCAAAAATGATTATTATTTGTAACTTTGTGCTATTTATAGGTAAGCGTCTGAGAAATTATTAATTGTTCTATGTATAGGATCTCGGTATGTAATAAAAATCATTATTTAATTGTCGTAGGTGACAAGAAAAAACTTGAAGCTGGCGAGGAAATTCCTCAATTGTTTACTACACAGGCGATAGGTGGACGAGATACTGTTATAGGAGAATTCCCACATATGGTAAGAATAAGATCATCGTTTGTTTATTATGATACTAATATAATAACATAACTGTGGCTGGCCTCGAAAAAGATAATGCGATGAGATAGACAAATACGAGCCAGGTTGGCCTATTCGATCCAACGCAGGATCGAGAGAACTGGAAGATTTTGGGAGAGGCCTTTGCCCAGCAGTGGGACAGCATAGGCTCTTAAAAAATGACATAAGTAACGGTAGAGTTTATGTAACTAAATAATATGACCCTACTCTTTCACTAGTCGATATACCTAGATGGGAAAATTTCACAGCGTAAATACGAGAGAGTGGTGTGTAATTATAATGTGTGATTACAGGGTGCAGTTGGATGGAGAGGAGTCTCCGGGGGCTGGATATTCAAGTGTGGTGCCTCGCTGATAAGCCCCAAATTTATGATAACAGCTGCCCACTGTTCCAAAACTCCTCCAGACACCGAAGTAGCGAATAGAGTACCAGAAATAGTTCGGCTGGGCGATAAAAATATTATAGATTCGGTAAGAAAGTTAAATGATTTTGATTGGTTGTAGCTTTGTATTGTTAATAGGAACAACATGCAAACAATTCGGCTGATGAGTCAAGTAAAATTAGTAAAAAATAAAGAGAGACAATTTCAGCTGAATCTAATTACTTTACTCATCCTTACGCTAAATACAGTAAGGTACCACTAAATATTGATCACAAAAATTGTTCACAGTTTGACAATGGAGTAGACCCAATAGATGCCAAAATACAGAAGATTATAACTCATCCACAGTACAAAGCCCCAAACAAATACAATGACATAGCTATCATAGAACTAACTAAAGAAGAAAGGTTTGCGAAGCTGATTCAGCCAGCGTGTCTATGGACTAGCTTCAATACTGCCACACTTGGCAGACAAGCAACTCTTACCGGATGGGGAGTAATAGAAACAGGTAAATTAAAAACAGCCTTTAAGACCGTCAGAAGATAAGATTGACTATTGATTTGACCTTCATTGTATAAGTAAGTTGGTATCTATTGTTGAAGAAAAAAATCTGTTACAGCTCAATAAAACGTATGCCACTGACCTTATGGTCAGGTTTTATAGCCTCGTTCTATTTTAGAAGTCAATTAAAAATATTTTTGATAAAATTTAAATTACTTAATGTAATGACTCTTTGTTAACCATTTTTGTTCTTAAGTATTCATACATATAACATTATTTTGCAGCTGGTAAAACCACTTCTCCAGAGCTGCAAGCAGCAGATGTGGATGTTATCGATTCAAGTCATTGCGACAGGTTGCTGAAGCCTTACTGCAACCGTCTGTGGTGCGGAGTTCAGAACACTCAGATTTGTGCGGGAAAGCTGAAAGGTGGCGTAGACGCATGCCAGGTTAGTTTATAGTTCAACTTTTTTTACATGGGAAAATGTTTTGCGCATCCCCGGCGATTTGGGGACATTGGCCGGGGTATGTGGGACGAGGAACTTATACCCACTAAGTTTAAGTGTAAAATATTTATTTTAATAGATTTTTAGCGTCTTTGATTGTTGAACAAGAAAACGTTAGATTTCTTTAAAATCTTTTAATAATTAATTTCTGTTGAAAATCAATTTTTATCTTGTTGTTAGGCGGACTTGCGTAGATATGGGTAAAAGTTAACTCTGGGTTAAACATGATAATATTGTCATCTGTATCACTCACTTGGTGCACTCACCAAGTGAGTTTAACTCAGAGTTAACTTTAACTCAGATCTGCGCAAGTGGGCCTAAGAGTCATCAATGTAATGGTCTCATAGTCTTGATTATAATATTATGTTTTGTCGGTTAGTCATAATCTTAGTTTTTTGGTCTCGACTTGCTTACTCAACGTGAGTGTAAATATAATATTCGATTGACCAATTTTCTTACACTTAATAATATAAACCGTAAGAATTTTTTTTAAGTTTTTTTAAGTTTTGCGTATTTTTAAGTTTATTAATTATATTATAAAATACGTAGGTATTGCATGTATGAAATTTTTCCTATAAAAATATATTGACAAATCGATTTTTTTTAGTTTCTTATAATATACCGTTGTGTAGTATATTTTGCATATTTATGTGTTTATCAAAAGAATATAATGTGCATTTCAGGGCGACTCAGGAGGACCGCTGCAGGTGAAAATTACATTGCCGTTTGAGACTGAGTACAATATGCACTATTTGATCGGCGTGACGTCCTTCGGGATTGGTTGTGCCAAACCAAATCTACCTGGAATATACACACGGGTGTCGAGTTTCGTCGACTGGATCGAGGGTGTCGTGTGGCGACAATGATTTTGTTATTAAAGACACTTTATTTTTCAATATCGACCCCTTTCTGTGACCCCTTTAGTAAGAAATGTAGTAAAAGCCAAAATTCGATGTTACAATACAGGCAAAAAACAAAAATAGTAATTATGACATTTTTCTGTTCTTGATTCATTAATTTATTTGTTTGTTGTTGATTGAAGGAACCCTTTATTATTTTCAGTGAACATCGATTACAAATAGGTACAATTTATTGTGTCAGTCAGTACATCTTTCTTATGAAAAATTAATAAATACTGTCATTGGAAACACTCACATTTTTTTTAACAGCCTGTACCTATAATTGTTACAGTTCAAATTTTTACAGTTCAAATTTTTCAAAATACTTTACTCGTACAACGGGTTTTCTTTCGTTATAACCCAAAATAATTCACAATAGGTATGTTTTAGGGAAAATTGTTCAGTTTCACGGATAGGTATAACAACCACACACAACAACTTAATAGGATATAATACTGCAATGTCTTCTCGCTAGTCGCTAGGGGCAGCACCAGCATAGACAGTAAACAGAAAGTTTTGTTCGACGTTTCTGTCAACAATCTGATATGACGTTTGCAATATGTCAGATTTTGTCGAGATTATTTACTGTATATGCTAGTAGCGCCCTCTAACAACCTTGTACACTTTAAGTTATAATCCCTATTGTTTGAATTTTAAATAAAAAAATCGTTAAAACTACAAGTGTAAGTTGTATTTCTTTTAAGTCTTGAAAGGTTATAAGTTACGAAGGCTTAGAGAAGGTAACTAGTTCAAAAGTTATTGGGTTTTTCTATATTATAATAACGGAAACAAAAAAATAAACGGAACGAAGATTAAGTTATCGTTGAAATACACTGTTTTTTGTTGCAAGCACACATCATTGATTTGTACAGTTATACAGGGTGCAACAAAACAAATTAGTGCGTATACTTTATACTCACAAGTATGTATGTTTCCCTTCTGTAGAGTTTACTGTAAAAGTAGCAGTAGTAGCAGGATAAAAAATATTGGACAAAGAGCCTGCGATGGCCAGACCTTCCTGCGTTTTGTAAAGCTGAAAGTGTACCTGTTTGTGGTCTTTACAGAGGTAAGAACGACCAGCAACTATGGAGTTTCGGTCGAGCTGTTACTTAAGGAGGTATCCAGTTCTGGTCTACCTTACCTTCCAGAAAGAGTAAAGCTCAATTTCATAGCTTATATTCTTCGCGGCAAGTGAAGGAATCTCGTCTACCAGTGCCGGACATTTTGACAGTAATTGCTTCCCACTGCTAGACATAGTGTGTGCTAGACACAGTTTGAAGGTGTCTAGTAGACACCTTACTATTACGGCTCTTAAGCTATATCCTATGTCCTTTCCCGGGACTCAAAGTATATTCATGCCAAATTTCAGCAAAACGGTTTAGCGGTTTGCGCGTGAAGAGGTAACAAACAGACAGACACACTTTCGTATTTCTAATATTATTATGGAAGTATGGATACTTATTGATAGTGAGTGATTTAAATTTTAAATACATCAATAAAATAATAAGTCCCCTGCATCACAATAATTAATATTATTGTTTGCGAACAGAAAACAAGTTTTCTCTCAAACTTGCTCTAGATCAGTGGTCCCCAACCTTTTTTCACATGGGCCACAAACATGTTTTGATCTTGGTGTCGTGGGCCGCAACAAAAATATTATTTAGGATTAAAAATTACGTTCTTCAAAATTAAAGACTTAAAAAAAGAAAAAAATTCACAACTCTAACGATGACTTTACATTATTTTGCCGGTGAGCGTGAATTCCAAAATGATTTAAAACATCACGCGGGCCACTGTCATGTCGCGGCCGCATATGCGTGGTGCTTCGCGCTAAAACCGATACTATTAGACGATCTGCGTGTATCGTCCAATAATATCGTCTCTTAGCACGAAGCTTCGGACGATAGATGCAGGTGCGGTCAGGCCGTTAAAGTCCCGGCGGGCCGCATGCGGGCCGCGGGTTTGGGATAGCTGCTTTAGATCAATGCAGCGCAAGAATTTGACCATGATAGTCACATCGGAAAGGTCACAATTGATTCAATGAGCGTGCTTATCATTGCTGGTTTTGTTACTGAAGGGAAAGACGGTGAGTTGGTGTATTACGCAATGGAAAGTGTTCGTTCAAAGTGCACAGTGATTGCGGTATGTATTGAGATCATGGTACTGTCCCTTAACGATGCATACATAAATATAACAGTTAAATATTGTTTATATCCTACATTTTCCTCCTAATTCTCGAGGACACAGCGCGTTAAATATTTTTTCATAATATAATAAAATGGAATTTTCTTTATTCCTACCACTTGCTTTAATTTTCGGTAGGTAAACGTACAAATTTTGATATTTAATACTTAATTTTTTGCTAATGTTGTTTTTGTTTACACAGTGTCACAAGTTCATAGTGAAAATAGTACTATTGAAAACAATGGAGTGAGAGATAAAAGGGTAAGATATTTTACATTTTCATAGTATTTTAACTAAAACGAGGAATTTGAACACAAGAAGAACGTACCCATTAAATTTTATAATGAGGTCTTTAGGTATATTAACGATATCAAACATTTATAGTCAGCTTTTAACAGTAGTCTGATTCTACCTTTAGGGTCAGTCCACATTGCAACAATTGCAAATGTCGAGGCAATGTGATTCATTTATATTAAGCTTTTCAAAATTGATAATATAGATTTTGTCTTAAACAAAATGAGTACAGTTACTACAATTATTTTCAGCAATGGTTTTGGCCCGGTCCTCCAAAAGAAACAACTTCTACGGTATGTACTCAGTATTTTATGCTCAACATTTTTTATGTATTTCTTCATATTGTATAGGTACTAAAAATTCTAATTTTAGTTCGTTATTTACAAGGCTACAACCCAGAAGCCTAAACCCCAAAAACCTACAAATAATCAAAACTCTCAACTGACCGACCCATGTGCGAAATTCGAACCGGTCAAGCCAAATTTTTCTAAGCCAGGAAGAAGAATCAGCGAAGAAAGTAAGTTTAAGTCTTGATTATGCTGTTTTTTTATAAAATCTTAATTTTTAATTAATGTACGCTAATGAGTTTAACTACTAACGTTTATTAAAATACAGCTTAAACTAATGTTTAAGCTGTATTTTAATAGTAAAAACTTGAGAGCTACTGGTTATCTCAAAATATATTAAGTACGTAAGATAATCGCAGAGGCTCTCAAAAGTTTTACACAATAAAACTATTTCTTTTCAAAATTTAATTTGCTTACAGAATGCTTAGAATATATCTGGTCAATAAAGAACATAGAAGATACGAAGAAGAGAAAGGCTGAATGTAAACTGTTTACTACACGCACACTGGTGATAGGTGGACGAGATTCTGTCATAGGAGAATTCCCACATATGGTAAGAATTAGATCATCATAATAATTGTATTTGATACACCTTTAATAGGGAATAATATTATTAAGCTAAGATCAGAGCGCTACTAGCACATATAATAAACAATCCGACCACAAACAACGTTGTCAAACGTCGAACAAAACTTTTTATGGTAGGCATCATGTAGACGCTTAGAAAACATTTGCAAAAATTTATTCTGAATCAAAATTTTTTGAGTTTGAGTTTGAGTTTTTGTTACTATGATAATGTTGTAGCTAAAAATACTTTTAAGAATAATGAAAAGGTAACCTTTATTTGCAACCATGAAAACCGTAAACTTTTTTCATTAGCTTGTTACTTACTATAAGTAAGTAGTTAGTTTATAATAAATAAATAAAATAAAATATTATATTATGACTCATAATATAATATTTTATTTTATGAGTATTGGAATAATATTTTACCAAGTATATTTTAGCAATTCATTCATTATAACAAAATATTAAATAATTATTATCAGATTAAATGTTTAATTCCAAATGATTACAGGGTGCAGTTGGATGGAGAGGAGTCTCCGGGGGCTGGATATTCAAGTGTGGTGCCTCGCTGATAAGCCCCAAATTTATGATAACAGCTGCCCACTGTTCAAAAACTCCTCCAGACACCGAAGTAGCGAATAGAGAACCAGAAATCGTTCGGCTGGGCGATAAAAATATTATAGATTCGGTAAGAAAGTTAAATGCTTTTGATTGTTTGTAGCTTTTAATTGTTAGTATGAACAACATGCAACCATACTTCGGATTCGTCAAGTTAAATTAGTAAAAAATAAAAAGAGGCATCTTCAGCTACATCTGATATCGCTACTTGTACTTATGCTAAGTACAATAAGGTAACACTTAATATGTATCACAAAAACTGTTCACAGTTCGACAATGGAGTAGGGCCAATAGATGCCAAAATACAGAAGATTATAACTCATCCACAGTACAAAGCCCCAAAAAAATACTATGACATAGCTATCATAGAACTAACTAAAGAAGAAATGTTTGCGAAGCTGATTCAGCCAGCGTGTCTATGGACTACTTTCAATACTACCACACTTGGCAGACAAGCAACTCTTATCGGATGGGGAGTAATAGATACAGGTAAATTAAAAACAGTTGCTATTGATTTGACTTTCATTGCATGAGTAAGTATAGATTAGAATAGAATAGATTTTATTGCATAAATGTGGTATATAAAGGTCTTTCAATAATAGGGTATGTAATATAGGTATGGATCCAACATGCCTTGTATGTGGCGTGCAAAATAATTTAAAATTTTGCAGGGCATTAATAAAATACTAAAATTAAATAATAAAGTCATTACAAACAAGATAATATTAATTTATTCCAATTAATCATTCATTATACATCGATTAAAAAGTTGAAAATTAATAATTATTGAAGAAAAATCTTCTACAACTCAATAAAAACGTATGCAGTTGACCATAGAACCTCCTCCTCTTTTGGAAGTCAATTAAAAATTTTATTGATTAAATTTAAATTTTCACGTTCATACATAATGTTATTATTTTGCAGCTGGTAAAACCACTTCTCCAGAGCTGCAAGCAGCAGATGTGGATGTTATCGATTCAAGTTATTGCGATAGGTTGCTGAAGCCTTACTGCAACCGTCTGTGGTGCGGAGTTCAGAACACTCAGATTTGTGCGGGAAAGCTTAAAGGTGGCGTAGACGGATGCCAGGTTAGTCTATAGTTTAAGATTTTTTTTACATGGGGAAATGCTTTGCGCATCCCCGGCGGTTTGTAGTCATCGGGCGGCGTATGTGGGACGAGGAACTACCCACTAAAACCCCATGATGCTTCACTCCCCGCTTAGGCATAGTAACGGGCACGAGTTTAACATACATAATTGACAAACATGGAATTCGTTAGCGTCTTTGGTTTTTAAATAAGAAAACGTTAGATTTCTTCAAAATCTTTTTTTTAATTACTAAGAATGACCAATGTAATGGTATCATAGTCGTAATTATATGTTTTATCGGTTATAGATAATATTTCAGTTTTTGGTCCCTGCTTACTCAGCGTAAGTGTTAATGCAATAATCGATTGACCAATTTTCTTATACTTTATATTTATAAACTTACAAATACTTTGTCTTATGTTATTCTATTGAAAATTCGATTCCTTTTAGGTTCTTATATGCCGTAGTGTAGTGTTTGCATACCTATGCGTTTATTAAAAGAATATGTGCCATTTCAGGGGGACTCAGGAGGACCGCTGCAAGTGAAAATATCATTGCCGTTTGAGACTGAGTACAATATGCACTACTTGATCGGCGTGACGTCCTTCGGGATTGGTTGTGCCAAACCAAATCTGCCTGGAATATACACACGGGTGTCGAGTTTCATCGACTGGATCGAGGGTGTCGTGTGGCGACAATGATTTTGTTATTAATAGGGTACAATACTGCAATGTCTTCTCGCTAGAGGCAGCACCAGCATAGAGAGTAAACAGAAAGTTTTGTTCGACGTTTGCAATATGTCGGATTTTGTCCAGATAATTTACTGTGCGTGTTAGTAGCGCCCTCTACAAACGCATTTGCGTTATATTCCATGTTGTTGGATTATATTCCCTGTTCCCTTTCTTTTGTTAATTTCAAATAAAGAAATCGTTAAAACTAATTTTATTTCTTTAAAGTCCTAAGAACTTATAAGTTACGTGAAGGCCAAGAGAAGGTCACGATTTCATAAATTATTTGGTTTTCCCACAGACATAGATCAAGATGATACAGCATGTCCCTCCATTTGTATGAAAACGAGCGTGTCACTTACTGTGACGTACCGATGATAAGAAACGTGTTAATTATCTAGGACAACGTTTTTATTTCGACTTCTACAGCGTTATAGGCATTAGGAATTTAGGCATTTTTAAAATTCAGATTGACGATAACGGTGAAGCGCAGACTAAAGAACGGACTTTCGAAAGACGAGCATTGCTCGTCGTTTGGGAGTGCGATATGGCACGCGAAGTACATACACATGCGGTATCTATCATGATCTATGTCTGTGGGTTTACCTGTGTAGTACATAACGGAAACAAAAAAAATTAACGTAAGTAAGTAGCGAATTAAGAAATTACCGTCGATACACTTTTGTGTTACAAGCAATAACATCATTGATTTGTATACATAGTTATTAGTTATACCAGAATAGACAGATTGAACGTTTAAGTTCTGTCTATTGTTGGAACGTAGTTCCTTATGGCGCATTACGCTTAGAGGGCTAGACAGTTGACCTTCATTTGACCTCGACACTTTTTTATTAGTACCTGCATGTTAGGGGCAGATGGCGTTGATAGTAAGTATTCCTGTGCGTTAACTAGATGGCGTTTTTTTCGACGCGTTGTGAGTATTCCTGGGTGTCAATAGATGGCGTTTTTTAATATTTTTTTGAGATTATGTTACATATAGAAATAAACTACGTTCCATTCGGGTGTCCATTGACACCTCCCGAGTTTTTTTAATTATTATACGGAGTGAAAGAAAACAAAGTGATAACATTTTAGAGTATGTTTGTTTCCCTTATAATATAGAGTTAGCTGTGAAAGTAGTAGCGCAGAAAGAACAATTTTTCTGTGACTTATATTGGCAATCACCTCAGTTTCATGAATTGGCCATACAAAAGTTAAAAAATGTAGCAAAAAGTTACTCAGCTTCACTTTTACTGTAAACTCTATACAGGGGCCTGTTACACCCTGTATATTTTTATATCTGTCATTGTATTGTAACTTTTGTTTCTTACTGCGAGTTTGAAAATAATATTGTCTGTTTTATACGATTTACGAATTTCTCAATGTAAAAAGGAAAATGATTTCTCATAGCTCACAGTAACATGACGTGAATCGGTCATAGTTCATACAACTCTATAGTTTTGTCAAGATGAGACTGGTTTACAAGAGCGAAGCAAAAAGCATATTATGGTGTATATATACACTTCTGACATGGTCATTAAATAATAATAATCAGTGATCTTTGAAGAAGACACAATATTGACGTCTAGAAGAGTTTGGATCACAATGAAAAACATACGTGTACAACATGAATAGTTTAAAAATAATTATTGTTTTACTAGGTACAGGTATTGTTTACTTTAATTTTTATCATTATTGTGCAAATTATTTTTAAACATCTCGTGTACTTAGATGACGTTTTACCTCGCAGTGAGTGGAGTATTTTCAAAAGCGTCCAATAATTTTGGTGCAGTGATTTCAGTTCCAGTAAGTATGACAATGTAATATGATTTTATCGATCGCTTATTTGCAAGTGTAATTATTTAGACTAATTTTAACTTATTTGTATGGACTACTCTACAGAAACATAAAGAAAATTTAGTATTATGGTATGTAATATTTACAAATTCTAAATGTTGTTATTTACAAAATTAAACAGACTTAGATAAAATTAAAGAATTAGTATAAAATATTTTTAAATTGAAATTGTTAAATTAAACTGTTTTTGCAGACTCAACAAAGCTGGGTTTGGCCTGATGAATTTTATGAAAAGGTAATGAGTGAAAGGTAATGTCACAGTATTTTAATAAATAATTATAATTACTTATTTAATAAACAGTTACTAGTGAAACCGTCCACCGTCACTGAAACCGGCGTGGGGTATTATGGGTTGGTAATAAAATATATATTACTAGCTGTTGCCCGCGACTTCGTCGGCGTTAGTAAAGTAGATCACGTCCCAAGTATTATTTTTCAAAAATATTCAATGTACAGAATTGACTTTCCTACGATTTTATTATATGTATAGATGACTTAGTTTGTTCCTAAAAAGGATAATTAAGACGCAATACAAACTTCACGACACCTTTTAATTATGAACAAAAGTTTCATGAGGAATAAGGGCTTTTTTACGAATCACCATATTCTTATAGTTACACTTTACATACAGTGTGCAAGCTTTACTTTGAGATTTATGATTTTTTTCAAATCAATGTATATTATTATGATATTGAATGTACACTGTAACTTCTTGATGGAAAAAGTAGTAAAATAAATTAATGAAAGTGGAATAAGTGCATGAAAAGTATGTATTATTACTGCAAATCAATTTATTTTAATCTTTCTTTTTAAATTAACGATATCAAATAACTAAAAAAAGTATATTATAAATAATTATCAATCAATTAATCTTAATAATTATTATAAGGTGACTTAAAAATAATAACACCAGAAACAAGCACTAGCTAGATTTGCCGGTGATCAGACTTAATAATATAAGGTCAGTAAATCTTTTGAAGGTCATTGTATACGCCTTTACAATAAACTCCCTGAAAACGTTCAAAATCTTTCCATTAATAAAAAAAAAGTAGCCAAAGAACGTTTTTGTGCCAAAGCCTACATTATACTATAAGGTCAATGATATTTTCATTAATGATAATTATTGTCCTGGGAGTAGAATGGCTGCTTGCAAGGCTACTTCTACATTATTTTATGACTTACAATATTTATGTATGTATGTTGACATTGTATAATTTTAAGTTACAACAGTGTAAACCTTATTTTAAAAGATTAATATTTTTCTCACTTTTCTTGGTAAAAAAGTGGGCCCCGTGCGAGTTTCTTACGCCGGTTCTTCTCCCCGGGTTAGTTCCCGAACCGGTGGTAGGCATCATGTAGACTTTCAGAAAACATTAGCAAAAATTTATTCTAATTAAAAAAATAATGAGTTTTGAGTTTTTTTTGGTTTAGATTGAAATCAAACAATCAAATAAATTAAGAACACTTTATAGTATAGTAACAATAACAAATAATTAGAAACAGAAATACAATATGATCTACGAAGAGTCGAGGTGCTAAACTTCTTGTTGTGCCTTTTAGCTTAAAGAGCCTGACTCCTGGAAAACTCCTCTCCTCAATCTGAAACAATAATAATAAAAAAAACATGTAGCGCAGTTTAAAAGTACTTTATGACGTGAAAAGTAAGAGTTGGATTTGCGGCAATTGACTAGGTGTTTTGTGAATATTTCTAGTTCTGACAAAAGCTATAAAATCACATACTATGCTTCATAAAGTATGGAAACCTCCTTAAAGCGGTAAAAACTACATAATATTATTTTGTAAAAAATGTCTAGGCATTGCGCTCATTAAGATAGTGTCAGACTGACAAACTTACAGCTAAGTCCAAATAACAGAATATCAATCATTGAGATATACTGCGTGACTGGTGAGACATGTTCAATACTTGAGGACGTGATATTTGGCTATTATATTAGTTGGAAAAAAATAATATAAAAAAATAATATCAATTGATCACTGAGTAAATGTAGCTTAAAGTTAAATAATTATTTACCCAACGCATGGACACCGCGAGCGGGAGGGGTAGTTGTGTGGTGTTTCTTTGGTAGCGCACGCCTCTGCACCGACCGCATAGTATGCCTACTTGCCTAGCCGCGTAATTTACTTAGTATCCATGATTCATTAATTTTTGGGAAATTCAAAAAAAAATTAAGAACCTAATTTTATTACATATTTATAATGAGAATCGAGTACTGAATACTCTCCTTAAATATCGGTATTGACTCACCAGTCATGCTGTATAATAGTAGGAGAGAGCCTTGTATCGGTGTATAAGCGTCAAAAGCGTGTCATGTTATGTTCCACTTACTAGGACATAACAAAGAAGTCGGTCTGCGTATTTCATGTAATAAAAGTGTTAATAAAGGTTTTTAGTGAACATTTTATGCTAGATATTGTTGAGTTTTATGGTTCCGCTAAATAATAAACCATAAGAATGGCCAAAGAATGCCTCAAACACGTGGATTTAACATTAAATACGTAAGTTTTGACCAACGTGTTTTGGGCCTTTCAATCGGTATTTTTGTAAGCTAAAAAGGATAATATTTAAGTTTAATAATCCCTTATTCGTGTTATGTAAGGCAATAGTGCTAAAAATGTCACATCAATTAATAATTTGACTACAAAAATTGCATAGCTTTTTACGTGTGTTTACGGATTCTCATTACTTGAACTATAGTTTATCGATAATCGATATCATGAACTAAATGACTTTCTTTTCTGGATTATAATGTGCTTCGAAACGGTCGACAAATAGAAATATTCAAGAAAATAAACGCACACTACTTGTATGAAAATAAGCACAAAATGGCCACGCGATGACGGGCTAAGGTTACATCTATACTATATATCCTTAATCTGTGATATCAATAATTATTATCATACGTCGTCTACTTTGAGAGTTTTGACAGATTTGTAATAACGCTTTTTTACAATCTAACTATACTCAATTTAACGATAAAATATTATTCACTTACATTATTTTTCCCCCATACGATCCCTTCTATCCAGTCTACATAAGTGGACACTCGAGTGTATATTCCCGGCCTCTTCTGTACACCGCACTTAATTCCGAAGGATGTGACTCCCATTATCCTATAAATCTTGCCTTCAGTTTCAGTCGGTATGATCGTCTGGAGAGGCCCGCCGGAGTCACCCTGAAAGTGTTATTTATTTTGACTATGACTTCCAAAGTAGTGATTCCTTTTTCGCTCCTTTATTATCAACTTTAGATATTAGAATAATAAGTAATTTGTTATAAGATAATCTGAAAAGTAACAATGGAGTAATAATATATTATCACCCCACACATTTATGTTATATATTTTGCATATTAAGCTCTGAGAGCATAGTGTATAGTAAAATAAGTGAAGTCAAATCAGAATCGAATTGAAATGGAATCAAAATCGAATTAGTTAAAAACAACTCTTCAGGGCTCGTATGTACCTGACACGTATCAACACCACCTTCCAATTTCCCCGCACACAGCTGACTCTCAACCAGTCCGTGCCAGTTGCGATTCCGGGTGTCCTGGAGCAGATGATCACATTGTCGATTTTCCAGTAGATCTACTACTGCTTTCTGCAGCAAATGAGACTGGTGACCTGTGTAATGAGGAAACTGAAGTCAGCACAGTGTTAGGGTAATATCTTTTTATGAAGTTCAAAAAGAAAGGAACTAAAGGTACAATAATGGTTGTTACTACAGTAAACTAAAAGTTTCTCCAGACGTTAAGCAATAATTTTAAGACTTACCAGTTATAATAACTCGACTACAGCTGCTTAGCTTGTGCTTTTATGGCTATCTTCAAAGCATTGGTTTCAATCCTACAAAAATCTCATCACGCATGGATTTAATGATACTACAACCAGTACAGATTCGGTAAAAAGGGTATATTGTTTTTGAAAACCATTCAAAATTAGATGTCGATCCAAGAATATGGTAGCACCAGATCAACTTTAGTATTACCAGATTCAGTCGTCCCCCATCCCGTAATGGTGACGTTTTGTCCAGGAACCTCCACATCCTCCCTCGACCAGAGACAAGCTGGTTGTACTTGTGGAGCGAACCTTACAGCAGTCTTCATCTCGATGAGAGCTATGTCGTTATACTTCTTAGGCGGTGCGTACAACGGATGGACGATTATCTTTTCGATTTCTTGCAGAATTGGAGTACCGTGAATGTCAAACTGGAGAAAAAATCAACGGCAGGTGATGAATTATCTTTGCGACAGCTTTGCAACTGGTGTTCGACAGCAGCTGTATATGTTCTAGTTGTTGCAAAGCTGTCAAAAGGTACTTATCGCCCTGATTGTTATTACCGACATATCTCAAAATGATAACTCCAATAGTTCTAGCAGAAGTGAAAATGGAACAGCAAATCGAATATTTCATTTTCGATAGAAATATATGCCATATTTCTATCGAAAATGAAATATTCGAAGCTGCATTGTGCAGAAACCTTCGATAGCGCGATGCAGGATTGTGACAGTAGCAGTAGTTGTTCCGCCACAGACATAATATAATTGTGATGTGATCGTAAGATAGAGGGAGAGTAAATACCTCATTTGTTTCCAGATTCTCCAGTCCCAGCAGCACAACTTCGGGCACGCTGTTGACGACGTCTTTGGTTCTGCTCAAAACTAGCTTCGAGCAATGAGCGGCTGTTAACAAGAATTTATCGCTTATAAGAGTGCTCCCACACTTGTAAACCCATTTTTGTGTAGTGTTCTTAGCTCTCCATCCAACTGCACCCTGAGTATTATTACAATAATTAAAGTATAGAAATAATAATAATCATTGTTGATGATATTATTACATTTTGTACCTATAATATCATTAAAGTATTAATTTGTTCTAATCTTTTAAAAATATTGTACAGTATGCAACAACAATAACTGATCATATTATGAAGCGCTGATACTTTAACAGTATCATTTTTAAGGGGCACAAACAAACTCTTAAGTATCGCCATAAGTTCCGTTACACCCTGTATAAACAAAATTTTCGTCTTTTACATTTAAAATCTTTAATTATTTAATTTTGTATATGCCCCAAAGTAACGTTTCTTACAGCTTACTACTATTTTGCAAAATCGATATAAGCTCTTACCATATGAGGAAATTCTTTGGGCTTGGCTCCGATTCCACCAAATATAAAAGGAGGCTTTATAAAAAAGAACGCTTCTGGAAAATATCCTTTCTTTATCTGAATAATCAAATATGTGCGGCCTAAAATATAAAATACAAATATTAACTATTCAAAAACATTATGCCTATTGCCTATACTGTCTTGTGCCTCGTGGACACAGTCGGTACTGATTTTACATTTGCTAATAAAGATTATAAAAATTAATTATTAATACCTTACCAAAAATATTTCCAGATTCAAGGAAACAGTGGTACATGAGTTGAATAATCAAAATTAGTCCTTCACGCATTAGGTAGTTGTGTTAAATTGGTAAATAATACTTCAACTTACACCGCTCTGCCCATAGTTCTTCCTTTTCGCTGTTCTCCATCTCCCATATATACTCCATACACTCTAGAATAATTTGATTTATAAGCGCCATTTGACAGACATACGTCTTGGTCGGGATACGTCAGTTTAATACTAATTGTGATCTGTCGGCTGGGTTTGACAAAACGCGACCAAATTACGTAGGTCGATCTGCCTACGAATCAACTTCTTTAATAGTATTTAAGATTCTTTGCTTTAAATGACAAAGTGGTATTTATGTACCATGCAAGCCGCTGATCGTAGAAACTTGATATTTTGGGGGTTGTGTCCTTTGTTTGACGTACAAAACACAGAGGACGGATATTTTGTCAATTCGACCGAGGGGGGTAAAAGTTTGTATGGGTCTACACTAGGAATCCCCTATTCAGGTTAGCTCTAAAATTTGCTAACATTATATTTCTTGATATTATATTTTATAATAATTTAAATATACTGACTAATTTCGCTTATAGTATTTTACAAAAAACATCTTAAAATACATTCTAAAAACATACCTTATTGCACTATCAGAGTTTACTCATGGACAGATGGCGGACCTGCGTGTTGTGGTTACGTTATGTCGAACCCAGCCCACAGATCCTAACTGACATTGAATTGCAATGTCAGTAAACGTAACCCGACAAAATAATGTAGGTCCGCTATCTGCCTATGAATTTTCTTCGATGGTACACTGCGGCTTAAAAATCCAAAGAAATACTTACTTGCATAGCTTCTAATATAAACTTTGCCAAATCTTCTTCTGATAATTGTGCTGATATACCTAAATTTACAAAAGAGATTAATTTAAAAACGAGACACATAAATAGCTTATCTATAATTGTTCTCGCGGTTGCATGCGACCGCTCGGGGCTTGATGAATTAAAGGATGATTTTAATTCTTTTCTAAAACCTACTGCAGAACCGACATCAATAAAGGTACCTATGGAGATTGCAAAGCTTTGCGTCCCGGAAAGAGAAATCTAGGATGAAAAATGTACGGTAGCTGTATGAACAAATTTGAGGACAACATTCCAGTGAGAATCATTTACTTTAAAATTAAGGTAGATTAAAATTAATATTTGACATAATTACTAGCTGAAGTATCAGTGATGATAAAATTAATTAGTATGCTAAGGCCCACTTGCGCCAATCTGGGTTAAAGTTAACTCTGAGTTAAACATCATGTCATCTCTATCACTGACTTGGTGAGTGACAGATATGACATGATGTTTAACTCAGAGTTAACTTTAACCCAGATTGGCGCAAGTGGGCCTAAAAGTTTAAAAAAATTAAAGGAGTATACTTACCAGTAATATAACTAAAGACACACAAGAATAACAATATTAGATTAAATTCTAACATTGTGTTACTTGAGCACCAGGAAAACGACTGGCGCTATTTTTGAATCTGTCATACACAGGAAATGAAAACCTGTGTATTACTCATGCAGATATAGGTATATCTATAATATTGTAATAAATGAAAATGTTTGTCTGTCTGTCTATTACCTCTTCACGCCCAAACCGCTGAACCTCCCGGGGGTTCAGCGTTTTTGGCGTATCCTATGTCCTTTCCCGGGACTCCAAGTTTCTTCGTACCCTTCATCAAAATCGGTACAGCTGTTTGGACGTAAGCGGTAATAGACAGACACTTTCGCATTAAATTAGTGTGGACATGGATAATACAGAAATTAGAGTAACGAAGCATTATAGTAATAATACTGATAAAGATGATGATGATGATGGTGATGATGATGGTGATGATGATGGTGATGATGATGATGGCGATGATGATGATTACATAGAAGTTGAAGTATTGTGTGGGGCTCATAATAGAGCCGACTAAACACGAACTTGTCACAGCGCGCGATAACTCGGAAACTATTACGTCAAAATATTTAGAGGCTCTCGGAGTTGTATCGGATGTGGTAAACAATGATCAGACAAAAATAAATACCCTTACTAATTCATACTTCTATATTAATATTATAAAAGCGGAAGTGAGTCTGTCTGTCTGTTTGTTACCTCTTCACGCCCAAACCGCTGAACCGATTTTGCTGTTTGGTACAGAGAGGAACTGTACAATAGGATGGTGAGAGAACTCAAAGGCAGCTCGTAACTTTGTTGGGCAAGGTCAGTTGCAATATTTCTTTACATTGATATAAAATGCTTGAATTTATAGAATATCCATTAACATTGTTTAAAGTTTCGTACATCGCCGCCCGTAATATTGGGTTAGGAATATAACGACGAAATTCTTGGCTCCGATTATAAACGTGGAGCCCAAATATCTGTATAGTTGGAGGTTGTTTATGTTTATTTAGCACTTGTGTGGCGTTCGCAAACTGTTATTAAGTAGACGGAATTTAATAATTATTAAGTTCTCGTTTATCTATATTTGCGCTTCTGGATAAGTAAGATTAAATATCTAGTCTCGCATGTATGATCATTCATTGAGTATAATATTCGTGCATTTACGGCCGCACTCGGAGACTGTAATAATAATTATGATAATATTTTATGTTTTTGATGACGAGTTTATTCCATTAGGAACTAAAAATAGTAATTTCTGTCTTTCTTGAATTTTAATGTTTAGGAAGGACACCCTTGACCAAAAATAATTTGCAGTTTGGCGAGTTACGTTAGCAGTTCTAGTATTGTTAACTAGATGGCGCTTTTCTTGTTTTTTGTTGTTTTACATTGACAACAGACTGTTAATATGTTTATGAATAATATTACTCTATTCTTTCGTTATTTTACTTAAAAATAGACTCCTAAAACTCTAAAACTGATTTGTATTATTCGCTAATAAAAAGTTATTGACTGTTGCACTCAAAGGCCGATATAATTTTTTTAACTGCATAATATTATTTATATAATTAAGGTTTTTACATGAACATTGAACAAGCCCCACGCACTATCTGCCAAACTCTATACTAAATTGAAGTTTAATCGTCATTTAAGATTTAAGGTGACGCCTTGATAATTTGGCTGTAGCGATGTCCATTTTTTTCAGCAATGACTAAAACTAAGAAATTAAATTTCACTGTGAGTATTCATCATCTCTTTGTCTTTGAATTACCCATAGCATAACACGATTGGTCAACTTTTATAACAGAGAATAATCAATCAAAAAGACCTCTGTAAAAAAAGGGATTCCTATTTTGCCAACAGAAGAGAGTGATATAAGCTTCCAAAATTTGTACATAAATTGGTTCTAGTATACCTACACTTTAATTTGTCCATAGCTTATATGAAATGTATTTATGGTTTTTAAATTACACGACAAAAAACATTTTGTCGCTACGCCCTTTCCATTTTTTGCTGTTCCATTGCTTGTTTTCTATGAGAGGCCGGGCCAGCCTCGCATAGAAAACAAGCAATCTAAAACACATCCAACACGGTTTTTTACTTTAACATGGCGTCACCTTAAGGTCTCGTGCGTTAGTTAGATACCTAAAATCAAACAATGATTTTTTCTACGTTCATGGATAAACTGTAGAAAAATTAAACTGTTTATTGACAAAACATCAAACTATATTTTAGCTTAATCGAAAAGACATCATGTATGAAGTTGGAGTCTGTGGCAAGTTTGCCGAGTCAGTTCACGTAACTTTTCTTGTTAGGTGTGAACTTCAGTTGAGACCCTCGGTGTCTCATTGAGACACGAGTTCTTCATAAGAAACAATGTTGTCGCAAATATTTAACCTCTTCCTTTTTGGAACTCGTTTAAAGTCACCATAACCTAATCTTAAAAGAAAACCTATGAAATAAATTAATTACCTTATCGTCTCTCTCAGTATTTGTATTTTGCACTAAAAGTTGTAGTTACAAAAGATGTTTACAGCTTACGATACTAAATATTTCTGGTTCGGCCACCTTTAGCTTTAGGCAATAGAATGCAAATATTTTTATTTCACGTAACCAGAGAAGTTGATTCCTAGGCAGATGGAGGACCTAAGTAATTTGGACGCGGTACGTCAAACCGACAAAATTAATCAAGATAGAACGGCTAAGCGGGTGGAGTACGTATGTTTCAATCTTGAACAAGTGAGCAAGATTCGTTGAACGTTTATTTAGTCAGCGCGCACGTCTCGACTTGATTACACCGGAGCGGCTGCGCAAAAATGCCTCATTGTGCAGTGTCCATCGATTTATTATGTACGCTAGTAATATATAAGTCTATGGCAGTGTCTAATTGTAAAAACAGAAGTACGAAAGTGAATCGGTCAAAAGGAGGTTACGGGTAAGTTATTTGTTCTGAACTCTGAGCAAAGCAAAAATTGACACGCGCGTACGCGCGTCGCCGATCTATCTTGATTTATTTATGTGGTCAAAACTATTTGACAGATCACAGGCCACAGCCTACAGCTAACATTGAATTGACATAAACCGACCAAACGACGTAGGTCCGTCAACTGCCTAGGAATCAATTTCCTCGATGGTACATTGCTTTATTATATAATTTAGTAAAGACAAAGTAAGCCACATTAGCAGCATTTTCAGCGAAGCAGCCCATCTAAATCCGCTTAGTATTTTATTCTTAGATATATAACAGACAAACACACTCACGGATAAGAAAAACAGTTTTTAAAAAAAGCAAACTAAAGCCAAACTATAGAAGAGATCAAGTAGTTTTAAATAGATTAAGAATAGGCCACATTAATTTAACTCACATCCAACACATCAACAAAGAAGCGAAGAAAAGATGTGCAAGGTGTGATAGTGATGTTTCTGTTAAGCATATTTTGTTAATTGATTGTCCAATGTACAATTATAGTGAACGTCTAAAAGTTAATCTCCCTACATGTTTCAATAAGTGTTTTGAAAGTATTGAAAAAATTGTAACTTTTCTAAAGTTAATAAACTACTATGATCTGATTTAAGGGTTACCCTCGAAATTTTCATACATTCTTAATACCAAAATCATTTTCTCATACGAAAATATTTAAAATGTTTGAGTTATTTTTCAGCTTAAGATAGTAATTACCTAGGGTCCTGAACAATTTTTTTTTACAAAATATTTAAATACTAAAAAAAAATTTTTGTGTTCAAATATTTTTTAGTAAATTTACTACTAAATATTTAAACACCAAAAAATAGACAAAAACACTAAAAAATATATAAATAAATAGTAAATTTACTACAAAATATTTAAACTTTAAAAAATATTTTTTATTATTTAAATATTTTGTAGTAAATTTACTAGTTCATTCAAAAAGAGTATTTATGATACCTATTTTGAATAAAAAGATATTTTATTTATTTATTTATTTATTAAGAATGTATGAAAATTTCGAGGGTAACCCGGGCCCTTAACATTGTAAACCTAAAGTGGTCACTAATGACCTGGTTGTTTGGGCGACCTAAAATAAATCAATAAAAAACCACACTCATGAACTTTATAGTCTTAGTGCAATTTTTATACGACTATGAAAGTTACGCAATATTATTTTACTTTACCAATAATTATGATTAGTAAAAATATAACAAACAATATTCCATCAAAAGCCAAGTTTCCACTATCAGTAACCAAGTTATCCAAAACATCGATATTATTTTCCTGTAGGCTCGTATTGAGTGATCAAAATAAATTGTATTCTTGTTCATTGTTTCTTGGCCTCGAATGAAAGTTGCCCTCTCCCGGGCACCTTCACATCAATTTTTTCTTCCGATATTGACTTCATTAGCTCTTTTGATAAAGTACGGTGAAGGGCCTTAGGGCACTTCGTTTTACCGAAAATACATTTATGCTCCAACATTTTGCTAAGGATATTTATTGGAATTACATTACGGGCTTCAGAAAAGTTAGTGCCATTCCTCACTTTGTCGTGACGCGAAGTGTAGGAAAAATAGCTAAAGAGTAAAGAAGTTATGGTATTTAGGAACGTAATCCTTGGAAAAGAAAATCATTTAGTATCGGTATAAAATAATCCAAATTGGGTTACCCAAGTAAATAAAAATGAATTTAAGGTTTTGTTAGTCTCGCTAAACTTATTACTTACTAGCTGTCCCGGCAAATGTTGTGCCATATAAAGTAATTCTACTTCATCAGTTGATACAAAATCTTACCCCCTCTTTTGTCCCCTAAGAGGGGTGGGGGGAAAATGTTTATACACCAAATGTTAAGTTGGAAAACACAAAATTTTATATATACCAGATATTGAGTTAGAAGAAGACAAATATATCTGCGAAAGCCGTTTGCAAATCGGATCAGTAGTTTTCGTGTCAAAAAAAAGTTTGATACAAAACTGACCCCCTCTTTTGTCCCCTAAGAGGGGTGAGGGGAAAAATTTTATACACCAGATGTTAAGTTGGAAAAAGACAAATATATTTGCGAAAACCGCATTCAAATCGGAGCAGTAGTTTTCGTGTAATGCTTGAACAAACATACAGACAGACCGACAGACAGACAGACAAAAAACTAACCACATTTTTGGCTTCTATAGCGATGTAGTGACACCCCCCGCTTATTATTTTTTGAATATCTTTAATGTACAGAATTTCCATTTCTACAGTTTTATTATATGTATAGATTAGTCATCTAATTAATGGTGACTGACTGACTGACATAGTGCAGATCTATCAACGCTCAAACTATTGGACCGATCGTTCTCAAATTTGGCATGCAGGTAGATGTTATGACGTAGGCATCCGCTAAGAAAGAATTTTGATCAATTCTACTCCCAAAGGAATAAAATAGGGGATGAAAGTTTGTATGAAACTTTGACAATCTTAAACCGATCAAGCTTCTTAACGCGAGCGAAGCCGCGGGCAGAAGCTCGTGAAAATATATTTGTGGAAGTCCAGAGAAGGTACTTGGGAGGAAAGTGATATGAAGATTGAAGTTCTCCAGGTTATCTAGTGTTTCTATATAGTATATTAATTTATCTTCTTAACACTTATAAACCATAAACGAGAACGAAAAGATGTCTTGATCAACTCCCACATGAATCAAATGACGGACAGCTTCTTGCAGGATACGTCTTATTTTTCAAATAGGTGATAAATAAGTAATAGTTAAAAAAATTAAAAACACGCTTTTTATATACAGCGTCGGTTACAAACAAACATACAAACATACAAATTGAAAAATGGAATAATTATATCAAATTAGTGTATTGTCATCGGTCCTCGATAAATCTACAAAGTTTGAACGAAATCTGACCGTTTAAAGTGGGTCAAAATCGCGCCCAAAGAAGTCGGTTACAAACAAACATACAGGTGAAGCTAATAAAAAGCGTACAAAAACTAGTACCTACTATAATACTTAATAGTAACAAACATTTTACTATCGTATAACTCTTCCTAGAAACAACAAGAGCTCAACAAAATTTACTAAATTTAGTTTATTCTTGGAATGTTCAGAACCTTAAATACATTAGACGCTAGCGTCTTTGATGTCAAAATTTCCAGAGTGCCCCGCATAATATAGTGGATAAATATTCTGTTACTGTGCTGTAGTTTCATGTAATTTAGCATCCTTATTGTTTAGCAGAAATTCCTTGGAATATCGGACTTTGTCATATTATAAGAGAACAGTCAGGCAAGTTACTGCACAAATAGAGGCAATTCAATTATTAATTAAGCGTGTTCTGTTTAAGATAAAGCGGAATAGTTCTCCGAAGACGCCGGGGCTGCATTGTCTTCGCATTTTTAATCAAATCCGACTCATTCAGAGCCCCAACAAAATTAAAGACGTAACGCATAAATTAAGACGACTTAGGCAAACTTCCGACCTCGAGACTCATTCAAGGAGGTTCTTTTGATTATTTGTCCTCGGCCAATCAAGGAAAGTTCCCGCAAATAGCGTTTTAATTCCTTAATCCCACGGAATAGAGATTAGAATTGAACCCAAATAAAAATGGGGATTTATATCATATGCTAATGTAGGAGTCCCATCGGAAAGATTCGGGAGTCGGTCGGATTGGATGCCGAATTATTGGAATATTTATTAGCCTTGGGATTTCAGACCGTTTCAGTTTCTGTTTGTTTCGATTCCGATTATTATTTGGCATCGCCGGAATTGTGATCTTTGTCGGTGGATTTCGGTTGCAATTTTCGGCATTTCAATCGAAGAATTTTTAATTTGCTTTTACTTTCCTTTGAATGTTATTTCAAATTCATTTTCACTAACAATTGAAGACGTGAGTACGAGAACACGATAACTAACATTTTGGAACATACGGATACTCATTATCATTAATAAAATGCAGAGATTTTTTATTTCAAATCATTTTTCCGGCCCTGTAACCTCCATTTATGCAAAAAAAAAACGGCATTTTTTTACTGTTTTCAATTGAAATATGGATAATATTTGAATAAAAAGTATCCACCCTTATCGTGTTTTTGCTACTTTTGGGACTGCTTACTAGTATTACTATCAACTAACCAGCAAACGTTTTTTGTCATGACATAAGCCTTCCACTTAAAAAATCACTTTATCATTATTAAAAACGCACTAAGAACCGTTACATATTTTTAAAGATAAATCCTTTATAGGGACCAACAGTGAGAAGACATTTCATTCTAAGCTATGTTATTAATTTAATATCCCATTATCCTCCTTCCGATGCTGCATAGGTTTTGCCAAATATGGTTGAAGTAAACAATAACCGGGAACAGTCGGATAAAACTGTCATGACATGGTTTATGACCGGGAATGTTGCAGTGGTAATTCAAGTTGGAATTAAATTGAATTGCTAATGTCACACACAGCTTGAACATGGCGGTAATTTGTGCGCTATTCTTAGTGTTTGAGGTTCTAAAGCTGATTTATAAGCGTCCGCGATCGCGCGGTTTGGCGGCTACATCGCGAGATTACAAACAATAGTTTGTATTTATAAATGACTTATTAAATTATTTTTGCTTGTGATTTCGCGGTAATTGTCGCGACACATCTGCAGAACGTTCAGCGCCGAACGTTCGGCTCAATACGCTCGCAATATTATATTATTTCAAGTTCTCTATGACACATCAGCGTAAATTACGCCGCGCTCAGTTAGCGCGTAACCTACCGTCAGCGGCGCCGTACGTTCGGCAGATATTCCTTAAACGGCCAAAGCGCGCTCGCGCCGCCAACAGTAGCTGTAATTAACTATTATTATACATAGGTATCACGACAAGTATAAGTTGACGTGGGAGAGCCATGCTTCGGCACGAATGGGCCGGCTCGACCGGAGAAATACCACGTCCTCACAGAAAACCGGCGTGAAACAGCGCTTGCGCTGTGTTTCGCCGAGTGAGTGAGTTTACCGGAGGCCCAATCCCCTACCCTATTCCCTTCCCTACCCTCCCCTATTCCCTTCCCTTCCCATCCATACCCTCCCCTATTACCCTATTCCCTCTTAAAAGGCCGGCAATGCACCTGCAGCTCTTCTGATGCTGCGGTGTCCATGGGCGACGGAAGTTGCTTTCCATCAGGTGACCCGTTTGCTCGTTTGCCCCCTTATTTCATAAAAAAAAGTATTGCTAATCGTTATAATAATAAGGTAACAATAACTTAAAATTTACTGTATATAATATAAAATAGGTGTTTAAGATTATACTTACCAATCATAGATAATATTGGAATTAATTAGTGATAAGTTGACAACCTAATCCGTCGAAAAGATATGCATAATATTTAATTATATCTACAGCGTACGGCCTCATATTTTTGAAATTCGGTTAATAATGTAATGGGGCTACGCTTTCGTGTATATTGCGAAAACAAACATTAATTAATTGAAAATTAAATGCACCTTCAGTTCGGCAGTACAAATGGAGGAGCTTAGGCGATTTAATTGAACGTCAGTTCATCAAATAGTTCTCAAAGCTCCGTTATACGGGCGATAAAAGCACATAGAGCTTTATCTCTCAAACCGAGCACGAAAGCTCTTCCGTCTTTGAGTCCGTCGGGTTAATTTTCCTTTAGCTTGTAAATAGCCTGCACGCCAATCATAATAATTGTTTAATGATATTGCTCAAAATTGTGTGTTGTAAAAATCAAAATTCCGTAATATAAAAACTACTAAATCGATTTTGATGAAACTTGCAGTATTCCCTAAGTTGAAAATTACCTAGACCCTAGTACAACATACACACAAGAATCACTTGAATCGGACATGTAGTTCCGGTGATATGCGACCACAAACATACATATACTTTTGAAATTTGGCACTGTATTTGTTCAGACGCTGATATACAGCATGACCAGTGAGACATGTTCAATACTCGAGGACGTGATATTTGGCTATTATATTAGTTGAAAAAAAATAATATAAAAATAATATCAATTGATCATTGAGTTAATGTAGCTTAAAGTTGAATAATTATTTACCCAACGCATGGACACCGCGCGCGAGAGTAGCGCGCGGCGCGGGGCGCATGTCGCCCGCGCCGCGCCGCGGCCGGCCGTGATTCTTAAAGCTGCGCGTGCACTGGATCGAAATCGGAGCGTACGGAGCGTACGGATTTGTTGCTTTGTATTGATTTGTATGGTACTGCGTGCACTGGATCGGCATTTCTGCGCCTGAGACCGGAATTTATGCCGATGACGTCATCGGCAGTGAACGCATTCATTCGGATTGCGAAGGTTTCAAGTCCGGACGTGTTTGCGACGACGCGACGGCTATACGTAATAATTATTTTACTTATTCGCGACGAATGACGACATTTTAATAACTTTAGTGGAAAAATATGAAGAACTTTACAATCTAAAACATCAACATTATCATAACCAACAAAGGAGAGACAATATTTGGGAAGAAATTGGGGAAATAATGAAATCAGGATATAACGTATGAAATTCTCCGAAAATTAATCTTTTTGAGTTTATTTTATGAACCCATAACTTTTTTTTCCTCTCATTTCTCCTTTCCTCTTCTAATAAAACACAGCTAATTACAAGAATATCCTCGTCACTATCCTCCATAATGTACTCCATAATGCAAATGCACGCAGGCTATGACGGACTAAGAATAACTAAATTGCCGATGCGGAATCCGAATCCAGTGCACGCACCCTATCGGCATTTCGTAATTTATGACGACGCTCCGTACGCTCCGTACGCTCCGATTTCGACCCGGTGCACGCGCAGCTTAAAAGGGAAATTTGGTCAAAAATTAAGTACCTAATTTTATTACATAATTATAATGAGAATCGAGTACTGAATACTCTCCTTAAGTATCGGTCATGTCTCACCAGTCATGCTGTATTATGTAGACTAAAATAATATATGAAAACTGGGCAGTTCTTAAAATATTACATATTGTAAACCTACGGGTCAAATTGATAACCTTTTTTTAAGTCGGTTGATAAATAATCCAGTAGTCATCAAAATATATTTTAAAGCATTCTAGCGCAAAAGCAAACGTTTTTAATTGGTTCAGGAAGAAATATATTTTGTAGTCGTTGTACATACATCTTCGTGACCATGGATTTCTTTTCGGTTGATCGCGACTAGTGGGTTGTTACGAAAATAATATACTTAGTTACTATTTTTTTGTAAATACCGGTAAAACCATGAAACAGTACTATCATTTTTACAAGATAACAAGATAATTCGTGGAATTTTGGTTTTAAATTGAAGCGTCCTTTCCCGCGGACCCTAAATACATCAGCCAACGCCATGAATGACGAGAATGCCGGAACTCACTTTGTGACACAAACGAATTTGCCTCGTAAGATATGAAGCAGCATAAATTCCGGAAATGCTTAACAAAAGCCATTGTCCCGACTAATGGCAGCTATTTAATACAAAAACTTAGAGCAAACTATAACTTTGTTTAAAGAACAAAAGAGTTCCACAATTTCATTTAAGATTCCTTTGATGTGCGGTTTTCTGCTAAACGCGGGTTAACTTTCGTAGCGTGTGTAACTTGGCTGACGTAAGTTTGTAACAATGCTTTAAGAGGATACACCAAGGGCGAGAGAAATTTGAAAATAGGTATTTGAAAATGTGTCTCACCAATCTCAATTCTCAAGTCTCCCGCCGCAGAGCGCAATAGAGATAACACGACAAAAGTTCTAATAAAATAACAGAAAATCATCGCTTCGTTGTCCGCTGATTCCTTCTCCAAATTTTAACCGATTTAAGTAATTTTTTCATTAAGAATTAAAGCAAGGCTTGAGCTGTGTTCTTATGTTTTATTTTTTGTATATTCCAGCCAGTTTTGTTTTCTGGGTGTTTGAACACAGAGGAAAATCTGGCCATTTTTTCGTTTTTTTGGACGTTCTTATCTTTTTAATAATAAAATTATAAAAGAAGGAAACATAGGGACATGCTAATAGTGGCCATATATATTCAGGAAATCATAACTCTACCGGCATTATCCAGGGAGGAAATAGGGGAAATCGTTTGTATGGAAAAACGGCTCTAGTGGTAGCTCTTATAGTTCGGGAACAGGTGAGCCTAACGGTGCATAGGGATGTTTAATGATTATTTAAGTTTAACCAAAGGCCTGTATTCACTTTGATTAGTGATAAGTGCAGGTGATCAGTAATCAGGAGAAATTAAGAGTGGACAGCGACTGATTAGCGCAAGACGCAAGTACTTTGATTTCGCCTAATATTATATTGCTATTGCCTAATATAATATAGTATTGCTAGTCCTACATAATATATTATATTTACCTCTGACGGCCAAGGTGAAAAAACTAGCAAAGCGTCAATTATTTCTGTTCAAGCTTATAAAGATTTTACATGATTCATAACTAAATTATACTAAAACAAAATATATTTTAAACAAAAGACATTTAAAATCCAAAGTATAGGAGGAAAACAATAGGTAATACGAATGCAAGCATTCATATTAATTAAAAAGTTTCAAAGAGCACCAAATTCGATATCAGAATCGCAAATCGCAGGCGAACTTCAGATTTGTGGGACTAGTGCTATCATCGGCATACAGATTCAGAATAAATGTACCTCTGATAAGAGCCTTATGCCAACAACATAAGGAATATTATGTTCCTAAGCGTTCAAATTCCTTAACACACTCCACACTCCAATAGTGTTGAATTGGCTAATTTCAGTAACTTCTCAGTGTTTATATTGGACTAAAGTTTATTCACTTGATAACGAGCACATAGCCTATCGTAGGTTTGGCCCAAAACCATTAGGCGAAAAGGTTTTTAAATAAGGGCACTAACTCACTAGTATTATTAAATTGTAACCGTAAAACCTCGGAACGAACGAATCTGTGTAGTAATCTGTGCCACAGATTACTATAACAGTATTTTAAAAAGATAAAACTGACTTAAAAATAAGTAATAGTTAAAGAAAACTAAAAACACGCTTTTTTATATAAAGCGTCGGTTACAAACAAACATATGTCTACCATGGACATTTGCAATGTCCATGGTAGACCGTAGTAGTTGCATTTCCAATGTGTGATGTGACCTGTTTTCTCGCTTGCCGCCTAATTTTATGAAAAAAAAAGACCAATCTGCTTATTTATGGATATAGGTAATTGGATGAAATTGTTAATTGGCGCCTAAAAAAATAAAGAATTCCAAATAATTAGAATAGTCCACATTTCTTCCTTCTAAATAAAAGGAACTTAATAAAATTTAAGTCAAGATTAAGTCGGACAAGACTTAGATCGTAAGACGCAAACTTGTAGCGGGCAGTGAAATCGCTAACTTCGGTAAGGCGAGATTAGCGTCGAGTAACTCGCAGTAACTGACAAATTTAATAACACTTGATGAACGACTAGCCGGCTCTCTCCAATTATATTACAGTCTCTGCAGATTAGATGATACAAACAGACGAACAATTAACTAAATCCTAATATTATAAAATATTATACGTTTGTCTGTCAGTTATGTACCTACTTTTGACCGATTCACTTTCGTACTTCTGTTTTTAAAATTAGACACTGCACAATGAGGCATTTTTGCACAACCGCTCTAGTGAAATCAAGTCGAGACGTGCGCGCTGACTGACTGAACGTTCAACAAATTTTGCACACTTGTGCAAGATCGAAACACGCGTACTCCACCCGCTTAGCCGTTCTATCTTGATTTATTTCTATGGTTACACACCTCTATGTAATCATCATCATCATTTTTATAAATATCATGTCATGCTTCTTCACGCAAAGATTCAGATCAGCTACAATCTGGGGACAGGATAGTGTCCCCGTCGAGACTAGCTAAGCGAAGCGCAATGGCAATTTCCCTACCTTTTCTCGAAGTGTTTCGCCGTTTCTTTGAGCCATCATAGACTTGGTTTCCGTTATAGCAGATAGTTCATATTTTCAGGATATGATGTCATCAATAGATTTATTAAGCATACAAAGTCTCAATTGAATAGCTTTAATATTTTAGATTTTATAGATACCTAAATTAATACGCCGATTTCGTCACTGACATACTGACACACTGATCATCGTCAAAATGTTTGGCTACTTTCTGAAGTGGTAGAAAGCTGAAATTTGGTATGTGATCTAAGTTTAGGATACAATCAACAAAAAAACTCATAAACTATTTTTATTATTATTATTATTATTATAAACTTATAATTTTCGCCCCCCATTTTTTGTTGGAGTTAGGGTCGATAAAGTTAGGCCGCGTAGATTCAGATTAAGCTTGGCTCTACATTAGATCTGATGTCTTTTTTACAGGAAAAACCTTTTGTGGTCTTTGAGGTAACATTTTACATGAAATGTTTTTGGTGGGATATTATTATCCATAAATAATTGCGAAAATGTGCCTATGTTGTTTCGTCTGTTTATGCTAACTTATTATGCTATTTGGTATGAAATATATTTATATGAGTCTCGGGACCTTATAATACCAATTTATATTTACAAATTACAAGACATGAAAATAGTTCTAGTTTTGTCTAGCAGCAATACGGAATCTCCGAGCATTCCAGAATAAATACTGCTCTAAAAATAGTTTTAATATCTGTAATTCTCCCAAACATTTACAGTCTCAGGCGGTCCGCTACTTAAGTCCTCCATTAACGATATCTTTGCGGTACGTGGTCTGAATGTAATGTCACAGATCTGACAACTTTTAAACGCGCTTCTTTATTCTCTTCCATTAGCTCACTTTTTAGTTTAACTTGTTTGAATTTCCTCCTCCGATAGACATAAATTTCCATTTCAAATTTCCCTGAATAAAACACGAGTTTCAAATTAGTTGTAGACAGGGATTTGCTTCATATGACTAGATGTTTCCCGTGGATTTGGGCAGTAGAGAGTCATTCTTTCAGTTCAGTAACAGTCATTCTTCTCATATTAAATAGAGGCATAGCATCCTTCACGTGCGTGTGGACAGGAGCGTCAGGAGGTAATGAACCTTAAAAAATACAAAAGGTATGCCTGGAACCCACGTTAAAATTAGTTGTCTCTAATCTCGCGCATACCATGATGTAGTGTCAAATATCGTTAAGTCGTTAAAGTGGGTTCTATCTCGTACTATTATCATATACTCCTTATACAGTGTGAAATTTTAATGGTTGTTTTCCCGCAGTAAAATGATTCTATCTTAGTAGTACACTAGATTTGTAAAGTTTTTTTTGTTCAAATCAAAAAAAAAATCGGTCGGGTCCATAGTAACTCGCGCCTATCAGCATAAAGTTTCCATAGTACGTCATACAAAATATTTTTTATTTTCAAAAAATAACATGCATGGTTTGATAGTACTACTATAGGTAAATCATTCTGCTGCGGCAAAACAACCACTAAAATTTCACGTTGTATAATATTATAACGTCTATACTAATATTATAAATACGAAAGTTTATCTGTCTGTCTGTCTGTTTGTCTGTCAATTTCACGCCCAAACAGCTGAACCGATTTTGTTGAATTTGGTATGGGGTTACTTTGAGTACTCTACACTAATTTTTATCTTTACGTACTTTTTATCCCGGAAAATGTACGGTTTCTGCATGATAAAGGCGCAACGGAGTTGCGGGCGTCGTCTGTTGTAAGAAATATTAGTCCCTTTCTCCCTTCCCTTTTTTATTTCGTTAGGAATTTAGATTGATCAATTTCCGTATTTTTACCTTGAAAATTTCAACCAGCTTCATAAAAGTCAAGGCGGATTTGAGGTTTAGGGGCACTCAATCATGTGTCAACACCAAAGCTACTATTAAAAAGTCATGCCCAGTTTGCCAGAGTGTACATGCAATTGGCAATATTCCAGATCGTTTGGACCCGGCGGTTTTTATGTCGTGGCGAGGGCGTTTTTAAATCAAGAGGTTTGGACTCCTTCATGCAAAGTAAATCGGAATTGGCTTTCGTGTTGCCCTGGTACTTTAGGAAATCAGTAGGGGAGCCCATAATGGTATATTACTCGAGTCATGTGGACCTAGTAGAATTTGCGGATTCGGTCATACGGTAGAACGGTATTTTTTATTATTAATTAAGAGGTTTGGACTCCTTCATTCAAAGTAAATTGAAATTGGCTTTCGTGTTGGTGCCCTGGTAGGGATGAGACGTATTTAGGATACCAGGTTTTAATACCAGGTTTTCACTTCAAAGTACGGCGCCCTGGTACGAGCAGAAAATACTTGCAAGTATAAAAGTACGTGCTTAGGCGCGTACAAAACATGGAAATACTTACATAGGAAAACAATCTACATCGTAATAGGAATAAGAAATAAAATCGCATTTATGAGCAAAAATACTCGTTCTTTAAAGTATTTTTATTTATTTAGACGATTTTGCATATATTTACAGATTGAATTCCTATGCAAGTATTTTCCGAGTCCCTATTTATTTACACGATTTTGCTCCTTATTTCCATACACTTACAGATTGAATTTCTATGCATTTTCAGGGTGCCTTACGGGGCTCGGCGCGTTTGCGAGTCGCAACTTGCAACGCCCGGCGCCCGAGCCCCGAGGACGGGTTGCCAGTCTATGATACTTCATACTACCAAATACTTGCAAGTATTTTTAATACCTGGTTTTCGACCCTGGTATTTTTACGTACTCGTACTAAGTAGCCCTGGTATTGAATTTTGCAAGTAAGTATATCCCATCCCTATGCCCTGGTACTTTAGAAAATCAGTAGGAAGCCGAGAATACTACTCGAGAGTCATGCGGACCTAGTAGAATTTGTAGATTCGATCAAATGGTAGAATAACCTCCTTTTTTTGAAGTCGGTTAAAAAACATTTGTCACCGATTTTTATTTTAGTCGAGATGAAGAGCACTTAAAACTTAAATCAAAGAAAATATAGTTAAAATAATGCTCAAGCAGGTACTTTATCACAAGACTTAAAACAAGAAGGACTAAACAATTTACTACTCAACTAAATAGTTGAGTCTGACATGAAAAGTCTTAGAAGATGTAGCCATCATGACGTGGGAGATCTATAATACTGGCTTAATTTTTTTGCGATCGAGATTATTGCAAAATCCCGTCTTGGGCTCCCCTACCATACGAGCTGAATGCCTACGCATTTTCATGAATGACCGATTTGGATGAAAGGTATAAAGGTAAATTTATAATATAAAGAGTAAACTACAGGGAAGAATATAGGCTACTTTTAGTCGTGAAAAAAGGCACGGCTACCTCGAGATTCATTCTGCGAGATCGTGGGAAAATTAATGTATTACTTGTAAGAAAAATTTTGATTCTAGAATCCAATTCTTCTCCCATCCCGCGTACCCACAAAATGTTGCCAGCAGTATTTCCGGACCAATATCGTCTACAAACCTTCAAGAGAGCGTATTCCCTTTAAAAAGGCCGGCAACGTACCTGCAACTCTTCCTGATCTTGGGAGCGACCATGGGTGTCGTATATTTGCTTTCCATCAGGTGAGCCTTTTGCTCATTTGCTTCCTAATTCTATAAAAAATCGATCTTCAAGGGTATCCGTTAAAAAATTTATAACCATATTTTGTCTTCCAAGTTCCATTAAAATACTTTTCAGAACGAACTTTTGAATTAATCAAAATGGAATTCGATAAAAAACATTCGTTATAGCAATTTCCTTGACGTCGTAACTCGTAACAGAAACGTTTCTGCATTTGAGGGGAACAATTGAAAATCTGGAAGTTTCCCAACATGAATGGTCCAAGTTTACAGAGTATCTGTATTATTAACAACTTTCCCCTTGATACGACGTTCCTCATACTTATAGGCAGATGATGGACCTACCAGTTGGTTGGGTTATACCCCTTGGGTACTGTAAAAGAACTGTAAAAGGACTAATACCCAAATGGTAAATGTGTTTCTTAACCGACTGCAATAAAAAGGAGGAGGAAATGTAATATTTAATTTTCCAGAACTGCTCAGTTTTCGTATATTATGTTAGTCTATATCAGCGTCTTAACCAATGTGCCTCAAGTGTATGTATGTATGTATGTTTTTATGTTTGTGTTCGCATATATCCGGCACTACAAGTCCGATTTAAGTGATTCTCTTTTTGTTGTACCAGGTATTGTTCAATTTAGGGAACATTACAAGTTTCATCGTAATCGGTTTAGTAGTTTTTCAGATAGGGAATTTTAATACTCAAATACGTACAATTTTGAAGTTACTTTAATCTTTTTAAAATGCTATTATTTTACAGTTGACTTCGCTTGCTTTGTTTGTTTGTTTTCTTTGTATCTAGTTTTATAAATTAAAATGTTTCTTATTAGCATAATATATTTCTTTGTTTGATTCTTAATATCTACATACATTCGTCTTTATTAAAACTGCTCTCTCTTTTATTTTGAAGGCCCGCTTAATCAGAAACTATGGTGTCTTAATTGAATTGCTAAACATCTTATTTTGGAGTCACAGTGTCTCTACCTTTAGCTTTATTGGTAGTCGGTCACTGCATCGTAAATTATTCAAAGGTTAAGGCGACTTTACGAGCTTAGTAAGCTCTCTACTTATTTCATAGCCTGATAAAGGTGATTGGAGTTGATGTTTTATAGTACTGAAAGACTAACTAACACTAAGGGCCTGTTTCATCACTTCCTGATAAGTGCCGAATAGGCTATCCACCACATAACTTGACAGATGAAGTATGGAGAATCTGTCAAAAAAGTTGTGAATAGCCTATTCGGCACTTTATCACGAAGTGGTGAAACAGGCCCTAAGAGTCGAATATGAATAATAATTACTTCATTGTAATTAAACGAAGAATTTTCAATATGCCCCATGTAATATCTGTCAAATTCTTAATTAAATTAAAGTTAAATCATCATTCGACAAATTCATACAGCTGGACCGATTATGATGAAAGTGTGCTTGTCAGTTGTCACCCGTCTTACTTGAGTCTAAGGCCGCGTTTCCACTGACACGGAGCGGGGCGGAGAGGAGCTTAGCGGTGCCCGAATTGACCAATCGTGCTATTCCAGCCGAATGACAGCGAAGCGGAGCGAAGATTTCGAGCATAGTGATTGGTCAATTCGGCACCTCTAAGCTCCTCTCCGCTCCGCGTCAGTGGAAACGCGGCCTAAGAATCTGCCAATATCTATTTTTATATCCGATAGGCGTATAACGTCTGCCGGGCGAGCCAGAGGCCGTACCACGAAATCGTTTTGAGACAACAATCGTACGAGAATGCCGCGTCCTACTCTAACAAACGTGAAATGACGTTGGCAGTGTAGGACGCGGAATTCTCATTCGATTGTTTGAGTCTCAAAACGGTTTCGTAGTCCTGCGTAAGCGTAGGCGTAGGCGAACATAATATTTAATTAAAAAAATTCTGTGATCTGTCACGGACACAATATATTAGAGGTTTGGTATTAGAAAAGATTTTCGATTTGATTGAATTGGTTAAAAATAAATAATAAGCACTCAATTATAATTTTTAATTTTATTCAATTATACATTACAAGAGAAAATTTTGACACTCATTGTATATTTGACACAGTAGTATGAAATGCACATTTAAAAGTACTTATCATAAGAACAACAATTACACAGCCATATCTTACATACTAATACGACATAAATAAGACAGCCAGACATAATAATTATTAATAACACTGAAATTATTAATAATAATGTACGGCTGACCATGTGACACACGATCGAATTTGGTTCAGAGCGCGCCATGTTCGTTGTTCGGGCCAAGTTTGATCGTCTGTTTTGCTATTAAAACGAGATTGTCAAGCGGTATGTCGCTGTTTGAAATGTCAATATTATTTTGTTTTCATCTTCATGGACGTATAAAAAAGGCGGACGGAGTCCCACCATACAACTGTGTCCTTCAGAGTCGGTCAGCTGACTGCATGTACACGGTCCGCACGCACACATTATTACGCTAGTGCATACCATTTGACAGGCGTAAGAATGTGTGCATGGCCGACTCTGAAGACACAGTTCTGTGCATAATAAGACTCCGTCCGCCTTTTTTTCTACGTTCATGTTCATCTTTATCTCGTCTCATCAAATCGAAATACGACAATCAACCAATAGCAAAATGTCAGACAAGGATACACTCCCAACAGGAACGCTTTCGCTAGGACCGCTTTTTCACTAGCTACCGCTTAGAGGGAAATACCTCATAAAAGCAAAACAAATTTTATTTGTGCTCGTTATAGTTATAAGAATAATTTATTTAATTTTATAGAAACATTGAGTACCAAACACTCATAAGTCATAACAAAAATCTTCAGGCCAGTTTTTTAATAATCCAGGAAATTTTCATTCCATAGAACTTGAAGTAAATCATAGTCAAGCAATCGGCACCTAACAACTACACATTATAAATACTACTAAATACCCACTACAAAGTCTTATCATTATATTCACAGCCTCTGTTGGCTATTTGAAATTACGTGGAAGATTTTGTATTTTCATTTAAAATTGCATGCTACATTTATTGTGACTTGCTGAATTTGATAATTACCTATTACCTAGTCTGAAAGTTCTAAGATAATACTGTTAGATGCAGTTTACAATCTTCTAATAATTTTGATTGCTCATTGGACAAGTAAAAATAAATGAGTAGAAAAACGCAGTCATTTTCGTCTAGAATATTGACAGAAACTTTTTCAAACATCGTATAAAAATGTTTGTTTACTTTACTATCTATGCTGGTGATGCCTCTAGCGTGAAAAATTGCAGTATTATTAGCTTTGATCTATTATGAATCAGGTCCAGACTTAGAAAATCATTTAAAAGATAAGTTACGTGATAATTAAATACACAAATAAAACACAGTATTGCTTGCACTATATCCACTATTTTGATTAATTACTACAAATTTAACTAAAAACGACCGGTTCCGAAATAAATCATCTTCATTTTATTTCGAAACCGGTCGTGTTTAAGATAAATAAGTAATTAATCAATATAGTGGAAAAAGTAATACTGTGTTTTATTTGTGTTTAAAATGAATTTCTACCAAGAACCGACAGTACAATCAATTACATATTATGTGAAAATTAAACACACAAAAAATATTCGATCTTGAGTTCGCTTGCATTGCGTTATCATTCTGCCCCATCTCGGGGAATTTCAACAGAGTTTTGGGTTGAGATAATAAGGTTAATGAAAACCTACGTCTTACCCTCGCGATAACGTATTGTACACGCAAATAAAGAGATAAGAATCGTGTATGTGTTTTGACTTGTAGTTTGGTTGGTTTGTAATTAAAGATAGACTTGACAAAAATTAGTTTATTGTAACTTGCATGTGCGAACAAAGAGAATGGAAAAGTGAATGCCAAAATGACGAAGCAAATATGTAAAATTAAAAATATTAACAAATCGAAAGGTAGTTGAAATATTATTGGGTCGGTAGATAGAAATGTTAGCGTGCCGGTGGTTGTAAATTTACTGTTGTTGCTATTTAGTGATAGTAGGCGCTCGAACATCCTCCCCTCCGTGGAAAGCACCGCTTTCAACTTCATAGCTCGTCCCCGGTTAGAAGAGGGCAGAGCTTGGCCAATGGTCTTCGGTAGGTGGTGCCCGTAGATGTCCGCAGCTCTGCAACTCTTGATACGGCGTCTGATCCGGGAAATAGACGTGACACTCTTGCCAGTTTCCAGGACAGTGGAGGTAAATTGTCCTCCATTAGTAGAACTAGATCTCCTTCTTGTAATTTTGAGGAATTAGTTTTCCATTTGCATCGCTGTTGTAGCTCCGACACGTACTCCTTTTGCCAACGTTGCCAAAAATGTTGTCGTATTTGTTCCAGTCTTGCATAGCGTTGAAGATGATTGGTGTTTTGATCCTTGAGTGACGGAGATGGTAGCGATAGCAATGACCGACCTATCAAAAAGTGTCCCGGGGTTAAGGAACGGTAATCGTCAGGATTGGATGATAATGGACATAAAGGTCTACTATTTAATATTGCCTCCACTTGCGTAAATAAAGTACCTAACTCTTCGAAAGTGAGATGGGTGTTACCCATAACACGACGAATGTGAAATTTGGCTGATTTAACTCCGGCCTCCCAGAGGCCACCGAAATGAGGAGCGTGCGCCGGGGAAAAAATAAATTTTATGTTCTCGTCTGTTGCAAAGTCTGAAATAGCATTTTTGTTTGCCTTTATGAAATTACCTATTTCTCTGGCTGCCGCGACAAAATTCTTTCCGTTATCACAGAATATTTCAGAAGGTTTTCCGCGCCTAGATATAAATCTGCGAAGCGCCTGTAAAAAACCATCTTTAGATAGGTCACTGACAGCTTCTAAATGCAAACATTTAAACCGAAAACATATAAATAAGCATAAATATGCTTTGATTGTTCGAGCCCCGCGCCCCCTCTTAGTAAGTATATAGAATGGACCTGCAAAATCAGTGCCTACAGTTTTAAACGGAAAATCTGGCATAACTCTTTGTACAGGTAGGTTGCCCATTATAGGATTTAGAGGCTTTCCTTGATGACGTCTGCATGTTATGCATCTATGCACTGTGTTTCGTGCGAGACGTCGACCATTGATTGGCCAGATAGATTCACGAATTAATGATAGTAACAGTTGCGGTCCGGCATGCATATGACGAATGTGATCTCGTTCAAAAATAAGCTTAGTGAGACGATGATCAGAGTGAAGAAGAATTGGATGTTTTTTATTAAAATCATAATCTGAATTATTCAATCTACCACCAACTCTTATTAACTTTAAATTATTGTCGAAAAAAGGTGTTAAAGACAAGATACTCGACTTGTTACTAATAGATTTGCCCATTTCTAATAATTTATATTCTTTAGGAAAAGATTCTTGTTGAGAAATCATACATAGACTGTGGAAAGCATCGTTTAACTCATCCAAACTTAAAATTCCTAGACGTTTATTAGTTTTGTTTCTTAAATTGAAAATAAATCGTTTAACATACCCTAAAACTCTGTGAACCCTTGAAAATTTTGAATATTTTTGAAATTCAATTACGCTTACTTCCGTAGCTTCGTCTACCACTCCTGCAGAAGAAATTAATTTAATCTCAGGTAAATTCGATTCATTTGGGACATCTGGCGAAGGAATACACCACTCTGATTCTGGTTTAGATAAGAACGGTGGGCCATTCCACCAGGCCTTTTTCGAAATTATATCCTTAGGTGCGACACCTCTTGACACTAGATCCCCTGAATTCAATGAAGTAGGTACATATTGCCATGATGAAATATCTGAAAGCTCTGAAATTTCGATAACCCTATTTGCTACGAATGTTTTTAATTTATGACATTCAGCACGAAGCCATCCAAGGACAATAGTAGAATCGCACCAGTGTACTTGACGAGTGACTGTACATCTAAGAGATGCCACCACCGCCTTCGACAACTTAGCTGCTAAGAGTGCTGCGCAAAGTTCTAAGCGGGGTATTGTTGTTGGCTTAATAGGAGAAACTTTCGACTTAGAACACAACAATTGCACATTAATTATACCTGCATTATTTATAGACCTAAGGTAAATACAAGCTCCAAAAGCCCGCAATGATGCGTCACTAAATGAATGTAACTCGACATAATTGTAGTTTTCGCAAAGTACTCTACGAGGTACACTTACATTTAGAAGATGTGGTAAACTATTACTAAATTCTTCCCATGACCTTTGTATATCCTTGGGGACTGGTTCATCCCAATCCAAACCCTTCTGCCACAGAGATTGCAATAATATCTTTGCTAAAACAACACACGGACTTATCAAGCCTAAAGGATCAAATATTTTAAATGTAAATGATAAAATTAGCCGCTTAGTTATAGTTTGTTCCTTTGGCGGAACCTCAAATGAAACTCGCAAATTATCATCATCAGGATTCCAATTAATACCTAAAGCACTGGTTGATGAACTTGTACTAAATTCAGTTGATGAGTTAACTACATCTGTTTTTAAAATTGATTTGCAATTAGATTTGTACTTGCGAAGATTAAAACATGCCCCTTTTAAAGTGGCTGATAATGCATTTTGAATATGCATAAGTTCATTTTCACTATCTGCACCAGTAATGACGTCATCAACGTCAAAATCTTGTTTAATAATTTTACCTATCAATTTATCAGTAGAATCGTGTCCTAATTGCCAGAGACAACGTGTGGCCAAAAAACTAGAACTTGCAAGACCATATGTAACTGTTTTTAGACGTAAAATTTTGATCGTATCACTTTCGTTTTCCCTCCATAAAATTAATTGTAAGTTTTGATGTTCCTGATGCAAAAGAATTTGTCGATAGTGCTTCTCTATATCAGCTGTAAGTAAAAATTTATATTGTCGAGCCCTAATTAGGATAGCAAATAAAGAGTCTTGAATATTTGGTCCAACCATTTGGATATCATTAAGTGAAAAACCTGAAGTAGTTGGTGCTGAACCATCAAAGACTACTCTAATTTTAGTAGACTCACTATTTTCTTTAAATACTGCGTGATGACACAGGAAATGAGAATGTTTTAGAGAAGCTGTATTGGGTAGCTCTTCCAGATGCCCTAGTTCGTAATATTCATTGATAAAATTGGAATATTGTGTTTTTAATTGCGGATACTTCCTAAAACGTTTTTCCAAATTTAGAAATCTTTGCAGTGCTATATTATAAGAATTACCTAAACAATCAGGTGTATCAATCAAAGGAAGTTGAACTGAAAACCTCCCACTAGGTAAGCGAATTGTATTTTTTATAAAATGTTGCTCACAGTCTCTTTCGACTTTGGTAAGCTTAGATTTATTAGGAACCTCTTCGATAGTCCAAAATTTTTGTAATAAATCATTAATATTTTCGTTTTGTAAATTATTGTTAGTTAAAATTGAATTATGACATTGAATTTTCTTAGTATTAGATAAATTTGTTGAAATAGAACCTGTGATTAACCAACCAAACTTAGAATTTCTTAGTTTAATGTTGTGTCTTGAATTAATAGATTTTACATCATCACCGATAACATCCCAAAATAAGTCTGCACCTATAAGTATATCGATGGATGAGGGAATGTTAAAATTTGGATCGGCAAGTGTAACGTCTTTTGGAAATTCAAAATTGTGTAAATGTATTGTAGTAGCAGGAATAGTTCCTGTTAGCTCTTTGAGCACAAAACAATCTAAAGATATTTTGTAATTTTCGTGTATGGAATTGAGTTGAGCAATGCAACTTTCTGTTATGTAGTCAGACAAGTTGTTGCCAATACCTATAACACTAATTTTATTGATAGAACTTGACTCTAATTGCAAGAAATCTTTAAGCCTTTTGCTTATGAATGATGATTGACTTCCGCAATCAAGCAATGCACGCGTTTTAATTGCCTCCTTAGTTTTTGGATTTTGCACTTCAATTATAGCAGTAGAAAGTAAGATTTGATTTGTTGGTTGTGTAGAAAAATTCACAATTGTGTCAGTAGAATTTGTAGAACTAAAATCAGTCTTTGTTTGATGTAGTAACGTATTATGCTTTCTTTTGCACACACGGCATGGACCTAATTTGCAGTTGTGAGGCTGATGACCTTCCCTTAAACAGTTCACGCATAGTTTGAATTTACGAATGTCACTTATTTTGTCTTCGTAGCTTTTAGCCTTAAATATTCCACACTCATATATTTTATGCTCACCCTTACAAATAATACAAGATTTAAAATTGTTTATTTTATCATCGCCTTGTAAAAAAGAAAATGATTTCGTATGAACTCTTTCATTGTTAACATTAGAGCCTGAGGGCCGCGAGAAGCCACTTGATGCTTTCATCTTGTCTAATTTGTTACGATTTAACGTTTCAAGTATATCAGCTCGATCAGTTAAAAATTTATTAAATTGTTCTAGTGTAGGTACCTCATCCAAAGAGTTACGCATTTCCTCCCACTTAACTAAAGTGCATGTGTCTAGTTTCGAAGAGACCATGTGAATTATTAAAATGTCCCAATACTGGGTGGATTGCCCGAGACTAGACAAAGCACGCAAATTTTTTGTAACATGGTCCACAAGAAAGCGCAAAGATCGTTCAGACTCGCGACTCAACGGTTCAATCTTGAAGAGAGCATTCAAATGATGATTTAAAAGCTGTCGTTTATTGTCGTACCTCTCACAAAGTAAGCGCCACGCATCATTATAGTTGGCCTCGGAAACCTCCAAATTTGATATAACTCGTGCAGCATCGCCTACTAAATAAGATATCAAATAATGAAATTTATGAATTGGCTTAATGCGATCGTTATTGTGTATAACGGACAAGAATGTGTCTCGAAACTCTAGCCATCGAAAATAAGCACCATCGAATTTATTAATTTGTAATTGAGGCAGTTTAAATTCGGTTTCAAAATGATCGCGATGACACTGAGACAAGGAAGTGTTATGCTCGTCTTTGTTCCCGCTAAACTTAGCTATAATAGTTTGTGCCATTGCCATGCATGTTGCACAATCTTGCTCAATAGCATCCCGCTCATTTATTTCAAATGATAAATTATCTGAATTTAATACATCAATCGAATCTTGTACTTGTTCATATTGAATTGTTAACAAACGAAATTTTTCTAGTTTGATTGAAAGTTCCGTAACTTGAACGGTAGATAATTCTTCCTTTTTGTCGATTACATCAATATAGTTTTTAAATTTAGTAATACGTCCTTTTAAAGAAGAACGCTTGGCAAGTAATGCCTTTAATTCACTTTTGTCGGTATCGTTAGGCATTTCAATAAAAAATCAAAGTTAATTCTAAAACCAGAAACTTCGCCTTAAATAAATATTAATATTTATGCTTAGGTTTCGCCTTAAGTGTGAAATTATTTTTGTAATAGCTTTATAAGCAAAAGAAAGTAAAATAAAATTGCTCACGCTCCTTAATTCGGTGTCACCCGGATCTCCACAAAATGGCGCGAGCCGCCGTTAAACTTCGCCTTAATTGATAATATCATGTATTTCCAAGCGAGATTCCAATGTCTTTCCAGATTATGCCTGAAATACCCTGAAATAGTCGGCAAATAACAATAAGTTTATGTTTTCTATAAATTGAATCGACCGATTACGATCGTAGATAAGGAAATTGTATCCGAGTAACTTGGTTTTAACTTAGCTAAAAAATAGGTAATTTGAACTGATTGGGCAATAGAATTATAAAATATTGATGTATTACGTTGTAGAATAAAGGAATATAGGATATCTTGATAGGAAATTAGGTATTAGGGACTAGGGTTAGGAAATGGTTTTGAGGTTGAAGAATAGGAAGACACTTATCTGAAAACGCCGAGTCGTAGCTAAATCACTCCACAACGTCCTCAGTTTCGTCTTTCTTCTTCCAGAAATAAGTATTACTTTCCAGCTGGAGCCACTCTGACCAGGATGATGCAATAGTTGGATCGTCGAATGACCGCCGAACGTAATATTGCTTATTTCTCGTCGAAATTCCTCGTAATCCTCCGATTGCGTTGTATAATTGTAGATTCGTATTTTGCACGGTCGCCAAATGTTTTGACTTGTAGTTTGGTTGGTTTGTAATTAAAGATAGACTTGACAAAAATTAGTTTATTGTAACTTGCATGTGCGAACAAAGAGAATGGAAAAGTGAATGCCAAAATGACGAAGCAAATATGTAAAATTAAAAATATTAACAAATCGAAAGGTAGTTGAAATATTATTGGGTCGGTAGATAGAAATGTTAGCGTGCCGGTGGTTGTAAATTTACTGTTGTTGCTATTTAGTGATAGTAGGCGCTCGAACAGTATGTTACGCCAAATTATATTTTGTATTTTGTCGGATAGTGGTTTGTGAAAGAGATAATATGGGAAAAACTTACCATTACTTACTTACCTACCATTCAAAATTGTGATTTTTTTAACCGAACAACAAAAAACAGTAGTAGGTACCTAATTATATCGAAACTAAAAGAAGAAAGAGTGATAGGTATATAAAAAAGAATTATCAAAATCGGTCTACTCTGTAACAGATATTATGCACGACAACGCAGGCTTGAATATCTTTATTCTGTATTTTTTTCATCCTCAAAACGATAGTAATATCATTCAAATTCAAGCTTTCGCAAAAACTACAATATTTGGACAGTTAGAAATGGCTATTGCTCCATGTTTCGTACAAAACGTTAAATTATATACCACAGATGCAGATAATACGGATAAGAACAAAGACAATGAATCACTTCTTCTTGGACTCGATAAATCATGCGATGCAACGCTCAACTCCAGCTCAGCAATTTATTCTGGATTATGTCCCGAATATTCCAGAAAATGCAAAGAACAACGGGGATTTCATATGCGGTCTGTTTTAATATAAACTACACGTACATGCACACTAGTCAGTACCATTATGTACGGTCAAAAGTACTAAACAAGTTACTTTCATACAATTATTATGATTTGATATCAAGTTTTGTCATTTATCTTGTGCCTCGTAAAATAGTATCGAATTCATACTAACGTCATCGTTATTACTTGTCATAATTCTGTTTTAAAATGATTGTTGGATAGAGTGCGATTTATAATGACCATTGACCACCTAGTTTACGTATGCCATCATTGTTATTACTCTTTTTACCGCTCGAAATCGGTTATCAAAGCGAGATAAGCGTCGACACACCACATAAAATTCATCAAACGCAATCTAATATGAAACGGATTTGTAGAAATCCTTTGATATTGTGGATTCTTTTTTATGGGATACTATGAGGAGCCTTCCTCGATAAATGCGCTATCTAACACTGAAATATTTTTTTAAATCGGACCAGCAGTTCCTGAGATTAGCGCGTTCAAACAAACAAACAAACTCTTCCGCGTTATAATATTAGTATACATAGATGCATGTTTCAATTCTACACGCCGAATCAGTCTTATGAGTCGCCGCTGTCGACCGGTAGAAATTGTTGCTGGGCGACCGAAGACAGCACCATGTCTATGGGCTTGGTATCATCGTACAAGGAAGGTGCTTCACATAGTATAGCAAACGTGCCCACGATGGACGCAATGGTGAAGATCCAGAGGAACAGTCTGTCTAAGACCATGGCGACGAAACCCCAATCTTGATCTTCCTGTTAGAAAAATGTATTATTCATTACAACATCTATAATAATAATAATAATAATCTTTATTAATGATAACAATATGATGTAGGTACATTGTTTACATTGCCAAGACAGTTTTACAATTATTACAATATCTTTATTTGAGTATAAACAATTCTATGATTCTAAGTACCTAAACTAGGTCACATGACTCTTATAGGTACTTAACTTTAGTCAGTAAGGGTGAGTTGCACCAGAGGCTTAGTTAAAGTTAAGGTTATCGTCAAATATGGCGTCCATAGGGATTTGACAGTTCATTTGACTTTTTGTTATGGTTAAAGCTAAAGTTATAGTTAAAGTAAGTTGGTGCAACTCACTCTTAGTGCTCGGATATTGTGTAGTCTGTCTGTGTGTCGTGTATGGAAAGGATCCTAATGTAAAATTTTTAAGTTATGCCACATAGAGCCTAAAAATCTATGTGTCTACACTACTATTATAAAGAGGAAAGATTTGATTTTTTGTTTGTTTGTTTGTTTGTTTGTTTGTTTGTTTGTTTGTTTGTTTGTTTGTTTGAGTCGAATAGGCTCCGAAACTACTGGACCGATTTGAAAAATTCTTTTGCTATTGGAATCTTACATTATTTCTGCTGAACATAGGCTACATTTTATTTTGGAAAAAAGTAGGGTTCCGTAAGATATTTGAGTTTTTCGGACGCAAGGTGTAAAAAATCAGCTATAAAAGTTACTTATTTTGCGTACGCTGCCTAAACTATAAAAGATAGAACCATAAAATGTTCTAAGTAATTGTAGATTTTATAAATATCTACAAAAAAGTCCGCGACACACTATACCTATCTATGTCGAGTGAGGCACAATAACCATTTATTTATTTAAAAATCCTGAATTTTTTTTGGACTACATTTAAACGGATATATTTTAGTCACGCTATTAATCCTTATCAAAATAATTTATTTTATCACTAAGTGCAGTTTATGTAGATAATATTTGGTCTTTGAATGATTAAAATTGGACGTTTGGTTTTGAAATTATGGCGAAATTAAAATATTACGATAGTGGGCGTCACCAAAGCGCGTGCGGGAGGAAGAAAATATTCTGTTGTAGAAATGAAAATTCTGTACATAAAAGATATGAAATTACACCCGAAATTACACCTTTGTCACTACATGTAGTGAAGAAGCCAAAAATGTGGTTAGTTTTTTGTCTGTCTGTCTGTCTGTCACTCTTTCTGTCTGTCTGTATGTTTGTTCCAGCATCACACGAAAAATACTGATCCGATTTGAATGTGGTTTTCGCAGATATATTTGTCTTCTTCCAACTTAACATCTGGTGTATAAAATTTTTTCCCCCCACCCCTCTACGGGGACAAAAGAGGGGGTCAGATTTTGTATCAAACTTTTTTCTTTAACACGAAAACTACTGATCCGATTTGCATACGGTTTCCACAGATTTGCATACGGTTTTCACAGATATATTATATTTGTCTTCTTCCAACTCAACACCTGGTGTATAAAAATCCTCCCCCGCCTCCCCTCTCAACCCTCTCTGGGGACCAAAGAGGGGTCAGATTTTGTATACAACTTTTTTCTTTAGTGGACTTACTTCATATTAGGTATTAACTGTGTTTTTCAACTTAACATCTGGTGTATGACCTTCCCCCCCACACCCTCTTAGGGGACAAAAGAGGGGGTAAAACATGTATCAACTGATGATGTAGAAAATATACTTTAAATGGCAAAACAACGTTTGCCGGGACAGCTAGTCATAACATAAAAAGAAAGCGTAATTAGATTTCTTTACAGGGTTACTTCTACATAAAACTGAGTGATAATACTCAAGGGTATGTGTTCCTTTTATAGAGTTCACCGTGAAAGTAGCAGCACTGAAAAAGTAAATATTCGCAAGTACAATAATTTAAAAGAAAGTTTAAAGTTCAAAGGACCCCGAAGTATTATACACTTAGTTTTGGTAGATTCTGTATAGCGATTAACAAATAGAACATAATAATATAAATGACAGCCATCTTTTATCAAAAACTCGAATAAATTCAACGAACTAAACAAGTTCCAACATTTATCAACATTTTTTAATATAGAAACCACAAAAAATCTTTAATTAAAGAAAACTCATAAAAGTTAACCGTTCCAAGTGTGTGAGTAATAACGCCAATCAAACAAGTTGGTCTGGGTTTAATAGAATTTCTTTCGATTGTGGTGTCACTTAACAGAACCGACATCAAGAATTCAATATTGTACGTTTACTTTGGTACGGCCAAATTCCATTTAAGTAGGAGGTGAAAACATTACTGGAATATATTTTCCGAGTTTATTTTACTGGAAATACGAGGTAGGTGTAATTTTGGACTTGGAATAAAATTCTTTTGGAATTGACATCGCAAAAAAAACAACTAAGATTGACTTACCGCATTAAACTCGTCCTGACGTTGCATGTGATGCTGTATGAACATAACATTGTGAATAGCCTTCTCCAACTCAAACGGATACTTCTTCCTTGGAGTGATATCACTCAAGGAATCATCCAAACCGGACATCACCGACGGGAGACCGTTGTATCCAGCCCCGAGACTGCCCAAAGCACCGACCAAGCCACTGAATCTAAAACAAAGAACTTAATAAATTCAATTTTCAATTCGAAAACTTAAAGCATTTTAATATTTGAGTAGTTATGCGGACTTGAATATTTGCATTTTAATTGTGCTTACGAACTCTGGTATTAAAAACTTTCCTAACAAAGCGATTGAATAATCACAATAGAATAAGTAGCCTGTAGCCTTTAAAGTAAATTACAAAGTTAAAATAGACAAATATTTGCTGTTACATTGTCATTTATAATTTTAATATTTTATTCAAAATTTACAGACAGATATTATTGTCACGATTCTTAAATGATTTTTTTAACAAACCTGTTAGTCGCAGTAGTGGAATGCAATCCATTGCAGCCTCCCTGCATATGATGGCGAATAGAGTCAGGGCTTGAAGCGTTCGAGTTAGTCTGTTCGGCGGCAGCTAGAGCATCTTTGAATTTATTCTTCTTCATGCTTCTTCCAATTATCTTCTGTGCAGCCAAATCTCGTAACAGATCCTTTGGCACACGCATCAAAAGCAGCTTTGGTAGCTTCGTTATAAATACTGTTCTCACCCAGGGCGCCATTTTATGCGTACTCGGTTTTCGATAGTGCACGTTTAAGATTATAATCGTAATGACTACTGATAGTCCGACTAGCAACATGGTGAAAAGAAGGTATTTTCCCAACAAAGGTAGCGCTAGAGACGTCGACGGTATGATTTCGGATATTAGAAGGAAGAACATCGTTTGCGAAAGTAGGATGGAAATGCTCAAAGCGATCTTTTCACCTGAGTCAGCTGGTAAATAAAACACGAGAACCGATAGGTACGATATTCCGACGCAAGGGACTATCAGGTTTACAGTGTAGAATAATGTCTTCCGTCGTAATGTTATGTTGAAGAAGATATCTGGAACAAAAATTTTATTTTGAAGAAGCCTGTAAAACAGGTTTAGGTTTAGGGCTAAGCAGCAAATAAATAAATGAAATTTAATGTACATTCTAATTATACTTGCACGTAAGTATTCAGTACATTATGTAAAAAGTTAAGTTTTTGTACTTAAATAACGTTTTGCTTTTAATTTGGTTAATCTAGTTGTTGTGTTATTATAGATCACGCAGTTCCGTAGAATTGTAAAATGTTACTCATTTCGGAAATAAAAAAATATTTAAATATAACACAATTAAACGAACTTTTTCCTCTCTCCAAAATAACATGATACTCTTTAACGAGGATGTAGAATCAGAAAAGCCTGGCTTAAATCTTATCACGAATGATAATGGCGGCAATATTTATGAAAAATACAATACGATGAATCACAATGAACTTAAAATGCGTGTTTTATTTCGTATGTAAAATTTACGAGAGTTGGTTAATGTCGTTTCGTGTTACTGAAGGGACACATTTTAAACACGCCATTAATTTACATGACCGTAAACGTATATCTTATTAACTCAATTTTTCGGTACAAAAAGTTGTGTCTGATAGCTATTGACTTTTATTTATATCCTCGATTCTTAGTTTTTGGAAGGAAACTGATTTTAGTGTATTTATTCTACTTTTATTATAAAAGACGTGGAAATTCAAATAATCTTAAATAAAAACTCTTTATAACATAAAATTATTTAAAGAGTTCTTCATAAAAGATTTTGGTACCATGAATTAAAACCAAAAACGAACAATTTAGATAATTGTTTTTGAGAAGTATAAGCTTATTATCGGATTAAGTAAAGCACCTATTAGTTAAAGATTTTTACACAAAAAATTGAATTTGCCTTGTCTACACGAGTGTAGCCAAAAATATATTTAAAAAGGCACATTTTCCTTCCAATACATCGTCACTAAGCTGGTGAGACCATAAATAACAACAGGGTGCTCTTATCTATGCTAAATTACAGCGCTTTATCGTCACCTCAAACAGGTTAAACGCTTGTTTTGTTAATACCCAGCAGCGTCCTGAATACTGATACACGTTGATTGATCCCAAGGGAACCGTTTTATTATAATTCGGGATAATCCCGTGTAAATAGGTTATAGGGTAAATACTTTTAGCGTTTCGTGGTCGTTAGGTTTTATGGGCGCAGGTATGATATTACCTCGCTGATATTAGTATCATCAACGTTTTTGGTATCTTGTTGAATTTATCAGTTTGTGACTCCTAAAAGATTATTACGAGAAGTAAGTTTGGCTGGAACCAGAAAATTACCGAGTAGTAGTAACAGTTGGCCATTTTGAAGTTTTAAATAAGTTTTGTTACATTTTAGAATCCAACACCTCTATAATATTATGTTTCTTCTCCTGAAATTTCATTGTTAAGATCTTGCATGTTATCTAAAAAATCCAGCGACCATATATTATGTCACAAGATTTCCAAATTTCCAAATCTTGAATTTCCTCTAACCTGGATATGGTTCCTGGCAGCAGGGGTAGTACCGCTCGTGTCTCTCCGCTGGCACCCCCAGGATGTCCCACTCCACCGACGGATAGTACTCCCGTAGATCTATACCCACTTTTACCATGTCTCCTTCCTTCTGGTTGATATGTTTCAAGTCGATCTGTTACCAAAACATGATAAAAAATCTTTTCAATCATATATTTCATCATAACTATGTTACGTTTATTAAATAGGCAGGCTTCTTTTTTTAATGTTCTTGCAATTTTCTTGTAGGTTGAAAGGAATAGAAAATTTTCATTGCAAAATATCACAATATTAGCAGAAACAAATTTACTTTGAAATAGCATTACAAGAAAAGTACGTAATTGTAAAAGTACCTGATCACCATCATAACTCCAAGATCCAAACTTCAAGAAGCAAGTTTGTTGGTCGAACGGGAAATAGCGCACATCGATTTCACATGAGGACTTGAAAATAGCTGGTGGCGTCCACAAAACTTTACCGGTGTGATGAAGTACAGCTTTCGTCATCGTTGTTACCACGTATTCTCCATCAGCGCTAAATGACAAAAAATAAAAGCATTAATCTTCCTTTATTGTAGATATGTATTTAGTTTTGAAATATTCTAAACGATACTGCTATAATATTATGGTCTATCAACGTCTGAAGTGAACAAAATTTTAGTCATCCATGAAATAAAAGTAAAATATTGTTCTAAATCAATCAAAGAAAGGTACAAATATCGAAACATAAAACTGAGTATAACGTAAACAATTTAACCGAAATCAACACATAAAACATGAAAAGACGAAGATATATTGCGAGAATATCCAGCAAGTGAAAAATGGCGTCCAAAATAGACGGGATCGTTTAAAAACAAAACAAAAAACAAAAATCCCAATTCCGACCCCAAGCCAACATTTGGAATTTGAAAATTAAATGAATCCTCCAATCCAATCGCTTTGATAAATACGAATTCATTTAGAGAGATACGTGTTGAGAACAATTTATTTTCCGGACAGATGCCATGAAAACGACGCAGAACGCCTCCTGTCCTATCCATTTCATAAATCCCGCCATTTGAAAATACGTGCGCGTTAGGGATCTATACCATTCTATACCATAATATATCTTCACGGCCTCCCATACGTAACAGTTGCTGTATAACCGTCAAAAGGCAGCTCACACGTAAACGGGCGAACGTCGACAACATTTTCGGCACAAATCACGAGAGTTGGCGAGAAAGATTGTAATAACTGTTTTTAGAGTGAGACTGATAAAACAAAAAGTTAATGATTGCAATATTATTATTGGTAATTTTATAACATAATATTTTGCTAAAATGCCTTCTACATGCAGAATAAATAAGCGCCAGACAGACCTTGCGTATAGTCTTGATAGTAATAATTATTATAATAATCATTGCTGATTAATATTTTAACTCCGTAGCAGTTTCCCGAATAATATTACAGATTATTAATTTTTATTTAAAATTAGTGCTAAGTAAATATTAATTTGTTTTATGAAAATGAGAATAATTGATAAGTGCAAAAAAGTCTCAGAGAATTACAAATATAATGCATCTCACTCTCCTCTAGTTCTCCTAATTTAAGGCAGACACCAAATCGGCATGGCGTAAGATTGGTCGCACGTGCGTCTCCCGTTCCTGTCTATGATTAATAGTTTACCGGTCTGTCTTGACAACATGATGTATCATTTACCAACATTTTCTTCTGAATACCCTATCAATTACCTCTGCTTGTTCAACTTTGGGTATTATGAAGATTAGGTCGATTAACGCTGTTACTTTCAAATTATATTCTACAACCTTCTTAATTTGTAAATTTCAAGTATATGTTAGCTTCGTTATAATTCCCTGCTGATTCCTTCACATCGCCTGGACTTCCAAAAATATTTTAAGACTAACATTAGCCTAATCGGTTCAGCCATTCTTAAGTTTAAGCAAGACTAACGAAATTTAAAATTGATTTTAATTTATAAGGACTGTTAACTTCTTTCTTCTTCTTTTCTTCATAATATTAACTAGCATTTGCTTATCAAGTTCATAATTGAAGACACTATCACTATCAACATACAAATGATGAGGAAAATTAATTTCATCGTTGATTGTACCATTTTACTCGACTGCTCCCGTGTAACCTAATTACAGAGTCAACATCAGCCTGAAACGAGCCACCACTAATTTCCGTACGCAATCATGTTCTCTCAAAATATTGTTCAAAGAGTTGCGAAGCCGATTACCATACCCTCCACATTAATTATATTTTACAAGAATATAATGCTAAAATTATTCAAAGGTTTTAACTCTACGCCACGCTCATTAAAACCGTATATTAAATACTTATCTGGAGTTATTTTACGGGGTAACTTCGTCGTCGTTATTCTTTATGTCTATCTAATTCTTTTCGCTAGATTTAACGTGCTTTAACTTTTTAGATTTTATCAAGTGATGGGTATTTTAGTATTTTCTTAGAATATTTTTTGTCATAGTAGTTTTTGAATTAGCATGACATATTTTGATTAAGAACAATATGATTACTACTATGCCTATGTTATTATGTACACAAAATAAAAATGAATTTTAAAATATTGTGTTACTTTCGCTAACACTCGAAAATGACTGAACCGATTTTGCTAATTTTAGTCTTGAAAAATTGTTGGAAGTCTAGAGTTCGTTTATGACGTAGAAAATTTATGAGTTAACTGTTAAGTGTTACTTAGTCCACGGGTTGTCTATAGGATCCAGTTCAAATTTTTTTTTATTAAAATATTCCAGAGCTAATAACTACATAATTTAAATCTTTTTATATCAAAAGACATAAAATACACGGTTCCAAAGTTAAAAAGATGTAGAAAAACATCCAATCAGTTGTTTCAACAAGACGGCTCGCCTATTCACATAATCCGAATTCTGAATATCGTACGGATTACACAGTCGAACAATTTCGAAAGCGATTCATCGTATAAACAATTCGCTTCATTGGCCAACATCCTGTATAATTGGCATCACAGAACTTAGTTGAACATTAGTGTTGTAATGTTCACTTGTATCCCCTGGTGTCGATTTTGATTCAGTTTCTGTTGCAAGTTGGTGTAGTATGTTGAATGTCATGTTATTTAATTGAACCTGATGCTATGGATTCGTTTCTGTTTAATATTTACTGTTAACATTCATACCCATATTATCTTCTTCTAATCTTGCGGTTCATAATATTTTGCTTACAGATTATTTAAAATTATGTTAGCGTTATACATAACCAGCCCTAATTTTGAAACGATACGCGACACAGAGTTAAAACAACACGCTATTTTTTATTTTAATTTGTATTGCTTCTATGCTTTATCAAGTCCCTGTATATTATGATTTGTACTTATAAACTGCGCAGCGAATTTCAATTTTTATTACGAATTGTAAAGATTCAAGAGAATAGTTTATAATATAAAACTTTATATTATTATTATTATAATGCATGCATTTAATAGTATAACATATAATATGGTAAAACAACGTCTGCCGAATCACTCAGTGAAGAATAAACTGTTTTACATTCGCGATCTTGCTACATAATTTCCATTTGTGTGAACAAAGTCACGGCAACTTTTAATGTAATACAAAATAAGGGAATTCTCAATTTATCATACCCAGAACCCTAAAAGCATTTGAAGTGGTTGAATGTGGGAAAAGTTATTACAAAGTTAGAGAAATTATTGGAAACACTTTGATGTACGTCAGTCTTTAGGGAGTAGTAATAATGAAATTATTTGGTACACGTAATTAATACCTATTGAAACAAAGGAGGGAGTAGAAGGAGTATGCTATTCGTCATAAAGCCTGTAGCTTTATGACGAATAGCACACTCCTGTGGGCCTGTTTCACCACTTCCTGATAGAGTGCCGAATAGGCTATTCACAACTTTTTTGATTTGACAGATTCTCCAAACTCGATCTGTCTAGTTAATTGGTGTATAGTCTATTCGGCACTTATCAGGAAGTGGTGAAACAGGCCCTAAGTATAACTGCCATATCATACTGTGCTATTTTTGTGTCGGATGGTCTGTTTGTCGATTTAAATATAAAATCACTGTGGAACCAATAGGAGCAAGTTGTTCTATTATTTCAATTTACTTTACTAAGCTACTTACTTATTATACAGGACGATGTCAGGCAGCCAAATATGTTCAGATGGTACATACAGCTCTCTCTGTCCTCCATACTCCAGCGGGTCCCATTTGAACTTGTGGTCCTCCCATTCCTGGAATAAGTTCAACTATTGCAGAATTGTTGAAGAACTTTACGTGTTATGTACTTGAGATCTGAAGTTGTCTCATTGTCTATCATTCCCTTCTCATTCCCTTCACCTAGGATCGAATCTACGCTCTCTTGAGTGCGAACTAAAGGTCTGCCCACCCGCTTTTACTTGCCAGAGTGGCCCCAGTGTGTGGCAGATAGCAGATCCAACATTTTACGATATCTTCGGGTATGATGCTCCACTCTGTGCCTTTAGATAATAGACGTGACATTGGCTTGGTGGAGTCACTCAAGTTAGGTGGAGTTTTGAGGGTGTTAGAGAGATCATTCCGTGCTGAACCTAGCTGCCAGCCAGTGGAATATTGCTCTAGATGAGTATTTAGTGGAATTCAACGTAACTTTGAGCTAGTACTCGTTAACAAAATATAGACTATTAATAAAAAAATTTAAAAATAGAGAGAATTAATTTTAAATTAAAATATTAATACTTACATGTTCCAGCCAAACGTTGGTTGTCAAAATTTGATCTTTCAGGTTCTGTAAAAGAACAACTGTATTAACTTTTTTTGCTTATAATAACTTCTAATCAAATAGAAAATGGGACGGACGAACAGACCGAAACATTTTCATTATTATTATGTTAAAGAATCCCCTAAAAGTAACTGAAATATAATCTTATTTTTTATAATACCACAATATGTTTGCATGATTCTTATAGCACAGCACAGATAATATACAGTAATAGGACACCGGAATTGGTATGCACTCTGCACAAGTTCTTTATAAAATTAACCTGTCTCCGTTTAGAAAGAGATAGATTTCAAGGACAGGGCTATTCTACTGTGCGACATTAGTATGTGAAATGTAAATGTCCTTGTTAATTAGCCCTGATCCGGGCCGTTGTCATGGCAACAATTGTTTTGATGGAGGCTCTGGCGAGGATCCAATTCTGAATCGATTGCTCGTGAAAGATTTGTTACAGAATATATTAATTACGGATCACATAATAGTAATGTTTAGTGGTCCTTTGTTTCAATCTTTTGTGCAGGTACAAGTAAGTTTGTGCCTTACTAGACGAATATTAACTATATTAAAATTAAATAAAGAGTTTGACAGATAATGTATGGGGCGTATAAATTCTTAAATCTTAATCTTCGTCTCTTTCCTCCTCTACATACCTATCGACGGATGTATCGGCAGATTGTATCTGCGAATGCGTCCGCCGAGGTGTAGAGGGTGGTTTTTGCTTGTCTGTATGTATTATGAGTGGCAGATGCATCGGTCGACGTTAAATACCTACCACAGATAAGCAAAAACCACCCTCTACACCTCGGCGGACGAATCCCCAGATACAATCTGCCGACGCATCCGTCGATATGTAGAGGAGGCATCTGAGTAGGGCATTATACAGCCTAGCACTAAATTATTGCAGCAATACAAATATGTGTAAAATACAATTTTACTATTGCAGTAGTACTGTGATTTGCTACTTAAAGTTTTATGTTTATGTGTACGTGTGCATATCATATTAATTCGAGTCGTCTTAAGTATGAGTAAAATTCACTATTAAGGCCGTCACAGACTTAGCTATAATATATATTAATATATTTATAGCTAGGCATATTACTATATATTATTTTCTATACAATTTTCGCGTGACCACACACTCAGCTATAATATATATTTCTGGTCTCAGTGTGTTTAGTACGGTATATTAATATATATTATAGCTAAGTCTGTGACGGCCTTTATTTGACAATATAATAAATTATTGTTAGTTGAAATGACGATTTTCGAACTTTTCTCGATCGGAAGATCTTCCGTAGAGGCTCTCAAGCATATTTCCACAAAATATAAAGCTAAACAACGTTTACCGACTTAACTAGTACATTACTAGGACATTAAAATCAATGAAGTTATAGCCAGCATTGCAATTTTGGTAACTAAATAGTTACCATTAATTAACTGCGAGTTTTGATCTCGTTTCACTAATTTCTGCTTCACACTAACAAACTTTTAGGTTTTAACCCAGTTAGTATGAGTGAATTTCGTTTATTTTAGGTTAAAAGGCACACTCAAATTATTATTCAGCTCGTGGGAACAGTATCTTAGTTTTATTACAGTAGAATTAGCATTAGCAGTCCTTGATTTTTGAAGTGAAAGCTGTATAAGCGCCATCGCACACTTTTTTTACTCAAAAGCGTATAACGCGTAACGATCCTGACTTGATCATAAATTCGTAAGACCAATACAGTAGATTACTGGCGTGGTGTAGGAGAGTACCTAATATACCACCATCCTGCAGTGGACAATATTATTTACCTTTTACGTTAGAAGTGGCCACGCGTTTCGATTTCACTTCTGCTGGCACTCTTGCAGTCTAAATCACGATTTCCGTTCGACTCGGATTCGGAAACTTTACGTACAATCATTGGTCAATGCTTAGCGCGACAAGCGTTTATTTAATTTCGCACGGTGAAATTTCCGAATGCGAAATATCGTGAATCAGGGCGCTCTGGAGAGCCATTGTTTTTTATATTATTTTCTAGCTTCATCTAATATATTCCTTTATTACTTTCCGATAAAATTAAATTACTTTCCAGTTCTGTTTGGCACAAACTGGATTGGCATTCAGTGCAATTTTCACTATACTGGAAAACTCTATAGGAAAATCTTGGTCATTTATTTCCATTTCTGCAGACAATGATAGACAATAGAATAAAGTACTGCACAATAAAATTCCACCAAGTGAAGCTAATTCATCAATTTTCGTGGAATTTTAAGCTACTTCAAGGAAATGTAACTTTAAGTTACTTAATATAGTAACTACTGAGAAATATTGTATTATTATAATAATTTATCAGATTAGACAAATTATTAGTTGCTAACTATGTTCGCATATCTACTATTATGCTAAATAAAGGCACGAATTAGTTAAATTATTTTTTCTATAATACTAAATAGTAAATCCATACTTAATACATAATATTATAAATGCAAACGTGTGCCTGTCTGTTACACCTTTTTCTGAAATTTTCTGAAATTTTGTATGGAAATATATTGAGATCCGGAAAAAGATAAAGGATAGGTACTTTTTATAATGAAAAATTGTACGGTTTGGAGTAACGGAGTTGCGGGCTTTTACCAATTATTTACATAATATTCTCTAATATTTTACCAAATCAAGTTTTTTTTCTTCCATGTAAGCAAAATCATCAAAAACAACACTAACTGTGAACAAACGTTCGAAATAGCATGTAATTTTCAAATCATAGAGCCAATTGTGCAAGCGCGACACGTCTGCTCGATATTGGTGCTGTAAAACGCTCGCGACAAATCACCTCCACTCAGGTGTACCCCAGGGGGTTCATGCTAATGTAGCAGATCAGTTATTTTAGTTCTTTGGGTAGCAATATTTTAATCTTCTTTTGCAATATTGTCACTATTTCCTCGATGTCATATTTGCTACCAGTGCAACCACAGAAATAAATCAAGATAGAACGGCTAAGCGGGTGGAGTACGCGTGTTTCAAACTTGCACAAGTGGGCAAAATTCGTTGAACATTTATTCAGTCAGCGCGCACGTCTCGACTTGATTACACCGGAGGGGTTGTGCAAAAATGCCTCATTGTGCAGTGTCTAATTGTAAAAACAGAATTACGAAAGTAAATCGATTAAAAGGAGGTATTTCTTTCCACGGGTAAGTTATTTGTTCTAACTAAAAGCAAAGCAATTCCTTAGCGCGATTCCTTAGCAACGGACGCGTGTGGCCGTTCTATCTTGATTTATTTCTGTGAGTGAAACTGAGTTAAAATTTTTAATGATGTATAATTTTAGAAGTTTATTAGCTGTAACTAAAAACAATATAGACCATTTTGACGGCTCTGTGGCTCAGTTGGTGGGCTGTTGGTAGCTCAAGCCGGGGGTCGCGGGTTCGAATCCCGCCGACGGAACAAAAAGTTTTCAAAGTTCCGGGGTCGTGGATGTGTACTAAATTTGTGTATCATATAATAAAAATCTTAAATATATGTATACTATAAAAGTATTAAATATATTATTTCCGTTGTCTGGCACCCGTAATACAAGTCCTACAGGTACTTTCCACGGGGCCAGATTGTCGTGGTGCGCGTGAAGCATCCATAGATATTATTATTATTTTCCAAATAAAGTGAAAAGTACAACAATGAAATTAATTATCCAACGGTAATTTCAATCGGTAAATGTGAAATGGAACTCCAACCATTATAATGTTTTAAACACTTTCATTTTATTGTTAACATTTTTAAGCTAAAATATGTAAATTTTTTGGCTTGCTAACAGCACAATCCGGCGAAACGGGAAATCGTAGAGTCGTTGACATTAACGACCTCTGCAGCGCATAAAATATGAGATGCGGCGATACTGATAAATTAACTCCGTAAAATGCATTGCTAATATCGATTATAGAAGGATCGTTTTCATCGTCATCATTATCTTTATCATTTACAAGATCGTCATCGTCATTATCATCATCACCATCATCAATCATCATTATCATCACTGTCATTACCATCAACATTATCACCTAACTAATCAACATCAGCATAATCTCTACTTTACCTGGTCTGAAGGCCATGAATGGTTCGTTGCAACGAAAATTATATTTCTTGTCAATCGAAGATTTTTCTAGAACTTTTTAATCAAATATAAATTTATTGTAGAATTTTCAATAAAATTTGTAGGTATTACAAGCTTTTTATTACAATTTCTAGCATCGTTAATATATTGTACAGTAAAAAATGCTTTTTAGACACTTACACGTCATCATATTCTTGTGTGGCACTATTTTCCTCTATCTCTCAAAACAAATCCGTAACTATAATTTTATAATATAGAAATTTGGACGGATAGTATAATATAATATCAAATTACTATACTCAATTAGACAACTAATTAAGTGAGACAGTAAGGCAAATAATATTGTGTAACATTTATCATCATCTATCATATTACTTGAGAAGCTGTTATTGATAAGGGTACAAAATATCAAATTAACGGAATATTAGCGAACTAAATTCTATACCATATAACACCCGAAGGACTCGCTACTAGGAAATACATAAGTATCAAAATTAATGCATAAGCATATTCCGATTATTCTATAAATAATTGCATTAATTTGTATCAGATACTCAAATAATACCTAATCTATACATAATAGGTTGGGGAAAAGTTGCTTTCCATCAGGTGACCCGTTTGCTCGTTTGCCCCCTTTTTCATAAAAAAAAGAAAGGTTGATTTTATACTGAAGATTATTGCTGTAATTCTTATTATAAATTTGTAGCTTTCAAATTATGAGTTTATAAGGCTCTAAATACGGTAAATTACAGCATCTCCGTAGGGGGAGAGCCTTAAGTTTCTTTTCCAAATTCTCGAGTGAACCCACAAACTACTGACGCAGCTGGAGAATGTTTCTAAACCTCAGAAGTTGCATCATAAAAAGATAAATAGGATTTCCTTCCAAAGCTGCATAGCGGAGCTCCCAACCACAAAATACACTTTAAAATGTTTACGTTAGATAGGATAAAAATGTACAAAATATTTTAGAGCCAGTTTGAGAGTAGTGACAATCCTTTATGGCGGATACTTAAAATTCTATAAGTGGTGTAGAGTTACTCGAGGAATTTTCACCTACACTTTGAGCTTTAAACCTAAATAGTTATATTTATTCAGCGTTGAAAATTAGGTAATGTCGCGGAGTTTGTCGCTAGAAGTTTTTTCACATTACCTTCACTAGACGACGCCAAAATTTTGTTCCAAAATGCAAAAAAGAACCATACAGTATGTTTCCGGGATAAAAAGTATCCTATATTCTCTCCCGTGTGTTCCTTTCCATATTGTATTGAATTGTTTTATTGCATGTACATTTTCATTATTTCAGCACTAACCGTTTGGACAAAAAGCCTAAACCAAAGATAGATATGAAGGGAGTATCAGGAATCTGAAACTGAACTACGAAATTGCACAGGACTTTTTAAATGGGTATCCGACGCAAGGATCGTCTTTTTTTTCAAATAATTGCCTGGTCCTATTTTGGAAACAACATGCGCTTATGAAGCCGACTTGACCAAGAAAGCGTTACTTAACAGCGGCCGAGCAGATTTTTTTTCATTGAATTAGGGAGAGAACGAGCAAAGGCGTCACCACGCGAGTGTGCATAGGCGACAGAAGTTGCTTTACAAACTTCCGGTGCCCATAGATACTCGAGCATCAGTAGAGTGGCAGACGTGTTGCCAGCCTTTTAAGAGGGAATACGCTTTCTTCTTGAAGGTTTGCAGGTCGTATTGGTCCAGAAAAAGTAGGCTTCTAGTCGTTTTCTTTAGTTAGTCGCAGTCGTTAACAAAGTATTTTGTTAAAACACCAAAAATGGTAGCGATGATGATACTCCATTCCCTTCATTTAATCCGGGAGTTATTTCGCATTCTAGACTGCGCAAGTAACAATTTGTCACTTTGCTAATTAAACTTCGTGTTTGTGTTTACTAACGAAGTGAATATTGCTCAGCTCAGCTTTGATTGCTGTTGCCTTCAATATGCGCCGTGTAGCGCTTCAGATTCAACATTTAGTGACTCTGTAATGAGAATCTGTATTACACAGATGAGACCCGAATTGGTGTAAGTCAAAGATTTCAAAATATGGATATAGACATACCTGTACGTACATTTGACTTTAGAAAAGCATGCACAAGAGTTTCGTTATCATTTCGTTTTGCACTGCTGTGATTGTTACAGCTCTGCTTTTTAGACAGTAATATAGTTAGGCTGCCTTTATATTATGTAACAACTCTACGAGGCTCTTTAAACGCGTGATAGTAATGATGACTTTGTGGATGTTACAGCACTAATTAATGGGTTTTAGGCGCGTGATAGTTACGCTACCTTTGTAAATGTTACAAGTTACAACTTTACGGGGCTTGATAGTTACTCTACCTTTATAAATGTTAAAGATTTTGCAAATCTATCTACGGCTTTATTTAAGGTGCGTGATAATAAAGTTACCTTTTAAATTGTTATAGCCGTATAAGGTTCTTTTGTCCCGTGCTCTAACTTTGTAAAATATATACCTTTGTAAATGTTACACCTCTGCAAGGCTCTTTTAGTAGGTGCGTGATAGTTACGATAATTTTGTAAAACATACAACTGTAGTAAGAAGACTCTTCAGTTTGGCTGTTTTTGTGAATGTTACAGCTTTGCAAGGGTCTTCAGTCGCGTGAAAGTTAAAGCTACTTTTGTGGATGTTTCAGCTCTACAAGGCTCTTTAGGGGCGTGATAGTTACGCTAACTTTGTAGATGTTTCAGCTCGACAAGGCTCTTTAGAGGAGTGATAGTTACGCTAACTTTGTAGATGTTACAGCTCTACAAGGCTCTTTAGAGGCGTGATAGTTACGCTAACTTTGTAGATGTTACAGCTCTACAAGGTTCTTTAGGGGCGTGATAGTTACGCTAACTTTGTAGATGTTACAGCTCTACAAGGCTCTTTAAAGGCGTGATAGTTACGCTAACTTTGTAAATGTTACAGCTCTACAAGGCTCTTTAGGGGGGTGAAACTTGCGGTAACTTTGTAGATATTGTTACAGTTCTACAAGTCCCTTATGGTACGTGATAGTTACGCTTACTTTTTAAAAGTTACAGCTCGATAAGACTTTTTACGCGCGGGAAACTTACGCAATTTTTGTGAATGTTACATCTTTACAAGTTTTTTTGACAGATTCTCCATACTTCATCTGTCAAGTTATGTGGTGGATAGCTTATTCGGCACTTATCAAGAAATGATGAAACAGGCCCTTAATCTATGTAACAAGATCAATAATCTTTTAACATAGGTCTTTATAATATGGTAATCATAATATACGTCATCATCATCAACCTTTTGCTGTTTAATACTGGACGTATAATTTAGAAAACAAATATGAAAATGTCAAGATTACAAAATACACTATTACATCTGTGCCTAATCGCCTAAAAATATACTGTTCATTTTAGAGTATCTAAATAATTTAAATATTGATATTAAAACCAACTAAATCTTCTGTGCGGAATCCTCTTTCGCTATAAAAGGCACCACGAGAACAGTCACTTTCCTGCAAAATCGTAGTGTGCTAAATTAAATAAAAACTGGGCTTGTAGTCATGAGATTAGCGTGGACATATTATAAAAAAAATCTTCAGCTATTATTGGTACTACTTAAATAATAATCAAAATACAGCTCAGGTAAGTGTCATCATAATTTGAGGTGACAGAAAATTAAGCACCCAATAGTAATAATTACTATCTAATCTACTTACCAAATCAATCAGCTGGGAGAGCCTCAAGCCAAGTTTGACCAAAACCGTGTTATTATTCTTGTCCACCGGTCGTATAAGTCTATTGTAATTACTCAACAGATCATCGTACAGCCTCTTGGCATCTGGGTTACAGGTACACACTCCGAACAGCATCAAAATCAACAAAAACGACATGTTGCTCTAATAAGCAACTATTTAAAGTTTTACAGTACTCGCGGGTTTATTTTACGGTTTAAAATTCGATAAAATAAGGACGATATTGGTATTTTTAATTTGACATACACCCTGTCCATGCGCGTAAAGCGCCTCTACTGGTGGGATGTGGCATTTTGAACGCGTGGCTTGCGCAGAATCGGAATTCATGCTGCTCTGATCGCGTAAAACTAAAATATTTTTTCTGTAAATGATGTAAAATTTAAGTATGCTGTATGTTACAAAAAGACAGGATAATTGAAATTTAAAATAACTTTCTTGTGAAAAAATGATGGAGATATCGTATTAAAAATTTCGATAAATACTGTAACAATTTCTTTATTTTCTTCATTATTATTATCAATTTTAACTTATTCTTTAATTTTAACTTATTTGTATTCAAATTTCGAATACATTATTAATTATTTCAGATCGATGGGAATTTATACGCACGCGCGTTGTCCTTTCATTTTGTGGTTCACGAGTTTCGCTAACAGAGTGTGCTAGTAGTATGATATACATTTTTAGGGTTCCGTAGCCAAAATGGCAAAAAAAGAAGTATGCGTGTGGGGTATCTATGGATAAGTCTCCAAAAATCATATTAAGGTTTCTCATATCATATTTTTCTAACCTGAATAGTTTGCGAGAGAGACACTTCCAAAGTGGTAAAATGTGTGTCCCCCCCTCTAATTTCTAAAGTAGGGGCATGATAATTCTAAAAAAAATATATGATGTAGATCACTATAAAAACTACCAACGAAAATTGGTTTGAACGAGATCTAGCCAGTAGTTTTTTTTATACGTCATAAATGGTAAACCTTAATCTAAATTTCATTAAATCGACTGAAATATAAAAATAAATCAAAAACCTTTTAATTTCATAAAAATAAACCTTATTGCTACTGCGGAACCCTTCATGGGCGAGTCCAACTCGCACTTGGCCGCTTTTTGCTTTTAGGCATATCTGTACAGCTGTACCTGATTCACCGACTTTATGACAACATTAATACTGCTTTGTTTCTTGTTCAATCCAGCCAGATCCGTCAATCTACAAAGTGGTATTTTCATGAATAGGATAAATAAATATTCTGCAATATTATCACGCTAGAGGCAGCACTAGCATAATATACAGTAAAAAACGTTTTTTTTGACGTTTAACAATATTACTAACAAAATTCTGATACGACGTGTGCGACATGTTGAATTTGGGTCGGATTATTTATCGTATGCGCTAGTAGCGCCTTCCGACCTTTGCGTAGTATTCCGTATTATCATAATATAAGAAATCGTGAAGTATGGAACAATTTTAAACGTAATACTAATGTCAAATCCCATACATTTTGTAACGTTAGCGTTAGCGTTTTGCCACTTGTCTACAGGCCCTGGGAGTGCTATTTAGAATTTTGACGCGACTTACTGAAACTGAATCCAACGTAGAAGGAAGTTACACCAGAATAGTAGAATAAGGGTACTGTTTATGACTTAGGTTTACATGAAACCCTCATAAACCCACCGATATCTCACACACACAACTTACAAGAAACTAATATCAATTTTTATTGCATCTAAAAGTGAATATTATTATTTTTCAGGATCATGTCTCATAATATTATACCTTAATAGGTGCGTAAAATGTGATAAACTTGGGGAGTTAAGTTATACTTGTAGTCTATTCGTGAATCGTGAAGTTTTCAGTGAGTAATCAATAGTAAATAATGGATTTACGTCGACGCAGACGCAGGCAGAAGTTTACTGGTGAATTTACCTACTATATTACTATATCTATCTATATATAAAACTCAAAGGTGATCTGACATGGTGATCTATCAACGCACAGCTCAAACTACTGGACGGATCGGGCTGAAATTTAGCATGCAGGTAGATGTTATGACGTAGGCATCCGCTAAGAAAGGATTTTGATAAATTGACTCCACAAGGGGTTCAAATAGGGGATGAAAGTTTGTATATAATAATACTTCTTAACGCGAGCGAAGCCGCGGGCATAAGCTCGTTACATTATAAGCATGGCGTAATATGCGCTATCGTAAGTAATCTTTTAACGGCATTAAGAAATTGATCCACACTAATATTACAAATGCGAAAGTGTGACATTTTGTTTGTTACCTCTTTACGACCATACCGCTGAACCGATTTTGCAGTTTGGTGTGGAGATACCTTGAGTCCCGAAAAAGGACAATAGGATAGTTTTCCTGAAAAATGTACGTTTTCCGCGCAATATACAAATTTTTGCGCAACAGAGTTACGGGTGCCATCTACTGGCTAACGTTGATACTGCTTTGATCCCATATAAATTCGCGTTTACGCGCTCGATACGTATGATCGAATAAAACTCGCACTAACCCCTCTGGTACCAAGTAAATACGCTACTAATAATACCAAAAAGTCACATCAATTTAGTTTCAATGCTCCAGTATATTTAATGCGAAACTAGTACATAAACGATTAGGGACTCATGAAATATTAAGAGGCTCGTGGAAAGAACCGAGATTTAAAAGAAGGGGACGCCAAAACCACGACTCCCTAAGGCTCTGGCCCCGTTAAAATCGTCTTAAGGATATAGTATTTTTGTCAGAAAGCATTGATATTATACTTTCATTATACAAGGGAAGTCGCATGTCGCACCTTATTTAGATTTTCCATCAACGTTTTTTCGTCTTCAAGGTTCCATACTGGCTAAATAATTTAAACATTACAAGAACTAGAAGGCGTTAAAAATATTCAAAAAGTTATATTAACGATAATTAATATAATACCCAGGCTAGCAAAACGTGTGTTTTATCGGAGAATTTTAATACTTAATTTTTTTGGCATGTTTTCGTGTATTTCTCAAAACACATGGATGTTTCGTATATGAACGCACGTCATATTGTATGAACTTAAAACAGTTTTGGCATTTAAATATTTTTAATGGGTTTTTGGACTACTTGTCACACGCGTAACCGCAACCGCAGGAAAGTAGTCGAAACGTTCTCGACGTTAAGATAAGTGCTCTACGACAAAATCCGCTTAAGCTAAAAACTAATTAATAATATTAGCGTAAACATAGTATAACATATTTTGATGATTATGCTTATAAACCTTTCATAACATCGATCGGTAGATTTCTTATCATGCGATAATATATTTTACGTTTTTACACGATTCGATGTCCCTACATCGTACGTCGATGACAAAAACTCACTTTATCGTTACTGAAGGAAAGTTTTATAATAATATGGACATAAACCGACTCGGAGTTAAAACGAACAAAACTTGGAATCTTTTGACTCGTTGGCCAGTGTCACTTGATTGTCGTTTTTATGCGTTCCTGGTGTTGAATGGGTTGTAAACTTTTTTATTTGAATTCAGTTTGGTTTGTACTTTTGTAGCTAAAAAATAAAAGTTATTTAATTAATCTAAATTACAATTTAGCAAGAAATACCTACTTGTAAATGTAGACTGCAATATGAAAATTGTTAGTTAGAAAATCTCGAACGCAAAGATTGAAGAGATACACAAGCACAGATGTAAATCAAGATAGAACGGCGACGCGTGTGCGTTGCTAAGGAATCGCTTGTGTATGTTTGCTTTGCTTTTAGTTAGAACAAATACTTACCCGTGGAAAGAAATACCTCCTTCTGACTGATTCACTTTCGTACTTCTGTTTTTACAATTAGACACTGCACAATGAGGTATTTTTGCACAACCGCTCCAGTGTAATCAAGTCGAGATGTGCGCGCTGAATGAACGTTCAACGAATCTTGCACACTTGTGCAAGATTAAAACACGCGTACTCCACCCGCTTAGCTGTTCTATCTTGATTTATTTCTGTGGATACAAGGATGTGATACGGCCTGTCCTCATGTCCACGTCACGTGCAACATGGAACGGTGCGGTAACGTGACACGGTACGTTGTCGTGACGTGAAAATTTACGTCAACGTAACCTAAAAACGCACGTCACGGTGTAGCAACATTGTACGTCACCCATGCCTTGTAAAACTGCTACATTTTATACTATTTATCTAGATATGGACCGCACAATACGTATTCTGCTTCTGCTATTGTTAAGAAGATGGAGAGAGAGATTTAAGAAAAAAAAGACGTAAAATGTTGCTACATCGTGATGTGCATTTTTACGTTACGTTAGCGTAAATTTGCACGTTACATAAACGTATCGCACCATTCCACGTTGACGACGTCATGACCTGGAGTTGTGGACAGGCCGATAGGAGTGAAACTTCACTTTCTCTCGGTTAATTTAATAAGTAACTTTAATCAAAATATTGAACCAATAGAATCACTGGAACATTTACAAGTTGTCATGAAATACAAAAATAATCAGCCCAAATTTTTCAACACTGAGCGGACTGTCGGTGCAAACCGATTTAAGGCAGAAGTAAAAAGGAAACAACAGCTTCAGGCATGGCAGACATTTTCACCCATCCCAAAAATGCATAACGCCGCTAAATTTCAAATTTCCATTTCACTAAAGCAAAAACCGATCTGTCTCAATTCACCACAATTAACAGAGTAACACAGAATTAAAGGAAACTCAAAGGTATTTACCCAACTGCATTGCAGTCGTGTGCTGTACAACGCGTTCTGAATTATGTATACTGAACTAGATATCTTATTTATAGGTCAGGAGCCGAGCACGAATTATGTTGACGTTTTAAAGTCGATTCTAAAAGCCTTTGAGAGGGCCAGGAAGAGATAATATTGATTGGGTGGCACAGAGGCAGTGGAGCGTTACTTTTACATGACGTCTTTTTATTCTTATATATTGATTTCGGTAAAAAAATTGTATAGAGATTACTAATTTTAGTAATGCTATCGGTCACCTGGGGTCTTTTGAGACCCCAACGTAAATGAAGACATGTTATTTAATACACAGTACTTGAAATGTTTCTTGCGTTTAGATTGAAATATTATTACGTTAAAAGCTACGTTAAATAATTTTCTAGGATTCAATTAAATATAGTTTTTAGGGTTCCGTACCCAAAGGGTAAAAACGGGACCCTATTACTAAGACTTCGTTGTCTGTCCGTCTGTCCGTCTATCTGTCTGTCTGTCTGTCTGTCTGTCTGTCTGTCTCCAGGCTGTAACTCAAGAACGGTAATAGCTAGAGATTTGATATTTTCACAGATTATGTATATCTGTTGCCGCTATAACAAAGAATACTAAAAATAGAATAAAATGAATATTTAAGGCGGGCTTTTTGGCCTTTTTTGCTCTATATCAAAAATGGTAACAGGTAGGTACTTGAATTTTTCACAAAATCCTTAGTTTACTTAGTGTACTTTAATATTTAATAATAATATCAAAAATAAGGGGGGCTCCCATACAAAAAACACAATTTATGGCCTAATTTTGCTCTATAATGGTACGGAACCCTTCGTGCGCGATTCCGACTCGCACTTGGCCGATTATTATTTTGTTTTTGAAAACTCGGGGTTTTTAAAGACCCCATGCGATTAACTAAGGATTCATTATTTACACATCAGATAATATTTCAGACCGAATAACCAAAAACAAGTTTAAGAATACATTAACTGATAAAAATCACATAATAAAATATGTAATGAAAGTGAATTTACGACGTCAAAAAGGTCACAGAGTAATGGGTGAGCACGTTACCCCATAAATACCGATTACAGCGAACTGTTTATCTGAAGTATTACCGTGACGGAAACGTAACGGTGATCCGTACAACACTATTCTTGTCTGTTTTTGTCGTAACCGACTTTTAAATAAGGAGGTTTTATTTTTATCGACAGCGATTATGAGTAGACGTATTAACGCGTTTTGGCCAAAACTGTTTTTTCGATCAATTGAAATCTATAGAAACTAATGAACTATGAATACACGTAGGTAGTGGTAAATTCTAAATTTGAATTAATTTTATTGGTTATTATTAGCGAGGTGTTTTTTTTTATAAATCTGTATCTAAAATTTTTCATTCAGTACATTATTCAGTACAGTCCCTTTATCTAAGGGACAATTTTAGCTAATAAAGTAGTTGTAACAATATATTCTTTTCGGCAATAAAAATACGAAAATATACATAATATCAAAAATATCCTGTTTAATAAAAATCTGCAATACAATAGACGGAAGCATAACATAAAGAAACACCGTAAAAATGTACGTAAACACACAAATTTTGACAAAGTTTATTAGACACCATTTCCTATATCAGATGACCATCGAAATACTTACTCTGGAAGAGTAACCGATTCAAAAAATGCCAGCGAGAAATGCACACCTTGGCGTCATTTTGGTTGTTTCATTGTTTGTAATACTTGGATGGGTAACAGAATTTTTGTTGTCATATTATGGTTGATGGAGCCATATTAATCAATCCCCAAGCGGCACCCGGCTGTCGCATAACAATTGAAAATCTATTGTGTCTGCGATTCCCACGATCGAGGTATTACGCAGTGAATTATGGGAGTTATTGCCTCTTTCACCACTTCCTGATAAGTGCCGAATAGGCTATCCACCACATAACTAATTGACAGGTGAAGTATGGAGAATCTATCAAAAATTTGTGGATAGCCTATCCGGCACCTTATCAGGAAATACTGAAACAAGCTCTTATTGTTCTATTATATTGTATATCAACGCAGATGAGTAATAAAAGCCCAGCTCCTGTACTATAAAAGTATAACGCTGGCGAGTACAAAAGTTTATTTTGTAAATGTAGAGGAATGAGTGTTGCGTCGCGTTTGGGCCGCCGGGACTTGCCAGCTCTTTGTCTATTTAATGAACGACGTTTGCCAAATGTATACTTTTTGTCTAAATATAATTATAATTATAACTGGATTTTGCTTTGGTTTTTGGTGAAATTTTACGGTTGAAGACATACAGTAGAGCTCAAATGGTACGGTCTGTACTTTTGTTTGAATATCTCAAACATATTGTTTTATTTGGATGGTTTTGACAAGGACTGGTATCATGAAAACTACACAGCTAAGAGTATAAATGAAAATGAAGCGAGCCCCAGTATAATATATACCACAACCTTTACATTTTGTGGTACACTTTCCGGAAAAACTATTACGTCTATTGATTTGTGCTCTAACACAGTAAGTTTTATTTACATGTAGATGTTTTATCATCGGTCAGTCAAGGTTCTTTATATGTAAATGTATTATCATCAGTTAGTCAAGGTGTGACGACGCGAGCCCTCAAATAGTTCGGCTTTTAGCTAGCTGTAGTGTACCAATTTTTATTTTTGATACAATTTTATACTGTTCATGATGGGATATCAATATTCTCTATATTCTAGGCAATATAAAAGTTCATTGTAAAACGTTTGATATTATAATATGAAATTCCAGGCCCGCTTTATTGTGTTCTATATTGAATTTATCATTGCATTGATATATTGCAATATTGTCAATACAATTGTACAATAAATAAACATCTTTTACTTACGAAAATTATATAATATTTATCACTGTGTCTTTACGCCTTTACCGCTGAATCCATTTTGATGAAATTTGGTGAGCAAAAATATTTCTTGGGAAAGAATATAGGCTTGTTTTTATATCTAAACACAAGCACTTTTTTTTAATGAAATAAAGGGGCAAACGAGCAAACGGGTCACCTGATGGAAAGCAACTTCCGTCGCCCATGGACACTCGCAGCATCAGAAGAGCTGCAGGTGCGTTGCCGGCCTTTTAGGATGGAATAGGGTAATAGGAGGTTAGGGATGGGAAGGGAAGGGAATAGGGTAGGGGGTTGGGCTTCCAGTAAACTCACTCACTCGGCGAAACACAGCTCAAGCGCTGTTTCACGCTGGTTTCAAATTTCATCAAATTCGGTTCAGCGGATTGGGCGGTAAAAAATAACAAACAAACGGACTTTCGCATTTATAATATTAATAGGATTTAGGGTAATTTTTAGGCAAACGATTGTCGATGAAACAAAGTTGCGGGCTGTATTTATTGGCATACCTACAGACAAGCCAAACGAAATCGTGACCCGCAGAATATGTGGCTGTACCTTAAGCCAGAGCCTTTGACACTTTAAATATTTTCCATTAATTTCCCCAAATAATTGCCCCGATTTCGCATAAAAGTGGGCAAGGGAATTGACAATTGGGGCAATTAATTAAAAAAGGATCGCCAATAATGGATCATTTAAAAATGGCTGATTTTAATTAATTTTTTTTTCACACCAAAACAGCCATTAAATTGAAGGATTAAAAAAATCGATGTTTGATTTTTTTCAGATGATGCCTTGTGATGGTGCGGGTGGTGGTTCAATGTAAGTTTTATAATAGCTCTTGTTTTGTCAAAATACCCTTATCCCACCCATCCCATACTTCTTCTTGTTAGATCAGTACTAGTACTATAATAATAACTCCTGCCGGTTTCAGAAACGGTGGCGGATTTCGTTGAAACCACACCAGTTACACAGGAGCTATTTTAAAGTGCCTAAGTGTGTGCGCAGTACAAAAGAGCACTCTCTCTTCCTTTACTCTCAAAACCCAGTGGGACGGACAACCGACACGACTGGCAACTGGCAAGAGATAAGGCGCAGGACCGAATTTTTACACGCCCATTCGACGCATGGATCATCTTAATTGTCGGACTATCATGACGTGGCAGCCTGCAATGTCCTTACCAAACTTGGAAATAGCATGTTTTCAACGTGAAAATCGAACCCACGACCTCCGAGTTAAGAGCCATGCTCTAATCCACTGGATCATGGAGGCGTTACTAGTACTTGGTACTACTAATATATACAGCATGACTGGTGAGACATGTTCATTATTCGAGGACGTTTTTTGGCTATTATATTAGTTGGAAAAAAATAATATCAATTGATCACTGAGTAAATGTAGCTTAAGGTTAAATAATTATTTACCCAACGCATGGACACCACGCGCGGGAGTAGCGCGCGGCGCGCGCGTCGCGCGTCGCGCGTCGCATAGTAATATACTAATTACTAAGTGTCCATTATTCATTTGTTTGAAGGGAAATTTGGTCAAAAATTAAGTACCTAATTTTATTACATATTTATAATGAGAATCGAGTACTGAATACCCTCCTTAATTATCGGTATTGTCTCACCAGTCATACTGTATTCTGTGCTAGAACTATAGAGAGTAATTAGCTAGCCGATCCGCCATACATTGTTTTTTGGTAAATGTTGTAGAAATATGCTTGAGAGCCTTCAAGAAAGACGTTCCGAACAAGCTAGGAGTTTACCTTTCAGACGTTTGTCACGCCGCGCCGATCTCAGTTACTCCGATAGACAGGACTGTGCGCTGTTTGGTCCGCAAAAACATTATTTCGGGTGTCAAAAATAGTATTAGGCTCATATATAATACAGGCGCCGGCGGCTACATCGCGAGATGACAAGCAAATGTATATTAAATGACAGCTATTTAGACCAATCATTACAATATACGTCATGTGCTCGTTATCTCTCGAAGTAGCCGCCCCACCGCGCGTTCGGGCGATATAAATCCAGCCTTAGCTGATGAGTAAAATTTATCTGTTACAAAAATAAGACATTTGCCTACATTTGTAGTCTTATTCAGGGTGGGTTGCACCAGAGGCGTAGTTAAAGTTAAGGTTATCGTCAAATATGGCGTCCATAATGGACTTTTACTAGGGATTTGACAGTTCATTTGACTTTTTGTTATGGTTAAAGCTTAAGATAAAGAGTAAGTTGGTGCAACCCACTCTTATAGTTTTTGTTATTGAAAAGACAACTGACAAAAATATTCAATCCACTCTTACGTTGCGGCCAAAAACCTAAATGTACATAAATATTTTGGCAACAAAAACGACAGTGACACGGAGTTGCGGTGATAATGCACGGCTATTCTACTCCAACGGTTCCATTGTGAGCCTTATGACGTCGGAATAGAGGTCCTGTGGGAGGTAAAACAACTGTGAACCTGTATGATATGGATTTTAATATGGCTGCATTGCGGTATGTACTTAAGCGGCAGTAGATTTATGCTAAAATCCTTAAATTCAGTATGGTGCCTCCACGGAATTCGGATGACGTTTGTTAATACCTTTTAAGGGCTTTACACATGGTAGCAATAAACCATACTATATTGTGAAATTCGAGACTCAAAATATTATTTGGATACAAAATTTTATCAAAATCGGTTCACCGGTTTGGGCGTGAAGAGGTAACGGACAGACAGACAAACTTTCGCATTTATAATATTGTTATAGTCAGTATGGATGTACATAGCTTCTAATGTCATTACTTGTACATTAAATAATGCCCCAGAATATACCCAAAATGTTTGTCTCCTCTAAAAGGTGAAGCCAATTCATCATTTTCGTTTGAAATTTCATTAAAGTTGGCCAAAATTAATAACCCTTTCAAACTTGACTCGTACATTAATTAATATGTTAATTGCTTGTGCATAAATATTTTCAATTTAACTTTCTGAATGCACTGCACACTGTATGAAATAAGCGCGGAATAACTGAAAACCTTCATCGCTTAATCGATATTAATTTCTAATGTGAAATGTAAGAGAGTTGGTACACTAGCCGGTGTTACAGAAAAATGTATTCTTAGATTTGTATGTAGTTCTTAGTTTGAATTATGTATCTACTAAAATATTAGTAATAGATTAGCTAATTTGGAATGAAACCTTCAAAAAATAACTTTGCGTCTTGTATTATGGACATTATTATTATTTACTAGATGACATCCGCAATTCCGTTGCTACAAAAATCGCTTATCGCGCGGGAGCCGTATATTTTTCCGAGATGAAAAGTATCCTATGTCCTTTTCCGGGACTCGAAACATCTCCATACTAAACAGCAAAAAAAGGGTTTGAGCGTCGAGATGTAACAGAATAATAGACAGACAGACAGAGAGACAGACACACTTTCGTATTCATAATATTAATATGGACTTCAGTAATAACGTAATATGCCTATTTAACTTTAAATTATTTTATTGCACTTAATGCCTGCTTCTACTTATATGAAGTTTTCACTTCTGTCGGCGCTCAAAAAACAACGGGTTACAACTCGTTATTTTTTTTAACATAGCGTATAACAAATTAGATTGACATATTTTGAAACGTATACTTGACAGTTTTATTATTTCGATACTTTTTCACTCCGTTTCTTGACCTTATTTTTATTCCGTCTGACAAAACACTATGTCCTTTTACAGGACTGTGCACAGTGTGAATGGGCCTTATCTTTATCCGTTTAAGTAATTGCCTGAATTCCATATAGCTGATTTACCACTCGACTCTCACATGGCGGAATTAATATTTTAAAGGATAAACTTTTATTGCCCGCTTAATAAAATCCATTCTGATTTCGTGCAATTCGTGGATTGTCATAGAATCAGCCATTCTATGACCATCCATGAATTGCACAAAAATTTTTTGGTCATAGAAGACTTGTAGTAGAACACTCGGTTCACAATATCATATTAATTTTACATTTGACGTAAATGATATATGATGATATATGATGATATTTTATAATATTAAATGTTCATTGAATAGCAACTATTAATTAATAATTTTCCAGGAGTGAATTTATAGAGCCCACTTGGGCTCTATAAAATCAGTGTGTGCAGTAAATAAAAATTCTCTCTCCTCGATTAATCTCGTAAGCCAATGAGATGGATCCTAGGACAGCCGACACGACTGGTGAGAGATCAGATCCGAGGCTATGGATCATTTTTCTAGTTTGATAATCATGTAATTTGATTTTGTTGTTCTTACCAAAATTGGATAAACATTGCAAACGCAGGAACTCTACGACCTCTGATTTGAGGGCTTAGCTTCAAACGAATAGCCTAAAGAGACTTGGCTTTCTGACCTTTAAGATTTTTATGAAATACAAAAATCACATCAGCTTAATAAAGGGAAATATTCAGTTAATGGAGTCAACTCGGAGCGTTTGAACAAAAAATTAAACTCAACACTTGGGTCGGGGCGAAATTACATTTGGCCAGCAATAAGATTATACAGTACAAACAAATCGGTAAAATGACGGTAGTTATTGATTCGATTACGATTCACAAGCTAAAGAATACCTTGATATAAACATGAAAAAAGTGTCCTACATAAAGATAATTATGTTTAATAAAACAGTATTGGAATATTTATTTTGTGCACGTGATGCTCTTTCATTTGAGAAAAAATTAACTAATTAATTGAAAGAGATACCTTACTCTAATGCTAAGTTCTTACATACAGTTTCGCTCGTTCGAGCTATCACGTCGAGCAAAACCCGCGGCTCGAGTTTTCGTCCACACATTCAGCATTGCTAGATAATAATAATAATAGCTCCCACACCGGTTTCGGTGACGGTGGCCGGTTTCATTGAAACCAGGCCAGCTACGCAGGAGTATTTTTATAGTGCCCAAGTGTGTGCGCAGTACACAAGAGCACTCTCTATTCCTTTACTCTCATAACCCAGTGGGACGGCAGACCGACACGACCGGCGAGAGATCAGGCGCAGGACCGACTTTTTACATGCCCATCCGACGCATGGATCATCTTACTTGTCAGACAATCAGGTGATCAGCCTGCATTGTCCTAAACAAACTTGGAAACATGTTTATGTTTCCAACGCGGGAGTCGAACCCACGACCTCCGAGTCAAGAGCCGCGCTCTGTACCACTAGACCACGGAGGCGTTAAGTTGTTAGATAGTTGCTAGATAGTTGCTAGATACTTGCGTTGCTAGATAGTTTTACTCTAAATTGATAATTTATATTTCATTCCATCAAGCCGGCTCGATGCGAGCCTCCGAGCTGGCTCGATGCGGGCCTTCGAGCTGTGAGTTTTGCGGTTCACACAGTAATTATTACTCGATTTGGAGTAAAACTATCGAGCAAAACCGTATGTGAGTATTTGTATAAAAGCAAAAGACAACTTTGTGTTTAAGTACCTGTTTTATACGCTAATTTCATTTTTCAAAGATTATTACGGGAAGTTACGACTACACGTGGATACAAAAAATCATATTTTATTGACACATTTTTCAGTTGAAAACATAATCGAAATGAACAGTACAGAAGTTATTGATTCCATTACACTCGAACTTCACGTGAAATTCACACACTGAATTATACTACCTTTGATCGCTAACTTCAGGATCATTTTAATAATATCCAAAGTTAAATAGCTCCAAGCCCAGAGGCGCCAATAAAATTTAACGTGTACGGAGTTTTGTGACTTCGCTTCAAATTTATTGTCCAAACTTTTTCACACGATTCATTTGTTAATCTTACTGCGTAACTCTGCGTGTGACGCAGTACGCTAAATCGATCGGTTTTGGGAATTAACAAGTATTTTACAGTTGTACCTCTTCTTACTGGATCGATTGAAATACATGGCGTACCAATATAATGCAACCAAATTGGAGAACTTAAATGGGCAGAATTACGCGAAATAGATTAATAATTCCTTATTTTTGAGTTTGTTAAACAGCGCTGTTGATTAGTTAATGTTTTGGTATGGCCAATCAGAAGCGCGCTAGTGAATAGATAAACTATCTACCTACTGTCAAAAATTCCCAGAAGCCTGGCAAGAGTAAAGCTGGCCGCACACAGCCGGAATGTCTCTCTGAATTAATAATCGGAAATTCATAATCTGAATTTCGGCACCTTGCCTCACACTTATCTTATCCGGAATTCAGAACGCTCGTCAGTATCACAATTATTGTATCATTCTTAAGGGCAATTTCACCAAAGAAATGGAACGCGTTCAGAGCACCCTGAACCGGTTCTAAACGTATAAACGCGTTTATAAGACCGAATTGCATTTCACCAGCATAAACTGAACGCGTTCACAGCAAATCCGAGTTTTATCTTCTGAACGCCCAAAGTCCGAAGTTTAACGTCATAAAACCCGTTCAAGCCCTGTCATGGCGGAACGAAAAACATAGACAAAAGAAATGTCAAGATGACAGTTTTGACACATGCGTTTGTTAGTTTATGTATTGTTTCTTGCTATTTTGTAGTTAAATTAACGTGAAAAGGCTTTAAAATTATGAAAACATGTAAAATAATCGCGTGACGTCACGTAAAATTAGACTTAATAATCGCGATCAAAAGAAGTTTGTGAAATCCAACCGAAACAAAACGAGATATACGTCGCAGCATGAACGCGTTCAATGGGAACTAAGTTTTATAAATTAAGTTTTATGTGTGTTTGGTGAAGTCCCACCTTAGAGATCGATCTGAGAAATTCATAATCTGAAAAAATCAGAATGTGTGTGGAGCATACTGATATTATATGGTATTCCGGTCTTTCTGAATTAATAATGTAAATTCAGATTATGAATTCAGATTAACATTCCAGCTGTGTGAGGCCGGCCTTAAAACTTCTTTAGCGGCGCGGCGTTGTGTTTTTTTTGGGATGGGTAGAAAAATGCCAAACTCGTATTCGGACATGTCAATGTGAAAAGGTTAAAGAATTAAAAATTAAAATTAATGAATTAAGAAGGGCCCCCAATTCGAAAGTCTAATATCACCTCTTTTTGGGCGGTGGTTAAGAACAACAACACTCCAGACGTATAATGTCTGCTGGGGTGTTGTTAGACTTCCTAATAATTGGGGGCTGTTTTTAAAGTCCTTAATAATTTAAGATTATATTTTATATGCAACTAGCAAAAGCACTTGATGGAAATCTAACGTTGGCCAGGGACACAAAAACACCTGAGGACTTGCAAGGGCCAGTCCCAGCCAGTTTTAAACTCGACACATTTTCAAGGTTATAATTAAGTTATATTTTTCAAATTTAATTATTCCTGTGAAGGTAACATGAATATGTATTTAGGCGCCATGCTACCTTTTTACCATAAAATTTAAATTTTGTGTACCTCTTTACGCATTTTCGTTACGCAAATATTTCTTTTTTTTTGTAAGTAAAATATGCGGCTTTGATTCAAAAGCCTTTGATGTGGCGTATGGGAATTAAGTAATTAAGTCTTTAACGTAAAAATAAATCTTTTGTGCATTTTGCTAGCTCACTACATGACTGCGCATGACGATGTAATAGCAGTTTTTTTTTGTCTGACAAAAGAGTTCTTATTGCACTTCACACATAATTGATCACTATGAAATTAGCCCTGCGTAGCCTGCCTGGGTTTCAGTGAAATCGCCCACCGTCACAGAAACCGGTGTGAAACCTAAACCTAGGTTAATATTAACTATGAAATATTTTACACTTTTAATAAGAAAAACTTTCATAAACTATACAATAAGATTATACTTTCATATCTTACAAAGTTCACCTTCGTGGGAACTCTTAAGAAATAAGATACTTTTAATAATGTTTGTAAGTTATAGGAGATAGCGGAAATGTTATTGGCACGAATAGGCCTGCTGAAACTCTTAACGCCTCTATAAAGAAAAATATGCCATCCATCAGGCCATCCCCAGCACCTTGATGAATGGTCATTGGTCAACCGTGCGTTTTTCGCGTAACTTTCTGCCGTGTACTGCAAAACTTTGGAACGAACTGTCACCAGCAGTATTTTTGGACCTATACAATGTGCAAACCTTCAAGAAGAGAGCGTATTCCTTCAAAAAGTCGGCAACGCACATGCAGCACTTATACTGTTGCAAGTGTCCATGGGCGACGGTAGTTGCTTTCCATCGGGTGACCCGTTTGCTCTTTTGCCCCCTTATTTTATAAAAAATAATAATAAAGAGGTCAATTCAGTTGGACTAAGCGCAGGCCAATCTGATTATACTCGTGACTAGCGCACACATGCGGAAATTAACAAAACAAGTCAACAATCAACTTTGTTCTCATCTTGACTGATCGGTTTAAGAGTTAATAAAATAAGACATTCAAGCAGCTAAATTGATTCTCTATAAACCTTACGGCTGCAATTTTTGAAAATCCTCCTTAGCGGTTGCTTACATGTTTTGATATTTTTTGACAAACATTTTATTTAACATATTAATTATGTATCGTTTGTTCTAGTTTCCAAAAACGTTAACGAAGTACACATTTTTTTAAACTAGTAGTTTATGATAGTCGGTTGAGTAGTTGTACAAGCTATACAAAACCTTATGTAAAGCAAATATTGTATTCATTCACAATCTAATAAACAATAATTTTGTTTTACATGCAAAATTGAAACGATAAAATTATAGAAATCTCATACCTTAAGCCGCATCGTTAACAAACTTTTTTGGTGTATTCGTACCAATTTACTGGCAACTTTTAACTGGCCAGATGCGGCCCGTATTCACGAGATTTGCTTTTAAATTAATATAAAATGGAATTTCTGGGCACAAAATGGCAACACTGGCCTAGATCCGATACATATGAGTTTATGATTTTGGACTACTTCGCCGGACTGTGCCGCATTTGTAGTTACCACTTTTGTAAGTGCATTTAGAATGAAAACTGTTTTTATTGACTTTATTTTTCTAAATGACACGTTATTTTTAATTAATTTTACTTTAAGGGCATCTATCACTCAAAATGTTTTTGTATGGGCCACCGCGCGACTGTCGCGCGGTGGCCCATACAAAAACACGCGAATTCTCTAGATATCTTGTCACTGGCATCAGTAAATAAATGCTACAATTTCCATTTTTGCGAATACGGATAGATAATCATTTTATCTAATTAAAGCTATAAAAAATAGGTCGCTTAGTTCAGTATTCTTAGCACAGCATTGAAAAAAGATTTTAAAAAGAGGTAACTTTGGCTTTGTTTTCTATCGAGTGAAGTTCTTCTGTTTGTGTCAATTAATGCGAAGCCGAATACGTTATATCCTCAAGTAAAGGTCGTAATTTTTTCAAAATTTTTAGATGATAATGTAAGGAATGAAACAGGATCAAAAAACTCGTCCACGCGCTATTTCACTGTTACCTACCCTTAAACTTGTAAGCTGCTTGGGCGCTTCTTTTTTGACGGACAAAAAATTATAACCCATTTGAAAAGTTCAGTACGCGTATCCTGACCGAAAATCCGTAAGAAGTAAGTAGAGTCCGCCCGCGCCGACGCTGTAAAAACTAAAAAGCGGCCAAGTGCGAGTTGGACTCGCCCATGAAGGGTTCCGCAGCAGCAATAAGGTTAATTTTTATGAAATTAAATGGTTTTTGATTTATTTTTATATTTCAGTCGATTTAATGAAATTTAGATTAAGGTTTACCATTTATGACGTATAAAAAAAAACAACTGGCTAGATCTCGTCCAAACCAATTTTCGTTGGTAGTTTTTATAGTAATCTACATCATATATTTTTTTAGAATTATCATGCCCCTACTTTAGAAATTAGAGGGGGGGGGGACACATTTTACCACTTTGGAAGAGTCTCTCTCGCAAACTATTCAGGTTAGAAAAAAATGATTTGAGAAACCTCAATATGTTTTTTGGAGACTTATCCATAGATACCCCACACGCATAGGTTAGATGAAAAAAAAAATTTTTTTTTTCAGTTGTACCTATGAGGACCCCTAAAATTTTTAATATTTTTTCCAATTTTGCATCAAAATCTTAATGCGGTTCACAGACTACATCTACTTACCAAGTTTCAATAGTATAGCTCCAATAGTTTCGGAGAAAAGTGGCTGTGACATACGGACGGTCAGACAGACAGACAGACAGACAGACAGACAGACAGACAGACATGACGAATCTATAAGGGTTCCGTTTTTTGCCATTTTGGCTACGGAACCCTAAAAATGCGTAATCGCCGTCAGTTCACATTACACCGTGACGTACACGGTGTAATGTGAACTGACCCTAAGTAAAATTTAAGCTTGCTTGTAAGTACAGTTCCGTCTCTATCCTATCCAGTGTTTCTTGTCTACAATTAATCACTCGCACGTCCAGCCCGGACTAGGAAACCGGAATATGATTCCCTATTTCAACTTTTTTTTTTTATTAAATAAGGGGGCAAACGAGCAAACGGGTCACCTGATGGTAAGCAACTACCGTCGCCCATGGACTCAACTCGTGAGATGTAATATTATAAAGTAGTTTTAATCTATGTGCACCTTTGGAAGTATCTCATAAAGTAGGTTTTTAGGGTTCCGTAGCCATAAAATGGCAAAAAAGGAACCCTTATAGATTCGTCATGTCTGTCTGTCTGTCTGTCTGTCCGTCCGTCCGTATGTCACAGCCACTTTTCTCCGAAACTATTAGAGCTATACTATTGAAAATTGGCAACTGCTCATTTTTCCGGGATGAAAAGTATCCTGTCACTGATCTCTATACAAGTACGCTGGATAGCTGATACCCTTTGAAATGACAGCTATTTCTTGTGCCTATTTGAAGCGGAATCAGCGCCCCCATTATTCGGGTAGAGAACTAAATCTGACGTAAAAATGACTATTGAAAGCCGCCATATTGGCGCTGATAGCAGTAGTGAGAGTACTTGGAACTAATACTAGTGATGACAACTATTGTTATTGGTTGTGGTTACGTCAAATTTAGTTCTCTACCCGAATAATAGGGGCGCTGATTCCGCTTCAAATAGGCACAAAAAGCAGGTGTGTATCAGCTATCCAGCGTACTTGTATAATAGAGATTGACAGTGATCCTATGTCCTTTCCCGGGACCTAAAGTGTATTCATACCAAAATGCAATACCACGTTACGTTTCTCATTGTTATGTTATTATTGTGTCCGGGTTTATTCGTTTTGTATTGTTATGTTTTAATTTTTGTATAATTCTAATTGTTGATGTTGTAGTGTAATGTCCTATTTTGTCAAATAAACTTTTATTTATTTATTTGTTCAATGTCAGTTCAGCGGCTTGTGTGGTCAGAGGTCACAGATAGACGGACAGACACACTTTTGCATTTTTATATATAGTCATAGAATACAATATTAGTAACAAGTATAGCCAGAGTATTTACGTTAGAACCTCTTCTTTCTACAGCTGTAGCTAATGTAAAACGAAAAGCAACGGCTATGTGGTTTCAATTTCATGTAAAAAACTGCTGACTTATCGGCATGAAATAACGTATGTCGTGACATTAAAAACAAGGTCTCTGTCGGTACTTAGCGTCCATACAATTTTTACACACCCCTTAAATTTATTGAAGTCGCAAATATAATAAAAGTCTATTCCATTTTTATTCGATTACGACGAGAAATTGTGAGACATTTTCCTTACTTCCAACATTGGTTGATTTTCTTTTCTTTCTTTCTTTTTTTGCCTTTCTGTGTGTATTGATTATTATTTGAGCTCGATAATTTTAAGTTTTAACGCATGCGACTATGAACCTAAGTACATAGATATAAATGTTAATAAAGAGACTAACCACCTAATATAACTTATCTTTAATTTGAATGAAAAAATGAAGAGTTTAACAGATAATATAATTATTATGGACCTTATGCCAAAATATTCATTTGATTACTGTTAATTAGTATTCGACTCTAAGTGCGGCAGAAAGTATCGTAAATACATAGCGATATTTTAACAGAAAACTAGTTCTGTAGGCTATACAGTATGTATTTAACGCCTCCGTGGTCTAGTGGTACAGAGCGCGGCTCTTGACTCGGAGGTCGTGGGTTCGATTCCCGCGTTGGAAACATGTTATTTCCAAGTTTGGTTAGGACAATGCAGGCTGATCACCTGATTGTCTGACAAGTAAGATGATCCATGCGTCGGATGGGCATGTAAAAAGTCGGTCCTGCGCCTGATCTCTCGCCGGTCGTGTCGGTCTGCCGTCCCACTGGGTTATGAGAGTAAAGGAATAGAGAGTGCTCTTGTGTACTGCGCACACACATTGGGCACTATAAATATACTCCTGCGTAGCTGGCCTGGTTTCAATGAAACCGGCCACCGTCACCGAAACCGGTGTGGGAGCTATTATTATTATTATGTATTATAAAGTCAGAAAATATTGATTATACAATATACATTCCTCATACATAACACATGAGTGTTAATCTAGAGCTCGCATTTCACAATCATGTGAAGCCTTCCTAAAACCTGTATCATATTATGAAGATACCTTACAGCTTACACTATCCATAAATACAAGCACTTAAGCGGTATAGGTTTATATAGATATTTGTATATCGACTATCGAATATCTTTAGGTTGATAGCTCTGTAAATTGTATAGTAAGTAATAGGTATCCATTCATACTTATAATATTATAGTAAATGCTGATTATCTGTCATTCTGTGTGTCAGTATGTTACCTTCACAAACTTTAATAGCTTTACTGATCTCTATAAAAAGTACTTTGTTCCGCAGAAAATCGGTGTAAAAAACTGTACGTCTTTTGGGCTTAAATACTTTTTTTACCTTTTCCGGAGACTCCAAATATCTGCTTACAAAAGTTAATTAAAATCGGTTCGGTCGCCTCCGTGACGAGGTAATAGAAAGAAAAACTTTCTATAACCCTTACTAATATTATAAAGGCGAAATGCAGTCTGTCTATCTGTTTGTCTCTTTATTACTTCTTCTCGCTTCAACCGCTGGATTGATATGGATAAAATTTTCCATGGAGATACTTTCAGATCCCGGAAAGGACATAATATTATGATAGTTTTTATGACGGAAAAATGTACGGTTTTTTTTGTAAACCTATGGAATACTATGAACTATATAAGTGATAAGTATTCAGTAGTTGGTTTAATTTAAAAGTCTAGGAATCTAGAATGAACAGGACTTGTAACTTTTAGGTTAAGTCCGTAATTTTCTGTTTGGTTTAAAGAGACAAAGTTGCGAGTACTCCAACTTTTTAAAAAGGATTTGTTGGACAGAACCAAGTAATGGAAAACCGCATTTATCTCAGTTTAGAGTTCATGTAAAAGATTTTCATTAAGTTCATTTTTATTTACCCACATCTATTCGCTTAGAAAATTTAACAGTTTTGTCTTATACAATTTTTGTGCTGTTGTTTTAATTCAAGTCGTCGATATTATCAACATGACATGTTGGGTTATTTTTTCATCTTCAATTCCTTGTATTTGGGTGCTATTATTACATGAAAACACTATAGATAACATCACTTCATCGGAATGAACAAAAGTTAAATTATACGTCACATAATTAATCTGGAGTCCCATTCTCCGCCTGTCCTGTTCTCGACGTAATCTCGGATCTTGAGAAATCTCATTTTAATACCAAAGGAAAAACAATGGGACTAGAGCCGGACCTTGTGTGTGAAAGGTGGTTATCTGAAAGGATTGTATTTTTAATTAGGACGGTACTTGTGATAAGAAAGGATTAGGTTTTGTGAAAGTGAACGAGCAAAGGGATGGAGGGCGATTAGTGTTGGAAACTTGTCGGTTGCACTTTTGGTCTAATAACAGAGAATAATTTAAATATCCTCGATGTCTAAAGATTTGAAATTGAAAGTAAAGGCCGTCACAGACTTAGCTATAATATATATTAATATGTTTATATCTAGGCATATTACTATATATTTTCTATACAATTTTCGCGTGACCACACACTCAGCTGTAATATATATTTCTGGTCTCAGTGTGTTTATTACGGTATATAAATATATATTATAGCTAAATCTGTGACTGCCTTTACTGCCGCAGTCAGAGTGGAACATTAATTACTTAAATGTAATTAATTCAAAATATTGACAAAAGCATACATTATCTGTCAAACTCTTAATTAAATTGAAGGGTAATCGTAATTAAATGTCTCTGAGTACGGCGGTCAGAATAAAAACATTTTAAAATGTTAACTATTTACTGACATTGTAAACTTTTTTGCGATGGATAAAATTATTTAAATTCAGAACTCGTGATCAAATCGAAAATTTTTAAGAGCGTTCACTAGGGCCGTTTTCCCATATAAATGTTGTCCCCTGTTTTCTCCCTGGATAATGCCGATAGAGTTATAATTTTTTTCCTGAATATCTATGGCTACTATTAACATGTCCCAATGTTTTTTTTCATTTCATAATTTAATTATTAAAAAAGATATGAATGTTCAAAAACCCAAAAAAATGGCCAGATTTTCCGCTGTGTTCAAGCATCCAGAAAACCAATTTGGCTGGTTTATATATAAAAAATAAAACACAGCTCAAGCCTTACTTTAATCTATAATGAAAAAAATACTAAAATCGGTTAAGTTTTGTTAAATATATCAGGGGACAACGAATTGTTGATTTTCTGTTCAGATTTTCACTTCAAGCTGTAGTTGTCTCTATCGCGCTCTGCGGAGGGAGGCTTGAGGTTAGGGAGACAGGAATAGATTTCACAAAGACTTGTTTCTTATTTCTCGAGCCCTTGGTGTATCCTCTTAAGATGGAGGGAGAGGATACCGCCGGCGTATGAGCCGGCTCCTAGAAGATCAATTGTATTGTGCAAAATCACGCTTCAATTTTATTAAATAGTTTATTGGACTATTTGATTGACAATTATGTACCGTCTATCAATAATATTACGCAATACGTGATATTGCGCAATAAAAATGCTTGTCTAGGGGCCCGCTGAAAGGAAATAATATACCCCTCTCTTTCTACGGCGTCGTGTTCAAATTCATTTTTTGTCAGAACATGGTAGAAACTACCGTATTGCAACATTCTTTCCTAAGTCCTTATTTATTATTCTTGTCTTACTTCCTTCTTATTTCTTAGAAGTAACCTAAAACTATGACATCCCAGGATTATTGTTAAGACTCACTTAAACTGTAATGCACGAATAAGTAAGCAGTTTGGAAACTCAACGGTATCAAGTTACATTTCGTTTTAAGACCGTGGAATCTCAACTCCCTTGGGACTAGATAGTGGAATAGTTATGAAGTTGTACGAAGTTTTAGGAACAAAACGCTGTAATTTTTACAAGTGTGCGGTGCGGCATAATTTTGTTTGGAAGTGCTAAAATTTTTATGGTACTGTACTTTTGGCAAGACTTTTGAATTCACTAACCAGTAATTGCATGATGAAACTATTTTACCTACACGAGTTCGTAATTATTAATTAAATTATTAATAATATACATTTTTCCGGGATAAGAAGTATCTTATATACTTTCCCGGGTCTCAAAGTATCTCCATACCAAATTTCATCAAAATTGGCTCAGTGGTTTGGGCGTGAAGAGTTAACACACCGACAGACACACTTTCGCATTTATAATATTAGTATGGATGTATCGACATTAAATACTAAAGAAAGTTATACTTACTATAACATTTATACGGGCATTTTCATCTGGACTCACTCAACTTATGTACTTTTATACTGTGCCACAAACGAAAACTGCATGAATGATTTCTATATATTATTATCGAGTATGACTATAATAATTATGTTCTATTAGTAAGTTGGAGTAACATAATTCATCCTACAAGTATAGAACACCTTTTTTTTATTGAGGAGGGGAAATGCATTACGCATCCCCCGCCTCCTTGGGGGGAGGGGCAGGGGTATTTTGGACTCCCTCCGCAGAGGTTTACCGACTAAAACCCCCCCATGCCCTCGTCAACGCTATACGCGAAGGAGCGGGATCGTAAAACATTCAACCGCGTCCTCCGCAGCGCTTGCCACTTCCGGCATCTCTTCGGCTGCAGTAGCCTTTGCCGCCGCCTGTCTGCACCGAGAGGCTCCTCGGGCATCGAGGGAGCCTTTCTCCTCGGGAAGTATAGAACACCTAATATTATGTCCAACAGAAAAACACTCTAACCTATAAAACACGGTGTCACTCACGAGTCACGACTCACGTGTCACTACGACCTAAATTATTTTGACATATTTATTTTCCTCTATGTTCGTCACACTCACATCGCATTACAATATCATAATGTACAAAAAATTGGCAATGAATATATTCTGAACACTGACAGGTGTAACTCAGGGAGTGACGCGAGACTTCGAATAAAGTTCCTATGATATCGAGGTAAGTTTCAACAAGTTTATGTTACCCTGGTAGATATTAGGAGTAATCCATACTAAACTAATAATAAGTTTCCTCTTCACGATTAAACTGCTGAACGGATTTTGGTAAAAGTCATGGAGATGCTTTGAGTAATGGAAAGGGATATTATGATATTTTTGACATTTTCATTGATATTTTTCCCGGAGAAATTGGTATCAATTTCTGCGCAATAAACGAATCTGCCCACTCGTTAGGACATGGTAGATAACAATGATTGCGAATCAATATAATATAACTATTGTCGTCGATTATGTGCATTCATCTATTGCAATCGCTTATATTGGTGCCCATGATGGGCTGACGTGGAGAGGTCGTTAAGTAAAAGGTGTCGTTTCGTATGGTTTCCCACACACCCGGATTTTTGAGAAAAAAATTTAAATACCATCGAATTCAAAACCTTCTTTAAAATTGGTTAAAGATATATGTATTGAGTTATTCCATTTCTACTCTTCTTTTTTCCTGACAATATAATTTGCTATATTCATTACACTCAAAAATTAATTCATGAATATTCTCCAAGTATTCTCACTACAAGAACAAAACATAAAAATTAGCTAGGCGGCATAAAATTTGTAATTTCATTAGTTCATTAGCATTAATTAACATATACGTGCCTATTCAATATTCTTCGAGATGTAAAATGAATTATTCATAATTTATGATACGAAGACGGCGCTTGAAGATATACAAATATAGGAGGTAGTTTGAAATTAAAAGTAGGAAAGGAAATAAACAAAACTAGAATCGTCGCGGACCGTACTTTTTTCCGGGATTCAAAGTATCCAATGTCCTTTCTTAAGACTCTCATCTCCATACCCAATAAAATCGGTTCAGCGGTTTGAGCGTGAAGAAGTAACAGACAGACAGACATACTCTCACATTTACAATATTAGGAAGTATTCTCCTGTCTCGGTGTTTGTCGCTAAATTCCTCAAAAACTGCTAGAAATGTGTTGAAGTCTTGTGTGCTTATCGAATACAGGTGAGAATCGACCAAAATCTTTTTTTCACGCTCCTATATTATGTAAAGGCTGAATCACCAATATATTTTTAACATATTAAACAATTCTAAATATTCCCTATAAACCTTTGGCAATGGTAAAACAACGTTTGTAGAGTCCTTTAAGAATCACATACCACTATGGATAGTCTACCGGTAAAATATACTACCTGTTACTAAGACCGCATATTATACCGTAGAGATAGGCAAAACCCGGGTTACATAAGTAGCGCTAAGTTGCGACCGCAGCGGTTAGTTCGCTGAGCCACGGCTTGTTTTTGCATTAGAATAATTAAGCTGTCTGCTCAAACTGAAATGTGTGGTTTGTTCTAACAATTAGTATTGATTACAGTTATCGTCCTAAAACGTAGAGAAATATGTTAAATTAAAAATGTGACGGAAACATCATGCCTGCTGGAAAATTAATAATTTTAATTATTCGATTCTTCTTATGTTGTGAGTGTCCATTGGCGATGGTAGTTGCTTTCCATCAGGTGATCCGTTTGCTCGTATGACCCCTTATTTTATAAATAAAAAAGCAACTTCTTGCACGTTATTAGTTCTCTATTTCCATGTAAAGTCGAAGAACATTATCCATACTTATATAATTAATGCGAAAGTGTGTCTGTCACGCTTAAACCACTAAGCCGATTTTGCTTATTAATTGTATGGAGATACTTTAAGTACCGATAAAGGATATAGGGTACTTTTTATCCCGAAAAATGTACCGTGCGATAAACCAGTTTTGGCGTAACGGGGTGGGCGATACGTAGTCCTTCATATTTTTGTATTAACTTGCTTGATTCTGTTTACCTGGTACTTACAGAATTTAATGAAAATTTAAATACAATTTGATATTTTGTGAACATTTGGTACTTACAGAATTTAATGAAAAGAATACAATTTGATATTTTGTGAACATTTTAAGCAAGTTCCGCTAAAGACTCATGTAATTCGGCAACAAAATGCCTCTGATTTGTCTGAACTAATTTGCGAACGTTGTTAATTGTAAGGTCAGGGCGAAATTAGTTACCCAATTGTTTCTTGTCAAGTGAAAATTCTAGCGTTGACGTGTTTATTTTGTCTATTTATTGTGTTCAACTGGCAAAAATATTATGCTTGAGAGGTGATTTTCAAATAAGAACTTGGGCCATTTTCGGCTTGAAATTTCTTTGGATTATTATTATACTTTTGTATTTATATTGGAATCAAAATAGATCGAATAAGAAGCAAAGTTGCATTAATATTGTGTTGAATTTATACAAACAAGGTACTGAATCACCAACAAAAAAAATATCCAATTTATGACAGTGACAGAAAATAAAATACAAGAGTTAGAGCCTGTTTCACCACTTACTGATAAAGTGCCGAATAGGCTATCCACAACTTATCTGGCAGATATTTTATTCTCTATCCGTCAGTTAAGTTTTGGATAGCCTATCCGGCACTTATTTGTAAGTAGTGAAACAGGCCCTTAATCTTCTATGTATCTATCGTTGTCACTTCTTATCTAATATTAAAAAATATCAGTATCCTAAAGTGTTTGAACATCCATTCTTTTAGTTTATAATTGGTTAAAAATATTATATTTAGGGCCTATATCACCACTTTCTGATAAAGTGCCGAATAGACTATTCACAGCTTTTCTGACAGATTCTCCATACTTTATTTGTCAACTTAAGTGGTGAATAGCCTATTTGGTACTTATCAAGAAGTGGTAAAACAGGTCCTTAAACTGCTACGTAATGCTACACTGCACGTAGCATCTGTGCTACGAACACGTAGAGGCGCTACGCGTTCGTAGAGGCGCTACGAAAATAAAATTAGATTATGAGGAGAAATAGTTGCTGTATTTCAGTGTTTTGTATTTTTTTTTTCATATATCCTTTTGTAAAAATCACCTATTTAATATACTTAGGCCGACTTGCGCCAATCTGGGTTAAAGTTAACTCTGAGTTAAACATCATGTCATCTCTATCACTGATTTGGTGAGTGACAGATATGACATGATGTTTAACTCAGAGTTAACTTTAACCCAGATTGGCGCAAGTGGGCCTTAGTATATCAGATCCATGGGATTGTTACCCACAGGCTGAAAAACACTGGTGTTATAGAAACCTTTCTTTTACATAATAGGGTGTGCATAAAAGGTTTCTAATAGATTCAAATTGTGTTAAATATTATCGAAATAGTTCTGCGGTTGAGCAGGTTACAGACAGTCAAAACTCAGACGCCTGTCTGATTATCTATGTTTATAATATTATCTAACATTATGGACATTCTCAACAATTCTTCCAAGTTTGTAGAAAAAAGAAGTGTTTACTATTTATACCTTACAAAAAGACAAATAAAAAGAATGACAGACAAACATAACTTCACACTTACAATATTAGTATGTATAGTCGCAACTTATAAGTTCGTTAAGTCTTGTACGGCACAATCCATAACGGTCCATTCCCCGAACAAACTGCAGAATCACGTGAGGAGTAATTTTCCACCGCTACTGCTAGAAATTGTACGACGGAAACACACGGAGGAGTAACTGAGAAAATTTATTGGGAGGGATGAAATTTTACGCGCTTTTCCTGTCATAATAGTCATCGAAACACGCTCGTGGCCACGCGCGCTTATTCGCTTGACAGCTTCTATGAATATTGTGTTTGTATTCTATGAATAATGTATGTGTTCCGAAATTGATTTCAATATACTAACCAGTGCTAATGACGTCTTTAATCCGGTACGCATTTTTGTACTAGTGTGACACTGGTGTAACATGTAATAATATAATGGCATCCACTCCAACCCGCAACTCCATTGCGCCTTAATTCATTTATCGTGCGGGAACCGTACATTTATCCGGGATTAAAAGTATTTTTTGTCCTTTCCCGGGACTCAAAGTATCTCCATGCCAAATTTCAGTAAAATCGGTTCAGTGGTTTAGGCGTGAAGAGGTAACAGGTGGACAGACACTCAGTTTCGCATATATAATATTAGTATGGAATAAAATAATCTCAATTTTCCGGATTTCCGTCCGTATGTTTACAATCGTCCAAAAATCGCCGGCGTAATTCTTCGAGATTCAATTTAAAATCACTCTACATCGCGGCCGGACCGAATAATTGCCCTTCCCCGCCGCAGTCAAACTACACACGACCTGCCGAACCGATATTCCCAAATACCAATTATTTCTTCGCCTATGTGCCCATTTTCCTACCTTTTGAAAGGCACTGCTGAGGTACTGATTGGACTCTAAAGTTATGTTATGTTAGAACTAATATTATAATGTATAATACTTGGAGCACTACTACACTGTGTTAATAAATGAAAAAAAATTAAAAAATCATTAAAATAATCGAAATTTTTAAATGTTTCCATAAGTTTCGGTTTCGGTTTCGGCCGAAACTAGAAGTAAGGCCGAAAGTTCGGTTTTGGTTTCGGTTTCGGCTGAAAAATCAGTTTCGGTCGGACACTAGACTTAGAAGTAAGGCTAGTAAAAATATTGCAACGTACCATCGTGGAAATTGATTCCTAGGCAGTTGACAGACCAACGTCATATTTTGTTCGGATCATGTGAATTCAATGTTAATTGTTATATTCTGTCGGCTGGGTTCGACGTAACACGACCAAACTACGTAGGTCTATTATCTGCCTTGGAATCAATTTCTGTGATAGTACATAGCATTGAGTGTAATTACTGTAATTTTTGAACTAGCGCTTATTTTGGACACGACAGTCTTGCCGGTTTTGTCTGATGAAGTCTGAATTTGTCTGATATCCGAACAGAGTAATAGATATATATCTGTTGTTTTTATATAGTTTCAGCCTCTAATGGGCCCTTGCGTAGATCTGGGTTAAAGTTTACTCTGAGTTAAACACCATGTCATCTCTATCACTCACTTGGTGAGCGACAGATATGACATGGTGTTTAACTCAGAGTTAACTTTAACTCAGATCTACGCAAGTGAGCCTAAGAGGTTTTGTTTCATAAAGACTGAGAATCTTCATATTATATACTGTGCCAATAATCTATGGACGGCATTTCTCAAAGAGTACTTATCACTGACTTTTCGATCCATTAAACTTTTGAAGGGTCATTTTGTTGATTCAGTGACCAATAATACACTACGACACTTATTTTATGAGTATGATTATACCTAATATTAAAAATAGCACTAGAACATGTTCTAAGTTTTAAAGCATAAAATTTCAAGAAAGTTCTCATAAAGTATCTAAAAAAGGCAGACTTATAACTTGTAATAACAAGGTAGCCATAGCTAGAATAATGGCGTGGATCGCGCAAATGGCTTTTAAATATGGTTTGATGAAGCGCAGCTGTGACGCCGTAGGATTAAATCTTCTCTCGCCAGAAAAATTTAATATTCCACCCTCTTGATTAATATTAGGTTTCAATTTGATTAAAACGAATCATCGCTGATAAGTATGATTTGGGAGGATAACGGGAATTTTTAATTACATTATCTGTGATATTGTAAAATTTGATAATAATCCATACTAATATTATAAATGCGAAAGTTAGTCTGTTACCTCTTCACACCGAAACTGCTGTACCGATTTTGCTGAAATTTGGTATAATATTGGAATAATAGATAAACGAATTATTGTGTAACTGACGTTGCGGGCATCATCTAGTATAATAATATCTAATAAGTAATATATAAAATTCTCGTGTCAGGGTGTACGTGGTTGAACTCCTCTGAAACGGCTCGGCTGATTTTCGTGAATCTTAGCGAGCATTTCAGCTAGGGTTGAGAATCGGACAACATCTACATTGTATATTGATAGGTGCATATTTTGTGGAATGAATAATAGTAAATTATTACAACTCGAGACTGACGGCGACCATTGCTTGTGCGACGGGATAGCGATGGACGTTGCCATGGTGACCTATACTTATTTAGTCACTTCAATAAAATTATATGGGCAAAATACTTTATATGGTAAAACGACATTTACCGGGACTAATATTATATAGTAATACTATATTAAACTAGCTGTCCCGGCAAACGTTGTTTTGCCATTTAAAGTATTTCTACTTCATCAGTTGATACAAAATCTTACCCCCTCTTTTGTCCCCTAAGAGGGGTGGGGGGGGGGGGTTATCAACAGATGTAAAATTGGAAAACACAGTTAATAATATGAATTAAGTCCATGAAAAAAGTTTGATACAAAATCTGACCCCTCTTTCGTCCCCTTAGAAGGGTGGGGGGAAAATATTTTATACACCAGATGTTAAGTTGGAAGAAGACAATATATCTGCGAAAACCGCATTCAAATCGGATCAGTAGTTTTTGTGTGATAGTGGAACAAACATACAGACAGACAGACAGACAGACAGACAAAAAACTAACAACATTTTTGGCTTCTATAGCGATGTAGTGACACCCCCCGCTTATCATTTTTGAAATATCTTTAATGTACAGAATTTTCATTTCTACAGTTTTATTGTATGTATAGATGTCGCGTTGTCCCCTGGAAACCAACGTAGCGCATTTTGCCATGATGATGTTGATATAACCAAGTAAATGTTCTTATTTATTAACGAAACTTTGTTACATACTTTTTCCCAACTCGTTATCAAATCGCCTCCAGGCACCGAGCTTATTATAATTCTTTTATACGAATAAAAATACAGAAAGCCTTTATGAGACATTATAAATTAATTAAAAGAGAATCGTTATTTTAATTACAGAATAAGAGCAAGAACACAGAAATGAAACTACAGCTCTACAAGGCTGGCGTGGTCGAAATCATCAATGTCGCCATATTGTAAAGTGTCACTAGAGAGACACTTGTGTCAGAGTAGACGAAACTAAGGAGTACTTCGACTTCAAACAAACAGGCGAATATACTTTCAACATGTTTCACAATGCTGGGTAACGAATTAGTACTGCGCGCGCCGGCCGATATGACATACTAATACGTCAAACGTAATGTCATCCAATTATAATATTCCAACTTAGATTATGTAAAATATCTTTGTATTCCAATAATTCTCTAATAATAATTTGACAAACCTATCGGTGAGTTTTTGCCGGGAATGTGAAAGAGTGATGTTGTGATTTTGTATTATTTTCCTAAAATTGTGTTAAGTTGGGTTTTTAATGTGTAATATTGGTAGAATATTAACCATTAGATATTCGTTATCGTGCACAAGTGTAGGAAAGTGATGCATTATCCAGAAACGTGCGATTTTGTATTCCCTCCAAAACTCCATTGAAAGTTTCAGTAAGGCGTCTACCACTTTACTGAAACGACCGACTTGACTCCTTGACTGTATTGACTTGTACTTAGACTTTGACTAGACTTATGACCTGACGATATTACATGAAAACGATGCTGAAAATTATTATAGGAGGAATACGGTTTTCCCGCCATATTCCTTACCTTTTTACCTTGTCTGTGGCACAACATACACATACTTTGTGTCAAGTTGCCAAAAACGAAGAAAAAGAAAGTAAGAAGAAACCTATCGGTGTCATATCAAAATATGTAATAATCCTTGCAGTACTGTATTCTGTTTGGGTGAAGTTCATATGGCATGTATTCGGGTAGCATGTCTAAACGAATATATGTATGTGTATTTATGTGTGTAATTTGTTTGCACTCAAAAATGTGCAATATATTGCGTGTATGGATGCGTGCAATTTCACTTGTTTTGATTTAAAATTTGCGAGTAATCAAATCGCGTTGTTAACCCTACATGTGCCCCGAAATCAAAATTAAGATGGAGTCTTTGAAATAGAGGCTTGTTGTGAATGTTTTATTGGAGGCACAAGGAGGCTTTGTTATGCCAATAAGGTATCTGTAAACCTTCGCGCCAACGCAAAAGTTGAAGCAAATACCAACCTAATTTTAGAAATACAAGGTTCATTTTTGAGTGCACGAATATCTTGTATTATCATCTTCTCGGCTTCGAAATTTGAGACGAGCGGTATATTAATGTACTTAAGGCTTATAAGGTGAACTTTCATAGTATATTAAAGCATATAAACGTATAATATAATATGTATTCTGTATGTTAAGTACCTACCGAGGTGTTGTCCTTACATAATATTAGGACTTAGGAGTTATGCAAAGCGCGGTATTTATTAAGTAGCTGTTGTGTGCAATGTGCATATTCCGTTTTTGGCATTTTTTTTTTGTAAAAGCTGGCTCGGCAAACGTGCACAAAGGTTTGAAAAATTTTAAGAAGTTATACAGAAGTTTTTTTTTTTATTAAATAAGGGGGCAAACGAGCAAACGGGTCACCTGATGGTAAGCAACACAGTCGCCCATGGACACTCGCAACATCCGAAGAGCTGCAGGTGCGTTGCCGGCCTTTTAAGAGGGAATACGCTCTTTTCTTGAAGGTTTGTAGGTCATATAGGTCCGGAAATACTGCTGGTGACAGTTCGTTAAAGAGTTTTACAGTGCGCGGCAGAAAGTTACGCGAAAATCGCAAGGTGATGAGGATGGTATGTTTTTCGCGTGGGACGATGGCGAAAAGTTGCAGGTGGTATGATTCCGAACAAATCCTCAGAGCACTCCCCGTAATACAACCGATAGAGGATGCAGAGTGATGCTATATGTCGGCGTAATTCCAAGGGGTCCAAGCTGTTCGAAACACTATGGCAGTCAACAATTCGAGCGGCCCTTCGTTGGATACGATCCAGAGGGAGCAGTTGGTATTTTGGCGCCCCTGCCTATATTCCATGTGAGGCCGAACCTGCGCCTTGTAGAGTATACACTTTTTTAAAACAATGCTAAAAGAGGCGTTTATATGTATAGGGAATTTAAAAATCTAAAAGGTACATTTGTACCTCCTCTGATGTAGTGTGGTAGACAATGCAATCTGATAGCCTGAATGTTCGACAAGTAAGATCATCCATGCGTCGAATAGGCATGTAAAAAGTCGGTCCTGCGCATGATCTTTTGCTTATCATGCCGGTTCTCCGTCCTACTGCATAACGCGAGTGAAGAAAGAGCGAATGTTTATTTATACTGCACTTGGGCATTTCATTTGAACAATAATTCCGATAGTTATTTAATTAACTGGTTACAATAATTTCGGCTACCACCACAGAAACCGGAAAACATTATTATTTTAACACGTTCACCCACTTAAACCTGTAAAGATTAACTATTAGTTATGCAACTTGGGACTATCCTGTGTATTAAACTGATCGGATCTAGCCGCTAATATACCGAGCACAAACTTCTCATAAACAATTTATCGTAGAAACGTTCCAGAAATTGCGTTAACGGCAAGCATAATCGTTGGCTTGTCTGCTTTGACATAGAGCTTAGAAACGTGGAAGTGGTAAGAAAAATAAATAATCCAGGAATGTTATCTGACAGCTTAAGGTTTTACTTTGTTAGATTGTTGTTTTACGTTGATAGGATTTACTTTTTGCTTGTTTGTAATTGTCTTTACAATCCCAAGGTAAACTATGAGCGAAAATTAAAAGGCATGAAAAATCGGACTGTAATTATTGTCAAACTAAGCATGCTCAAGTTTATTCATAATTATTTTTATTGTAGTTAATACCAACAGTCTCAAATAATCCCACGCTGATACACTTAAAAGCATGTAGAAGACTTGATTTGATCTCCAGAAAACCAAATCATCAACTTTTATATTTTGTTAATTTTTATGGCAATAATATTAGAAATGCCCCATCTAAAATGTCAACTCTCTGGCAATATTTTCTCCTTGTATGGCAAAGAGGTTGTGCATAATTCCGTAACACAACCAGCCAGGGTTTGTATAAGTTAACGACTATATTGTATAAGCACCTGGTCGTATAAGATGAAATATTCAAATAATTTACATAGTCTTATACTCATGTTATACTCACGTGATATTAGTTTTCAGTAGGATCTTCACATTTCCCTTTCGAATCAGATTCAAGAAAATACTGCGTGGTCAACTCTGTTTTGACACGAAGTGTAGGCCAATGATTGCGAATTTCTGAAGCGAAGCTGATATTATGTGAATGCCGCAGGTTTTTAATAAAGACAAAAATCATTCGTTAAAACTTTCAATATTTATGGTCCTTCTCAGTTTTTTAAGCCAATTTAGGGAAATTTATTACATTAATTATTTCGTATATTTTTACGTTATTCGAAGTTTTTACCTTACTTCCAGTACTTTGCTCGTACTGCAATTAATAAATTTTCTTTTCTGTCCCTAAAATTGGCTTATCACAACATAGCAAAGTTTATTTTCAACTGAATCCACCGAATGGAACTTTCTAAAAATTAGAAAGGATTATTGGCAGCCAGCCATCAAAACTACCTACAATTTCAGAGGCCGCACTGGGGTAGCGCAGACGAGCAATTTTAGTCGTTAATGTTATTTAAAAAAATATAAAAACGGCGACAGAATCTACTTTAAAGTGTACGTAGTAAAGCTATGCAATATCAGACACATAACATAATATAAAATTACACATAGATGACCTTTTTATAATAGCACAATTAGTCTACGTGACTATTGTAATACCATAGTAGGTGCGATGTATCGCTGTATCTATAATTTACACGAGATACCTAATATTATTTTGTTTACGAAACGTCTTGGTTTTTCATTAAGAACATCTAAAAAATGTTAATAAATATTATGTCTATGGCATTTTGAGCAGAGAAAACTTTTATGTATGCCATATCTCAATGAGAACACGCATATAAGTGACTTGTGTTTAATTCTTTTTTGCATAATAGGATACTTAATATGATAACATGAGTCTGTAATTTGCCAAATCCTCGGTCGCTGTCAATCAGGAATTCTATTTACGAAATGTATGATTATTATGGGAAAAATTTCTTTAAAAAAGATTATATTATACGTATAATTATGTATATCTTTAAGAAAGGCTGACAATGCATTACAAATTCTCCCATGTTATGTCGTCGGCGTCCATTATATGCAGTACCGTGATTAAATATAAAATCGCTCGTCTGCGCAGGAGTAAGCGGCGAATGATCACCACATTTTATTTGAGCGCATGAATGCACACCATATATTTCTAATTAAAAAATGTCGAGGTTTCAATTGAACCGGGATCAATTGGGAATAGGTTTTTATTATTTCAAGTTTTTGTGTGAGCTTTATTAATGTTTTGTTTGTTGATTACATGAATGATATGGGGAAATGCAGATCAGATTTTTGTAGTGAAATCTCCTTTAGCATTGTTCACTTTTTGGGATGGGTAATGTGAACTACAGCACGTGTCCTTATCAAGATAGGTAGGATGGAGTAAGGAAGGCCAAACGAAAATAAATTTTGAGTTTTCACTTCTGCTGGTACTTCCGGAGTGCGAACTGCTTTTTGTTTGGACTCCAGAAATACCGATAATAGTTCGCATTTCTTCACGACAGCGAGGATTCGGACACCTGTAATTTTTTTACCAGCGTTTAGTTTTCATTTCGCCTACAGAACCGATTGCTACTGGAATAATGAATGAATACTTCCTACTCCTCCTATATGAATACATACTTCCTACTCCTCCTATCTTCTTCTGATTAAGTTCGTTACGAGTCCCAAGATAGCTTTAGCATGTCCCTCGGGGAGATCATATCAAAGGGTTTTCGTGGCTGGATACCGCTGTCGATCCTGGCGACACAGGAGATACAGCGGTGGGAATGTGTGGTGGGCCAAAGCCCGTTAAATTAAAAAGAAACTGGAATAACGTAAATGGGTAGGTACTGGAATACACTGCAATCCAGTGCATTCCATTACTCGTTTACGATATCCCAGTAGAAATCCAGTGCTTGATTGGAATAATGCAAGCCGGCCATGTTAAAGCCAATGTTATAGTCAATCCATACTAATATTATAAATGCGAAATGTATGTGTCTAAACCACTAAACCGATTTTGCCGAAAGGTATGAAAATATATTTTGAGTCCCGAGGAAGGACATGCTGATACTGATCCCGTAAAATGTACGGTTCCCGCACGATAAACGGAGTTGCGGGCGCCATCTAGTCATATTATAATGGCTTATATTCAACAAATAAAAATATAGATTATTCATGACCGCAAGCCAAAACAATACTATTGTATACATTGTTATGAATCTTTTTGTTAACAACAGTCTCCATTATAGAAATGCGTAAAACAAAAGGGAATAAAGAAATGTATGAATGAGTCTGGGTTTTTGCCCCATGGCGATTCCTACTGGAAACAGAAAATCGTTATTAAATAATTGAAAACATGAGTGGATGAAGTGCGTAACTAACATTTACAACATAAGAGCAACTTTTCATATTATAGTAGCTCAGATAAAATAGTTTTTTTTTTATTACTTCCACTGCGCCACCGATACCCAGCCTGGCTGGTATGCTTCCATCTCGTCACGCCACATTTTTCTAGGCCAGCCACGGCAGCGGCGTGCATCTTCGGGTGCCCACTCTGTTGAGACCCTTGCAAAGCGGTCGGGATGCATGCGGCTAACGTAACCCGCCCACTCCCACTTCAGCTTGGTCTCATAAAATGGTTATCTAACATTTTATAACACAAGAACAATTACTCAAATTTTTAACCAACAGCTTTATAATCTAGCTAATATAATAATTATCTAACTATACATAGAATCCACATTTATTTATTTCAACACATTTTTCCGGTCCTAAAGCCTCGTTTGTACAAAAATGACAGTTTTCCAATTGTTAGATACCCACTTCTTCCGCTTAAGTATTCAATTGATTCAGGATTTTGTTTCATTTACATAATTAATTGTTTGTTAGGATTCGGATGATTGAAACTGCTTAAGTGGTCGTTTCGATTGTTCGTAGATTAGTTTACGAGATAACTCAAAACTCAAGTAATCATAACTTCGTTTTGTTAAATTTAAACGTGTAATTTCTAGGGGTGCGGGACGTGGGTGCTGAGGGGTTAAAACAAATTATTATGAAAAAATTAAAAACATGATCATCTCTTTGAATTGAATCATAATTATTATTATCAAACTAATGAAGCTCGTAAAGTAATATAGGAATTCAAATTAGTCCATAGTAATATTTTAAATGCGAAAGTATGTCTGTCTGTCTTTCTGACTATCTGTCAGTTACTTCTTTACACCCAAACCGCTGAACCAATTTTGCTGGAATTTGGAATGGGGATACTTAGAGTCCCGGGAAACGACATAGGATAGGCTTTTTGTCCTGATTGTCTCGATAGTCGGTGTAAAGCAACCGATAAAAATATTATACAGTGTGTAAAAAAATAAGTGGTAATACTTTAGGGTGTGTACGTGTTCCTTGTAGAGAGTTCACTGTGAAAGTAGCAGTGCTGAAAGACAATTTTTTTCATTGTTGTATGGGGGAACTCGTGACGCTCGGGCCCTTGCCCATACAAAAGTAAAAAAAGGTCTTTCAGCGCTGCTATTTTCACAGTGAACTCTCTACAAGGAACACGTACACACCCTAAAGTATTATCACTTATTTTTGCTACACACTGTATAATATTTTTATCTGTTGCTTTACACCGACTATCGAGACTCCAGCTTAGTCCTAGCTATTAACAATGTGACAAACACTCATAAGATCTCCATAAACGTCTGTTACGCTACAAAATAAAACGGATACTGCGTAGTAAAACATTTTAAAACACGATACATCTCAAGAGACCATCACGTTTGATATAATTTTAGGGTCCCGTATACAAAAGTTAAAAACCCTTCTTCTATTACTTTGTCGTCTTTCTTGATTTTTGATTTTGATCAGTTATAGGTCCTATTGTTATAGAGGTAATTTAGCCGACATATTGTCAAAACTCATTGATGTGGGTCGCAGGATGCACTTGGTATTTTCTGCGATCTCTCTAAAGCATTTGACTTTTTTTATGACAAAAAAGGGGACAAACGAGCAAACGGGTCACCTGATGGAAAGCAACTTCCGTCGCCCATGGACACTCGCAGCATCAGATCATCTGTGTGTCACAACTGACAATATTGTACTACATAGGTCTTGGCTATCTTTATGCAACAATAATTTATCTGATTTTTGTTTTGTCATCATTTAAATGCAGAAGTTATGAAAACAGATTTAAATAATTTAAACAGCGCTTCTATGCAAGAGACGTGACAATTTGTCCTATAGTACGGGTCTTTATACGCGGTTCTGACTCGCACTTGGCCGGTTTTTATTGCCATTAAAACCACCCAAAGGGCATATCAAATTTTTTGCTATGTGTAAAGATAATTTTAGTGCTAAGTTACAAACTACATTACATTGAGTTTTGTGTAATGCTTCATAAAAATATGGTAATGTTGTCAGTTATTTGGATGAATCATTATACATATTTCTAAGTTAAACATTAAAACTAAGTCTCTGGTTATAACTTTCTATAATTATTACTTAAGCATTGATTATTATTTTGTATCTACTAGAATCGATGCTTACTAACTTAATATGCTTTATAGGGCCTGTTTCACCACTTCCTGATAAGTGTTGGATATGCTATTCGCAACTTTTTTGACAGATAGAGTATGGAGTTATGGAGTATCTTATCTGATGATAAGTTGTGAATAGCCTATCCGACACTTATCAGGAAGTGGTGAAACAGGCCCTTACTAACGTGTTAGTTGCACAGAACGACTATCATGATTATCCATTGTAGATTATTTTACACACAAGTAGGTATTCCGTAACAAAATACTGCGTGACTGGTGAGACATGTTCAATACTCGAGGACGTAATATTTGGCTATTATATTAGTTGAAAAAAAATAAAAATAAAAATTATATCAATTGATCACTGAGTAAATGTAGCTTAAAGTTAAATAATTATTTACCCAACGCATAGACACCGTGCGCGGGAAGGGTAGTTGTGTGGTGTTTCTTTGGTAGCGCACGCCTCTGCACCGGCCGCATAGTATGCCTACTTGCCTAGCCGCGTAATTTACTTAGTATCCACGATTCATTTATTTTTGGGAAATTCGGAAAAAAATTAAGTACTTACCAAATTTTATTACATAATTATAATGAGAATCGAGTACAGAGTACTCTCCTTAAGTATCGGTAATGTCTCACCAGTCATGTTGTATACAGGGTGTAACAAAATAAGTGATAATACTTTAGGGTGTGTACGTGTTCCTTGTAGAGAGTTCACTGTGAAAGTAGCAGCGCTGAAAGACCACATTTTTTCACTTTTGTATGGGCCATTGCCCGAGCGTCACAAGTTTCCCCATACAAAAATGAAAAAATTTTTGGTCTTTCAGCTCTGCTACTTTCACAGTGAACTCTCTACAAGGAACACATACACACCCTAAAGTATTATCACTTATTTTTGTTACATCCTGTATAAACATTTTGAGTTTAGGTTAGATGGAAACATCGATTTTGTATAAAACATCTGGCTATTTTGAATACTAGCACCTGCGTTACGGTGATGAGAAATACGGTAATAGCGATATTACATTACCGCTTACAAATTGGTTAGGCAAGAATAGAATACAATATAATATTTTGATGTTAAAACTTCTTAGCAGTAACTTGTGCACTTTTTGGGATGGGTAAAAATATTAAAATAGCATCAGCACACGATTACTGGTAGAAAATTCGTAAAAAAGAGGGAGCGTGCCGTCAGAAGTGAACGAAGCAGCAGTAGCTGACGATAGTCATTACTTCTTTTACAACGCTTTTGGTCTTTCCTTCATCGTACACATTTTAGATCAGCTCACGTGTCCTGCCACGATTTCATTAATTTAAATTACACTCCGCCGCCTCCGTGGTCCAGTGGTTTAGAGCGCGGCGTTTGACTCGGAGGTCGTGGGTTCGATTCCCGCGTTGGAAACATGATATTTCCAAGTTTGGTTAGGACGCTGAAGGCTGATCGCATGAAGCCGGTGTAGGGAGTTATTATTATTACACTTTTCATAAAAGCGCTAAAGAAGCTTTAACTATACCTACTAAAAACAACACAGGTTATCAAATTACTTTATTTCTTTAACAAACCCTTCAATATTTCATACAAATTTCAAGTCAATTAAACCTTCATTACTAAAATATCAATTAAAGTAATTCATAGAACAATTGCTTGATCAAAATGTTATTTATCATGCCAATTGCCGACAGAAGATACAATTTGTTAATTCGAAGTCCATTTAGAAATATGGCTCGCAGCTATTTGCTTCTAAAAATAATTTGTTTTCATTCAGTTTATATATTATATTTATTATTTATGTAAAATCTTAATTTTTTAATATTTTTGTGAAATATGTTTCCGTAGTATCTTTATAAACTAAATATTTAAGGGGGGTCTCCATACAAAAACACAATTTTTGCCGTTTCGCTCTGTCCGACTCGTACTTGACCGATTTTTTGTTTTCTGATTTTTTCCTACGCTTACACACTATTACCGAGCTGGATTCCAAATTTCAGCCTTCTGGGTCATCTGGCACTGGGTTAGAATTTTTATATAATATAGGTGAGTCAGTGATAAAAATGTAGATTTTCCGACGTTAATAATATCTTGATAACCGTTTGAGCTGTACTTATGAAATTTAGACCATAATATATTACTTCGCAAGTCTCATTACATGAACCAAATTTGAAACGTTTATGTGAAATAGTTTCTAAATTATGAGGGAGTCAAAAGTAGCTGCAAATGGTTCGTGTAATATTACACACGGTGCTGCTCGCCATTCTGTTATGCTGGAACTTGGCTTGACATGTTTTTTTTTTTTTTTTATTATGTAATTCGGGGCCGTCTATGGGCTATTCGCCCATATCCTTTTTTTGCTCTCTTTTTATATTGGTTTTTCGCACCAAGGATAATTATTGAAATAATATTATTAATGTGTTAAAACTACTAAAAAATTTAGAAACTTAAAAACCTGAAATACTTTATATACACTTTAATTTACAGATTTTACATGTTTCTAATATGAGCCATACTTTCAGACTAATTTACTGACATCTTACATTTGTCATTTGGTTATTTTCTTAAAATACAAAGAGGATACATATTCGACCGAACATGCCGCCCACCAAGGACATCTTGTAATGTCCTTAACGGGAGAGCAATAACTGAAATAATAATGATAAATTTCTAAGAGGTAACTGATTATGATAATAAAATACAATTGTATAAGTAAACTGAATATAAACAAGCAAATTGTCTAAAAATAACGTTTATCCCTTTGGAAGGCAGCACACTTAAGCAATCTGTGTTTGCAAATATTATTGAATTTCTTTATATTCCTTTCTAATGACCCAGATCTTTTAATACTCTACTTTTACTAAACTCTGCTTTAAAATCTCTTTCTCTTCTATGACTGTCTAGTCTTTAAAATATTTTCTGGCCATTCTCAACGATCAACATCTCTGTAATCCTTTTTCTGTTCTCTTCTCTCCTTATTTGCAATTTCTGTGTCTCCCTTCCACATCTCGCTTGTTTAAAGTTTAAGTTACATTTTCATATTTTTATTTGTATCGACGATAAATTATTATTATCCTTTTGGACTTGACACTCTTGACATAGTATACCTCAATGCTTTAGACACTCTTTAGTCTATTCTATGACGTCTATCTGGCATGTTCGTTTTAGGTACTTTTTCTAAAATCAAAACTTTTTCTTGACTTTTTATTCTATCTGACTGCTATGACGTTTTTGACATAACCTTTGAATTTTTCAGAATTTTTCCACAGTGACATATTTTGATGATATTTATTCCAAGTTATTTAGAATGTTATGTATTTTATATTTATATTTACGTCTTTCTTCTTTATTAGTTTCTCTCGATTTTCTCTAGCTTCTTCGTTTATTTTTATGTCCCCTTTTGTTTCTCATTTTTCACACTATTTACTTTACTCACATTTTCATCTAGCGCTAGCTCGTAAGACCATATTAAATTCTCAAGAGATCCTAGGGACCATATTACTCTCCTCAGAGGTCCCAAGGACCATATTATTCGACTCAAGAGATCCTAGGGACCATATTATTACTCTCCTCAGAGGTCCCAAGGACCATATTACTCGAATATCCATATTTTCACTCGCAGGACCATATTGTTAGCTCTCAGAGGTCCTGCTTCATTCCTCGAAGGCTTGCTCGGTAGACCATGTTGTCTTCTCAGAGGTCCCGATTGAGTCCTCGAAGGCATCTATTTACTTCACTTTGCTCGAAGGACCATGTTGTTTAAACTACTAAAAGATTTAGAAACTTAAAAACCTGAAATACTTTATATACACTTTAATTTACAGATTTTACATGTTTCTAAATTGAGCCATACTTTCAGACTAATTTACTGACATCTTACATTTGTCATTTGGTTATTTTCTTAAAATACAAAGAGGATACATATTCGACCGAACATAATGTAATTGTAGTCCATCACGCCATGGACTTTTTTTTTTTTTTTTAATATTTTATTAATATACATAATATAAATATTATATAAAATATATAATACAACATGTTATATACTTACAGACAGATAATATTACTTATAATAATATGTCATAACAATATACATATTATATACACATATACACACATAACAATATAATATGATACTTCCCAGTGTGGCGGCTAGTAGATCCGACATTTTCCGATTTCCTTAGATATTATGCTGCTCCACCCTTTGCCTTTAGATGTTGTGACATTGGCTTGGTGGAGAGGGGTCACTCAAGCTGGGTGGAGTTTTTAAGGTGTTAAAAAAGATATCGTTCTGTGTCGAATCTACCAGCCAGTGTGCTTGGCAGGACCTCTTTTTTTTTTATCTCTGAGGATCACAGTTCACGATCCGCTATTATATGGCTTAGGACTTTGTCGTTCCTATCTTTTATAGCCATTTTTATATTGTATTCTTTTATGTATTCGGTTGACACCTCCGTGGTTCTTTTTATGAAGCTTGCTACAGCGTCTCCATCAGTGTCAGTGTAGTAGACACAGGTGTTAGTGTGCCGGGATATAGCTACAACTGCATGAGGAACGCTGCTTGACACGTTACCGTGTGTCTAGATCAACTTAGCATTTTCTTTTCGAACTCTTAAAACTACGCAACGAAATAGTTGATGCAGGCATCCCATTTTAACGCACGATAAATCTTCACTTTATATATATGTATATCTGTCAAATATTTAGTAAGATCTCCGTCTAAATACTTTATAACTTCCTAACATGAAGCATACGAAATGCATTAGGTAGGTAAATCATTTTTCCATTAGACGATATGCAGGTTTTATCGTAATATTTAAGCCACGTTGATCTTATGTAATATTCCCGCTAGCTTCGAGCTTATCTGAGCTTCACACTCCATTAAGAATGTATTTTTTGGTAATTACAATTTGAAATTATCATCATTTTGCCAGGGGAAAACCTTTTTATTTCAGTTTTTAATGTCTTTTAGAGGTGATTTGTGATGTTACTACGAAAGAAGGGAGTGGAACCTTTGAAAGCTAAACATAACAGGTATTAGCTTCACAAAAATCGAAACATTTTAAATTCCTCGTCTTCTAAGTTTGTCTCGGAATTCAATATTAAAATGTGTGTGGATCCAGAAGATTCGAAGTAAGAATTACCATTAAAATATTTTTCCCGCTCAATTTGAATCTGAATCTCAATCCGAATTCTTATCCTAATTCGGATCCGAATCTGTTTCCGCATCCGCAACCGTAACTGCATCCATAACCGCATTCGCACTGAGTCAATTACAGATATATTTCTGTCACTATTCAATATTTTGACGTCTAAAATCATGGCAGCTGCAATTATTATTATTATTAATGTAACATGATATTATTTGTGATTTAGTATTAAATTACTAAATCACAAATAATATCATACTTGACATCCACTAAGCACATGTTATTTTGTTTTATCAACACAAGCACAATATTATGTGGATAAAATATGACATTTGGCGCATAAGCGCTATGTGTTTTGACATTTTACCACTTTGATCATAGACATGGCAGAAAGCGTGGCAAAAATAAACACTACAGGATGCAGCCGGAAGGAAACACTAAACAGAAGAGCAGGCATACATTTTTGTCACGCGATACAAACAGAGATACAGAGGCCGTAGACAAAGTCCCTTTCATTAAAAACGATTACGAAATTCGTTATCAAAATGTATGGGATTTGACATTAGTCTTCGCAAGCTAAATGTCATTTAACGATGACTTATGTCAAATCGCATACATTTTGATAACGAATTTCGTCATCGTTTTTAACTAAAGATACATTGTCTAATGCTCCAGGGCCTATAGCCGAATCTTTTTCGTTTTCGCTTCGTTATAGAATCGCCGATCAAAATGTATGGAATTGACATAAGACGAGTCGAACGTCAACGTCATATTAACGAACGCTTATGTCAATTCCATACATTTTCATCGGCGATTCTATAACGAAGCGAAAACGAAAACTTTTTGGCTCACCCCCCTGATGTTACTTCCTATGCTGCAGTCAAATCTCCCTCTGTCATCACGTGTTCAGATGGGAGTTTGTAAATTTTTACCCATCCGAAAAAATTTACAACTTCAAAAATGATTTGGAAAGAAATTGAACTCTATGTTCTAAACAATTAAATTTTATATTTTTTATAAAATGTGAAAAAAGTTAATTTTGGGGCTAATGTCATTGTTATAGCAAGCGCGTAGCAAATATTGTAGACAGTGCTACGAAATATTTTTTGTACTGGATGTTTGCAATTCTTCTTATACAGTTAATCATACCGTTTAAGATTATTACATGTTTCCTCTGAGTACCTAAAATATCTCTTTTTATTCGGATTGTTTTATTTAAAAAATCTTTTTACTTATTCCAAAATAGTAATACACCACCACTAGTTAAGTTTTTACTTAAAAAATTGGAAAGTTTGATTTTTTTGCGGCCAATATAACATATTTAGATAATATTACAGTGACGTTACATTTTCTTGTATTATTTAATTTATTGGATATTTATTATACAGGGTGTAACAAAAATAAGTGATAATAATTTAGGGAGTGTGCGTGTTCCTTATAGAGAGTTCACTGTGAAAGTAGCAGCGCTGAAAGACCAAAATTTTTTTTCACTTCTGTATTGGGAAACTCGTGACGCTCCAGCCCTTGTCCATACAAAAGTGATTTTTTTTTATCTTTCAGCGCTGCTACTTTCACAGTGAACTCTCTACAAGGAACACGTACACACCCTAAAGTATTATCACTTATTTTTATTACACACTGTATACCCGCGGCCATATCCTAAATTTATAAATCTTTGGTTGTCGCATTAGCATCATTGTGTTTTGACACTTATAGTGCATTTTAGCGCATTAATTTAATTCCAATACCGCTTCATTATGTGTCGATGCAGGTTACAGAGCTTAGATCGTGTACAAGAAAAGCCTGATAGATGACAGAATCCAATCTGCAAGTTTGTCAGTCAACACTAGGGTTACCACTTACCATGGAAATTGATTTTGTAGGATATTAAAAATAAGGAAGCATTTTCGTTATTCAAAGATATATCGACGTTGGATCATGATAGATAACCGTAATTGAGAAGCCTTGTACAACTGATTTTGATCAACGACATTAATTATTATTAACCTTGGGTTACAAACATTTTTTTACGAAATCGTGTCTAAGCGCATTCGCTGCATTGTCTTAGAGCAAAATAATCATTATAAAATAACAAAAAAAAATTATGAAGTTAGTGGTAAGTTTTTCAAATATTAATAAAATGAAATACTATGCTGCTGATTAAATTAATAAAATGAATAATTATTAAAATGAAATACTATGAGGCGTGCCAGCCGGACTGGCCAATGGTGGCACTGGAGTGAGATAAGTGGAAGACCCTGGGGGAGGCCTTAACCCAGCAGTAGAATAGTATAGATAGGCTAACAAAAAAAACTATGCTGCTATTTTAATCAGTGTTGTGAAAATTTTATGCGGTAGATAGATAGATAGATCGATTATTTGCTTAGAATGCAGGTACAATAATAAGATGTTACAGTATTTTTCAGAGCCTTATACATTCTGCCTTGCGGCATGCAAAATTTCTACATTTGCTCATAATGGACAAGCGCTTATCGCAACCGTGTTTCTACATAATATTATTCATAATAAATAATATGATTTCCTTGTCGGTTTCATATTATGGCATTTTTGCATTCGCAGCCCAAAAGGAAAGAGCCTTATTTTTTAACTTTGTCCTGAATATTCCCGTCAATGTGGTCACCGTAAGTTAAACGAGTCAGTTTGACAGTATGTCGAGCGCGCTAACGAGGTTCGGCTAGTTGAGTATTGGTGGGTTAAATAATACCTAACATTTATATTTTAAAAGAGACATGGCAGCATTCCGATACATCTATTAACATGCTGACCCGACAGACGTTGTCTTGTCTTAACGACGCCATGATAAAAGTTAATCATAAAAGTTTATTGTGCGGGTAACGTACATTTTCCGGGACATACTAAAACACAATATTAATTATAAATACCTTGTCTTTTCCCGAGACACAAAATATTTAAATAATAAAAAATATTTTTTAAAGTTTAAATATTTTGTAGTAAATTTACTATTTATTTATATATTTTTTAGGGTTTTTGTCTATTTTTTGGTGTTTAAATATTTAGTAGTAAATTTACTAAAAAATATTTAAACACAAAAATTTTTTTTTAGTATTTAAATATTTTGTAAAAAAAATTTATTCAGGACCCTAGGTAATTACTATCTTAAGCTGAAAAATAACTCAAACATGTTAAACATTTTCGTATGAGAAAATGATTTTGGTATTAAGAATGTATGAAAATTTCGAGGGTAACCCGGGCCCTTAACATTAATTTAAGGTATGGTAGAATGGTATAGTAAGAATATGTAATATTCTCTTAAACTCTTTTAAACTTTAAAAACTTTCATTAAGTCATAATTTATTAAAGTTAGGTAAAATGACGACTGATTTTTTTTTATTTAGTGTACCTACTTAAATGGTTTGGGTTTGGGATAAAAAAACATGTATGATCCAAAGTGCGAAGTCACAAAAAGTCATTCATAGTTTGTCATCTTGTGAATTTTTGTGATATTTTCCGTGTTTTATAGAGCATGTCAATTGTAAGTAAACAAATATACAATCCACATGTTCTGTGATCTAAGCCACATGGTTTGGTTATAAATGTTTGAGATCAAATATTATTCGTATGCTTAAAAATTCTTCGCATTTTCAACAGTAAAATTGCTCGTTTTAGTGTGGACAATAAAATTCTAGAAAATTCCAAGGAGTTCCCTGGAAGAGATTGATCAATTTCATTATAAAGTCATATAATCTCGATATAAAATCGATTTGATTCCAATCTAAATTAATTGGAAATCGAATGGCGATCAAGGGGCACTTGACTTTAATTCCTTTTGAGCAAAACGAACGGAGCTGTCTTGATTTTTTGTTTAATTTAATTTTGCTCTCGGCAATAAAACAATCAGCAAGATAGTGAGCGAGTGATATTGGATGAATTAATCAGCAATTTTGTAAAAAACAAAATATGTAAAAGTTTATACAATTATCGCGGTGTAACAAAACTAAGTGATACTTAATACTTTTGGGGGTGGGTGCCCCTTGTACGTAATATGTATAGCGTTCACTATGAAAGTACGTTACGTTCACGCTGAAAGAGGATTTTTTTTGTGATTTTCATGGGCAATCGCCCTCGCGTCATAAATGTTTCCATACAAAGGTGAAAAAATAGTAACTCTTTTAGCGCTGATACTTTCACAGCGAACTCAATATAGGGACCCATACACACCCTAAAGTATTATCATTTAGGTTCTTGTTTTTTTTTTTGTTTTTGTCTGTGAAATGTTTATTGTAATGTGGTGTAATGTGTATGTACCGAATAAACGTTTATTATTATTATTATTATTATTATTACCTATAGTATGTTAACAAATCATAAACAAATACAAGCAATCACGAACGCGAAGATAAAATATAAATTATTGTCCAAAATACTCCATACCCGTCTAAATCGGTTTGAGCGTGAAAACAATTAGATTTACAGATACACTCATTACTAGGTATATTAATATTAACTAACTTATAGATCCACCGCTAAATTAGTTCGAATCGACGGCAAAGCAATTGTGCCCTCCAATTTAAACTTCAGAAAAGTATTAACAATGGTTTGAAGTATTCTTTCTCGTTGGCTTAGAAATTCCAACAAGGTGCCTTTTCGTTTATGGCGATACGTTTAATATAAGAATGTTTATTGTTTGAAGATTTGTCGCAAATATAACTAACCGAGGAAAGATGTTTAGAAAAATATCAACATTTTTATGCCTAGAAAAATATGCCTTAAAAGATATTTAAGCGCTCAACACTGTGTTTTTTTTAAATTTTATATTCATCTTTAAGTATAATATATTATTATTATGTTTCTTACAAAAATTATCGTAATACAATTTTTCATGGTGGTTTTTGAAGCTTTAGTCACGCATTTTACAGAATTATTGCTTCGTTATAATAACAAATAGATAAATTAATCTTAGGAAATAGAACCCAGGCATAAGAAACTGCGTTAGCACTATCATTTTGATGGTAAATTCTTAATATTCCGCCAGGATTCAAAGGAAAAGTACCTTGGAAAACACCTTGTTTACACCTCATTACAAATTCAGAAAAAGTCGTGACTTATAAGGGAATAAGAAAATGGAAAATTCAGCAGGAAATTAGCGACATCAATACTAATATTAAAGTGTGTCTGTTTTCCTGTTACCTTTTCGTGCTAAAAACGCTAAACCGATTCGGATGATATTAGGTTTGTTGCTACTTTGAGCTCTGGAAATGGATGTGAGGTTTTCAATTTCGGAAAAATATAATATGACTCCCGTGTGAAAAACGAATTGATGTTAAACGAAATTGCGAGCAACATCTAGATTACTATTAAATGTCAATTATTCAGTACATAATATTATATTGTGTCTTTTATATTATATTATATTATAGTCTTAATTTTAAGATTAATTATTAGAGTAGTTAGTATTATTGATTATTGTTCTTCAAGGTGATAGTAAATTAAATTTTCTATAAATATTATATTCAATCAAAATAAAAAAAATACTAAAACATTATATTTAATTGCTCAAATTTACCGAAGACATTAAAAAATCTACAACTTCAGCATTTGAAAATCCATCCTGAATCTATTATCTAATAATTCATAATCAGAATCTTCTTATTATTGTAAATAAACACATGTTCATTACTATACACTTGTTTGCGTCGCATCAAGAGCGTACTAAAAATAGTCAATGTAGTGTCCGTAATTGGCATCAAATCGTGTGCAGTACAATTAACAATAGTAAAGTAAACGGGCAAATGTAATTATTATAGGTTAGTAGTGTCTTTGTTGAGGAAGTGGAGACGGCCTTATCGACTGGGCGGCGCCGCGCTCGGCTCAGGCTTTCCCCTCGGCCGAGCTCGGCAACTTTCGGCTGAACTCGGAGCTTACCACTGAAAATTTGAGGGCTGGCGAGAGCGTTTTTCCGAAGCATTAAATGTTTTAACGTTTTCGTAATAAATTCAGTTAATGTAGCTTTTTGATGTTGTAATGTTGTTATATAGATGTTCGTATACGAATTGTCGTGTTAAGTTTACTATTGTTGATTCCATGATTGCTGCGCTTGATAAAATAAGAATTAAAACCGTTTTAGTATTTCTATCAAAACAAAAACAAGTTTTTTTGATATTTTGTACACACAAGCTAAAATACTGTAGGTACTTTACGGAACAAAAATACTATAAGATTACGTTGAATAGAATCAAAAATTACTCAACAAAATAAAATATGTAACAGATTCGTGGCAACCCTGTACTAGGCTCGCTCCGGGCACATGGCGGTCCGCGGGGCGCGGGGAATCGCGCCGCCCGGGCCGCCCCTCCTCAGTGGCGGGCTGCAGTGCCTAACGCGCGTGTCGCCTCCAACGCTCGCGCCCGCGACCACTCACTCAGCCAGCGACGCCGCACACGGCGGTGGCAGGCCCGGCCTCCGCTCCAGCCGGGCCGGCCCGAATCCCGCGGCACATGTGACCCCGCAAAATGAGTGCCCTCGTTTTCGTCGTTAGTTGATAGAAGCCTGGCATGCCGATGTGAGTATCCGAATCGATTTACGGCATGAGATACCGCATATAAAATGTAAAATTCAGACTTCCTGCAATGCGACAGTACGCGTAAAATGTGTGGGAGCACGTGTTTAGGATATATTCGGTGATCGGTGTGATTGTCAACAGTCGGACAGTTCGGCGGGGGGATTCGTCTGCACGCGCTCGGCACGCGAGCGGGGTCGGAGCGCGTTAGTGGCGCGTTTGGCGCGTTCGGCGCGTTCGGCGCGCGGGATTCGCGCGGGATCGGCGCGCGGTCGCAGCCCTGGCGGGTTGGCGCCATGCGGTAGCGCGGTGGCGCGGCCGAGCGGCGAGCCTATCGTGCGCTCTCGGCTATGTGCCCCCCCTGCGCTACACTGTGAGTACTATTTGCTTATTTATCGCCGAAAAACAACCCCCGTTGTATCGAGCCATTCGTTTTTATGTCCATTATAAAGAGCTAATTACGTAACATTTTAATTACTTCCCGAAAATGCTCAACGTTTATCGGCGGTCAAATTCTGGCCGGACAGAGTGAGCGAGGAGCCGGCATCGTCTGATTAATCTAAGTATCGCAATCTAAAACTTCGGCAGGCCCGATTGATATTGATGGTGGGAGTTAAGCGTTATTGTATTTGTCTTTATTGAATTTTGACAACGGAACATCTCGAAACTTCTCGACGATGTTTGCTCGATGGCAACTCGAGATATCCAATAAAATACAATAATTCTCTTGTAAACACTTATATTTATTGGGGCAATTTCTTTTATATTTTGGCTTTGAAGTGTTGTTAGTATATGTATTATTTGTGAGCCTACATACATTGACTGATAGATATACGTTGGTATGGTCCGAACCACGAGGCTTGTCAAAAATTTGAATACAAATGCTGAAATTGAACATTATAAAGTTGTGACACTTCTAGTGGATCTGGACCATAATCTAGTAACTAGTAGATAGTCATAGAGTAGTAACATTATGTATTAGAAATATCTGATAAATAATTTTACTGTAACTTCAAATGAAGGCAGGTAAGTAGTTATACTACTGTATCACTTTTTGTCATCTTTGTTTTAACCACATTTCGAGCAAATAAAGATATTATGATTATGATTATGATTATTATAATGTTTATGCGTGAAATTTCCTATTCAACAGATGTTTTTGTAAAGTAGGTAAGTTTCTGAATGCGACTAAAGAGTGTAACTGTAGAGTGTAGAGCCAGATGAGAGCAACTCCGATGTTATGAGAGCAACTAACAATATCATAGTAAACAGATTTTATCTACCTATACAGGGTGTAACAAAAATAAGTGATAAACATTCTTTTAGATCGGTAGGTAAAAGAATGTTTAAATGATGAAAATGGATGTATTAAAACTATAAATTTTTTGAAAATGATAAATGTATACAAATGTATTTAAGTCTTCTGTAATGTATTCTTTGTTGTGGTCGCTAATGACCCTGATGTTAAAGCGACCTTAAATAAAAAAATAAAAAAAAATAAAATAATAAGTGATAATACTTTAGGGCGTGTATGTGTTCCTTGTAGAGAGTTCACGGTGAATGTAGCAGCGCTGAAAAATCAATTTTTTTCACTTTTGTATGGGCAAGCGCTGAAGCGCCCCAGCGTCACGAGTTTCCAAGGAACACATACACATCCTAAAGTATTATCACTTATTTTTGTTACACCCTGTATAGGAGAGTCTTTTAGTATTTACAAAGGTAAAACTAACTTACAGGCGAAATCCAAAAATGTCAAGCTTGAACTTAAAATTTTTGTTGAAAACATTTCAAAAGCACAAGGCAAATAATAATATTTTGGGAACGTTTCTTAGGGCCTTCACCGTAGGAGATGGCGTCTAAACTCGAAATATTGACTTGCGATCTTAAGATTTCCTATTTCTATTATAATGTTCTTGTGTTTGTAGTGCTAAACTATTAAACTAATTTAGAAAATTGGAATAGTAGCTTTAGGCCCCAGCTTTGACTACCTTTTATCATGATTAAAATGTGGATCTTCTTAATAATATTATGATATTATCAGTTTACTCATTTGAAATGTCATTTGTAACATTCTGGCATTCGTTTCTAGGAGCGGACTATATTCTGGAAGTTAAAAACTTACAAACTATCAGGAGAACGTACATTGTACAATTATTTTATTTATGTATTCACAATTAATCTAACTGAATTACAAGGATGTTTTGATACATGGTTGAAATCATATTCCGCTATCTTGTATAGTGTCACCTGAAAAGCAGCTGTTTCACCCTCATAACTGTTGTTGTAATCTATGTATCATTTTGTATGTGGACAATTAATTATAAGACTATAATCTAGTCTTTATGATATATTATCACGTGCCAAATATATTTGTAGATACGGTAGTACTAGCAGAGTAGACAGAACTAAGTAGTACCTCGACTTCAAACAAACGGGCGAAAATACGCGATATAGGCGTTACTGTCACTTTCAACAGGTTTCACAATGCTTAGCACATTAGTACATACTCTTCATACTCTTCTGAGTCGGCCTACTCGTTGGTTCTGCTTACTCTGGTACTAATATATTTTAGTGGCGGACCAATTAGGTACTATCGCTATAATACTGTGGCTTACAATACAAGGTGAAACAATACTAAACTAAGTGATAATGTACTTTAGGGCTTAGGGTGTATATGAGTCACCTGTATTGAGAGTTACTTTTGCATGGGGAAATTCCTGACGCAGGAGCGCTTGTTACAAATTGCAAAAAAATGCTCTTTCAGTGCTGCTACTTCCACAGTGAGCTCCATATAAGCGACACATAAACACCCTAATTTTTTTTTATTTAATGCAAACGAGCAAGCGGGTCACCTAATGGAAAGCAAGCATCGCCCATGGACACTCGCAGCATCAGAAGAGCTGCAGGTGCGTTGCCGGCCTTTTAAGAGGGAATAGGGTAATAGGGGAGGGTAGGGAAGGGAATAGGGTAGGGGATTGGGCCTCCGGTAAGCTCACTCACTTAGCGAAACACAGCGCAAGCGCTGTTTCACGCCGGTTTTCTGTGAGGACGTGGTATTTCTCCGGTCGAGCCGGCCCTATCGTGCCAAAGCATGGCTCTCCCACGTTAAATATTATCACTTAGTTTTGTTACACCCTGCATACAAAAGATGAGAACTTACAAACAGACTTCGGCCTGACCACGGCTACCTCGCTCTGACGAAAGATCTTTCTTTGGGGCTCCCTTGCACATAACCCACAACGACATTAATAAAACGATTCATATTATTTGTCATATAAATGAGAACCTTAAAATAAATCCCAAAAAAGTATTACCCTCGCGAACGTCAGATAAAAACCCACACTAAAAATCTGATAATCAAGCGAGCCCGTATTAACTTCGCGAATAAAAAACACATTTTTGGTGAAATTTAAGAAATAGTATCTGTATTCAACCCTCGCGTTATCAAAGGATACCCTTTCTGGAAATATGGGGTCACTCCGGCCCACCTCAAGTTGAGGCAATATGTCATAATAACGACAAATGAAATAAACAACAAAAATATCGTCTACGTGGTACATTTTCGGTATAATCCAATTTATCCATCTCTACTCTCTCAGCGGTATTAGGTATACGAGTTACGAGGGATAAGGAAAAGTGAGCTAAAACTTGGTACTATTTACCCCAAATGAGTGTCAACTAAAACAAGGTTTTTAGAATTTACTAACTGGTATAATTACAGACACAGTTTATATTATATTTTACTTATAATAAAAATACAGCTATAAATTATTAATTAATATAATAAACACTATTTGGAAGTAAAAAATTATACACGCTTAATGGCTGAACTAATACGTTACGCCCAGGTAACGCCAGCCCTGGAGTCATTTGATTTGGTGACCAGTCTCTTGGAGACATCTTTATAAAGGGCCTTTGCGTCAGGCCCCCACGGACCAAAGGTTTCAACAGCAAAAGGCAGAAATATGAAGTCTTCGCCCAGACACTCATACTTCCGCCTCTTGCTGGTCTCCGTTTTAGAATTGTATGTACTATCAGAGAAGTTGATTCATTGGCAGATAACGGCCCTACGTATAAGTAATTGCCAAAATGAAGGTTTACGTTTTGTTTTATGATCCCAAATGTCTGTATATCTGCATGTCTGTCTGTTACCTTCTTCTTCCTTACCTTCTTCACGCCCAATCTACTGAACCGATTTTGCTGAAATTTGGTATGAAGATACTTTGAGTCTCGTGAAACATACGTCGCACATAGGGTACTTTTTTAAACTGTTGTTATTGCATACAATGCGTTTGCTTCGAAAACTGATTCACTAAAAAAATGTTGTTTACTTTATTGTTACTCTCTCTTTAAAGTCAACTGTTGTTTACTTTATTCTTTATGACAAAATCTAAAATGTTCCATAGACGTGTTTTCGTAAAATCTGTGTCTAAAAATATTCGATTTCAATTTTGTGTTTTTGCACTAATAGCTTTTTCAAACTTCCTATTTTGGTCGGCTGCTGTAATCCCCTGGTTTTATCAAGTCAACAAGCTTTGAAATAAAAGAAATTAGATCATCAAAATATAACAGGTAATTTACAGTTTTAATTTCATCGTAATCATATAATGAAACCTAATAATGCTGTTTATCATCGTAATTATTTTTTATTTATTATACAACTGAGATGCCGATAATGGACACCTCAAGTTACGTCACAGTTTGGTATCATAATAACACTACGAAAAAATATGGCGATCAAACAGTTGAGATTAATTTTAGTATGAAAGTGTCTGACCAACTAGCGCCACATTCCTGCATCACGCTATCGAAATCTTCTAATTACGATATCCGAAATCAATGGTGGACCAATCGGGCCGCGATATTGCATGTAACAATTTATCATATTATTATTGTATTGAAGTAGGAATAATCTAACATCTAAATATTATATTATGAACTCAAAGGTGACTGACTGACTGACTGACGTAGTGATCTATCGCACAGCCCAAACCACTGAACGGATTGGGCTGAAATTTGGCTTCCGCTAAGAAAGGATTTTTATTAATTCTATCCTCAAGGGGATAAAATAGGGGATGAAAGTTTGTACGAAACTTTAGCAATTTTAAACCAATCGGGCTGAGATTTTGATACCAACCTAACTAATAATAAGTTAGTCTTTTTAACGCGAACAAGGCGGGCAAAAGCTAAACAAGTAATATTTTGGTCGTCACAAGACATAAATACCTTCAAAGCTTAATAGCTTTTATCGACAAGATAAGAAAAGTTATTATTCTATGAACCTTAGGAACTGCCTCCTCTTCTACTCTATCCAACCTCTATCTTTTTACTCCTTCTCATTTAACAATTATATAATTTAGATTTTGTCACATCACCTACTCTATCGTCTCTCTCGAGTCTTGACTAGTTCAGATGATTATGTTATTTCTCTGAATCTCATGTATCTTTCCTTTATTTTCCATCCAACCTCAGTCGTGATATAAGAATCTTTAAGTATCTTGGCTAAAGTTATATTTGACAAAATGAAATTAGTTATGCTCTGAACCTTAGGTTAAGTTAAATCTACCTTCTTCCTTTTATTTTTCATCCAACCTCTATCTTTAAATCCTATTCAACCATTTCTCATTTAGATTTTGTCACATTGCCCACCTAATACCGTAGTTTTTAGCCGAGATTCTTAATGCTGTATTTAATTAAAATTCAACGCAACTCGGCCAGCTCGCGGCCTAAATGCAAGACTTTTACCGTCGTATTCATATACGTCGGTTAATCTTGGTAACCTATTTAACTTGTGAATACTCGTCTAATCCTTTGATGGAGTTTTTTTTTTAATTACGAGATGCGAAATCTTACCTTGGGCCAGTTTTGTTTGCGTCATCTTTTGAGACTACTGGATTGGAAAGTTTCGAGAAACACACGGTTTATAGTTTGAAGTACCGCCTTTTGTTTGGAAAGCTGTGTCGCCATCATCAGTATCAGTATTATTTTATTTTACATAACAAATCTAAGTGATAATGACTTTTAGGGTGTGTAATGTGTATCTATAATCTGTATTTATCCCTTGCAAAGAGTAAAGCGAAGGTAGCGGCGCTGAAAGAGTTAATTTTGACTTGTACGTTATATGATGCATAAATTTCCTACACAAAATTAATATGAAAGTAACTCTTTCAGGTTTGCTGTTTTCACTCTATAATTTTAAGAGACGTCTTAAGCTTTAAAGTATGCAGCAAAATATCCACCTGTACAATATTAGCTATTAAATCTAGCGTACCTACCCGAAATTTTCTGTCGTTCACTATTTGCGTTACGATTTTATCGCAGCCGAAATTTAATATATTTCTTTGTTATTGTCACAGGTAGAGATAATAAGTAATATTTTGCAGATTACAGTGAAATATAATATAAGGTATACATATTTTGAGATTAAACCAGTATAACCTCATTTTATAAGTCTTAATTCTAATATCATTAATTTTGAAATCCTGGAATCCTCAGCATTGACCTAATCAAACCTAACACCAACCAAATGCGATAATATAACATCAAAATAACATAATAACAGTGTTAATATGTATTACAGCTTAAATCTAATAGACTGTGTAATTACTACGAACAATAGATCTGCGTATAAATGAAGCTAGTTTTGAGTAAAATTTTGTGTTGCTGACGTTAATTGCATTTATAATTTGAAATATAACTTGGTAGTGCACGTTATAGCGAGTCGGCAGCGGAGTTAGCATCATTATTTATAATAACACGGCCATTTTAAATGTTTTGCACAAATATTTTAGTTGTTTCGGCAAACGTTGTTTTACCGTATGTGCCATTTTGTTTATAAATAGTTGATAGATTCTTAAATCTACCCAAAGAGCATACAATATATTCAATTCCCAAAATTAAAGTGGGTATACAAAATTCGAATCCGGTTTCTTCGGCCTGCGATCAGTCCGATCGGATCGATTGGGCTCTGCGTTTTTGGGGGCTTTTAAAATTACACTTAGATCAGTTACCGCTAGGGTGCATTAGCATAAACAACACTTTAAGGGTTTTGACAAGATTGGAAGCACTCTTCTATTTCAACGTGGGCAAAATATCCAATGACCACTTCAAACAAGTACGCCCACTTCCCCCAAATTGTTTCCAGATTAGGTCGGGGTATCTGTTACGTAATGGCGCAATTATGGAAATGCCAGAAACCAATTTTAATTTAATTCAAATCTTACCTGAGAAAGGTCCAGTTTGACCCACATTCGTCACCCGCGGTTCTTCCGCTATTTGAATATTTATTAAAGTCCTGTCACCCTTTGAACCTTTTTGATACTGTCACAAAGAACTCGGTAATTTCATTAAGTTAAACTTGTAACAAAAAGTTGAAATATAATTCAGTTATAAATTTCGGAATTTAAATTTGTAACAAGAAGCTGCAACTACGTTTTCATGTTTTGTTTCAACTTGAGATGTATAATATATTATTATAGAACATTTTTATTGCGAAATCATTTCCAAATTAAATAAGAATGAATATACAATGTTCAGTGCAATTCAACTTTAATATAACAACTTAAAATATAATTTAGTATTTTTCGACTTCACTAATACTGCTCGATTGCTTATTTCCCGAAATATCAAACCTTGTATTTTAACGCTAATTTAAAACTACAGTCAAAAATAAGATATTTTTACTTTCTGGAGTTTATTATTTTTATTGAATGAAATCGAATTTATTTCAAAATTGTTTCAAAGATCCATCTTTTACCAGGACAGCAGATACTTAGAGCAATATTTACTCAGTCGTGAGCCCATCGAGCAATCATTGATACAAATTAACACCGGAAAAACGATTACTTGGATTGGATGCAAGGAAATTGTTCAGTCGCGCTAGGAAATCGTAAACCGACGAGCGGAAGTATCACTTATTGGGGCGTCAACAGCGTCAATATCTACCAGGGGGATATGAGTTGGAGAAGCTTAATTTTCACTTAGCGATTGGAAATACTATCTTTGCGTGTTGTGGGTAAAATTTTTACGTTTTCGCCAACCATAATATTTCAATCATTAAAACCTTAAAGAGGGGAGATTTCATTATATTGAAATCAGGTTTAACTTTAAACCAAATCTTCGTAAGTAGGTGTCAGCAAGCAAAATACATTTAATGGGTATAATTTTTTTTTTAAACCAACTGCATGAATAATATCTCTAAGATATTTAACAGGAACAAAAAACTTTCCTTGTAATCAAATTAACGATGAAAAAACCCTGTAATTATTAATTTGCGAACGAATTGATAATTTACAGCAAAATAAACATTTGAATTACGTTTGAAGTGTGTACTATTTAAGTTTGTAAAGCTGCAATGGTGTTTATTTTCTTAAATAATGGGCTATTATGTACAACTTGTTAAGATAAACACAAATAAAAGCCCGAAATACTTAAATTATTCAGAGGCTCTCAATTGTAGGTCATTTTAAGAGCCTCCTACGCCTCATCGAACAAAAGCAGCGTATTGCGTCAGATGGTTCAACTATTTTGAACTTTATCACTGCGCAATTAGGTTGAAGATACTACTAACCGTTCTTGGATTCCACTGCTGCCACCAAATTCATTAGTTTTACGCGCAAGTTACTGCTTCTAACCCTGTTTTAATACTCATTGGTCAAATTATTGGGTGGTCACTCTTTACTGAGTTTTACTTTGCTTATTATGCATACGAAGCGAATTTTTAGGGATTTGTAGCATTAGAGTTAAAATGGCACCACGTATTATTTAGTTACTTTTGAGAGAGCCTTAACGCCTCCGTGGTCTAGTGGTACAGAGCGCGGCTCTTGACTCGGAGGTCGTGGGTTCGATTCCCGCGTTGGAAACATGTTATTTCCAAGTTTGGTTAGGACAATGCAGGCTGATCACCTGATTGTCTGACAAGTAAGATGATCCATGCGTCGGATGGGCAAGTCGGTCCTGCGCCTGATCTCTCGCCGGTCGTGTCGGTCTGCCGTCCCACTGGGTTATGAGAGTAAAGGAATAGAGAGTGCTCTTGTGTACTGCGCACACACTTGGGCACTATAAAATTACTCCTGCGTAGCTGGCCTGGTTTCAATGAAACCGGCCACCGTCACCGAAACCGGTGTGGGAGCTATTATTACTTTTGATCTGTCTAGCACCAGGTTCGGCCGACTTAATTTTACGATGTGAGGCCTTTAAATAAAGAAAAAAAGCATCAATTTCTTTTGCTGCTTTAATGAGAGTCCTAATTCTTATAAATACATATATTATACATAAATGGCGGATGGCGGATGGCTTCCGGGCACTCATTCGCAAAAAGCTGCATCTATAATTGGTCGCGTAAGGGGAAGTGACAACAGCATCCTGAGGATTGTGGCAGATGATGATGCACACATATTGAAGAACTACGTGCGGATAATGAATGAATTCGAGAGCAGATCTCTAGGACACAATATCCGCACTAGGTTCTAATTGCGTGTGATTTACTTTTTAGTGTTAAGTTTTTATTTCTACTTACCTTATAATTTTTATTTTAATGTTTGTATTACTAACCAATGGACCATAGTAGTCTGAAATAAATTTGTATTATTTGTTTAAATACATAAAGAACTAAGAGTTGATTCTAACGAGTCTCTTTTAACTAACAGAGCCTACGGCATATGTGCATAATTTTGCTGAACATTGTCAGGCCGCCCACGCGATGTATTTTTAGACTTAGCTGGCATACGTTTCATGCTGCAGTAGCTAACGTCAATATTGGTTTGTTTATTTGAAATATTTTTATGAAAAAATTGTACGTATCTTGTTTTGAAATACAAAAAATAGTAAGGGTGAATTACTCCAGAAGCGTAGTTAAAGTTAAGATTAAGGTTATCGTCAAATGGCGACGTTTGCTAGGGATTTGACAGTTCATTTCACATTTTGTTATGGTTAAAGTTAAAGTTATAGTTAAAGTAGGCCGGTGCAACCAGAGTGCTAAGTATTAATTATTGTATACAATTACGAAAAAGTAAAGACAATTTAATTTAATCACTCAACAATATTGTTTATCAATTTGTCATTGTTATCCAGCAAAATAATTCAATTCTAATTAATTAACCTTCCCACTTTTGTAATCGGTTAAAATATTTTTTCTAAAACGTCATAAACTTGATTTCCGTATCGCAGAGATATTTTCATCACTGTATAACAAGTTTTTGTTAGTGCATCTTCTCAATAAGCATGAGAATCACCTGTTTAAATGTCATAATATTGTAACTTTAAAAGACATCAGCAGCCTTATTCGCGAAACTGATATCAATATGATATCAGATTGATATCAGTTTCGGGAACAAGGCTGCTCTTAGAAATCCGTACTCGAATGTTACTCGGTCCCTATACGTGTCTCAGCTCTAAAGGTAAGTATTTAATAATTCAAAAGGAAAAAGTGTTACGTTCGTTAGTGAGTCACAGCGGAGTGTTTTTACACTGAGGCGTGTTATTTATTAAATACTACGCAAGATCGAAAAGGATCTAGAAAAATCTTGTTGCTACAAATTGATGTTGATATTTTGGTAGACCAAATTATATTCGTTTATAAAATTACTAAACAAATGACAATAAAAAGTTATGTCAAAACAAATGAATACTGATTGAAATGAAATTTGGTATAAAGATATTGTGGCTTGGTTTAGATATTATGGTTTATAAGTAGACATAGAATATTATTAATTGCGTTAAATACACGGATGCCGAAAGATAGATAAAATATTTAGGAGTAGCGCAAAATATTATCCAGTACAAAATATTCATTTCGTAGCACTGTCTACGTTTTTTTGCTACGAAGCTACGCACATGCTACGCATCGTAGATAAAGAATGCTACGATTAGTTAAGTTCCTTTTATTTTTGTTATCATATCAAGCATGTTTTTATCGTTAATATCGTGAAATTTCTGAAGCCGTTTTTAGTTTGATTAAGAATCATAACAATTTATATAACATGGATCAATAATTATTTTTTTAATATACTTTATCGTCCCTTATACCAAGATTCTTCTGGTGTCTTTAATTTCGTAAATTTAAAATTACAATAAATTGTTAGAAGTGAAAAATCCTCTGTACAGAAGATATATCTCGGCATATTACTCAACAGTTGGCAGGGAACCAACAATAACTCATTGTTACGTTGTCGGATTATTGATCACCGAAATTTTGGTTTAAACACGACCACTTTATACTCATTTAAGTGTGATTTTGTTGATAATCGAATAAATAACGATTTAGAATGTACATGAAAATAAATTTTTGAATGTTGATGAAATGAAAATAAAAACTATGACAGGCGATTAAAAACGGATATTATTTTAGAATCCTGAATGCTATCTGTCTCTTTATCTTTTTTTAGTCTATCTCTGAGTTAAATATTACTAAAGTAATTATTGATCTAATAGTTATGAAGATAATTTATTGCAAACAAAAAAACAAAATATTTTTCTGTTTGCTACTATAAATTATATTAGAAAATACCTCAAATACTTAAAGTACTGTAATTTTTGTCTCAGTTTTACATTTTTCAAAAACAAAATCGAGCCCATGCCTTACATTTGTGCGCCGAGGTTGCTAAAATAAACACTTATTAAAATGGCGGTAAAAATGCAAAGTTGCTGATGGGGATTCCATGTTGTGGGCTCCTCACCCACATTGTCAAATGGGGATATAATGTTACGTTTATATTATTTTTATTGGAAAAGTAATATAATCCTTATTTGGTGTACGATATTTTATTATAGATTTGTTCACTAACAAATCTATGATAAAGCATATATTTGTTTGTCTTTTATTATTTGCTTATTTTATTTCTTCGCGCTCAAACCACTTGGTCGATTTAGATAATTTGGATAAAGATACTTTAAGACCCATAAAATATTACAGGATACAAATTTTTGTCATGGAAAAATAAATGCTTATTTGTTACAAACACGACTGTCTAACCTAGATACATCGAATCAAAATAAGTAGATCTTAATCTACTCAAATTAGGCTTTAATTAAGCTTCGTGCGGTGTGATCATTAAAATTTGAATAAACGTTTATTTATTTTTACGTAAGGAGGACACAAATTTTCAAACATAACAAAGTAGTTTAGCTTAACCAGCCGTTTAGTTGTTAGACAGATCATTAAGCATGATTTAGAACTTAATTTCTGTTTTACTCATTTAGTGTAGTTTCAAATATTATTTACAATCAGTATTACAAAGACCTTATAATATTCTTGAAACTTTTAATTTAGAAGTTCTTTTTTGGTCTAGGACTCTGAAAACTTTGATAGTGCATTTCAGACTTCTAACAAGAACTACATACAGTATTTTAGAACTTTGCAAATTGCATCACTTCTCTCCTAACACTAACCTTCCCTGGACTTCTAAATATATTTCAAGATAAAAATTTGCCAAATCGGTTCAACCGTTCTCGAGTTTTAGCGAGACATACAAATTCTAAAATCCATTTTTACTTATACGCATACGATGTTAGAAAACTGGTACAAAAATATGCGCAATTACAAGCTTTTAAAAAGTTAGAGGTCCGAGCGATGTCATGGAGTCAAACTCGCATAAATCCTCGTTAACACGGGAATAATTGTGAAAGTTCGTTTGTTCATCACGTTTTTTATGACATTAACTAGATGACGCCCGCAACTCCGTCGCACCAAAATTCATTTATCGCGCGGGAACCGTACAGTTTTCAGGGATCCTTTCAACAAAATCGTTTCAGCGGTTTGGGCGTGAAGAGGTTACAGACAGAAAGGAAGACACACTTTCGTAATTTATTATGTTAGTATAGTTTATATTATGGCGGTGGCATGGCAAAAAAAAAATTACCCTGTTTCACATAAAACATTGCCCTCTATCCCCGAGCTATCAGTTTGTGAAAAAAAAAAACACATTCGCTCATTTATTTACGAGTACCGCCTTTAAAGCTGCATGCCTCGGGCCATTAGAAGGACGACGTATGTCCCGCTCTATCTTCAAAAAATCTCTATTGGCATCTCAGCTCGCTCCAGTTAAGCTGGTGAAATTTATTTTCAGCATTTTCTGGGTAATTTTATTTTTTTACGTTATTGTTAGCAATAACTACAGCTACTAATATACTTTTTAGACCAAAAATCTAAACTCCTAAGCTCTACAAGTATTTAATTTCTTATATTAATAATTTAGAGTAAACCAATCCATAATTATCAATGTACTTTCTAAGATCACATTTCAATAGGTATCCATATTTTGATCAATACATTTTCTGACCCCAATATAATAGTGCAAGCAGAAAACAACTCTATCATCTTCCAGTGTGGTTTAGTTTCGGTTAATTCACTGAACTTGTTGCAGTACCATTGTAACTGGCGCTTAAGGTATAAATCCATCCTAGATAAGGGATTAAGTGTTGCCGCCGAGTAGTTATTTAAGCCGTGTCTTGTTTAACTGATACCTTATATTAAGTTTAAAGTCCGTATAAACTATACTATTGTAGATTGTAACTATCAAAGTTCAAATTCTCATCAATGTTGATTTAGTATCAATTTGATCTTATTGAATAAATAACTGTGATACTTTATTATGATGATTTGCAAATTTTAAGGCTTTATTGATATGCGTCCGCCTGAACGCGCGATTTGGCGGCTTAGATACCGCGAGATCACAAGCAATATTGACAGCGCGCAGCGCGACCGCGCCGCTATCTATATCTATCTATATATTAATACTCTCTAAAAACTTTGGAACCCTTTTTACGAAAAATGCTGAAACGTAGGAGCATGAAATTTTACACAATTGTAGTTTATGTGGAGAAAGAGTGCATCGAGCTAATATTGTTTAAAAATTATGCTTTTATCACACATTATTTTAATAAATAAAATATTACACACACTACAATGTGCACACTATCATCTTTTTGAATGACAAGCCTATACATATGAATTATACTATTTTGTTTATGGTTGAAGTCTGTTGAGAAATTCAAAATTGATTGTTGTTTTTTTCTTTTATTAAGCCTAAAATAGTCAATACTTTAAACGGTGAGCCAAAAGAAGAAGATAATTAAATTTAAGGTCGAATTTAGCCCATTGGGTGCTCTTTAGTCTAAAATTTCAATAAATCGTTATTATATTATGTATACTTCTCGTGATCTCGCGGTGTAGCGGCAAAACCGCTCGTTCACGCGGACTCATATATTTTCATTATTTTTAGTCTTACGCTTTTACGACTTTACGAGCGTTACATATTATAATATAATAATAATATAATAATATCTATAATAATATCTATGGACGCTTCACACCACGTCAGTCTGGTCGACCTGTGCTAAGTATCTAAAGGACTTGTGTTACAGGTACCAGACAACGGAAATATATTTAATACTTTTTATACTAATACATATTATATTTAAGATTTTTATTATATGATACATGTATTTAATATACATCCATGACCCAGGAACTTAGAAAACTTTTTGTTCCGTGGCGGGATTCGAACCCGCGACCCCCGGCTTGAGCTACCAACAGCCCACCAACTGAGCCACAGAGGTCGTCAAATTATAATTATTATGTACATGACGTTAGCCACTTTTAACCAGCGGGTTTGTTCGTTTGCCCTTGCGAAAACTAAAAAAAAGTTAATCGGAAGAAAAAGATCCTTGCTTGTTTCCCTTTTCCTGTATTACAAGTTTCATTTTATATTTATATATTCTTGGACTCTGCGGATAAACACCGTAGAAAATTCTACAACAAAATCTGTTTAAGAATATATAAGTGTATATATAATTAAAGAACCGTATACGACGAATAACTTCACTCGGAAATTCCAGTACCAAGTCCCAGATATCCTCAGGGACTGAACACGCTGTACGGGATAAATAATAAACACAAAGCGACCCGACCCCAAATTTACGGCCAAAAGATATTTTAATATATGCATACTTCGTATTAAAGTAGGTTGGACCAACATTAATTTGCCCACGAGTAAATATGTTTAAGGTTATTATGTACTAGTTGACCCGGCAAACGTTGTTTGGCCATTTAAAGTATATTAACTCCTCCTTTTTTGGAAGGTTAAAAAAAGTATCTTAGATGTTGACCAGGTATGTAAGGTATCACCATGCCAAATTTCATTGAAATCGGTCCAGCGGATTCAGAGATTAGCTTGTACAAACAGACAAACAGACAGAGAAACAAAATTTAAAAAACAGTTATTATATTGTGTTCTACTACTCCTCTAACATGCCTCTGACTCATTTTTTCAAGTTTATTTTCAATGTAATTTTACCTCTACGATTTTATTATAAGTATAGATACGCTTATATTATTATACCATATTATAATCCATACTAATGTTATAAATGCAAAAGTCTATCTATTACCTCTTCACGCCCAAACCGCTGAACCGATTTTGCTGAGGTATGGAATTAATACTTTAAGTCCCGGGTAAGGACATAGAATCCATGTTATCCTAGAAAAATTACGATTTCCAAGCGAAAAACGGAGTTATTGTGCAACGGACGGCGTCATTTATCTCTTCACTCATAAGTCATAAACAATGAAATCGATATTATGGTTGAAGGATCTGGAGAATGAACATAGTTTTGTGTCCCAGAGAAAGAACAGAATAGCTTCAGTAGCGAATTAATAACCTAGATTTTAATTTGAAATTGGAATAACCTTACATGCTGTATTTGACATTGGTTGAGGATGACGGTTACGATTCAAAATTTTATTAAAACTCGCACACCCATAAAACTATTAAAATGTAAGAGTTAAAAAATCGGCCAAGTGCGAGCTGGACTCGCGCACGAAGGGTTCCGTACCACTATAGAGCAAAAACAGGAAAAAATTGTGTTTTTTGTATTGGAGCCCCCCTTAATTACTAATTTTATTTAAATTTTATTATTAATTATTTAAGTATAAATAAAAATGAATATTTTGTGAACATTTCAGGTGGCTACCTACTGTCATCATTGATACCGAGCAAAAAATGTTAAAAAAATCACGTTTGTTTTATGGGAGCCCCCCTTAAATATAAAATTTATTTTGTTTTTAGTATTTGTTGTTATAACGGCGACAGAAATACATAATCTGTGAAAATTTCATATCTCTAGCTATTACCGTTCTTGAGTTACAGCCTGGAGACAGACAGACGGACAGACATCAAAGTCTTAGTAATAGGGTACCGTTTTTACCCTTTGGGTAAGGAACCCTAAAAAATAACGATCAAATTTTTATTTTACTTATTAAAAGAACGGCTCAAAAATCGCCTATACAAGTAAACTGGCGCCGAACCGTTCTGAACGCTTGCCAAAACCACCAACGAAAGACTACGCATATTTCTGAACTGAGCTTCGTTGAAAGTAGGACTTTGAGTTTGCCAACTGAATATATTGCCATTGTTTAATCGGGTTCCGTACAAAACAATAATGAACCATAAAGTTAATATACCTAGCGGAATAGAGCAACAATCTCGAGCTATCAAACGAAACCAAAATTGGTTTTCATCTGTGTGAAAATAATGTGTACGTTTACACTTACACAAGCATGATTGAACATGAATTCTATGAGATTAAATTGTCGACGTGCCGATACGTGCTGACTGGACGTCAAAAAAGAGTTCTGCTGTCATGTATCACACGTCTCTATTTACCACGCAATGTTCTGTGTTACTGATAATGACATTTCTCTTGCTCATTGCGCCTTTGTTTCTCTATTCCGCCAGTAACCTATATTAACTTTATATTGTAATGAACCCTGAAAAATGTGTGTGGCGACACTTCACGTTATGCTTAAGCCAAAATATGATAAAAGTGATAAAGGTGAGGCTGCTATTAAAATCACAAAAAACATCTGGTGTATAAAAATTTTCCCCCCACCCCTCTTAGGGGACAAAAGAGGGGGTAAGATTTTGTATCAACTTTGCCGGGTCAACTAGTAAATAAATAAAACTGCACTGTGGGTAAAAGCTTAGTAAATACAGTATACCACGACAACTCTATATTCCTGGGATATAAAGTGGCCTTAGCGTTAATCTGGAGCCTAAATTTCTACTTTGCAAATTTAGTCAAAACTGTGTTTCATTTCTGGCACACAGTGGCATGATAATACTTATTCAAGGTAGAGCAATATATTGCGGTATGTTAGTATATCGTACCCGCAACTCTGCCTTAAGCGAGGAGTGTAGCACCATGGGGTTTTAGTGGGTAGACCCTACGCCAGGGGAGTCCCACATACTCCAGCCGATATCCCCAATTCGCCGGGGATGCCTAAATTTCCTCATGTAAAAAAAAAATTGGAACTATGTGCCAAGAAAGAGCAATATTGCAAGAAAATACAAAATTATCACAAACATTGCGAGAAATATTATATGTTTCAGATGACCGAGATATAGATAACCGCGGATTTCAGGTTAATGCTTGCTGAAGCTTATTGAGGTTACATTTATCTAAGATCAGATCTGTTGGCACTCGCTTTGAAACGCTATGGTTTTATAGAATTGAATAATGGAATATATTTCTCATCTCACCTGCCACCAATAAAATATGATGTTTCCACGCCAGATGAATCTGGAAGGTGAATTTAGGTACCTACTAAAATTAAATTTTGTTCAAATTACTTAGTTAAAATTTAGAAACTAATAACCCGTGATTACTGATCATATTAGAAAAATGGTACATGAACTGTGCATGTAATTATAATTAAATTTTTCATCAGATCTAAAAGTTTTGGGTGATTTCACTGTTACGCTGATAGACCGTTGCAGTACTAGCGCAGACGACTACGCGTTGTTTAAAAATGCTACTTAGAATTTCATAAATTTCGGACATTGGCGATAAAGCAACAGTAAAATAAGTCAGAGCCGTTGTAAAATAAAGTAGCATAATAATATAGCATGCATAATACATATATTTCAGCGTAGGATTTCTCAACAGCGCTGTTACCTAAGGGCCTCTTTCACCATCTCCAAGTAAAGTGTTGAGTAGTTACTTGTCAAGTAACGTTAATTGGCAAGTAAAACTTACAAGTATCTTTTGTCAATTTCACAAGCAAAAATAAAGCTCTGAGTAACTACTTGCCCGTTAAGTGAATGACATAACAAATCGTACATTACATTCGTTCAAAATGGCGTCAAATCAATCGCCCGACATTGTCATTGGCGGTGAAGAAGAAAAAAATATACCTTTCTTTTGTGTTGTTACTTGTTAGTTGTTTTGAGTCCTTTGTTGTTGCCTTTGTTGTATTTGGTTTATTAGAAAAAATTGAGAAAGTGAACATCGTATTCAATATATTTTACTTGTAACATGTAAAAAGGATTAATGGTAGTCAGTAGGTACTAGAATATAGGTACTGTGTCATTACTCATTAGTCATTGCCTAACTACTTGATTGAGTAAACTCATTATTGATTATTTAATGATAAAAATATAATGACCTTTGCGTTTTAGGCATTAATACCTCGATCGTGGGAATCGCAGACACAATAGATTTTCAATTGTACGCGACAGCCGGGTGCCGCTGGGGATTGAGGAGTTATTTTATGTTTTCTTAAGTTATGCACTTGGTTCGCTGTACACTTCTATAGACGAAATCTAGCCAAAAAATCTCTTTCATCTAGGTCCTGATGTCCGTTGCAACGTATTATAGTCCAATTCATCTAATTAGTGATCAATTAAGTCAAATAAATCGATTTTTGACAAGACATAAAGAAATTTAAACTCTGTGATTGTATAAAACCGTCAAGTAAACTCGGTAATTGGCAGATGATGTGGCAAGTAAGTTACTTGACAGTTTAATCAACGATTAGTGCTACTTGAGGGTCGTGAAATCGACACATGTAGTTACAGGTGACTTTATCTGGCGAGTAGTCTACTCGACACTTTACTCGAAGGTGGTGAAAGAGGCCCTAATACTTTCAAATTAAACCTACAAGTAAGGTTTGAGCTTTCCTTCGGAACAATATATTTCGATTCACCATTTTCTTTCCTTTAGTCGCGCCATTTTATTTTTATGGCACTGTCTCTTCGAATGTTCCCGTCGCCTCGCCTCGTTGTAATTCCAAAGAATTTCCAAATACTTGGCAGAATTTTCTACGTGCTATGATACAAGGAAATACGTCTTTGCAGTACAAAATAGATTGTGAATAACTGTATTTTATAAAAAGATAAAACCGACTTCAAAATTGTACGTAATTGAGAGTTAAAACTTCCTATCTCCAAAACTACTGAACCGATTTTGATGAAACTTGCACTATTTCCTAAGTTGAACAATACCTAGTATAATAAAAAAAGAATCACTTAAATCGGACTTGTAGTTCCGGAGATATGCGTGAACAAACATAAAAACATACATACATACATACATACATACATACATACATACATACATACATACATACATACATACATACATACATACATACATACATACATATATACATACATCATACATACATACATACATACATACGCGTCGAATTGATAACCTCCTTTTTTTGAAGTCGGTTAATTAAACACGATACTACAAATAACGAGTTTATTTCAGGAATTTCAATTGTTGATCGCGTTACACCAATTTCTTTGATACGAGCCTATACCCTTCAACGACTTTTTCATCATATGTTTTAGTTCCTCTGAGAATATTATTGTTTCGTATGATACTGATCTTTTCACTCGAAGCCGGCTGGATAGAATACTTTCAGAGTGCAATTCTGCTCTTGTTACTATTTGTCTATCACCACCAGGTGCAAGCATCAGGTCTTGAATTTTTGCTGAATATGCTACAAGGGATAAAGCATTACCCGTAGCTGATAAAAGTAATAATGAAAAACCTGTAAGCAAATAGTTTATCTCCACACGACACAGGGTTATAGCTTTTTCACTATCTTCTATTTTACCAGTTATCAACGCAAATAAGTTTTCCAAAGAAATAAATATTCCAAAGTACAAGAGAAGCATGAAATATAGGAGTCTACCAAAAATTACGCAGGATCTGTTATACTGTAGGAAACCACGCAAGTTTTTATTCATCGTGCAGACATCGTGAGTGGGGTTGAGTAGTACTAGGATCGCAGCTATTTGTATTAATATCACACACGAGAGGATAATGCAGCTGACATCCATTCTGCTAATTCCCGGTTATGCTATATCATTGTCTTTGTTTTGTTGTAGATTAAATTTTTATATTTTTAATAACCTCGTTTTACATTTCTGATTTGCTTATTACTAAACGCCAATAATAATTGTTTTATTGTCATTGACGTCAAGTTTTTTCTTTATGTTTATACAGGCACAGGGTATTTAAAATTTCACTTTTGATATTACTGTGCATATTTATGTTATACAGAGATATAAAAAGTCAATGTTTTGAATATTATTAAAAGATAGAAGATATTAATATAGATATAATTATTACAGAAACTTTAAATAAATTACAAATCAAACAAAATAATAAGTGAACATTAAATTTTATATTTTTGTATCAGATATACTAATAACACTTTGCTGACTTGTTCTACCCAAAATTGCATGCCGACACATCATCTCAAAATCAAGCAAACGAGCTATCATCAAATGAAATTGAATCATTCTCTCTATAACTATAAGAAAGAAAACAGTAGTTACAAATAAAAAGTAGCTCACAAATATTTTGGAATAGTAGATTTTCCTTATCATTACAATATTACCAGTACCATCTCTATCTTTGATATGATTGAAACTAATTCTTTCATAAGCTACATCTAGGAAAGTAGTTGCACCAATGGTAATTATAATAGCAAATAAAGTGTAATAAGAAAAAAGCTTATGTTTTTGAAGGCGATGCCAGTAGTCTCTTATAACATCAGGTGTTTCGATTGGTCTCAATAATGCCAGCACCAGCAACGATTCCAAGAATACAATTGTGCACAAAATTGCACTAAACAGGTTAAACATGGTGAAAGAATTTGCGAAGATTAGAATTTCGTTAATTTATCTCATGTCTATTTTAAATTATTAGTCTCAATTTAATTTTCTTCATTTTTCTTGCTACGTTCAACGTTCTTACTATTCAATATTTTACGTGCTTCTTTTACAAATTTCTTTATTTTTGATTTCTGAGTTTCAGTAAATTTAGCTATTGTGCTCCAATCAGTAATACTCTCTTCAAAATCAGAAATATCTTCAGAATCACTTATAGTCAAAGATACATTAGCCAATCTATTTTGTATGAAAGTAACATCCAGTAAATTACAATCAGCCATCAAATTAGACAAATCTTTTAGTTTGGCTGAAAATTTAATAAAATCGAGAAGACGAGAAATAATTAGCAGAAAAAATACACTAAAAGCTCCAAGCAAATAGTTTCTTGAGGAAACCGTAGAGTCATAGACTCTGGTTAATTTTTCTTCGTGTGTTTTTGTATGAGATACATAGCTCATTCGATTTAAGGTATTTATTGGCTTGATAAGTCCACATGTAACCACGGATATGAGGAGAGTTACTATTGCGTTTAAAGTATTATGATTACTCTGTACAATACCCTTAACTACTGTAATGTATTTTTCTATCGTGACTGCATCTAGGTAGGGACACAAAAGTACTATTATAATTACCATTTCTATAAAATTGATAAATGTTAGCACTACAAGGCAGTAATCTAGCTCCATTTTATGAATTTAAAAATTTGCGGTGAGACATGGTTAGATTTTGTCGTGTCAAAGCTTGATAGATCATAGAAGTCACTTTTGTCGTATTGACATCTTCGTTGATATTTGGCTAATATGACAAAAAATGACTTCTATCAATTACTTTTTCTTTTTGTTCAATTCGTTATACAAGGCTTTTTGGCGTGTGGATAAAAAGACAAAAAACTATTCATTTGTTTTGTTTAAGTTCCAAACACAGGTATAATTTTCTATTATACATACTTTACTATGCATCTAGTGATCACTCCCTTATGAATCTTCTAGTTTACCTCATAATATACACAACATATTCAACCAGCTGGCGCCATCATTCAATTAATTAAAAATACTTGTAAGCGCATAAAACAATAAATTCCTCTACAGCATCAATACATTTTGTTTCGTTTTGAGCAGACTTAATGAGAATAAAGGTAAAAGGTTCCTATTACTCTTTGGCGATAGCATCGCCTCAGGTGCTATCGCGATCATGGCGATTCAATTTGGTAATGTTAATTTTGTGGACGGTCCTTTGGCCTATTGAAACAAACCCGTACCCAATTCATTAATGAGATAAAATTTAATCACAATATTACGTATTACGTTATCGTACGATACATTTGGTGGCTGGTTCCAACCAATTAGGGCTTTTCTTTTATTGCGTACAATTTATTTAGCGTGGGTATAATCTCGTTTTATTACCTATCTACTCACTATGTTTTAGGTATTACTACGTAGTATAAAACATACGTACGTTCCACTCTCTGACTATGTGTGCTTAGATCTTTATATTATGAATTTTAAATTGATGCGTTTTTAAATAAATAAAGCTATAATTATTATGTGCATAGTAAAGTAGAAAATACTGATCATTTTAGAGGTTTGGTATAAAAAGAAACTGCGAAATTTCTTATCCTGCGAAAAAGTGATTAGAAAATTTTTGTCTGACTGTCGCTGATGCGATTTTAAAAATTTAATTTGAGTATTGAAATATTATTTTGTTAATATTAAATCTGTGGGCAAATCTTAGAACTTATTTCGTAAGACAATAATTATTTACATTCAGTAAAATTGAAAATAAAAGATGTACGTTTAATTATATAACACTTCACGCTCAATTAATTCACCATACAATAATTTAATTGTCTGCATACATTTGCATCTCGATAAGCTGAGCCTTGTTTCCTACTTTTATTTTGATACGAAAAACAAGTGGAGCAGTATAATTTTTTCCCCCATCTATAGTTAAAAACACGAGGCGAATCACAAAAATATATATCTTTAAGTTTTTTAGCAGATGGTAAAGGTTGTTTTCAGCGTGCCGAGTGTGAGTTTTTTGTTTCACATTCGATCGTGACCGCGTTTGGCGTTTACTAAGATATTGTATGGGATTACTCGCTAGGTGGCACTGTATAAATCCCATACAAAATCTTAGTAAACGCCAAACGTGTTCACGATAGAATGTGAAACAAATACTCACACTAGACTGAGCTGCTAGAGAGAATGTTGGTAGAAAATGAAACCTATGACCTCGGTCATAAGGTGGCATTTTTTTGATTTTTTGTCGATCGCGGTCGCCTTCCGCGTTGATCGGAACGGAACCTTAACGTACCAGTACTTACTATTTTTATTGTTAGGTCATCCCCCGTATACCACGGCTTTAGAAAAGTAGCCAAAAACAAAGCTCTCTTGTTTCAAATTGTTGTTGCTAAAAAGGCTAATAAAGGTGGTTAATTTAAAACATATTAAAGCTGTTTTATTTCCAACCTCGCGCATTTGAATAACAAAAATCTAACAGCGATATAAAAGGCCTCGTCTTTATGCGCCCTAAAATGCCGCTTTTTCATAAATATTCAAAATAAAATACCCCAAACACGGCCTGCGTAATACAGGTAACGCAGCATTTTATTACAACTCCGTATACATTATCACGGGGACGTGATGTGGGAGCGAAGTTCCTGGAACTTATTTAGAATTTTACAGGCTCCATAAGCACTTGCTTTGTATCAGTACTATATAATGTTAATAGGAAAACGTGTCGCTTGAAGACTCTTGAGAATGAGGTAAAAATGGGTGCATACGGCTTAGCGATGAAATGTGATGTTACCTTATTCTCCTATAATTCTGAGGATGTTACCATGAAGGAAAAAAAAAATCCACAGCCGAACATAAAATCTCCTCCTTTTTGGAAGTCGTTTAAAAAGTCAAATGAAGTTTTTGTTTCTTAATATTATGAAAGTAAAAGTTTGTCTACCTGTCCGTCTGTATGTACGAATGTCTGCCTTTTACCTCTTTACGCTTAAACCCCTGAACCGATTTAGATGAAAGGTACGGAGGTAATTTAGCTCCCAGGAAAGGACAAAGGATATTTTTTAAAGTGGCAAAATGTACGGTTCCTGAACGTTTCCAGCGCAATGGAGCTACGAGCGTCATCTAGTACATGATAATATTATGAAAAACTGTGTATCTAAAAAATCGGCCAAGTGCGAGTCGGACTCGCGCATAAAGGGTTCCATATCGTTATAGAGCAAAAATAAGCCAAAATTTGGTTTTTGTATGGGAGCCCCCCTTAATTATTTATTTTATTTCAATTTTATTATTAATTATTAAAGTATGCATAAAACTAAGTATTTTGCGAACATTTCAGGTGGCTACATATTGTCATCATTGATACCGAGCAAAAAATGTAAAATAAATCACGTTGGTTGTTTGGGAGCCCCCCTTAAATAATAACTTTATTTTGTTTTTTAGTATTTTTTGTTATAGCGGCAACAGATATACACAATCTGTGAAAATTTCAACTCTCTAGCTATTACCGTTCTTGAGTTACAGCCTGGAGACAGACAGACAGACGGACAGACAGACGGGCAGACAGACAGACAGACAGACGGACAGACAGACGGACAGACAGACGGACAGACATCGAAGTCTCAGTAATAGGGTCCCGTTTTTACCTTTTGGGTACGGAACCCTAAAAAGTGTTTTATTTACGAGACAGCACACACAAAACAAGTCTAGTAATATGGCGGCCCACAAAAAGTCTAGTCAGCCCGAACGAATGGATCAGCCTACCCTATACAAAATATAATTTAAATTATAATATACTTACTGTGTGATACATCCCAAACCCCAATTCCCATCTTTCGGTATCCATTATTACTTATCCATTATTATTTTGTTCAAGCAATTATCTTCAAGTATCACAAAAAACTATCAAAACAACATTATAATAATTAATATGCAAAACAACAACAATAATAATATTCTCTCGATCGCGGATTCTTGGAAATCTACTGTTATCGCGCGCGCGGTCGCATGCGACCGCTTGGGGCTTGATAGAATAATTATTATTATTGTACTTGAATACACACACATCACGTGTACCGGTTACCCCACCCCGCCGCCCGCGCTTCCCGCCGCCGCGCTCTGTCGTGCGAGCGGATCGGCACTACATATACCAGGTTGGAAATTATAGAGAAATTGCGCCGCGTTCACGAATACCAAAAATGATGAATGAAAATTTATTATATTGCCATTATTTTGAAGACATTCTGTAACTACACAATATAAGCTAAGGTCCCAGAAAAAATACGTAACAATTCGATGAGTTTTTAATATAAAACAAGTGTGCGGAAAGTATGTCGTTAATGGCGTCAAAATGCATGAAATGTAATCGCTTATATTTTTTAGTGTATAAATATTTTGTAGTAAATTTTTGGCTAGGACCCTAGGTAATTACTATTTTAAGCTGAAAAATAACTCAAACATGTTAAATATTTTCGTATGAGAAAATGATTTTGGTATTCCGTTTGTATGAGAATTTCGAGGGTAGCCCGGGCTCTTAACAACCAAATTTATCTCAACGTATCAATAATATAATTAATTAATGGATGCTCATTCCAAAAGATCACAAAAAACTAAAACTAATTACTTAAAACATACAGGCGCAAAAAGTCACTATTTGCGATACACATTTGCATTATGTTGATACGCTAATCTATCATTTGATATCCGACATTATTTTATTTTAACAATTAATTAAATTGAAACTGATTTAATTATAGATTCTGTGAAAATTAGCAACCAATTTTAATGTCTATTGACAGTGGTAAATGCAAATACTTTTCCGAGCATTGTTCGCTTATTGATAAAAGTTTTGTAATTAAAATAATAAATATTATACAACCAAATATATAAACTTTCCTTTTTTAGTGTTCCGTACCTAAAGGGTAAAAACGGGACACTATTACTAAGACTTCGTTGTCTGTCCGTCTGTCTGTCTGTCTCCAGGCTGTAACTCAAGAACGGTAATAGCTAGAGAGTTGAAATTTTCAGAGATTGTGTATATCGGTTGCCGCTATAACAACAAACACTAAAAACAAAATAATATTAATATTTAAGGGGGGCTGCCATACAACAAACGTGATTTTTTCGGCCTTTTTTGCTCAATATGGCAACCCGCAACAGTTAAGCACTTGAAATTTTCACAAAGGCCTTAAATATAATTATGTGTACTTTAATGATTATTAATAATATTTAAATAAAATAAAAATTTAAGGGGGACTCCCGTACAAATTACACAATTTTTGGCCTATTTTTGCTCTATAACGGTACGGAACCCTTCGTGCGCGAGTCCTACTCGCACTTGGCCGATTTTTTATTTAAGTCGCTTTTCATGCAACCAAAACACGATTTTGTAAGATTTACGTTTTTTTTTACGCTAGTTTATTGCGCAACTTCGCTTGCAACTCGTTCAGGTTTTCCGTAGTAAATTAGTATTTATTGGTGTATTTAAGTTTTCACATAGGAAGAATAAGATAGACAACAAAATTTTTAAAATGAGTTTTTGTATTTGCATTGTATTTTCACTACACTTTTTCTTAAACGCAATTCCTATACCCGAATTGCCCCAAACCACCCTCGAACAAACAAATTTGGGGCAAAATTCATTAAACATCCGAGCTCTAGCATGTCACAATATCTTGTCCTTTGTGCCTTTGTCCTTCGGGATCGTTTTATAAATTTACTTACCCGGAAACAAATTTTATTTTTATTACTTTCAAACGCTTCTTGAGGCTTAAGTTTAGTGAATGACTACAAAGACAATTCTCCAATTGCCTTTTTAGGGTTCCGTACCCAAAGGGTAAAAACGGGACCCTATTACTAAGACTTCGTTGTCTGTCCGTCTGTCCGTCTGTCCGTCCGTCTGTCTGTCTGTCTCCAGGCTGTAACTCAAGAACCGCTATAGCTAGACTTCTGAAATTTTCACAGATTGTGTATATCTATTGCCGCTATAATAACAAATACTGAAAATAAAATAAAGTTATTATTTAAAGGGGGCTCCCATACAAGAAACGTGATTTTTTGGCCTTTTTTGCACGTAATCAATAATGGTAACAGCTAGGATCTTGAAATTTTCACAAAATACTTAGTTATATTTTTAATTTAGTAATTAGTAATAAAATTAAAATAGAGTAAATATTTAAGGGGAGCTCCCATACAAAAAACACAATTTTTTGTCTACTTTCGCTCTAAATCGGTACGGAACCCTTCGTGCGCGAGTCCGACTCGCACTTGGCCGATTTTTTTTTGTTTTAAATGCAGCTTTACGATGTATAGGTAATAGGAAAAATTTAAAAAAATGTCTTCTATTGAGTAAAGAGTTATCCCAGCACATAATGCAATTATAATAAAGAGTAGTATGAAAGTAACTTTAAATTATATTTTAATGTGAGTTATATTGTTGTTAACCCCCAAACGGCCTAAGTGGGCCGCGAAATCAATAGATAGACAATAGATTTCCAAGAACTCCACGGTATTCAACCTAATTTTGTAATTTTTTACTTACGAAATCCGGGCTTTTTATGACGTTGCAAGATTTTTTTATATTTCTTCTATGTTTGACACACTGAAAGAGAATAACGGATTTCTCATTAAACTTTACCATTATCAAAATTACGAGCCACAGAATATAATACAAATTTTGATATCTTATAAATTGCGCCCGGATTCATCGTTTGGACTTTAGTAAAGGAAAAAGACTGTTATAATTGAACCCGTATTTTCCTTTCAAACGATCTGTATTTTTCCTATAATTTTTCTATATGCAAAGTCGGTGGAAACTTACCTGGGCCTTGTTATGGAAGAAAATGGTGGAAGTTGTGTCATGAAACTTTCCGTGTTAGAATTGTAATATGTTCTCTGTATTACAAAGTTTGTGTAGAAAGTAATGCGGGACTGATACATATGGATTTTAATAAGATTTTCGTATTCTTATAATACTGAATGTCCCGCGCGGCTCCGACCACTTTTCAACAATTATTATCCGCAAAAATAGTACCTTCCCGACGTGGTCTACCTTATTATAACATATATTTCCATCAAAATAATAAATGTGGTGTGTCGTAGTACCAGATATTGCCCTCAGTTTTAAAATCTATAGCTGCAGGGCAAAATTTGCCTTTAAATAAATGAATCATGGACACGTCTTAGTAAATTACTATGCGGCCGGCGCGGCGATGTGCGCCTCGCGCCCCGCGCTACTATACTCCCGCGCGCGGTGACCGTGCATTGGGTAAATAATTATTTAACTTTAAGCTACTCAGTAATCAATATTATTGATTTTATTTTTTTTTATTTTTTTTCAACTACTATAATAGCCTAATATCACGTCCTCGAGTATTGAACATGTCTCACCAGTCATGTTGTATACATACAGGCAATAAAATGATCTCTCAAAAAGAGCACTGAGTTAATCTTACAAAACTGCTAAAATTACCAGCACCTATCCTACAGGTTTGCAAAAGCAAAGTAGAGGAGCGTATTTCATCAGTTCCGAAACGAATTCTCACAATAATCTCACAATATTTTATTTATGAGAATAAATGACTGAGATTTATTTACAAAAATCGAAAAACTTTCCTCCCTTAATTCTACTAAGCGCAAACTTCAGCCGCTACTTCGAGTTCTTCATAAAATTTATTCTAAAAAGTTTTTTCTTAAATTTTGTCTGATTGCCGCTCTACTTACAAGTTTGTTCGAGACCTTTCCGAGAAAATGAATTGTAAACTTGACAAAATGTTTTTTACGCACAATTTTTAACGTAGCGAAATAAGACTTGTTTTTAATGTTGTAACACTTTACACTAATCCTTACGAAAGCTAATTCTTCATATTTTATACTACCTATTAATTATATTTTTGTTAATATATTACGTTAACGTCCAAAAAATATTTTTATTAATATTATAAAACAAAATGTTTTGTATTAGTAATAATTATAGTTTAACTTCAGATACTTAGCACGGGGCCGGACTGACGTGGTGTGAAGCGACCATAGATAAAAAAAAACTACCTTTGAGCTTTAGGGTTAGTTGTTCATCACAAATTCCAACACATATTTTTCTCCTCACACAATAACACTGTATGTGTTGGTGTGTGTTGAAGACACACTTCCTCAAGATCCCTTTCATTACTCTGTTGATATAAATTCCACAGCACGGACGAGGCTGACAGAAGGCTTTTCACATTACGTGGACAAGGGTCACGTTGACATGAAATCAAATTAATCAGGGAAGGATAGAAGATAAGAGTTTTGTTTTCATAAAAGAAAATACTTTTTACTACAGCGTGTCTGAAACTTTTTTGGAGGCGGAATCCTTTTAAGAATTATTAGTGAAATTTTAACGGACCCCCAAAAAACTAAAACTTATTAATCGTGACTTAACGCGACCTATTCTAGTAGTAATGCTACTACGAGTACATACTTTTCTCGACGTTTCGGCCGTGTTGCAACGGCCGTGGTCACGAGGGGACTGCAGGAGCGCGACGTCTTCCTTTGCACCGGGCGGTCTGATCTTCGACTACCCTCGATTAATAAGTTTTAATTATAAAGCAACGCGAAAGTTTAAAATGTTACCCCCAAAAAACTAGCTGCAACTCTTGATAGTTATTCATTCAAAGACTCTTTGAATGAATAATTAACAAGAGTTGCAGCCACTGGCATTTTAAGAGGAAATACGCTCTTTTCTTGAAGGTTTGCAGGTCACATTTGCCGGAAATACTGCTGGAAATAGTTCGTTTCAGAATTTTATTGTGCGTTGCAGAAAACTTATTACATAAAGGCATTATAGTAAAATCTTTAAAGTAGAAGAATTCCAGGGTTCTAGACTTTTAGGTTGTGGGTTGTAGCTCAGACCGTTCATTATATATAGTGACGTTAGAATTTATTGCTCCATCTTCCTACGTTTAGCATTTAAACTGCAGTTTAAAGTCGAAGATTCGAGATACACGGTGTATATTTTCAAGGCAATATATTAGCTTACTATACTCTTGTGTGTGTATATTTACAACCAACACTAGATGTTGCTAGACATTTTTGTTGTTCATGTTTGCGTGAAAATTCGTTTACCGTACAATAATAGTACACTTGCCAATGCTAGCTACTGGCTGGCACTAGCCAATGCTTTCGATACTATTGAATTATTAAAAAAAAATACCTTAAACATTATTACCACGAAGAAAAACGACGCGAGCCCTCACAAAACTCGGCTTTTAGTTAATTTATGTAAAACAAGTTAATATTTTTAACTTACATCTACTTTCGCCATTATAAAAATCGATTCGTCCTGTCTGTAGTCTGTACTCAATTTCTGTATAGCGTTTGAATACACAGCAATTTCCATGTGCTATTGTTTACTTCGCTCTGTTCTGCATTTACTTTCGAAGTCCGAAGATTGAGTGCAGACCAACTTGGAAATTACTTTAGTGTTTCAGCAACTGTGGGAAGTGCTAAAATAATGTTGAATCTATTATATTTTGTCTGTTAATTACACTGTATTGGTTTATTACAAATGAATTAATAAATAATAATTTTTAATAATCATTATGCATAAATATAAATGAATACAATTTCTTTTCTCAGAACATTCGCGCCTTAAAAAATTATCGACATTTTCATTTCGTATTAGTTTACTGTTTTTTTTCATAATATTGTGGAAAACGTGCACGAAAAATTGTGTTTTATTAGTGTTCAACATGAATTTCCACCAAGAACCGACAGTACAATCAATTACATAATATACTGTTTTTTTCGTCAAATACAAATTCTGTATTTAGTGTATTTTTACGTATATTTTATTACTAATATTAGTAAGAGTTAACGGGGTCAAAAGTTTGATAGCATTTATGATAATAATAGTCTCGGAAGCTACCAAGCCGGCTTTAAAATATTTTGCAAATAGCGAAGTCTACGGAAACACAAAGGACAACGCTAAAATAAAGAAGTAAGAGTAACATAATAATATTTTATTATAACTACATAATTATAATATTATACATTTTAATTCTTATATAATATATTTATGCTTTTGACGCCTTTGACTATCTCACGCTTATCAGGAATAAAAATATCTTTATTGACTTTGTTTTCGAAAGTAATGAAAACTTTAGAGTTTTATGCATAAAGTATGGACATTAAAAGTAAGTATTAATTACTGGGGCCATGGTTGTTTTATTTCTAAGGTTTTAATAACCTACTACATTTAAATATTAATATAGTTTACTAGTTGCTTACTTGAAGGATACAAAAGTCAATTTCATAGTTTTGCTAAATCTAAATATCTCAGCAATCTATATACATAAAACTAAAAGGTGACTGACTGACATGGTGATCTATCAACGCACAGCCCAAGCCACTGGACGGATCAGGCTGAAATTTGGCATATAGATGTAGTAGATGTTATGACGTTATAGGCATCCGCTAAGAAAGGATTTTGAAAAATTCTCACCCCAAGGGGTTCAAATAGGGGATGAAAGTTTGTATATAATAATACTTTATAACGCGAGCGAAGCCGCGGGCAAAAGCTCGTTTATAATATTACTCTATATTTATTATTCCCTGGAGTTCGACGAATGTTTCACGGTTCAGACCTAAAATTAGCCAAATGGTTCAGCCGTTTTCGTGTTTTAGCGAGACTAACAAAATTGAAAATTAATTTTTATTTTAAGATTTTAAAGTTTAACTAACTTTATCAATATAAGGATTGGTGTTTCTGCCAGGTTGTGGCTTAATTTTCAGATGTTCCTACGTTTTGCTCTTTGGTAAATACCATCCCTATAATATATTATGTACCAGGAATGCATAACTTGAAGGCGATAGTTTTTGTGAATATTCCCCTATGATGTTATTCCGTGTGCCCAATATACGTTTTCGTGAACGCTAGAATATAAATGGTGCGTAATAAAATTGCGATACAAAAAGCGAGTCGGGAAAAAGCGATGCGAAAAAAAAAACAAAAGCGAGGCGAAAAAAAAAACAGAAAATGTCCAAGCCATATCCCGTTCCGCCCCACTAGTTCAATGATAAATGATTTTGATACTTTTTTGTTAACCTTTCAACTTTAACAATGCGAGTCCGTCTTGTTTTCAATATGTTTTTGACTTTTTGAATGCTTTATCAATCTTTTGTTTTACGCTGAAACGATTTATTTCTGTTTTTAATAATGAGTTGTTTTTTCGTCGTGAGGTACGCTCTGAAAATGTTCTGTAATAATATTTTTGAAGTGAAAACTTCTTTAGCAGCGTTGAGCACTTTTGTGGGATGGGTAAAAACTGTGAAACTCGCGTCAGGTCACGTGTGCTGATCGAAAAACCGTAAGACGGTTGGAGAGTAGTGTTGTTAATAATCAAGTTTTCACTTCTGCCGGCACTCCCGGAGTGCAACCCGTATTTTTTTTATCTATCTATTCATCAGCGTCACACACTTGTGTCTATGTACCACTTTTGCGAAATTTTTCAAATTAGAAAAAATGTGCACAGTAGTTTCGACGCTCTTTGGTAGACTATCGTATCGTAGATTATTCTATACCTATCTTATTAATTTACTAGAAACGCTCGCAGCTGGTGCCAAAATTCGTCGCACGGGAACCGTACATTTTCTCGGGACAAGTGTATCTTATGTCCTTTTACGGGATTCGAAGTATCTCCAAACCTAATTTGAGCAAAATTAGTTTAACGGTTTGGGCGTGAAGAGTTGAATTACAGACATTCGCATAATATCTATACATAACATTAGTATATGGATATGTATGACGTAATACAAAACCACCATTTGCATCTTATTCGAGTCTATTTCCAGCTTTTCCGATAATGACTAAGCAATGATGGATCTACCTATACAGGGAATCAAGAAAATTACATTACCTGGAGACAAATATTCATTGAATACTATTAATGTATTATCGTATTTCGACCGTATTCCTATAGCGATAAGGTTTAAAAGTACAGTTTCTGTAGGCTTAATTGTCCTGTATTGGTTTAGGCATGTAATTTGGAAGTCAAACACATCTAATGGCGTGCACATGAATAGGCAAAACGTTATTATATTTTGTACTAGATGACGCCCGCAATTCCGTTGCGACGAAACTCGTTTATCGCGCGGGAACCGTGCATTTTTCTGGGAAGAAAAGTGTCTTATGTCCTCTCCCGGAATTAGAAGTATCTACATACCACATTTCAGCAAAATAGGCTACTTGACCTAATTTTTTTCTTCATGCTAATCGCTTCATAATCATTAATTTTCACGAAATAAACTAATATTTTATTATTTTACACAGTAAAAACCCATAAAAATGTTGATTGAAAAATACGCCTTATAAATGGCGCGGAAAACACTGTTCGCCATAGTGTGACGTCATACTGTTTGTATTTTAGAGTCTCTTTATTTAACATTTTTTTATGTGCTAAATGTACGAGTCTTAAGGTGCCCAAAAATTATAAAAGAATTAAATAAGAAATTAGAAATCATTTGTAATGTTGAAAACTTTTGGAGAAAAGTTTTGGCCATTTCATTTCCCGTCTACAATAAATGGAGATAATATATAAAACTGGTGTTTTATTTGAATTACTCAAGAAAATATATTTTGCAAATCTTTCTAGGCTTATTCTTATTATTTATGTACAAATAAACTTACACATAACGAGCGCGATAAATAAAAGATATTAAATTACGAACATGATGACGTCACATCCAAATCGGAAGTACTGCAAAAGCGTTTTAGTCAGTACAAATCATATTTTCATAAAATCATATTTTCAAATCGACTTTATTTATCAATCATAAGCTTTTATTTGATGATAAGGGTGAAATACGGTTTCCTAGGCCAAGTTCTACTAGAAATATGCATTTGTTCAATGAAATTGAATATAGGTCAAGTAGCCTATTGGTTCAGCGGTCTGGGCGTGAAGAAGTAATAGACAGACAGACAGACACACTTTCGCATTTATAATATTAGTGTGGATACTGGATAGTATTGATAGGCCGGACGTTGAAATCAACACCTTTGTAGCACAGTGCTTAGTTTTTGATAAGGAGATATTGGGTTCGATTCCCGAGGTGGAAACAACAAAGTTTTAAGGTAAGGGCAATACACTCAACTGACTTCTTATCAACTTAGAGACAACATAATAATATTATATCAGCTGATGTGCCTTTGCTTAATGGCTTCTTTATAATTATTATTCCAATCCATTAATCATTCACTATTATAATATTATAACTAACAATTTAAGTTAAAAATCGAAGTAACAGTTAAAAATAACTGCACAAAGAACGAACAAGAAACACTAATCATTGTGATTGCTTTAAATAATAACTATGAATTTATAGAAAATGTAACAATCGTCGATCTTTACGTACAATCATATTTTGTTCTCTATTTTCTTCCATATTTCCAGAGGAAAACCTGAAGAAAACATTTCCTTTACCGTAGTCACTTTGAAGTTATAATCGAAATGTGTATTCGATTTGTAACAAGTTTTATCAGCGAAAATGTTAGAGCTTTTTGGATCAGTAAATATTCCTCACAGGTTGTAACTTGGAATTATTTATTATCATTAACGGATACTGTAATCGCTTATGCTATAGAACCCATTTTGATGAAACATGACTAAGAGATACTTTGAGATTCGGAGAGGAATGTGGGACAGCTTGATTCTTGAAAAAAAAAATAGAGTTTTCACCCGTAAAATTCGTATCACTTAATTCCTACATTTTCTCACCGTATTAATCTTTCCTGGACTTCCAAAAATATTCTGTTTTTGAAACAAGATTGAAATTTGGCAAATCAGTTCAGCGGTTATTGAGTTTTAGCGAGACTAACAAAATTGAATATATTTTTATTTATATTATATCATTTATTTTAGCTACATTTTTGTGACACTAACTAGAGTCATATTCCAGTGGGCCAACGAAAGTTATCGTTCTATACTATTATATTTCAATACCGTATACATGAAGATTGAAGATCTTATCAAAAATACGAATCTCTAAAAGTGATAACGAGTCAGCTAAAAGACTGTCTTTGTCGGCGCGGTACGTGCTCGAGAGGCGGCTCGCCTCGACATATTATATAGCTATATTTTCCTACACGCCTTTTCACTTATAGATAATGTTCACACTATGATAAAATTTCGTCTGCTACGTTGAGGTTATGACGCGTTACATTCTAATGTTATAAATACGTAATCTCAAATCTGTTATCTTTTCACGTTTAATCTGCAGAATACTTTGAGTCCCAGGGAAGGATATAAAGAAGATTTATATACATAGTATATTTTGGAAAATCTATCTTAAATCCTTAAATGTAGCCAAGATTGCAACTCTTTCTGCACAACAAATTTGCCAGTGAATTACAGTATACGTATGTATAGGTATTTGCCCAATTAATTGATTTATCATGTGACAATATATTATATCCCTATTTTCTGTATTAATAAGCAATCAAATAAATCAAAAGATATGCATAAAATGCTTATCCAAAATCAATATTATACTTTACTAGCTGTCCCGGTGAACTTCGTGTCACTTTAAAACCTTCCCTGGACTTCTACGAATATTATTTTAACACTAAAATCAGCCCAATCCGTTCAGTCGTTTTCGAGTTTTAGCGCGACTAACACATTTGAAAATCCATTTTTTTATATAAGATTGTAGAATACAGAATCAAAACAAGAAATGATATTAATTTTTGCATGCTTCAAAAGCAGAATATTTGACACTGTATATAACTATAAGATCTTTTTAAATAACATTCTTAGCAAATAAACGATTAATAAATGATACGATTATGAATTCACAGATTAAATTAAAAAGCCCATCGACTGTTTTGCTGCCTGTACAAAATCCCATTCCGCTGGGCTGTAGGTTCACCATAATGTCCCAGTGCTCATCAACCAAACATTAACCTTGTCCCAATTGCAAAAGGGATTTTAATAAAGGAAAAGCAATCAACTTAATATTCTCAGTACACCGTAATGATAAAAAGTTAAACTGTCCATAAAACCCATAAAACCTTTATTATTCGTTATTTAATACTTTATTCCGTTTAAAATTTAAGGATCAAGGCTTTAAGAGGTTAACCTACGTTTTATGTAACAGTAAAATAAGTTTGTAAAGAATTTTTAATTATTTTTAGCTGCCTGGTTCTGAATTAATGCTGTCCGGATTTTCATAGAATGAAACTCGAACGCTTTATGACCTTTTTAACCCCTCGAAGCATAATTTATAGATGGAGATCTCTTTTGTTTTTGCCTTTGACATGTCTGCATATGCATTCAAGGCGTAAACCTAAAATTGAAATCATGAGAGACGAAGATTCCGCTTGCTGTGACTGAGACTGAAGACTGCTGCGAGTTGGCAATTATATATCTTAAGATTTTGACACGATTTCTGACGATTTTAAGAGAGTAAACTTTAAAACATTAAGCAATCAATGACGTTGAAAATATGAGAACTCTTCAGACACACTCGCCTAAGAAATTAGCCACAATTTAATACATATATTCGTCGTCGTTCATCTCGGTTTAAGGCCGTCACAGACTTAGCTATAATATATATTAATATACCGTACTAAACACACTGAGACCAGAAATATATATTATAGCTGAGTGTGTGGTCACGCGAAAATTGTATAGAAAATGTATATTATTATGCCTAGCTATAAACATATTAATATATATTATAGCTAAGTCTGTGACGGCCTTTATCGATAAAATTTGCCACCAGGCGGCCTAGCATACGCCAACGAGATATCTCACTCTCGAGATAATTAAAAACTACTCGTCTCATAATGTCAAAATCTCGATTAAGTATCGAAAACTCTCATTCGTATATTAGTTTTAAGTTCATCAAATTATTATAAGTTTGATTCCTAACGACACTTTCTAGAATTTTGACCGCTGAATATCCTGCTAAAAATGTGCCTTTATGTCAACCTTATGAAATTATAAGCATGTTGCCTATCAACACTTCCTGCATGGAATCTAATTGACCGCTGAATATCATGTCAAAAACGTGTCTTTATGTCGACCTTATCAAATTATGAGTTTGATGCCTATAACCACTTCCTGGAATCTTGTCAAAAGACGTGTCTTTATATCAACCTTATCAAATTAAGAGCTTGATGCCTATCAACACTTCCTGGAATCTCGACGCGGCTTATGTCAGGTGAGCAGCGATTTTTCAATCGATTATCGTGTTGGACCATCGAGAGCCACTCGACCGCGAGAGACTCTCAAACGCCATCTGGGCCAAGGCTGAATATTTTCGAAACGAGCGAATTTTTTTAAACAAGGGGTGAATTTTTAATTTTATGAAATACGAGTCATTGTCATCATCAGCGTATTGATTTTTTTTATATCTTTTAGCTAATATCGTATGGGTCCCGTTTGTCATCAGTTTTCGGATGCGAATTCGATTCCAGAAAATTTTTTGATACAATTCTTGTGTGATTGGCGTCTTTTGAAATGAGGCATCAGTTTTGTAAATGATAAAAAATAAATAAATTTAAGACAGCCTCCAAAATATTCAAAAAGTAAGTGAGGTAATGCTAAATCTCGATTCCGCTATCACGAGATTCTCAGTTATCATCTGATTTTATTTTGCTTTACGCCACTAGGTCGCTAGACCAATGTCAATAGAAAATTAAACACACACACAAGGTCAAAAGGTGGAATTTTATTTTATTTTTTGTTCCCTTGCCGCGTTGATTGTAACAGTCCTTGAACAGGCAAAAATCATATATTTTAACCTGCAAAATCAAAAAGAAAAGTCATCTGTTGCTTTATAAAACTCATAAACTTTTAGCGACAGACTATAAAGCGGGAGGAAACATCTAAGTGTATCATTTTTCAAGGCCCAATAAATTCCGCGTACTATGCACATAAAATAAACAACAGCTATGGCCGCCAAGATATCACTTTATGGCTAATGTTCTTATCTTTCATGGCGGTATTTTAGGGCTCCTTGCATTTAACGAGTACTAAAATGTAGCATCATGGAGTAAAATTGCTGTAAAACTTTTGAAAGAGACTTAAAATATCCCTAACGGTCCGGAATGAATTATTCCATTCACTATAATTTTGTCTAACCCTCTTACTAATAAAGATACGCGGCGTATAACAAGTCTAGGTCCAGTTTTGTCCCCTAAGAGAGGTGGGGGGAGAAATTATGTACACAGGTGATATTAAGTTGGAAAATCCAGTTAATAATATAAAGTAAGTAAACTAAAGAAAAATAATTGATATAAAATCTAACCCCCCTTTTTGGTCCCCTTAGAGGGGTGAGGGGAAAAAGTTTATACACCAGATGTTGAGTTGGAAGAAGACGAATATATCTGAGAAAACCGTATGCAAATTGGATCAGTAGTTTTCATGTTAAAGAAAAAAGTTTGACACAAAATCTGACCCCTCTTTTGTCCCCTTAGAGGGGTGGGGTGAATTTTTTTTACACCAGATGTTAAGTTGCAAGAAGACAAATATATCTCCGAAAACCGCTTTCAAATCGGATGAGTAGTTTTCGTGTGATAGTGGAACAAACATACAGACAGACAGATAGACAGACAGACAGACAGAATGACAGACAAAAAACTAACCACATTTTTGGCTTCTATAGCGATCTAGTGACACCCCACGCTTATTATTTTTTAATATCTTTAATGTACAGAATTCACATTTCTACAGTTTTATTATAATAATTATGTATAATAGATGGTAAATTTTTAAATGATATGCTTTGATATCGCCATCCCATCATTTTATTTCGTCGCAATAAGAACCACCCTATGTCCTTTCCGTGTTCAGCGTGTATTCAAGTAGTTCAAATATGAACACGGATATACAGACCATCGTGTTTATAATATTATCTTAGTATGTAGTAGAATGTCATACTTTTCATTTTAGGTTTAAAACTATGTTAAATGAGTTGTACTATAACTTAGATATGTAATCATCTACTATAATTTTTATATTTTAGTAGATGAATACTTATCTAAGTTATAATACAACTCATTTAACAAATTTCTCGTGTTTCAATGTTTGTGCACGAACTCCTCCAAAACGGCTCAACCAGTTTTGATGAAATGTGACACGAGAATAGGTTTTTATCTAGTCTTTAGATTGATACTAGAAATGATTATTTATATGGCAAAACAACGTTTGCCGGGTCAGCGAGTTTAAAATACATCATCTCATACAAAATATTACGATTGAATAACACAGAACTTAAAAATACAGTTTTAAAGTCATAAAGAATAAAACATTTCGGTTACGGTGAATTAAAGTATTTTCCGTAAAAAGTATTTCCCGTAAAGCCCGCTGCAGACGACATTCCGGGATAAATGTTCCGTGCACATTGGTAGTGATTCAGTGATAATCGTTTCTACAGTTTACAAGTAATTTATTGTCAGTGCTGCCAATACCGCAAGTAAAGCTGCGTGCACACTGAACAGTGTTTATTTTTAGCCGACTTCTGTTTATTTACATTCTTTAATGAACAAAGATAATAAATTATTCTTACCTAACGCCTTCAGATCCAATAGTTTATCCGGAGGTAGTGAATTCGATTTACATTTGGTGATGAGGATGGTATATTTCTCGCGTGGAACGATGGCGAAAATTTGCAAGAGATATGAACAATTCCTCAGAGCACTTCCTGCGATACAACGGATACAAGATGCAGAGAAGCCATATCTCATTGTAATTCCAAGGGATCCAGCTTATTTGAAACACTATGGCAGTTAATAATCCAAGCAGCCCTTCGTTGGATACGATCCAATGATCTCTAGCCAGAATGTCGGTCATCCGTCCCACTGGGCTATGATAAACGAAGAGGAAATATTATTGTGTACTGCCACACTTAGACATGTTAAACTGACATGTTAAATAATAATATTGCTTTAATATAATTATTTTCAATCACAATATTTTTCACAGTTAAAACAAAACCGATACGGGTTCATAATCCCATTATAAATTTTCAATAAACTACAATAACCTTTCATTGGAATACTTCAATTATTTGCCCGATCGTGTGAACCCGGCTTAAGAGCTTTGATCTAAATTATTAGGAGCGGAATGTGGTGAATATTGGCCGCTGTCACTGAGAACAATCGTTTAGTTCCATTATTGCGTGTTCCGATTGTATAGCGAAATGGAAATGGTAAAACGATGTGGGGCAAACCAGACGACGCCCGCAATTCTGTTGCGCCAAATTCGGTTATTACGCTGGAACCGTAAATTCTTCTGGGACAAAAAGTATCCTATGTCTTTTCTCGGGACTCAAAGTATCTCCGTACCAAATTTCGGAAAAGTAGGATCAGCAGCTTAGGCGCGAAGAGGTAACAGACAGATAGACAGACACACTTTCGCATACATTAGTATGGATGGTGAAATTGTATAGGAAATTTCTTTGCGTTGTAGTGGTATAGTATCTATGTTTATTTTCGTAACAATATACATTCAATACTATTATACCACTCCAACGTGATGTTTTTGACATTGATTACGGGCTTTTATCGTTATAGTCGCTAATTAATTTAAGTTTGTGTGATTTAGAAATACGAAAATTGTTATTAAAGTTTTTGTGGGAATCCATTTTTATACGCTTTTTATTAGCTTCACCTGTATATTTGTTTGTAACATGTTTGTAACCGACTTTTTTGAGCGCGATTTTTACCCACTTTAAACAGCCAGATTTCGTTCAAACTTTGTAGATTTATCGAGGACCGATGACAATACACTAATTTGATATAATTATTTCATTTTTATACGCTTTTTATTAGCTTCACCTGTATAATATTTGTTTGTAATGTTTGTAACCGACTTCTTTGGGTGCGATTTTGACCCACTTTAAACGGCCAGATTTCGTTCAAACTTTGTAGATTTATCGAGGACCGATGACAATACACTAATTTGATATAATTATTCCATTTTTCAATTTGTATGTTTGTATGTTTGTTTGTAACCGACTTTTTTGGGCGCGATTTTGACCCACTTTAAACGGCCAGTTTACTTTGGTTGTATATAAAAAAGCGTGTTTTTAGTTTTTTTAACTATTAATATTAAATTGGTAAGAGGCCCTTTATAGGGTTCCGTTTCCCAAAGGGTAAAAACGGGACCCTATTACTAAGACTTCGTTGTCTGTCCGTCTGTCCGTCTGTCCGTCTGTCTGTCTGTCTGTCTGTCTGTCTGTCTCCAGGCTTTAACTCAAGAATGGTAATAGCTAGAGAGTTGAAATTTTCACAGATTATGTATATCTGTTGCTGCTTTAACAACAAGTACTAAAAACAAAATAAAATAATTAATATTTAAGGGGGGCTCCCACACAACTAACTTGATTTTTGGCCTTTTTTTCTCTATATCAATAACGGCAACAGGTAGACACTTCAAATTTTCAAAAAGGCCTTAAATATATTATGTGTGCTTTAATAATTAATATTATACATTTAAATGAAATAAAAATGTAAGGGGAGCTCCCATACAAAAAACATAATTTTTGGCCTATTTTTACTCTAAACCGGTACGGAACCCATCGTGCGCGAGTCCGACTCGCACTGGCCGATTTTATTTTTATTTTGTCACCTTTATTCGTATTGTTATGCTTATAAAATCAGAATTTGCCATTTTGACGTTTACATTAACATTTCGAAAATGATAAGATACTGTTTATGAAAAAGAAACCATTGTCTATTTTTTGTTTAAATGTGATTGGCTACAGATATTCATAATCCGGAACACAATAACGATTAAAATTATAACATTATGATTATATAATGTAGAGGCATAACAACTACTTTGGCGTTTACAAAATTTCACCATCTCGGCCAATCTTTTCGCTTATAAAAAAAAACTTTCTAGAGCTTTTTGCTAAATATGCCGTATATTCATAATCCGAAACATGATAACGATGAATGTTACGTCGTTACGCTTATCTCCGTGGAAATATGACACGGGGCGAATCGGGGTCAAATCGAAAACGACCTGCGAAAGGCCGCGGTAAGAGGCGCAGGCCGTTGCACGTAGAATGGAGTTTTAAAAATGAAAAGTAGTGCATTGATTAAAAGTAACTGTATCTGTATTAATAAGGCTTTTATATATTTATATTAATTAGGTCTGTATTTCATTAAGGCCTTTATTTAACGTATATGGTCTGCGGGTTGACTCGAAAGTCATGGTTTGGTTCTTGAAAGGGGCAATTCAGACTTTCAGTTTCTAAAATTGTATCGATTTGACAGATTTGCAAGATGTCTCAAGCTCACGAAATCTATAAATTCAGTCAGAAATGTATCTGAGCATCGCGTTGCGGTCTGAATTGACCATAACACAACCAAAAATATTGATTTGAAATTGAGCTTAGTGTTATAGGCTGATCACCTGAATGTATTTTTGGAATACTTTGGAATACTTTGCTCAGAGAAGTTGATTCCTAGGCAGATGAGGGACTTACGTAGTTTGGTAGCGTTATGTTAAACCCAGCCGACGATCAAATTGGTCTCTAAACTCCCTAGGAATCAATTTCCTCGATGGTATGAATGGCAGGACTCATTGAACATAATATTATGTATTATCTTTTGTTAAAAATATGGATATTTACATTAAAATTATTTATATTTTTTTACTTTTCAGGTAAGTCTCGATCAGTCGATGACACAACCAAGGAGGACCCATGTCTTACTGGTAGGCATTTTAATATATTTCAAAATATTACCATTATTTTTATTGTAAGTTGTATAATAATGTTGTCGCTATATTGACAATGGAAATAGGAAAAAAATCTCATTTACTTTTATGCCTAGTATAGAATATAAGACATGACACTGTCGCACTCATAGACGAATAACAGTAATTAAATTAAGATATTGACATGCACCATCCATTATCTGTCAAAATCTTCATTAAATTATTGTTTAATCATCATAAAATGTATCTGAGTCAGAAGTACTATTGGAAATTCCTTTTTTCATTTCCACAAATAATTACGATACGAAATAACAGAGTTTCTTGGAGTTTAAATAAAGCTTTATTGGGAAACGTTTCACGTAAAAAACTTTTGTGTACGTCTATATCATCTAAAGTTCTATTGTAGCACTTAGAAACTTTGTAACTAAGTTCATAGTTATATTTTCCGTTCGTGCTGTCGTTAGGGCCGGTCGTGCCTTGATTAATTCGAAGGACCGTATTGTTTCCTCGGGCTTTTATCTTTTGTTTTGGAATTGTATTAATTGTATTTTTTGTTGTTTACGTGTTTTTGCTAGTAATGCGTTAATAATGATCCAGATTTCGGTCTCAGGTTTTGCAAGTCTATTTTAATAAAAATATGTAATTATGCCAATATTAAAACCATACGTTTTCCGTTGAAACTCTCTAAGCTCTTTCTTTTGAGTCGAGAAATAATTGGCTAATTATTTTGCTCTTACAATAATTGCTCATTAGGGAGCTTTAAATATGTCATAGGTCTTAATTTTTGACTATGTATAAGAACTTTGAAGGGCAAAGCTTTATAACAATAATATGTTATGACACCCGATTGCCTTTGGCTCGGTTTGGTCAGGGCAAGGTACTTTCTATTTTATCTGACAGAAAAAATCTCTTATCATAATTTACTCTAAGATCAAAAAGACATAATAATATTACATAATAATATATCTGGTGCATGTTAAGCATCAGTCCCACGCGAAAAACATACCATCCTCATCACCTTGATGAGTGGCAGTCTTCCACAGTGCGATTTTCGCGTAACTTTCTGCCACGCACTGTAAAACTCTGGAACGAACTATCACCAGCAGTATTTCCGGACCTATACGACCTGCAAACCTTCAAAAAGAGAGCGTACTTATTCCCTCTTAAAAGGCCGGCAACGCACCTGCAGCTCTTCTGATGTTGCGAGTGTCCATGGGCGACGGTAGTTGCTTACCATCAGGTGACAAGTTTGCTCGTTTGCCCCCTTATTTAATAAAAAAAATAATAAGTGTTAACTTACAAAAAATAGTAATAGTTATTAATGCAGTCTTGTTCTTGATAAAATAACTCTACCTAATTTAAGACGTATGTGGATGGGGTGTATAGTATAAAAACAAAAAAAATGAATTTAAAAGAATTTTGCAACTGCTCACAACTCAAAAACAATAATTATTTGAACTAAATTAATATTTTATGTAAGGTTTACAGAATTTAATTTCGAAAATAGAATAAAATATCTACACAATTTCTGATTCCCAAAGGAAAAACATACTAAACTACGATTTATATGCAGAATATTCCATACCAAATGAAGTCTGTCCCGAATGCTTGAATATTATTCACAAAAAACCTTATGGGTGATATTATGCCGCAACTGTGTTTGTGTTAAAGGTGTATTTGTCACTTGTTTTGTTCACCGTCATAGTTTTCGTCCTCTATTTTGATTTACTTTCTTTTCTAAGAATAAATTCGTCCAATGAGATGAGATAAGAGAAGACTCGACTTTGACTTGGTGGGTTCACCCGCAACGTTGCGATAAAACTTGTTAAGGTGACGCCGCGTTAAAGTAAAAAACTGTGTTGGATATGTTTTAGATTGTTTGTTTTCTATGAAAAAACAAGAAATGGAACAGCGTAACATGGAAAGGGCGTAAGCGACAAAATGGTTTTTGTCGCGTAATCTAAAAACCATATTAAATATATTTCATATAAGCTATGAGCAAATTAAAGTGTATGTTTGAACCATCTATGTACAAATTTTGGAAGCTATGATCACTCTCCTGTGTATCAAAATTTTTTAACTATTAACCTATCAATATACAAAAAATAAGCTGGTTATAGTTCCGTTTTAGAGTACAGTAGTCAACCAAGTTATGTTGATTACAGAACCCTAAAACAGAACCCTAACTAGCTGATTTTTTGTATATAATAGTTATACAATTTATGAGTTACCTTGTCCTGCAAATAAAACAATCCATATTTTAGGACCACAAAGTCAAAGTATAAAATCCTTTCTATCTCTGTTAGCTACCACTTTTGAGATTTTTCGATAAATAAAAATGCTGTTCGTCTTATCAAAATGTTCACAAAAAATTAGCTTGTTAGTAATCACAAAAACATATTTTGTTCTAGGGCTCCCGTAGTACTATTATTACCTTTATGGGATAAACTAAAAGAAAAGCGACCCTAGAATTATTATTACACCAGTTGATGACCGCAACTGCTTTGTGCAAAAATTCGTGTATAGCGCAAAAACCGTACATTTATTCGAAATTTAAAGTTCTATGTCCCTTCCCGGGACTATTACCATGCCATTTGGTATGTACTTGCTTGTTATTGTTAACTTGCAATACCTATTATTTCTTCTCGAGTTTTCAAATGTACTTAGAATCAAAGGAATTTCAAAACTTCAAGTTGTATGTTAACTTCATCTAATTAAAATATCGGAACTAACGGTCAGTTTAAACCAAGTTAATTCAACCGATAACTGGGCTATTACGTCACGTAATGGCAAATGAATTTGAGAAAAGAGCTTGCAAACGATGCCTATTTTGTAACCAACTTAAAAAAGGAGGAGATTTCTCAATTCGACCGAATGTAAGTTTTTTGTATGTTCGCGGATAACTTCGCTGTTTGTAAACCGATTTCGATGATTCTTTTGTATTGGATAGAGGGTATTTCACTGGTTGGCACATTACCCACGATAAGGAAATACTGTTTATTTTCGTTTTTGTTTTGCTAAAATTATTATTTTAATCGATTATTGATTTATGAAACTGATGCTATACGCGTGATAGCTTCGTTAAAATAAATATTTCGGTTCGGATTTTGATTTTACAACATTAGGTAGCAAAGACCAAACGGGTCACCTGATGGAAAACAACTACCATCGCCCATGGACACTCGCATTAACAGAAGAGATTGAATATAGAATGTTGGCTGCTAAATAGCTATCAGTTGCCATTTTTGTAATAGCTCAGATTTATTTGTAAAAAGCGTAGTTTTCTAAGCCACGAACTCTAGGGAGGTAACAATGAGTGCAATCGCTTTGAACAGAATTTAACTAGTTTTGAAACTTGGCAGCGTTTCAAGAATTAAGAGTTTGCATTGGTTTTATTCAAGTTAAAATCTATTTCGCGTCCGAAATATTTTGACCGTGCTGCGGTCGGACGTACATGCGAATTAACTGAAATTACTCGACAAATTTTTATATTTAGGGGTAAATGCATTATATTTGTTTACATATCTGCCAATTTTAAGGCAAGGTCTATATTGAGAATGCTTATTTACGCCCATACTTCCGCAACATAAAGATTCTGATTTTCCGAACGTCAGCTGCACCGGTTCATTGATTTTATCTGTGTGACAATAATAGCATCGTTAAAGACATGAACGTAGAAAAAAAGGCAGACGGAGTCTTATTATACACAGCACTGTGTCTTCAGAGAAGGCCAGGCTGACTGCATGTACACAGTCCGCACGCACACATTCTTATGCTAGTCGGCCATTTGACAGCAAACATGAAGACAGTCGTCTGTTTGCTGTCAAAATATGGCGTGACATATTTTGACAGCAAACAGACAACTGTATATAGATACGGTGAAGACACAGCGCTGTGTATAATAAGACTCCATCCGCCTTTTTTCGACGTTCATTGTTAACGATAATAATTTGTCATTTTCTAAATACATTGCCTACTGTATACGACCCAAACCCGACGTACAGCTATATTTCACCTCTTTATTGCAACTAACTTAGAAGTTGTAATATAGTTTATTTACATTGTAGTAATATCGCTAGTAAGGGATGTAAACAAAAATCCAATCATTCACCCTACTGTCAGCGCTCCGAGTTATGTTCTGCTTCTGCTGAATTTTTATAGCTCTACGGAACTGCCACGGACATATTCTTGCTTACACGTGAAAATGTTGCCATTTCCATAATATGGCGTCGTATAATATGATCGTGTTACGGTATAAGCAACTTGATGTTGCTCACAACTTTGTTAAACGAAATTAGTTTGCTACTATATAAAAATATATTATATTGAATGTCCCTTTCTCTACTCACAAAACCCACATAAGTTTACGAAAGTTTTAAAATAAAACATTGAATCTCGACTACGTGTATTTAAATATCACTGTAACTTATAATTTTGCGGTTATAATATTATAAGACAATGATAAAATGACAATGATATGACAATGATAAAATATGAGATTCTGGCCACAAGATTCTTGTGGCATTTTATAATATTATTATGAACTGTTTGCTATAATATATATCGAAAGAGAGAGAATATTATTATAGTAACCAGTCAAATTATATGTTGTATACGCCATTTCATATTACATAATATTATCATCTAAAGTTAAATTAAAAATTGCATCCTAAAATTAAATCCTTATAAATCCGTGTTGAGCTACCTGCATTAAATATGGCTGATGCACCTTGATCGTGAAACATCATTTTAATTAAGATTTCCGGCGCAGCTTTCGTTTAATGTTCTAAATGTTGCCGGCATCAAAAATGAGACACCCACATGTATTCAAAATGTCCCCGCAGAAAATTAAACCTTATACCGCAGTATTACGGTTTGTATTCGAGTGTAGGTAGCAGTGACGTCATTCGGTTATATGGGAAGGTGAAGTGGTGGGAATGTAGACACTTTACCAAATGAATGTACCCACCGGGAATTTGTGTAAATTTTCATTCAATACACGAATTGTTTGATGAGCGCGAATGTACCGCGAATCATTTGAATCATCACGAAACACATACTTACGTTTAGGGTATGCTCACATGAGAAGCGTGCAACGCGCGTACAATTTAGCGCGCTCAAAATACATACGTCATTTACACAATACGTTTTTGCGAGAAATGTAACAATGCATTGTCATGGATCTTGTAATTATTGAATTGCATTTGGATTATTAAATACAACTTAAAATTCATAAATCTAGTAACACAAGCTCCGTAGAGGCTACTACCGTGCTTCCAAATAACATCCGATAGCTTGTAGGTATTTTTCCGATCGAATAAGTAATATCAAAGATGTATGAGATTTGATATTAGCTAGCGCACTCAGACTTATTTATAGCTCTATGATACTTACAGCCTTCAGAAATATACTTTTACTTTTTTTATGAAATAGGGGGGCAAACGAGGAAACGAGTCACCTGATGCAAAGCAACTACTGTCGCCCATGGACACTCACGACAGCAGAAGAGCTGAAGGTGCGTTGCCGGCCTTTTAAGAGGGAATACGCTCTCTTCTTGAAGGTTTGCAGGTGGTATAGGTCCGGGAATACTGCTGGTGACAGTTCGTTTAAGAGTTTTACAGTGCGCGGCAGAAAGTTACGCGAAAACGCACGGTGAAAGACTGCCACTCATCAAGGTGATGAGGATGGTATATTTTTCGCGTGGGACGATGGCGAAAAGTTGCAAGTTGTATGGTACATAAATGAATATTAAGGAATTATTAAAATGTGTCGCTGCAGCAGTTGGCAATTGATAGCAATTACGAGTGGCGATTGTAACTTCGATGTAGAAACTATCGGATGCAATTTGAGTAAGTACGTAACGCTAAATAAATCAATAAATCCAAATCATACATTTCGTCGAACAAATACAAAGAACATTCGGAACTCTCAACACATTCGACATAAAAACTACGAATAAACTTCGAAGGGTTATTACGTTAAGCGAACAAGAATAATTATTACTGTATTTTATTATAATTAAGATAGTAAAAATAATATTATCATGATCTAGACCCATGATTATGACATAGGAAATAAAATATAGAGACCCGACGGTTTAACATTAGTTCCTTGGAAAAATGGGAGGTGCTTGGTGTGGGACACAACATATTTATTGTGTTGACACACTGGCGGCCTCCTATTTACATGGAACATCAGTGACAGCTGGTGCGGCGGCGACCGAAGCGCAAACGCGTAAGCGGCGAAAGTATGTATCCTACATATTTTTGCCGCTTGCGTTTGAAACGCTAGGCCCTTGGGGGGATGACATGAAAAAGGTTTTCAATTTAATATCATCCCGCCTCATAGATCGCACAGGTGACCTGAGGGCTAGGGCGTATTTCGGTCAGCGGTTGAGCCTAGCTTTACAGCGGGGCAATGTCGCCAGCATTTTGGGCACGCTCCCTAAAAGCAGCAGTCTGGATGACAACCTTTTTTATATTTAAACTGTTTATTTTTATTTTAATTACTATTATATTACTAGTTTTTATTGTGGTTTAGTGATTATTGTATTAGTTTATAGCTTAATATTAATAAATAGAAATAGTATTTTATTAAAAACTAAATATAATATAATGAACCTAAGATCATCAAGTAGATGACTTGGAAACGAAAACATGGAATGAAAGTCCTTCTTTATTTTACTGGACAATTTTATATATAAAAAATACCACAATAATATTGATTTATGGTATGTGATTTTTTAAGGCTTATAAAAGGCCGTGACTACTGGCCCTTTGATAAAATTTGACACAGATTTGGAGGGAGAAGAAAATTCATTTGATTAGTACGAATATTACGGATTATTTACATGCGAGAAAAAATACGGTTCCTTGTACATAATAATACGATGATAAAAATCCAATTGCCGAAAGCAGTTCACCGAAATTAATTTCGATTAACTGTAAATATTCGAGTATTGACAAAACTCGTCGAATATTGACACAATAATTGACACAAAGCAACCGATTTCATGTATTAGCTTCAACGGACTTCACACACCGCTGACTTTCAGCCGAGTTCATCGGACCGATCCGAGAAATCGGATATTACTCCATACATCGAATAATTCCGAATAATACTCTTAGAATATAGAAAAGCACGTTATTTACGCTGGAATAGCACGAATGCGAGCTACGGATTACAAAGCAATATCCGAGGTATTCTTGTCCTTTAGTATTTTAATATTTGTGTCTTCAGCTCGCGTATTCTTTGATTTTATCCTAGATTCTCCAGTATTGTACAAAGGTGAACGAACGCTGTGCAAACAAGAAGATAAAAGTTTTAAATGAAAAACGAGATGCGTTCCGCGTAGCAAATCAAGGATTTATTATTAAAATTTCACTAAATATTTTGTGTTTCGGGCTTTTAATAAATAAATCTTAATGATCAAGGTGCTATTTCTTCACTTTCTGATAAATTCTAGATAGGCTACATGATACAACTTATTTGAGAGACTAATATAATATATCTATACTCCATCTGTCAGATAAATTGTGGATAGCCTATCGAGCACTTACCTGCAAGTGGTGAAATTATTATTTTTAAGGGCCTGCCTAAGAAATAATTTATACCAAGAAGATACAAAATATTTTTGTCATTATTATAATATTATATAAACTGCTAATGTACAGTTAAGACAAAATAATGAGACCAAAATAAGTTACACAGTTGCACAATCAAGATGTTTTTTATTCACGCAGTAATTCGTCTAACACGCGGTACAATTTTTAGCAATAAAACTATTATAATATTTTCTCGACGCTCATCGTATTTCTTTAAAATCCAATCAGTAGTTTGAGCATGAGGCCAGAGAAGTAGAAACAAGCAGGCACAACCCTTATAATATTGCTATGGATTTTCATTAACATTTTTGCTTCATGAAAACCCATGTAAGTCGTGGGAAATATACTGCGTGACTGGTGAGACATGTTGAATACTCGAGGACGTGATATTTGGCTATTATATTAGATGAAAAAAAAATAATATCAATTGATCACTGAGTAAATGTAGCTTAAAGTTAGATAATTATTTACCCAACGCATGGACACCGCGCGCGGGAAGGGTAGTTGTGTGGTATTTCTTTGGTAGCGCATGCCTCTGCACCGGCCGCATAGTATGCGTACTTGCCTAGCCGCGTAATTTACTTAGTATCCATGATTCATTTATTTTTGGGGAATTTGGAAAAAAATTAAGTACCTAATTTTATTACTTAATTATAATGAGAATCGAGTACAGAGTACTCTCCTTAAGTATCGGTACTGTCTCACCAGTCATGCTGTATAAAAATAAAACATTATGTAATAAAACGGGACCTCGATAAATTTCTTTGACAAGTCACAGCATGAAAGCGACATATTGTATATTCAAGGATACGATCTTGTTTAGGGCAGTTTGTGCTGAGCAAAATGATAGGGAGACACGCTACGTCCGACCCGATGAGCAGTAAACTCGTATATTATATACGAGCCATTCAAACTGTAACTATACTGTTTATCATTGTATAACCGTAAAAATAATCAACATACTCGTAGTTATATTATAATATAGCAGTCGTAGTAGTAGTAGTGAATTCGCAAAATTTGTGAAACGTAAAACTTGATGGTAAGGTATATTGCATTAATGTCTCAACACAGAATATTATATAATATTTATCTTCACAAAATTTCACAGGAAACCTATCGTGATGGTACGTTGCGATATGATTCAAACAAAAAGATATACACAATTGATACACTCTGTTGTTTTTCAACTGAAAGAACAATCAGTTGATGTAATAATTATATGGTTACCCTCTCACCAGGGAATAGACGGCAATGAAAAAGCCGACAAAGTGGCTAGGGAAGCTAGCTTGACGCCCTATAACAATAGTAATGAAATACCTATCATACTCCTCGAAGCCAAACGAGACCTTAACAAAGTAATAAATCTAATGTGGAATCAGAATTGGAATACTGAAACATCAAAATTGCACTATTTTAGGCCAGATGTTTTTAAAGGTGAAACCAAATATACACTAAAATTTAACAGAAAAGACCAATGTGTATTAACGCGTCTGAGGATAGGCCATACCAACGCGTCTCATGTCCACTATATCACGAAAAGCACTCCCAAGACTTGTCTTAGATGTAGCTCCCCATTCACGGTCAATCATGTTTTATTCGAATGTGTAAACTATGTTTCTGATAGACAGATGTTTAACCTTTGTAGTGACAGATATTTAATTTTAAGTGATCCTGATATGTGTTGTAATGTTCTAAGTTTCCTCGAATACTGTAATATTTATAATTTGATATAAATGATTGTAATTGTTGTGTTTGTGGTCGCTGATAACCTCGTTGTTCAAAGCGACCTTAAATAAAAGGAAAAAAAAAAAAAGATATACATTGAATTGACAGACTTGACGAATGTGTTGTTAGCCTGTATCTAACTGACCCTTATAATATACTTGTTATAATGTATGGCATATCTATTAACAATAATGGCTAAATATTTTTAATGTTAAATATTTTTTTCACACACCACACAACATATTAAAAGTTAGGACACATTATATAAAAAGGTTAACTGCATAATATTATAGTGATAATAGTTTGATTGGTACAACAAATAAACAAGCACTATCGATCCAAATTCAATCAGCGCGGCATTAAATCGTAAAATCAATTTGCCGACTTTACAAAAATGTTAACGACGTCATTCGGCGGCCCACTGCAACCGAACACTAAATCTGTCGTATAAACTTTATAAGCACCGAACGCAAATGTAAAGTGCAGTTTAGAACTTTATGCAGTCACAATAGAGTTTATTGTCGAACGTTAAAATGTGAAGTATTGATTCTTGAGTAATAATCCAAATTTATTTTGATATCCATACTTCCATACTATCCATACTGATATTATAAATGCGAAAGTATGTCTGTCTGTCTGTCTGTTACCTCTTCACGCCAAAACGCTGAACAGATTTTGCTGAAATTTTGCATGGAGATACTTTGAGTCCCGGGAAAGGACATAGGATACTTTTTGTCCCGGAAAAATGTAGTATAAAGCTTAGTTTAAATTAAAATTTGACCATAACTTTATTAACTATCCTTAGATGTTTTTCATATGAAACTTTATTAAAATTAATTTTGCATATTATTAAAGAACAGGTAACTGGTAAAATAACAGACAAATTTAATAAACAAACAAATTAAATACTTTTACATAATTATAATATTAGTTATATAGATTTTGTGGATTGCAAATATTTAAAATCTTGCAACAAACAATTAAGACTTACTTTAAAATATTAAATTCAAAGTCTAGAATATATTCGTAATAATATATTAAAAAGTAGTTCGTTATGAAATAGCGCTATGCAAAGGCACGAGCGGAGCATCCACGTCCGGTTCCGCTCCGCTAAATACGGGTAATAAGCCCAACGCCATTAGAAATGATGCTTGAAATGTTTTTATGTGTTATACTAGAAATTTCACTAGTGAAAATAAATTCACATCTTGTTTATTTCATATTTATGTTAAAGCATTAGCATTAAAAAAGCGAATTCGACGAAATAAAACTCGACGAGTGTGAAGACGTTCGTCGAACTCAATTCTCGAACAATTCGACGAGATGAATCGGCTACGGCGTAGCGCTACGCCGTAGTCGTAGCGCTACGCCGTAGCCGATTCATCTACGTCTACGGTCGTAGCACCGCTACATCCGCCTACGTAGTACAAGCTACGCGCCTACATAACTTTATAAATTATACACTCCACAACAAATACAACATAAAAACAACAATACAACTTAATCGGAAATAGAAACTGCTTGTTACGCTCTAAATACTTCAAAATAGACTTTTTTATGATCTAATATTATGTTATTTTTTTATTAGATTGAGTTTAGCAGAAACTAATTATTGTGCTAAAGTGATCGAATTAAGAGTTGTAGTATTATATAAAGTTGTTTCGTTTTTTTTTGTGAAATAAGGGGGCAATTATTGAGCAAACGGGTCACCTGATGGAAAGCAATTTCCGTCGCCCATGGACACTCGCAGCATCAAAAGAGCTGCAGGTTTTAGGAGGGAATAGGGTAATAGGGGAGGGTAGGGATGGGAAGGGAAAGATTAGGGGAGGGTATAGAAGGAAATAGGGTAGGGGATTGGGCCTCCGGTAAACTCACTCGGTGAAACACAGCGCAAGCGCTGTTTCACGCCGGTTTTCTGTGAGAACGTGGTATTTCTCCGGCCGAGTCGGCCCATTCGTGCCGAAGCATGGCTCTCCCACGTATGTATGATATTACATAGATAATCCTAGTTCGTTTGGAGTTAAAATTGCGAGCGTATTACACGTGGTTATTTCAAAAGATAAACGAGTATATTAGTCATTAAGGTTGAGCCATCAATTCATCGGTGCCGCATTCATAGCCAACTGGGTCATCGTATATCACGGCAATTTCGCTTCTATTTATTAAGCAGAAAGATACATTTTAGTTTACGCGTTAAAAAACGCTCGAACGCGCAACGTATCTCTGAACTTGCGAGGTTTTGTGAACAAAAGCCAGTACGTTTTTACCTGCAGGTCGTTGCACCCGCCCGTGACACACGCGCGGGAATTTTATCAAGCATATTGCATGGAGATTGTATGGAAAATGTGTATGTAGTTGTATACTGTCACGTCTATCTTTCGTGTGGGGTAGAACACCGTGACATACATAAAATACATATGTAATAATATACAGTCGTAGTAAATGTTTAGTTATATATACCCGTCTAAACGGTTTAACCGGTTTCAATGCAAATGTTGGCAGATATTATACTCGTAGGTCACGGGATAAAAACTAGTTTATATCGTGCTTAAATGCCCAATTCCTGCGGTGTTTTATTTTAATTTTTTATTATTGAATTTTAAATAAGTAAATAATATTCTATTTTCATCCAAATTTATTGTTTTCACAAAACACGCATTATTAAGAAATCATTATAAGTTCCTATTATGCAAATTCCTTATTTTATTATAAGTCGATTCTTTTTTTTTCAATCTTATTAATTCGAGGTTATAGAATTACATTTACTATTCAATTAAAAAGCATACATGAGGGTATCACGTCCCCTGATAAAATATTAATGCTCTCCAATATAAAAGACCGTGTGTAACAAATCAGTGTGCTATCTTTGTATGAAAATATGAGGTGCATCAGGACGTCGACCCGCCGCCCTCTATTATATTAAATACTCATTTTAATTATGTTTCATTAAAAATATAAACTCTAAAATGTTAATCTGGTACAATGTTTGTCTTTTCATAAAAATAATATTATGATCACATAACAAGAAACTGATCATAGTAAGTTTAATTAAACATAACAACAATTTACTTTAATCATAATATGCAAAGAATATCTACTAAGTAATGGATTATTAGTTAAAGCCATTTGTACTTTTCATAATTAAAATAAAGTCGCTTTCAGCTGTTTAATAAAATATTTAACTCTGATTTTGTTGGGGTTTTTCAAGAGGTTCCCTTTAATCTCTTACCTTTATATTATGTGTTTCACAGCATGTATACAAAAACAACGTATATTGTACAACAACATATTACTACAACATAAAACTAAAAAACATACAGTTATATTTTTAACAAGAAAGAATAACGTTAACCGTCGATGCCACTATAAATCATGTAACTTCGCCAAGTCCGCCATTTTCACGAGTCTATTGTAGCGAAGATTTATTGTATTAATACAGACCAGGCTCCAGCACTCACTTACTAGATTTTATGTCTTAATTTTATATGAAAGTTTGCTATCGTATGTATGGAAATTGCAAATTCTGTCAATATTTTCCCCTCTTTATTTTAAGGCCACATAAATCACAAGATTAGGTCGGCCATCTTTCAATATTACTTTGATGAGCCAAATAAAGTCATTCATTCATTTTTGTTCTTACAATTTTAAAGTATTATCACACATTATAGTATCCAAAGTAGTATACTATAACTCGGACTATTACAATAATAGATAGTAATAGCAAAATTTTATTAAAAGCAACCAAAGTTTTGGACCATCGAGTTTGTGCCCCATAATTGTTTCCTCAAGTCTTGAAATATCATCGCTAAGCATGGCCTGTTTTATAAATAAATTTTTCGCCGAGCCCACAGAATAGTAATTTAAAAATAACATTATTTTGGATGTAAATTGGTGTTTCTATGGAAGATGCAAATTCACTTCGCTTGATAAAATCGTAAGTTCAACGAGTAGTATCAACAGGTTACGAAATACAACTTTTGCCTGCGGCTTTGCAAATGAAAGTGTTGTAGGTTATAGTTATAGGTTGGTCACAATGAATAACCATGATTGAACGCCTTCGTGGTCCAGTGGTTAAAAGCGTGGCTCTTGACTCGGAGGTAGTGGGTTCGATTCCCGCGTTGGAAACATGTTATTTACAAGTTTTGTTAGGACAATGAAGGCTGATCACCAGCTGATTGTCTGATAAGTAAGACGATCCATGCGTCAGATGGGCATGTAAAAAGTCTGTCCTGCGCTTGATCTCTCGCCAGTCGTGTCGGTCTTCCGTCCCACTGGATTATGAGAGTAAAAGGAATAGAGAGTGTTCTTGTGTACTGCGCACACACTTAGGCACTATAAAATTACTCATGCGTAACTGACCTGGTTTCAATGAAACCCGCCACCGTCACCGAAAACGGTGACGGTGGCCGGCTTAATAATAATAACTCCCAATATTATTATTATAATAACTATGACTGTGAAGTTGCTCAGAGACAGTCATGAGACAACGTCGATTATGTAACGTCGATCATAGACGAATATTATGCCCCAAGAACGTAATTGCTTGTGCTTCATCATCTATACATATAATAAAACTGTAGAAATGTGAATTCTGTACATTAAAGATATTTAAAAAATAATAAGCGGGGGGTGTCACTACATCGCTATAGAAGCCAAAAATGTGGTTAGTTTTTTGTCTGTCTGTCTGTCTGTATGTTTGTTCCACTATCACACGAAAACTACTGAGCCGATTTGAATGCGGTTTTCACAGATATATTTGTCTTCTTCCAACTTAACATCTGGTGTATAAAAAAATTTCCCCCACCCCTCTAAGGGGACGAAAGAGGGGTCAGATTTTGTATCAAATTTTTTTCTTTAACACGAAAACTACTGATCCGATTTGCATACGGTTTTCGCAGATATACATATTTGTCTTCTTCTAACTCAACATCTGGTGTATAAAAATAATAATAATAATATAATAATAATAATATTTATTTTGCAACACAAATACACACGTTTACAATTTTTACTGATTAGTGTAGTAACAAACTAAATTTATTATATAAGCTCCAAAAACAATGTGCGAATAATCAAGGGATGTACTATTATAATAAATACACCACCTGATATACAAACCACAATAACACTACAATCAATGCAGTAGGCAAAGGACAATCAGCTGTGCATCAGTATCATAATAATATTTAAATATACTTAGGTATAAATTGCATGTACGGGCTTTCTACATTTGAGGGTTACGAACAAAATAGTTAAGAACTATAAATACAGAAATGCAATAAGAAACCATACAGAGCAGAAATTTTTGTTAGTAACTAGTACATAAGTACATACATTATGTCTTTGTTTCACCGTACAATAAGACGTATTACCCATATTTTAATTTTATTGTATGTAGGTACATTGCATTATGAAGTATGATTATGATTATTCACTCATAAGTCATATTAGATATTGTGTAAATAAGTAATGATACAAAACAATAGTACCCACAATACTTTGAAGTAAACAATGTTTACACAAGAGAGTTTTCCAACAAATATTATTTCTTATATTCACTGAATGATTGCCACTGCTAATAAATATAGTTATATAAAATCTATAGCAATATTCTACTGACGTAGGTACCCACGCGTGTACTCACAGACTGTACCTAGCCCTACGAATGACTTCTTGGGATCGGAAACATTGCCACTAGGTACATCTATACGCACTACGCTAGGTTATAATAATAATAACTGTTTTCTGATTCACACATTATTTTATGAACCATAAACAAACCATTTTAATTTACAGGCTAAGAATGTGTAAGTAAGAACGGATTTGTAAGACATTTCATTTTAAGAAGGAAAAGTTTTGCTATTTGTGATTCAATAACTTACTGAAAATGCAGGTTTCGGAAGTTAGAATTACAGTCATCACTCTGAATAGAACATTAATTATACTTAGTATTGAGACATTTACGTAATATTGTATTAAAACTTAGAATTCGAATTTCACAAACAAATAACTGCTTCTACTTTCTAGTATTTAAAGATAAAACTCGAATAATTACGTCGCAAAATGCTTATTTTATAAAACAATAGTTTTGACATGGCTGCGATATGAGGGTAGATTTAAATTTGTACACATTTTTGTGCTGGTTCATATTAAAAAAACAGTGCGACTACGAAAACTATGGACCCGTGACATTTTATTTTATAAAATATTATGTTTTGAGTGGTGTTATTAGTGTACAAAAATACCCCCTCCCACCCCTCTAAGGGGACCAAAGAGGGGGTCAGATTTTGTATCAAACTTTTTTCTTGGACTTACTTAACTGTGTTTTCCAACTTTACATCTGTTGATAAACCCCCCCCCCCCCCACCCCTTTTAAGGGACAAAAGAGCGGGTAAGAATTTGTATCAACTGATGAAGTAGAGATACTTGAAATGGCAAAACAACGTTTGCCGGGAAAGCTAGTAGCTAATGTGGGGAAAAAGTTTTTAAATATAAGTTGAGTTAGTATAGTATTTAGATACCCATAGTATAGTATTTAGATACACATACAGATACTTAATATTATAAATGCGAAAGTGCGTCTGTCTGTTACCTCTTCACGCCCAAACAACCAAACCGATTTTGCTGAAACTTGGTATGGGGATACTTTGAGTCCCGGAAAAGGACATAGGCTACTTTTTATTCCGGAAAAATGTACGGTTCCCGCACGATAAACGAGTTTTGGCGTAACTGAGTTGCGGGAATCATCTAGTAGTGTTATAAAATATTTTTAAACCATTTTTTACGATATTGTGGAGCTTTTTGCATTAAATACGTCAAGACTCAAAATAATATTTCAAAATACAAGCTATCGAAGCTATCAATAAATTGACGAGAACATTGCATTTGACATCGACAGTAAAACACCAGCAATAATGTGTAATCCATTACAGTGGCGCGGCGTCGCGGTCGACACTAAAACACCTTTACAACGGTTGTTAAACGAGTTTAATTGTAATGACTCTCTTTACAACCCGCTTTCAATTTAGATATTTTATTGCAAATAATGTATTCATAGCAAAGTGAAATAATTTATGCGTATCCTGTAGTCCTGATATAAATAAATATTCTTCATAGTTTATAGGACTGAAAGGATACCGAAATAGGAATAGTGAGTGGCGATACCCACAATTCTCCTAACATTCTTGCATCACGCTATCGAAGAAAAAAAAACTAAAAAGCGTGGCCATAATTATTGTGCAACTGTATATTTCTAAAAAAAACTGTAACGTCGCTAGTTACATCTTAACAACATTACAATACATCTTTGCACAATAAGGCAATAAAGGAGGTTTATAGGCAACTTAAGAGTCAAGATTCATAATGTCCCCATTCTCTCATAATCGTGGGTCCGAATTCTGACAAAAACACCCATATTCCGAACAAACAAGTTACGTCACGTGCATAAAATACTACCCTCCTATTTCAAAGGGAAAATGTCACTACCAAACGACTAGTTAGGACAGGCGCACACTATTTTTATGGCACGTTCGAGTGGGATGAAAAATTAATGTTTATGAGGGAGTATTGCATGGATTGCTGTTCTGACGTACATACGTCGAGCAGTCAGCATATTGCGACAGTAAAAGTTATACATTTTACAATAAATTGTGCCATTTTTACTAAAAATATGATTTTGAAGTGTCAAAGTTTCTGTAGCGGGGCTGTGTTCCGTTTGGGATGGGTGAAGAAAATTCTTATATTCGTTTTATGATCGTAAATTCGTAAAATGTATGGAAAGTAGACTTCTGACGTGGTGACCTACTCTTTGAAAAATCACAAAAGGTGCATAATGTTATTGAAGTTATTTTTTAATTTGACGAATAATCTTTCTCCTTTTATTAATTTTGGCTGTCGTACATTATAATATCTGCTTCTGAACGAAATTTCAAAGTAAACACTCATTCATTCCTATATTTAATTATCTGCAATACAAATATTTATGTTCCCATTAGGACGTATACGAAAATCCCTTTGTGGAAACAAATGACATTATAATTTGGTTCGTGAAATATATCTTCATTGTTTACTTTTTTGATTCGGTCTCTGTGTACAAATTGGGAAACCAAGACGTGTAAAGATGCCCAAATGTAAGAATATTAAACATTATATTGAAATAAAAAGCTTTATTAATAGAAAAATAATAATAACAATTACCAATGGTTTAAAAAATATTATTTAAAACATCGCCTGGCTTAAAATAGATAGACGGCTGGGAAATGTATAATTGCTTATTTGTTTTCATATTTTTGCCGTTATGAATAATATTAATGACAATGTCATAAAAAGAATATAATAATAATTATTATTTCAATTAAGTTAATTACTGGTAGAATTTATTCTTACACCAACTTCATTTAAAAATATACGCTTATTTCGAAAGTCATTTATTCACCCCGAAAAAAAAAACCTCAATTAATAAGAGACCCCGTCTGCGTCCGCCCTTACGTTACGTAACATTCCCATATTTCACGTTTACAGGCGAAATGGCGCCTGTTTGTCAAGGGTTACAGTAATGTAGCCTCGCCTAATCCCTCCCTGGCCCTTATGACCTTAATAGAAATTCTTTTGGTCTTCCTCACTTTAAAATACCTACATAAATTTCACCAAGAATCCCACTCAAAGGATTTGCAGTACAAAGCGAAGGAATGTTTTATCTCGTCAATCTTCGTTGACCACAAACGGTTATTGTCATGGCAGAATTTGCTCTAGATAGTAAATAAAATTTATTTAACTCCATATTTCGTTCGCCAGGAACCCTTTTTTCATTTATGGCCTGGGAACCGTACATTTTTCCGCGATAAAATACTTGTTATCCCGTCCAATGTACCTTCAACTCAAGGTTTTATACAGTGTGTAACAAAACTAAGTGGTAATACTTTAGGGTGTGTACGTGTTCCTCGTAGAGAGTTCACTGTGAACTTTTTTATTACTTTGCTGCTGCAAAGCAGCGCTGTTTCAGCAGCGCTGAAAGACCTTTTTTAGGGTTCCGTACCCGAAGGGTAAAAACGGGACCCTATTACTGAGACTTCGATGTCTGTCCGTCTGTCCGTCTGTCTCCAGGCTGTAACTTAAGAACGGTAATAGCTAGAGAGTTGAAATTTTCAAAGATTATGTATTTCTGTTGCCGCTATAACAACAAATACTAAAAACAAAATAAATTAAATATTTAAGGGGGGCTCCCATACAACAAACGTGATTGTTCAAACATTTTTTGGTCGGTATCAATGATGACAACAGGTAGGCACTTGAAATGTACATTAAATACCCAGCTGTATTTAAACTTTAATAATTATTAATAAAATTTAAATATAGTAAATGATTGAGGGGGGCTCCCATACAAAAACACATTTTTTTACTATTTTTGCTCTATCTTGGTACGGAACCCTTCGTGCGCGAGTCCAACTCGCATTTGGCCGATTTTATTTTTTTACTTTTGTATGGGGAAACTCGTGACGCTCGGGCCACGAGCACGAACAAAAGTGAAAAAAAGATCTATCAGCGCTGCTACTTTCACAGTGAACTCTCTACAAGGAACACGTACACAACCTAAAGTATTATCACTTAGTTTTGTTACACCCTGTAGACTTTTATTACTAGTATCATTACATACACAATAATAAGAGTTCGTCAAAACCCACTACAACATCCATCCAATAAACGAACCGCGAAATATTGAAGAGCCGCCGTAACGAAAGTCGGAAGTTTTGTGTCGCCCATCTTGTTAAAACAACTTCCTTAAGACTTTATTGGTATGCCAATTACTGTAGTTTCAAAGGTATGATAGTAAGCATCATTATAAACAACTTGTAATGTTTCAGTCATGTGTTACTTGTAATCCAATTTTTAGGATTTAAGCGTCTCCCAGACAGACGCGGGCAGCGGTAGCGGTGGCGGCGGCGGTCAGCTGTTGTTTGTACTGCCACGGCCACCGCGTGTGTCTGTGTCGTTCCTAGAACTCTCAAGTCATCCAACTGACCGCCGCCGCCACCGCCACCACTGCCCGCGTGACGCGTCTGTCTGGGGAATTCTGTACATAATTTTTTTTGTATCTCACAGCAAATAAGCTAATGTAGACTTTTAAAATACCTGATGGATGATAATCCACGTTTACTCCACTTTAAATCTGTCTTTGTTTTTTTTTATATGAGTCAAGAATCTTCATAAAATCCAATATGAAGCAGGTTTTCAGAAAAATGACCAAGCTAGGGCTTGTGTTAGTTCCTGAAAACTTCATTGACATAAGAAATAGGTATTTGATTAACTTCCTCTCTCTTCTCTTTCTCATATAAAGAGAGTTAAGTATTTTTAAACACACACTGAACTGTCAGTCGTCGCTCAAACCTTTCACGAATTGACAGTGAAAAAACCTTTTAATTTAGGTTGACCCAAATCATTGACCGGGTGACAGACAGGGCAAAATTAAAAATTCTTTTTTCAATTTTCCTCAACTTTTTTTTAGTTAAGCATATTAATATTATGTCATTTATAAAATTAATACGATTAAAGGCCTATTTCACCACTTCCTGATAAGTGCCGGATAGCCTATCTACCACTTGACTTGACAGATATAATATGGAGAATCTGTCAAAAAAGTTGTGAATAGCCTATCCCACAATTTATCGGGAAGTGGTGAAACAAGCCCTTAGTATTGCAAAAGTAATACAAATTCACCACTGAGTTAAGGTTAACTCTGAGTTAAACATCATGTCATCTGTATCACTCACCAAGTAAGTGATACAGATGACATGTTGTTTAACTCAGTGTTAACTTTAACCCAGATCTACGCAAGTCCACCTTAAAGTCTAGTCTTTCATTGGCCTTAGACTTTAGAAAATAAACTTGAGTTCCTGTTTTATACAGTAGCGGAATCACGCGTGGCATAGACGGGTTTGGATTTTAGCCGCAGATATAGAATACAACATGGGAAAAGATATTGCCTTTTATTCGAAAGTCGAAACTGTTCGTGCACAATTATATTTTACGTGTATCTTTATCCCTCTCTCGAGATAGTAAGGTATACTACAAAAATAGGTAAAAATAGGTAAATAGGTACCAGCGCTGCAGCACTGTTTACTAATCTGATGGAAAACAACTAACTTTAAAAACTTAATTAAAGGACATAGGATACCCATAGCTACCGCCTTGAAAGTTAATTTGGTGACGTAATTTATCGATTATACTGCGATTAAGCGATTATTCAGTCTGAATGTGACCCTTCGTCGACCGTAGGGTTGTCAGTACGAATATAATTTTCGCATGAAATAATGAATTTGATTCCCAAATGATATTGCCTTAGTAATTATTAACGTATTTTAAAAATTCAGTACCAATTTAACAATTTTATTAAGGTGAGAAGAACCGGCAGAATCAGAAATCGTAAAAATAAGCTATCTAATAGTTTTTCGCAGTTCAAGACTGTAATTTTGAATGCATCGACTAAGTCACCTATGTTTGCCTTATTGTTAAAAAAAGTTGCAAATCGACAATAGCTGTACCTACTTTATTTGATAAGACAACCCATTTCATGCTGATTTTCAGTGAAAAAGTGATACTTATCCTTTTAATTCTTCGGTGCCAAAGAACGTTTTTCGAATCTGCCATCCCTATCCGAAAGTATTATAAGATACGCACAATTTACCCTTCTGTAGGTCGACGGGTAAGCCGACCGTTACTCGACCTCGTCTATATACTATATATACAGATGTACATAATAATTAAATATACAGGATCCCACTTAATATCTTTGAAAAATATGTTAAAATAATAATTTTCTACTATATGAAATTCTCGTGTCACGGTGTTTGTTGCCAAACAGATTCGAACTAATGATAATATTATTATATTACTTATCTAAAGTAGGTTTATTGATTAAATGAAACAAGCACTCGAAAAGCACAACCTGCTTTGTTATACAGTCGAGTAAAACATATTTTTGTTCTAGGATATTTGTATTTCGTATGTTATTTTAGGTATGCAAAATATATGTTGGCCGATTCTCAGACCTACCCTTTTATCAAAATGGGTCCAGGCGTTTCGGAGTTAATCAGGAAACACCAAAACACGAAAACTTTTTATATTAGACTATAACTAACACCGTTAAGATTCTTTATAGTTGACAATTCTCTGTTTAATAGACAAAGAAAACGCTCTCAGCTGACAAGTAAAAATAGCAACATGTTAAAGAAACGAAGTAAAAGCGGAGAATTGCATACACTCCGACACTGAATTATCACCGTATATATTGTAGAAAAGAAAAGACTTGGCTCTTTGTAAATAGAATTAATAAAAGTTGCTTGTTTCTTGCAATACATTTTGTTGAAAAAATCTCAGAAAAATATTTTACATGGTTTAATAAAAAGTGTCTAACTTTTGAGTTTTGACAGAGGAACGGGATAAACAAAATATATTATTCTGTTATAGAGAAAGCATTGAAATAAATTATTAACCCATTACAATCCCCAAGCAGCACCCGTCTGTCGCATAACAAATGAGAGCTGGCAGAGGAGATAGCGAAACAGCAAGATAGGCATACAATATTTTCGATACGCGGTAGAAAAAGAGAATATTACTTCCATTCTCATCGTCTTACAAATTTTCGATTAACTTTCGAACTTTTTACTGGAAGAAAATGGCCACCAATAGTTGCATAATTGCATTGATGTAATTTGAAGATAAATTACGGGAATAACAGTTAAAGACTTCCAATTCGGTACAACTTCATGTAACATATCGAGTGGTAACAACCCTAGTTCGATAGTCGATAAATTGGGCTAGTGATGTACGTAATATTGTCGATAACTATTATACCTGATAGTAATATGTAAGTTAGCATCTCTTGCGATATAATATCAATTTGTTATAATTAATATTATCATACTTTACAGACACTTTAGAACAATAATTGTAACGATTTTCTATAAAAAATAAACACGAAAATTTTATTGATTAGGTACAACTTGTTTATAAAAATCAGAGCAAAAAATATTTTATGTAACACAATAATTTTTGTAAAATCTAGAACAAAATCTTTCCGGGATTTCACCAACATATCTACGATTTGACCTATACAAATGAGCCATGATCTCGCACCGATTTTGAATTCTGAGTATGAAAATTAAACGACGCAGATACCGGACCATACAGATACAGACAGCCGAAGCAATTTCGAATGCCTATTATGACAATAATTGAGCTCCCGTATTACTGAGAGTCGATAGTCACAGCCCTTTAGTCGATATTCGATAACTTTTTGCCCATAACTAGTGTTGGCCTTACGTTTTACGATGTCGACATATGGCTCAAGAATCGAAATCGTGGCCATTTCGTAGGGAATTATTGGTTTGTTCCGAACCGTACGTGGAACTCCAAATATTGTTGGAACTTATTACAACTATTGTAACGCTGTAAGAATTATTGATGAAATATGCTACGTGTGACTCTGGGCTATAATTCTTTTGAGCTAAGTTGATATACTGAATGAAATAGGTATTAGCTGTATGACAGCCTATTTGTAGAGATCATTTTTTTGTGTTTATTATAGTTTAGTTTTAAGTTTACAGCACAAATTAAGAATATAACATCTATTCTATCTATGCTTTCATTTAAAAGTCTTAGGGCTTGTTTCACCACTTCCTGATAAGTGCCGAATAGGCTATCCACCACTTAACTTGACAGATGAAGTATGGAAAATCTGTCAAAAAAGTTGTGAATAGCCTATTCGGCACTTTATCAGAAAGTGTTGAAACATGCCCTTAGTAATATAATATTATACAGTATAATAATATTATTGCTAAAACTATCCTATATCCATTTCTAGGATTCCACGTATCTCCATAACGTACCTCCAATCGATTTAGTGTTTTTATCGTGTGGAGGTATCAAATTTTTGTATAATATAATACTTGTTGGAAAAAAGTTTTTACATAATAATATAATGTTATGTTCTTCATTCTTCAAGTTTTCGTTACGAGAAATAAATAGATGACTTATGTAGATTCGTAATAATTGATAGAACTTTAGGGTGTATACGTATTCCCTGTAGAGAATTCACTGTGAAAGTAGCAGCGCTGAAAGCCCAAATTTTTTCACTTTTGTTTGGGGAAACTCGATACGCCGAGGCGCTTGTCCATAGAAAAGTGAAAAAAAAGTTTTGGTGCGAAAAAAGTGAAAAAAAAAAGGAACACGTACATATCCTAAAGTATTATCGCTTAGTTTTGTTACACCCTGTATGTTTCGATTTTATTTCCATTTTGCTTCGCAGCCCTATATTTGATTCGAGATCATAAAAGCATTATAGCTGTGTAAATCTAGTTGCTAGCTATGGATTCTGTAACTAAACTACCTTTTTATAACTGAGCCACGTGTGTATGCAATACCTTTGTACCTTTCTAAAATGTAATGTTACACTGTACACCTCTTTTACGTTTTAACATTTTAAAGTACACCCTGCTGTACTTGCAGATAATTTGACGCTTGTTAGGAATAACTTTGTGTAACACAATTATTACAAAGGTTACCTAGGAACCTTAAGAGCGTTAACTAGGGCCGTTTTTCCATACAAACGTTGTCCCCTGTTTCCTTCCTGGATAATGCCGGTAGAGTTATAATTTTTTCCTGAATATCTATGGCCACTATCATATTATCCCTATGTTTTCTTTCTTTTCATAATTTAATTATTAAAAAAGATAATAATATGAACGTTCAAAACCTAAAAAATGGCCAGATTTTCCACTGTGTTCAAACATCCAGAAAACAAATTTGGCTGGATTATACAAAAGAAAAAATATCATAGGAACAGAGCTTAAGCCATTCTTTAATCTTTAAAGAAAAAAGTACTTAAATCGGTTAAGTTTTGGAGAAGAAATCTGGGGACAACGCATCGTTGATTTTCTGTTCAGATTTTCACTTCAAGCTATAATATCCCTCCGCAGAGCGCAATAGAGACAACTACAATATAGTAATGTAGTAGTATCGCGCTCTGCGGAGGAAAGCTTGAGGTTAGGGAGATAGTAATAGATTTTACAAAGACTTGTTTTTCATTTCTCTAGCCTTCGGTGTATCCTCTTAATTAGTTTTATCTGTTTTTTGTGACCTCTAGTCACATAATAATATTATTGACTATTCAAAATGCATTTTCATATACTTTATTACTACCTCCTAGGTACTACTAGGTACCCCCACATATATACGAGTGCATTATTAAAAGTTTTTAACGTATTAGAAAACTAAAAAATGTGGAAAGTCAAAATATGTAACGTACTCTCATATTTTATTATACACATTATACATGCATAGAGAGAACTTATATTAGGGGAAGCCCCCTACACAAGCGTGTAAACCACAACAATAATAATATTATACTACCCAACTTAATCAGGATCAAGTAATTGGCCTAATAAGCTGTATCTTAATTAGACTTATCATCATAGCCGTGACAGGTCGTAATTGCGACTGACTGTGATAATGTCAAACCCTTAATAATATTATTAAGGCGCTCCCAGAATTTGCGTCTGAGTCTCTTCGACGTCAAAGGCGAGATGGTTTGGTGTCTTTCACGATTCTGCAAGCAGCACAGTTTTATATCATATCACGGCTTAATGTTAGAGTTTAATGCGGTGTTAAAGCACGTTCCGGTGTCGCGTCACATTTTTGGCACAGATTTGTGTCATTTCACGCTTTGCTGTTACGACTTGGTGCGATGTTGCGACGGAATAAATCTGTGTCTTGTCACGGCTTGCCATGGTGCGTGGATGGCACAATTATGTGTCATGTCACAATTATGTGTTATGTCACAGTTTAAATTGTCACCACTTGATGGTATCGCAGTGATGGCATCCTACAGTGCTGTTACGGCCCTCTTTAGTGTTAACAGTGCGGTGTCAGGACTTGGTGTCACGCTGCGTTGTCAAGACAGGGTCCGGTGTCATAATACAGTTAGGTATTGCAGGATCTGGGTTTGAGGTTTGGCTTTGAGGATTGGACAAGGGTTGACGCCAACACCACGACTTTTATACATTTTCAAATTGTAGTTAAAGTTTATTGCAAACGAAAAAAGATGTAAACGCATAAATTACAAAGAAAAAATGTTCTGTAACGAATTTAAAATCTCCTTTTTAATTAATCCTCAAAAGGGCTTTCGCTAATATTTACAAAAGTAATAGAAGGCATTCAATGGAACATAAAAATGCGTAGGTTTGCTAAAGAATCGCAAAACTCGGTTTAAATATTCATATTTTTATCAAGGTAACTTTCTTTAGAAGTTCGGTAGCGTGGGCCACTTTGTGAGTACATTGACGATCCGCCATGATCCCATTATGATACATGTTTGATGTAAATTATTTGGGTGTGAATTTTCATAGAGTAAACACGGGTGTTTTGAAAAGTTATTCTCGTTAACCTTCAGATTAAAATGTGTTGATTCTTAAGCTACGATAAACAATCAAGTGATTTTTAAGTGAAATATTATTGTTTAATTAGTCAATATTTCTTAACAACCAGTTTTGATAAGAATATACCAGGTGAGTTAGTTACGGAAGAACAAGAACTTACAGTATGCTTATTAACAAGTATTTTATAGTGGATGTAAAGAAAATATTTTCATTTATATTAAAAACAACGAAGTCTTAGTAATAGCAACCCGTCTTTACCCTTTGGGTACGGAACCCTAAAAAGCGTAAAAAGAAATAAGTAATTAGTAATTAATAAGGAATTGATAAAATGTAGCCAATATTTTAATTTTATGGTATACGAGCTTTTGCCCGCGGCTTCGCTCGCGTTAAGAAGTATACTTTCATCCCCTATTTGAACCCCTTGGGGTGAGAATTTATCAAAATCCTTTCTTAGCGGATGCCTACGTCATAACATCTATCTGCATGCCAAATTTCAGCCCGATCCGTCCAGTAGTTTGGGCTGTGCGTTGATAGATCACCATGTCAGTCAGTCACCTTTGAGTTTTATATATAAAAAGATTGAAGAAAATAGTAACACACTGTTGAATACATGGGTGGTATAGTATTTTTATCATTTAATTTCAAGGCGATTCTAGCTTTTAGTTAGGTATCTATTCTGTGCTTTTAGTAGGATCACCTATTTAAAACATGTCTCTAGCAGCATAGTATAAACAAAAAAATATCAGACAAAACACAAACGCTTAAAAGATGGAAGCTCTCAACAAAAACGACACTTTACAACGTCATTCGCAAACTTGAGGAAAACTGTTTATGACACTTATTCCGAAATAACATTTCACACATTTCCAGTGGAAAGTTTCTTAAAAACTAATGGAAGTCTGCACCAGAACCGACGTACAACTTTAATAGTTTACGTTAATTATGATTTTAACTTTAAGAGCTATGATTGGACGTATTCTTGTATGTACCATCACGTAAGGGTCAATTCAGACCGCAACTCGACGATGGTAGGCGAGGCGCGGCGCGGCTTGTATGGGTTTGACAGATTTCAATTGCGAGAGACGTCTTGCGAATCTGTCAAATCCATATAAATTTAGAAATGCAACGCGTCGCGTTGCGGTCTGAATCAACCCTAATAATTAAAACTAAAGTATTATCAAAATATTGATGAGTAGAATTTTCATGTCTTGATTTTAAGAGTAATGGGAATTAATGCTATTTTCTATTAATTTCAGTAACATGCTAATTTGGATGTCAGAGCATGCTAAGTATTATTGCTTTGCTATTTGCTAAAAACGCGGCATGGTGAATTATCGGTTCGCATCGCACCGCTCGCGTCGTGCATAATTTCGCATCGAATGAAAAATAGCAATTCATTAACAGTTAGCGCCGCGGTGCGAAACAGCGCGGACGTGATTTTTATCTCGATCGCAGACCATTTCTACGCACGATAATATTAGCAATTGTATTTTTAGCAAGTAGGCATTTAACAATTAATTATTACTGCTAATGCTATTTTTACCAACACCAGTAGCATGCAGCTCCTAGATGACGCCCGCAACTCCGTTGTACCAAAACTTGTTTATCGCGCGGGAACCGAACATTTCACCGGTACTTATAATATGAAGTATCTTATGCTACTTGCTATGCTATATTTTATGCTATTTCATATTTCATATTCATACCTCTCGATTCTCGTGTCAATCGCAGTGAATTGTGCTAGTGTTTGATCCTATTCAAGTAAATAAAGTGTAACGCAGAATAAACTGCTCTATTTTTTCCGTGAGCCGGAATCGAGATTAATCTTTTTATCTGAGGTAAAATAGATATATGGACGTATAAAACGGACGTTTTTACTGCCAACATTATGGTTGGATAGGCGAAAATACGGCTTATGTGGATAAAGGTAGAGTTGAAATTTCCAAAAACCCCGCATCATTCGAATGATCAAATGGTAAGCTTGATAGACAGGATATTGTATTGGTCCTATGTATAATCCCCCATTCAAGAAAACATAGTATAGATATAACACTTTGCTTATAAGAAACTATTGAGAAACAGTCTATTTTTCGTATTTGAAATAACGCATAAGGCAAAACAACATTTGTCGGGTCAGAATCACCGAAAAACGACTGATACATTGTGGGTATTATTTTATAGAATGTTGCAGGAAAAACCCCGATGAGTTAGTCATAGAAGTTGGCACATGAATTCAGCATTTTGTCAACTTCTGTATGCAAAAGTTTTGTATGTAGTTTGCAAAGCGAATTTTTACTGGCGGATACAGTTTGAAAATTTTATAGAAAACATAAAAAACGTAATTTGTACCCTCGCAAAATGGAATAACAATTTTTAATGCGATTCTGTGACGTATATTATATTATATAAGTTTCAGTCGAGTTTAGGATTCAAAGTTGTTTCGGAGAAAAAAGATTAGTAAATATGACATAGAATATAATAATATTTAAAACGAATGCATGCAAATCAGAAACCATAGTTATATTTTTAAATATGAAATTTTAATCAAGTTTTTGTTAAAATATAATTGAACAGAAATACATTGTGAAATAATTAATAATTATTAGCTTAAATAATTACTAAGTATAATTATAATATTACTGCTAAGATTCTTAATTGCCATGCGATTGAAAATTGTACGAATATACTACAGAGAACAAAATTGATACTACTTAAAACACAATGTTATAGTTATTATAACTCTGTCTAAAAATAATTAATAATTCTCCATTTACCAAATATTATTTAGGCTTTGGTACCACTTTAGTATTTAGTTATAGACGGCAAAAAAAACTTAATGTCTCAACACAAAAGGCAAAAAGCTATTTTGATATTCGCGTTTCTTGTTGACCAAAAATCGTCCGTTTTATTTGGATCCCCCCTCCACATTATCTGGTGAAAATCAGATATGGAATAAGGATTTCAGCGGAGGCCTTCTTAGACTGGTCGGTAAATAGGTCAAAATATATAATATTTTCCTCTTATAATTCATGAAACTCGGAGCTCTTCATCGATATCCTAATACGAGTTTATTCCGTTGATTACCGATCGTAATATGCAGGTTCACGGTTCGAGAAACTTTTAAACGAGGCTGGATTTCTACCAGAGAATTCTTTCAAAGAATGCTCTTAGCTAAGTGGTATAGAAGTGGAATTATTTAATTCACAATCTGGAACGCCGAGAACAATCCAGTGCTAAAAATGGAAATTTGTTTTAACTAGATGGTCAAATTTTCATATTATGTTAGGCCGGCAACGCATCTGCAGCTCTAATTATGTTAAGAGTGTCCATGGGCGACGGTAGTTGCTTTCCATCAGGTGACCCGTTTACTTGTTTGCCTCCTTATTTTATTAAAAAAATTGCAATCGCGTTTCCAATGCGTGCCTAAAACGAGATATTTGAGTTTGAGTAAAAGATAAACGATGGGTCAATTTACCAATTTTTACGTGCTACATGATAGCACTTTAGACCCGAAAGCTATTTGGATGTATTTTTATCGAAAAAAAAAAACTTTTTGAAACAGTACCACTTTGAAATGGTATGTTGTTAAATGGTATGTTGTTAAAAAAATAACGTTGAAAATAACAATAATATTGTAGTAAGCTATTTACCTCTACTCTCAAAATATCTACCTATATAATATCTTTGAATTTTGACGGAAAAATCACAAAGTCATCTTGCTGTTGCAATCTGCTTTTGTTATTTTTAGCAGTCGTACTTTAGTAGAGTAAAAATAATGACGTTTTAAATAATGTGTATGACACAGCAATGATCTACTTGAAATTGCCTTGGTCGTAGAAAAAAAGGCAGACGGAGTCTTACACACAGCACTGTGTCTTCAGAGTCGGCCACGCACACATTCTTACGCCTGTCAAATGGCCGGACTAGCGTAAGAATGTTTGCGTGCGGACCGTGTACATGCATTCAGCCTGGCCAACTCTGAAGACACAGTGCTGTGTATAATAAGACTCCGTCCGCCTTTTTTTCTACGTTCATGGCAATTGCATGCAATTTTCGTAAAATTTACGACGCTATCTTATTAAATGTTACTTTATTTACAACGAAATCGTGTTTATGGCTATTGTTCAATATTTCCTGTCGGCTACCCGTGGTTTTAGTTTATATTCCGCCCGAGGCCGCTTTCAAGTTATATCTCTAATTTGTCATGATCCCAATGATAAGGGATACAGGGGTTGAGAGCCCTTTGATTCCGTCCCTTGGGCATAACCAGCCCTATAGGGCATAGGTCGAAAAATTGGTAAATTGAGGTAAATAAGATCAATTAGTATTAATTTTCAGTAAGTCTCAAAAAGGAGGTTTCTATCGAATCTTGCATTGCTATTGCAAATAAATATTTTAAATTCGAAACATTGCTCGCTTATTATATTATCTTGTCATCTGGTTTAATTTAACATTTTTTAACCATCCAAAAACTGCACACATCGCTAAAAAATCGTATTAAAATCCGTTCAGTATGGTTCAGTATATTATGACCGCAAAAAAGAATCATATTTTATCTCAGCAAATGATAATAACTTACTTAGCTTAAGACGATATTTCTTTTTAATGATTTATAAGACTCTGGCATAATGATGGCATAATTAATGTGCTAGATAATTACATGCCATTTTATGTCCGCCATTTAAATTTACTCAACTTTTTATGGACCAATTATACCTTAATTATAACATTGTGTTAAAATGAGAATATAATTTTCTTTGTCAAGTTTTTCGGCTTATTAGGTTATTGTGTATCCAAATTATATTTTTAGCCTAAAGTTTTTTTATTACAATTAATTCTTGAAGTTTTTAAACTTTTAAGGCTTTAAAGTTTTGTTAAGTAATTAATTTAAATAGCAGCGTTACTTAAACTTTTTGAGTCTGCGGACCCCTAGAAAATCCAACACAGTTCAAAGGGCCCTTGATTAAAAACTTAAAAAATAAATTTAAGACGACAATTTATTTTAGTACTAACAAAAAAATGAATTTTTAATTAAAAATACTGCATTTATGTACTTTTTGTCACTCAATTATTCAGTTTACTTCGTAGATTAGACGGCGGGAGGTTAACGTAACATTAATTCGCTATCATTATTTTTCACTTATTGTCATGAATTTTGGTTTTAGCACAGCAATAATTATTGCTGCTCCTTTCATCCTACCCTTTATACGCACCGAAAAGACCCCAAACACAATCTTTATGTATGAACTTTGAAACATAACAATGTGCCAAGAGGCCAGCGGGCAATATAAACAGAAATAAGAAAGTAAAGCTCTATGAATTATTAAACACTGGTTCGCCGTCGAATATAATAACTATAGTCTGTTTGAGTGAAGTTTAATGAAATTTGTATTGTTTAGTTAAAGTTATCCATACAATGACATTCTGATCGTATACCTATTACTATGTAAAAAAATATTATAGTATGTAAGAAAACAACAGCTTATACACTGAATACGATTTTTAAAGTGAAGATTTCTTTCGCGTCGTGTACGCCTACGCTAAAAAAGTAGCCGTATCGCCTTATTTTTAACCGACTTCAAAAAAAGGAGGTTATCAATTCGACGCGTATGTATGTAATATTTACAGAACCGCCCAATTTTCGTATATGTATGTCTATATCAGCGTCTGAACAAATCTGCCAAATGTCAAAAGTGTATGTATGTAAGCAGTGTACAAAAATAAGTGATAATACTTTAGGGTGTGTATACTGTGTACGTGTTCCTTGTAGAGAGTTCACTATGAAAGTAACAGCGCTGATAGACGAATTTTTTTTTTCACTTTTTTGACAAGGGCCCGAACGTTTTCCCATACAAAAGTGAAAAAAAAAATTGTCTTTCAGCGCTGCTACTTTCACAGTGAACTCTCTACAAGGAACACGTACACACCCTAAAGTATTATCACTTATTTTTGTTACACCCTGTATTTTTATGTTTATGTTCGCATATCTCTGGAACTACCATTCCTATTATTCAGTAATTCTTTTTTTGTTGCACTAGGTATTGCTTAACTTAGGGAACAGTGCAAGTTTCATCAAAGTCGGTTTATTGTTTTTGGAGATAATGTGTTTTAATTCTCAAGGACGTACAATTTTGAAGTCAGTTTTATCTTTTTAAAATACAGTTCTATCGTGTAGCGAAAATGTGTGCTTGTTCTACTGTTTCATTTCACTTTCACTTCTGCTGGTACTCTCGGACTGCAAACCGTTTTTATTTTTCTCTCCCTCAAACGATCACGCAAACAAAACGAACTGAATGATACCACAGGCTCAAATCAGTGCCAAGATATAATTTAAATTATAGATCCAAAGAAATACTACTCTAAAGCGCAATACACACGTGCCCGCCGACACAACCCGGCGGGCGGCGGCGTAATGAAATGATCATCTTTTCATACAGACCGCCGCCCGCCGGGCTGTGTCGCCGGGCTTTGCCGGCGGCCCGGCGGGCCCAGTGTCTATTGTGCTTAAAAACATAACCCATCTCACGCAGTTGAGTCAAAAGTGCTCTTGATTCGGAAGAAAAATAAAGTATGCTCCTGCTCCGAGTAACCTTATCTTATTTTTGTCACACATAAGGGTTGACTGTTTTGTTATGCCTAGGGGGGAGGGGGGTTGTAGCAAAACATGTCATTAGATAACGCAGAGTTCACTCACAAAAGTTTATGTAACGGAAGATTTTCTGCCTACAGCCTACCTACGTGCCTATTCAATTTTTCCACGGCATAAAAATCGATTTTTCTTTTTTGACGCAATAAATTTATTCACGGCTGACTGGGATTAAATCGCGTTCATTATTTGAGTTGTATGGTCGAATTGGTTAGACGTAAAATAGTTGAAAATACGAAAGGCAAATTCAATTTATTCCGGTTTTGTTCCGACTTTTTGGGACTTACGCTATTGGACGCTATGTGGACATACGGTATTTTATTCCGATTTTAATCACAAAAATTTCCATCTCTTTACTTCTTCTCCCAAGCATGGGCGTATATTATGTACTACAGATATATAAAAAGATAAGAGAGTTTTTCTTCCTTTACTCTCCGCGTAACCCAGTAATATACAACGGATAATTTAACATGAGGGAAACACGGTCGAATTTTCTAACGCTCGAATACAACAAAATATGGATAATTATTCTTATCAGATATGTAATCCTAATCAGCCTTTGTTATTATCCTAAACAATTTGGAAATTATATTAATTCAACGCGGAAATCCATGACCATCTAAAGAGTCATGCTCTGGACCACAGAGGTCGCATAAAACGCAATATTAAGTAACATCACTTAGATGGTAATAATGAATGGAAGTCACAATAGCTTGATGCTATTATCACATTATGCGGGATCCCATTCTCCCTACCGAATATACCCTAATGCCAAACATAAAAGCATATTATAAAATTCCTCGTACATTTTCCGGTTGTTTCAAGCAAAATACAGTTTTTGTGTAGAGTTTCTACTATTTTTATTGCTGTGGAGTACTAAACGTTATATTACCTTGCGTGATACAGGGTGGACTTAAATATTCCATGCACCGTAGTGTTAGTGAAGTTGGGAAGTCCGAACACAAAACGAATTTAATATTAATAGCTTGTTGCTTTGTTTTGAGTTTAACAAAGTGACATATTTTTTTAAGGTTTCTAGATTCATTTGGGTCTCAAGGACTCAAAGAACTTGTGTTATCAAATAACAGAAATATTCATTATTATACCTCTTAATATATTATATTATAGTACACCTCAAAAGTCAAAACACGTAAGATAAAGTTCTTATGTTCTTTCTTAGAAAATTCCAACTATTTGTCGATACGGGAAGAGTCTTAAGATTGTAGATTACAAGATCATCAATTTGTTTTTAGAAAAATGATTAAATGACTTATAGCTTTGATATTGCTAATATTTCCTTTGTGAGTGTAAATCAAAGTACAATAATTAATATCTCCATCAACAAAATAATATAAAATATCAACAATTTTGATGCGAGATGAAATTTCGATTATCAATTTCTATAGAAACATTAATGTTGGTATGAATTGGCACATTAAGTATAAATCGAAGCCTCCATTTCGTGCCTCCCTGAGGATTGTTTGAATCAGAATTCGCTGCCATTAACCACGACCCTGATTCTGCATTTACTCCATCGCTACTGCTTCGTTCCTTGTTCGATACAGTGCGTTTCAGCAGCAAAAAAGTATTATCATAATGTACGTTAATAATACGTGAAACAATTAACTTTTTGGATTTGTGACCAATTAGGACGCATTTGAAGTTTTACATATTTTTAAAAGAACGCGATTTTATAGTATAACCTAGAAATAATGACACAATACACAAATATTACATAGATCAATTATTATTTTTTACCATTTCAAAATTTCACTTACGTTCAATGCTAATAAGTCAAAATTATAAATTCAAATCTCCTGGACTCCCAACACACAATAGCACATTTAGAAATTGAAAACTTTAGAAAAAAAATACTCTCATGGGCTTTGACTTTGACGTTATAGCAAATAGTTGTTCACGGATTAACTTTTATGGTTTGGTAGTAGCGCGGATAGAACGAGGAACGAACCTGTATTAATGCCACATTATAGTAGACTCAGGGTTCAGAATCCGCTCCCGCTAACGGTAGTTCCAGAGGGAATCGTTTAATTTGTCAGCAACTTCATAACCACGGGTACTGATTGATTGTGGATAATTCCGAGAATTGCTTAGATGTAGTTTGAATTATATAATATTAGCGATGAGTTCATGGGGAATGTAAGTTTTATAGATGAGAATTGTTTCTACATACAAGATGTTGAATCATATTGATGGTGCTTACATTTTAATATGTAATTTAATATGTAACATTTTATTTTGTAACACACATTTTTTTCGGAGCGTTCGTGGCCTAGAGGGTAGATCTTTGGTTCGCACTGGCAGGTGCAGGTTCGATCCCGGGTAGTAGCGTGAGTTATTTTCTGATCTCAAGTACATAATACGGACACTCGTACGATGCTGGAAAAAATCGTGAAAAAACCCGCACACCCCAGACGTATTGACCTGCTTATTCCTCTGGACTAGTTCGACTATAATATTGTGAGAATATATTATATATTCTACAGCACTCATTGAGTGGTAACATCGCTCAGAAGATACTGTATAAATCATCTACATCAGATGCAAAAGCCTAGTGCTGAATAAACAGTAAAAATTGACTTAAACCCATAAAACCATGAATTAACTTCACACAAGTTTGGCATTAATTTTGTCATGAATAAACGGCAAAAATATAATCTATCGTACTAATTAGGCAAATTACATATTATTATCCTAGGAATGTATGCTAATATAATGAGAACGAGAAAAGCTGGTATGGTTATTATTACTTAAAACAAATAAGAAAGTATAAAATACGTTTCATTTTTAAATAATATTGCACAGAGTCTTTAGACAAAATAGTGCAAACGCATGGACTTAATTACAAAACTGAGGGCGGAGCAGACGAAAAACTTTTATAATAAATTTTTAAAAACCTCCTTTTAGTTGCCGGATATACTAACAAGATTTATAACCTAACTTCCCCTGTTAGCCGGCGAAGAGAGATGTGTGTCAGAAACAACAATTTTTCACAATTTGTTACGTCTAAGCGCGAATTCTGAAAAATTATGAGTGATGCCTTTTATGCGACTGCATAGTGCTTTTTGTGGAGCGTTTGGTGTGTATTATAAAAATGGTGTTTGGCCTTTAAATTAAAAAGACTCTTTTTCAGTTTCATTTACGTTTTTATGTAAGAGTCAATTACACCTAAATCTAATAAGACAATAATTCGACTTGAAGGGAAAACTTCTTTTGCCCCGTTTTGCACTTGTTTTGGATGGTGAATTTTTTTTTAAATTGGTAACGACGGAGTAAATCGGTGGAACGTAAAAGGGGGGAAGTAATATCCCCCTTTCTTTCTACCTCACTACGTAACTATAATATACCTGCCCCTGCTCTTTTGTTTTCACTTGAATGCTCTCCTAGTAAGCAAACAATTGTTTTTATTAGTTTATTTTACAAAACAAAACACTGGCGTTTTCACCAGCACCAACAATTCCTTTGAATCAATCACTGCGGTCGCAAAATTCAATTATAATAAATTAAATCCTGTTTGTAAACAACACGGTATTACTATTTGAGTTTCTGAATATTTGATAACTGAATCTGATGCGAGAATGAAACGAATCAATAGGGTTAATGGAATCAGTCCGCTGCCGAATTTAACTCAATTACATATTATTATCAATACTTTTAAGTTTACACTATCCAGTTTTTTTTTTATTTGCAATTTGTGGCCATCTATGTGCTATCCGCCCATATCCTTTTTTTGCTATCTTTATTTAGTTTATTGATTATTCGCACCAAGGATAATTTATTATAATATTAATATTATTACATTATCCTGTCGTTTTAACCTCATTTTGTCCTGAGTTAAATACGGCAGCTTTTAGCTAAACAGACTACAGGAATGAGATAGTCGAGGAAGAGAATTATAATTGTCAGTTTTTTTAGAATTAGATGTTATAAAAAAACCTTTTTAAAACTATTTCCATATTTTTTTCGTGCAATATTTTAGTCCTTACTAATAATAATAATACAGAAAATGAATTGGAATACTAACTTTCTTTTAATTAATTTCGCTGCAGGTCTCAAGACTTGTTCTAGCTTCTCTCTTGGGCTCACGGAGATCATATTATTTTATATTTGATAATCAAAGGTTTTTCGTAGTTGGTTACAGGGAACTCTGACTTATAAGTGTTGCAGTGGTGAAAATATTTGGTAAGCCAATGTCAGTTTAAAAAATCTACTTTCTTTTACTCAGTATTAGTAATTTAGCTTGTTGTTTTAACCCCATTCGACCCAGGAATAGAGCTGTCAGTTGTTAGTTTTAAATCTGGATATATTTAATTGGCAGCCCTGAATAGCGCTTGAGCTGGCTTACTATTTCTGATTTATATATCTTTATAATTGGGGTCATAATATAACGTCAATTATTTTTAATTGAAAGTATTTATAATTATATTTGACTTATATGATTTGATACAATCTGTATTCCTCGTTACGCAGAAAGTTTGTCGAATGAGAATAGTGCATTTTGCCGCAATAAGAACTAACCTATGTCTTTATCATATTGTATCTATTCAGTGGTTTAAGCTTGAAGATGTTAAGGAATGATATTCAGAAGTTATTGTAAGATGTTAAGGAAAGATGTTAAGGTTACACGCTCAGTTTCTCAGCAGTTCAGTCCATCAATCTGGTAAGATTGACGCGAAACTGTGCGTCTAAACAGTTGATTGACAGACTGATCATTTCTTTTTAGCCATCAATGTGGCGTCAGTTTGAGACTGACTAAATGTGTAACCTACGTCTTACAGACGGACATATAATTTTTTTGCATTTTTCATATTAATGTAGCTACAGGTGTTATCATAGTAAATGTCCTAGGGGATTGGGGATTATCTAGGGATCAAGAACGCAAATTCGCAATACTCCTCTAGTATTAGTGACAGCGATTACCATCAAGGAAAAATTCCGTTTCCTGGCACAAAAGCTACGGTTTCACTATAAAAGCCTTTTTACACCTTCTGGTTGCCGGGTAGCTGCCACCAGCAGAAACCGCAAAGTGTGAAAAGGGCCTAACTTTTTTTCGTTGGGAAAATGTACTATCAGAGAATTTAATTCCTATGCAGATGGCAGACCTAAATAATTTGGTCGCGTTATGTCAAACCCATCCGACCGATCACAGCTAACATTGAATTGACATAAACCGACCAAATGACGTAGATCCGTCAACTCTCTATGAATCAATTTCTTCCATGGTACTTATGCATGGCAGTCTGGGAAGGGCCATCGGGGTATGTAGGATCCACGGGAGCGTGGAGGCCGTGCGTATACCAGCGGGTATACCCACTAAAAACCCAACGGTATTCTTGCTTTTCCGCTTTAGGCTACACGACACACCCGAGATACACAACTATGACAAAAGGGCCTTACCTAAACTAGCACAGTATAGACGATAGAGGTATATAAAATTCAACCATTGTGATTCAACCGTAATCCACAGTATACAGAAAATATCACCTCCTCGATACTCGCGGAAAATTTACATCATACATAAAACATAGGAACATTCCCAGATTATTTGATATTCGCTACAAAGTTCTGTACGTGGTTGGTTTACGAACAACTTTAAGTTCTCATAAATCTTGCATACTCCGCAGTCCACAGCGCTATGCGAATTTAGTAAGGTGATCCCGGATAAGCAACCGAGTTCGCTATCAATCTTTGTTGTTTGAATTCGTACTAACGTTGATACTTTTTGTTTTAGTATCTTTGGCGAAGTTTTCGCAGCGATAATGCGAAAGCAAATTAGATACAAGAACGTAGATGGAAAATTGTAATATCTTTTTGAGGTTCTGCGTTAAGTAAATTGAACTTTTTGTATTAAATGTCTAAGTACAATCTATGCAATATGCAATAGCTAAACCTATGGTATAACATAAATTAGCAGTAAATTTTTTTTAACATTTAAAAAACTTGAGGATCTGAAATTTTATCACATTTAATTATTCTGATCATCTTTGAGAACTTCATTCCTCAGGTAACTAAGACATCTATATGTTATATACTGCCAAAAAAACTGAGCATTTTATCAGAAACAGGTTTCCTGATAAAATTTAGCTGAAAATTATCCAAGCATTTTGGCACACTCATTTAAATGTAAAAGCGTCTTATTAAAATAAGATTTATCATTAGAATTTTATCTATAATAATTAAATATGATGATGATGATAATGAAAGTCTACATTGTGCTTTATACTTTTAACGACACGCCTCTTAATTGTAACTTATTATTCTGCTTAATGAAGCGCTTACTCCGGAATGAGACCACGACCCCAATGGACATGAATAGAGTCCCTGTAATTAAAAAAATAAACCAGCGTGGGACACACGTACTCCCCGTATGTAATTAGATTGTAGCTGCTCCACTTTGTCATTCGACACTGTTTCTAGTTCCTCTACATTAGGTGACACACCTGTAGTCAGAAATTTAGTTGGTGACCTGGAGAGTATCAATTATTCAGAACGTTATGTCATTCTGATTTCAGATATTGTTCATGTCACTAACGTTTAAAGAAGTTTACTTCTGATCGTATTAAAGTAATAAATACTTCTCATTTTTGTCATTCGACACTGTTTCTAGTTCTTCTCTTCTACATTAGGTGACACACCTATAGTTCGAACTTTAGTTAGTGACATGACAATCATTCAGTAATTATTTTGGCAATACTTATTTAAAAAATATTTTTATTTGTTATTAGGTTGTAGCTGTCCACTTTATCATTCAACACTGTTTCTAGTTGCTCTGTATTAGCTCAATTAGGTGATACACCTGTAGTTAGAAATTCAGTTGGTGACATGACTTTCAGAAACGATTTAGTACCATTAAACCACAATATTCTTGTACCATTTCCACTATATTTAATCATTTAACATGATTTTCTTAATAAAATAAACTATCAGCTTCTATCTATATAAGAATCTTCATCAGGATCAATCTACTAGTGGTCTTTTATAATAATTTATAATTATCTTGTAGCGACATTGTCTATCGACATTGCCCTACTGTATGTTACCTTATATTGTCTATATATTATTATGCTATGTCATATATTTTGTATGTTATAATTTGTGTGGCTTTCGAGCCCAGTCGGGTTCAAATATTGAATTGGAATAAACGTATCATGCACTCCACCAGACTTTAATTACAGTCACCCCGCTCAGTCCTTACAGTGGTGACCCCGACAAACAACGTGGTGGTGGAGTGCCGCGTCTCGTTTTTGGTATACGCGCGTGGAAATCGGGAGTGACTAAAAACATTTTCGTGGACTTAGTGAACTGTGTGAACAGCAAATATGGCTCAGCAAGGTTTACCCGGTGCTGTGCCTCCTCCTCCTCCGGCTGCCGCATCTACTGCGCAGACGTCGTCCGGTGACCTAGCTGCAATCACATTGACGAGCAAGATTCCTGAATTTTGGACAGATGCTCCACGCATCTGGTTTATCAGGGTGGAAGCGATGTTGGCACCACAAAAATTAGCAGACGACTCTCGGTTTGATATTGTGGTCTCCAAGCTTTCGAAAGACGCCATACAGCAGGTTTCGGATTTGCTGACTAATCCGCCTGCCACGAAGAAGTTTGACTCATTGAAGCAGCGTCTCCTGGCTATCTACGAAGAGTCCGAGAGCAGGCAGCTCCAGAAGCTCATCAGCGAAATGGACCTAGGGGACCAGAAGCCGTCTCAGCTCCTGCGACGTATGAGGGAGCTGGCTAAAGGAAAGGTTCCGGATGACACGCTGAAGATCCTCTGGCAGGGCCATCTCCCGCCTCAAGTTCGTGCTGTGCTCGCCGTCTCCGACACCAAGGATTTGGATAACCTGGCAGCGGTGGCGGACAAGGTCTTCGAGACGACGAGAGCAGTGCACGTAAGTGAAGTCGCTTCGCAGCCGTCGTCCAGTTCGAGAGATACCGACCTGCTGATGGCCGAGATAGCCAAGATTAGCATGAGGCTGGCAGACATGGCAGGATCGCAGCAGAGGTATCGGCGTCAACAGCGTTTTGGCGGTAATCGGTCGCGCTCTGCGTCGAGGAAGAGGACCCGTGACCAGACACCGTCGACATCTCGCCGGAATCCAGAGAGCCCCGACTGGTTGTGCTTCTACCATCATCGTTTCCGTTCGAGGGCTCACAAGTGCGTCGAGCCATGTGCGTGGAAGCCTCGAGCAGACAACAATTGACTGGAGAGCACTGCATCGACATCCGAGGTTTGTGAGTTAGGTGTTAGCCCGTGCCATCGACTATGTGTGACAGATCGTACCAGTGGTTTACGTTTCCTTGTGGACACTGGAGCAAATATTTCTGTGCTTCCCGCCGATAAGGTGATTAAAAACTATAGTACTGTTGAGTGTACGGACTATACTTTGTATGCGGCTAACGGGACTAAAATTAAAACTTACGGTACAAAAAGTTTAATATTAGACTTAGGATTACGTCGTGCTTTTAGGTGGACATTTGTTATCGCAGATGTGCGACAGCCCATTTTAGGCGCTGATTTTTTATCGAACTTTAAGTTACTAGTTGATTTGAGTGCTCGTCGTTTAATCGACGAAATTACTAGTTTAAGAGTGTCGGCGAATGTAATTAGCAGTAAGGATTTATCTATTAAGACCGTAGATATAAATTGTCCGTATGCTAGCATTTTAAGTGAGTTCCCAGATATTACGAAGCCGGTTTCATTTAAGGAACCGCCCAAGCACAACGTGTACCATCATATTGAGACCAGCGGCCCGCCGGTCCACGCTCGAGCCAGGCCTCTGCCTCCGCATCGCTACACTAAGGTAAGAGATGAACTTAAGTGTATGCAGGAGTTAGGTATTTGTAGGCCTTCCAAGAGCGCGTGGGCGAGCCCGCTCCATGTGGTTATGAAAAAAAATGGCAACATGAGATTATGTGGGGATTATAGGGCTCTTAATGCCATAACAAAAGCAGACCGATACCCTATACCCCGTTTACACGATTTCACATATTTGTTAGCCGATAAGAGAGTGTTCACTCGCCTCGATGTGTGCCGAGCTTACCATTTTATAAGTGTCAACCCTAGTGACGTAGAGAAGACAGCGATCATAACGCCGTTTGGATTGTTTGAGTTCCCGCGCATGACTTTCGGGTTAAGAAACGCGGCTCAAACATTCCAGAGGTTTATGAATCACACGGTCTTGGCAGGCTTAGATTTTATTTATTGCTATGTTGACGATATTCTAATCTTTAGTGATGATGATGAACAGCATAAACAACATTTAAAAGAGGTGTTCAGTCGTTTAAACGAGTTTGGAATAACTATAAATTTAGATAAATGCATTTTTGGTAAATCGAAAATTGACTTTTTAGGTTTTCAGGTTTCTGTAGAGGGTATTCGGCCTCTACCGGAGAAAGTAGAAGCAATAAATAGTTATCCCAAACCCGAAACGGTTGAGCAGCTCCGACGTTTTTTGGGAATGATTAATTTTTATAGATTACATCTACCTAAGGCCGTTGAATATCAGGAACATTTAAATCAGTATTTAAAGAACTCTAAAAAGCGCGATAAAACTAAAATAGTATGGACAGAAAAATCTAGTGAGGCATTTTTACGTTGTAAATCTAGTTTGCAGAACGCGGCAACCCTAACGTATCCGAAACACGATACTCCGTTATCGCTTATGACCGATGCGTCGAGCACGTGTGTGGGAGCAGTGTTGCAGCAATGCATTGATAGGAAATGGGTTCCGCTAGCGTATTTTTCAAAGAAAATGTCATCGGCTCAGACCAAATATAGTACGTACGATAGAGAACTTTTAGGCATTTATTTGGCTATTAAATATTTTAGAAATTTAATTGAGGGTCGTCACCTTATTATTTATACCGATCATAAGCCGTTGACATTTGCTTTTAAAAAAATAAATAGTAGCAATGAATTACCCCGTAGGATTAGGCAATTACTTTATATTAGTGAATATTCAACAGAAATACGCCACATCGAGGGCGACATGAATATTGTCGCCGATGCATTATCGCGCGTCCATGTTGATACAATTGCAGGTCCCATGGTTTTGGATTACGTCGCGATTGCGAAAGCGCAACGTGACGATGAACAGTTAGCACGGTTTCGCGAACGTTCTATTCGTAATAATGAATGTAATTTGATATTTAAAGAGATAATGTTGACTGGAAGCGACATACCTGTAGTGTGTGAAACTTCTACAGATAAAATTAGACCGTACATTCCACAGCCATTTAGAAAACAAGCTTTTGATTCGGTACATAATTTGAGTCATCCGGGAATTAGAACTTCCAAAAGGTTAATTAAGGAAAGATTTTTTTGGGAAGGTATGAATTCGGATATTGGTAAATGGGCAAAGGAATGTGTTAATTGTCAGCGTGCGAAAGTCGGAAGGCATAATAAGTCAGAATTAGGTAATTTTCCGTTTTCTGACCGTTTCTCCCACATACACTTGGACATAGTCGGTCCACTCAACATTACCTCTGATGACTATAGGTATTTAGTCACCATAGTAGATAGGCAAACTGGCTGGCCAGAGGCGTATCCAGTCAAGGATATAAATGCGGAGACAGTGGCTAAAGTCTTAGTTGAGGGGTGGATATCACGTTTTGGCTGTCCTGCTAAGCTTACGAGTGACCAGGGCAGACAATTTGAGAGTTCCCTTTTTAAAGAGCTTATGCGACTTTTAGGTATAGATAAAATTCGCACTACGCCTTATCATGCTCAGGCTAACGGCATGGTAGAGCGATTTCACCGTTCCCTGAAAGCAGCCCTTATGGCCAGGTTGAGCTCTAGTTCTTGGGTAGAGGAATTGCCGATTGTGATGTTAGGTTTACGTACGGCTACTAGGGCGGATACCGGCGTAAGCGCAGCGCAGATGACGTACGGTACTACGCTACGCTTACCCGGAGATTTTTACGCCGAAAATAGTTTTAAAATTCTAGATTATAGTCAATATGTAGAGAGATTACGTAATATAATAAGTAACTTGAAGCCCAAGCCAGTGACACATAAGGACGCGCGCACACTTTTTGTGCACCCAGATTTAGATAAGGTAGATTATGTTTTTGTTCGAGATGATACGGTACGTAAACCTTTGAAGACGCCTTACGATGGTCCGTATCGTGTTATTCAAAGACGTCCAAAAGTTTACGTCGTACAGTTGCCTGGGAGAAAAGCAACGATTTCTATAGATCGTCTTAAGCCTGCATATATTTTACGAGAAGCAACTTCCGACTCTTGTACTGAGCAGCAGCTAGAGTCGCGCGAAAAAGTATATGCAGAGCCTAAGAATGACCCAGTTGTCGAACCCGCGAAAATGCTTACGGCGCGTTCATCGCGCTACGGACGTTCGATTAAACGCCCTGTAAGATTTTATTAAGTAAGTAACATAGAGTTAGCGAAGCGTTTGCGAGGCGATAGATTAATTCACATTGTAACAGGAATCATTGTATGCTTGTGGTAGTATAACCTGCTAAGCTAGCAGCAAGTTATAGTATCGCTTGTCATAGCTTTTAATATGTAACCAGTTTTAGGATTTTTTTTAAGTAGGTTGCAAGTTTACAAATTTTATGTATTAAATATTGACGTTTTGATATTAAATTGTGCATTTTTGATTATACTTTCGCAAATTTAACTATATATATTTTTGAGTTTGTCACGATGGGCAAAAGTTATAGTAAACAGGAGGAAATTGTAATAGCCCAAAATGGTGCTAACGGCGCCAGTACATCTTCCATGGAAAGGAAAATGGAAGTCTACGGCATCGTCATCACCAGCGTTGTGGTTATCCTGTTGGTGATTGGTGCATATTTTGTGATGCATAAGTGCAACAAAAGTGTCAAAAAGTGGGCTAGGAAAGAGATGTTGTCAGTTGTGTCTGTTGTTCCAGCTGATAAACCTAATCCGCAACCCTCGCAAACGGCTTACATGTAATTGCATATACTTAGTGTTCGTTGCATTGTAATATGTAATGCATATTATGCAAGTGTAAACATTATATTGTTATCTACGATATGAGTTGTATTAGTTGTAAGTAACTTACTCGGTGGTCGTATTGAGACCTACCGCACGATATAGTGTTAAGTTGTAATTTTTAGAGTTACTTTAAAATTGTCATTTTTTTTAAAGGGGGGAATATTGTAGCGACATTGTCTATCGACATTGCCCTACTGTATGTTACCTTATATTGTCTATATATTATTATGCTATGTCATATATTTTGTATGTTATAATTTGTGTGGCTTTCGAGCCCAGTCGGGTTCAAATATTGAATTGGAATAAACGTATCATGCACTCCACCAGACTTTAATTACAGTCACCCCGCTCAGTCCTTACAATCTCATAATTATATAATTATCTTTTATAATTATCTCATATTTTAGAAGTATTAATTCTATTTTCAAGTCAGAATACCTTGTATTAGAGTTAAAATAAACAATATTCAGTGTATCCAATTGACTGGAATTCACGCTTCCTTCGTAATTACAAAAACTGAAATAAAAAATTCCTTGTCGTAATATTTAGCTACGATAACCTAATAATACAACATTTTAAAGCCAAGTAAAATATGCAATTCGTGATTTGGGTGAACGCAAAAAATCTCGCCGTAAAAATGAAAAATATGTAAAATTTTATAGGAGCAATAATATATTCCAAAGCCTTAATTATATCGCATAAAGACCGAAACTTTGAAATACGTGGGAATTTTATTGCAAGTTTTATCTCCGTGCGTATAATCCCAGAAATTTCGGTTGTAAATTTCGTCTCTGGGGTCATCAACAGTACTCAAATTTAGTGAATTGCCAACAAAGGCAAAGGAAATGTTCTTTTTTCCCCCATTCTTGGGTAATCGGAGCAAATTAAGGACATAAAGGCTAAATAAGGCCGCGATTTCTGTCAATTGTCACCGGCCAGGCGATGCAGCGACTAATTCGGTCTCTTTGTTGGTTTTAAAAAGGAATATTTTTGTATACAGTATAAAATGGTTCGAATCCGCATTTGAAATATTTTCGTATAATCTTTTTTGTTTGTGGCTGCTATAATTTTTTAAATAATGTGATGATAAAAAAGGTATTGACATTAACAACATTACCTACGACGATTATAAACGAGATGGAATTGGAAGTGTTGAGAAAAGTGAAGAACATTTTGTTTGTCTCGTTGTAAGCAGATATTGGATGATTATAATAATTTCAAAATTTTTAACAATACTACCAAAACAAAAGCAACAACATCATCGAAGTTTGGTTAATTTCTGGATGACACTAAAATACAAGATGAGGGTGTGGAAACTATGGATACGGGTACATGTGGGTACGGGTATGAGTATGTTAGGGCCGTAAATGAGAGGGCCGCCATCAAAGTATTCCCAATATCCGGTAATTACTTCCGCCTGCGTGATACCGTTCAATACCGGCTAAATTGACAGTAAGTTATCGAAGCCTGAATGTTTGGCGCTAAAATTGATAGACCATAGAGGTTAGATGAATTACGTAGAAGCAGAAGTAAGGTTAATTAATCAAAATGTATACGAAAAAAAATTTAATTTGGTAAGTTACATGAAGCCCGTATCATTGAATAAAATAATTTCAAATTGAATATCGCAAAAAGAGTATAAAATATAATATTATAATATCACAACAAAAGAGTAGTGGGTTTTTGAACTGAACCTTCGAAGGAATAGAAAAAGAAGAAATCCTTTTAGAGACTCATCGCTAATCTCACAGGCAACATTTTTTTTTTATTAAATAAGGGGGCAAACGAGCAAAAGGGTCACCAAAACATAACGTTAAGACGTGGGAGAGCCACGCTTCGGCACGAATGGGCCGGCTCGACCGGAGAAATACCACGTCCTCACAGAAAACCGGCGTGAAACAGCGCTTGCGCTGTGTTTCGCCGAATGAGTGAGTTTACCGGAGGCCCAATCCCCTACCCTATTCCCTTCCCTTCCCATCCATACCCTCCCCTATTACCCTATTCCCTCTTAAAAGGCCGGCAACGCACCTGCAGCTCTTCTGATGCTGCTAGTGTCCATGGGCGACGGAAGTTGCTTTCCATCAGGTGAACTGTTTGCTCGTTTGCCCCCTTATTTCATAAAAAAATAACATTTCATATAACTCATCATATTTTGTATGTACTTATCTTAAAATTCAAAAAGATTTTGTGGCGCTGCATAGCGCATATTTACAGACGCTAGCAATATGGCCGCGCCGTGGAAAATTTACTTATTATATGTATGTGTAGTTTTACCTCAAAATTCAAAATGGATTTTGTGACGCTGTATGTGCGCATAATTACAGATGCCCGCAAAATTACCACACCATGATCTGTCACCTTACTTTACTCGACTGGCCTTTAAACAAAATTTCTTTCGAAGGAAATTAAATAGAAGAGATCTTTTTAGGGGCTCATCGCTATTCTAACAACTATTACATATAACCATGTCAAAACTCATTATTTGTGTATGCAGTTTAATCTCAAAATTCAAAAGGATTATCTGACACTATGTACGCATAGTTACAGATGCCCGCAATATGGCCGCGCCATCTGTCGTCGTACTCGGCTTGGCACGCCGCCTGTTTTTCTATACTCCGTCAATGCAGTGGATCATATATCTATTTGGTGCAGTGTTGAAATTGGCGTTTTGTCAATGCAATAAGTAAACAAGGGTCCAATGCGATGCGGATAAATACATGTAGCTTGGTAGTTGATTATCTAAACAGGCTGCATGCTAATACTATTTAAATGAAGTTTTGTGTAAGTATCTGTTTTTCTGATATAATTTCCCGCAGCAAGCCCCTACAGCTAAGCCCCATTTTGATGTTTGGTGTTAAGTTACTCTAGGTACTGAAAAATGAGATAAGCTAGATTTAAGCCTAGTTCGCATTAGGCCGGTATTTTAGTCAAGTACCGAGTATTTTAGTAGCTAAATTCTGGCTTCTGCCCCAAAATGACTAAGTTTTTAGTGTTCAGACACGTTTAGCTACTAAAATACTCGCTACTTGACTAAAATACTGGCCTAATGCGAACTAGCCCTAAGTTTTAGCAAAATCAACGTTACTAAAATAGTTGCGGAGAGCGTCCAGTGTAACAATAAATAAATATTATACACATTTACATTAATATAAATAACTAATAAACTAACCCAATATCTAAATTAGGCTTTACAGTATTTTAAGATTCTTCCATTGATTAATTAATTAATTTATCTTTCGTTACTAAACATTAATTATTCACTTATTCGTAATTGAAAAAGTTTTGAAGTACGTACCCATTAAAATTACTTAAAGAATTTAAGGTAAGAAACATTCTTAATTTGAAAATTCTAAAATATATTGAACCACGCAATTAGGGTCTCGTGTAAAGATAATAACACCATTAGGGGTTGTTTCATTCTCTTGGGGGAGTAAACAATATGGAAATATGCAAATTCAGGGTTTGTACCTTCTTTCGAGATTCTGTTGCTGTTTCATTCACTTCAAAATAAATAGAAAGAGAGAAAATAATAACTCTTAATCTCAACCCATTATGTGTGTTTATAAAAGTGGCTTAAAACTGAAATAATTTTTAGATCTACGAGTACATATATCTACCAATGTCCAAAGATATTCAGGAAATTAAGGTTCTCTGTAACTGGGAAGGTTTGTGAAGGTTTTGTGAATGTACATCATCGATCATCTTTACGAGTTCGTCTAAGAGGTACGAAGTTAAAGGCCCTCATAAATGGTTAAGAGCAGCAGCTTTTGTTTAGCCCTTAGTAAGGACTAAGGATGACTTCTTAGTGACAATCCATTTTATGCCTACTACGTAAGCCTTCTTTAAAATGAGTTTTTTATGTTACTTGTTTAGATGTCGATGACATCATTTTTCTCTGTGTTTGGATCATCATGGTTTGTTTGTACTGTGTTACTAAACATATCATCATATTTTGTAACTATTGAATCATCTTCCTCTCAAAAAGTCCTAAAAATACTATTGTTTTAGCCTTATGACCGACCATAATATAAATTACGGTTACTTTTTATTCTTATATTTTACGAGATTTTGCCCGCGGCTTCGCTCGCGCTAAGAAGTATTATTATATACAAACTTTCATCCCCTATCTGAACCCCTTGGAGTGGGAATTGATCAAAATCTTTTTTTAGCGGATGCTTACGTCATAACATCTACCTGCACGCCAAATTTCAGCCCGATCCGTCCAGTGGTTTGGGCTGTGCGTTGATAGATCATCATGTCAGTCCTTTGTCCTTTGAGTTTTATATAAATATAAGATAGTCTCCTACGTAAGGTATCCGTAGCAATTATAATAATTATAATATAAGATACTATAATTACTTTATTATAGTATCTTAAATTATTATTATTGCTACGTATACCTTTTCTAACAGCAATTTAAGTTCAGTGCTTTTGTAACATAATATATCTATTTTTAGCTTCAAAGGAAACAATATCAAAGTCATTATAATTTATCTTTAAGGCTTACATAATATTAATAAATGTATTTAAACACGTAAACTGATTGTTGTAATGTTTGGTATCTTACAAAGTGTAAGGGAAATAGCTATACGCTTTTAACAATTTTTTATTCCTTAGTTGTGTAACCTTTTACTTAAAGAGTTTATCTTTGTTCTTTTAAACCTCTTTAAGTTTTCCATTTATGAAATATTGAAGTTCCGTAGCATGAACGCAGCCAACTCAATAAGTTTCACAAGTTCTAGTAATTTCCCTTTGCTGTGTCAGACCATAAAATATTTGTGTAACACGAGAACTATTTACGTGGAATGGCCATTAAATTTCCTCTTTGCACATAAAGATGTTATTTCCCTAGTACATCGCTTTAGCGTCTCAGATGATATCGTATTTATGTTAAAGTAACAATAATTTTTATGGCTACGCTTGACATCGTTAAACTTCGTTAGTTACAGCTATGATCATGTCATCTTATTTGTTCATAATCAGCTAATATTGTAATACTTTTGATCACTTACAAGTGATCAAAAGTAGCAGATTTATTTAGTGTGTCTGTAATAATTAAAAAATATTTGTTCTCAATTTCCTCAATATTATTATCCTTTAACTATGGACGCGCGGTCTCACAGACCGCTCGTACCCTGCAAAAATTGGATCTATCCTACTTCCCCGTAAGCTTTACTCTTGCGGCGCTCAGTAGCTTCAGTTTTAGCCGAAAAATGTATTCTGAAGCAAAAAAATTCGACGCCGACTGCAAGTTTTCAAAGATATTTAGTTTGCAGAGTTATATCGGTTCGAGCGCGGTCTGTGAGACTCCATGTCCAAAAGTATGTTACAACTTTTATATGTCCATAGTTAAAGGTTAATAGCTACAAACTTGGACAATGGTACATATATTATTTAGAAATAATTATAAACAACAAAAAAGGCGTGATTTCATGCAATAAACGAATTGGTGCCTGTGAGCACCAAGTTACGGTATACATCTAGTATATAATATAACAACGCATAATAATATTATGATAATGAGACTTCATGTATATTCTTCAGTCTAACGACGCAGTTAGAACGGGAGTGGAAAAAAATCGCAATTACTGGAAGAAGGTAATTCTCCGTTCAAAGTTACCTTGGGCAGGTAATAAAAATGTAAATCCTTTGTCCACGTAATTACAAAAATCCTACTAAACCCTAACTAGAGGTATATAACATAGGTTCCCGATTTTGCATCACAAACGCTTTCAGTATTAACTAAGCCAAAAAAGTAACTTCGCATTCAGTTTCCCAGGATTTGCATATTTTCTGATTAATACCGTCCCAGGGTATTGTTCATTAATATTTATGAAAACATGAGATTTTTGCTTTAATCCTGATGGGACGATAGATCATGTGAGCAATTCCTGTCATACGGGACTTTATTTACTGACAAGATTTAAAAATTACTTTATGATGAAGTACTCTATTTTAAAACTGTTTTTTGTATATTATATGATACAAATAAAAAAATCAACTGTAGTATAAATATCTAATAAAATACAATAATGATATAACAATAAAAACTTATAACGCTTTTATTGTCAATTGTAGGTAAATAGAAAAATGGCGGCAGTGAAAACGCTAAAAATGTATTCAATAAAATGAGGAAAATGGCGCTACGAATGTAATATAAAAGGTATCGAAAAACAATACGGTATGGAGAATTTTCTGGAATGCCATCAATAGAAGTAATATAAATAATACAAAGCGAGGCTTCGAAAGACTTCGAGACCTTTGAAAGTTATATACGTATACTGCACCTTGCGGTACGCCAGAATTTATTTAATTAATTAAGACACCGTGCTGCCATTTCTGGTTACTGACAGGATAGTGCTATAATTATTCATCATTATGAATAATGATTACATATTTAAAAAAAAACATTTTACATAAATTCACGAAATAAAATAACTTCACTCAAACTCTATTAAAAATGCTATCGACGATAATCTAGACTAATATTACAAATGCGAAAGTGTGTCTGTCTGTTACTCTTCACGCTCGAACCACTGAATCGATTTTCCTGAAATTTGGCATGGAGATACTTTGAGTCCCGCGAAAGGACATAGGATAGTTTTATCCCGGAAAAATGTATGGTTTCCGCGCGATAAACGAATTTTAGCGTAACGGAGTTGCGGGCGTCATCTAGTTAAGTATACAACGAGAAATTTTAGTGGTTGTTTTGCCGCAGCAGAACGATTTACCTATTATAGTAGTACTATCGAACCATGCATGTTATTTTTTGAAAATACAAAATATTTTGTATGACGTACTATGGAAACTTTATGCCGATAGGCGCGAGTTACTATGGACCCGACCGAATTTTTTTTTTGATTTGAACAAAAAAAACTTTACAAATCTATTGTACTACTAAGATAAAATCATTTTACTGCGGGAAAACAACCATTAAAATTTCACACTGTATAATAATTATGCTAACTAAATTAGTTAGCATAAACTGTAATCATGGAAATGACGGATCATGCTGACTTATCATTTCCGTACATACAACATATTTTACATTTTACATACCATCATTTAAATATACTTTATTTTCCTATAATTTTATTCAAGTAAGCAGAAAAATAATATTTATTAATAGTCAAGATATTACTGCTTTTCGCAATTTTTATTTTTATGTACCCCATTTCTCAAACCTTAGAATTTCTATAAAATACAATTTACAAGATCAAAAATTAACATAAAACATCAAGGCCAGTGGAGATTTTGCCTGCAAAAATAATTTAACAAAGTGTAATTTGCCGCAAATTGCGAAGTGGGCTGCACTTTGTGAAATTACTTGAAACCACTCCAGTATTTTGTATATTATCCTAAAATTACAATTTTTCTTACATTTTTGTACATTATCCATTTTCGGTTCGGAGATATTTTTTTCATTATCGTTAAGCTTTGATGCTGGATCCTTATTATCCATATTACCATTATAACACGGAGGTATCTGTCTGTCTACCTATTATTGCCAAAATCGCTTATCGCCCGGGATCAGTACATTTATTTCGGGACTCAAAGTATCCACATACCAAATTTAAGCAAAATGTTCAGCGGTTTGGACATGAAGAGGTAACAGATAGACACACGCCTTTATAATATTAGTATGGAATAGAAATTCAAGAAATTGATAACGTTGTGCAATTAGCACATCCCGTCACATATCAGCTGAGTCCAATTTGCAATCAGCCGGCGTTCATTCGTGTTTGCTGTACACATACGTTTTGACACGCGTAACACAGTTAGAATTTCGACTGGTTTCATAATATTTGCTATTAATATCTTGTTAGAGATTCTCTAGTTAGGGTCTTAAGTTAGAGCGACTCCTGGTGGAGATATTAATGTATTTACTAATAAGAAAAAATATTTTATTAGAAATATTTTTAGCAAAAAATTAATTGGTTTTGTGAACGTTTGAGTGAAATTACTCCTCTTTTGATTTATGAGTGCCAATATTAATAAAAAATGTGCTATTAATTGTTTGATTGCTGTGTTTGTTCCCAAACAATACTTACGTCGTTTTAACGTAAAACAACTGAACGGATTGTCGGATTTCGATAAAATTGCGAAGAGTTTTGTTACCCCGTAGGATTCTGTAAGTAAGTAGCGATATCGATTTTCCTAAGCAATGACTAAAGCTAAGAAATTATATTTCATTGAGAGTATTCTTTGAATTACCCACAGCTTAACAGGATTGGTCAACTTTTATAACACAGAATAATCAATCAAAAAGACCTCTGTAAAAAGGGATTCTAATTTTGCAAACCGAGGAGAGTGATGTAAGCTTTCAAAATTTGTACATAAATTGGTTCAAGCATGTACACTTCAATTTGTACATAGCTTTTAAGAATTATATTTATGGATTTTAGTGTTAGCGACAAAAACCATTTTGTCGTAAACACTCTTTCTATTTCTTGCTGTTCCATTTCTTGTTTTCTATGAGAGGCCTCTCATAGAAAACAAGCAATCTAAAACATGTCCAACACGGTTTTTTATTTTAACGCGGCGTCACCTTAAAGGCCTGATTACACCTACCGTAGTAATCATTTATTTTGTACCTTTGTCTTACAAATGATATGTGCTCGGCCGAGGCACCTCGCCACTCTACTTGGTAATTATAACCTATACGCTCGATGGAGCGGCGAGTGGGCTAATAACAAGTCTCTACTCTTTAAATTCATTGCAGTACATAATAAATTAGGGATGTCACGAAGTGAATAGCCATTAATTGCGTTGAGTTTCCGCTATGTTTTATAGCTATTAATTCTTATCATGTTATCTTAAATGAAAAGGATCTTCGTCCATTAATCATACAGTTCATTATTTACCGTCGCTTCCTCATGTTTTACGAAGTCTTTGCGGAAAATAACTTATTCTTGTTAATCATTTTCAAAGGATTTCTTTTTCAACTTCCAACAAGATTGATAGGGGTCTATCAATTTTAAATTCATTTTTTGCAGACATTTTTGTTAAAAAGTTTAGAATCTTTCCCTTCCGTTTTTTAAGTAATCATTTTTAACGTTCATAATATTATTATTAAAATATTTAGAAAACGCTAGCTGTTATTAATGCTAGCTAAACTACGTTATTAATACTTACTTGTACGTATTAATTTGAATCACACAGTATTAATCCATATTATGAGTACTTATACCTAAGCTAATATAAAAAAAAGTTTGTGGTTTGTCGTTTGTTTGACGTATATATAAATAACTAGATGACGCCCATTTCATCGAAATCGGTTCAGCGATTTTGGGCGTGAAGAGGTAACAGATAGACAGACAAACATTTTCACAATTATACAATTTGTATGAATAAGCACTTTTTTGCTTGGAAACGGATAGAACAAGAAACGTAGCTATATAAAATTTTGCATTTTAATAGTAGAGTTGGGCAGCCCTATCCAAAACCTGATACGATATTCATCCGTATCGTGAACAGCTAGCAAATTAATATCATTATTGTCTAATGGGAGGAGGTATACGAGGCCTCTAACGAGAGAAGATTATACAGGGTATCGTTAAGATAATATAAATTCCATTATCATCATCTTTGAAATCGATTACGTTGGCTTCGGGAAATTAATTTGTTTTGCTCGTAAAATGCGTTTCTGGTAAGATTGATGATCCATGACAAATTTTGGGAGCCGTTAATTTTTCCGGGTTGAAACTATTTTATGTTATTTCCCGGGACTGAAGATGTCCCTAAGAAAGTTGAATCTATCATTATAGGTTTAAGTTTTTCAACTTTTAAGCGTGAAGTGGAAACAGATAGGTGCATTTTCGTATTTATAAAATACTAGCTTTCCCGGCAAACGTTGTTTTGCCATTTAAAGTATTTCTACTTCCTCAGTTGATACATAATCTTACCCCCTCTTTTGTCCCTTAAGAGGGGTGGGGGGGGGATTTATCAACAGATGTAAAGTTGGAAAACACAGTTAATAATATGAAGTAAGTCCGAGAAAAAAGTTTGATACAAAATCTGACCCCCTCTTTGGTCCCCTTAGAGGGGTGGGAGGGGGATTTTTATACACCAGATGTTGAGTTAGAAGAAGACAAATATATCTGCGAAAACCGTATGCAAATCGGATCAGTAGTTTTCGTGTTAAAGAAAAAAGTTTGATACAAAATCTGACCTCTCTTTCGTCCCCTTAGAGGGGTGGGGGGAAAAATTTTTATACACCAGATGTTAAGTTGGAAGAAGACAAATATATCTGCGAAAACCGCATTCAAATCGGATCTGTAGTTTTCGTGTGATAGTGGAACAAACATACAGACAGACAGACAGACAGACAGACAAAAAACTAACCACATTTTTGGCTTCTATAGCGATGTAGTGACACCCCCCGCTTATTATTTTTTAAATATCTTTAATGTACCTACAGAATTCACATTTCTACAGTTTTATTATATGTATAGAAGATTAGCTTTTGCCCGCGGCTTCGCTCGCGTTTAGAAGTATTAATATGGTATCAAAGTCTCAGCAAAGTTTCACACAAACTTTCATCCCCTATTTTATCCCCTTGGGGGTAGCATTCGTCAAAATTTCCTTTCTAAGAGGATGCCTACGTTATGCATGTGTACCAAATTTCAGCCCGATCCGTCCAGTGGTTTGGGCTGTGCGTTGATAGATCACTATGTCAGTCACCTTTAGAGTTAGGTATATTATATATTATTTTAGAAGTAATATTAGTTAACACAACGCTTAAGAATTAAGTATTCTGGTATTATCTTCTACGTTTTCTCCATTCTTCTTACGTCAACTGCACAATATCCAAGACAGTCTTTTGAATTTAAAAATAGAACGTTTAGCTCCACCGACGAAAAAGGAACAATCCAACATTACCGATTGTTAAACCAAAAACATGGCGCCGAGCCAAATCTCAATTCAGTCTTTATTGACATCCGAGTATAGCCTGGAACTACCGTATTAATTATTATGATGTGAAACAGTAATAGAATGGCTGCTACGTCAGTTTCGGTGACGGTAGCCGTTTTAGTAGGTAAGTAGCAATAATTTTATTTACTTTTTTGTCTCATAACACAGATATTGGACTGATCGATTTAACCGGTAAGAGATCTGGCGCAGGACCAACTTTTTACCCATCCGACGCATAAACCATCTTTCTAGTTAGACAATCAGATGATCACAATAAGAAAACAAAATTTTTCGTGCACTTTTTTCACTATATCTAAATATATGAAACTCAAAGGTGACTGACTGACATGGTGATCTATCAACGCACAGCCCAAACCACTGGACGGATCGGGCTGAAATCCGGCATACAGGTAGATGTTATGACGTAGGCATCCGCTAAGAAAGGATTTTGATCAATTCCACCCCCAAGGGGTTAAAATCGGGGATGAAAGTTTCTATATAATAAAACTACTTAACGTGAGCGAAGCCGCGGGCAATAGCTCGTTATGTATAATATAGTGGAAAAAGTGTACAAAAAATTGTGTTTTATTAGTGTCCAACATGAATTTTCACCAAGAACCAACAGTACAATCAATAACGTAATCAGGTAATCAGCCTAAATTGTCCTAATATAGGAATAACATTTCACATAGGATAGAAATAACATTTTCCCAACTCAGAAATAGAACCGACGATAATATCTAAGTCAAGTCAAGTCAGTCAACTACTGACTAACGTTGGTGCATTATTTTAAGACCGGGCTGTCATTTTTTGCTGTATTTTCTACTAAGTATTACACTCCCGGAAGACGATTGACTCCAATGAAATTGAGATTTATTTAATCATTGTATAATATTTATCTGATATTTAACTTACGGAAAACACGATTCACTTATTTTGACTCGATAGTTTTATTTTTCGAAATTATGAATATTTTTGGGCTTTTCAACGAATATCTGTTGCACTTATTGAGTTAATATCATTAAATAACATGCACTACTACAATCACACACTTTATAAAATAATAGCTAGCGGAAATATTTGTATTGTATTTAGTTTTTAAGTGTAATCACCAAAAAACAGTTCTGGGACTTACGACCTTTACTTTCGTGCTATAGTGCGGGGACCGTTGTTACGCGATATTGTTCACTATTAACTGCAGCGTAAAGCACATTGCTCGGGAGCACGATTCATGGAATCATTGTATCACGATTGGAGGATAGCGGGATGTGTAGGCGGGGCTAACGTTTTAGCAGCCAGGCTCTTAATTGTCAGACAATCAGGGGCTGAAAATGATTTTGCACTTAGTGGTTACTTAAGAGGATTTTCCAAGGTCAAGAGAAATGAAAAAAGTACTCGTAATATCTATTGCTGTCTCCCTTACCTCAAGCCTTACCGCAGAGCGCGATAGAGATAACTGCAAAAAATCAACGATTCGTTGTCCCCTGATTCCTTCTTCAAAACTTAACCTATTAATGTACTTTTTTCATTAAAGATTATAGAATGGCTTGGGTTATGTTTCTATGTTTTTTTTTTTGTATTTAAATCTAACCAAATCTGTTTTCTGTGTGTTTAAGCACAGCGAAAAATCTGGCCATTTTTTTGGGTTTTTGAACGTTCATATCTTTTTAAATAGCTAAATTATGAAAAATAAAGAAAACACAGGGACATTGTATTAGTGGCCATAGATACTCAGGAAAAATTATAACTCTACCGGCATTACCCAGGGAGGAAACAGGGGACAACGTTTGTATGGAAAAACGGCTGTGTGGACTGCTCTTAAGACAGTGCTCATTCCCATAAATATAAAAAATAATTAAAAGTAAGTGTGGTAGTACCTACTGCCCCGCTTAATTATAATTATCTTTTGCACCTTCCAAAATAGTTTTAAATGAGCAACAAAAAATTACATCAAAAACCTTCGTTGACATTTTTACACAACCCTAATTTTCTCGAAATGGGATTTCGTAAACATTTGACTTATGAACCAGCGTAACTAGACCTCTCTGCTCCTTTGCGGCGCACCTTATTCTTTCAAGGGCTCGGCCATTTCTCCTTAGTCGTTTGTAATATTAAAAGACTTAAATGTTTTAACGGCGGAAGAAAAAAAAAGAAAAAATTAAATTAAAAATTTCATCTCCTATTTATGTAACTTTCCGCATCTGAGCCGAGTCCGACGTTGCGGGAGAGCGCTTAATAAAATGGCTGTAAAGTTTTAAAACTTCGCGTAGAAATATGAAGGTAGTATAAATGTTAAAATATTGTAATGCCCTACTATCAAATTCCGAATAAACTTGCATCTTCTGGCTTCGCCCGCGAGTATAATTTCCTGTTTTTATTTTACTGTTATGGCTATCTATGAGCACTATCACGGAAACGCCGTAGATTAGAGTGGTATTCGTCGATAAACATGATAGAAGCTGCAACTCTGTGTTAATTTAAGACATATCAATATTATTATCAAAAGGAATTGCTGCAACTGCGTCTCTAAGAAACACTTTCTTAAATGGGAAAATGCTTTGCAAATCCCCGGCGGATATGAGACATTCATGGTCCTATCTGGGGACACCTAAATAGGATCTACCCACTATAACGGCATTGCCCACTCCCAGCTTAAACATAGTTCCTCTAAGAAACCCTTATCCATACTAATAACTAAAATAGAATATTATTATGCGAAAGTGTGCGCCTAAATCGCTGAACTAATTTTGCTTCTTTTATCAAATAAGGGGGCAAATGAGCAAACGGGTCACCTGATGGAAAGCAACTTCTATCGCCCATGGACACTCGCAGCATCAGAAGAGCTGTAGGTGCGTTGCCGGCCTTTTAAGAGGGAATAGGGTAATAGGGGAGGGTAGGGATGGGAAGGGAAGGATTAGGGGAGGGTAGGGAAGGAAATAGGGTAGGGGATTGGGCCTCCGGTAAACTCACTCACTCGGCGAAACACAGCGCAAGCGCTGTTTCACGCCGGTTTTCTGTGAGAACGTGGTATTTCTCCGGTCGAGCCGGCCCATTCGTGCCGAAGCATGGCTCTCCCACGTACAAAAATTGCTGAAATTTGGTATGGAGATACTTTGAGTCCCAATGACATAGGATAGTTTTCATCCCGTAAAAATTTACGGCTCTATGATAAACTTATTTTAGCGCAACGGAATTGCGTGCGTTATCTCGTATGACATAATAAGAGTGGACAAAAGAAACAACAAGATTTAGTTACTAACATGAACATAATATAACTAGCTAAATTTATGTCTAGATAAAGGCACTTAGTTAAACATGGACTGTCCTAGCTGAAAGTGCTGTTTATACTAAACAAGTAACCAACAACTTGCTTCAAATTACCTGCCACTTAAGTGATGCTTTGAGCTAATAGAATATTAAAGACTGTTACAAGCGCTGAAAGTATTATGTAACAAAATATTTAGTGGACACTAGATTCTTAAAACAATGTTTTTGGCGTGGAAAAAAGATAATGAATAATGCATATTTTATTATAATTTTAATACCAAAAACATAAAATACTATTGTCTGATTCTTACGCGGCTTAGCGTTTTTGTTACACAACTGTCGAATTTACACTATGGATATTGTTGTCATAAGTCAATAAATTTCCTTTACAAAATAATAATCACAACAAACGGAAATAAGGAAATTGAACTCAGTAATAAAATAAGTACGCAATATCATTCGTAATGGAGTTATTTATTGTTTTTTCGGCTTAGGCGAAAGCTTTCCTTCTCGCAAACTTCCCGACATTTAGATTACCGGAGGTTTTTCTTATGAAACTGAGCGATGGCTATTCTCTTAAGCCTCAGTGGAAGACATGAGTGGATAAAGAAGATAACTTACATATTTTTGTAACATACCAGGTGATGTCTGCAACTCGTTTATCGCGCGAGAACTGTTCATTTTTCTGAGATAAATAGTATTCTATGTCCTTTCCCGGGACTCAAAGTATCTTCATACCGAATTTCAGCAAAATCGGTTCAGCAGTTTTGGCGTGAAGAGGTAACAGGGTAACAGACAGAGACAGAGAGACAGACAGACAGATAGACAGACAGACACACGTTCGCATTTATAATATTAGTATGGAAGTATGGACGAGCAATTACTCGTTTTTTCACTTACAATTTGAACAAACCTTGTAACTTAGCTACTACATCTCTAACTAATATGCAGGCTCTAATAGAGCCTATGGAGCCGCTCTATAATAATAAATTAAATAAATACATATTTTTTTTAAATAATTTTTCCCGTCCTAAAGCCTAAATTTATGCGAAAAGTCAATTTTTAAATTGTTACTTACCCTATTCATCCACTCATGTCTTCAGTTATGACGCAGAAAAGAAGGAAAAACGTAAAAATTTCAAGACGTGTATTTCATGTCTAGCAGGTGATGCGGCGAAAAGGTTATTTTTTACTTAACCACCTACTTTATTTTGTTTTGTGAGCTGAATTGTTAATCATTGTTTCGTATTATTTTACCGTGTGAGATTTCTTCTTTCAAGTATTTGGCTCAAAAACTGTCATGGTAGAATCTTTTTACATAGGTTTTTGTGTTCAATATTATTAAGCTATTGCATTATAGCTTTTATTGCGGGCTTTGAGCGTGGCAACCGAATCAAGAAATTCCGCAACGAAAATAAACCTAACACCGCCCGATAGTGCAAAATCTGTGTCGGTCGTCGCGGCGTTACCCTTACCGTGCATGGTCAAACGTCTTTTCAGTTCGGCAGACTTTGGCACGGTGCAGAATATGTGTACTTGCGACTATAATTGCCTAAGGCCCACTTGCGCCAATCTGGGTTAAAGTTAACCCTGAGTTAAACATCATGTCATATCTGTCACTCACCAAGTCAGTGATAGAGATGACATGATGTTTAACTCAGAGTTAACTTTAACCCAGATTGGCGCAAGTGGGCCTTAGTAGATTAAAAATTCAATGCTTTATCGCGGCAGTCACCCAATGCCACACGTATTTTTAACCGACTTCATTAACCGACTTCAAAAAACGAGGTTATCAATTCGACGCGTATGTATGTAATATTTCCAGAACTGCCCAGTTTTTGTATATTTTAGTCTATTTCAGTGAAATAGACTAAAATATACTTAAAACACTTTCAGAGTAGCTAAAATCACTTTGTATGTACCTGAGAACTTTAATTAACAGAGTCCAGTTGTGTTTTGCATAAAATTGTTTTCATTAGACATTGATGGCATTTTCTTTAATACGGACCCCATAAATATTCTTTTGAATTTAAGCTTAGAGCATTTTGGATTCATGACTTTGAAGTCTTTTAGAATTTTTTGCCTTGCCTCAGCTTTTTCCGTATTGCGAAAGAATAATTTGGGCTATCGGAAAGTGAAATTGCTTCGCTGACTCTGCTCATATCAGTCGGGAATCAGCATAGAAATAATAAGTGTACACCATCGAAATTAAACCTCCACCTTTTTTTAAAAAAATAGGTTAAAAACAACATGGCATCGTTTGGAGTAAAATTATGATTGAAACGTTTATGGAATTATTTGCTTTTCTGTCTGCATTTAAAAGCTGCAGAAATACTACAACTAGACAGATTTTTATGACATTTTGTACAGGATTGACCAAACGAAAAGCTAACTAGGCTACTTCTATCGCGGATAATTTATTATAACATAAACAGGCACTGGAATTCCAAACAGAAAATTATCCCAAGTCTACTCCCAGGACTTAGCGTAGCTCCGTACCCAAATTTAATCGGCTAAAGTCAAGTCAAGTCAACTTTAAAGGACATAAAACAAAGAGGCGTACAATATTTTCATGAATAATATTAATCTTAAAGCTGTCTACACACCAAAGCCGCCGGCGGCACGAACCCGGCGGGTAAATGCCGGCGGGCAAACCCAGCGGCTTTTGAATATTGCAATTCGGACGCCGGCCCGGCGCACGTAAGGCAAAATGACCTATTTACGACGACAAAATTATTTAATATAAAATTTTATTACAATTAATGTATTTATAATTTTGTGAGCAGTTATTACCTGATTTAAATATTATGTAGTGCTTTTAACCGACTTTTAAAAAGGAGGTTCTCACTTTGACTTGATTTTCCCTAGTGTACTGCTGTTTTTTGAAAATAATTTAATGTATCAAATAGATAATGTTTGGGTATTTAACCGATTTCAAAAAAGGAGGGTTTATATTGAAATAAAATAACTAAAAATAAATTAGAACTTTTTATTTTATAAAAAAACATTGTACACCTTCATCATCTTCTTCGTCATCTTCTTCCTCATTGTGTTTGCTACCTAAATATTATGTTGGCATCATCGTAAGCATGTTTATTACTACATCGTTGAATCCTTCCATAGGTTTTTGCCACAAACACTTTAATTCTTAATTTCACCGATTGTTCAACGTTATCATTATTTTTATCAATATTAATTTTTTCCAAAATATAGATAAACTAGAGTTCAACACATTTTGATGACGAAAATTAAAAAAAACCTTCACTTTTTAAAATTAAATTTAACTCAAGTCTTTTAATAGTTTGCATTTCCACGGAATCAGTTCGACTACCTGAAACAAAAACAACAAATACTCAGAAATGTGCAAATATGTGCAGGTAAAACTAATTTGTTTGTTTAAAAAACATTCACACCTATCCATAACCAACAGATTTGAACCGATACTCGTCGGAACTTTTTATTAAACCCTTCACAAACATTTTTTTTACAACAAAATACGATTTATTTTTGTGTATAGACAAATGCAAAAATTATCTATCAAAAAAGTGCAAACAGAACGTAATAATAAGTTTAAAAGTAAGTACTTACAACATGGTAAAGCATCCATTCTAAAAAACAAGTATTCCCTTTAAAACAACTGTATATCACCACAACTTATTCGCACCGAGTTTAGCATAGTACTGGCAGACCTCCTGGCAAAAAACCATGAGTCAAACAAAAGGGGTTATTGTAGACAGGTTTCGTTCGCTGATAAAAAATCTAGTCTTGATTTGTGTCCATTGAAGGGTTGAGAACACCTAGCATTCAAAATAAGTTTATTTAGGCGACTTTATTTTTGATACTTTTGTCGTCGTAAATAGGTCATTTTGCCTTACGTGCGGCGGCACGAACCCGGCGGCTTCTGAATGTGCAATTCGCAACGGGCGCAGGCCGCCGCCACTAGTTTGTTGCCCCGGCCTTGTCCAGCGGGTTATGCCGCCGCGCCGGCCCGGCGGCTTTGGTGTGCCGCCGGCAAGCTTGTTTCAAAATGAGGCCGCTGGGCTTGCCCGCCTGGCTATGCTGCCGGACCCGGCGGCACTGGTGTGTAGACAGCTTAAGTCAATAATGAAGATTTTTAACTAACATCAATACCAAAATATGCTATCTCAATACTATTCAAATACAATGGTACATTACAATCATAATTACGAAAATCGCAAACCGTATCGAGTTGGAAACTGTCGTTGAATTTCACAGCACCGCATAAGCTTGTCTAAACCATAGCCTGTGGTCGGGTCAAGAATGGTTTGCTCCCGTTTATCGACGGCAAATGGCGCGTGATATCAGTGAGCAAAATTTGGTATAGTCTACCAAATAGGTATTTTAATTGCGAAGGATAAAGGGAGTTTGCTACGAGTACCATTATAATAATTAGGAAATCCATACTAATATTATAAATGCGAATGCGAATGTCTGTCTGTTACCTTCTCACGCTTAAACCACTAAACCGATTTTAATGAAATTTGGTATGGATATACTTTGAGTCCCTGAAAGAATATAGAATACTTTTTATTTCGGAAAAGTGTACTGTTCCTACGTGGTAAACTAATTTCTGCGCAACAGAGTTGCGGGCACTGTGCAATGTGCATTCTCCTGCGCTAAAAAAAGTCAAATTCTTTCTTCTGGTCTACTCTTTTACTGAGGCAAACTCATTGTAATCGGTACAGCTTAAAATGCTTAGCTTTAATCTTCTTATTCCTCTTTCGTCTTATAATTTCACGCCTACAGTTCGTCAAATTAGTGACAATATTTCTAGTTCGAAAGTGATGTGCCTAAACTAAAACTATTTTAGTAAGTTGATCGTGTAGCACATAAGGACTTAATTACTTTCACGATCGAAATAGTTTGTTAAACTTTCATGTAATTTATGTTCGCTGATGTAATCAATCTTTTGTTTTGTTTTATCGTGGCAATTAGTGAGCAGTAAAACATTATCCGTTTAAATTTTAAATCTGGCACTCATTATTAAAAGTGAAGACATTTTTTTGTTTAAAGATGGTTAAATTGTGGTAAACAGCACACAATATAATATTAAGCTGATTAAAATTTTTAATATGGAGGAATAATAGTTTTGATGAAACATCGATCGATTCTCAAATTACAAGTAGAATAATATTATAATCAATACTTTTTATTCAAATTATTTCAAACACAAAACAAAATAAATAATAATTTTATTTTGTTTTTACTATTTGTTGCTATAGCTGCAATATATGTACACAAATATGCGAAAATTTCAAAAGTCCAGCTACAGCGGTTCTTGAGATACAGCCTGGAGACAGATAGACATACGGACAGACAGATGGACAGACATCGAAGTCTTAGTAATAGGGTCCCGTTTTTACCCTTTGGGTACGGAACCCTAAAAACGGGAAACGATCATCACATGAACCAAATAATTGAATTGCACCAAAAAGTCTAGCAAACATGACGAATTTTCCAGAATTTTTTGGTCCATTTCCATGGGTGAAATTATCTGAGAAGCGTTTGACGGCTCACGTACCGAGTGCTGTGTAAATAGCGCGTTAATGGAATTTTGGTATCGAGTAATTCACAAGTATATCGAGTGCTTAGGTTATTAACCTTATTGCCATAGTAATAAGATCGAAGATGGAGTGTACAGGACACAAAACAATTATATTTCAATTGCCAGATAGGAATTGCAATACAGGGTGCAATTAAACCTTCCTGCCAAATTTTGATATATTGATCTTTGTTAAAAATAAAAATACACGTATTTTTTCTTTTATAGTCACCTTTGCACCCTGTATAAATAAGAATGTATTTTATATTATTGTAGCTTACAAAAGGCTGCGGCTATTAGTATTACATTTTCTTTTTCATTCGTACTTTTTACATACGATAAAAATATATTAACGAACTAACCAAGATCAGTGCTATGATAGTAGGCTTTATTTACTAGCAGTAAGCTATATCGATGCGTGCTACGCTTTCGTAGCTGTATCGATGCGTGCTACGCTTTCATAGCTATATCGATGCGTGCTACGCTTTCGTAGCTATATCGATGCGTGCTACGCTTTCGTAGCTATATCGGTGCGTGCTACGCTTTCGTAGCTATATCGATGCGCTTCCGCTGCGGTAAGCCGTGGCACAGGGCCGCCGACTGCGCGGAAGAGCCGAGTTGCTTTTTCTGCGCCAAGCTCGGCAAACAGAGTAACCACGTGCTGGGGACTAACTGCTGCATCTCAGTAGAAAGAAAGAAGCGCAGGGCTCCTTTCAAGGCTCGGCCGCGTAAGCGGCCTGGAGCCGATAAGGCCTGGGCGAGTAAAACTGCCGCCGCCATGGAGGTAGAAGCCTGGCCTGTGGGCGGTTGACGGGGGACCATCGTCTACAATATACGCCCCGAGGAGAAAGGGAGCCTTTCTCCTCGGGACTTGATGCCCGGGGAGCGTATCAGTGCAGACAGGCGGCGGCATGGCTGCCGCGGATAAAGAGATGCTGGAAGCGGCAAGCGCTGCGGAGGACGCGGTAGAATGCGTTGCGATCCCGCTCCTCCGCGTGTAGCGTTGACGAGGGCACGGGGGGGTTTTAGTCGGTAAGCCTCTGCGGAGGGAGTCCGACATACCCCTGCCCCTTGCCCCCAGGAGGCAGGGTATGCGTAATGCATTTCCCCTCCTCAAAAAAAAAGGCCATATCCATGCGATGCGACTGGCGTAATTTCGTTTCTACGCACCGCAACCCAAAACAACGTGGCGTCAATCTTTTCCGTAACAATATTCAGACATATTTTGCCTAGGCGTACTATTTTATGTAAATTAATGTAATCGTAGCAATATACTAGCTACTAATTCGTCATATTATATGTTTCTTGTGTACGTATATCTATAGTTTCCCATATAAGTAATTAATTCCATGGTAAGATCGTATGTCGAACCCGGAAGGATCTAAATTAGTTCCATCGGCCGGATATCGGTCTCGCTCGTGGATATTAGAATATTGGCGCGTGATGTATTGATGTCAGAAGAAATATATCGATGTCATGACAGAGTATCGTTAGTTTGTAACATGAAAGCTATTTCGTATTTGTGTTTATTGAATTGGAAAATGTTTTTATACACTTACTTATTTCCCCAAATAGGTAGTAATGTATTAGTTATGTCAAATTTGTTACTGTTGGCTGGACTTGACTTAGCGCGACCAAATTAAGTGGGTCCGTCTTCAGCTTATGAATAAATTTCTTTGATATAATAAATAACAATATGATTAAATTTTACATACAGGTCTTTCTAGTCTCTTTAGAGTCATTAAATTTTAGAACCTATTCTCAGTTAGTAAGATTTAATAATTTGGCCCAGTAAACTATTTACACTAATTCTTCATAATATAAAAAAGGTACTTAGATGAAGTTGTTTCCCTTTTTAGGGTTCCGTGCCCAAAGAGTAAAAACGGGACCCTATTACTATGACTTCGTTGTCCGTCCGTCTGTCCGTCTGTATGTTACCAGGCTGTAACTCAAGAACGGTAATAGCTAGAGAGTTGAAATTTTCACAGATTGTGTATATATTCTGTTGCCGCTATAACAATTAATACTAGAAACAAAAAAATATATATAATATTTAAGATGGGCTCCCAATGCTCCCATACAACAAACGTGATTTTCTTGGCCTTTTTTGCTCTATATCAATAATAGCAACAGGTAGGTACTTGAAATTTTCACACAATCCTTAGTTTTATGACGTGTACTTTAAATTTAATAATTGCTGCTTTAAGCTATCCGAATTTATGAGGACATAATTATAATACTGTAAATTTAATTGAGTGAAATTCGAAAATGCAAATAACTTCTTTTACGCCAAAATTAGCTTCTGCATTCCATCTGTACCTTAGAGACACGTACAACATATTTTTGAGCATACGTTGAAATTACGTATATTTATCACTACCTGAATTCAAAGCTTTCCTGGAAATTAGATTTGCCTCCGTGACGTGAGGATACGCCGCGTGAGTCACGAGTGTAAAGAAAGTTCTCATCACGATTTAAATTTATTTTGAAATACGCCTTTTGAAAGTCGGGTTTCCTTAGACGGTTTAAAAAAGCATTGAAGGTTTTTTAAAGATTTGTTTAATGAACGAGTCTCTTTTATTTCGATACGGGTAAGGTATATCTATGCAATCTTCGTAATTTAATTGGTAGTTTTTACTAGCAAACATGTGATCGAAAACCACACATTTTTTTTCGGGTAAGTAAGCCCTTATGTTAACCCGCCCGCTACTTGTTAACACAAGTAGCGGACATTCATAATATTATACAAACAATTTGAGCAGATAATATATTTTTTTAATGAAATAAGGGGGCAAACCAGCAAACGGGTCACTTGATGGAAAGCAACTTCAGAAGAGCTGCAGGTGCGTTGCCGGCCTATTAAGAGAGAAAAGGGTAATAGGGGAGGGTAGGGATGGGAAGGGAAAGGAATAGGGGAGAGTAGAGAAGGAAATAGGGTAGTGGATTAGGCCTCCGGTAAACTCACTCACTCGGCGAAACACAGCGCAAGCGCTGTTTCACGCCGGTTTTCTGTGAGGACTTGGTATTTCTCTGGTCGTGCTGGCCCATTCGTGCCGAAGCATGGCTCTCCCACGTCAATATTACCAAAATTCATGTTATGGTTAGTCTTGACTCTATACTAAAACAACAATATTATTTGTTTGTATACACTTTTGAGAAGACACCATTTTCTCAAAAAGTTTACACAACAGCTTAAAATATTATGATTATTATTACCTATCAATGCTAATATTATTAAATAAATATGAAAGTGTGTCTGTCTGTCTGATACTTCTACACACCCAAACCACTGAACCGATTTTGCTGAAATTTGGTACGGAGATACTTTGAGATACGAGAATACTTTTATTCCGGAAAAATGTACGATTTCCGCGCGATAAACGAAATTTTACGCAAAGGAGTTGCAGGCGTCATCTAGTCAATTTATTATTATCGGATAGGAATAACCTTCTTTTTTTTTTGATGCGCAGGGGAAACCCTCATGGGTCCCCCGGGTTGGGTATGTGCCTCAGCACCCCGGGGGTATGTCTACCTCAGGATATGAATAACCTGCTCTTATATTATATCAACATCTCATAACCAGAACCACTATTTATCAAAACATTTTATCAATACTCTTTGTCAAAAATACAAAGGCAGGTCTCCGATCCGAAAAAACGTGGATGAAAAAAATGTTATTTATTGAGCACTTTTAAAAACAAGTTTCACAGATGTGTCTGAGGTTTGATTGAATATTTGTACTGAAAGAAGGGTAGATAATAAAATATTCCCGAATTATATGAAAGGATACTCCTTCCTGTCCCTCGTCAGTTCTCGGAACAAACAGGGCGGTATAAAGGTTAAAGAATAAACACAGGTACGCGAAGTGTTGCCGACGTAACAGAATAACAAAATACGTGGAATCTTATTAATTTTGTATTGCACAGTAAATATATTTTTATAAAAAGATTTAGGTAGTTTACTTATAAAGAATATAGTTACTTGCAGTTTGAACACATATAATGCTATAAGGATCTTGCAGCACTTAAAAGATAATAATAAATGTTTGATAGGTGTATCAAAGCAGTTGCCATTAAACATTAATTAGTACATTTTTCATATCGGACACATAAAAATCATAGATACTTTTATTACGGCGGACGAGAATATGAAAGAACTGTTTTTTACCGCTTTTCTTTTCGTATACGCGCCAAAGGAGGAGATTAGTTTTGCTGCCTGCCATTTTCGTAATCACAATGAAACTTGTAATATTCAAGACAGATGACGAATGATGATGATAATAATAAAATCTCCGAATTTTAGCAAGAAAGAAAAATGGCGACCGAGTTTTAATAAAATCGATATCTAATACGAACAGAACAATATCGTAAAACTTTCATCTCAAACTCTTCCGTGACGAATGTAAAGTTTTGATTCGTTCCGAGATTTCTCATCCGTGTCGGTGGAATATTTAAATTATTCATGAATGAGAAATATTTCAAAATGCTAAAAAAGATCTGTATAAAAAGAACAAAAATGTTTGTGTGCTTAGTATTATAATTGTAATTGATAGATAGTATAGATACGCATTTTTCAAATATTATATTAACCGTATGGGTGAAATCGGCTGTTATACTCATTCTTAAACCATTTTGAGTTGTTTTATCTAAGCTTGGGCTAGAAAACTACAAATTATTTTTGCGTTTTAAAAATGGGTCTCCATACCAGACAGACATTTTTTGTTTTCAATCATAATATTATTTTTACATTTATACTACTTGAATAAGGACAAGCTAGATCTAGATGCTACAGGTACTATCAGAGAAGTTGATTCCGAGGCAGATGGTGGACCTATGTATAGTTTCGTCGCGTTACGTTAAACCCAGCTTCAGATCACAATTAACATTGAGTTGACATGATCCGACCAAATGACGTTGGTCTGTCAACTACCTAGGAATCAATTTCTTTGATGGTACTTTTACTTAAAAGTTTATGGCAATCTTATTTTATCAAGTAATATTTGACTTCACTGAACATCAATTCAAATTATCACTTTCACGATATTCCTCATTCCTACAAAAGTCACAAACAAATTGTGATTCTCCGAATACATTCTTCTTCCCTCCCTCCGATCATGTTCTTAAACTTTTTCAATTAAACGACTCAGACGACCCAAACCTTAAAAGGCGTCCAATTTAAAATTCACCAAGTCAGATTAATAAATTCTTTTGTCTCTGTGACCCTCTTAAAATAGTAGCATTTTGTTTTCGTTTATGGGGAAAAGTTTCGATGTAAACATCTCAAAACGTGATAACTTTTGTTTGCAGAATCTTCTAACACGTATACGACAACTAGCCATACAATAAATAGAATAAAAAAGTCCATCTACAATAATATCATCAAGTATAGTATCATCACAATTATAGACAGAATGTTCGTTCTTCAATTTAATTCCACAGTAAACTCTACACAACCTTATAGTTTTGTTACACCCTGTATGCAGGATACTTTCTGATGTTATGTTATTATACAAAACGTATTTTTTTTCAGCCGGTTTTGATCCAGCTACCTTCAGTCTTTCACGCGATAGCCACCGACCCATAGAGTACATCATAACAATTTCGACATTTAAAATTGCAAAAATATTAAGCCAACCGCATGAAAAATCAATGCGAAATATTAAAATACCATGGTAATATGCTTCACGCAATCTTCGGAATCTCCGTTTTCAATAACATGTGCATATTTGGTAATACGTCAGGCTTGAGTCGTAATTGGCTTGGCGTGATTTTCACATTCTCGGATATTCATGAAAATCCCAATACCAATAATATCCAGGAATATTTAATTTCGAATATCTTATGCATTTGTACTTAAGTAATTGGAAATTTATTTATCTAAATGGTAAAATGGTATTTTTAGCAGGCATCAAAATGGTTGAGATCGAATTCACTCATCTTTTTGTCATCGATTATTTTCTATCATGAAAATGATGATGTTATGTAAGGAACAGCATTTTTGGAAATTTTTCTGCAAACTCTTTAAAGTTCTGATACTGTATTAAATAAACAATCCTATATAAACGAATACCAAGACATCAAAGTATATTAATCCATAGTTACTATACATATTACTTAATAATATAAATGCGAAAGTTGGTATGTCTATTGTCTGGGAACAGACAGAAACGAGGTAACAAACAAAAGAGGCAAGCTCTCCACGCACAGTTAATATGATTTTGATGAAATTTGTTATGGAGTGAGTCCTGGAAAATCCCGCGCAATACACGAATTTTGTCGCATCAGAGTCGCGCGCGCCATCTATACTAGTTTCAATATAAACCGATAATTCTTATGAACCATAATGAATCAACATAATGATCCAGTCGTGGCTCTTGATCGGAATTAATTAATTCGAAGCGATTGATCCATATATTTTTATCGAGCACTCGCTGAAATGAAAAAATTTAGGGCCGCATCGAGTTCGCTTTGAGAACTGCTGATTGGATGCAATGCATTTAGTTTGCATACCTTTCCTATATCAAGCATACATACTACATGATACTACGTATGCTTAATGTAGGAAAGGTATGTAGATTACATATGAGACTACACTTACAGGCTTCGTTATCCTTTCGTATGTTGAATGACATATAGCCACTTTGCTATATCTGTTATACCGGAAGCCGGTATGGTCAACAGACAGCCCCACTTCTTTTACTGTAACTGGATTTTCTCCGTAACTAGTACGAATCAAGTCAATTCAAGTTATAAATCTTATTGTAAATGGAATAATCTTTATTCACTTTCAACCATTTCTATATAAATACTCAACCTTAAAATGGACTGAAAAACAACAACTAATATACAGTGTGAATCTTAGTAGTACAACAGATTTGTAAAGTTTTTTTTGTTCGAATCAAAAAACAAAATTCGGTCGGGTCCAAAGTAACTCGCGCCTATCGGTATAAAGCTTCCATAGTACGTCACACAAAATATTTTTTATTTTCAAAAAATAACATGCATGGTTCGACAGTACTACTATAGGTAAATCGTTCTGCTGCGGGAAAACAACCACTAAAATTTCACGTTATATATCTTACAGATGAATTAACGTATTATATGATATGGCATCTCAAATTCCATTTTAGCACCCTCTTAATCTTTAAGATGCTATCGCTTTTAAGATGCGTTTCAAAACAAAATATAATATTATACTGCATGACTGGTGAGACATGTTCAGTACTCGAGGACGTGATATTTGGCTAATAAATTAGTTGGAAAAAAATAATATAAAAAAATAATATCATTTGATCACTGAGTACATGTAGCTTAAAGTTAAATAATTATTTACCCAATGCATGGACACCACGAGCGGGAGGGGTAGTTGTGTGGTGTTTCTTTGGTAGCGCACGCCTCTGCACCGCCCGCATAGTATGCCTACTTGCCTAGCCGCGTAATTTACTTAGTATCCATGATTCATTTATTTTTGGGAAATTCGGAAAAAAATTAAGAACCTAATTTTATTACATAATTATAATGAGAATCGAGTACAGAGTACTCTCCATAAGTATCGGTATTGTCTCACCAGTCATGTTGTAAATATAAAAATGTTGTGCATTAAAAATGTTACACGGAAAGTAATTATTCATGTTTATATTATTAACCCTTAATTCACTTCCTGATGAACTTCGGTCATAATTCAGAAGTCTTAGGAGCTAGATTACCCCGCGTCTCAGTACCTTCATGTAGTGACTCAGGCGAGATGGTGTCGAGAGGATGAATGCGTACCTAACATATTTGGTGAGTTATTACGCCGAGTGAGTCCCAGGGACTCATACTAGTGAATTACGTTATGATTATTTTTATTTAAATTAGGTATGCTTAATTTTTTGTTGTAGAATTGAAAAAGGCTCTAATACAACATGATTTTATCATGATTTTATCAATCTAAGCAAAGATGGAGCAGATTTCATTCTAGAACCCTGGCTTTAAGAATATTTGGACGAAAAAATGACATTCTTAAATATGTGCGCCAGCCTGAAACCGATGACAAGTTACCTGAGAGAAAAAGTTTTGCTATTTATGCCACTACAAAAATAGAACTAAAACTGCTTATCTATGCATAAAATGTCTGAAGCAAATATGTTTTAAATTGCTCAAAAAAGATATTATGCCAACGTAGCTTTTAGATAGTGGTACAAACCCACTGCACGTTTTTTTTCTTTGTATAGAAGCACATATTTATGTTTATTTTATTTTATTTTATTTTATTTTATTTTATTTTATTTTATTTTATTTTATTTTATTTTATTCTATTTTATTTTATTTTATTTTATTTTATTTTGTGTACCTTTATTGATTTAAGAACGTCAAGTTATTTGTTATTTTTAGAATATTTGTTGGTTTAGAAGAGTCTTAAAAATGTCATAGTTTTAAAAGACTGATAAGTGTAATTTCTTAAATTTTAAGAGAATCTCAGATATTTGTTCAGTTTTTTTTATTTTTTCTTGTAATGAACTAAGTACATAAGAAGATTATTAAACAAAATGTTGATAAAATTTGTTTAATTTCATGAAAACATACATTTAAAATATGTGAGTCCCAGGGACTCATAGAAGTTAATTACGTAAGTAAATTTCACCTAGTGAATTGAGGGTTAAAACTGGCCCATCTATCATTTTATGTGGGGTGTTTATACTCCTATTATAAACCGGCAAAAACAAATGGATAGGCGCAAATCGACAGCATATTTCTAATTATGCTAAAACACTCTCCACGTCAATCGAACGAACGACAAAGCGCCGTGGACAATGCCGATCAAAAATTAATCCACTTTTACTGATGGATATGTGTTGTGGATTAGGTCGCTGAAAAATGTATGAAAAGAAGAAAAAAACATAAAAACCGGCCAAGTGTGTGGCGGGCCACGCGCAATGTAGGGTTCCGTAGTACCGCTAGATTTTGAAAATTTTTGTATGGTCAATGAATGTACATTTATAACATGTTTTACACTACTAACAACATCATCTCAGTTACTTTCAAAGGAATTTGAACGAAAAGTTCCTTTATACTTCGACGAATACATTTTTTTTTAGTTGATCGACTATTACTCAATAACTTATGAAGTATTCTTAGCCGTGATAGTTTTCCTTTTAAATTCAGCATATTTCCTACTCCCGTGAATTTTTTCACATTTCCAAAAGCAACCGTTTAGCTGGTAGAAGGGGGGGACACTGGACTCTAACGATTTTTTCCACTTTAAAACTTAATATTTCACAAATGGATCCCTAAATCGGAAAATGATCTATGAATACTCATAATATTTTTTAAAAACCTATCCAACGACACCCCACACGATGGGGTGGGCGCGAAAAAAAAAATTCAACCCCGCTTGATGTGTACATAAGATATTTTTTAAATATTTTATGTACTATTTTGTAGGCATTATTAATATGTGTATTCATGCCAAATTACAGCTTTGTAGGTCCTATAGTCTCTGAGTAAAACCGCGAACGGACAGACAGACAGACGGACGGACAGACCGAAACTATAAGGGTTCCTTGTTGACTACGGAACCCTAAAAATAACAATGCTAAAATATTATGTCTATTTTAAAATATAGGGAAAATAGATGACGCCCACAACTCCGTTGCGGGAATTGCAAATTGCGGGTTTATCGCGCGGGAAACGTACATTTTGTCGGATAAAAAGCAGCCTAGATGTCCTTTTCCGGCACTCATAGAATCTCGATACCAAATTTTTAAGCGAAATCGGTTCAGTGGTTTAAGGGTGAATAGCTGTAACAGATAGACTATAGCTCAACTGAGTTACGACTATCATCTAGTAATAAATAAAAATTTTCTATGGAAATTATGTAAAGTGTTTAATAAACATGAGAATCATTATACAACGTGAAATTTTAGTGGTTGTTTTCCCGCAGCAGGACGATTTACCTGTAGTAGTACTATCGAATCATGCAAGTTATTTTTTGAAAATACAAAAAAAATATTTTGTATGACGTACTATGGCAACATAAAGTTGCCGATAGGCGCGAGCGGCTATGGACCCGGCCGATTTTTTTGTATGATTTGAACAAAAAAAACTTCTACAAACAAATCTATAATATTGTACTACTAAGATAGAATCATTTTACTGCGGGAAAACAACCATTAAAATTTCACGCAGTAGTTATGTGAAATTTCATTTAAATTGACATAAAATTTCGTTTTAACACGATTTTCATTCATAAAAAGGCTTATGTAATTCCACTTTGGCTAAGTTAGACACCTCCCACGAACTTTGAAACTCGGTCTAAGTTAGACGTTGGGATCACATAATATTTTGCGTCAAACGACTTAGAAAAAAAGAACCAGGAACTTTGCAGTTCTTAAATAGAAATCTATTAGTGACAAATAATAATCATTTTGCAACATAAAATTAATAAAGAACGTAAAATGAAATTATTTAAAGAACGAATAATATTATTAGTTTATTTTAGTTATTTTTACTTTTTAACCGACTTCCAAATACGAGGAGGTTATACGTTCGGCTGTATGTATCTTTTTTTTTTATGTATGTTCAACGATTACTCAGCCGTTTGTGGTCCGATTTGCAAAATTCTTTTTGTGTTGTATAGGGTTTGACTCTCATTTGGTACCATGTTCATAAAAGTGGTGACCTGATGATGGGATCCATGAGTAATTGAGGGAACTCCTCAAAATTTATATGGAAACATATAGTGATTTCATTTTTTTCTGAAGTATTTCAGGCATATACTACCAAAAAGTAAAATTTTGCACCAGGATGTACCCTGGTTCCGAAGGTACCCAACAGAACTTTTGAATCCTTATAGGTACAAGTTCGAGGATTTTACCTTCATTTAAACTACTCCAAGCAAAAGCCAATGAATTCTACATTATTTCTGCTGAACATAGGCTAAATTTTATTTAGGAAAAAGTAGGGTTTCGTAAGATATTTGGATTTTTCGGACGCCAGGTGTAAAATCAACCAGAAAAGTTACTTATTTTGCGTACGCTGCCGAAACTATAAAAGATAGAACCATAAAATGTTCTAAGAAATTGTAGATCTTTTAAATATCTACAAAAAAGTCCGCGACACACTACACTTATCTATGTCGAGTGAGGCACAATAACCATTTTTTTATTTAAAAATCTTGATTTTTTTGGACTACATTCAAACCGTTTATTTTACTAATTCTTTTAATCCTTATCAAAATAAATTATTTCATCACTAAGTACAGTTTATGTAGATAATATTTGGTATTTCAATGATTAAAATTGGACGTTTGGTTTTGAAATTATGGCGAAATTAAAATATTACGATAGTGGGCGTCACCAAGGCGCGGGTGCGCGTGCCGGAGGAAGACATACTTTATAATATGACAAAACAATGTTTGCCGGGACAGCTAGAACTGTAACTAAAAAGGTTAAAATTATTATTTTTTAACAAAAAATTAAAACCGATATCCAAGGTAAAAACAAAAGTAGGTAATATTCTTAAAAATAATCTAAAAAGAATCAAATAATTCCTATTCCTTAATAAGGTGCAGTCTTCAGACTTAGCCTAAACCTCAACTATTTCTGTACTCAATCTTCATGCTTTTGAAGTCGGTACCAGCTTACTTTAGCGTAAGTTCTATGTCAAGGATCTCAGAACTTTTCCGGGCTGGTAGCGACTTCAAAAGCATGAAGATTGAGTACAGAAATAGTTGAGGTTTAGGCTAAGTCTGAAGACTGCACCATAATAAGGAATAGGAATTATTTGATTCTTTTTAGATTATTTTTAAGAATATTACCTACTTTTGTTTTTACCTTGGAAGTCGGTTTTAATTTTTTGTTAAAAAATAATAATAAACTTTTAACATCACGTCTTTATATAGTAATTTTAATCAGTAGCCATTTTTATCTTTTTGATACGAGATTTTTGAAGACAAAAAGTCAGATTTTGATTGCTTTCAGTTTATTCTAAATTAGGTACCCTAATTAGCTTCAACATATTGTACCTAGGACGTGATCACAAGAGCATACAAGTTTGATTTATTATTCCGGCTCACCCCTAATCTACAAGATGGATCGACTTTGGGATCATACGCGGAAAGGACTTCTTCGTATGTGAGATTGCTGGATGAAATATAATTATGTTACAGTAAATATAATATAACGTTGTTTATTATGAAAATGAGGTTTATAAAAGCGAAATACAACTTACAGATTAGTTATGTAATGAAATTATAACATCTACGATCTTAAAATGTTGACAGGTAGGTATAGTATTCTTTATAAAGTGTAGAGCAAAGATTAAGAATTGGTCTAATAGCGAGAACTTCGAATACGGGTACGGCAAATGCACAATATTATTAGTATTATTTTATTGAGTGGAAAATGACAAGTTACAGTTGAAATGTATACCCGAGGAAATCGATTCTTAGGCAGTTGACAGACCTACCCCGTTTGGTTGGCTTATGTCAATTCAATGTTAGCTGTGATCGGTCGGATGGGCTTGACTTAACGCGACCAAATTACTATTAGTTCTGCCATATTCTGCCTATGAATCAACTTCTCTGATAGTACACTAGCCTAAAACTGTCATCTACTTTTTGGTGATTTGATATTATTGAATAAAATGTGGTATTCTATAGTTTGTGCGTTTTAAGGCCGTCACAGACTTAGCTATAATATATATTAATATATTTATAGCTAGGCATATTACTATATATTTTCTATACAATTTTCGCGTGGCCACACACTCAGCTATAATATATATTTCTGGTCTCAGTGTGTTTAGTACGGTATATTAATATATATTATAGCTAAGTCTGTGACGGCCTTTATGATGATATGCGTGACTATTGTCAATTACAATAATTGACAATAGTAGGGAAGCTACTTAGAAAATTATTCGATAATTTTAAAAACATCGAATCACTTCGTAAAGGAATTGCAATTGAAATTATCGATTGCGTACTGACGTTTCTTCCGCGCCGGCGATTTAAGATGGCCGCCCTTTTTATCGATTTGATTTCGATTCAACATTGTCAATCTCTATCGGCAAAAGTTCCGTTTCATGCATCTGACATTTTTCAAATATTTTCGTAACAATAATTTTATACTCCTATTTCACAGTTAAAATTTATAATTTTATATAAGTATAATTATTGTATAAGTTACGTTTATTATGTATGATATAATAAACACTTAAATTATTATTAATTTTATATTAATAAGTTAGAATTTAGCAACTTTTCATTTTTATTCATTTATAATTATAGGAAACATTTGTTTTTGTAGATGGAATATAATTTATTACATTTTTTTTTTGTTTTCTTGTAAAAAATATCCGTAGCAAGAAATATGAGAAGTGTCACCCATATCATCTTATAACGCACAAACTATAGTTCACCGAGTCGGCCATTTTTAAAAGAAGAAGAAGAAGATACTTATTTCGCACGAATTCTCTTTACGCGGACGTAGTTTTAGCCACTGACAAAACATAATCCTAGCCCTCAGAACTAATTGGGAGGGACTGAGTAAACAGGACCCAGGAATAGTGCCAATTATATTATTTTGTCAACAAAAACAAGGATTTATGGTAAAATACTGCGGTAAATGAGATCCGGGGAGGGAACAAAGATAAATTATGAAAACATGTATTAGGCTAAAATAATATTTTCAAAATTTGGCTGTTTTCACCTTATTCATACATTTTATAATGGCGTAGACGTTATGTCTCTACCAATTCTCAGCTCAATACGATTTTTTCCTAAGTGGAAAGTGTAATTTTCCTAGGATATAATAATTTTACTGTGGTATTAAAATAGGTTCACTACCATGATCGCACCCCTTTTAGTTTAAGAGCGGGCTGCCAAATTTTGCTGTGTTTTTTCATAAGTATTATAATACCGGAAGACGATTTACTTAAATGAAATTAACGACCCAAAGAAACACTATTTTTTTGGGTTGACATAAAAAATCTATATTCGCCATTACCTCGAGTCATGCTGACGAAGACCATAATAAATACTCCCCGACGGCGGCCATATTGGTTTGTGACGTCACAGAAATTTACCTTTCACAGGTCAGCTTGTTTTCAGAGATTTATCATTTCGTGCGTTTTCAATCTATTGCTGGTATTGCTGGGGATAGTTTAATGTAATGAAATCTATGCTTCCTAATATTATAAGCAATGTGAAAGTGCTTTACTGCTTTACCGGTGTAAAGCAGTAAGAAAGGGTATGAAAATACTAAAAGTTTCGAGAAAGTGCATAGAGTTTAATAAGGCGAACAAATGTATTGTTTTTGCATCTTGACATCAGCTAGTAATATAAATAAACTGTAACGATATAACTACAAATTATTTTTAATTAAGTTCCTGAACTTAGATTTATTTAACCTAACTTTATGATATTTTTGTTTCAGGTAAGTCACTTGGAAACACGACCACAGATTGGAAATAAAAATACAAACTTTTCTATGGATTTCGTAAGGTAATATTACTTTGTATTGTTAAAGCCTGTATATTATGACCCGCAACTGCTGCGCGTAGTTTATCAGTGCAAACTCTCTTCCAAATTAATTTACTCCCAACCTTTTTCGTTTAAACAAGATTATTTACCGTCTAATTTAAAATTCATTGTATTTAGGCTCGACGGGCACGTAAAACGCCGCCATATTTTGTTAGCCTTGTTAACGCGGGTAAAGACAAACAAAATATTAAATTAGGGAATTATATTTCTCTTGTGTTACTAGGTGAACCCCGAGTACACAAACTGTGAGTTCACGTTTAGAAGTTTCCACTGCAACACCTTTAAATCAAAATCTGATTCGGCAATGGCAGTCGTTTATTACTGTCCATCTTAAAAGAGTTATTTTTTGGATATTTGTATAATCAAATTCATGAAGTTGGGGCATTTCTCGTAGAAGTCAAAGTAACTTTTTCAGCACTGCTACTTTCACAGTGAACTGTATAATATGAGAAACACGTATTATATTATCTTAGTTTTGTGCGAGTCCGTTTACCGACCCTGTTTTTAACCGACTTCAAAAAAAGGAGGTTATCAATTCGACGAGTATGTATGTAATATTTCCAGAACTGCCCAGTTTTTGCATATTAAGTTAATCTATAACAGCTTCTGAATAAATGTGCCAAATTTCAAAAGTGTATGTATGTATGTATATGTATGTATATGTATGTAATATGTATGTATGTATGTATGACGTATGTTTTTATGTTTGTGCACGCATATCTCCGGAACTACAAGTCCGATTTAAGTGATTCTTTTTTCATTGTACCAGGTATTGTTCAATTTAGGGAATAGTGCAAGTTTCATCAAATCGGTTCAGTAGTTTTGGAGATAGGGAGTTTTAATTCTCAATTACGTACAATTTTGAAGTCGGTTTTATCTTTTTAATAAAATGCAGGTATTATTATCGTTTTTAGTCAACACACGTTTGCCAAGCTCAAATTATAAAATATTTTAGTACCAACTAATGATGCATAAAATATTTAGGTACAAACTGATGCTATTTAAAATATTATGTAGATTTTATCTAGGCTTACCACTACAAAATGATACAAAATGTAGTGCATGATACATCACGTTATTTTAAGCCTACAAACATTATTATTATCTCAAAATTCCGCAATGTATCGGTCACAAAACCACAGTAAAATAAAGCCACGGATCGTATTGTTACTACATTCAATTATATTCAATCTTCTATGTCCGATGTCGCTTGTGGTCGCATTTGTTCAATCCACTTTGAGCTTTATTTCCATAGCGGTAAGGTGCAAAAGTGATAAACCGCTTGTGATAGATCGTATGTTATTTCCAATATATTGCGGTCGCGTTTTAAATATTTGTATGAAAATACAATAAAAGTTTAGGTGAATGACAGATTTCATGAATAATAACTAGGACAGACAGATGAATAATTGGAGTTTGTGGTTAAAACAGATTTAGGTTATGTTAACAAAGTATTATCAAAATCAGCCCACTCAATAAAAACTTACGCGTATACTTAACTTAAAATAAATGTACGCCACAAAAATCATTAAAAATATAAGTCTTGTTGTAAAATATAAGTCTTGTTATATTGAAACCTCTAGCATTTTTCGTCGACCGTCATCAGTACATTAATATCAGTTGCTATTATGATAAATTATAAAGTGTGTTCTATTATTTAGATGTGTATCAGACAGACACCCAGATAGACATAATATTGACGATGCCTTCCGCGAAACCTTATCTTAAGGTGACGCCATGTTAAAGTGAAAAACCGTGTTGGATGTGTTTGAGATTGCTTGTTTTCTATGCGAGGCTGGCCCGGACTCACATAGAAAATGTCACGCTGGGCAGGCGGATGGCTCGAGGTATGAATAAATAACTTCCATTATTAATAACTTTATTCAAGACATACAGTACATTCGTTTTCTATGTCGGCACGCAAGGGAAGAGACAACGTAGTGTTGCGCACAGACTAGAGAGCGGTGTTGCTACTTATAATAATATAATATCCTGACATCTCCCTTTGCAAACAAAAAAAAACATATTTCTTACAGTTTGACATTATACAAACTTATTTCTAGGACTGAACCGTAAGTATACATATTTTACTTTGGCTTATTACATTGCTAGAAAAAAAAAACAATACTTCAGTTTGACTTTGACGTTAAGTTGACAAGTGACATAATATTAGTGACAACTGACAGCTGACAAGTAATTTCAGAAAATAATATTTATAACCTAAAAATTACAATGAACTTACAATATAAAGTTACAATATTATGCTTATATTTAAATGTTTTTTACATTACATTCATGACAATATTTTTATTCATCGAAATGACGGGGTCTAATAATAGGGCGACCAAATGACGAGTATTTTATATTAGTGTTATTATTTGTTTGTGTTACATTTGTATTTTGATAATTTGTGTTGTTTGTTTTCGTTTCAGGTTGAAGAATAAAATCAGACTGAGAAGACATTGGCGACAATTGTAATGGAGATTGGACTTGGCTGGGAGATTGGGTTGGAGTAACATGTTGTTGTTGCGAGTTCGCAGACTGTGACAAAGAATATTTCGGTTTCAATATATGCTGGCGATTGCGACGAAAAGTTCCTTCAGGAGATTGTATAGTGTAACTACGTGGTTGTGGACCAGACTGTGTAATAATACCAGGTGACCATGTGCTATTAGGATGTTTCTTATAGTAAATTTTATCTCCTATATTGAGTGGTTTAAGTTGTTTTGTGTGTTGGTTATAATAAATGTTGTGTTTCACATTTTTCTGTTTTATTTTTTTCTTTATCAGAGTAGTATCAACAGTTTCTGACTGTAATTGACTATCAGTACTAGGAAGTTGAGTACGAAGTGTTCTATTCATTAAAAGTTGTGAAGGTGAAAATCCTATATCTTTTGGAGTGTTACGATAAGTGAGAAGTGCAAGATATGGGTCTGAATTATCAGCTTTACATTTTCTAAGCATGTTCTTTATTATGGCAACTGATCTTTCAGCCATACCGTTCGATCTGCTCAGGTAGGGACTAGATGTAATATGTTGTATATTCCAAAGAGTAGTAAAGTTTTTGAATTCTTGGCTATTAAATGGCGGACCATTATCTGAGACTAGTATTGAAGGAATACCATGTCTGGCAAAAATAGATTTCATGTGTGTAATTATGTGTTTTGCTGAAGTGCCTGAGTGTAACAATGCAATTTCAATATACTTTGAAAAGTAATCTACGACAATTAAATACTTGGTACCATCTATTTCAAACAAATCGGTACCTACTTTATTCCAGGGAAGTAGTTTAAAGTCATGATTTATCATTGGTTCTTTAGAGTTGCTTCTACGATAAGTAAGACAAACATTACATAAGTTAACATATTTTTCTATGTCTGAGGTTATGTTTGGCCAATAAACTTTATTTTTTGCTAATTTAATACAACTGTTAATGCCTTGGTGACCTTGGTGAATAATTTTCAAGATATTTTCTCTCTTTGACTCTGGTATTATAATACAATTAGACTTGAAGACTATGTTATCAATGACATAAATTTGATCTTTAAAAGGGAAAAATACTCTGACTGACTGACTAAGAGATTTCTTATGTTCTGGCCATCCATTATAATAATAGTGTATAACTTGACTTAAGGTTTGATCGTTTAGAGTTGCATTTTCTAATTCTTTTAGCATATCCGGACTAACAGACAAAGTTGACTTGACAAGGTTAATATGTAAATCTATATCATCTTCTAGACATGTGAGTGTATGATCTGGTAAAGCAGCTCGTGATAAAGTATCAGCAACAAATAAGTATTTACCAGGTTTGTAAACTATTTGTAACTCATAAGGTTGTAATCTAAGCATGATTCTTTGAAGTCTTGGGGGAATGTCATAGAGTGCTTTTTTATATAGTGTTACTAAAGGTTTGTGGTCGGTTTCTACTGTTACCTGTCTGCCGTAAGTATAATGATGAAATTTGGTTGCACCGAACAATACTGCGAGCAATTCCTTTTCTATCTGGCTGTAATTCTGCTGGCTTTTAGTCAATGTGGCTGAAGCATAGGCAATTGGTTGACTGCCGTGTGACAAGACTGCTCCTAAGGCGTCTTTTGAAGAATCTACAGACAGAAGTAATTGTTTGTTAGGGTCATAATAAGTAAGAACAGGTGCTGTGCTAATTAGTTTTTTAAGGTTATGAAATTCCTTTTCATGATCATTTGTCCATATCCAAACTGTATCTTTTTGAAGTAATTTTCTTAAATTAGTGGTTTCTTTTGTTAAATTTTTTATAAATGGACCTAGGTAGTTCACCATGCCTAAGAATCTTTGAAGTTCTGTGACTGTAGTTGGACTTTGCATTTTGCATATGGCTTCGACTTTACTATTATCAACACTGACTCCCTGACTGCTAAATATATGTCCTAGGTACTTTACCTTTGTTTGGCAAATAATTGACTTTTCTCTATTAAATTTAAGATTAATTTCTCGGGCTCTTTGTAAGACTTTTTGTAAATTTGTATTATGTTCATTTATATCTTTGCCATAGACTAGAAAATCATCCATCATTATTTTAACACCGGGAATATCACCAAATCTTTTGACCATTTCACTATGAAATATCTCAGGTGCTGCATTTATTCCGAATGGTAAGCGTGTAAACCTATATCGACCATATGGTGTAATAAAAGTACATAGTTTAGACGACTTTTCGTTTAATTTAAGCATCCAGAATCCTTTATTTGCGTCGAGTGTACTGAAATATTTTGCATTAGACAAGTCAGACTTAATCTCATCTAAAGTAGGAAACTGGTAATGAGGTCTCATGATGGCTTGATTTAGTTTTCGAGGATCTATACATAAGCGTAACCTTTTATTCTTTTTTGTGGTTAAAACAATTGAACTCACCCATTCAGTTGGCTCTTCGACACGTTGTATGACTCCACTCTGCTCCAGTGACACTAGTTCTTCCTTGAGAGGTTTTTGGAGTTGCAGCGGTACACGTCTGCATGCATCGACGGAGGGTTTTGCATCTGGTTTTAAGGTAAGGTTCACCTCAAAATCCCGAATGCAACCTAGTCCTTGGAACAAGTCACTGTTGCTATTAATAATAAAATCAGATCCACAGGTTTGATCAGAAAAACTAACAGTGTTTACTTTCTTTAGAAGATTAAGCATTTTACATGTTTTCCTGCCTAAAGTGTTTTGACAATTGATATCAAGTATATAAAAGTTAATTAAGTGGTTTGTATTTTTATAAATTACATTGACATTGCATTGTCCTACAGTTGGCAATAGTTCTCCACTAAATGTTGAAAGTTTGTATAGACTGGGATGAATGTTGTTCGTGTTTAAGTTAAGATATGTAAAAGTGTTGTAAGATATTATGTTAGCATCGGCCCCAGAATCCAATAAGAATTCTACATTTTTGTTATTTATAATTAACTCTACTGTCCATTTACTATCATTATCTAAATTATTACTATTGACTGTACCTATAAATAAATTATTACCATCTAATGTTGATGAAGACTCGTTGCTTTGAAGGACACGAGAAGGACTTTCTTGAGTGACTGCTTTGACGGACTTGTTAAATCTGCACATGACAGCAAAATGGTTAAACTTGTTACAGATCTTGCATTTGACTCCTGCGGCTGGACATCTGAATCTGTGCACTTGTCCACAGCGTGTGCATGTTTCTTTGTTTGTTTGACGACTCTGTTGTGGCTGCCTGCTTGCTGACGTATGTCTCGGTTGACTGTTGTACCTTGGTTGAGATGATTGTCTTGGCCTGGATGGATATCTTGTTCGAGTTAATTGTCTTCTGTTTACTTCACCTATGACATATGATGAGTTTTCTAGCATTTTGGCTTGTTGTCTGGACATCTCTTGGTGTTTGGCAAGTTCTATTGTCTTTTCCAGTGTAGACGGTTTTTCTTGTATGATTTTTTCCTTAATGAATTGGTTTCTTGAGTTCAAGTTCCAGCTGAAGATGTCTCGTAGGAGGTTGTTTTGGAGGTCTCCAAAGTCGCATTGATTGGCTATATTTTTCAAATCCGTGATGTACTGTTCGATAGACTCGTCCTCACCTTGTCGTCTGTTGAATAGCTTATGTCTCTCGATTGTTACATTTATTTGAGGTAGAAAATGTTTCTCAAATTTGTCTATCAGCTCTTGAAATTTGACTGTGTCGATGTCTAGGGAAAATGAGTAGAAAATATTCAAGGCGTCCCTGCCGATATGATGTAGCAAGATGGCGACCTTTCGAGAATCTTTGGCCTCCTCGAGCATGTTTGCTCGTAGGTAAATTTTCAGTTGTGTTAGCCAGTTTTTCCATTCCAGTGGCATGTTGTTGGAGTTAATATTTAATGGTTTTAGTCCTGGCCCAGCTACTTGTTGTTTGGAATTTTCGTCCGACATGTTGGAAATTATTGCGGTAACTCACCGGCTTGGTCTTGTCTTCAATTTTCTTTGGATGGACGTTGGCTTCTTGACTGACTGACTTCTGCTTACCTCTAACACTACTTCTGACACCATGTCACGCTGGGCAGGCGGATGGCTCGAGGCATAGAGTAACTTATATATTTATGGTATAGAGGTAAAACTTCAGTGTATGGAAGGTGGCGCCGTCTGGTGGTATATGGTGCCAACTTTGAACCAGTAGCAGTACAGGGCCCCCCTTGGTTTTAATATTTTAATACTTATTTGCTTTTCCCAAAGTAATTTTCGACAGTCAAATAAATAATGTCTTTATATTATTTTAATAATAATAATATGTTAATAGACAATTTGACTGTGAAAATTACTTTGGGATTTACTTACAAGGAATAGATAAATAAAAGAACTATGTAATGCTTAAAATGCTTTTATTCTACAACTTCAAAGCATTAATCTTTATAATATCTTCATTTTCCACCTCCGTCCTGGTGCCATTTATTATATTAAGTATCAGTTCAATTCAATATTGAATATAGTATCAATTCCAATAGCTTGAGTCCATGCGATATAATATCACTCCGTTTCTTTACCAAGGTTAGGAGATAAATGCAAGACAGTACTTTTTCTTTGCCTAAAAAAAGAGAAATTAAAATTTTACTTTTAATAATTCATGCAAGAGAAATTCTACAGGAGATACTTGCAAGATTGCTAAAGCTTAGCCAGAAAATCTATATCTATATCACTACTATCGCATTAGGTAAATCCTGTAATGATACTTTGTGTGATGATGAATAAATAAATAAATAAATAAATAAATAAATAAATAAAATTGTATAAATAGGCCACGCTCTCTGCTACATTTTAACAAACTCGGTATATTAAATAGATTTGGATTTGAAAGTAACAAAATGTAAAATTTTTGGACACAAGAATTTATCATTATAATAGATGCAGAAACCTTACAAAAACTTTGTTTAATATTAGCCAGACATGCAACGAAAAAACATTGTTGGGCTTTTCCAGGGTCACGGCCCCTTTATAATCATTGTATATCTGAACTTTTTATATTATTCATACGTCTTATATTACGTCTTATATTGATCATAAGGATTACTTAAATGTAAAATAATACAACGGTATAAGACGAAAACTCTTATATTTCAAAGTTGGTTTTTTAGGTTAGGTTAGGTTATAATAATAATTGAGTTTACTTACGTGTTTTACTTCATCTAATCGACTTTTTATTTGGTCCGAACACTCCGAGCACACAGCAAGATCCGAGATCGATCTGAACCATCCGTATTCCAGATTCCAGGCCAACAGTACTAAATCACAAAGCAACTCAGAATCCAGGTAAACGAGCACAAGTTTAACGTATAGGCAATCTTCGGAGTCCAGGGAACAAGCGTAATTCAACGTATGTGCAATCTTCGGGGTCCATAATGTAAGCAGTTACTGAAAAATATCACCAAAAGAGCACATTTTTAACAAATCACAACAAGAGATGGAATAACAACATGGCGGATGGAAGAAAATTTTGACGTATTTCCATTTGACATTTCGATTATCGATCTTACAGACAAACGTAAAAGCACCATCTACTACAAGTGGTGCAAAACTTTTCGTCGCTCCCATTTCCCATACAAAAAAGATTGTTCGAACATTTAGGCCCCTGGCTCGAGGTATGAATAAATAACTTCCATTATTAATAACTTTATTCAAGACATACAGTACATTCGTTTTCTATGTCGCAGTGTTACCACCTCTCAAAAATATTTATCCCTAAATTGGTGTCAAAAACCCCTAAAATCGCCTTAATTTTTCTGTTTTCCCCCTAAAATATGCATATATACTTTTCTTGTCGACACACGTGTTTGCAGTTTGTAACAAACTGAAATCGGAATTCGGATTCAATTGAAATAACAATCGTCGTCGTAAGATTAGTCTATTTTTTAATTTTTGGCGGTATCCTATCTGAAATAAGTATGGAGATTATACCTTATACCCTCCATAGAATTAAGCTAATGTCAAACATGTATATAAAAAAATAGTCTATGGTTTTTGTCCATGCACAGCATAGACAATAAAATGGCCGCCAGTGGCGCCAGTATTGCCGCCAGTCACCAGTCACCACAGAGTGGTCATAGAATTACGTAATAGATGTCGCTAGAAGTCGCTAGGTCAAGAAATAATTAATATTTATATCAACAATTTAAAAATATTAAAAAGTAAAAAAATCCCTGAAAATACCCCTAAAAATTTCAGACCCCTAAAAAAATCCCATCTCACTTATTTAACCCCTAAATCTGGGGGGAAAACCCCTAAGTTGGTAACACTGCTATGTCGGCACGCAAGGGAAGAGACAACGTAGTGTTGCGCACAGACTAGAGAGCGGTGTTGCTACTTATAATAATATAATATCCTGACAGAAAACAAGCAATGGAACAGCAAAAAATTGAAAGGGCGTAGCGACAAAATGGTTTTTGTCGCGTAATTTAAAAACCATAAATACATTTCATAAAAGCTATGGACAAAATATTAAAGTGTATACTAGCCCATTGATCGTGAAAAAATAATATATGCAAAAATCTAGGCAGACCTATTCCTAGACAAGATGGCGCCCGCGCCTACCCTCTTTGTATAAATAATATAATAACTTTACAACCTAACTTTAATACATGTTTTTGTAAAGAATTTTATAATGTCTAATAAATTTTCTGTCTATCAAGCCATAATAATAAGTATAGTATTTAGTCTGATTTAATATTTTTTTCACAATATATATTTTGGAAACTATATTTCTGACTGTTTCACTACAAACAAGTTAATATTTTGTTATAATCTACACGACGGGATCCTAGTGTAGACCCTTGTATAAACAATAGATCGTAAAAGCTTGAGGTGCTTAAAAAAACAGTTGTGATTTACGACCCGACAAAAAACAAGTTTCGTATTACCCACAAGCAAACTTCGTCATTAGGGTTATACAAATAAAGTTCAAAATGGCCGCGGTCGGCAGAAAATGTCCGTTACCTATGAAATTTTATCTCAATGGTTTCAGTAACGTAATGCATAGTTATCGATGTAAATCGTCTTGTTGACGTTGTGTAACAACTTCAATAAGCGTTTAACGTAATTATTTTACAAACATATGAGGCAAATATCGTACAAATCACATATATAGAAACCAACTTTTCGAGTGTAACCTAGAAGTAATTACGATGTTTTTCTTTCAAATTATTATCTAAAACTATTCACAATTAGTAAAATAACCTATTTTATATACAAAACACTACTTACATTGGTGAAAACCAGCAAATATTTCCAACAAATTACACAACACGGCAGAACACACACGAAAAAATCACGACTGAAAAATATTTCGTCGACCACAGATTGTATAACATTTTGCATTCAGAATGTGGCAAATGTATCATAGATCGTAACTAACCAAACTTCTTCATACAAAAGTAGTCTCTAAGTCGTCCAAATACGTTATATACATACGAGCACCGGTGCTCGCCCTCGCGATCACCGGTGCTCGCGCGGGATTCAACGGAATTGCGCTGTGTCACGTGACCCCGAGCACCGGTGCTCGCGCGGGATTTGATAGGCTAGAACCAATTTATGTACAAATTTTGGAAGCTTATATCACTCTCCTCTGTTGGCAAAATAGGAATCCCTTTTTTACAGAGGTCTTTTTGATTGATTATTCTGTGTTATTAAAGTTGACCAATCGTGTTATGCTATGGGTAATTCAAAGACAAAGACATGATGAATACTGACAGTGAACTTTAATTTCTTAGCTTTAGTCATTGCTGAGAAAAATGGACATCGCTACAGCCAAATTATCGTCACCTTAACCTGAGGGGTTGAATCAATCATGAATTGAACTGATATAATAATATTGTTACCAGATACTTTAACGTGATTGGAAAATTTCTATATCATGCATACCGTACATTTTGCCATGATAAAAATTATCCCATGTCCTCTCCATGAACCAAAATTACCTTCACACAAAATTTCACCTTAATTCCCTTAGCGGCTGGACCGTGAAGAGGTAATAGAGAAGCTGTTTTGTATATAAAATATTGTTTACAATATTATTAACTAGTTGATGAACGCGACTCCGTTGTTTATCGCGTGGGAAACGTGCATTTTTCTGGGATTAAATCTATCCAATGTCCTTCACCGGGATATCAAGAACCTGGATACCAAATTTCAGCAAAATTGGTTCAGCGTCATGAAGAGTCACGCTCAACCCGCTAATTTTATGGTATTTTTGAAGATAAAAGCAAAAGACGGATAGATACATTTTTGCATATTTATATCATGTCACAGCACAGTCATGTAACATCAATTCCATGCTTTAAATCAATTTAAGGCCGTCACAGACTTAGCTATAATATATATTAATATGTTTATAGCTAGGCATATTACTATATATTTTCTCACACTCAGCTATAATCGTGAAATTTTAGTGGTTGTTTTCCCGCAGCAGAACGATTTACCAGTAGTACGATCGAACCATGCATGTTATTTTTTGAAAATAAAAAATATTTTGTATGACGTACTATGGAAACTTTATGCCGATAGGCGCGAGTTACTATGGACCCGACCGTTTTTTTTTTTTTTTTTATAACAAAAAACACCTTACAAATCTATTGTACTAATCATTTTACTGCGGGAGAACAACCATTAAAATTTCACACTGTATATTATAGCTAAGTCTGTGACGGCCTTTACCTATGTACGGCAAAAAATATGGCCGCCATGCGTTAAGGGTGGGTAATTGGTTAACCAGATTATCTACGCCCAGCTAACAAGCACACCCTTGTTACTGACTACAACTCGATTACGTGACAAATTAGTCACACTATTTTACATAGAATAGAATATACTAAAATGTCATAGCTATACATTTTTTGGAGAATTTTTAGATCAATAACTCTACAGTTTGAGGCTGTTTTTTTAAACTTATAATTTTTGAGACAAACAAAAAAAACTCAAGTTTTGATCTTAGTCAAAGTTCTAAGTAAGTTTAATATCAAAACAGAATAATTATCTCTCCAAGTATATAGCTACTAGTTGACCCGGCAAACGTTGTTTTGCCATTTAAAGTATTTCTACTTCATCAGTAATTGATACAAAATCTTACCTCCCCCCCCCCTTTGTCCCCTAAGAGGGGTGGGGGGAAAACTGATGTTAAGTTAGAAAATACAGTTAATAATATGACGTATGTCCATTAAAGAAAAAAATTGATACAAAATCCGACCCCCTTTTGGGTCCCCTTAGAGGGGTGGGGGGGAGAGTTTATACAACAGATGTTGAGTTGGAAGAAGGCAAATATATCTGCGAAAACCGTATGCAAATCGGATCAGTAGTTTTCGTGTTAAAGCAAAAGTTTGATACAAAATCTAACCCCCTCTTTCGTCCCCTTAGAGGGGTGGAGGGGAAAATTTTTATACACCAGATGTTAAGTTGGAAGAAGACAAATATATTTGCGAAAACCGCATTCAAATCGGATCAGTAGTTTTCGTGTGATAGTGGAACAAACATACAGACAGACAGACAGACAGACGGACAGACAAAAAACTAACCACAGTTTTGGCTTCTATAGCGATGTAGTAACACCCCCTGCTTATTATTTTTTTGAATATCTTTAATGTACAGAATTCACATTTCTACAGTTTTATTATATGTATAGATTATTTTCTATGAACAATTGTTTCTAAATCGATTCAGCCATTTAAGCGTAAACATATGAGAGGTAACACTTTCGCATTTATAATATTCGTTAGGATTTTTCCATGCGCCAATATGGAGGGGTCACGCTGTATTTTTGTCACTTGACAGACCGGGCTCGATCTATGGAGGGGTGAGCCAGGCATTTGCCCAGAGCGGCAAAATGAGGGCAGCATAATTGACTTATTATAACTATCTTCATAGCTATTAGCCATCCACCACCCAACGTTGAGAATTTTACCTTCCAACGTACTTCAGGTTGGATAGTGGAAATATTTAAGGAGCTTACTTATATATCCCCCCATCATTCTCCAATAAAACTAGCCCATTACTTATTTGGTTTTCTCTATGTACAGGGCGGGGAAAATTAACTTTGCCCGGACTGGCTAAATGTAGCTATAGATCGGGCCCTGTTCATATCTAAGTATAACCATAGTATAACAAAACAATGCAAGGCAGCAATTTATTCGTAGACACTGTCAGTATCTAGGTGCAATAAATAATTCTAAAGCTAATTTAAATTCTGAGCGGGCGTTGAGAATTTAATACTGTTTTAAGCCCATCCGTCTTAGTCGGTTTAAATGTACTGATATAAAAGTTCCAATGCTGAAAATATGTACTGCCAGCACTTCTATTAAACTGTCTACTGCTAATACTGCTAATAATAATATATTTTATCTAAAAAAACAATAAAATGTGTCTGTTTGTGATTTTTAATATTGAAAACCTGCGAAAGAGAATATTAATTTCCTATTTGCCCCCCTAAGAGTGTAATTATGAAAAAACGGGTTAAGATGAAACAATCATTTTTTTGTTAGATTTTCGCCTCGGCTTACAAACTATTTTGACAGGGAATGTCCATTGAATCATCAAAAGTAACAAGTACAAAGTAAGATTGAAAATGCCTCCGGGGAAATATCTAAATAGTTTCCTGTTTAATTTTCAGTGGACGGAAATTTACGGGACAGCAATTATTATGGGTATCATTCTGTTTTGATAGAAGCCTGCCGAGGGACAACGCCCGGGGGACATGACGTCATTAAAAACGTACGAGTTACGACCTTTTTGGTGCTAATAATTATTATGACTATATGAAATATACTATGTTGTCCTTTCGGGCTAAATTAGTTTATAGTGAAAATATTTTAATAGCATAACTATTAAATATATCTTTTCTTAGCCACGGTATAGAATTGCGTACCCAATTTAAAGCAAAATCGCATCAGCCGTTTTTTGCTTGAAATTAAAAAATTGAAATTAGCAACAAATACCACTACTTGAGATTTATCATTGAAGTGTGATTGCACTCCAAAATGTAACAATTCTTCTGCAAGGCTCTTTATTAATCCTCAAAGTTAACAATATTCTTTCGTAAACATTTTTGATTGAATTTTTGTTTTCTTAAACCCACGTTGTAAGACGTTAGCGGTTTTAATCTCGGCAGTTTGTTATCGAATTTATTCGTGGCGGGGACAAAGACAAATATCTACGAGGGCTTTATGTTACCTTAATCTTGGAAATATATTGCTACGAATTTGTAAATGTTAAGATAAAATCGTGCATGATTGTAAATTATACCGTTCGCGTACAAACGCGAACGGTAAGATTGTGTTTATACTACTGTCTAAAATATATAATGTATATTCTATTTATATACAGGTTGTAACAAAATAGTATCAAATATATGTAAATATTGTATAAATAAAAATGAATTTCCAATTTTGTTAGTCTCGCTTAGACTCGAGAACAGCTGAACCGATATGGATAATTTTAGTCTTGAAATATTTGTTGAAATCCAGGGAAGGGACGTAGCATACGGCGTGAGCTAAACTTGTAACACGCAAGTTTTATCGTAACGTCGTCGGCTTTAAAAATAATGCACCAAACACAAGGAAAAGGCTTAGAAAAACCAACATTTGCTCGCACAGGAATTCTCGTATATCGTAGAATTTCGGACTTGTGTATCCTAGAATTCCGTGCCCGCTGTAGAATTTCAATTCCGAGTGTTTCCAGTTAACGCCGTAGGGGCCACCGTGCATTTCAAATTAGGTATTTTTACATGCGAAAAAGGCAAGTTTGTTTCGTTACGTAACCAGCACAGCTACGATATTTATATGCAAGGTTCTTTCCTTTAATATTACTACACTAGCTGTCCCGGCAAACGTTGTTTTGCCATTTAAAGTATTTCTACTTCACCAGTTGATACAAAATCTTACCCCCTCTTTTTTCCCCTAAGAGGGGTGGCGGGAATTTTTTTTTATACACCAGATGTTAAGTTGGAAGAAGACAAATATATCTGCGAAAACCGCATTCAAATCGGATTAGTAGTTTTCGTGTGATAGTGGAACAAACATACAGACAGACAGACAAAAAACTAACCATATTTTTGGCTTCTATAGCGATCTAGTGACACCCACCGCTTATTATTTTTATATTATGTATAGATTTTTATACATTTTGACGTATAAAATTCTATTTTTAGGACTTGTTTCACTTTCTGGTAAAGTGCCTTTATGTGTATAACATATTGTTATTTGATAGTTGGTAATTCGGATGTCAATCAGTAAAAAATATGTTTTTTATCGGTTGTAAAAGTAAAAAGTAAAAGTATATTATGTAATCTGGCAACCCTATGTTGGCTGACATACTGCCGTGGGTCTTACGTGAATGGATGTTGGGAGTTGTGCTCGATTAGCGCCCGACCTCTTTACGTACAAAACATTTCTGTAAAGACTTCTAAAAACCTACTTTGGAACAAATGCTTGGATGTATCGATATGTACCGTGTAGCGAAGTTGGAACTTCAAAAATGTTTCCAAGTTTGGTAAAGATTGCAGACTGAATAAAAGGTTCCATGCGTCAGGTGGTTGTGGGGTCAATTTTTGTTACCTCCTCTCCTCCTCCTCACCTTGAGGGCGTAAGCAACGACATTATAATGTTCGTATAGTATTAAAAGTATTAATTAAAACTACGCCACGTCACCAAACGACAAATAATTAATAGTATTTTAAAAAGATAAAACTGTCTTCAAAATTGTACGTTAGTAATTGGTATTTAAAATTCCCTATCTCAAAACGTACTAAACCGATTTTGATGGAACTTGCAGTGTTCCATAAGTTAAATAATAGCTAGTACAACAAAATATGACGTGTCAGACATTATAGGTGCAACAAAAGTAAAGAAAGTCATCCTATGTAGTGCATAAACATTAAACATTCACGTGTAATGTAACTAAGAGTGGGTTGCACCGGCTTACTTAAACTATAACTTTAACCATAACAAAATGTGAAATGAACTGTCATCCCTAGAAAAGTCGCCATATTTGACGATAACCTTAACCTTAACTTTAACTACGCTTCTGGTGCAATTCACCCTTAATTTTTACTAAATTGACAGATTGACATCAGAGTAGACAGAGTAATCTTTCAAATCCATACAAATTTATGCCGCGCCGCGCCTCGTCTCGCCTCGTAGCTTTGCGGTCTGAATTGACCCTTATAGATTCGTTTTTGAGCATTACATTACAAAAATACCTCTGACCTCTGACCGACGAGTATTCATGTTTGATGTAACATTGAACATTCGACTTTGAGCATAACATTACAATTATACTACCTCAATGATTGACGAGCATTCGCGTTTAATGCAACATTCGACTTTAAGAATTCCATAGCTCGTTGATTCCGCAATGTCAAATAATTGATGTTACAAGTTGTATCAAGAAATTACACACTGTAATACAATGCGCACCTTGTAATATCATTATAAGGTGCGCGTTGTAATGCTCGGCTCTCCTCCCTTACTGATGTAATGCTCGACTTGCTTACATTACAAGCAAATGCTCCCAGAGGGAGCACCTTAAACTGTTATTAATTCCTACGTAGTCCCACGAAAACGGCCGTTATCGAATTCGGCGTAGGAAGCTCACGAAACTCGATACCAAAGTTTCATATCTCAAGATATTTGGTATAATATTCCTCGAGGGCAATGCTAATTTTCCGATTAAACTGTTTAGTGTAAGGTAAGATAACAAAAGATAAAGGCTTGGTGACAATTGAGTTAAATATGGATAAACTTGGAAATAGCGTAATCTTCATCAAAGGATGGGTATAAGCCACAACTTCGTTATAGCTTGATTATTTCTATGAATATTTATTGAATACATTAATAGCCGGCTATCAAAATAATGTTTATACCTGCTATGTTTCTGTAATATCAAAGATGGTATTAATTTTTATATTCTACTGAATACAGCAAACCAAGAAGAAAATCTATTTTTCTCTATGAAATAAAGGAATTAGAATAAATGTTTTCAATTCATCAATAGCAGTTTAATTCTGTCAGATTATCTTTTAAGGTTTTTCTGCAGCCTTCAAAATAATCCTATTAAGGTGTAATAGGTTTATTTTTAGTAAATTTTTTTATTTGTATTTTTTTTTCATTAAACAATTCAACAGATTATTTAGTATGCTAAAGTTTAAGAGACCTACGCTTACTCGACTCGTGAGTCGTGTTCCCAATCAGACCCTACTTTATTCAATAAAAAACTCCGACAATTCCGATCACGAATTATTTAGCTCATCGAAGAAAGTTCTGGAAAAGGGATATTTTATACGTGTCCTGTTTTAAAAATCATAAAGGCTTGGGTGAGACCTGGATTAAATAGAAATATGGAGCGGCCCCGGATTAAATAAAACAATACTATAAAACAGTGATATTATGTTTCGCTCTTTGGGGCCGAATTAAATTTGCACGAACTAATCCAAACCCTATTGGCTAAGAGCGAAGCCATAATGCTCCGTTGTGTTGCGGTGCGTTGCGGTGACGAAACGGAATAACGTTGGTCATAATTTAGAATCATTATGACCAACTTTAAATCAAAAAGGCCATAATAATGATACCTAAGCCCTGGAAAAAATTTGGCAGGAAGGTTTAATTGCACGCTGTTTCCATCTTCAAGTCGATGTTACATCAAACATCATGTCTAATGACGCAACACATCCATTAGCTTTGTCCACATTCTGCCCTTTCATATTCAATTTTCATAATCTTTTGACATTTCGAATGTCAAGATTATGAATTGAATGAAATTATACAAGAAAAATAAAATAACATATATTGCATATCCGACAAAATAATATTATATCATTATATCATTAATAATACCTTATTAATGATATAATATTATTTTGTCGGATATGCAATATATATTATTTTATTTTTCTTGTATATCATGGCACATTCACCTGATGTGTATGTATATTATTATGTTTCCTCTACCCGTGGTTGCCTGGAAGAAATTACTAATTAGTAATAAGGCCGCCATTGTGTTATACTTGTCTTATTTATAATTAATGTCCTTTATTGTATAATTTTATGTGTGCACAATAAAGAGTATTTATTATTATTATTATATGCAATCAATTTCTCCGACGGAACCAACGAAAAACGTTGAAACGCCGACGTACCGCAATGCATCGTAGGAATATAGCCTCGGTCTAAGTAAAGTTATACATTTTTTCATTAAATCGGAGTGCAGTGCCCGCTTTAGCTTTGTCTTAATATATAATTTAGTTTGGTATTCTTGTTAGTTGAACATAAACTCTTTTCTTTTGAATGTTTTATTCAGGTGTGAAACATTCAATAAACCATTGATGTACTTGATAGTATTATGAAATTTGATAGTATTATTACGGTGGCTTTCAAATTAACAGGTAAAAAGAACTTTATTCTTAACCACGGTAATTTTACAAATGCGAAAGTGCCTGTCTTTGTAACTCTTTACCCTTACAACATACGTTTAGATAGGTCAAGTATTTTCTTCTTACAATGGAATAAATTTTCTTCCACGCGAAATTTCCCAACAGCCTGATGATGACGATGCATTAGTATCTTGTAAAGCTGCTGTTAAAAATAGGACACGCCCGTTAGTATTTCAGACTGTTGTTTTAGCCGCCATGAAATTCTTAATGGGTGGGATGGGCGCCGGAGAGCCACCTGTAGAAGTAGGCCAAAGTCGTCTCAACATTTAGCCCTCTGGCCCTGTTGAATATAATATAATCTTCATAATAATTCTCGATGTGAAAGAAAGTAATTTCAAATTTTCGTTAACGAGTAAAATTATCTTTTTAATTTAAAATTACTGAAACGATATTGGAATTAGTTTCAATTTTTAAAAGTTAAAAATAATCGGCCAAGTGCGAGTCGGAATCGCGCACGAAGGGTTCCGTACAATTATAGAGCAAAATTAGGCCATAAATTGGGTTTTTGTATGGGAGCCCCCCTTATTTTTTTATTTTATTTTAATATTATTATTAAATATTAAAGTACACATATAACTAAGGATTTTGTGAAAAATTCAAGTACTTACCTGTTGCCATTTTTGATATAGAGCAAAAAAAGCCAAAAAAATCACGTTTGTTGTATGGGAGCCCCCCTTAAATATTCATTTTATTTTATTTTTAGTATTTGTTGTTATAGCGGCAACAGATATACATAATTTGTGAAAATATCAAATCTCTAGCTATTACCGTTCTTGAGTTACAGTCTGTCTGTCTCCAGGCCAGACAGATAGACAACGAAGTCTTAGTAATAGGGTCCCGTTTTTACCCTTTGGGTACAGAACCCTAAAAAATGAAATAAGAATTTAGTCAAAGTCAAACGCATCTTCTTGAATGATTAGTATAGTATAGTGAATACAGACTACCTTTAAACTCTAGTGGTTTTCTCATTCGTCGACTATCTAATAATTATTTTCTATATCTTGTGTTGCGGTGTTTGTTGTCAAACTCCTGCGAAACGACTTGACAGATTCAGATGAAATTTGGATTGCAAGTCGGGTAAATCTGAGAATTGATTAAGGCACTATATTGAATTTAACGTCCTTTTTTAGGTTTGAGAAGAACCAGAAACACGATTAATGTATTTTGCCTCGATACATTTAATTTTCGAAATGATCTCTTAAAAATACGAAATTTGAAGATTCTTTTTAAACGAGAATGAGAGATGTATTGTAGGAAATTAGTCTAATTGACAGACACCTTTGCAACTCAGAATCGTATAGAAGCATTTTGCTTAAATGCTTCTAGTTATTTTTTAAATAAACAAAATTTTTTTTTCGCATGTTTTCCGATCGAGCAGATAGCTTCTGGCCGCAGCGTATTCACGACTTTATAGGTACCTATTTTACCTTGCGGTAAAACAGCTGCTTTCTATAACATAATGGCAAAACAACTTTGACGGTTCAGCAGCTTACAATGCTGATAATGTCCATGATATCAAGATGTAGGTAATTAAACGGTGATGATACTGAAATCTAAAGACACCGCAACAATGGTATTGATTAAGATTTTAATTAAGGTGTACGTACATGATCCCCTTTGATTGTTGTAAGGTGTAAGGTAGGACTAATTAACAGAACAGCGGGGCTGCCAACCACGCCACATCCCGCTGAGCGAAACCAACGAGAAGAAGCTGAATTTGCCACCCCTAATGAAACGAGACATCAACTTAATTGGAATACTCATGACGAGATTCGTGTTTTGGTACGAATTAGAAGTTTTATGGAGACGCAAAGTTGCGACTTTTAATTTGTAGACTCAAGAATCACAAAAGAGTTTTCGATGTAAGTATTACATAATATAAATTGTTAGTTCTTCACGGAAAATCTAGTCAACTATTACCATGTCTATCGACATACCAGTTTAGGTTCTGGATTAACACATGAACAACTTTTTATGCCGGAAAGTAAATGAAGACGTGGGTTGAAGAACACGTTAACTAACACCTTGTAACGTCATACGGACATTTCCTAATTAGGGTTCCGTACCCAAAGGGTAAAAACGGGACCCTATTACTAAGACTTCGTTGTCTGTCCGTCTGTCCGTCTGTCCGTCTGTCCGTCTGTCCGTCTGTCTGTCTGTCTGTCTGTCTGTCTGTCTGTCTGTCTGTCTCCAGGCTGTAACTCAAGAACGGTAATAGCTAGAGATTTGATATTTTCACAGATGATTATGTATATCTGTTGCCGCTATAACAACAAATACTAAAAATAAAATAAAATGAATTTTTAAGGGGGGCTCCCATACAACAAACGTGATTTTTTAGGCCTTTTTTGCTGTCTCCTGGCTGTAACTCAAGAACGGTAATAGCTAGAGATTTGATATTTTCACAGATTATGTATATCTGTTGCCGCTATAACATCAAATACTAAAAATAAAATAAAATGAATATTTAAGGGGGGCTTCCATACAACAAATGTGATTTTTTTGGCCTTTTCTGCTCTATATCAAAAATGGCAACAGGTAGGTACTTGAATTTTTCACAAAATCCTTAGTTATATGTGTACTTTAATATTTAATAATAATATTAAAATAAAATAAAAAAATTAGGGGGGCTCCCATACAAAAAACACAATTTATGGCCTAATTTTGCTCTATAATGGTACGGAACCCTTCGTGCGCGATTCCGAAAGGCACTTGGTCGATTATTTTTCTTTATGATGTTGTTCATTAATCCATTTTATCACCAGGCTAATAATATATCTGGCTAAACATAAAATGCACAGTTTTTTTTTGCTTCAAATCATTTTTCTTTTTTTATGAAATAAGGGGGCTAACGAGCAAACGGGTCACCTGATGGAAAGCAACTTCCATCGCCCATGGATACTTGCAAGGCAACATCAGAAGAGCTGCAGGTGCGTTGCCGGTCATTTAAGAGGGAAAAGGGTATTCGGGTAGGGGAGGGTAAGGACGGGAATAGGGGAGGGTAGGGAATTGAGTAGGGTAGGAGACTGGGGCTCCGGTTGACTCACTCTCTCGGCGAAACCCAACGCAAGCGCTGTTTCACGCCGGTTTTCTGTGAGCCCGTGGTATTTCTCCGGTCGAGCCAGCCCATTCGTGCCGAAGCATGGCTCTACCACGTAATATTTTCGGGGCCTAAAGCATCCATTTATGCATTCTTCCACTTACGTCTTCAAATACTTATCTAGTACTGCATGACACCCGCATCTCCACCAAAACTAGTTTATCGCGCGGGAGCCGTAAATTTTTCCGGGATACAAAACATCCTATTTCCTTTACCGGGCTTTCCTTTCCTGGCTGGGTATGGAAACACTGTACTCAAAGTGTTTCCATGCCCAGCAAAATTGGTTCAGCGGTTTGGGTGTGAAAAGGTAACAGGCAGACATACAGACAGACACACTTTCGCATTTATATTCGCATTATTTCGCATTTATTTCGCATTATAAATCAAAACTAGGTAACTATGCTTTACTTTTCGGGACAAAAAGTATACTGTAATAACTAGATAATCAGCTGTATAATAACAGTGGAATAATTTCACTGCAGATGGTATAAGAGCAAGAAAAAATTATTCTGTCTTATAGTAATTTGAGTTTATTCCCCAATCGATTATAGGGATGGGAAAAGCAAAATTAAAAAGTGTATTGAAAAGCTTTCAATCTAGTCTAGACTGAAACAAACAAAGCTTTAACTCAGATTATATCTAGACCACAAACAATAAAAGAATACACTAAAAATACACTGAAAATTTTACTACGGATAAATGAGTTTTGTTTCTTTTGTATTACTGGTACAAAATTTAGTAACGAAATTAAAGCCTTTGAAATAAGACTTGTTAATAAGAAAAAGTAATTTGATTGTATTTATGTCTAGATAATAATATGTCTAGATAATAAGACGACCTCTGTGGCTCAGTGGATAGCACGTTGGTAGCTTAAGCCGGGGGTCGCGGGTTCGAATCCCGCCGACGGAACAAAAAGTTTTCAAAGTTCCTGGGTCATGGATGTGTATTAAATATATTTATCATATAATAAAAATCTTAAATATATGTATAGTATAATAGTATAAAAGTATTAAATATATTTCCGTTGTCTGGTACCTGTAACACAAGTCCTTCAGGTACTTAGCATGGGGCCAGACTGACGTGGTGTGAAGCGTCCATAGATATTATTATTATATTATTATTATTATAATAATACTCATTAAATTAATCAAAAAATGAACTTACTACTACTTAAAACTTAAATATAAGACATAAGGTAGACGAAGCTTATAATTTGTGTTAGTGAATTTAGAATTTAAATTAAATAATCTCACACTTTCAATATTTATCGATCTGATAATAATTTATTATGATAACTAATTTAAGAACAAGTTACTCCATCACTTTCCGAGCTCTTCAAATTATTAAAACAATACATATTGTGGTATTCGGAGACTGCCGCGGTAAAGCTTAAGTGGTTAGCATGACGCATAGCTGCAATAGCTTGTCAACACGCATACGTCTAATCGCACGAACACAAACACCGTGCCAAAGTCTGCCGAACTGAAACGATGTTAGACGATGTGTTAGGTTTATTTTCGTAACGGAATTTCTTGATACGGTCAAAAATTAAAACCAAACGCCATCGTAAGCCGTTGATTTTCCTGGATTGGTTGCAAAGCGGCTATTTCATTACGACCGAGCCTCATCCGGTGTATACGGAAACCCTGATTTCCTAGTATCGATGCTAAGCGGGAAAGCGGGACTCGAGAGAAAGCTGATATTTTTCTCAAAAATAATGAAAAAATGTTATTTCCAAACGAAACTTAAAACTTGGAACTTCTTTAAAAATTACTAGATGGACAATTGTTTTTTTTGTTAACATTATATTCAAGTCTAAAACTAACAAGTAGCAAAACAAACTAGGTATGGTAGTTAAAGGTAAGCATCGATTTATATGTATTATGTCTATGAAGGTAAGTGAAAGGTTGCAAAATTAGCCACTGAATACCAAGAAAGACCTAAGCTATGTAGCTTAAAAAGTGGCCCAGTGCGAGTCGGACTCGCGCACGAAGGGTTCCGTACCATCGTAGAGCAAAATTAGACCAAAAATTGTGTTTTTGTACTCCTCAAATAATAATTTATTTTGTTGCATTCTTGAGTTGCAGCCTTGAAACAAATGGACAGACGGACAGACATCGAAGTCTCAGTAATAGGGTCCCGATTTTACCCTTTGGGTACGGAACCCTCAAAACCTTAGGAAATTGTAGCAATTATTGTTGTATATTTACTAAATTTTCTTAGGGTTTTTTTGGGCATACAAAGTCGTAGACGTTTTAGTAATGGCTGATAGTAGTCTTATGTTATTGGCCCTAACGCAATCAATATTACGGACTCTAAGAAAACCATGCGCTGATGATGATAAATTTGGCCAAATTATTTTTAAATTTCAGCATCGCTCTTCTTAATTGAAAAAGTTTCAGTCGGGGGGTGATATGTGAATTAATAAAAAGCTGTCAAACATTCCTTCTGAATAATTGAAGGCTGACGGCGGAGGGTTCGATGAATTCACCCCATTCACCCCCATTCACCCCTATTTTCACCCCCATTCGCATATCACTGGCAATATGCCTTAGCTTGTGGCACTGATACAATTTAAATGTGTGTGATTTTTGACCAAATAATGTTGATGGTCAATGTAAAATTGAAAACTAAAGACATGCTAACAAAATATAATATGAAAAAAAAACATGTGTAATTAAATACACAAGGGAAAAAACACAGTCACAGTTTCCAAGAAGACAATCAACTTAACTACAACAAAACAACATAACAAACATAAATATCATCAGTAATGGCGTTATATTAGTAAAGAGAATTTAAAACTTTGCCATTATATTATAAGTATACAAAAACATTTATTTACAACTCTATTTACCTTTAAAATTCTACAAAATATGAAAAATAATTTTACTTTTTTCGTCTGGAATATCTCTAAAGGTGCTCCCTCACCGGGAGCATTCGCTTGTAATGTAACGTAATTTACAGAGTCGAGAATTACATCAGTGAGGGAGGAGAACCGAGCATTACAATGAGCTTACCTTGTAAAGATACAATGACGTGTAATATCTTGATTCTTGATACAACTTGTAACATCAATGCTACGTGACACTGAAGTCAACTTGCTATGGAATGCTCAAAGTTGAATCTATAATCTAAATATTGTTACGAATGCGGACACGTAGTGTCATCTAGCGGCAACTCCGCGAAACTATTTACTATCGTAGAAACACAGACAGCGTAAGTCCCCTATTCAATACCAGATGCCGCTAGTTGAATGTTTTTACCTGCGCGCAGGCAGATACCTACGCGCACATTCTCGAAAGGGTTGTTTACGTTTAAAACTTGTTTACGTGTTTGCGCGAACCGGAATTGTCCTCGGAAGTTCGCGAACTTTCTTTTATTCGCCTCGGCCCATATAAATACGCAGGTAGGCGGGCTGGGAGTCAGTTTCGAATGAGCGATCATCAAGACGACTTCGAAATGAGAAACAAGTGACTTAGTGAGTGAACCAGTGATAGTGCTTAGTGTTTGGACATAGTGCTTAGTGTTTGGACTTAGTGCTTATTGTTTGGACTTAGTGCTTAGTGTTTGGACCTAGTGACCTAGTGTGAGCTAGTGTTAGTGATTAAAGTCTTCAAGAGAGTCAGCAGGTCTTTTTCTTCGAATCCTCGAACCCTAGCACGTAACAATATTATATAAAATTACAAGTCCTGACTGACTGATTCATCATCGCAGAGCAAAAACTGTTAAAGTTACAGCCACGAAATTTGGTGGGCGGGGTTGTTTTATTAAGTAGACGCCCACTAAAGGGAGGAATTTTGGAAATTTTAACTCGAAGGTGGTAAAATAGGGGTTGAAAGTTTATATGAAAGTCCGTCATTTCTTAAGTTAGAAACATGAAACTTTATTTTTGGGCCACTGCTATAAAACGAATGAATACGTATTTAAGCGTTTTCGGAAATTCTACCCCCAAGGGGGTGAAATTGGGGTTGAAAGTTTCAATGAAAGTCCGTCATTTCTTGAGTTAGAAACACGAAACTTTATTTTTGGGCTACTGATTTAAAATGAATAGACACGTATTTAAGCGTTTCTGGAAATTCAACCCCAAAAAAGGTGAAATTGGGGTTGAAAGTTTGAATAAAAGTTCGTCATTTCTCAAGTTACAAAAATGAAACTTTATTATCGGGTTACTAATTAAAATTGAATGGATATATATTTAAGCGTTTTTGGAAATTCCACCTCCAAGGAGGTGAAATTGGGGTTGACATTTTGTATGAAACTTTGTCAATTTTAAACCGATCGGTCTGAGACTATGCATGCATAAAGCTACGATGACGAAGGTTCTCCTAAGAAAGGATTTAAAAAAATTCCACCCCAAGGGGGTAAAAATAGGGGATGAAATTTTGCATGGAATTTTGACAAAAATAATACTTGGGACGTGATCTAACTATGCTAACGCGGACGAAGTCGCGGGCAACAGCTAGTGTTATATTAATATTACACGCGAAGGCTCCCGGTGAGGCATTTTTTTCACCTTTAGTTTCCAGTCTGCTGTCTAGGTGTTAGACGGTCAGTAACCTAGATAATTTATGTAGTTACAGTTCGCTGGAGAGACTGACTCAAGTCTCGTCTTAATTGAAAAGCAATTGGGAGGCTATTCCCGCCATAATCGACTTTTAATGACCGAATCGAAGCTGCATTCTAATTTTAAAATTAAATTGAATCTTTCATCTGCAACTATTGTTAAAATTAATGCAAAAGTCCGTTTGTTTGTTACCTCTTTACGCTTAAACCGCTGAACTGCCTTTGCTGAAAGGTATGGCGGTACTTTGGGTCCCGGGAAAGAACATAGGATACTTTTTATCCCAGAAAAAATTACGGTTTCCGCGCGCGATAAACTTTTGGCGCAACGGTATGGCCGGCGTCATTTAGTGTGATGTAAATTAAAATGCTCAATTCGTTAAATCGAATATAACTTTAAAATATAACATACGATAATAACATTAAAATGTTCGCGGTAATCAAAAATTGCCGCGACATAATCACATAATCTAGCGAACTTAGCCAAGAAAGAAGTGTCTCTACTGCAAATTTCATTCAAATTGACTGCAGGTTTTGAGCGTCAAAGGTTGCATACAGGTTTTCTCTTTCAAAGTAATACATCACTAGAGGACGCCAGAAACTCTGTTTTTTTATGAAATAAGGGGGCAAACGAGCAAACGGGTCACCTGATAGAAAGCAACTTCCGTCGCCCATGGACACTCGCAGCATCAGAAGAGCTGCAGGTGCGTTGCCGGCCTTTTAAGAGGGAATAGGGTGATAGGGGAGGGTAGGGATGAGAAGGGAAGGGAATAGAGTAGGGGAATGGGCCTCCGGTAAACTCACTCACTCGGCGAAACACAGCGCAAGCGCTGTTTCACGCCGCTTTTCTGTGAGGACGTGGTATTTCTCCGGTCGAGCCGGCCCATTCGTGCCGAAGCATGGCTCTCCCACGTCAAAAACGTGCGTTGCAACAAAATTCATGTATTGTGCGGGAACCGTACACTTTTCCGGGAGAAAAGTTTGCTATGTCCTTTCCCGGGACTCTACGTAGGTCCATACCCACTACCCAGCATAATCATTACAGCGGTTTGGGCGCAAAGTCGTAACAGACAGATAGACACACTTATACATTAAAAATATAATCTAAAAATACCTAAAACTTGACTTCATTTTTGTTACAATCTCCTTTTTTGTTTAGGTAGAAAATTGTAACGTAAAAGTAAAGAAGAAACTGTTCGAGCGCGCTATCAACCATCAATCAATCTGGTGCATTCAGCCACGTAACTGACAGACCCTTTGTTACGCGTTTGCACCTCCGACTACATCGCGCTCAATTGACGAACAATTTCGACATCGTTTTTAAAGTTACAAAACAAAATTCTAAAATGTAATGGGCTTCCTGATAAAGTGCCGGATATCCACAACTTTTTTGTCAGATTCTCCATACTCTATCTGTCAAGTTAAGTGGTGGATAGCCTATCTGGCACTTATCAGGAAGTGGTGAATCATTCCCTTGATAATACAACTTTTTCGTTATCTATTTAGAAGGTAAAAATTATTGACTTGTGCTAAATCTTACATTTTAACTAGCTCAAATTTTCCTTTGTAGTATAGGCATGTACTAAGACAGGATTTTTATTGATTCCACTTCTTACTGAAGGTTAAATAATCGAAAGAAAGATCGCGAGAAAAAAAGCAATATTAAATGTTCCAATTGATGCAAGTAAGAAGAATATTTATTAATTTTATCAGAAAACATCATACGGCGAAGTGAACAACGTACAGCGAATTTGATATCCATTAACACAATTTACACAAAACTCCAAAAAATGGAGCAAATTAATCGCATCAAAGTGAATTTTAATTAAAATTGGACAGCAGATAAATAGTTGTCTACGTCACACTCAGGACGCCGCATGTCACGTATTGGATGGAAGAATTTTGATACCGTTAAATTTTCACCAATTTTGTTTTTACCAAACCAAATTTAACTTTTGGGTGTATTTTGTACAATTGCACTCAAACAGTGCTCAAAGCCATTGTAACGCAATATTTTTAAGTCTTCTTAAAAATTCTATACTTACTAATAAAAGAACTATGCTAAAATATTTTGTAAAACATGTGGGAATCGTATATACATTTTTTATTGTTTTTTTTCCTAGCCTTTGCTGTCCCACTGCTGGGCAAAGGCCTCCCCCAAGGTCTTCCATTTTTTTTATTACAAAAACTATTTTAGTTCGAGCTTGAAGAGGTGCCAGACAGACGTACAAACAGACACAGTATAATACATTAGTAAGGATTATTTTATTTCAATGGATGCACTATAAACTTTTGTATTTGAAACTTTAATGCATTTAGTTTTACGCAAAGTCAAATTCGCCAACTTTCTTTAGTTTAAGCCTTAGTTAAATATCAAGATTTAACTAACAACAAAATTCCGGGCCATGTTTGAACATCAAATTTGTATCCAAACATTCCATTTGAAACATTATTTCTCAAAGCTCCGAAATGGAATATAGACTTACTAGGGTTCAAATTGGATTGCTATCCCTGTAAGCTATCACTTAAATGTGAACTTTGCAAAGGCTTAAAACAATATTATTAATATTATAATATTAGCGAAAACATTTCTGATGAAGTAACATCTAATTTCACTATGTTTTGTACTAATAAATAATTTTGAATTTGAATTTATTGACTGTTCAGTGTTCACGCTATCTCCCACACAAAACTGCGAATACGCATCGCAACATTATGTCATTTTTATTATGAATTTTGTCACAGATATTTGCGATGCGATGCGAATTTGCAGTTATGTGTGGGAGAGCCCATAATCGCTGAACCGATTTTGAATCAACTTTTTTATTAAAATTTATAATGTTATAAGTTCAGTGTGATTAAAAAATATCCAATGTTTATTCCGTGTACTCAAAGAATCTTCATCCGCCAAAGTGTCCCAGTGTAATATACCCCTAAAACGTCTAGATATTGAGAAGTACATTTTCCAGGGATAAAACTATGTCCTTTTCTGGGACTCAAAATGTCCGCTATACTGTCCAAGTGAAATATAGCCCTTAGTATAAGGAGTGTCGACACAGTAAATCTCTTATAATAGAAGTCCGTTGAAGTTTATGCAAACGGCTATCTTGCTTCGTAGCTGAACACTAAGTCGCTTTGAAATAATAATGATAGCGAATTCTGAGTGTCCTCGCTTTGTTCCTATTGTTACACTCCATATTTGTTAAATGTTATTCCATTAAAGTTACTGTGGATTTATTCGTTTGTTTCAATGTGACTCACCCTTTGACATGGACAGCTCTATACATAGGTTTCACTCCGATTTTTTATAAAACCTTATCGGGGTGTAACAATTATGTTGGATTTGAGTGAAATTACCGGAGAATATTATTATGATTGATAGATTAAACTCACCTATAATAATTATTATTATAGGTGGGCATTTTAAGGATAGGGCATTACCTGGACATTATTTATATTAACTAGAGTAGACACTATGGTGGAGATACCGTGTATGTAATTGTACTCATAAATTATTGTTTCATGTTTGATACCAAATAGTATACTAATGCAAGATCTACGAATGTGGCTATTATTTGCCAATGTGCCAAAGACGAGACCTCATTGTGTTGTGACAGATTTAAATAAGCGTACCATGAGTGCTGAGAAAGTTTAAATACTACCCGCGTACCGCTTAATTATCAAGTTGTAAGAAATTTGTATGGACCTGTCAACTCGGGCTGAAAACTTTTAACAGCTTACGTAATGTTTGACAGAAATTTAATGAATAAGTTTAGATGATCTTGGAATTTCATATGAAAGACTAGCTGTTGCGAGCGGCTTCGCCCGCATTAATACAGTTATAAAACTTCCACCCCTTTTTATACCTCTTCAGGGGTTCAGTTTTGTGAAATTTATAAAATCTTCTTGTCTCTTTCACATGCATTTTTTTCTTCCACAGGTACGCTATCAGAGTGCGTGAGCTATAATTTTTTATGAGTAAAAAAGACAAGTAGCGATTATTACGAGTATAATAGGTCAATGGATACTTTTATTTATTTATTTATAATATTTATTTATATTTTTATTGGCACATCAATAGTTTATAGGAACATTCATTTATACTTAAACTGATTACAATAAAACATTACATTCTGTCCTATACTTACTAATAATAGATATTGTGAAACATCGTTTATTATTTTGGCTACATCGTAGTTATTTAAATAAATATTTTAAATCTAGAATGCCATCATTTCGAACGCAAATATTATGAACTTAAATTCCATACATTCGGTTCAAATTTTGTTAGAGAAATAATTGGGACGTTGAAATACGCCAACAATACGAATTGACGTATCTGTTATTTCATAATCGAGTAATCCTAAACATTCAAAATATTATCCAGTTAAGTTAGCTAAGTATGTCATATTCATTCCGAAAATACTCGTTATGTTGCCCTAGAATTGTTTTTGAACCATCGAATAGATTTTTTGGCTGAATTTGTATGGATTGTTTTTTTTTAATATTATTATGCCATTTTCTAATTTAAATTATATTATAACATGTTTGTTTCAATCTAAAAACACTACTTAGGTGTTTAATACCACGTAAGCATACCGGTTCAGGCAGCGGTATACATGGTGTAACAAAATATGTAATAGATAATAGGTATGATGACTAATTTTTTTCTTGTTGGTAATTGAAAGACCCTTAAAAACTAGAAACATCGGTGAAAGAATGACTCTGATAGCTTAAAAATTCACCAAGATATTATGACAATTCAAACATCTCATAAAATAGACCTGCCCGAAACGCTCCATACAAAATGCTACTCGATTATGACGTCACCTTCGAGTTGTTTGTAGGCGTCGCGGGAGATTTTTGTTTGATAGCTATATCAATAATTGCGTTTATGAAAGTGGTTTCATAACAAAAGTTGCTTTAAATTATATTATAAGTTATCGAATGGTATACAAATATTTAGAAATTATATAAAATATAAAAAAAAATTCGACTTGAATATCCAACTTCGAAGGTGCATAATAAAAAAAATACAAAAGCTATCAAGCTGAAATTTTGGAAACACGTCTTATTTTTTACCGTTATTTCTTTATTTTAGTTACAAAAATCGCTAATTTTGACCTTGTCATCATCCCTATTATTTTAGGGTGTATGGGTCCCTTATATAGAGCTAGCTGTGGAAGTAGCAGAGCTAAAAAAGTTACTTTTTTTAAAACGTTTGTATGACTCATGAGTTTGCCCTCATGAGTCATGACGCTGCACTGGGGCGCTTGCCTAAATAAATAAAAAAATGCTTTTCCAGCGCTTTCACAGTAAACTCTATATTATAATATAAGGATATATATTATAAAGCATTATCACTTATGTTTACATCCTGTATAAAAGTGAAATTTCACTACGCCGAAACTATTTAATTTATTCTCACACCTAGTCTGGGGGCGTACCACGGAACACTTTTGAGGTTGTGAGACTCAAAAAATCGAACGAAAATGCCGCGTCCTACTCTAACAAACGAGAAATGACGTTGTTAGAGTAGGACGCAGCATTCTCATTCGATTGAGTCTCAAAATGGTTTCGTAGTAGGCCTCCTGAACCGTGCCGGGTCGAACAGGCGATTTGAATTTTTAATCCCGTTGACGGCACGTTTTAAAGCCGTGTATACGCGCTAAAAATATTTACTAATGCCAGTATTGCTGTCGCTTTTGCATTTATAAGTTTTTGTTCGCAAACAAAAAATAAATATTGAACCGAAATGGTTTGTATTTTTTGGTTCACGGTAAACAACTGACATAGTTACTGGTAGTTTTATGGCTTCATTGGCTTATGATGGACAAGCAATTACGGACGTGAAGGCACATTCATGATTCATATTATGATTGCTCAGTAGCCGCGGTCGCCTAGACGAGCAATTTTATTGTCAATATCATGTATCAATTTTATTGAACAGCTAATTTGACAATTAGATTGAATGCGCGCGATGTTCAATATCAAAAATAAATAAATAAAGGTTGACCTAGAAGGTCAATAATATTACGCTATACGTGACATTGTTCAATATTATTGTAGGTTCAGAATGTGCACGGTGACGTATTCCGCATTCTGTAGGCCTACCACGAAATGGTTTTGAGACTCAAACATTCAGACGAGAATGCCGCGTCCTGCTCTAACAACGTCATTTCACGTTTGTTAGAGTAGGATGCGGCATTCTCGTTCGATTGTTTGAGTCTCAAAACGGTTTCGTGGTACAAGCCCTGACGCGAACGCGGTAACATAATATATTATATAGATAGGTACTAGCTGTCCGGGTGAACTTCGTGTCACTTTAAAACCTTCCCTGGTCTTCTACGAATATTTTAAGACTAAAATCAGCCCAATCCGATCAGCCGTTTTCGAGTTTTAGCGCGACTAACACATTTGAAAATCCATAGACTAGCTGATGACGCTCGCAACTCCGTTGCGCCAAAATTCGTTTATCGCGCGGGAACGATACATTTTTCCGGAATAAAAAATATCCTGTATCCCGGGACTCAAAGTGTCCCCATACCAAGTTTCAGCAAAATCGGTTCAGCGGTTTGGACGTGAAGAGGTAACAGACAGACAGACACACTTTCGCATTTATAATATTAGTATGAATATAGATTTTGCTTGCTCGGTTGAATCAGGGTTAAACTATCCCCTATTTACTCGATAAAGGGTCGTTTTCGTACATCTACGGGACGTCATCTGCAGACTTCCGTGATGTGAATCGCGTTTGATTTAGTGTTCCTGCCTCTCCTCCCATGGCCGTTTTGTAATGGTATATATGGCGGACAACCTTTGTTTATTTATTTTTGTGTGTATCCTTACATCTTATGAGATTTATGGAGGATTACAATATTACAAACATTCAGAATTATACGCACCTTACCAAGTTTCTTTAGAAGTAAATAAAACTGACTTAAAAAGTATTTTCTCAAAAACTACTAAACTGATCTTGATGAAACATGCATTATTTCCTAAGTTGAACCAGTCATGTTGTATATGTGAATATACAACATGACTGGTGAGACAATACCGATACTTATGGAGAGTACTCTGTACTCGATTCTCATTATAATTAAAGACGTGAGTGCATGAATGAGGTATGTAACACATTTCGAATTTCGAGTAAATCGCGTTTAAAGTTTTGAAAAAACTTTTTATGATTTTTCATCACAAGTCAAGTAATGGCTTTTGTTAATTGTATCAGGAGGTGTAAATATCTTCCGTTTTTATTGTTATGTTAAAAATTATATAAAAAAAATCTCCATTCTAGGATAAATTAGGAAAAATGTGAAGTTACTCGGTTCTTCACTTTTAAATGCAACAAAATCTGTAAAGACTGTCAATGCATGAAGTACACATAAATCACTTTTTTTTATTGAGATGAAACAAGACTCAATTTAAAAGACAATAAATTCACGGCCAAACAGATTTAAACAAAAATGGATTATACTTTTGAAAGACGGGAAAGATTATATAAGGGAATTCCGCATTAGAAAACTAAATGTAAACAAAACTGAGTTGTAGGCGTCATCTAGTAGGAATTAAGTAGAGAAAACGAGATGATGAAAGTAATAATCTCCAAAGCAAATTTCGTCGAAATCAGTTCAGCCGTTTAAGTGTTAAGAAGCATTTAAGATCATACAAACACGATTTCCCAATTTATAGTTTACTAGTAAGATCAATTAATTTTTTAAAATATCTTGGGTTTCTCAAAGTTGATATAATATTATAGATTGTTTAAAATGAACCCTTACTTAATAAATAAATTTAAGTATATTAATAATAATAACTTAAATTATGCACTATTCAAATGTTACAATTAAAAGAACAAAATACTAATTCAAGTTTTTATTGTGTTTTATTATACTTACTTTTAACTGCGTTTTCACGACTATGGCTTGTACGTCATAATACCTAGTAAAAAAAAAAACAGTCAAGTACTTACAATAAAAAATTCTTTGTCGAGCATAGCTAGTTCGATTTTCAAATTTGGCGCGGGAGCGCGCTCATTTGAATTTGGAATGAAGTATCGACGCGACCAAAGAATAAATACACTAGGTACGCGACGCGACGCTATAAAGTATTAGCACAGGATAAATGCAAACAGCCAAACTGATGCCTAAATATTTTTGTATATATTTCCAACAATTTAATATTATAATAAAAACAAAAACAAAATATTTTATACGTAGGTACCATTTAAGTTACGATAGGTTTTTCCAAAATTTTAATTTGTTTGGAAACAACGAAAAGCGCCTAGTCTTTAATAAAATAACTATCGTAGTATAAAAGAGTATGGATGTGTATGAAATATCCTTTGATTATATGTATAAATATTATGTGTATGATAATGTGTCATTATTAATATACCTACTCGAGTTTTGCCTAGAATGTGAAAGATTACTGTTGTATTTTTTTTGTATTATTTTCCTTAAATTATTCTGTTAACTGTGTTTTAATGTGTATTATTGGCAGAATATTAACCATTATTACATATTCGTTATCGTGCACGTGCTGCAACTTCCAGGAACGTGCTTTTTGTGTCCCTCCAAAACTCCGTCAAAAGTTTCAGTATAGAGTATAGGGTATTCAACCGACTTGACTCCTTGACTGCTTGACTTGACTTTTACTTAGACTTTGACTAGACTTTAGATATGATCATAAATGACGATAATATAGTAAAAACAAAAACGTTGATGAACATTATTATTATGAAGAAGACTGACTATACCTTTGTATGTGGCAAAGTACACCCCCGATGTCAGAGCCAAACGCTAACAAAAAAAATATATACTAAATTATCTATGCCTTTGAATAATAGAACAATAAAAAAGTCGACATAATATTCCTTATTTAAAAAAGTAAAATATTCAAGCGATCTCCCGTACTGCAACGCATATGGGATTTGTATGGGATGTAATTACCCGGTTCTTGCATAGTCATTTGAACGAACCTTGTAACTTACCTGCTTCATCATCTGGCTAACTTTGTAAGTATAAGTAAAATTCAAAATTTTTTGATTGCAAATCATTTTCCAAGTCCTAAAAGCTACATTTATGCAATAAAACGTAAATTTTCAAAAATGTTACTTACCTCATTCATGCACTCATGTCTTCAATTATGTAATAAAATTAGGTACTTATTTTTTTCCGAATTTCCCAAAAATAAATGAATCATGGATACTAAGTAAATTACGCGGCTAGACAAGTAGGCATACTATGCGGCCGGTGCAGAGGCGTGCGCTACCAAAGGAACACCACACAACTACCCCTCCCGCTCGCGGTGTCCATGCGTTGGGTAAATAATGATTTAAATTTAAGCTACATTTACTCAGTGATCAATTGATATTATTTTTTTATATAATTTTTTTCCAACTAATATAATAGCCAAATATCACGTCCTCGAGTATTGAACATGTCTCACCAGTCACGCAGTAAACTTAAAAACACTTACGGTCTTACCACTCGATCCACTGTTTAACAGGTGTTTAAATCTTTTGTAGTAAGACCGTCAGTTTTTAAAGGCATATATTTTGTTCAGACCCTGATAATATAGCTTATTATTTAAAAACTGGCCAGTTTTCCATTTCCGTTATTATACTATGAAGTCGCGGGCAACAGCTATAATAAGTAATATTCATATTTCATACGGGTCGAATTGATAACTTTTTTTTTTAAGTTGGTTGAAAAGAATATTATTGTCTACATAAGTCTATTCGCCCACGAAAATCTATAACAACCATAAATCTATATGACGCAGCTCGACGCTCGAATTTCAAAAACATTTTCGCATACAGACATCTCGGAAGCTACAGAACATCATCTGCACGCTTCCGGTAAAGACGAAGACGTTATTTGATTTCCGGTCCCGACTCCCGTACTTTGGTACTGTACTTACTAAGCAATTTTAGACGAAAACTTTGGTATTTTGAAATATTTGGTTTGAAAAAGAATTATTTTCCCGATTGTTTTCAAAATAACAAACTTTTCATAGGATGTATGATGATGTTTAGAATATGCAACTAATTGTTGTTGCGGAGTTTGTTGCTTTTGCTAAAATTACTGGACCGATTTTGGTGAAATTTTCTTATTTACTAGATTATATAATAAAACAGAAAACATATATTTTTATACTCCAAATGACGTATTATGGTAAAATAACGTTGCCGGGCCAAGGTCAAGCGGTTGGAAAAAAGTAGTAACCAATAAAGTTATAATAGTAAACCCTATTAAAACTACATTTGAAATGGAGTGATCTCAAATGGCTGAACATCAAAGGTTTAAGAAGGTTGGTGTAGTCTGAACGGTCCATCGAATGTGAGTAATAAATCAGGGAGTAAAAGCCGGTCTGAGCAACCTTCACGCAAGAAACGGTCACGAAACTGCGTCTTTGTTGCGAAAAGTTATTTTGGACGGATCGTGTTCACAACTTTTATAAAGTACATAATAGACAACATAGTTCAGAGTAAAACAGATGAATTTTTATTATGTTACTACTTATAAACACTTATAACTCTACATACGATTATAGATATTATAATCTAAGTTATGTACTAAGTGTCGCACAAATTAAGATATCTAATTTTGTATAATCTTATATAATATAAACATGGAATTTCAAATGTGTTAGTCACGCTAAAATACGAAAACGGCTGAACGGATTGGGCTGATTTTAGTCTTGAAATATTCGTAGAAGTCCAGGGAAGGTTCTAAAGTGACATGAAGTTCACCGGGACATCTAGTCATTAAAAATATAAATATATTGCCAAAAGTTTATCTAAATTTACAATATAATAATGAAGATTATACTTTATAAAATATTACTGTCCGAATCATAATTCATACCTTTTTCATGATTATTCAAACGCATGCCCGCATCACGACTGATGGGTCTCTTAGATTGGGCTTATGACCTCTACATCAAAGGATTTGAGGACACGAGTCAAAGGCGAATATGATTTAAAAAGATTTTGGCTCACGATTATTATAATAAAGAAATAATTTTTTCACATTAAAACTTTTTCTTTTGAAATTAATATGGACCCTATGTTTTCAATGTATTTATTACTTAAAAGACTTACTAACTAACAATTAATGAATGAATGCTGTATGAGTAATATGTGATTAAATGATATTATCAGTGCCATTATTTTTTATGGGAAAATGTATTCTATTAGTCTGTAAAATTGGTCCTGCGATTTTTAAGCGCGTAGTTACACGCGCTTAAATACTTAGGAGTTAGGACCAATTTTATTGCTGATAAGTGATGAAAAATTGTTTTTTTAAGATCACGCATAATAATTAAGACATTATCTATTTTTATATCTATTATTATATCAATATTATAGTGATGATATTCTATAATGTATATAAAATAGTAAGTATGAAATAATAAAACATAATGTTAGGTATATTATGAATATCAACACAAATAAATTTAATATTTTATACGTAAACGTAATTTCATAAGCGCCGTAACCGATACCAGCCACATCGGATATTTTAATTCAAACAAGGATTGAGGCCGATCTCCTTACTCCTACTAACCACGTAGCGGATGTGGTACAATTCACAAGACATTGGCTATTTAATATTTATTTGTAGTCTATTTGAAAGATTGCTTTAAGAACCTACGCCGCGCTGGCCTACTTGTCAATGACCAATGCGCGATTTCATACAAGGTCTCTTCTTTTATGTAGCTCATCTCTCAATTTTTTCCAAGACCGGGCCTGGTAATCTTTGCGCAGGACTCGGGATGATATCAGTGTTAAGTACAAATTATTATATTATTTTGCTTGTTGGTATTCTATTACTAGTCTTAGTATCCCATCTATTGATGATTGTTGATATTTAAATAATATGGTTTTTAAGTTCCAAGTTTAAGGCACAGTGCTAAAATTATTACCGTGGTAATTACATTCTTCTCTTTTTTGCAAATATGCCTCTTCATTTTTCTTCTTCAATCCATAACTCTACAGATAACTACACACGTAATATACATAAAAATTGGCCAAGTGCGAGTCGGGTTCTCGCACGAAGGGTTCCGTACCAATATAGAGCAAAATTAGGGCAAAACTTGTGTTTTTTGTATGAGGGCCCCCCTTAATATTTTATTTTATTTCAATATTATTATTAAATATTAAAGTACACATATAACTAAGGACTTTGTAAAAAATTCAAGTACCTAGCTGTTGCCATTATTGATATAGAGCAAAAAAGGCCAAAAAAATCACGTTTGTTGTATGGGAGCCCCCCATAAATATTTAATTTATTTTGTTTTTAGTATTTGTTGTTATAGCGGCAACAAAAATACATAATCTGAGAAAATTTCAACTCTCTAGCTATTACCATTCTTGAGTTACAGCCTGGAGACAGACGGACAGACGGACAGACATCGAAGTCTCAGTAATAGGGTCCCGTTTTTACCCTTTGGGTACGGAACCCTAATAATATATTATGTAAAACGCAACCTCCTGCAACTTAAGCGTTATTCATATTTTATCTTTAAGCGGATTTATATTTTATTCCAGACTTTGTTCTTGTCGCTAGTAAGGAGTCATTAACTATAATTATTAACTTAAGATTTACGAGAGCGGGTGACTGGACTATTTCAGACTTGAAATATGACTTCTTTTGTTTTTCCGAGCATGATTAAGTGAACAGTCTGGTCACCGAACAAGTCGAAATTCGGTCATTGTCCTATTTTGTTTCTTTTAATTACTCAGATAAATACCGCCATTACATTTCTGTCACGTATCTGTTGATTATTAGATAGCCAAATACCATCGCGAGCGTAAAAGATACAAGTAATGAGCTTTGTGAGGACTCTTGTTGTTATGACTGATCTGTTATGACACATCTACTTAATATAAAAAACATTGGCTGACTCATTATAACACATCTACATAATTTATAAATAAAAATTACTATGTTAAAGTGCAAATCAATAGGCGTGATAGTTTTTCCGTAAAGTGTACCACAAAATGTACAGGTTGTGGGATATACTACGGCGAGCGAAGCGATGCAATTGCAATTGCAGTACCAGAATTTAATTGAGTTTTCCTAAATACAATATAATAATATAACAGAATATTACATTTCTTTGAAGGAATACAAAATAATAAGTCATCTACTACAACATACTTGCAACAAAATAGTAACAAATAAAATTGACACATTTCATTGACAGTAAGAAAAGAGATAAAGGTAAGCTTGTGCCTTGCGGCTTAGTCTTAAATACATTTTAATTAGAATTCCCAAAGAATTCCTACAACAGGGACCTGCTTGAAAGCTTTTAATGCAAACGAAGGTAAAAAATCGGCCAAGTGCGAGTCGGAATCGCGCACGAAGGGTTCCGTACCATTATAGAGCAAAATTAGGCCATAAATTGTGTTTTTTGTATGGGAGCCCCCCTTATTTTTTAATTTATTTTAATATTATTATTAAATATTAAAGTACACATATAACTAAGGATTTTGTGAAAAATTCAAGTACCTACCTGCTGCCATTTTTGATATAGAGCAAAAAAGGCCAAAAAAATCACGTTTGCTGTATGGGAGCCCCCCTTAATTATTCATTTTATTTTATTTTTAGTATTTGTTGTTATAGCGGCAACAGATATACATAATCTGTGAAAATATCAAATCTCTAGCTATTACCGTTCTTCAGTTACAGCCTGGAGACAGCAAAAAAGGCCAAAAAATCACGTTCGTTGTATGGGAGCCCCCCTTAACTATTCATTTTATTTTATTTTTAGTATTTGTTGTTATAGCGGCAACAGATATACATAATCTGTGAAAATATCAAATGTCTAGCTATTACCGTTCTTGAGTTACAGCCTGGAGACAGACAGACAGACAGACAGACGGACAGACGGACAGACAACGAAGTCTTAGTAATAGGGTCCCGTTTTTACCCTTTGGGTACGGAACCCTAAAAATGAAACATACAGGAAAGTATGTGAAAACCACAAACCACGATCCAAATAGACTTCAGTTTTAGTTCTCTTGTAAAAAATAAAAGACTTTAAAATCAGGATCCCAAGTAATCTCTCCTGCCATAAAACTAACGAAATCCGACCGTATCACGACGAATTAAAGCTGGAAGTTATTCGTGTTTGAGACTACATCAATTTAATTTTCCAGGAACTTAATGATAGCAAACGAGGACCTATTTTATCGGCGATAAAGTCGAAATTTGCGTGCGTTGAATTAACTCCGTGCTGTACCTAAATGATGGATCTGGGGATATTTTCCGCATTCATTTTTCAGTTAAAACATAATATTAGTTCACTCTCGTGAATTTTCTTTTATTCCATTTTTATTCAAGCGTAACAAGCATCATTGAGTTTTGTATCAATATGGCTTTTTATGCTTTTAATTTTACTATATTTTATAAAAGTAACCTACTTTCGATAGATTACAATATGTTCGTTACCATCAATCTTGTTCATCTAGATTCTAGACTATCTTCACTTTAATCACAATTATTGTATTGAGGGGGCGAAAAAAGCAAAAAAAATAAAACATCGTCCTTGTCTATTCACTCTTGCGTCCGTTATTCATATGCCAGGTGAATAGGAACGACGCAGAATCGGCACTAAATTATTTTTAACAACTCTATAAAATCGACAAATACACAACATTTTCAAAACTGGCATAGTCCAGTCCCTTGGTAATAAAATTTTATATTATATTGTATTAAGATATTGACTAAGTTGCAGCGTTTTGGAAATAAATTGAAAATGTATAAAAAATTCATGTTTAGAAAATGAAACAATTCGTGGCTTATTATCAAGTGTAAAAATTCAGAAACACTTTGTTGCATTGAGAAAAAAGATAATAATAAATAATAATAACATTATATTATAAGGTAAAAACTTAGTGTACTTACGAACCTTTGATGAACTTACAGAGGCAATAACTCTTATTATGGAAGTTTTATCGTCAGGATGTATTAATAAGAAACTATTTCTATTATTAGCCTTCTGATATTTTTATTATTCTTCTGTCAATACGTGATATTATTGTCTTACAATAGTACTACTGAAACATAACATTTGGAAGAGTTAGGTAACAGACTTTGTTTGTATCACTCTTTGCTAATTTCACTTTTTGTATTACTTTAATACCAGCTGTTTAAGCTTCGCTGTTTCATTCCTCTTCTATATTAGGACTTTCGTTATTTCTTATGGTTTTCTTGCAATTTAACGGACGCAGAACGTTGAAGATCTCTAGTATTTAAATTACGGAATTCGCATCTTACCCCAGCTCGTATTTTACCTTGGCGTAACTTAATTTATGATGAAAGACGCTGAATTACATTCTGCGAACACCTACCGTAATGCCTCTTAACAATTTGTAAAGTCTCATTTTAGTAAAAGCAATTCAAGTCATTGAATCATCTACTTTTTAAGCCTTTTAAGTGCTACGGAGTAAATCAATAAAACCTTATAATTAATGGACTTTGAGAATAATGGAGAAATACCACATTTTATAGACAGCGGTGTCTTCATCTATGGCAGAGGTTCCCAAACTTATAAGTATCACGCCTCCCTACTGCTTAAAATGAACATGCTTACGCCTCCCTTCGGCCCAGGGCTCAGCAAGTAGTAGCAAGTGGGCTAGCCAAGCTATTGTAAAATAAAATAATAAAGACCAAAAATACATTTTCAGATGTTTCATTATAAAAATATGCTGAATATGCTTTTACATACGGTACTTATTTTAAGGGGGCGACTAACCCAAAATTGACGATTTTATAATTCATTGTTATACTTGAAATTAAGCTCCGAATTGTTTCATTTTCTAAAATTAAATACTACTTACATTATATTTCCAAGAATCCCATCTGAGCAAAAACACGATATCTTAAAGATTTTTCGATAGAAAAAAAATCGCAATTCACAAAGATGCATCTAATTTTCAAGAATTTTTCATATATTGCCATAACCGTGCATTAATCTCAGTTAATATAATATTTTAGCACATTGTAAAAATTCTATCATTGAGAAACCGACCTAGCGGATTTTTAAAATGTTGTATATTTATCGAGTTATTGAGAAGGACAATGTTTGATTTTTTGGGTTAGTCGCCCTCTTAAGAAGAATCGATGTGACGGATGAGCTTGCATGTTTTTGACAAGATTTCCAATTCGCGTACGTCGCGGGAATGCGCGGGCGCGGCGTCTGGACTCTGGAGTAAAACCACCACTGGCGCTCGCGCCCCCCTTATCATGTCTTCGCGCCTCCCTAGTGGGGCGCGCCCCCTAGTTTGAAAATCAATGATCTATGGTATACAATAACTGCGTCCTTAATGTTTTATTTACACATCGGATAACTTACACAATGCTTTCAATGTTTTGTCTTTGACAAGACAAAAAATTGTGTTAGCAAGTTTTTAGTAACAAAGTATATTTTATTGGCAAGAGTAGTAACTTTTAATGGTATTAATATCATTCAAGAGCCAAAATAAAATTTTTTATTGAGATTCCACCATCATTTATTATAATTACATAAAAATTAATTTTCAATTATGGCATTTACTTAATGAGGATTTTAAAGAGAGATGTTTAAAAACGAAACACCTGATTAATTCACTCCGCCTGATGACAGGTGGTAGCAGTGTTGAAATCGCTGCATCTTATCATAATCAATTTTTTTAACCTCTCAGCCAACAGGTAGTCCTGTCTCCTAGCAGCAAAAGATATTTCGGGAACCGTCAATATTGTATTTTATGTGCTCTTCTTTTCGTCATATTCTTTATTTTATTTTTCTTTATAATGGCGCATGGCTATTTTATCATGCCCAGTGTCAATCAAGTGGTGGGAAAACAATATTCCTCAAACAATTTTCATCATTTATTTTCTATTTATAGTGGAAGAAACGATCGTCAATTCAAAAGTCTAAAAAAATCAAAGCAGTTAAAGAGTCAAATCTGTCGATTCAGTAAAGTGGTAGACGCTTTACTTTAAACTTTCAATGGAGTTTTTGAGGGTACACAAAATAGCATGTTTCTGGAAGTTCTATCACTTTCATTCTCTTGTACATGATAACGAATTTCTATATTCTACCAATATTACACATAAAGACGTTAGGATGACGATACAAAAAAAACAATGTCCCTCTTTCACATAACCGGTTTTTTTCTTCCTTCTTAACTTCCGCTTTTATCTTTCCAGGGGTGGTGTTAGCCTAAGATGGTGTTGGCGTTTGTGGTCGGAGTCCTGTGCGTGTGGGGCCGCTTGAGCGTCGCCAACCCTGAAGCGAAGCGGCTGTACGACGATCTCCTGTCGAACTACAACAGACTGATCCGGCCAGTGGGCAACAACTCGGACCGGCTCACCGTCAAAATGGGCCTGCGGTTGAGTCAACTCATCGACGTTGTGAGTATTTGTTTCATTTTCAAGCAAGATGGTAGACTTATTCTTAGGTTTACACGAATTTGGTTCATAATTTACGGATGTTGTCAGTAGGTGCTCAACAGTCCATCCGTGATCACGGCTGCTGGAATGCGGAGAGAAAAGTGCTCAGTAACAAACTCCGCTAGTGCTTTTGTTTGTATTGTAAGTAAAATTTCTATTTACTCACAATACACACAAAATTAAATACATACTTAACGAAATTCGCCTCTCAGTAGAGTTTTGCGTATAGTCTCATAGATTAAATACGTACGTGTTGATTTAAGAACCTCCTCACGTATTGTCGTCGATTTAAATAGGCAATATTATTATTTATACAACAAAACGTTAACATGAAAGGTACGACTTACGAGTCACTTTTAATGGAATTTCTCAACAAGGCAAAAAAAAAAGCGGCCAAGTGCGAGTTGGACTCGCCCATGAAGGGTTCCGCAGCAGCAATAAGGTTTATTTTTATGAAATTAAAAGGTTTTTGATTTATTTTTATATTTCAGTCGATTTAATGAAATTTTGACTAAGGTTTACCATTTTTATGACGTATAAAAAAACTACTGGCTAGATCTCGTTCAAACCAATTTTCGTTGGTAGTTTTTATAGTAATCTAAATCATATATTTTTTTTAGAAATATCATGCCCCTACTTTAGAAATTAGAGGGGGGGGACACACATTTTCCCACTTTGGAAGAGTCTCTCTCGCAAACTATTCAGGTTAGAAAAAAATAATATGAGAAACCTCAATATGATTTTTGGAGACCTATCCATAGATATCCCACACGCATAGGTTAGATGAAAAAAATTTTTTTTTGTTTCAGTTGTACCTATGGGGACCCCTAAAATTTTTAATAATTTTTCCATTTTTGCATCAAAATCTTAATGCGGTTCACAGAATACATCTACTTACCAAGTTTCAATAATCTAGCTCTAATAGTTTCGGAGAAAAGTGGCTGTGACATACGGACGGACGGACAGACAGATATGACGAATCTATAAGGGTTCCTTTTTTGCCATTTTGGCTACGGAACCCTAAAAAACCTCATAGGTAATAATATTCTGCTGATAATAGGTAATCAATGATTATCTTCCTCAAAAGCAAAATATTCCCTTGGATATTAAAATATCACAAAAAGCAGTTACGTAAAAGTGATTACAATAAAATACATTCTTTGAACCGATGCTTGCAAAATTTGCCTTTTAAGCGTTGAAATAGAATTTCTCCGTCCTATCTCAAGTACAATGGACTAGAGATCGTTTTTATCGCACTAGTTGAGCTCCACTGCTATTACATTTGAATGGTTATAGGAAATCCAACCGCATGCAGTTTATATTCGAAATGTTTTGTAATCGTTCTAACCGCGTCGTTCAAGAAACTATTTGAGTATTTTCAGATATTAGAGCGAAGCCACGTTTCACGTTGCGGTGCGGTGCGTAGACGCTCCGACGTCATTGTCGGCCGCGGTGCTTTATGGCCCCTCTTCAAGATGGGCCAGCGCTGGCCCATCGAATGGCGCATGCGATGGCCATGCAATGGTCGCAACGCCTCTACATGATGGCCGTGTTCAGTTGTGATCTAAACGTCGTTCAAGATGGACGTGTAAGCATTAGCCATTGCGGCAATGCAAAACGTGCATTTTTAATAATTTATGACTTCACCAGATGACCCGGTGAACTTCGTATCACCTCCCTCCTAATATGAACCTTCTTTTGAATTCTACGAATAATTATTTCGAGACTAAAATTAAAATAATGGCTTATGGTAGTGATGATGATGACAATGATGAATGTAATAATAGCATGTATCTTTAAAAAGTTAGGAGTTATGTATATAATGTAAAAGGTATAATAATTATTGTAAAGTTTTATTAAAATCCGTTCAGTAGTTTTGAGTAAAAGAGTAACAAAAGTAACAACATCCATACATTCATACAAACTTTCGGCTTTATCATATTAATATAGCTTCATTCATTATGAGACCACGTACTCGTCATTTTAAATGAAATTCGTAAATTGTAATACGAATTACGACATCCTCACTCGACCGCGGTCAAGCGTCGACTGTCGTATCGCCAACGTGTAGAGGCGTACCGCCATCGCTGGCATCGGCCATCATCCTTTGATGTGCGGCCGAAAAACCGACACCGCCGCCATTCCACGGCCATCGGCCATCCTACGCCACTACGCCCTCCCCACGCTGGCCCATCGTGATGGCCCACTACGCTGGCCCATCTTGAAGAGGGGCCTTTAGATTCTCTCTACGTTTGACCTTGATGAATAAGAACACTATGATTGCGAAGCCTAGAGTTTGTTTGATCTGCATCGATCGTATCGTGTAACGTTTGTAATTCCTAGTATTTTTCATCATAGGCCAAAAGCGGAGATGTCGCATAATATTTTATAATTATTATTATGTTACAATGATTGAGAATTTGTTCGTCTTAAATGAAAATAATCATCTTCGGGGACATCCACTGAAGCTATGGAGAATACCACATACGAGCAATCCCCTAAAACACTAAATAAATAAAAATAAATAAAAATTATTTTATTTCTGAGTAGATTTTAAAAAAATGCTTTCAGAACGTTGATACTACTGGTGCCTACCACCGGTTCGGGAACTAGCCCGGCGAGAAGAACCGGCGTAAGAAACTCGCACGGGGCCCACTTTTTTACCAAAAAAAGTGGGAAAAAAATTAATCTTTTAAAATAATATTTACAATGCTGTAACTTAAAATATACAATGTCAAGATACATACATAATTGTTTAAGTCATACAATAGTGTAGAAGTAGCCTTGCAAGCAGCCATCCTACTCCCAAGATGTGCCATCATTTATGAAATCATTGACCTTATAATAGGCTTTGGCACACAAACGCTCTTTGACTACTTTCTTAAATTTATTAATGGAAAGATTTTGAACGTTTTCTGGGATTTTATTGAAAAGGCGTATACATTGACCTTTAAAAGATTTACTGACTTTACTAAGTCTGATCACTGGCAAATCTAGCTTGTGCTTATTTCTGGTGTTTCTACAATGAATATCACCTTTGGCTTTAAATTTACATATATTTTTTCTAACATATAATACATTATCCAAAATGTATTGAGAAGCTACTGTCATAATACCAATTTCTTTAAACTTTTCTCTCAAAGATTCAAATGTAGACATTTTGTAAATTGAACGTATAGCTCGCTTCTGCAGCACAAAAATAGTATTAATGTCGGCAGCGTTTCCCCATAAAAGGATACCATACGCCATTCGACTGTGAAAATAGCTAAAGTATACTAATCGCGCAGTGTCTTCGTCAGAAATTTCCCTAATCTTTCTGACTGCATATGCTGCAGAACTGAGTCTATCTGCGAGTTTAGCAATATGAGGACCCCACTGTAATTTGCTATCTAGTGTAATACCTAAAAACACAGTAGTGTCCACCAAATTCATTTTCTCATCATTTAATAGTACATTGGTTTGAACTTGCCGTACATTGGGCAAGGTAAACTTTAAACATTTAGTTTTCGTAGAATTCAAAAGTAAATTATTAACATTAAACCAATGTACTATTTTTGAAAGAGTACTGTTTACCTCGTCGTAATTAGACTGTTGTCTCTTCACTTTAAAAATAAGTGAAGTGTCATCAGCAAAGAGTACTATTTCATTATCATTGTCCTTAACTAGATAAGGTAGGTCATTTATGTAGATGAGAAAAAGAAATGGGCCTAAAATAGATCCCTGTGGGACACCTAATTCTATTTTGGTTCCATTAGATCTCTTATTATTAATTTCAACCCTTTGAGTCCTATTTTTGAGGTAAGATGTCAAAAGGTTGAGTGCTGAGTCCCTTATGCCGTAGTGGTGCAATTTCCTAATTAATGTAGCGTGTTCGACGCAGTCGAAGGCCTTAGAGAGGTCACAGAAGACACCTAAGGCATCCTGCGATTCCTCCCAAGCTTCAAATATACTACATAGAAGACCTATACCAGCATCCGTTGTGGAACGACCCTTAGTAAAACCGTATTGATTTTCGTGTAATAAATTATTTGTATTAAAGTGCACCAATAGCTGTTTCAAAATTATTTTTTCAAATATTTTGCTAAGAGTCGGTAAAATTGATATAGGTCTGTAATTTGTCGGATCAGACTTAATTCCCGCTTTAAATAAAGGTATAACCTTGCTGTGCTTCATTAAGTCAGGAAAAACACCATTCTCTATACAGTTATTAAAAATCATTGCTAGATGAGGAGCTATGATGTCAATTATTGATTTAATAATTTTTGTAGACATGCCCCAAAGATCAGTGGTATTCTTAATGTTTAATAATTTAAAAGTATCAATAATGTCTTTGGGGTCAATCTCTTTAAACTTAAAATTGACATTACATTCCTTTACATTATCTTTGAGTATTTTTTCGGCAGCTGCAGGTGAGGAGTTTAAGTTTTTCGTAGTTGAGACCGGAATGTCAGCAAAGAACTTTTCAAAGGCCGTCGCAACTTCTAAATCATTGGTAATTTTTTTATTTTCAAAAAACAGTTGAAAATCCGAGCTACGACAGGTGACGTTTCCAGTCTCACCAGCTATTACCTTCCAAGTAGTTTTAATTTTATTTTTGGAATTTTTAATCTTTTTCTTTATGTACATAGCCTTAGCAGCTTTGCAAACTTTTCTAAAAGTTTTAGAATAGTTTTTAACGTATTCTTTAAATGCTGCACTATTATTAAAGCATTTTTCTTCATATAGATTATACAACCTTTGCCTGCTTATTTTGATTCCTGCAGTCGCCCATTTAGTAAAATTATTATTTTTTTTGTTATTGTTTCTAACCGTTACTGAGGTAAAGACATTGTTAAATTGAGTTCTTATTATCTTAAATAATTTATTAAAAGCTTCATCTGAGCTATTCGACCCATTCAATAATTGAATACTTGAACTTAGTTTATTTCTAAACTTCTCAATACGTTTAGTATTCACAGGAATAAATACAAGCTTTTCCTCTAAGTTACTATCACAATTTGTATTGAATGAAGCTAACTGTCCACAGTGATCAGAGCTAAGCCTATTTATTATTTCTTTTTTATGTGGAGTAATGTCAGTAAAAATATTATCAATACAAGTGGCAGTTGTATCACATACTCTAGTCGGCTCATAAAATAGATTAAAAAGATTATATGATTTAAACAAAGATGTGAATCTAATAGTGGTGGGAGTTGAGTCTAGTAAATTTATATTAAAGTCACCACAGACTATAACTTTCTTATTAGATGCACATATTTTGGATAGAATTTGTTCCATGACTTGTTCGAAGGAATCATATAATGCTGATGGAGGCCTGTATACGCTTACAATAATAAGATGGCTCAACTCTATGCAGGCTACCTCAATAATTCGTTCAGTGGAGAGACTAGTAATGTCTTTACGTTCCTTGAATTTAATATTTTTTCTAATTAATATTAAAGAGCCACCTCTTATGGCCATTTCTCTACTGAAAGAACTCGCAATCTGGTGGTCACTGAAATTGAAAATAAGTTCATATTTTTTAAACCAATGTTCAGAAATACACAAAATATCAATGTCAAATTCCTTTAAAAATAACTCAGTTTCAAGTTCTTTACCTACCATTCCTTGTAGGTTTTGATGCACCAGATTGATTACACAACAATTATTATTACTTAAATCTTTGGAATTTTTAAAATTTTTATTATAACTGCCAGAGACATTCTCTATTGTCTTATTCTCTAATTTAAATGATTATTTGGAACATGTTCCAATTCGTTAATACTATAGTTAGTATTCTGCTCAATAAAAGCAGTAGTCGTAGAAGCCAAATTCTTGGCTTGTGAAAAAATAAAAATATTATATAGCATACTAGCTACATGTCGCTTACAGAAATTGGATAATAAATACTTATCCAAGTACAAGTTACTTAGTTTAAAACTTAAGTTATTTATATCTACAACCTGACATTTTTGTGGTTGTGGGTCATTAATAACTATACAATTGTTATTTACAGCATTAAATAGTAGGCTGTTTAACTTATATCTACATAAATTTTCCTCCTTATTAGTTCGTGGCAACATTTTTATATAAGGAAAAGTAAACAATACCAACTTTTTTATATTTTCAATTTTAAACAAAGACTCTAAAAGTACTGTCATTTGGTATTTGTTTAATTTCCCTCTTCTCCCAACTAGAATAATAAGTGTTGTGTTAGGGCAATATGTTTCAGTTAGTGCCCTTTGTACTATATCCTTATATGTGGCTCCGGGCATACAAATATTAGAAACTGCCTGTCCTTTGCAAATTCTACTCAAATAAGTACCTAAGTTCTGCCCTAACTCATCACTAAATAACCTAATATTCGATTGGCTTTCAATATTTGCCTTCTCAGTGGAACATATATTTGACATATTTAACATATTAGTAACTGAATGATCCGCCTGAACCGAGGAACCGTTATGTCTCAATAAAGAATGAACACGCTCCTCATTGTATCGAGTTACTTCAAGCAAGTCATCCATTGCCAATATATGTTCCTGTATTTCCTTTTGTGAAAATTCATACTTTTTTGTTAAACTATCTAAAGTATCATGTAAATAGGAAATTTCTAACTGAAGGCTGGATACATCGGCCTCATAATCACATTTTGTCTGTTCCAAGACAATGTTACAATCTAACAAGTTATTATGCAATATTTGGTTTTGTTTGATACTATTTGCTAATCTATTCATAATGTTTTTGTTTTTCGTTGAGAGTTGACTATACTTTTTGATACATTTTTTAATTTTAATATATTTTTTTAATTTTTTCTTACTCTTCATTTTAAGAGATGGCACTGTATCATCACAAGTTAAGTCTATTGTAGTAATGTCATTGCAAGGCACTGATAGTTTCACGTTTGGAATAAGTTTCTTGAACATGTCTTGTGTTTGACTGTAATTATGATAGTCTAGCTGGTCTTCCAGTTTCCTAATATATTCCTCAGCATTATTTAGCTTGATTTGTAGTGCAGCCGAGTTCTTGAGTGTGCCTTCGTATTCCTCCCTGCACTGGTCAAAACTATCAACAATACTTTGCAGTTCCAAATTGTGTTTACAACTGTCCTCATAGTCCCGGCTTAAACTATTTAATTCTGACTTAAGTTGTGTGTTTTTTTGCAGTACAAGTAACATTTCTTTCTCATTATCATCTCTTTCCTGTAGTAGTGTTTGACATTGGTCTTTATAGGCTTTCAGTTCTTTGAGAGCCACTTGAAGTTGTTCCTCGGTACGGCGAGCCAAGGCTGAACGTGTCATCATTTTGCTTACTTTTGTACAGGGCTGAAAATGATAAAGTAAAGCTTTAGTATGAACAAGTGTCACCTAACTGCTGTAGCAATAAAGTCAGCCTTAAATTATATTTGCACGGTTTACAGTAATATTAGGAAAATAAAATAAAACAAGATCACAGGAAATAGATTAAGAGATTTAATGAAATTGTAATAATAAATTGTAAGTGAATAGGTGATAGGGGGACAGAGAAACAGAAGACAGTATAAACAGATTTAACAATTACTCTCAAACCTGCATATAACTGCACAATATAATATTCTAGTAACTAAAGACATTGAACCTTAGTAGTAGTTAATATTCAATAATAATTTGAGGTTGCCTTTGTACTAGTGTAATGTGTGCACAGTTTTTTTTGTGTTATGTGTGTCTGGGCTGGTGTTTTTTATCTTCAGCTTCGCTTCCACAATAAGTCAAGCCAAGAGAGATGTTTAACTTAGCCAAAATATGTGTGGTTCTTGGACGAGTCTCACTGGTGTGAGAAGTGTTTAGTTTATTTGTAAGAGTTTTGAGCAGATGGTGACTCTTATCAATGATAAATAAACATAATACTCCCCGGGATTAAGCAGATAAATCCATTTTCGGTTTGAATTCAACCAGTCGTTACTTGACAGTTTGCTCTTGACTCGACGTTGGCGGCTTGAATAATGTAAAACAGACACTAATATGCAAACACTACTACTTCACAATATTTTACGCATATAATTTAACGTTATTGATAATTTGCAATAGAAATATACACTTTAAATAAACTAAAACTAATTTTAAAGTCGGGAGGTTACAAAATTAGGTAGTGTTCGAAATGTTGCCACAGCAAAAATTCTTACCTAATAGAGTAGTATCTGAGTGGAACAAGCTGCCTGAAAATGTAATAATGGCACCTACAGTAAATTCTCTAAAAAACAGACTGGACAAACTTTAAATCGTATGATACACACGCATCAGCTAGTAAGCTGCTAGTGTGCTTATTGAAATAATAATAATAATAATAATAATAATAATAATAATAATAATAATAATAATAATAATAATAATAATAATAATAATAATAATAATAATAATAATAATAATAATAATAATAATAATAATAATAATAATAATAATAATAATAATAATAATAATAATAATGATGATGCATTGCATCGTCGGATGAAGTGTTATGATAGAAAGAAGGACAAGATAAGGTGTCAGTAGCGCATTTCACCGTCACTTTTAAGCAGACAGCAGTTCTATTTGCCATACCAAGTTTTTTTCCATTCCGACCATGCAACGCACCGCAACATCTCGTAGCAACGTGGCCTCACTCTAGGTCGTCTAGATAAAACGCATTTGCGACTTGTTTTGTTTACAAACGCTGGAGATACTGTAAAAAGTTATTGTAACAACAGTTTCTTTGTTCTTTTAGATAATTTGATATGGACTTTCCGTTGAACTTTTAGTTCATACGTGCATTAGATTGTTTTAGAGTACTACATGTTATCCGAAACTTTGGAATATAAATAAACACCGAGAACCTTTTTGTACTGCGATAAAATCTATCCTATATTCTTATTTGGACTCACAGCATTTCTTTCTTTTATTAAAATCGGTTAAGCAGCCTAAACATGAAGTAAAGGCCTGATTACACCACAGATTAATATGCGAGACAATGTCCTCGGCTCGGCATGCTTATTATTATTATCTATACATATAAAAATGGATTTTCAATTGTGTTAGTAACGCTATAACTCGATAATTTAATAAAAATTACCTGTGCAGTACACCTGATGATGAATTTTTCGAAACCGGTCGTGTATATTATAATTCTTAAATCTATTAAAATAAAGTGGAATATGTGCAAGGAAAGTGTATAATTATATAATTGAACATGAATTTCCACCAAGAAGTGACAGTACATTCAATATCATAATATCTAGGTTTATAAGTGACACAAAGTTCACCGGGACTTCTAGTTATTAATATATTTAAATTAAATTAAATAAATTACATTATACATATAATATTATGTGCTTGGTCAAGGGCATTGTCTCACCACTCTACTTGGTAGGTGTTATTTAATCAGGCCTTAAGAGACTCACTTTCCCTGGATGGATGGATGAACATAAAATAATAATCACAATCGTTGGCTGCAATTGAATTCGCGTAGAAAATCCATCTAACTCTCAACTATCGGCGCTCTGCAAAACTCATTTAACTAAACCACTGGGGATGGAACTGAAATTGAAATCCGACTGGTTTTGTTTATGGATTTATAAATAATAATAGTTTTGCGCTTGTTCTAATCTCTTTGTTGCTGGGGCACAATAATTGCTTTTGGGCTAACTTTTATTATATGCCTGCACTATAATTCTCGTAACTAAAAGTTTTAAAATTTCACGATATTATGCAGCAAGTATATTATTTTTATGAGGTTCGTTGTTTTAAGTCTTAACAATTAATGTATAAAATATAATAAAAAGGATATTTACTTTTACACGAAAATAAAAATTAACGTCCCTAATTTTCTATGTATGACCATTTTAATATTATGAATGCTATTCAGACTGACTATTTCTATACTTGCCATTATTATACATTTTTACCAAAGTGTTAAAATTTTAAACTCCTTAAAATTGTTTTCCTATTTCGGCACTCCAAAAGTAATGTCTACACGTCTTAAACCTGCTCGGCTGTCACAAATATCTACACCATTAGACTTAGAGAACGTATTGCGCTACTAGAGATGGGCAACGGGTTTAAACCCGATGGGTGGAAATGGGTTTAAACCGGGTTTTTTGGGTGAAAATGGATTTAAACCCGAATAAAAACCCAAACAGCGGGTTTAAACTTTTAAACTTATATTTTGTATTCAAACGTTAAAAAAAAAGAATTTGCGTAAGTCGGCGTTCAACTTTGCTTATAAATGCATATTTAATAAAATTAAATTAAGAAATTTAAAAAAACCCCCGCCAAAAAACTTTAAAAAGTAATGAAATAACATTTCCTGACTTTAAGTTTAAATCATTCCTAAGATTAAAGTAATATTTTAGTCCATAATTGTTGTCAAGGTGTGTCGGGGGACCGCTAAGTAAACTACCACAACAGCGACTTTTGCATTTTGTATCGCCATAATAGTCGCTGATTCTCTCGATTCGGGTCGCTGTGAACAGACCCTTAATTTATATTGTTATGTGAAATCAAACATCTACATTAGCGGTCCCCCGACACACCTTGACAACAATTATGGACTAAAATATTACTTTAATCTTAGGAATGATTTAAACTTAAAGTCAGGAAATGTTATTTCATTACTTTTTAAAGTTTTTTGGCGGGGGTTTTTTTAAATTTCTTAATTTAATTTTATTTTATGCTTTTTAAACTTGTGCAGAATAATTCCTATCAACTGGATCATATCCCAATGAATACCATCTATAAAATATGTCCTCTTGGATGAGGCCATCAATATGAGCCCAAACATGAAACCTCCACTTTAGATTCATACGGAGCTTGGCTCCTATAGAATCCAGGTGATGCTGCAGCAGCAGCATGCAAATATTTACTGTTTACCTACGTCTTACTGGTTGTCGCAATTAAAATGAGCCCAAACACGAAACCTCTGCTCTAAGTTGGTGAGGAGTTGGGTATCCTATTGATTACCAGGTGATGCTGCACCACCAGGTCAACTTTCCAATAATGTGTATATATTCATAAGTGTCTCGAACCAGGATGCAAAATATAAAACCCATCAAACGACTGCAAGTTGCTAATCGTCCTATCACGAACCAGATATTCCGTGATATTTCAGCAATGAGCAGGCTGATGATGATGAACTATAGCTAAGAACACTCACCGTCATGTCAGCTTTCAAACAAAAAAAACTAGATCAAAATCGGTCCACCCGTTTGGATGCTACGATGCCACAGACAGACAGACAGACAGACAGACAGACAGACAGACAGACAGACAGACAGACAGACAGACACGTCAAACTTATAACACCCCTCTTTTTGGTCGGGGGTTAAAAATATGTTTAATTGAAACCAAAGTCTACAGAAAACAATCATTCAGAAGAAAAATGTTAAATGAAAATGTTGTAAAATAAAACAATTTACATTGTTATGGATAAAGTAACCTAAACCAATGTTATTTTGGTGTCGAAGCCTTCAGATTTATTATTCTAACAATGTTGCCTGAACAGTTTGTTCAATATTATCTTGCTCATGCTTACTTATATACTTATCTAAGTATAAGTTCGTCAATCGTTAGCTCTTGATTGTATAAATCTAGAAATTTACATTAATTAATGTCATCGTCTTTGACCTCGGGATTTATTTGTTTGGTGAAATTCGCCACTTTTTGACCGACTTCCAAAAAGGAATGTGTGCAAAATTTTTTATTCATGGTCAAAGGTCCAAAAATTAGTTTTTCACAAGTTTTGGCGAAACGGTAAGTTTTTTTTTATAAAAATACCTGAGATAAAAATTATAGGCCATATAAAATTGTATACAAAAATGTATCATTACTTTTTACATACCAGTCACCGTTTTTCACTCGAAAAGTTGTAAAAGTTGTTTTTCTCACAATTTCCATAAGTACGCCTCGTATAAAATGTATGCCTATACCAGTGTCAGATCCTTTTATGCTATAAAATATAGTATTATTTGTGTACGAATTGGCTCTTTTTTAGGGTTCCGTAGCCAAAATGGCAAAAAAGGAACCCTTATAGATTCGTCATGTCTGTCTGTCTGTCTGTCTGTCCGTCCGTATGTCACAGCCGCTTTTCTCCGAAACTATTAGAGCTATACTATTGAAACTTCGTAAGAAGATGTAGTCTGTGAACCGCATTAAGATTTTGATGCAAAAATGAAAAAAATATTAAAAATTTTAGGGGTCCCCATAGGTACAACTGAAACAAAAAAAATTTTTCATCTAACCTATGCGTGTGGGGTATCTATGGATAAGTCTCCAAAAATCATATTGAGGTTTCATAAATCATTTTTTTCTAACCTGAATAGTTTGCGAGAAAGACTCTTTCAAAGTGGTTCTCTGAGCAAAACGGCGGACAGACCGAAACTATAAGGGTTCCTTGTTGACTACGGAACCCTAAAATAACATAGAAAAACAAAGATGAATGGAAAAAGGGACATAATATTTTAGTTTTTTTAATTAGTGGCTTTTTGTGCAAAATGCCTGATTGTGCCTGAAAATGCCTGAATGTTATATATAAAAAACGGAGGCTTGTAGGGAAAAATGTATTAAAACATTTTTGTAGATAATTTTGTGACCTGCAATTTTTACTCAGGATATTTTTATGTAAAACTTACCGTTTTGCTGAAAATCGCGCAAAATTCTTTTTTTTTTAACTTTGATTTTGACCTGGGATTTTTTTTCCATAGAAGGGAATTACTGGGAGCTTTCAAATTTTATTTTTAATCATATTCTAAACAATATTACCGATTTTCAGCTTGGTGGGATTTTATCTTAACTTCGAATTAGAGCTTCGAATTAATATTCTAAATTCTAAATTGACCGGAGTAGACAAAAGTAATTCATTATAACTTTTAAACTATGTAATTGAGAGTAAAGAATTTCTGGAATTTATTATAGCTAAATACCTCATCTATTATTTAACATAAAAAAGAACGAGTTTGATAAGCCGGATTTTCCACAAAAAGCCAAAAATTAAAAAACAAAAACAAACATTTGTCCCTTTTTCCATTTATCTTTGTATTTCTATGTTTTTTTAATATTATTTTTTAATAAACTACCTGTATTATTGTAGTCCATGAGTTTGGCTATTAAATGCGACCTTTTTCATCTTTCTGGGATTCTTAGTTGAGAAGCATTGGTCTAATTAAAATAAGGGTCCAAGAAAAAATTTAAATGGCTGCCATTTTAACACCGCGAGAGAGAGAAAAAAGAGCCAATTCGTACATAAATAATACTATATTAAAACATATTAAAAGGATCTGACACTGGTAGAGGCATACATTCTATACGAGGCGTACTTGCAAATTGTGAGTTTTAAACAACTTTTAAAATTTTCGAGTGAAAAACGGTGACTGGTATAAATATAGTAATAATACATTTTTGTAGACAATTTTATGGCCTACAATTTTTATCTGAGGTATTTTTATGAAAAAACTTACCGTTTGGCCAAAAAATGTTAAAAACAAATTTTTCGGACCTTTGACCTTGAATAAAAAATTTAGCGCACATGGGAATTCTGATTCGTAATCACTTTCTTAACAATAGGTATTACCGATTTTCAGCTTGGTGCGAATTTTTGCAAGGTTACAGGGGTATTTTAAATTTTTGTCTAAGTTGACTGGGGTATTTGGGTATAAACTATTTTATATGCTACCCTGCACTGTTAGTTCATTATGTAACTTACAAAATACATTGTTTTACGTTGCTAAAATAGAAAAATTTGGCCATTTAGATAAAAACCCGAATAAAAACCCGGCGGGAGGGAATATATGGGTTTTTACTGGGTTTAAACCCAGTGTTGGGTTTAAACCGGGTGGTTTGCCCATCTCTATGCGCTACCAACAAATTTCTTGAAATTGCACATTTATGTCCCAAGACGGTTTAGGATGTGGACCGTATTATAAATTTCATACAAACAATTTAATGTAAGAGTTATTATCCTTTTTCGTTTGTCTCGTGTGTCTCAAATATATTTTGAAGCTTGGCACATCATCAGTTTACTTTTTAACCTATTTTGGCAGTGATGTGATATTATGTCAAGCACAGCTGACTGATCACGAGCCACGAGTCACGACCAAGAGTTGTTTGTCTCGTTATGTCTGCCATCTGCCTATAAATTCTTTGATTTGGTCATCATAGGAATCAAAGGCAATGCCATTTAAATTAAAAATTAGATAAAATTTTCTTTAAACTTGAATACCCATACGAACAAAATTTGACGAGACAAAGAATGTGCGAAAAGCCAATGACTCAGATTGAATAAAAAAATCATAGCCAACTTGTATATACAAGAAATCAATGAGAACTATTCGATATCAGCCATAGCCGGCGGATAAACCCGCACTCATCAATTTGAATATCGCAAGATAAAGCAACTGATATTAGGATTTAAAATTTATTGCAACCATTTCCTTTAGGTCGGTCGACACAGGCGCGCCACTTTTCAAAGTTATGAATGATATAAAATTGGATTTCTTGTCTTATTAATTTCAGTCGTGGTTCGACGTGAACGATAGATACTTGTGGCACTTTTGAAACTATGCCAATGTGTGCAGTTTTTCTTTCAATGCAGAGGAATCGTAGCAAAAAATATTATTTGTTGTTTTGTGTAATCATTATATTGTTTATTGTTCAACAATCGTAAAGTTTGTATATTAAATTGTTACACTTATTCGTAAAACAATATTATATAATTACTATTTAGTATCTCTTTGCTCCGAATAGATGATAGAATGTAAAAGATTTTCTACCTTTCCTATCAAATGTTTTCTGAAAGTATATCAGTAGTTAAGAAAAATTGTATAATTGAATTAAAGAAGAAACTTCTTACTTCACGGATTGCGTAGGTACAGGTTTTATAAGTCATGTAGATACTGAGGCGCTACAAATTGGCAAAATGCCCGGGCAAGGAATAAAAAATATGAATTTAAATAAATGTTTGTGGAGTACACTTCCATAACGAGATTGTTGGGAGATATTATTTTAAAATTATTTAACTTTTGGAATAAGGCTGTTGTTGGTTTTGTTGTTTCTCTAAAATAACAAAGTCGTTTTCAATATTTTAAAAAAGAGATGGTAACAAACTTAAATCTTGAAGTCTTTATGAGACGTAGAAGGCTTAGTATAATTGTGTACTAACTAAGATAGTGTAAGAAACACTATTCCAAAAATTTTGATGACCAGCTTGGCGGTACTAGTCAGCAATACCCAACAATAATATCCAAGAAAAACATTTTCATTTTAGCAAGAATAACGGAAAAATAAAAGTTTCATTTAGAATTTACAAGGTACCGGCTGCCCCGGGCATCAGCAAAGAGTGGAAATTTCGAATTCTGTCGTCGACAGTTCCAAAGGAACGTAACTTAAATTTAGGGTCACTTAAGCCCCGCAGACTTTCAACTTGCAAGAACATTCTAGATAAATCTATTTGATTTACTAGTTAGAGGTAGCGAGCGAACGGAAATATTTAAAGTTCAATTGTTGAAATAGTTTCGGAACGTGAACTTGAATTTTAAAAACGAGTCTGTAGTCCTAAAAGTAATGTAATAAATTCATTATGAATGAGATAGTGATTGAGAATATAACTAGTCGTTAATACTGTATTCAAAAATGGTAAAAAGAGTAAAGTACTTAATTACGAGTACTATAATTATTGTCAATGACAAAATTTGACATAACATTTTGTTACGCGCTATGATATCATTTACCTAAAAGTCTTTATCGACACTATTTGAAGACCATAGAAGTAAATTTTAGACCCAAATTGACAATATTGTTACGTTTATCTACAAAATTAACTGCCGATTATTACTAATGAAGGTGTCAGTAAACAAGCCGAATCGATAGGCGATTTAATTACTAGATTAGAGCCAGTGTTACCGCTTAAATTGTTAATTGAGTCTATCATTGGAGACAATTGTATTCCTATTGAAGAACTTGTGATTCCCCAAGCAACATTTGATCCCAGTAAACTAGGAGAAGAACCAGATCAAATTAGTAAAATCTACAACGCGTATGTCAAATATTTTGTGCTTAATTAGTCTCAAATTCACCACCAACAATACTTTTTAGAGTATCAAAATCCCCTTAGGATGATCCTCTGATTTTAGATACAGGCTACAGCAGTTATTTTCCTACAAACGACTTGCAAAGTATATATTCGTAGTACGTTAAGAATATCATTCGTGCCATATATTTTTACGTCAGTATTTTATTGCTACTCAATTTAGAATGCAACAATTTGGAATCTCCCGGGGCATTTTTGCGCTGATGCAGCGAGTACATTGTTGCATTATTAAGCGCGGCATTCTTGACTGCATCGTAAATGCTCTAAAACTTTAATGGTACCATCACCTTGGATGTTTTATAATTATTGTGTGCACTGTGCACGTAGAAACATTTTTAATTATTTTTCAAACACGGGCTATTTTTGCAGTCGAACTAAGCTTCAAAGGTTGTGAAATGAAAATGTTAAATGAAGATCATAGAAGAATAAATTATATTGCAGTTTAATTAATGTTGCCACAAGTTCGTTGAGCATTCATTTATCGAGCGCAAATGTATAATATTTGCCGCAATAAAAACTGTTTTATCCCGGGCCTTTAAGTATCTTCTTCTTTCTTTTTATTATATAAAATTTCATCTCATTCAGGACAACAGCTTAAACGTGAAACAGACGGTAGAAAGACAGACTGATTCAAATGTATAATATTATTGCTAGATAACGCCCGCGACTTCGTTGCGCCAAAAATTCGTTTATCGCGCGGGAAAGTACACTTTCCTGGGATAAAAAGTATCCTATGTCAAAATATCGACGTAGCAAATTCAGTTTATCTGTTTGGGCGTGAAGAGTAACAGACAGACAGACAGATAGACACACTTTCGCATTTATAATACTAGTATGGAAGTATGGATAGTAAGGGTGGAAACTCTAAAAATCATAAAATCACACACAAATTGAAATTCAATCTTAAACTGCATTAAATTTTATGTTAAATCGCCATGAATTTAGTCGCATTAGAACTTAAACTAAATTCGATAGTAAAATACTCTTCGATTCTGCTTAAAGCGCTTAAAATTTCAACGAATGTAAAATTATCACCAATTCCTTTGCAAAGAGATGAGCTACTTATGCGGGTACGTCTTCGCGTCTCAAGATTTAACACCTGAACTGCAGTTGAATGCGCTGAATTTAAAATGTAACCACTATATTGTATCCTTAAGGATGCTATTACAATTATCAGCGATTTTCCGGTACCCTATTAAAGAATTAGGAGTCAAACTGCGACGATATTTTGGTTTCAAATGAAAGACAATATATTCATCTCCACGACTGTACCATAAAAATTCTATAGCCGCATACAAAATTTTCACATAAAATACGTTTTAACCATCACAATAATCGCAAAATATGAAAAAAATGGGGTCTGATTAGGTACCTTAATATCTAAATACACTGAACTGAGGAAAATAAATATACAAAAAAATTGTTGCGTATTTAGTCCTCTATAAAGTCCGCTAAAAATATTATATAAAAATAAACAACTTTTCCAGTTATAAGAAAAATAAGAAAATTTCTCAAATTTTTTCATACATTTTCGCCATATCAAGAACGCGGCGAGCGTCGTAACCGCCACTGTACAAGGCGCGCTAATATGAATCTTATTTTAATGTCATTAACGTCGATATTCGTACTGACAGACATCCGACCTGCTAATTCTCCGGTTGGAGCATTCTTAATACCATGATATCCTACCGTCCTTTAAATATTAGAAGAGGCGTCAAAATCAGCTTTATATTTTTGAAGCAGTTTTTGTTTTAAATTAAGAATTTTATTTATAATTTCTAGACAAGACAATCAGAGGTACAGAATTGTAGGTACTTAATGGTATTTTAATAAAAGCGTATTTTTATGATAAAATATATATTCCAAATTACCGACTTAGGTATCGAGAAAGCACTGAATCTAAGTTGTTTATTTAATACAAAATCAATAAGCTACTTATAGAAGCAATTATGAAGATATGTTTCTTCCTTATAGCTAATTGATGCCACAATAAAATACTAATTGGCTATAAATAAAAATAATAAAAGAAAACACTTTTAAGTATTTCGTAAAAACGTCATCAAAATAGCCAAATTAGGTGCTAAGCCTCGTAGGGCTAATTAGGATGAAAGTATAATTACAATGCACGATGTAAGAGAAGAGCGAACAACAGAGAACAATTACATTTAGCGGTAGCACATGCATTTAAGTGGATGTCACAAATTCACGCTGGCTTGTTATTTACATCGCTGCTTAGAAAATGCAGCTGCTCTCTGGCATAGAATAGAAACATGCATGCATGTTTAAAATGAATACGGATAGGACGGACCGTGTATTAAATTCTGCAAACAAGTTTCGACTCTCCACAAACTATTTACCGTCTAAATTCGCTCGCAGTAATACTATGTTGTGTGAAGTTTCAAATATGTTAACAGGTAAATCGATCTCGAAGTTAGCGCTTTGGGATTGTTCGGATGGAATTTGTTAAGGCAAGTTTGCCATATGGGAGTCGTGGTCTTGGAGTTTCTTAGCATTAATTGATGTACTTCTTGTTTCGAACACCTCGTAGGAAGTGCAAGTCGACACCCTCGTAAGTCATTGATGAAGTAGTACGTCACGTCTGCGCCCGTCTGTGTTCCCTGGATTTGATCCCCTCGAAATTGCTTGGGATTTCGAAATTAAACGCAGAATTGCAAAATATAGAACAGCACAGACATAATTTTTATGATCATACTCCCAAACGGTTTCATTAGTCACCAAAAGATTATGTGTGAATTTTATAACAGGATTTCTCTAATTAGAGGAGCTCTTTAAACTTTACAACTATAGTTATTTTCAACATTGAACAAGTTATGTAGGTCTAACTTTGCTTTTAGCAAAATGTTCTCAACTACTTTATTCTATTAATTTATACACATATTTCATACTTACCTTTGATGTGTGATATTATTCTCTGCATTAGCCGTCTGAAACAGTATTTGTATTATTTGAACTAGTTTTATCCTAGTTTTATGAATAGACTTCTAGGCAAACTTAATATTAGTGATGCCTAAACAAGTTTGCTTATACACAAAATACTAATTATCTGAATTTATTTTACTTCCATCTATTTCGGTTTTCTTAAGCTTAACTACAATCAGCTAAACATTGATTTTTCCCACTAAACAGCGATCTTGCAAGTTGACGTTTTCAGGCCCTTAACGGAACGAACGTCGTAATTACGGATCCCTTCCCAAATCCAATTGTGTGGATCCAATCTTGCAAGGAACGTATTACTCTGTACTCAAAGGCTATTGCAATTTAATGAATTGCCTACATGCTTTGCAAGCGCAATTTGGTATTGATGATCTGAGAACGTTCAAGACAAGTCGTTAGCGTTATCGCTGGGGACATGTTTGGCAGTTTGACCTCCATGTCTGACATGTGTTTCTATGTGGAGCTTCTCTTCATCAAATTCTGAAATTCGATTGCTACGTATTGTTACTAGGCTCTATGTTATTTAGTGCTGTTCTGTCTTTATGATACTACTACTGTACGTGTACTGATATTCGAGGGGAATATTGTGATACTTGACGTATATTATGTTTTTTAATTGCAATTTTATTCTTGTCTTATAATTAATAAATCGAAAGAGAAATATTAATCGACAAATTATGTCTATTAATATTTCTCTTTCGATTTATTTTAGTAATTAGAATGCTATAATAAACTCGTAGATACATTTTTACTATGAACTTACATAACTTTTTTCGGTAACAAACAGAAGCAACGAAAATTTTTACGTTTCACCAAAAATGTTCGAAGACAACATTTTGGACGTTTGAAAGGGCCGTGATAATCACATTCCGTCGGACACTTTTTATTCCTTTAGGCTTACGTGACGCTGAACACTATTAGCTTTGGAGACGCCTACGAAATTGAGGCTGAAAATAATTCTTATGAGCAGTATCCCAAACTCGGACCAAGGGATTTTCGGAATGAAATTGTGATTTTAGTTTACTTCGTATTTATGAAATAAATAATTGTGACAAAATATTTAATGTATTCAAAAAGTATCGAGTATACAATGATAAAGCATTTAAGACCATTGAAACCGATTTAATGTTCACGTTACACATATTATTATCATGATTGTTCGGTAAGACGAAGACGAAGAGAGAGGTATATAAATTAAAAGCATACTCTGGCAAACCATAGCCTTTGCTATTCAAATCAATAAGCATTATTTTTGCATAGATCTCATTGATCATGTCACTTTTTTCCAAATTCAAACCATAAGGCACGTATGACAGCCAGGCGGTTTATGTATCAATAAAGAAGATAAATGACGGTCCAATTGAAGACGAAGGCAGTAGATACTTGGAATGTAATGAAAGAGCACATCTAGACTTTACGAGCGGAACTCGCGATCGTATTTCAATATCACCTAAGCGTTTGCTTCTGTAGGGACGTAAGTTAATCATTTCTTTTCCTTTTGACTATTTTATCCAATATTGATACATTCTAGATCAAATAGCTTCTATAATATTCTCAAGATATACTTTAAATATTAAACATTATTACCTATCATTTTTAACCTATTGGACAAGCATACAAACCAGCGGGTTTAATACACCTAAGCGTTTGCTTCCATAGAGTAAGTTCATAATTTTTCTACGTCTCGAATATTTCAATCCAATGTCCTTTTTTGATCCCATCAAACATATTATATTTTAGGCGTTTGCTTCTGTAGCGTAAGTTCATAATTTTTTATTACCTTTTGAATATATGATCCAATATTGATATAGCTTCGACAGTCTAAGTATCAAAGGGATTATATTCTCATGTACGTTTAAAAATCTTCAATCAAATGATTTTCTTACAATCCGATAGCGCTTGATATTTTAAGAGAACAAACGTCATTTTCTAGTTTTAACTGACTGATCTAAGATCCAAGATTGCATCGAATCTGTATTAATGTTAATATAAAACCGCAGATTCGGGCACACATGGCTTATATATTCAGGTAAATATACGAATAATAAATCACGCTTATCCACTTGATGAAAGTGGCTTACATCCACGGCAGAAGCTAAAGAAGCGGTAACGATTTTGGCTTTGTTTTAATGTATGTTCAATTGTTATAGCTTTGGTTATGTAATTTTTGTAATAAGGTTTTAAAATTTTAAAGAAGGATAATTTAATATGCTCGTTATATTTTTTTTGATGATTTGCATCATATTATTATCTATTTGCATGAAAACGTTATTTTCTTCTTTACCGTTCCCTTTTCTGCCACATTTTGTGAATCAATTTAGTCGTTCAAGTTCCTTACATGCGCATATAAAATATTCCAAATAGAATTGAATAACATAAACTCTGTAGCAATCAATGCAGAGATCTGGAGATTTACCTGCGATTCAGCCGTAACAAGATTTAAGTCCTATCGCAGCAAACACCGACTGTATGTTATATATTCCTTTAGACGTTAGACTGCATCGGAAAACAGTTCGAGGAGCGTAGGTAACCAATTTCCTATAAAGTAATCCATACTTTATATTATGTCGGAAATTGGGAAACTTTGGTGTCTTTGTAAAGTATTTTTGTTTTCGCAAGTACAGATTTGTTTGTATTTTCGATTATATGCAAAGAATTACGTCCTATACTGTGTTTACTGTGAAAGAAGCAGCGCCAAAAGAATTATTTTTGACTTTTGTATTTATATGGAATGCGCACATATTTCAGGCCTTAAATAAATATTTCTTATTTTAGTAACCTAAAAAAGAAAAAGGAGAATTAATGGATACTCATTAGAAGGTTTAAGTACCTAAGCTTGATATAAAAAAAAACTTTTTGTACTAAAATTTGTATTTTTTTTAATTTGTTTAAAAAATAAGAGACTTTTTTGTTACACACATAATATTTTTATCATTATCATTAATTATCACCACATTTCATGTCGTCTAATTTTTGTCGCATACGCACGCTGTACTTCACCTGTCATTAGAACTCATTTTATCTGTAAACAAATTTTTATGTACAAATTCAAATTGTCACAAAATATGCTGTTCTGTTGGTGAGTCTATGAAATAAATAAATAAATTAATTAATTAATTAATTAATTAATTAATAAAAAGTCAAAAGTGGTTGAATAAAAGAATAATCTTATTCAAATAAAACTAAATTAAATCTAAGAAGCTACTTCACAAGCAGGCGCAAGTATTCTGAAATCTCAAGGGATAACGCTGATGTCTAGAGATTTGCCGAAGGAATAAAAAACGTCTAAAAATTTATTATTTCACCAGCCTGCGTAGACGATACTAAAAGTTTTACAACCTAATTAAATAAAATTATATTAAGCTATTGTATCAAAATCTATACATATTATAAAAAAGTCGCTTTTTTCCCTCATGTCCCTTTGTTCCCTTTAATCTGTAAAACTACGCAACGGATTTTGATGATTCTTTCAGTATTAGATAGCCCATTTATTGAGGAAGGCTACAGTCTATATTTTATCACGCTAAGACTAATAGGAGAATGTGGAAAAAGGGGGCGAAATTATTTGAAAGTGCTTACTTTAACTATAACTTTAACCATATCAAAAATATGTGAAATGAACTGTCAAATCCCTAGTAAAAGTCGCCGTATTTGACGATAACCCTTACCTTAACTTTAACTACGCTTCTGGTGCAATTCACCCTAAGGATGAATTGCACATAAAGTTATGGTTAAAGTAAGCCGGTGCAACCCACTCTTAGTATGTAAAAAAACTTAAACAATTATACCATTCAGACACTGGTCAGTTTAAACAGTAACGTTTATTAAATTACGACCATAATGGCGATCGCGAACAGTTTCTTCCAGTTAGAGCTAATGAGAAATTGTGGTCCCGTTATGAACACTTCTGGGGATTATTTATTCTCCCAACCGCCGGGAATCTTAATATTTCTTTGCGGACTTAAAAATAAATTGGTTTTCTTTTAAACGCTATTCTTTAATATTGCGTGTTCTTTATGACAATAAGAAAATGTGTTCAAACGACGAGCGTCTTCCACTAGATATATTACTGTAGATTGTGCTCTGTGTGGCTTAGTTTTAAACATGGAAATATTGTTTTAAACATCATCATCACTATTTGACCGCAATCGCAACCTGATATAAGGGATTACGAAGCGATTTTTAGGTACTTTACTTCCGCTTTTCGGAACCGTGAAAACAGCTTTATCATTTATAATGCTATCTGATTATGGCCTTTTGGAGTTGAGTTACGCAACCGTGATTTCGAAATGTAAATAATAAATTTTAATACTTAGGCCCACTTGCGCAGATCTGTGTTAAAGCAAAGTTAAAGTTAACTCTGAGTTAAACATCGTGATACAGATGTTGCAGATGACAATATTATGATGTTTAACTCAGAGTTAGCTTTAACCCAGATCTACGCAAGTCCGCTTTAAAGGGTTATTGAAAGAGTTTAAAAATTATAATTGAGCGTGAATACATAATATTATAATACTTATATAAATTACTAGCTGTCCCGGCAAACGTTGTTTTGCCATATAAAGTATTTCACCCATATTATTTTATTGAAGTGACTAAATAAGTACGGCACCATGGCAACGCCCATCGCTAACCCGTCACACAAACAATGTCGGTCGCCGTCAGTCTCGAGTTGTAATAATTTCCTATTATTTATTCAACAAATGCACTTATCAATATAAAAAGTACCCAGTAGCCGATTCTCAGACCCACTGAATATGCATATAAAATTTGGTTAAAATCAGCTGTAAAGCCGTTACGGAGGAGTACCTACGCTGTCTAACATTGTGACACGAGAATTTCGTCGAATCGCTGTCAAAAACATACGGCTTCCAATTGGCTTCCAAAATAAAATAACAGCACATTTTATTGTAAAATCTTATACATTTTCTAGCTGGGTATTAATCATTTTAAATTATCAAGCTTTGATGAATTTGTTTTAATTTAATATTACCACAAAATCATAAAAACTGTAAGAGCACTCAAATCTTCACTTTAGCCGAAACTTCGAAGAGCGCTGCGGAATTGAAAACGATGGAATACTTGGGAACCTTAATTTTTTAACATCTACTTACAACAAAATTAATATCTAACCTGGAACGTATAAAGAATTTTTAATTTCAAAAGAATTCCGAGTACAAATTAATTGTAACCTACAAAAGCAACAGCGTGAATATTAAAACTTTAATCTATTTATGAATTTAATAATAAAATTAAAATGTTATATATTGCAGAAATGGCCTTGCTAAACCTCGAGAACGACTGATTCTTTTAAACTAGTTTTAGTCAGAAAAGGGGCGCCGGGAAACATTGGAATAGTGCTTTAATCTAGTTTCAGACTACGCTATAATATTATTATAATAGCATAATATAGCTCATAGCACAAGAATATCGCGCACCATACATAATATACGGCCTTACTAATAAACGTTGTATAAGCTTTGAATAGTTATGTAACAGTGTTTTGTTCCTGTCACACAAGTGACATTTGTAATTGGATTGAAGAATTCACCGTACCCTTGTTTGTTCATTACACCATCTTTTAAAGCAGAGTTTACTCCAACACACTCTGACATTGGCAATTCACAAAGGAGCCATAATTAAAAAGAAGAAGAAGAAGACAAAACACTGAATAACTATTCAAAGCTTATACAGCGTTTATTAGTAAGGGGGATCGAGCAAGCCATCTTATAAATAAAAATGGATTTTCAAATTTAATGTGTTAGTCGCACTGAAACTCGAAAACGGCTGAACGGATTAGGCTGATTTTAGTCTTAAAATATTCGTAGAAGTCCAAGGAAGGTTTCAAAGTGACACGAAGTTCACCGGGACAGGTAGTAAAATATAATAGTACAGTACTCTGTACTACACAGCTAATGAATTTTATAATACATTAATTTATCTTCTGAGTATCAGTCATCACATTCCTTAAAAAATTCCAATCTACAACTTTTCACAGCTGATAATGATGTAAGAACTGCGCAAAATTCACAATATATTTTACATAATACCCGCCGTGCCAGTGAGTTATTTGGTCACATATGCTTTTGTTTGCATTATCCGGTATATGAGATGCACATCTCATTTTCCTGGCGTCGGTATGGAAATTAGAAAGGTGTTGATTATGACACCTCGGTGTAAAATATCTTGGTTATGAGAGCAGGTAGTAAGCTTATTAATTAAAAAAAGGTCCAGTGGCTTAGAGGTGTTGACGTCTAGATTCAGGGGTGTCTGATAAGCTTTTAAAAAGTTTTTCCGTCTGGGTTATGGGAATAAAGAAATAGAGTACTCTTGCGTACTGCGCACACCTTTGGGCACTATTAAGCCCTAGCCCAGTTTTACTAAAACCGTTCACCATTACATAATTTATTTTTAAACTACAGTAGCCCGTAACTTGGAGCATCAACGTTCATTTACTTTAATAAAAAGAAGCCTAGAAGTTTAGTCAAGAAACATCTGAGGTGTTATAACTATTTATAATCCATACTAATAATTTATAAATGCAATGTTGTCTGTATATCTGTAATGACTGCCGACACAGATACTGCTGAAATTTGCAGAAAAGGACATACTATACTTTTTAAGCCAAAAAATTAGTGAAAATAATATGATTTACGCGCAAAATTTTGAGGCAACGGAACAGTGGGCGTCATCTTGTTTAATTATGATTTACGACCGAAATACAATACTTCTTTTAGTGTGATACACCGATTATAAAACTAAACTTCACCAAAAGTATGCCTAAGTAAATTATTTTACATTATCAAAGTACAATTTTGTTGAAATACAAATGTTATGGCAGCCTGTCCAAAATGATACGGGTCTTCGCCGAAAAATCACAACACGAAATTCGGATACAATTTGATTAAATCATATTTATCTTAATTATAATATCCTGAGTACCGTCAAATTCTTACCTAAATGGAGCAATAGGGTCGGCTCACATAAAAAATCGCAACGATGTGCGTAAGGCTGGCACCATACACACGTTTTCCGGATACGATTTTCTAATGTGGAATTACGATTTGGAATTCCGTGAGACAAGCGCAAACTTTTTCACACTTGAACGCGCCAACTTGCGCTTGATACGTACGTTCGGAATTCATTCCGTTCGGTAGAAAGCACACGTGTTCTCGACCAGTTGTTTTTAATTTAATATAAACTCTGCGTAGCTGACCTATAGAGTTTTATATGGCCCAAATGCGTGCGCAGTACACAGATACACTGTCTTCTTTTATTCTCCCCGACGGACAAACTTTTTAAAAGTCTATCAGACACAATATTGATCCCTGGATCTCCACGTGAAAAGCTCTAAGCCACTGGACTTTTATAATTAAGCTTACTACCTGCTCTATCTTGTCTTTACTCTTATAAACTGGACAAACAAATTAATGACTTTTTAAGTATACCCGACACCACTTGCAAAAACTCAAGTTATAGAGAGTAGTCGACGTATTTTTCTCATCAATTCAATTGACTTATTTCCAATCCGGGGAGTGTGGCCCGGGATTTACGCTGCTGTGGCCTAATAGGATTTAGGGGGAATTAATGGACTTATTAGGCTTATTGTAAAAATCCGAGAGTGCCTCACTCGATTTGGCTTGATGCGTCTGGATAAATGGATACTCGTTAAAATTTAAAGGAGTTTGCTAGTGATAAATTATGTTTAGATAACAGATAATATAAGTATATTTACTTATATAAATACATATTATATATTTATATAAGTAAAGATTTACTTTACACTTTAACGATACGATACAAAATTGAAATGTTAAGCGCTATTTGATATTTTAACTTTATATTACTTCTAAGGCTGGATTTATATGCGGCATCGCGAATGCGCGGTTTGGCCGCTACACCTAAATTGCAAGGAAAATATCAAATATGTAACGATTTATTTAAATAGCGGTACGGTCGCGCTGTCAATACATATATTTGCTCGTAATCTCATAGTGTAGTCGCCAAATCGCCAAATCGCGCCTAATTTTGTCTCATTTAGGTATGAAGAACGAACAACCCCTCCGTGCCCAATTTGCCCTTATAATAATATGCACCACCGAGGAAATTAATTTATAGGCAGTTGACATGCTAACTTCGTTTGGTCGGATCATGTTAATTCAAAGTTAATTGTGATCTGTCGCCTGAGTTTGACATGACGCGACCAAATTACGTAGGTCCCCTAGGAATCAACCTCTCTTATAGTACTTTAAATTTTCAAAAGAATAACAACCAAAAAAATATATGTAACCACTAGATTGAGACGACATAAGATACTAAGCAGGAACACTAAATATTATGTTGTCCGTCTGTATTTAATAACTGCTCGGTTGATTTGCTCCTTCATAACAACGTCGTAAACGAGATTTACGGAGCTCTTGTAGTTTAGTGCCCAGTCGCGGTTTCCACTCGTATAAGGATATTATATCGGAAATATAAAGAGCGGGATTTGTAGCTAGTGGACCGATTTAAAACTATATTATCTAGTTTGCTTTAAGAGCATTTTGTAAAACGATTTTTAAACCGAATGTACGTGGTATGTTTAAGGTACAAAATTGCGAACAATAAAAGGAAAAAAAAGGAAGCATCGGGACTTTTAAGAATATAACTTTAATAAGTTGTGATACGTCTATAAACAACCTTTTTTTTGATGCGCAGGAGAAACCCATCATGGGTGCCCCGGGTTGGGTATGTGCCTCAGTTAGCTGTAGCACTCCGGGAGTATGTGGGACTCTATACCCACTAAAACCACCTGCGGTTTGCCTTCAGCCGTATACGGAGGGATGTCCTGGATCTGTCTAACACAGAACTCCCTCCACGACCGGCCGGTCTACCTGAAAAGGGACCGGACTTCCTCTAAAATAAGGGAACGCATCGGCAAGTCTATAAACAACATTCTTTAGTCATTAAAAATGGTAATTTTAATGACTAAAGAAGGTTAAGAAAAGCATTAAGTATAATACATTTTGCTCTATAGAACATCTTGTTCTTGTTTGTTGCATGAAGTCGCGGTAATTTTATTAAATTGTACAAAATCTTTTATTAAGGAGGAAATATTGCCTATTCATTTATCGTGCAGCACTTGTTATTTTTTTCGGAATAAAACTACAGCATATCTCGAAGTCTCAAAGGCATACCAAAATTCGCCAAAAATAATTCCAACGGTATAAAAAGTAACAAGGAGATATCACATTCACAATATGAGTTTAAGGGGTGTAATAAAACTAAGTGATAATACTTTAGGGTGTATACAGCATGACTGGTGAGACATGTTCTATATTTGAGAACGTGATATTTGGCTATTAAGTATTTTAGTTGAAAAAAAAAATAAAAAAATAATATCAATTGATCACTGAGTAAATGTAGCTTAAAGTTGAATAATTATTTACCCAACGCATGGACACCGCGCGCGGGAGGGATAGTGCGCAGCAGGGGGCGCATGCCTCCGCGCCGGCCGCAAAGTAATTTACTAAGTGTCCATGATTCTTAGATTAAAAATTAAGTAACTTATATTTTTTACATAATTTTAATGAGAATCGAGTACTGAATACTCTCCTAAGTATCGGTCATGTCTCACCAGTCATGCTGTAGGTATGTGTCCTGTATATAGAATTCACCGTAAAAGTAATAGAGCTGAAAGAGCAATTTTTTTTGTGATTTGTATGGAATTGTACAAGCGCCTCTGTGTCATGAATTTTCCCATACAAATGTTAAAAAAAGCTACTCTTTAAGTATAATTAATAATATAATTATGTAATACAGAGTTGGAAATGAAGTGATACTGTTAAGTGACTAATAATGAAGTATCTATAAGCCAAGTAACTCAGTGGTGTTTTAAAAAACAAAAGTTCTTATGGAATATATGCAACATTTTGTACCAACAGTGTATAAAGATCTTAGAATTATTGTTATTGTTTAGTATCTAATTATTTTAAATTAGCCTTTGTTCTGTTCCCTCAGCTTCTCCAATTGTTGCCTTAGCTGTTGGTTAAAGTCGTCTTGTACAATGTCGTCCTCCCAGTTGTCTTCCCACACTGACACGCTCTCGTCGTCGGCGTCCTCCGTTCCCCAATTTTCGGCAGGAAACTCCTCGAATTCGTCGTCCTCTTCCAACAGGCCGAGGTCCACTTTTTGTTTATCGGCCATAGTTTATCAGGAAAATGTACTTTTTATAATAAAATTACTAAAAACCAAAAAAGGCAGCAGAATAAATCAACAATTCACAAAGATTCTACCGTGTACTGTGTACGATGATTGATGAATGATGATTCTTGAAATTAGTGAAATTACGTTGTCAAAAGTTAAGTGGTGCTACTTTCACAACGAACTCTACATAGGGGCACACATACCCTCAAGTATTATCACATAGTTTTGTAAGACCCTGCAGATTGTGTGAGAATCGCCTTGAATAATATTCTCATTACAAGTTATCATTTCATCAGCAAATTCGTTGGCGCGCAAACAAAATCTGCCGGATCAGAGTCCACAGAACCTTAACAGCATGGACAGTGCAAACAAATTAGCCATTTGCAAACATTTCAGATCGTCCGCTTTCATACCGCCTGGATTATCCTAGTGCTTGTTGAAGCGAGGAATTGGATAGTATTTCTAATTGTTTCGGTTTTGTAAAAGGTTTCGATTTTACAGTCAATGTTGACTTGGTCAGGTTTTAGAATTAATTCGGTTACGAAATTTCAGATAAAATTTTACCAGGTAAGTGACTGTGTTCTTGCAAGAGGTCCGCGGAGTCTGACAGATTAATATGCATCTTGCAACAGCAATACCACAGGCGATTGACAGAAGAATATTGTCCAATTTTGCCTATTACCTATTCGTAGCCTATTCCATACCTACCTGTCGCAAGATACGGCCTATACGGCCACGACCACTACGACCTGCAAACCTTCAAGAAAAGAGCGTAGCCATATAAGGCCGGCAACGCACCTGCGGCTCTTGTAATGTTGCGAGTGTCCATGGGCGACGGTAGTTGTTTTCCGTCATGTGTCGGATGGGCATGTAAAAAGTCGGTCCTGCGCCAGAATATCCCTCGCCATTCGTTTCGGTCGTCTATCGCACTGGGTTATGAGAGTAAAAGGAATAGAGAGTGCTCTTGTGTACTGCGCACACACTTGGGCAACATAAAATTACTTCTACGTAACTGGCCTGGTTTCAATGAAGCCGGCCACCGACACCGGAACCGGTGTGGGAGTTATTATTATGGTTAAGGCTCCATTCCACCGCGGCGCACGCTGTGCACGGCTACGCGCACGCGTGGACGTGCACGGATTTATTTCATTGATTTGAGCCAATTCGTGCGTAACGTGTCCATGGGTTGCAGTGGACACAGTCACATATATTTTCTTACAAAGCGAAGCTTGACGCACGTGCGTAGTCTCTCCGTGCGCCGCGGTGGAATGGAGCCCTAACCGCAATAATCATTTTCTACGAGAGTCTTCTTGCAGAAATTGCTCTAGATCTAGTTTGTTATACGGTCATGAAATGTTGAAATCGTCTCTCAAATAGCAATGTTTGCTCAATCAGCGTCGTTCGGGAGACAAACGGTCTGTCATTTCCTCACCCACCTGTGGAGCTGACTGAGGTGCAGAATAAGAGACAGTTCAGACGTAACGACTTGACGATGTATAAAAGTGATTTTTGTTCGACTTGTAAGCGTGACAACGCTTCGCATTTTAGAGTGGGTTGCACTGGCTTACTTTAACTATAACTTTAACTTTAACTATAACAAAATGTGAAATGAACTGTCAAATCCCTAGCAAAAGTCACCATATATTTTGACGATAACCTTAACCTTAACTTTAGCGTAGTTAGGGTGAATTGCACCAGAAGCGTAGTTAAAGTTAAGGTTAAGGTTATCGTCAAATATGGCGAATTTAGCTAGGGATTTGACAGTTAATTTCACATTTTGTTATGGTTAAAGTTACAGTTATAGTTAAAGTAGGTTGATGCAACTCACTCTTAAAGTTCTGGTGCAATTCACCCATAATATTGTATCGCTGAATTTGTAGCGTCTCATTTCAGTGTGTACTGACGCTCTATCAAAGCCTTCTAAGTTCTAGTACTAATATTCAGGCTACACGAGTCATAATGCTAAAGGTCAAACGGCGAATCGTACGAAAAAGTTTCTGTGAATGTTTTTCGTCCTTATTTTGTAACTTATATAAGTGTAATATAAGGACCAAGCAATGGTCTTAAATCTCAGAAAAGGATATAGGATAGTTTTTGACATGGAAAAATTACCGAGCTATAAAGAAATTTAAAAATACCAGTTACAGAAATGTAGCAGGCATAATTAAAATATTCTTTATGAGTTTAAAAAACTACCACCTATTTTGAAACAAAAATTCCACATTTAAAACCAGGCGAACATAAAATAAAACAGACACTAGAATTACCATTAAAAGAACGTAACAAAATTTGTATTAAAATTTTTCACTGGCCCAAAATTGTACTGGCCGGATTCCAACACCATTCGTTAGCTGGAATGGCTGGAATTGGCACACTCCATGCTATTGTAAGTCTTGATTGTAGGAAGGAAGTTTTGCCATTGTGGATACACGATATTGATCTATGTATGAATTGCGGTACGTAAATATGTTTTAAGTGAAAACTTTTTCAACGAAATGAATCAGAAAACGACAGACATTGTCTGTTAGCGATTACCACTATGGACGCTTGCAAAGGAGTTGGAAATATAAGTTTTTCGTTGTTTTTTTCCCGGTACTTAAAATCATTATTATTAATAAGATATTCAGTAAATTAAAAGTTGTCAAATTACTTTGAAATCATTTAGGGGAACATCGTTTATCGCTAGGAAACTATTATTATGTGATTGTGTCCCTACGTTTACCTCTATAAATCATACCAAATAGGATCAGGGGGGTGTGCCAAAATGTTTTCGTTTTCGCTTCATTATAGAATCGCCGATGAAAATATATGGAATTGACATAAGCGTTCGTTAATATGACGTTGACGTTCGACTTGTCTTATGTCAATTCCATACATTTTGATCGGCGATTCTATAACGAAGCGAAAACGAAAAATCTTGTCTCACCCCCCTGTTGCTCTAGCGAGTAACTAGATAGTTTTTATTCCGGAAAAATGTACGGTTCTCATGTGGTAAACTAATTTCGGCGCAACGAGGTACGAGCAAGTCAGGTTAGTCTTGTCAGTTCTAATTTTCTATTAGGCATAAGGCAGGATTGGTCGCTTTTATCATGTGTATCGTACTAATGCGCGTCCGTGGCCTAGTGGGAAGGCGTGTCCCAATGAGATATTTTAAGATCTAAAGTAAATATATGATACGGATGCTCGTACCGTGAAGGAAAACATCGTGAGGAAACCCGCACATGGTGGAGACGTATTGTCTAGCTCATTCCTTTGGACTAGGCCGACTATGTTCCGAGAACGCCGTATGTGCTTGGGCAAATTAATATACGGACTTTTAAAATCTTGTCCCAGGCACTACAGTATTAGAAGAATGGTTACTGTGCTCTGAAAATACTCTACAAAGCATCCAGGTAAGGCTTTTTAACTGTAATCGTGCTTATGTTTTAAATGTAAAACCAGCTAAACTTTTAATTATTTCCAGAAAACAATTAAACTCGGAGACACGTTTCAGCTATAGTTAGTGACGTGTTCACGATTTACATAATTTGAAGGGACGAATGGGGTTAGTATTAAGGACACATAACCGCACCCTTAATATGCGCGTGAAGGGATGAAACTAAATCAAAGTCCTCAAACTGTATTGGACTGGGGTGCTACAGATTAAACTATATTTTAGAAATACTGATATTATGAATGCGAAAGTGTGTCTGGTACATTTATATTACTGAACTTACTTAGATAACATAATATTGTACCAAGAGAATAGAGTATCGGGAAAGATCATTATAATATAGATACATTATATTTTTATTAGAAAAACTTGTTGTGATAAAAGAAATAAAATCGGCCAAGTGCGAGTTAGACTCGCGCACGATTAGTTCCGTACCACAATAGAGCAAAAATAGGCTCAAAATTGTGTTTTTTTTTGTACGGGAGCCCCCCTTATTATTTAATTTATTTAAATTTTATTATAAATTATTATAGTACAAATACAATTTCGTGAATATTTAAAGTGCCGTGTTGCTGTTATAATTGATATCGAGCAAAAAATAGCAAAAAAAAATACATTTGTTGTATGGGAGCTCCCCAGCTTAAATATTGAATTTATTTTGTTTTTAGTATATGTTGTTATAGCGGCAACAGATTTACACAATCTGTAGAAATTGCAGAAGTCTAGCTATAGTGGTTATTGAGTTAAAGCCTGGAGACACACAGACAGACAGACATCGAAGTCTTAGTAATAGGGTCCCGTTCTTACCCTTTAGGTACGGAACCCTAAAAATGTTAGGTATAATATCTTTTCCCGGGACTATACTGTACTAAATTCTATCAAAATCGTTTCAGCGTCTGAAGAGGTAAAAGACAGAAAGCGTCTGAAGAGGAAAAGACTGACATGTTATATTTTCGCATTATTGCAATATTAAGTAGACAATAGACGTATACAATATTATAACATACATATTTTCTGTAAACACCGGTTCTTACAACACAAAGGTATAAAATTCCCATTATATTTTCGCGGAGTGATTTTCCCTACGTTTGAGTCAAAATAACGTAATACGTCGGTTTTTGTGCCGACAAATAAAAACACATTTCATAATATGTCAATAGATACAGCTTGTGAATACGCGTGTTTTGAAGTGGAACGGACTGAAATCGTGAGTTTATTTTATGGAACAGGCAAACGGATCGCCTGATGGAAAGCGATCGATAAATCAGACGACTGTAAAAAATTAATTGAGTTACTCATTGAGCATTCCAAGTAAAGCTTTAATCATGATAGCAAAGCTATCTGAACCTTTCTAATCTATATTTTTGTGTTGGGTCGTTATCAAGGTATAATTCCATGCCTAGTAACAATGACTGACGTTGAGTAACAACGAAGACTTATGTTAATCTTAGCAGGTTTGAAGTCATTGCGGTAATCACTTAATTGCTATAATTTATCCATTGGCATTGGTATTACAAATATTTATAATACCCTTATTAAAATATAATAATACTAGATGTCCCGTGCGGCTTCGCCCGCGTAAATTAGGAATTTTACGAAAACCGTACATTTTCCCGCAAAAAGTTCTGTCCCTTCACGTGGTCTATTCTATATCTGTGAGTTGTGACAAATAATATCAAAAATGCTCTAGTACTTCGTGAGATAAACCCTTTCTAGTTTCTAATAATTTTCCCGGATTTTTCCACATTTTATTCTGATTCTTCGATCATATATATTTTAGTCTTAGCGTAAGTAATAATAAATAGCCTTCCTCGATAAATAAGCTATTTAACACTGGTTTTTTTTTTAAATCGGACCAGAAAGTACTTCCTGAGATAAGCGTGTTCGAGCAAACAAACAAACTCTTCAGGTTTTAAATAATATTAGTAGATATAAATTTTTTTTAAATCGATTGACAAACTCGAGTCTCGATCTAAAAGACTATGAAACGTATCATGGGACGATACCGTGGGAGAGCCATGCTTCGGCACGAATGGGCCGGCTCGACCGGAGAAATACCACGGGCTCACAGAAAACCGGCGTGAAACAGCGCTTGCGCTGTGTTTCGCCGAGTGGTGAGTTGACCGGAGGTTCGCGTATTGTATATTTTCTTTGCCGGAGGCCCAATCTCCTACCCTTTTCCCTTCCCTACCCTCCATTATTTCCTTCCCTGCCCTCCCCTTTTCCCTTCCCTATCCTCCTCTACCCTATTACGCTATTCCCTCGTAAAAGGCCGGCAACGCACCTGCAGCTCTTCTGATGCTGCGAGTGTCCATGGGCGACGGAAGTTGCTTTTCATCAGGTGACCCGTGTGCTCGTTTGCCTCCTTTTTTCTTAAAAAAAATGGTACTTGGTAGTGATGATGATGATGGTGACGAATGTAATTTGCATAGTAGAATCTGCTTTCCGATCTTAAATCAACACCGAAACTCTCAAACGTATATCTATGAAGAGTCAGGAGTTCTCTCAGCAGCTCCCGAACCATGGGTGGGTGTTGCTGGGTCCAAAATCTTACTTGTTGTTAGCATATACTCGGAATACTTCTCATGAAACCAAAGTCACCACATGTTTCCATAAAAATTTTGAGGAGTTCCCTCGATTACCCATGGATTCCTTCATCAGATCACCATTTTTGTGAACATTATATTAAATTGGGATAATGCCCTATACACCAAAAGAATAATTTTGAAAATCGGTTCACAAACGGCGGAGTAATCGTTGAGCATAAAAAAACTAACATAACACCTCCTCCATTTTGAAAGTTGGTTAAAATTATAGCCTATGTGTTATTCTGATGCATAAGCTATATTGTTGTAAAGTTTCATTAAAATCCGTTCAGTAGTTTTTGCGTGAAAGAGTAACAAACATCCATACATCCATACATCCATACATCTATACATCCAAACTTTCGCCTTTATAATATTAGTAGGATATTAAAAGTCAGGAAAAGCAAAAACGCATAATTATTGAACAGAATATTTATTATTTAATTTAAACTGTGCTTCAACTTTGTTAAGCGACATGCAAGCTTACCTCTAAAATCTAGTTAGTACACATACCTGTTTATTATTTAATCCAATCAATTTATGTTTATGCAGACTATTAAGCTGTATTGTTGGCCGGATAATGCTAAGATTATGATGCTCGACTGATGAATACGTCATGTTCGTAATCATCATAATCATTCTAATAATAATAGCTCCCACACCGGTTTCGGTGACGGTGACCGGTTTCATTGAAACCAGGCCAGCTACGCAGGAGTATTTTTATAGTGCCCAAGTGTGTGCGCAGTACACAAGAGTACTCTCTATTCCTTTACTCTCATAACCCAGTGGGACGGCAGACCGACACGACCGGTGAGAGATCAGGCGCAGGACCGACTTTTTACATGCCCATCCGACGCATGGATCATCTTACTTGTCAGACAATCAGGTGATCAGCCTAACCAAACTTGGAAATAACATGTTTCCAACGCGGGAATCGAACCACGACCTCCGAGTCAAGAGCCGATAATCATTCTACAGTGACAACGAGTCTTCAATTAGGTCATCCTAATGCTAAGTACTCACTTACGGTTTTTCTCGATAGTTTTACTCCAAATCGAGTAATAATTACTGTGTGGACCGTAAAACTGACAGCTCAAAGGCTCGCATCAAACCGCTCGAAGGATTGATGGAACCGGATCGAGTTGGATTGATGGAATGAAATATATCGATTTAGAATAAAACTATCGAGCAATTTTGAATGTGTGGACGAAAGCCCGAGCCGCGGGTTTTGCTCGACGTTATTGATCGATTGAGCAAAACCGTATGTGAGTACTTAGCAATAAAAAAAAGTTCCGCCAAAATTCGTTAATCGCGCGAGAACCGTACATTTTTACGGGATAAAAAGTATCCAAAGACATGCCACCTACTGTATTAAAACAAATAATAATAAAATTAAAAGGGCATACGACCACGGCTATCCTTTAAACTTCCATTACTATTTTCTTGTTTCGTACTTTTTAGAGCGTGTTTTAGTAGTCGGGTTTTAGTTTTTTTTAACTTTTGTTTTATTTTGTATGGTAGTATTTTAAACGCAGGACGACAGCAGCTGGCGTTCTATCGACAAATTAATGTACGGTTGCCGAAGGATTTTACGTACGTAATCAAAGAAACATCTAGTATTTTCACAATATTATGTATCATATTTTAGAATTAACGAATGGATCAAAAATTGAGCTTACAATACGCAATTAATTTCAAAGAAAATCCTCTTGTTGTCCGCAATTCCTTGGCTATTGTTATTAAATGGCAGTCAACGGCTCCCTCATTATTTATGGCTTCAGCACTGAGGACGCCTTATCCCTTAAAATTTTATTCGTTCAAGACAGACAATCAACGAAGAGTTTTTTAAACTTCTTCGTAAAATTTAATATTTTGACAGTGACGTGCTAAATAAATATTGCAATAAAAAGCAGCCCTCTTAGACAAAGTATCTTTCGTTAAAAATGATGACGAAATTCGTTATCAAAATGTATGCGATTTGACGCAAGTCATCTCTAAATGACATTTCGCTTGCGAAGACTAATGTCAAATCCCATACATTTTGATAACGAATTTCGTCATCGTTTATTACGAAAGGGACTTTGTCTACGGCCTTTGAAACTATTTGAAAACAGGTTTTCAAATAGTTTTTACAACAGCTGTAGACGTTCAGAAAGCGTGTATTGACGTATTGTGCTTTGCTCTCCCAGGTAATGCCTACGCACGTGCTACGCAAGTTCTTTGGACCCTAACTTCTTTTTACTCTCGGAACAATCGAGAATGGAATCAACTATAATATCTATACTACGGTCTACGACCTATGCACGTGCAATGTTCCTAGGACTCTGTAACATGCCTCTACGACTTACATTGCGTCGCGTTCTTACTCCCAAAAAATATTTAGTTTTAAATATTTCGTTTAAAAATCAATAGTTATTTGAATAGCTTGTGATCGTGCGTTGGCCCAGTTCTTCATGGGAATATTTTGACGGAGTCTTCTTGTAAAAAGTATAGAAGGCTGTACTTTTATTACAAGGAGACTCCGTCAAAACAATATTTAGTTGGTATTAATTAGCAGAATCAGTGTATTGGATCATTAGTACAACAATAATTATACTAACGCTATTAACGGAAACAGAACAAAGGCAGCCCGAAACTGCTATACAATTTAATTAAGTACAAAGTTCTGAATGACCGAAAGTTCGCAGGCTTTTAAGGTGTCAACCCCTACCTACATCACGTTACACTATTTCCGTAATCTATAAATCTTCTACATTGTACAGCTAATGATGGCGCTACGTGGTGAAAATTTTAACGCTTATAAGCTATGTCCACATTGTGCCCTTTCATCTTCAATTTTCATAATCTTTTGACATTTCGAATGTCAAAAGATTATGAAAATTGAAGATGAAAGGGCACAATATGGACATAGCTTATATAATACTAGCTGTCCCGGCAACTTTGTTTTGTCATATAGAGTATTTCACCCATATTATGTTATTGAAGTGACTAAATAAGTATGTCACCATGGCAACGTCCATCGCTATTCCGTAGCATGTAAACATATTTGGTCGCCGTCAGTCTCGAGCTGTAATAATTTACTATTATTTATTCAACAAAATATGCACTTATCAATATAAAACGTACCCAGTAGCCGATTCTCAGACCCACTGAATATGCATATAAAATTTGGTTAAAATCAGTAAAGCCGTTCCGGAGGAGTACGCTAACTAACATTGTGATTTGTGATACGAGAATTTTTAATACAAGATATTATCCTGTAACGTAAGGTTTACAGGTAACACCGTAAAGATGCAAAAAAAACGAAATTTACAAACTAACGAAATAATTCATGTACTGTTCTTTCGCATTTTCAGTATCAACTGCCGCACTCAGCGACGAATATTAATTACTAAAGTATTATTAATTACTTAATGAAGATTTTGACACAAGTTCCATACATTATCTGTTGAACTATTCATTAAATTAATTGTCTCTGAGTGCAACCGTAAGTGAGCTAAAATCTGATGATTGGAGACTACCGTCATAGTATAATGCTACCGTTGTCTAATTGATCTGAAATTAACTGAAGAAATAGAATCGTATTGTTCGATACTCCGGTTATAACCAGCTATAACCAGTTATGTCCAGTTCGGGCTGCGGTAATCCGGTTTTGGCCAGCTCGTGTTTCATTCATTGAGTTATCGATGGAGAATTTTGCATTCGTGTTACTATCAAAATATGCCGTGGCAACAAATTGACTTTTCGTTTCGTTAAAAATGCGAAATAATTTTTAGATTTTTTTAGTATATATTTTACTTTAAAAATGTTATTTTTTTACATATTTTTTTGACACAGACAGGTATTTGCAATATTTTAAAGATGGAATAGGCCTTATGGTTATTAATATACTATGTAGAATTATTAATTTACTGAGCATTAGTTTATTTTATTACAAAATTCTATATAATATTAAATAATGTAGACTTTAAATAGAAGTAACTAATTATAATAATATCGGACTTGACAACACTGCAACGAGAAACCTTCTTTAATTCGTTTGGTACATAATTATATTTAAAGTTAGCTGAAGGAAGACTAGACTTAAATCTTCCAGTTTTAATTAACAGCCAGTTATATACAAATCTAGAACTCGGAGTACATCTGGCCTCGGCTGAGCCAATTATAAAGTTTAATTACTCGTCAAACTACGAGTGCTAGTGTCATGGTGGTACGGTGTAACTTTGCTGTGACGTCGTCGGTCAATTGTTGTGTTGAGAGCAATCGTGAAATGAAAAATATAATATAGATACTAGGAAAATATATATAATAACCTTTCCCGGGACTCAAAGTATCTCCATGCCAAATTTCAGCAAAATCGGTTCAGCAGTTTGGGCGTGAAGAGGTAACAGACAGACAGAGACAGACAGACAGACACACTTTCGCATTTATAATATTAGTATGGATTTTATTGTTACACAAGATATTATGCGTAGGTGCAACTTCCTCTTCACGGAATTTCATTTACGTTTGGGAACATTACAGTTTTGCTATAACAAATCCTATTCATATTATTTCCCAAGTCTCAAAGGCTCTCTATGTCATTATTATTTTAATTTGCGAGTAAAGCGTGAAGGAGTACCTATTATATTTGCGAATAATAATATTATTAGTCAAGCAATGGATTTCCTACGAATTATTCCTCCCAAGTATTCTATGTCTTCTTCCCAAGACACCAAGGAGTCAATTCGAATTTAATAATAATAATAATAATAATAATAAATTTCGCAATTCCAAAGAAATATTTCAAACTTCCCAAAATTGCGCCGGATGTGGAGGCCATTAGTGTAACATAAAGCGCCTCGCGAGATCGCGCTGATAATTTAATTAATACCTTTGAAATATTTAATACCATTAAAATATAAAATATTGCGAACTCAGTACGAAACAAGAGTAATATAATTATGAGTCAAATCTTGAGAACTTATTTTCTGAGGCTCCATTAGTACAAAATGAATGCCAGGAGCCGAAGGTTCATTAAACTTTATAATTGCCTTCGCCGGGATAAATGATGATAAAATATTCCAACTACTTATCTAATTATATTATCATAGTGTTAATTTAACGGGCTCACATTAGTTGGAGGCTTTTCTCAAAACTTTTACAGGGGGTAGAAATTTTGGCGTATTAACATAATATTTTTGTACGGTGGACGTGGAGATGAATATAATATTATCTTTCATTTGAAACCAAAATATCCTCGCAGTGTGACTCCTAATTCTTTAAAATGGTACTGGAAAATCGCTGATATTAGTGAAAAATTGTTATAGCACCCTTAAGTATGTATGTAAGAAAAGCTCTACGAAGCGTAAATTTTTTACGACCATTATTTAAACATTTCTTTTCACTTACAATTAAGACGGTAGTTCGAGAAAATTTTGTTAGCTAACAATAATAATAATAATTGTCGAGTAGACTTATACTTTTGTTTATTGGCTGATAATCAGAAACACGGAGAGATTTTGTCCCCGCCCAACCATTTAGAAAAATTGAAATTTCACATGATTGAAAATTAATGTGCCAATATTTCTAAGGATTTTTTCTTGCATTGGAAATAAAATTTGAGACTTCGAAATTTTTTCTGTAATGTGTGATAAGTTTTCTCTAACTTTTATTCATTAAATAAGAACAGTTTTTAAGGTGTCTCCTAAAAACTATATACACTGTGTTTATATGATTAAGTAGCGACCCGCCCCGGCTTCGCACGGGTGCAATGCTGATACTAAATACACTAAGTACAGAAAAACTGTGAACGTTGTATATAAAAACATAGCGGCCCGCTCCGGTTTCGCACGGGTATAAAATATATAGCCTACGTGATTAAAATCGATTCAGTAGTTTTGATAAATTGCAATCCATAAATTATGGTTTTATTTAATCTAATCTTATCTCACCTTATGTAGGTACTTATAATTACTATAAGTGCGATTTAAAAATTAACCTTAGAATAGAATATAATTTATATTTTAAAACTACTATCATACAATTATTTATCGTAACTTACTTATAATTACTGATACGTTGTTGCGCTGAAAAGCACGTTTTTATAATAAACGCGTCCGATCGCTGCTAAATTCAAAGTGCTATAGGGAAAAACGCGGCCTCAGCACCGCCGCAAACGCTACGTCCCGCAATTTTTAAATCTGTAATATCTTCGAAAATATTCACTTAAATTATACGGTGTAAAGGGCCATATAGATCTATATTAAATGAACAATGTATTCAAGGTATTTAATTGAAAAAAGGATTAATGCTGTATTGGTTAAAATCGCTTCGAAAATTAGCCATTATTAGTCGTAAAAAGTAAATGACAAAAAAAAGTTATTGTGGGTTATCCATAAGAGATAGGCATATACCATCACGGACTTTTCTGTAGACCTTTTCAATATGTACAATACTTAGTACATTATTTTGATAAAACTCGTAGGGTTCAGCCTGCGTTTGCAATGTAAGCGGAAAAAATGTAATTATTTACGACATCACATTAGAAACCTCAAAAATAACAGTACTTCTCCACTATTTAATGGATGTTATTATACATATGAACCTTCCTCTTGAATCACTCTATCTATTAAAGAAAACCGCATCAAAATCCGTTGCGTAGTTTCAAAGATTTAAGCATACAAAGGGACATAGGGACAGAGAAAGCGACTTTGTTTTATACTATGTAGTGATTTTCAAATCAGTTTATCCTTGTATGAAAATAATATAGTGGTCTTATATTTTTTGTTTATAACTATTTTAAACATGTTTAAGTTTTTCATACTATGCACAACAAATAGTTGTGATGAAATTAGCAAATTCTAATTTAAAATGAACGTGATTTTGAAACTAATAATAACCTAATTTGTTATCAGCATTTTAGCATCATACACTCAATTTATATTGTCACCTCATTTATTTAGCTGACTGAAATATATACTGGACATTTGCATGCAAAATAACCACAGATATACACAATAATTGTATGAACAAGATGAGAAAAATATTATGTAATTTAAATAAACTATGACACATTAAAAGCTTTTCTACTAAAATGTTCTATAGTTTTCTATCAAATAATAAATATCAGAACGAGTTGGACCTTTCATGAGAATGCCATTTTATTAGGAAACTGACTGGATCGAAAAAGTATCAAAGTTGTAATGTTATTATACATTAATAATTAATGATTATATTTAATGGAATGAGGGTACTGAACCCTGATTCTCAGATTGAAAATCGGGACCCTGATATCATTTATCATAGGAAACAACGTTTTCCAGGACAGCTAGTAGGAAATTTAAGAAAGTTACACTCCAAGATGAAAAAAACAACGTAATTTAAATGCAGGCGTAATCGATTGCGGATATTAAATCGAGTCGCGTTTATTCGATTGTTCGAGAAATTTCATTAAAGTGACTCAGAAACTTTAACTCAAGCTTCGCTGACTATGATCCAAGTTAAGTAAAGTTAGGTATGATAAATTGAATTTTCCACTACGTTTATTTTTCAACTCTTTTTATTTCTTAACTTAATGATGTTAATTTGGACTCGACGAATCTTCTGCGACTTTTGGATTATTGTAGTTTGTATCATTGCCAAGTTTTCAAATGTTACGTTTGATAAATTAAGAGCAACATGTTTTTTTTGGCGCGTCGATGAATTTTTGCCGTACTATCCTACTAGTGACTTGTGACACTGGATGACTGGAGACACTCGCGTCTCTATGAAAATGACATCTACATTGTCATTTAGCTGTCCACAAAGCGACACTTTACAAAATGGCGGGATTTGTTCCAAAACTTTGCAAAACAGCTGATACTCAAAATGCCAGTGAACAGTGATCATTCGTATTTTGTCCAAATGCATGATACTTAGATGACATTACGAAGGACGTGGGTAAGAAACAGCTTTTTATCATGTGACAACATGGGGTTGATTTTGTCTGTGCGCCAAAACAGACCGTATTTGTCAAAAATACTAATACGTCCTCTATAGAATAAACTCACCAGTTTTATTTCTCATCGAGAAATGAAACTGGTATGTATTTTTTATAATAATGATCATTTGATCATTGCTAATTTTTGTTTTCTTTCTTTTCAGAATCTTAAGAATCAAATCATGACAACGAACGTTTGGGTAGAACAGGTGAGTAATATTTTATAATATTTATTATGTATAATAGGAACTGTTATAATATTATCTCCTCTTTGTAGCAACAAAATAATAAAAAAGACTCTTCAGCGGTTAAAATAGCTATCACCTTAAAAAGTGTAGGAGTAACACATAGAAAGATAGACAGACAAACACACTTGCATTTATAATGTTGCTCCAAAATTAGTTTATCGCGATGGAACCGTTCATTTTTCCGGGATAAAAAGTATCCTATGTCCTTCCCCGGGACTCAAAGTATCTCCATACCAAATTTCAGCAAAATTGGATCAGTGGTTTGGGCGTGAAGAGGTAACAGACAGACAGACACACTTTCGCATTTATAATAATATGTGTTAGTATGGATATAGATATTAATGAAAATTAACTTGAAATGTAGTTAGTCTCGCTTATTTTAGTCTTGAAATATTCAAAGTCCAGGGAATGAGGAGGGAAGTGATACGAAGTTCACCGGGTTACGTAGTATAATTCGGCGGACTTGCGCAGATCTGAGTTAAAGTTAACTCTGAGTTAAACATCTATCATGTCATCTCTATCACTCACTTCGTGAGTGACAGATATGACATGACAGATGGGCCTTAGCCCTTAGGGTGGATTGCACCAGAGGTGTAGTTAAAGTTAAAGTTAAGGTTATCGTCAAATATGGCGTCCATAATAGACTTTTACTAGGGATTTGACAATTCATTGGACATTTTGTTATGGTTAAAGTTATAGTTAAAGTAAGTTGGTGCAATCCACTCTTAGTGTAAGTGAACTAGAAGCCTTTCTTTATTAGATCAATCAACATAGTTTAAGAGGCTATCGTAAAAAACGAGAACGATAACTTTTGCGGCAACAAAAAAGAAGTATTTCATTGTCAAATTCTGACGATCATTTCACGAGATTGGGGTCAACACGTCGTGATAAATGGTGGACAAACCGGATGGGGACGGAGACGGTTCTTTCAATGCAACGTCACGTTACAAAGTGACTAATAGTCGATATACGTCCGCTTCACGTTTTATTGTCATTGTTCCCGGGAAATCTTTATAGTGTATGCCAACACTATAAAGATTTCCCGGGAGCGAGTCAGTGTAGTATTTAGAACAAAAAGCCTATGAATAAGTTTTTAATTTTTATTTTGCCCACTATTAAAAATATAAAATTAGAAAATAAAAACAATTTAGGAGCAAGAGTTCAGAGTTCATTTGGACAGCAAATAATATGGTGAAGTTTTGTTTTAAACTTAATGAATATCATTGTTTAAACTAAAACAAAAATTACTATATTTCGTAGTTTTATAGGGTTCCGTACCCAAAGGGTAAAAACGGGACCCTATTACTAAGACTTCGTTGTCTGTTCATCTGTCCGTCTGAAGTTCTGAACGTCTGTAAGTCACCAGACTGTAACTCAAAAACGGTAATAGCTAGAGAGTTAAAATGTTCACAGGTTGTGTATTATCTGTTGCCGCTATAACAACAAATACTAAAAACAAAATAAAATTATTATTTAAGGTGGGCTCCCATACAACTAACCTGTTTTTTTGCCCTTTTTTTGCTCTATATCGATAATAGCAACAGGTAGGTACTTGAATTTTTTACACAATCCTTAGTTTTATATTTTCTTTAATATTTAATACTAATATTTATATAAAATAAAAAATTAAGAGTGCCTCCCATACAAAAAACACAAATTTTGCCCTAATATAATATTTCTCTCTAATGGTACGGAACCTTTCGTGCGCGAGTCCGACTCGCACTTGGCCGATTATTTGTTTTTAACGCTCGCCTTTCAATGCGACGATGTCAACAAACTCCAGTAATTATTATTTATATATTTTAAAAGAAAATTCATTTGACGTCAGCTCATTTCTATACGTCACTAAAAATGAATTTCAGCAGCCTAACCAAAACATATTCAATAACAAATTAAGTGTTTGTTATCTCGCTCTACTCCTGTACTATAAAGCTCAAGCACAAATCTCGAAGGCATTTCGCTTGTCAGATTATGTTTGGCTTCTGTCACTTTATCTGTACATCGCGGCTTTCTTATTTAAAGGATTTGCTGTAGACGGCAAGTGTTACGGATTATCTAGATTTGTTTACGCGGTATAACATCAGAAAGTCATTGTCATTCCATACTAATATTATAAATGCGAGTTTGTCTATCTGTCTGTCTGTTACCTCCTCACGTCTGAACTGCTCAACCGATTTTGCTGAAATTTGGTATGGAGATACTATAATAATAATAATAATAGCTCCCACACCGGTTTCGGTGACGGTGGCCGGTTTAATTGAAACCATGCCAGCTACGCAGGAGTATTTTTATAGTGCCCAAGTGTGTGCGCAGTACACAAGAGCACTCTCTATTCCTTTACTCTCATAACCCAGTGGGACGGCAGACCGACACGACCGGCGAGAGATCAGGCGCAGGACCGACTTTTTACATGCCCATCCGACGCATGGATCATCTTACTTGTCAGACAATCAGGTGATCAGCCTGCATTGTCCTAACCAAACTTGGAAATAACATGTTTCCAACGCGAGAATCGAACCCACGACCTCCGAGTCAAGAGCCGCGCTCTGTACCACTAGACCACGGAGGCGTCAAGAGAGAGATGGAAATACTATGTATCCCGGGAAAGGACCTACAATACTTTTTATTTCGGAAAAATATACGGTTATCACGCGATAAGCCACGCAATTTGGCGCAACGTATTTGCGGGCGTCATCTACTAATTGTGAAACATGATGATATTATGCAACAATTAATAAAGTATTTGAAGGTAGTTTGCAAAAACTTGGGGAGGTATTTCGAACATCATAATGAAAAAATTCCGAAGAACATTAACCATGCCATGTCAGTATATAATTGTAGACTTATCGAAAGTGACAGCACACAAAACACAACATATTTTGTAGAGATGTTCGCACGGTAATAACTTAAGAATATAATAATATATATGCATTTACGTGGGAGAGCCATGCTTCGGCTTGGGCCGGCTCGACCGAAGAAATGCCACGTTCTCACAGAAAACCGGCGTGAAACAGCGCTTGCGCTGTGTTTCGCCGAGTGAGTGAAATTACCGGAGGCCCAATCCCCTACCCTATTTCCTTCCCTACCCTCCCCTAATCCTTCTCTTCCCATCCCTACCTTCCCCTATTACCCTATTCCCTCTTAAAAGGCCGGCAACTCACCTGCAGCTCTTCCGATGCTGCGAGTGTCCATGGGCGACGGAAATTGCTTTCCATCAGATGATCCGTTTGCTCGTTTGCCCCTTATTTCATTAAAAAAAATTGTTAGTCAAAATAATATTTATGGTGACGACCGCCTATAATAGTTCGTTTAAAGTAAAAAAAGTTAAAATTTAACATTTGCACGTCGAGAAAATCGACAAAATATGTGAGACACTGTTTGATTAGCAACACCTTAATATACCATAATATTTATGCAAATAAAGAAATAATATTGTATTATTATATTATATTAAAAAAGTGAGGAGTCAGTTCATACCGTAACGAAACGTAACGCGACTATGCCGAAGCATTAAAGTAATATAAAATGAAAAACCTATACATGAATCCAACGTGAATCTACTTGACATCTCCATTTTTCACCTGTCGATGTCGCATCGTCGCGTCGCGTTTCGATGTAACTGAGCCTTAAAACTAATAATCATGATACATGAAATACATAAAATAAATATTAATATCCTCACAAATTCACAGCCATTATTATTCTGGACCATCCTATCTAATAATAGGATATATAATAGCGATTCTGTAATTGGCCATTGATTTAATTTGGCCAACCTTTTTATAATTTTGCAATATTATGGCGGCCTCGTAAATGGGCACGTGCTGGCATAAAATATCCCGGACATTAAGCCTTCGTTTATTGCCCGATGGCCGATTCTATCTGTTCGGCCATTACGAATGTTCCTTGCTAGCTTTATGTAAGTAATTCTTGCTAAAATCTATTTTATCACTTTGAGGATTCCGTACCCAAAAGGTAAAGGTCCTTTATGACTTCGCTTGCTGTCCATCGTTCCACCTAGGCTGTATTTTAAGGACCACGATAACTGTTTTTTTTATATAAAACGAGCAAACGGGTCACCTGATGGAAATCAGATATACCGTCGCCCATGGACACTCACAACATCAGAAGAAGAGCTACAGGTGCGTAGCTGGCACTTGCCGGCCTTTTAATAGGGAATTGACAACATTTCAAAATTTTAACATGGCTTTTTTATTATTTTATAAGAAAGTAGACTTAAAATAAGGCGACACGTGTTTCTTGATTTTTCAAAATTATGTTTTTAAGATACCTAAAAAATAGATTTTAATCCTTCGTATTCTAAAGAGACGTAAGCGCCAAGTGACGTCATACTTACGCCTGAACGGTTAATTCCATTACAGTTTACAAAAGAAAAAATATGTCAGTGTAAGTTTGTTACGTTTATTAGGACGTCTGTCAATGTCATCGTGGTATCATATAACCTCATTGGGTACTTTCATATGTAGAAATGTCATTGTTGACAGTGACTGTTTTTTTATGCTTCATGATGTTTTTTTAAAACGCTTTTACATCAGGCAAGGAAAAAATGTCTGATATGCCGTAAGTATGACGTCACAGCGTATTTTTCAGTTTTTCTATATTTTCTCAGTAAGTAAGCAATATAAAAATTTTTTGAATATTTTTTTGATATCAGGAAAAGAAACTAAAGAAACGGTATTTTTTATTTTAAGGCTTAAAATTTTTGAAATGTTGTCAATTACGCTCTCTTCGTGAAGGTTTGCAGGTCGTATTGGTCCGGAAATACTACTGGTGACAGCTTTGTCTGTCAGATAATTACTGTCTAGCTATCGTGTTGACAGTTTGGATAATATTGCCGCTTATTTTTATTCATTGTCATTTTTTTCTACTTTTGGCGTATACCTATTTTTTAAATCGAATTGGTACAATCATAAAAATATAATGTTTTGGTGCATAGCCGAAATTAGAACTAACGCCGCTATCTTATTATCTGTACAAAAAATAGAAAGTGTAACACTGAAAATTCTAAATGTTCATAATAACTTACATTCTAGGTAACTGGTAAAACATGTCCTAACTTTTGCGTCAGCATACTTCACCTACTGAAACAATTAACAAAGTTACACCGCGAAAGCTTTTACGTACTAGACATCCTTGGTCCTTAGTCCTTACTAAATGTAGAGATAATGTTTAGAAGTATTTTTACCGACGTTGTATGAACAAGAATGTACATTATAATATTAGTAAAATATTTTTAAGTTAAAGTTTTAACCACTTTTTTTGGAACTCCCTTAGCGGCCCTTTCTTGGAGGGGATTTTTTTTAAACTCGCGTCTTGTTTGATCATGTAAGATTATGTTGTAATGACTTCTTTTAAATCAAGTCATCTATCATAATATTATCTATATATATAAAATTACAAGTCCTGACTTATTGACTGACTGACTGATTCATCATCGCAGAGCAAAAACTGTTAAAGTTACAGCCACGAAATTTGGTGAGCAGGGTTCTTTTATTAAGTAGACACCCACTAAGGAAGGAATTTTGGAAATTTTAACCCGAAGGGGGTGAAATAGGGGTTGAAAGTTTGTATGAAAGTCCGTCATTTCTTAATTTAGAAACTTGAAACTTTATTTTTGGGCTACTGAATAAAAATAAATAAATAAGTATTTAAGCGTTTTTGGAAATTCTACCCCCAAGGGGGTGAAATTGGGGTTGAAAGTTTGAATGAAAGACCGTCATTTTTTTGAGTTAGAAACATGAAACTTTGTTTTTGGGCTATTGATTAAAAATGATTAAATACGTGTTTAAGCGTTTTTGGAAATTCTACCCCCAAGGGGGTGAAATGAGGGTTGAAAGTGTGAATGAAAGTCCGTCATTTCTTAAGTTAGAAACATGAAACTTTATTATTTGGTTACTGATTAAAATTAAATGGAAGTATATTTAAGCGTTTTTGGAAATTCTACCCCCAAGGGGGTGAAATTGGGGTTGACAGTTTGTGTGAAACTTTGTCAATTTCAAACCGATCGGTCTGAGACTTTGCATGCATTTAAAGCTACTATGACGTAGGCATCTCCTAAAAAAGGATTTAAAAAATTCCACCCCTAAGGGGGTAAAATAGGGGATGAAATTTTCCATGAAACTTTTGTCAAATTTAAACTGATCGGGCTGAGACTGTGTATGCAATATGCATAAAGATACTATGACGTAGGCATCCCCTCAGAAAGGAATTTAATAAATTCCATCCCTAAGGGGATGAAATAGGGGATGAAAGTTTTTAGAAATTTTCTTTGACTTTCGACTGATTGAAATTATTAAAGATTGTAGCCTAAACTAAACATACAATTTTCGAGAGTCATTTGATTAATATGTGCCTACTTGGCTGCGGGTCCCGTTTTTACCCTTGGGACCTTAAAAGGAGAAAATTATCCATCTCCGTTATTATATTATTAAGCTGACGCGGACGAAGTCGCGGGAAACAGCTAGTATTTTATATTGTTCAAGCGAGTGCGTCATACACAAGATTTCTACGTATATTCAGCAAGGCGAGCCACACTTTTACACATAAAATGACCCGTAAAAGGATCATAATAGGCACTTCTGTTGTATATTTTTCTCTAGATTAAGATACAAGAAAGTGGTCTCAATCTTTTATTTCTAAGATGACGTACGATAGCCATAAAGGAAATTGAAATTTGGTGTTAGTTTTTGCTTACATTTTTATTACATTATGTTTTTATTGCAAACAAATATATTTTGCTGATTCACAATTTACAGGGACCGAATAAATAAATCATAAACTTGGTTTTGGAGATCATAACAATTTTATTATTATGAGGGCAACTTCTATGCGGAACGCGGGCGGGAAAGGGACGGGTGTATGCGACAGAAAGGGACGGTGTTATGTTGATATTATAATGCAATCAATATACGGCGGATTCTGAAGAATTTGGTCGTGTATTTCCTTAAATCGCGCTGAACGGTCAGGTCAAAGACGTAAATAACGTAATAGAATCTTGTTTCCCCCGAGAAGTGATACTATCGCCCGACAGGAAACTATTAATGATACAAATCGCTTTGCCCTGTCGCACAGTGAAGTCTCTCTCGCAGCGAAATTTTTATTGTAACAGAACAAAGAAATGGACAATAAGTTATTCATTCATATACTAAAATGTTAAAGTTAAAAATTAAATTAAGGATTTATCACTTACTAGACCCGCAAATCCGTTGTGTCAAAATTCGTTTATCGTGCGGGAACCGTACATTTTTCCGGGATAAAATATATCCTAATATGTCCTTTCCCAGGACTCAAAGTACGAGTATCTACGTACCCAGCAAAATCGGTTCTGCGATTTAGATGTGAAGAAGTAACAGACAGACAGACAAACAGAGAGGCAGACACTTTTTCACATTCTTGCGCTGGTAAGAAAAGATAATAACATTTCAAATGAATTCATAGAATCCGATGCTGTGTTCGCGAGTCTACTTAATGTTTTAGTAGCATCGTTCTGTATTCGATCCAGTCTAAAAAATTCTTATGAAAATAATCTAACGACGTTAATGTACTACATCGAAAGAAGATGTAGATCAGCTATAGCGTTCGTATTATACGCTAACGTACCAAATTTCAGCAAAATCGGTTCAGCAGTTAGGGCGTGACTCTGCTGAACCGATTTTGCTGAAATTTGGTATCTCCATGAGATACTTTGAGTCTCGGAAAAGGATTCATGTAACATAATATTATGACATAGGATTTTTTTCCCGAAAAAATGTACGGCTCACACGCGATAAACGAATTTTGGCGCAATGGAGTTGCGGGCATCATCTCGTTATGTTATCTATGTCTGTGCCCCAGTCATCATCTGTGCCCCAGTCTCATCATTTTGATTATATTATACCAATTATAGAACCTACCGCAACTCTACCAGAATCAGGGAGCCCTAGAATTTTTTTTTATTACTAACAAGATTTGATGGTCCTAAAATATGGATTGTTCTATTTATATTTTGTAGAACAATCCATATTTTAGGACCATCAAATCAAAGTATGAAATCCTTTCTAGCTCTGTTAGCTACCACTTTCAAGATTTTTCAAAGATAAAAAAGTTGTTTGTCTTATCAAATGAAGATACTCACAAAAAATTTGCTTGTCAGTAATCAAAAACAAATGTTCTAGGGCTCCCTGACTATAAATTAAAGTGACATTCTAGACATAAATAAAAAATACGATAAGTGCGAACTTAACCCGATATTTAGCCTCATAAAGCGTAATTACCTACCTAACGCCTGAAAGGGCTGGTAATATGAGCTCATAAATGGGTCGTGTAAACCCTTAGTTACTGGTGGGCGAGGATATCGTTACTCAAAAGCGTTATCTGCCTTGGCCGGCATGCGCATGAACTTTGAAAATTATATTCTAATTATATACTCAAACTCTACAACATTAAATATATTTGAGTGCGGCCATAAGTATAGCAACAGCGTACATCTTGTTCAGCATCTAAGAGTCAATTTATATAAGCGCAGAGTCGAAGAAGCACATCGAAGCGAATTACCAAAAACTGGACATAACAAATTCAACCTTAATTCCAGAGCGTAACGCACACTTTATTTTTTTGAGACCATTTCAGCGTTGATCGCGTGCATTCGGGCAAATTCGCTAGTATGCGCGCGTCTTGTTAAAATCTCATCTCATCTCTATTGCTTGTGATGTCGCGGTGTAGCGGTTAAAACGCGCCTTTCTGCGGATTCATATTAATCCAGCATTGCTCATGATTGTATTTCCTGTTTGTGACAAACACTGCAGTATGCGTGTATAGCAGGCTTAAGCGCAATATACAGCCACAATGCGCGACCTAAGCCTTATGATTTATAGAAAGAGTAGGGTAGTTCGAATTTTATGTGGTTAATATTTTTTCTTGGGTATGTTGATGTGTTTTTTGATTTATACGTTTCTATTTAGCCGTTACTTTTATGTGTATTTGGCGAGAATTTGATCTTGCACGTGTTTCGTAATGGTTTGTATTTTTTCCGCTTGAAATGTACGTACTGGATATTAAATTGTCCAAAAAATTTTCGTACTGCCATAACACAAGTCTTTATTTAGTATAGGACTTGATGACGTGATCTAAGTATTTATATATTTATTCCATCTTTGACTATAGTGTGTTTGATAAAGAATTTGATTGATTTATTGTTTTGATATGAGCTTACCGCACAGCAAACTTTTATATTTTTCTATACTAAAAGCTATTGCTCTCTTTATTGAGTATTACCACAAAATAACCTATTAAAGGCCTTGTTCAATTTTTTAGAGATGATTCTCTCGTAGCTTTTTTGGCTTTTTCCTAATTTGGATTATTCATCGCAATCGACTACAATGATGGGCTTAGTCATAAATCATTCACGGATCGGCGGATTTTTAAGGCGTGAATGATTTGACGTGTTAAGTTACTTAGCTCCTAACGCGGGTCTAATTTCCATCAATACATCATATCATTCGAAAGGAGAAATCTTTGAATAAATCATTTCCTGAAAGTGCCTTAGGCGTTGCGACCATAATGACACAATTTCACTGGTCGTTATGCATGCGGGGTGCGAGAGATTTCTGAAACGCATGCCACGACCAATGAAAATGCGCCATTAGTTGTTATCTCGACTGCAGGGTATGCCATATGCTGTATACCGTACGAGTTAACGACTCATGAAAATGCGCCCTGATGGATTCTGAATGAAAATCAAACGGACTTGTGATTAAAGAGCAGAAACAAGTATAAAATATCGCCTAGCAGCCTGAAGAAAGGACGATATGAATTCCTCTACTACGCCGATTTAAATTTCCGTCACGTTCCCTGGCGTGAGTTTTTACCCATCCCAAACGCAAAATAACTTTTCACTTCAAAAAACATCATTATGCTGACATATTCATAGGCGTATAATAATAATAATATTATCTATAGACACTTTACACCACGTCAGTTCTGCCCCGTAGTAAATTAAGTACCCAAAGGACTTGTGTTACAACTTACAGGTGCCACACAACGGAAATATATTTAATACTTTTTATACTATACGTATTATTTAAGATTTTTATTATATGATACACATATTTAATATACATCCATGACGCAGGTTTTTTAAAGTTGAAAAACTTTTTGTTCCGTCGGCGGGATTCGAACCTGCGACCCCCGGCTTGAGCTACCAACGCGCTCACCACTGAGCCACAGAGGTCGTCAATATTATTACATTGCGTACAACAATCTAAACAAAATCTAAAACAATAAATTCAAAACACGTAAAAACCGTGGAAGCGTGTAAATAGTTCATGAAACTCGCCTTCAGCTTCAAACTTAATATTCCATAGTTTCGTTTAACTTTTAACTTTGCATGTTTTAATTTTATAAAAGCGATCCATGTGATTTTAGCTTTACACAGAGAAATTCTTGTGAAGCAACGTTTTTATTGCAAACACATTTTTTAGTGTTTTGTTTGCTTTTCTGATATTTGGAGTTTGAAACTTGTTTTCTAGATTGTTTATTAACAGTTAAACAATTTGATAGCAATTGCATTATGGTTAAAAGACTTTGCTTGAAAAATTCTTCTCTGTCTTCCCTTTTCCCTTTCGCAAAAAATCTCAGCTCGTTAAAATATATTTAGTCTAGCTTTTGCTTTAGCATTTTTTCAATTAAAATGAGAGCTCTTCTTGATACAATTTTTATTCGAATGAATCAAGAGTAACGTGAATAATAATTGTTTCATTGATTCGTCTTTTATTTCTCCTGCAGACACTTTTTGAGCTTTATAATTCCTTGATTTCTATAGTGCAGCTTTATAGTCTTTACTATTCTAATATTAAAATTTTAATGAAGTTGAGCCCAAGTATTAATTATTACTAGATAGCCCGATGGACTTCGTATCACTTTCTTTCAAATATTATAAACCTTCCCTAGACTTCCAAGAATATGTCAAGGATAAATTAGCTAAATCGGTTGAGCGGTTCTCGAGTTTTAGCGACACTAACAACACTCTAAATTAATTTATAATCAAATATATTTACCAGATTTTCATAAAATTACAAAATATGATTGTAACAGTAAAGGTGCCAGAATTGTTATATAAGCAATTGTGATAAAATATCTTGCGTTTAAGATTAAGTACAAATTGAACCTACACGGTAAACAAAACAGCTTTTAACGTCAAAAGCGCGGGAATCGCACTCTATTTAATTAATCATTTAACTTTGCCTGACTTTTGCGTATTTGCTAAGACACTTTGAAATTAAGACAGCATCAAATTTAAATTGAGTTTTCCCAACAGTAATTTTGTCTATAGCTAGGGCTGGCAAAAATAATAATTAAGTTTCATAATGAAAGAGCAGCTATTTAAACTGATACGGCTTTTTGAATATTCAAGATGGCGGGGGTGCCCCGAATTAGAATTTATTTTATGTATTAGAACCTTATTACTTTTGATGTTGTTGAAATGAAGAGATCTTTAGGATATTCATCAGCAGTAGACTCTTGGTCAGTAAGGTGAAGATAATCCAAAAAAACTTATAAGAAAGCGATTTTGTTGAATTTATAATTCGTTTGCATTGAAAAAATTTAAGCGTTAGTAGAAAAACAGCTATAGAATATAAAACAATATTCTTTTCTCTTCATTTCACATATTATTAATCCACATTCAACAACTTCTGAAGTAATAAATCAATAAAGTAAATTCAAAAGTTGGCAACCCTAAGATGTGCGGAAGATGGAGTGACCCAATAGTCTTCAACACAGCACTATGCAACAATTTCCTGAATACTGTCTAAGTTTCTTGTCGCCAAACGTGCTTAGGCACTTGCAATTTGCCCTAACATTTGACATCAAGTGTTGGAATAACATTGTCAGACTCGCAATTATTAATGTTACCAGTTACATAAGTTATTTTAATTATTTTAGTGGAAGTTAAGTTGTCTGTATTCTTTAAGTCTTATGATATTATCATAATATTTAGTAATAGCTTAAAATTCAATGGAACCCTTTTTTAGCCCCCGACCAAAAAGGGGGGTGTTATAAGTTTGACGTGTTGTTTTGATTACTTAGATTTAAATTAGACTTATCATCCGCTTAAGCTAAAGTCAATTATTATGTTTGGATATTGTAGTTTTTTCATTACTACTCAATAACTTGAGTTCTTTTACTTTCGTTTCCTGACTGAACACTAACAGTAAACATCTTACAAACAGTTTTGTAAAAAGTACAATTTTATTTTTACTACGGCCATTGGTGCTTAGCCGGAATCTAATAAGGTCCGCAATTTTCTTCCCCGAGCTCTATACTAACACGCGGGATTTATTTGACCCAAGAACACTCTTTTAAGGACACTTCTAAATACGAGTGCGGCGTTAGGGTTAAATGGGTACAATGGAAAGATCTTCCGGTCAGATAGACCCATTATTTATACGTAGAAAGATTTCTCGGATAGTGGAAACTTTTTTCGCGATAAATTTCATGTAATGTAATTCTCTTTTATGTTTACAAAAATGTTGGCTTAAAATATTTCTAATCGGATAATACCAACTGGCTCAAAATTTTATCTCCTCGAAAGGTTTTTCATATCTTTAACTCAGATTTAAACACTTTTATACTCTTTGTACTTCTTTTACATTCATGATTTAAAATGTGTTTTACTTTAAACATTATATTGGCGTCTCGACCTTCTTGAATTTAATTAAGGATGGTTACAATTACAAAATTGTTTAGTAACTACTAAAATAATTTTATAAGTAATAATCCCTGATGGTTGACATATTTAATTATTCATCATATTGGAAAGGAAAGGAAGGCCGTAAGGAAAGATATTGTTAAACAGACGGTTAACTAGTAAGGGTTGATAAAGGAGTTGAATAATAATATAGAAATCATGTATTTCCTTATCATCATCAACATAAAAGAAATTGATTTTAATTTACCTTATTCATTATAATATTATTTATTTACAAGTTGAGATAAACAACTACTTATCTACATGGTACTAGATGGCTTTTTACAATTATTGTTCCTTTTTACTTCTTCCCATCTAAAAATTTAGATTTATAAAAAAACATTTTTTTTTTGCTTCAGGAATGGAACGATTACAAGCTGAAGTGGAACCCCGACGACTACGGTGGCGTCGAAACCTTGCACGTGCCTTCCGAACACATTTGGCTGCCAGACATAGTGCTTTATAACAAGTAAGTTATTGATCAGCTCATTTTATATTGTTAAACAGACGGTTAACTAGTAGGGGTTGATAAAGGAGTTGAATAATATAGAAATAATGTATTTCCTTATAATAGCTTGTAAAAAGCTATATTGTAAAAGCTAGCCAATAAAAGCTTGTAAAAACAAAAATAACATAAAATCGATAAATTATTTCATCCAACTGGAAGGTCTTTGCAATGGAATTAATGTCGGAAACTTTGAAAGAACCTGCGCCCCGAAAAGCTAAGTTTCGGTCCCATTTCTTTCAATGATCACAAACTTCGTCTATAAAATGTGATTTCGCCCTTATCTCCCTTTTTCTTGGACACACATTATTTTGCATTATCACGATGAGTAGACGATTTTATCGCTAACCGCGACAAAAACTTCCCTACCCTCGCGTTTATCCCGTGAAATTTAGAAATATCTTTTGGCGAGACAACTTTTCCTGTAATTTTATGGAGATCCTCACGACCATTTTTCTGACCGCTGATTATGTTGTATATCTCCGACGAAGGGGATGAGTCAGCTAATTGCGGTTTGTGATCATACTGAATATGATTTCTTTTTCTTTTCTAACAACTAAATACGCTCGTTTGCCTCTCTTTCTCGATAAATGTGAGTAAAAAATAGCAAATTAATCATTAGGGTTTTCAATGTCTAGACTCCAATATAATTATTATTAAAAAGAAGTCAATTTTATATAATTAGGTTTTGATTTTGAAGCGTTTTTTAAAATAATTCATACACGAACTTGAAATTATCGTGTTTTTTTTTCAGCAGCCTAATCAACTATAATTTAAGTAACAATTATTATTATTGCTGTTTATCTAGATTGGAAACGTCAATTATTAGCAAACACAAAAGTCTCTTGAATTTAAACTTCAGGATCTAAAGAAAGACTATCGTAGGATTTGTAGATTCACCAGTCTAAGCCAAACCGTATCTGGGAGGTAAATGGTTATGTTCGCCTTTTTATAGTTCTTTTAACTACCAATGATTAGGATTATCTAGTGCTATCTCTGATTTTATAGGCTTGCGAAATTTCCCCTTTTTTCCTGGGCCGTTAAAAGGTTTTATAGCTGCTATGTTCGCAGAAAGTTGTTTACTTCCTGGAATATATGACTTGTTATCTTCATCAAAGATAGTTTGTATGCTTTATATATTTTAAATGAATACAAAATTAAATGGAGTAGCTGGTTTATAATATCGTTATCAAAATAATTCATGTTGCTTCTTATGATCTTTGATCCATTTTCTAAAACCAGGGCTTTGTTGATATCGTTATCTTGATTAAATTTTTCTTGGATTCTTTCAACTTGAAGACCGTAAAATTCATTTTTGAAAGAGTCATGGTAAGATTGTACCTTAGTGTTTTGTAATGTAAGCCGGAGTTAATTTGTAAATAAATAAAAACTCTCAATTTATTTGTATAAAATGGCCGCACCTAATGAGGTAATAAAACGTCTATGATTGGCCCGTTTATCTAAAACATGATGACACTTGACAGTTGACGTTTTCACTTGACGGACAATTCACAATGGCTGCCTTACGATAGTGAATAATTGTGAAAATGGAAACGCAACGTAAATTGCAATATCTGCGCGGGAATACTTTTTGCCGATATCGGATCATTGACCAGGAACACACGATTATGTTCTTTACTGTGCATTTGGGTGTATCCGAAAATCGTAAGTTTTATTACATCTTTAGTTAATAATTATTGTCTTAACACCGACAAGATGTTCCAACTTCCAATGTCTTTAAGTTTTTTTCGTGGCCTTTATAAGACAAAATTGTTTTTAAATATGATTATGTAATGCATTTGCTATCTTTTGGATATTTTTTCAACCATAGACGCCGGAAAAAAATCCAGGTATTTCGTTGTATGGAACTCTGCCAATGTTCTTTGTATCAATAAAAGAATAAAAAAGTGCGAGTCGGACTCGCACACGAAGGGTTCCGTACCATGATAGAGCAAAATTAGGCCAAAATAGTGTTTTTTATATGGGAACCTCCCTTAATTTTTTATTTTATTTTAACATTATTATTAAACATTAAAGTACCTACACATAATATAACTTAAGACTTTGTGAAAAACTCAAGTACCTAGGTACCTGTTGTCATTATATATATAGAGCAAAAAAGGTTAAAAATGATATTTGGCGGCGACTCAAGAATATTCGATTGGCACTGCCACACTTATGCATTTTTAAATCCATATATCCACAAAGTCAGCCATTATACGTGGCAGCTCACCGCATTTCTATGCATTTACGCCACGTAACATTCTGACGGATGTGGCGGTAATTTGAACTTTACTCCATTGTAACACAGTTCAGTCTCAAACGGTAACTGCTGAAGTTCGCCAGGCGGAAGGCATGATAAGTACTGGCTTTAATCTAAATAGCATCGAGATAGCGCTAAGTATGGTACGATAAATAAATGTGACAAACGCAAAATGCCTATAATTTCTCTTTCATACACAAGGAAAAACGCGAAAATCAAAACCTGTAACGTTTTTACTGTATTATAAGCATAGGGATTAAACTTATTACTTATTATAATCGCTTATCGTCTATCTGTGAACAACAAAAAATAAGCCTGCTGAGTGCTGATACACTGTCATGCAGTTCAGCTGTATGAATGTACCATCGAGGAAATTGAATCCTAGGCAGTTGACGGACCTATGTCATGTGGTCGGCTTATGTCAATTCAATGTTATTAGACTTGAGACTGCTACAACAGCCTGTGATCGGTCGGAGGAGTTTGACGTATATTAGGACCGCCATCTGCCTAGGAACCAACTTCTCTGATAATACCTGTATGTAATAATATACGTATGTTTTGCTGATATGAAGACATCAGCTTATCATATTGTGATAGTTCTCCTTCTTTTGACATAACACGATCAGTTTCTCATCGATATGGTCCATTAATCTGATAAGATTGACGTCTAACCTACGGATTGATAGACTGATAATTTTTTAAATATTGTGTTACTTTTTAGGGTTCCGTAGCCAAAATGGCAAAAAAGGAACCCTTATAGATTCGTCATGTCTGTCTGTCTGTCTGTCTGTCCGTCCGTCCGTATGTCACAGCCACTTTTCTCCGAAACTATTAGAGCTATACTATTAAAACTTGGTAAGCAGATGTAGTCTGTAAACCGCATTAAGATTTTGATGCAAAAATTGAAAAAATATTAAAAATTTTAGGGGTTCCCATAGGTACAACTGAAACAAAAAATTTTTTTTTTCATCTAACCTATGCGTGTGGGGTATCTATGGATAGGTCTCCAAAAATCATATTGAGGTTTCTCATATAATTTTTTTCTAACCTGAATAGTTTGCGAGAGAGACTCTTCCAAAGTGGAAAAATATGTGTCCCCCCCCCTCTAATTTCTAAAGTAGAGGCATGATAATTCTAAAAAAAATATTTGATGTAGATTACTATAAAAACTACCAACGAAAATTGGTTTGAACGAGATCTAGCCAGTAGTTTTTTTTATACGTCATAAATAGTAAAGTACAACTGAAACAAAAAAATTTTTTTTTCATCTAACCTATGCGTGTAGGGTATCTATGGATAGGTCTCCAAAAATCATATTGAGGTTTCTCATATCATTTTTTTCTAACCTGAATAGTTTGCGAGAGAGACTCTTCCAAAGTGGAAAAATGTGTGTCCCCCCCCCTCTAATTTCTAAAGTAGAGGCATGATAATTCTAAAAAAAAATATATGATGTAGATTACTATAAAAACTACCAACGAAAATTGGTTTGAACGAGATCTAGCCAGTAGTTTTTTTTATACGTCATAAATAGTAAACCTTAATCTAAATTTCATTAAATCGACTGAAATATAAAAATAAATCAAAAATATTTTAATTTCATAAAAATAAACCTTATTGCTGCTGCGGAACCCTCCATGGGCGAGTCTAACTCGCACTTGGCCGCTTTTATAGCCACAGATTGACGCCAGATTGATGTCAGATTGAACGTGTAACCTACGACTTACAATTTTAAGAGTTGTAGACAATCAAATGGTTACAGAAACACCTCTTTATTGACATAATATACCTGTTATAAGTAGATTCCGTTTATAAAACAGTACAAAGCCGACCGTATTACTACCGGTGTGTGAGCTGAGCGATCTCGCAACCATGTGTAAAGGGCTCACCCTTTGTGTGGGGTCGACGACACGACTGATTTTCGTATAACTTGCATACATTGTAAATTTCAAAGAAATGAATACTAAATAACTTAATAATAATATTATATAATATATGGTAACAGTTTTTAAAGTTGATGGATTTGACTTAACGCGACCAAATTACTTAGGTCCGCAATCTGCCTAGGAATCAACTTCTCTGATATTACATAAATTATTTTATTAAAGTTTATTAAACTATGCTTACATCACATCCATTTTTGATTTTCTACTTTCATTTACCATTTCAGTCCAAGTTACCTGTCTAGATAGAAAAAAAAGGATAAAATTATTTTAATTCTGACGTCATGCTTTTATTTTGTGAGACACAAGAATACTTAGTGGGTTTCAAGCAGCCGATCTTTTCTTTATCTTTACAATTTCATTGTTCATTATACATTCTATTGTATATTATATTCAATAAAGGATAAAATACAATAACAGACCCCGACAAAAACCTTCATCTCTCAGCAATCGCGACTTATCGAGAAATATCAATAGGCAATACATATTCGAGGAAAATGGGACAAAATCAATTTTTCTTTGTCGCTCCCGCACCCATATCTAATATTTTCGAATCACGCGATTAATATTTGACTTACATTTATAAATGTTTTTATGCGGTGGAAAAGTGAAATGCAGAAGTGTGCATTACAGAAGTATACATACATCCCGTACCCTATACGATAGAAAAACACACCAGACACCTATTATAATTACATGTATAAACCTAGAAATACACTAAAATATCGAATATTTGCACATTTTTTGTTGTAACTCTAGAGTTGCCTAGTGCTTAAAATTTACCACCAATTCACAAATACAATTTAACGTTCTATCATGCTGGTTTTCTGTGAAACTATAAAAGCTATCAATAGATCGATCTGATCAGCCTATTCTTAATGAAGCATTACATCATGTTTTTTCCAATTTTGCTCTAATAACAACTGTAGTAAATAAAATATCTCTTTGCTACCATTGTGTGCATACACGCGAGCTGTTGCGAATAGTTAGCATGGACAGTTAGATACACAATAAATTAAAAATAACGTACAGCCAAAATGTAGCGACAATTTTCGAGCTGAATATCCAGTATCCACCCTGAGTATTCCAAACATATTTTTAACGTGCGACAAGCTTAAGACTCTCGCACAAAGTAAATAGGTGCTATTATGCGGTGTAATATTTTTGTTGTTAAAGGTTTATTCTTTAGTACACCTGTGTACCTGAGAGCTCTCAGGGTATTCTGTAAAGTTTATTTTTAATGGGACCTTGTAATGGAAGTTGGCGCAAATTTACGGGACAATTTTCGACTTCACTGGAGGCTTTTAGACGCGATGATAAAATTTGCTTAAGTCACTCAAGTTCGAAGTGTTTTCGTGATGCTGCGACTGATTTGATCTCATTATCTCAGCATTCGCGTTAGCGTAATTTTGTTTGTCACGTTGAAAGGCTGAAAGCGTCCATATTTTTTCACGAAATTCACGTCGCTCTGATTACATGTTTATTGGTAAAAATCAAAGACGGCCTTTTAGGAAATTTTACTGATGTTTTAGAAACTTTTACTCCTTTATTAATAAAAATATTTAAACAATGGCTTTGTACAAAGTTTTAATCGTTTCACATTGAAAAAGTAGGTCCATTAAATGCTAAACATTAGTTTCCACACTAGTATAGTACATTATTTTGCTCAATGTCCCTAAGACCGTCAAATAAGGATTGAAAAGCTGAAACAAATCTAAACTCAACATCAAAAGTGCCAATCGTACAAAATCTTTTCACTCATGAGTCATGACACAAAGATTTACAGTAAATCCAAGGAAATCAAGTTGGAATCATCCAGCATTACAAATTGCAGCACATCCAGAATTGTTTTCAGTCATTACATCTGCGATATATCTCCCCTGTACTCAGCAGCTGAGCGAGCCATTTGCGGCTGGCGACTTACATTGCTTGATATAACGCCAAGTAACATATTTTGTTCAATAAATATCGCGCAATGTATAACGCGAGGCGTAATCACATTGAAATTAACTGTATAAGGTTTTAAAATTGCGCCAAGGGTGTAAATATAATGTTACCGACTTATATTTTTCTTATATGAAACGCTCAATTCGTATTGTCTAAAATAACAACTTCTTGAGTGCAGCTGTTGGTTTAACATTTTTTTGGCAAAAGTAAAAATGCTGAACGTTCCATTTTTGAAAAGTTCTCAAAAATTACTACGCTAGACCACCGGCGCAGCGTGGAAGATGTGGAAGATGAAGCTATATCCAGCAGTCATAATCTTTATGACTCCTCCAGCCTGTCTCGTTTTCACCTCTACCAGCACCTCCAGAGTACAAACCATTTTTTTTAACCAGTCTATTTGTTCCAGTGCGGACGGTAACTACGAAGTGACGATCATGACGAAGGCGATACTTCACCACGACGGCAAAGTCATATGGAAGCCCCCCGCCATCTACAAGTCCTTCTGTGAGATAGACGTCGAATACTTTCCGTTTGACGAACAAACTTGTTTCATGAAGTTCGGTTCGTGGAGTTACGATGGTTATACGGTGAGTATAGTATTTTTACCTACCCCGTCAATGGCTATGTCCTCACTGTGTATTTTTGTGTTCATCAAGGGCATGCGTTATAGCGCAGTCAACAGCGCACGTGAGGCACGCCCGCGACGCATGCGCTCTGACCGTATCCAAAACTTTCGCATGAAAAATGTTGGCGTTGCGTTTGTTGACGCATTCAATTAATGAATACGCCAAACTGAAAGTTTAATAAAGGAAGATGACGAAAATTGAAGATGAAAGTGCATAGTGTGGACATAGCTAATATCTATTGAAAGATGTTTGGCGCTATATTCCCCGCGTTCCATTTGATGTTAAAAACGATCAAAACGCTCAAAATGAGCCTATTTTGAGCGTTTTGATCGTTTTTAACATCAAATTGAACGCGGGAATAGCCGTAGGGTCTATCGTGTCAATTTTCGTGTCATACAGATGTCATATTATGTCACGAAATAGCTTTCGTATGTCAGTCTGACACGATATTTGACACGAAAGATCCTACTACCGTCCCTCTGGTGGCAAATGATGTATCGATAACCCTCATTAGTCATTGCAATGGATATAAAGTTATTTGAAGTTTTTTGATTGAATCCTTTAAAATCGCTATAAATTGGTTAACATTCGTGTCAAGGTAGGTCGTGAACCAATCATAAGAGATGGTCAATATTATATAATATCCTAACAAGAAACCTTCACTCAACGAGCGCGTGTTAGTTGTTCGTCATTAATTTTAGTTGTATGTTATTTCACTAGTCAAAGCTGTTATGATAACGTTGAAAAACAGTAAAACGAAGTCCAAAGTAACTTTACTAACATGCAAATATAGAGTTATGTGTAATTTTCATTTAGTGTTGTGAAACAACTAAAATGTTGATGATACATGGAGAGAAAGTTGTAAGGCCATACATATTTGTACCAATAAACCAGTCGAAGACAATAGAAGTTATAAGTCATATAATTCATATTGTTGGAGCATTGCCAAAATTGTTTTAATTAAGTTCTTACGAGTACTCCTCGGCGCATTAACAATCTATGATTAATTTATTATTGCCAGTAGGCAGTAGCGTTTAATAATGTCTTAACTCATTATTAAAAGCTCGTTTTGAGGAAGTTATTAAATTGAACGTAATATTTTAAAGGTGAATGCGAACCCTATTCTTAGGTCCTCCATTAAAAGGCAAAACAAAATGGTTGCTTCCATTTGTAGCAGATGTTATTAATTTCAAGAAAATATTATGTATAAATTAATTCGACTGAGATTACTGCGAGAATGAACGAACGTTATGAATTCATTATATTATATAGTCCACAAACAATAATGCATTGTGTATAGTGTTTTCGAACCTATTATACTCCAAATTACACTAAAATACAATACATACAGATTTGTAAAATTTGTATATAATTTTCTGACTTCTCTTGTACTTTCATCACAGCTGTAATTATCGATAGTATGGTATATTATTTACGCAAGGAGAATCACAATATACAATCACAGTATTAATTCCATCTAAGACTAACAATACTATTGTATTTCTGTTGATAAACTAAGTGAAATATTTGTTTCAGGTGGATTTGCGGCATCTAAAACAAACGCCAGACTCTGATCAAATAAAGATGGGTATAGACTTGTCAGAATACTATATATCAGTAGAATGGGACATCATGCGGGTACCAGCGACTCGGAACGAGAAGTTCTACTCGTGCTGTGAAGAACCTTACCCTGATATCATTTTCAATCTCACTTTAAGAAGAAAAACTCTCTTTTATACGGTCAATCTTATTATACCTTGCGTTGGTATCTCTTTCCTATCAGTGCTCGTGTTCTACCTCCCTTCAGATTCAGGAGAGAAGATCTCTCTCTGCATCTCTATCCTGCTGTCTCTGACCGTGTTTTTCTTATTGTTAGCAGAAATTATCCCACCGACCTCTCTAACCGTTCCTCTGTTAGGGAAGTATTTGTTATTTACAATGATGCTTGTTACATTATCAGTAGTAGTCACAATCGTGGTGCTAAACGTAAATTTTAGGTCGCCAGTAACGCATCACATGGCACCGTGGGTGCGGAAAGTCTTTATAGAGTTTTTACCTCGAATATTATGTATACAAAGGCCTGAAAAACCACCAGACGATGATGACAATGATAAACCCACGGAGGTAAGTGAAGAGTTTATTATTTTTAAAGAAAAAAATTGCAAAACACTTCTACTTTAAACTGTTAACTTACAATAATATAAGAGAAGTGATCACATTGAAAGTTGAAACGCCTGATTGGATTCACAGGAACAAATCGGTTGCAAATGTAATTATTCGTAGAGAGCTCTTTTCAAAAGGGAAAAAACAGCACGACGTCTTATCCCAATGAGTTTCCTTCATTCAAAACGTTTTCCATCGCGATGGATCCAATACAAACAGAACGCTATTACTCAACTTGTAGCCGCCTTGAACAATAACAATTTTAATTGTCCTCAGACGCGGGACTCATTTACGAAACACTTCCTTCGGCTCAATTCTAAACCTATTGTATTTTATTTGTATCGAAAAAGTATCGCACCCAGCCCCAATTTCATTCCATTTCGTTTTTCCTTTATTACTCAATGCCGCAAAGCTTAACGAGACCACGCAGCCTCTGTTATTTATGGTCCCCCAGTGAATGCAGACGGATCATGATATGTGAGGCGGCGAACGGGCCCCGAAACCGATACCCTTCCGCGCGTTACTGTCGTACCGAAAACTATAACATTATAACTCAAACCCTCGCCACAAAACTTGTTTTTATGGTTGGGATAAATAAAATTTGTCATTTTTAGGTTCTCACTGATGTCTTCGGTGGTGATGAAATGGACGGGAAATTTAAGGAGTGGGGATGTGAAGAATATGAACTACCTGGTATGCCACCCTCGCCGCCGCCGCCGCCAGGAGGTGATGATGAATTATTTTCACCTCCACCGGGGTCACCTTGTCGCCTAGATTTAGATGATGATACTCCATCTCTAGACAAACCCTATGTTAGAGAAATGGAGAAGACTATAGAGGGTTCGAGATTCATAGCGCAACATGTAAAAAATAAGGATAAATTCGAAAGTGTAAGTTTAATTTCACATTTTTTAATTTATTATTTGAATATAAAATCAAAGTTTTAATTTTTATTTTTACTTGCAGGTGGAAGACGACTGGAAGTATGTAGCTATGGTACTCGATAGGATTTTCCTATTCGCGTTCACGATAGCGTGCGTCGTCGGGACCGCGCTAATTATATTTAGGGCGCCCACTTTCTACGACAACTCGAAGCCTATAGATATTTTGTACTCGAAGATCGCGAAGAAGAAGTTGGAGCTCCTAAAGATGGGGTCTATAAACGACCCGGGTCTCTGAAATTCGTCTTACGTCTTCGGCCACTCGCCGCCGAAGACGTTCTGGGAGCTGATCGTCATGTGGTGGCACGGATGATCTATGTAAAGCTCCCAGAGGGGAACTGCTAGGCGAGAACTCATTTGTGCTCAGTGTGTGCCAAGCGCCCGGTGCGCCGCGGGACGTTCTACGCCGCTTGCGTGTCCAAAGCCGTCTTTTTATATGTAAACTTATCAAGACTGTGTCCATCGATAGTCGAAGTAAGGAGTAACCTCAACAAATTTATTTTCGTGTATATCGTTTGTATTATTTGCTAATGTTATTTCTTTAATATACGCACAATACTTGTACAGTTTTAAGGTTAAGTTTAATTTTAACGATTTAGTTTTTTTACTAATCATAATAATTAATACTTAACTACTAAGTTTATTTATCATAGTCTTTAATTCCTGATCACGCTCAATTTCATAAAGTTAGATTGTATAAAGGTACTCTTCTTTAAATCGCAATGTAATAATATCACAGTTACGCGCGATCGTCCGCAACGTGTGTTGGACACCTTTGACACTATTTAGTATCGATTAATATTCTAGAATAAAATGTTTAGTATTTTATAAACTACGTACTCGCGTAAAAATCATAAGGACAATATCGATTAAATGACGAACGGTAATCTCACTTAGTATATGATAATAATGATAATGTAGATATTTCTAGAATTAATGCTAAAGACATCAAGTACGATGAATATTCAAATTTTAATGCCATAGTAGTCGTAATAAATAGAGACGTCGCAACGGTGATATTATTTAATTAGATAATTACTGATGCAATTTACTGCCAATTGTAAATTACATTTTTTATAAAATTCGATAATCTTAGATAGTTTGATAACTTGTTTGATTACATTTTTAATGGCGTGCCAAATATTGCCAGCAATATCATATTTTCGGTGAAGTATGTGTGAGTATCTGTATTCATTGACTGTGCTTGTTCTCCGTTTGTGACGCCTAGTGGATGCTTTTACAAGAGTGAGAGTTACAACAGCTGAAACATGCAAGTGGTTCTAGATATCAATAATCTAATATACCATATTTTCACTAATGATCCTAGAGTACAGGGTAAAATTAGTACACGAATTACTTCCTCTGGTTTGTATTACTACAACTTTACACATCTATTGTAAAGACTCAAATTACTATTGGCACTAACCACTACGTCCTAATAATAAAATCATTGTTGAGATATTTGAAGTTAGTCTATAATGAAATTTAGGTAGCCTGAATCTATTGTTTCTAGTCTTAGTACCTCAATTAGATCGTGTATCTTGGTTTCTCGTGTTATCTAGATCCTATTAGTAGAAATTACGTTTGTTATCATTTAAGGTACATAACCTTACATTTATTCGAAATTTTGTCATCTCAACCCATCATGTAGGGTATTGTAGTTTTTCGTCGTAATTTAAAAAATTTCGAGCCGCGTATTTGATATGTCAAAGTAACTCGTAATAATGAATTAGATAATGATTACCTAGATAACTCAGAGGTTATTCATATTTTAATGAAGTCAACAGCGAGCAGATAGGAAAACAGGGATGGTTATATTAAATAATTGAAACTGTTTGTGTGATTCGTCTTAATATAAGTGTTATTGAATGTGTATAGCTGTTTGAATCAATAAGTGCAATCGGCTAGTTTAGATTAGGTGATACGTAAATTATATTAGTTAAGAAACCGATGATGGTTATTATAAGTAACATCGTGGAAGCTCGCTAAAGGTTGAAAATCGTATATTAGGACTGTCACTTATAAGGAGTTTCATCGATTGTGAAGAAGCTCAGTTTCGCTTAGGAAGGGGAGTCATGATGTGTGTAGCAAAATATAGTGACAGGAAGGGAGAGTATCTAATCGCTAGCTTTACTCTTATTGGTCTATGATCACAATATCAATTCTTCGTACATGCACAGTTGCTATAAGACCTGTGACTTGAACAGTAGACAAGTTATCTTCGATGGAATTTTTGCAAGGAATTGTTCAAAAGTCACTGATACTATAACTAATTTTCTAATAAGATACTCGTACAATTATATCGGTTAATTGAAAGTAGGAATGTGCTATTGCACGCACCGAAACACACCAAATTAGTATTATCAATAAATTAAAGAATTAGTTAAGTCCACTGGCTTTCCTCACTATTCTGTAATTATCCAACTTTTATTGTAGATATTTGCTAGAATATAAACGGTCTGTTGTTATTTTTATATGACTGCAAATAATATAATAGTTAGATTTTCTAAAAAAACACCATAGGTTAGTAATGTGTTTAGACTAGCGATGGTCGTCATCGAGTGTCAAAGTGTATTCGAAGTATAATATGTTAACGACTATGAGAGAGAGTGCTGGGTTAGTTTACGTTCCATTACTTTATCTTGAATTTTAGATAAACCCTATCCTCGGTATTACATTGTCATGAATGTAAATTACGTAGTATAAGCCCCTAGGTTTGTTGAAATTTGATGAGCTAAGCCGATACAACGATTAGTTACCATACAAATTTAGTAAATATTTGATACAATAAGATTTCCTTATTAATTTATTACGTCTTTAGATTATTTTCTTCGACTGCCAAATTCTACTTAGCTCATAAATATTATATGTATTTGAAAATATATTCCTGTGATCCGTAACTTTGGTTGTATTCTTGTTATTATCGTCTGAAAGACATGTCTATAGATTTATTTCCTTCGTTCATTGTTGTTTGTCGAATGTTTTTCGTTCTGAGATCGACGTAATATTTGTCGTCTTGTGTTTCGGGTGATAAACGGGTAAGTACAGTAGTTCGTGTATCTGGTATTAGATAGGGAATAATAAATTTAATATTAATGTAACTCGACGCTAGAATCACACCGTCAATAAGTAATATAAAATTGGTAAACGTAAGTGGTATAAAGGATTAGCTTCTCAATGTTTATTAGATTTAGTCGACGAATGAGTCAGTTCGGAAGCGCGATGTGAGATAAATTTGTTGTTCTTGTGATTTAAAATCATTTTTGTTTTGTCTACTGTGTATAATATTTGTTTGATTGTTCGTTGTTTGTGTTATGTTTGATAATATTACTAAAGTGACATTTGAAATGGATACATTTTGTATTGTATGAGTTGTATTGAATTGCGTTGATGTGGTTGTTTTACGGCAGCGAGTTTGTCTTCATCGGGTGATAGAGCTGCGAACTCATAGTCAGCTATCACATGGCTGTCAGTAATTTTAAGAAGTTACTTAACCGACGTGTTGACGTGTAAATATAGTCGGTCAACGTAGAAATTTAAAATAATTATTAAATTGACAAGTTATTTTTCTACGTTCCTTTCGCAGTACGTTTAGTGCTAAATTAGATCTGTAGTGATACGACGTAGAATTATAAACGAATTTGCTTTATTCGCAATATATCATTCAGCAATAAATCTGAATAATTATTTTAAGATCATTTTTAGGTTTATTGCTTTTAAATGCTCGTTGTAAGTAATCGTAAGCCTTAGTTGGAATGGATAACGAGTAATCCGTATCGCTTTATAATTAGGTTCATCGAAGTCCAGAATTTCGTAAAGTAAATTTCTTCTAAGGATACAACTATCATTTCGACGCACGTTCTCTTCTTTGTTATTTTATCTTTAATGTAATCTACACTTCTATGTAAGTTAGGCGTATTTGAATATTTAATCAAACGTCTTCCAAAAGTGACGTAAGATATTTTATATTTTCTTGTTTTAAACAGTAGTCGTTTATTGTTTCTTTTACATTTCCACTTGTATAATGTATAAGCTTCCACGTTGATTTCGAATTATTTCTATTATTTAATGTGCTATATATTTAGTATAAGAGTTGTAATTAATGAGAAATCACACGAAATTTGCGTTGAGCTTCCAACACGATTAGATGTAAATACAGAAATTAATTCCTTATCCACTTCTATGATAATAATTGTTGTTCGTTCATATATTATAAATATTTCATATCCTGTGAAATTATGAGTATAATATAGGCTTTTGTATGTATTTTACTTTATATATTTTATCCTATTCGGATCTTGATAAAAACATTGGTAAAAAAAGAAAATGAAATTTACCATCGTCGACTTAAGAAATTGATGAGTCAAATTTAAGGTTTTTATTTCTCAACAAGATCCGAAATGGGAGTCTAGAAATTTAAAATTGATATACGCTTTGGTATTAAAACAGATGTCACAGAAGATTGTTCTACTTGACTTATATGAAGGGTAGATCCACCTTTCATTTAAGTAAAGAAATCACGACTTGTCAAACTTATTCTCTATGAATAACTGCGAATAATTTAGCAATATCATCGGTCAAAATTGAATCATGATAATTTAAAAAACAAAGACAAGCTGAATTTACTAAAGTCCGCATTGCATGTGCCAAATATTTTGATCTAACTATTATTTTAATTTAAAATTGTGTGCCAAAAAATGTAATTGAAACGCCAAAATTTAGTTGTAAAATGTTATGTAAATCATGCGTAGTTAGAATTTAATTGCTGCCTGTAAAGTAACTAGATTTGGATCAGGTTCTGAGAATGTTTGAATCGTGCCAAAGCTTCGTAGTCAACCAACTGCCAAACATTTTTCGTGACTCAAGCTTTTAGCTCAACGTTGCAAGTCGAAAAGACATTGTGTTGTGATGGACACAGCACCCTGCATGAAAAAGACAAGGGCCCGTTTTGTGTGGTACACAGTAATCGAATTTCCCTCTACGCGACTTTTATACAAATTGAACATGAGTATATTATGTCACAGTCATCTGCTTAAAACTGCTATTTGACTGAATTACTAGGGAATTCATTGAATGAATCAAATTGAATAATTGAATTAAAGGCCAACTCTTTAAGTCGTAAGATTGTAACGTTTAACTTCAAAACTAATGGCCAGCTCGTCAAATCTTTGACTGAAAATTAAATGGTTACATTCAATGAATTCGCTAGTCAATTAATCAAATAGCAGATTCAACCAGATATGTACAATTTTACTATCTGCCACTCATGTCGCGTTTTCAGCAATCGCCACAGTCATTTCATATTTGTAAATATTATTTTTAAATGATATCGAAGCGTATCTCTTAGTGTAAGGATGTGAGTTTGTAATTTCTCGAATTGTTAATATTGAATGTCCTTTGCTAGTTGTAAAATTTTTAGTTGTTTTGAATTTCGTTTTACCATTTTAGTCACGAGTAACGGCGTGGTGACGTGGAAATTGAGGTTCGAGAATCGAGTTCGGTTTTCCCGTACCGAATAATAGCACTGAATATTTAAAAAAAAAAGCTAACATTTTTATAGATAAGTAATACAAAACGGTTGTCAGTTTCAGTTTAACTGCAACAGGGATTATATAAAAAATCTGGTGGTCGATCTGTTATGAAAGAGACTAATAAGATAAAAATATAAAATATATTTTTTATATATTACAAAATAACAAGTAATTCACTACCTTCCGACTTATTTGAGACGATATCTCAATTTCCACGTGACATAACGATCGGTGAAAATGACAGAAACAAACGAACACCAGTATTATAACAAAGTATTATTAAGAAAGAAATGACTCCTAAATTTATTTTAATGTAAGGTACTGTAATTACATAACACAATAATAGTCTCTTAAACTTCAATAATCACTAAGTTAAGGTAACCGCAAGATATTCGTTTGAGATTTTTTCCAAAAATCTTGCCACTGACTTTAACTATAAGATATGCACTATGCTACTAAGATTTAGCTCAATTAAAGAGAATATGTGGAATATAAATAAGTATATTATAACATAGTGTAAGTGTAAGAGCGAATAATGTAATGTAAGGTAGATAAGAAACTTTTTGTAACGTTACATTAATTTAAAATCAAGCACTACCCGTACTTATATGAATACACCCATGACTTCTTATTGCTAATATTGAAATGTACTATAAATATAAACTATAAATATTAAATGTTATGCGTTAATAATAAAATTCTTGTTTCATTTTTTCTATCCCATTTACCCTTTGCGTAATCACAAATACAAAGATTTCTCTACTCATTTCTGTAACTTGAAATAATTTATCAAATGAAGACCAAGCAAATTAAGATCAGGAGGGACAGATTTTTCAGAAACTCCAAAATCAGTTCCATGGTACAATTTCGTGAATCCCCAAGGAATGCACCCTAGGGATATCATCCATGTATAAAAATGTGTAGCGTCCCAATCTAGTTACTCGCGAGCAGGAGAAATGTAAATAAGAAATGAATCGAATGTAAAGGAGGCAATTTTTACCTGAAGAAAGGTTTTATTTAAAATTTGCCTCAGTACAAGTGCTGATTTTATTTTTGAATACGAATTACCTATTAAGACAACACGCAGAATGCTATGAGTTTTTGAGTGAATTTATAATATAAATAAAAGTAAATAATATTAGACTTCTAGGATTTATTTCGAAGAACACCTACAGTCTACTGCAATGGATAAATATTAAATTAAATGTCATATCACACCAAAACTAGACAAGATGTGCACGATACGCAATGTATAGCAATAAAATCTAACTTCATGATACCACTTGACTTGAAGTCAAGTCAATGTGTCTTTATGCACCGTCGCGCAACGGGTCACGTTTCGTTTAGAGCCCAACTAGAGTTTACTGCAGACGATTAGAGAGCAGAATTTCTTCAATTTCTAATATTTGACTCGATTAAACGCCAATATAGTATGTAGAATAGACAGTGAACACTCGAAAGTATCGTTACAGAACCCTGGATCCAGCACCTCATCGTAAGTGCCGCGGACTTCTTCGTGGAATTCATCATCATGGAGTGGAGCTCTGGAACGAAATAAGTATAATTAATAATAATATCTATGAACGTTTCACATGTTAGTCTAGCCCCGTGCTAAGTACCAGAAGGACTTGTATTACGGGTACCAGACAATAATTTTAATACTTATGCTATACATATTATATTTATAATTTTTATTATATCATGTAACACGTATTTAATACACATCTAGGACTGGGGAACACTGAAAAGTTATAGTTCCATCGGCGGGATTTGAACCCACGACTCCCAGCTTGACCTGCCACTGCCACACTCAACCATTGAGCCACAGAGGTTGTTAATTAATACCAGCTGCTTACTAATAAAACATCAAAATATGATCGTAGACCTTATCTTTATACAAAGTGCAATTAAACCTTCCTGCCAAATTTTGATACGTTGATCATTGTTAAAAATAAAAATACACGTATTTTTTCTTTTATAGTCACTCAGTACTAAAATGTTAAGAAATAGCTTCCGAAAGTTATCCTAAAAACACTACAATTAATGGACACTACTCGTCGCCCACGCGTTCACGCGCCCTCGCGATCGCGCCTCCCCCCGCGTTACTTCCGATCATACCAACCGCCGCGACTGACCGTTCTGCAACGATTTTAAATGGGATAAAATATGTCATAAAAAAATTAAACAACCAGTTTTTTTTCCTTAAATGGACTCTCCTAATAATACCTAAGCCCTGGAAAAAATTTGGCAGGAAGATTTAATTGCACCCTGTATAATGTTTTGTTTTTTTTCTGATACCTCAGAAAAGTTACTTGAAAAACAAGAATAAAACATTTTATTGTAGAATTTGTAAAGAATGATTAAAGGATAGATTTCATCCCGAAAAATGTAAGATTTCTGTGTAAAAAAACCTAGTATCGAGTCAATCTAGTTGCGGGCCACGTCTAGTATAGTGTTAAAGCATACAAGCATAAAAATATTATGTGCTTTTACTCCTAAACTTGAAGTTATTTGCAAGCACGTACCCATTATGAAGTATGAACTAAAGTTACCTAACCCGTGAGTATTAGTTCACATTGCAACGCGATAAGGCGCTTGCGTTTTGAAATAAGCCATTTAATATTGGAACAGGCAGTCCAACACCGTTGACGGCAAATCAGTAATTATCTTCTTATTTATTTAAAAAAAAACTTGAGAGATGTCAAGGGACACCCGGATGAAACGAAGTTGCTTTCTGTGTGTGTGAGAGAGAGAGAGAGAGAGAAAGAGAGGGAAACACGGCGTACGGCTTACAAACTACATATTATATCAAAAAGGGTCGTTACTACTTTTTTTCTAATTATTTTTTAATTTTTTTTCTGTCTAGCCCCCTTTCGCAACGCGCGATAAGGAACTTCGTTACAAAAAGTACAGATATATAATATGAATACCTTATTTAAAATTGCATCGCATAGCATCGCTTCTCTTGTAAACAGGAACCCGCACCTCCAAACTAAATCCTTAAATCTTATACAATTCGCGCGGTCCCGGTTTATTTTTAATTCCCCCGCGCGGCCATAAATCGCCACGTCCGGCGTTGTGATGTATAGTGGACCCCAGGTGATGTCCCGATACTTTATAACACATATTCCAATATTTCATACCCCTCTATATCATACTAGATCTGTCCGCGTCTTCGCACGTGCGAATGGGTTTCCTTGTTAATTTTTTAGTTTACTCCCTGAAGGGTGAATTTTGAAAAATCTTTTTAGTCGTAGTAAAAATATCTTTCTCTTTTGTTCAATTTATGATTTCTTATACATTTAGGAATAATATTATATTATTATGGACAAAATTTCAAGGTGATCGGTTAAGTAATTTTCGCATGAAAGGCGTAAAAAACAAACGTAACCAATTATTTTTTTTAAGTTTATTTAAGACACAAGCTTCCTAATTATCTAAATTCATGCTTTGAAATATTTCAAATGCAAAGAAAGTTTTGAGCATTGCATTGTGCATGAACGTAGAAAAAAGCGGCCAAGTGCGAGTTGGACTCGCCCATGGAGGGTTCCGCAGCTGCAGCAATAAGTTTTTTTTTTTATGAAATTAAAATATTTTTGATTTATTTTTATATTTCAGTCGATTTAATGAAATTTAGATTAAGGTTTACTATTTATGACGTATAAAAAAAACTACTGGCTAGATCTCGTTCAAACCAATTTTCGTTGGTCGTTTTTATAGTAATCTACATCATATATTTTTTTTTAGAATTATCATGCCTCTACTTTAGAAATTAGAGGGGGGGGGACACACATTTTTCCACTTTGGAAGAGTCTCTCTCGCAAACTATTCAGGTTAGAAAAAAATGATATAAGAAACCTCAATATGATTTTTGGAGACCTATCCATAGATACCCCACACGCATAGGTTAGATGAAAAAAAAAATTTTTTGTTTCGGTTGTACTTTACTATTTATGACGTATAAAAAAAACTACTGGCTAGATCTCGTTCAAACCAATTTTCGTTGGTAGTTTTTATAGTAAGTAGCATACTCGTAGCATACATTTAGTATGCTACGAATATGCTACGAGGGTCGACTTTACAGCGGTCAAGCTTTAGCGTAAGAATATGTGCGTGCGGACCGTGTACATGCAGTCAGTCTGGCCGACTCTGAAGACACAGTGCTGTCTATAATAAGACTCCGTCCGCCTTTTTTTCTACGTTTATGGCATTGTGCATGTTGAATGCAAAAAAGCTTTATTATTAGTCATAAATGTAAAAAAAAACTGCTAAAACTATTATCTATTAATTTTAATGACGTCCCGATAGATTGAATACAAATATTTGTAATCAGCCGTTAAGGGATAATTTTTATCTACAAATTACTCGATCCGCTAACGACGTACTAACACCGCCGGAGTCAATATTGGTTTAGTAGAACGAGGAGTTTTCATCCTAACTAGTTAAATCGGGCTTAAATTAGCTTAAAAATTAAATACAACTTCAATATTAAGCGTTTAAAAGCGATAATAACCTTAGTATTTTAAAACGCGATGATATTCTGATGCATAGAAAACTCACAAAAAACTTATCTTTGTGCTGGCCCATGATGAATTACCATATACTTCGATGAGCGCTCGCAATCTAACGGAATAATATGGTATAAAACTTTACAACCTAACCTACGTCCGTCTGCCTGGTTCGCGATGTCTAACTTTTCAAGAAAAATACTGTAATGACTGCTCTGAGGCTTCATTCTGGACACATCCCACTAAACTGTTTCGCGTGTTTGATGAAAAAAGTAAATAACCGAAATTGCAATGATTGTGACAAAGTTGAGGATGTTTACCATGTATTTGTGGAATGTGTTCGGAGCGAGGCCGAGAGGAGTATCTTTTGCTCTGTTCCTGGTGTTTGCAATAGCATTTTGGCTTCACCTATGTCTGATGAAGCGAAAATGCTATACAAATTAGTAGAGTCAAATTACACTAAGTAACGTTTCTGCGTTTTAAACGCAGAAACGTTACTTAGTGTAATAATAATATTATCATATACTAGTTGACCCGGCAAATGTTGTTTTGCCATTTAAAGTATTTCTGCTTCATCAGTTGGCCGCTTTTTTCTCAATGAAGATAAAAAAAATAACCATGTTCACCACAGCTGCCTTATGTACGATAGAAGTCGATCATGGGCATTAAAAAGTCCTACACGTACATAAACGTCTGTTTATTCATCATTAGCCAACGTGGGCCATAAAAGAAATCTAAAAATGTTAGTCTAAAGCATGTGAAATAAAACATACATACACCCAAAAACATAATCTAAATTAGCTGATATAACTCAAAGGTGACTGACTGACTTGGTGATCTATCTACGCACAACCCAAACTACTGGACGGATCGGGCTAGGCATGCAGGTAGATGTTATGACGTAGGCATCCACTAAAACAGGATTTTAGTCAATTCTACCCCTAAGGGGATAAAATAGGCGACGGAAGTTTCTATGAAGCTTTGTCAATTTTAAACCGATCGGGATGAGATTTTGATACCTAATTAATAATAACACTTCTTAACACGAGCGAAGCCGCGGGCAAAAGCTAGTACTCTAAAGAGTGTCCTACCAAATTCTTGTTCCTTAGTAAATAAAAGAAATTTTGGGCCTAAAATTATACCCTTTGTTGGCCTACTTTCTGAAAAAGGTCCAGCATTGATTCTGGCTGGTCACGTAAATTCCTAATATAATACGACGCCGTGAATACTTAATGAAATAAAAACTGTATGAGTTTGATTTGAATAAAACATAATGATTCCAGAATGAGCAACGTTGTAATTGAGGTTGTAATACAGTATAAATTAAGAAATAAAAGAGTAACACGACATTTTACGCAGTAAACGAGCTAATAATAATGAATTATGGCTACACACTCTCGATTAATCTCGATCAAAAGCATAGCACCCGCTTAATGCCGTAGACCAGGGGTTCCCAAACTGTGCGATCCTCCATCATTATCGGAAACCACAAATATTATAAAATTAAATTATAATATTAATTATTACCTATGTGAAGCACCTCTACCTAGATGATTAAATATTTGTTTATTACTATTTACCTGCTTAAAACCTATCTATTAATAATCATAAGAACTTATTTATGTAACTTTTTTAATAGCTAAGTAGAGTAGGGCGCCGTGACAAAATATTTTGCGAGTGACTGCGCCGCAGAGTGTAAAAGATTGGGAGCCCCTGCCGTAGACAGTACGTGAAACATATCTTACCCATCTGTTTTCTCAATCACCAGGGAAAAATTGTACCAAATCTGTTGTTGATTGCCTGATGCATAGATTAATGATTGGTCTCGCGCGTGCGAGTCGCGCGAGACCAATCATTAATCTATGATGCATTGCTGTCGCAAGACACATGCTGCGGGGGTTTCGACAGAAGTTAAAAACAAAAGAACGGAGCAGGCATAAAATCGTCGCAGTCAATGTTAGCAACTCTGTTACTTTTCTAAAAGTCCATAATAATTTTATTTTTCAGGCTCAAAACAAAATACAGCATGGAATAATTTTTAGCATTTTTGTGACACTTTACTTCCTTTGAGATCTCTTAACGTCGATCCAACAAAATAGCATCAAAATATAGCAAGTAGTCAATAGATCATGCTCCTCTGCGATATTTTAACGTAGATCCAATAAAAATAGCATCAAAATGTAGCAGGCACTCAATAGATCATGGTTCATGCTCCGATCCCCGCTGCAGCGATAAATATGACACGCGACAATTCGCTACACTTGTATCTCTTACGCCTCCAAATAATTTCCCTGGGGGATGGGGCCAAGCCTTACCATATTCCCCGTGACTATATTGTGTTGTCATAAACTTATGCCTGGACATGTCATAAATATGTTTGCTGTTTATTGTAAGTGGATTATTGGTACTTTAGATGGCTCTGATCAAAAAACTAAGCCACACTGTCTAATCATTAAATTTGCTTATTAAACAGGCTTTCCGTCTATATCCTTTTTTCGTATCCTCTTTTTTTCATGTTGTTTTTCTTACAAAACTATTTATATCATTCAAGATATAGAGTTATAACTATTCAATGCTCGATGTATTTATCCGTCATATTATGATTTTGCCAATGCGTTAGAAAAATACTATCAGACTTAGGACCTGTTTCACCACTTCCACCACACCAAACACCAGAAATAAGCACAAGCTAGATTTGCCAGTGATCAGACTTAGTAAAGTCAGTAAATCTTTTAAAGGTCAATGTATACGCCTTTTCAATAAAATCCCAGAAAACGTTCAAAATCTTTCCATTAATAAATTTAAGAAAGTAGTCAAAGAGCGTTTGTGTGCCAAAGCCTATTATAAGGTCAATGATTTCATAAATGATGGCACATCTTGGGAGTAGGATGGCTGCTTGCAAGGCTACTTCTACACTATTGTATGACTTAAACAATTATGTATGTATCTTGACATTGTATATTTTAAGTTACAGCATTGTAAATATTATTTTAAAAGATTAATTTTTTTCTCACTTTTTTTGGTAAAAAAGTGGGCCCCGTGCGAGTTTCTTACGCCGGTTCTTCTCGCCGGGCTAGTTCCCGAACCGGTGGTAGGCACCAGTAGTATCAACGTTCTGAAAGCATTTTTTTAAAATCTACTCAGAAATAAAATAATTTTTATTTTTTTTTTTATTTTTATTTTTTTTCCTGATAAGGTGCCGGATAGGCTATCCACAACTTATAAGACATACTATAGGTATATGTTATGTTAAGTTGTGGATAGCCTCCGACACTTATCAGGAAGTGGTGAAACAGGACCTTAGCATTATTGGCCCTTCCTAATCAGAAGATTAAAACCCTGTAATGGGGCATTATATCCGTCTGTGACCATGATCGACTTTTTGATTTGATTGTGTATGCCAATCATGGTTACCCATCTTAACCAACGTGTGGCAAATAAGAACAAGTTAAAATCAACAGATTTCAGCATCCAAAGCGATAAACAAAAGCGAGTAGTGCAGAAAACTATCAATCACATAAGTGCTAGTGACATATCTGATATTGTCACGTACTTCGTTGAAACATCATTTATTCTGCCCACCCATAGACCAGAAATCATAGAACTGGCGGCTTCAAGGAGCATCTTAGAGATCCACAAGGATGTGTATGTACGAAGTAGCTGACACACAAAAGTATTTAAATTAAGTTTAAATATCACATAAACTTTTTTTTTTTTTTTTAATCTTATTTATTTTATAAGCCTTACATCCTGAAGATTAAGTCGGCTTAAGAGTTACATTTTTACAATTATAATAAAACAATTATTACTTTAGGACATTAGGGTTAACATAATAATATTATAGGCCTTAATCATAATATTATTATGATTAAGGTCTATTTTTATAGTATTCAAATCTTAGGCTCAGAGAATGTGTAATAAAATTTAAAAGATTGTTACTGTGTTTGTCAGTGAACTCTGAGGTTAAGATTCGATGGAACAAAAAGAGGAGGTCCGCCGAAGAACACTATCACATAAACTTTATAAAGAAAGTTTAACAACAAAAAAGTTGTACCCAATTTAATATTTTGTTTTTTTTTTTATATTTTGTCTTGGAAAACCCTGGAATATTATATTTAACAACATTTCAGCCTTTATTTATTTAATCATCACCTCCGTGTTCCAATGCTTTAGAGCATGGCTCTTGACTCAGAGGTTGTGGGTTCGAAACATGTTAATATCTCCAAGTTTGGTCAAGACAATGCAGGCAATCACCTGATTGTCTGACAAATAAGATAACCCATACGTCGAATGGGCATGTAAATAGCTAGTCGGTCCTGCGCCTGATCTCTCACCAGTCGTGTCGGTCGTCCGTCTCACTTGGTTATGAGAGTAAAGGGAGAGCGAGTCTTGCGTACTGCACACACACTCGGGCACCATAAAATTACTCCTGCGTAACTGGTCTGGCTCCGATGAAACCGGATACCGCCACCGAAACCATTATTTCTGCCCTATCTACTCTTCTTATCTCTCTGGTTTGACTTCATTGGTAACGGTATATCCTTGTACATTGTTTTTGAAAAATTATTGTCGCTGACTTGTGTTTTAATGATTGATGTAGCTCGTGACGTGGGGATTTAATGACTTACGAACCGTGTGGCTCCGAGTTTTTAAAATTCATTCTCCCTTTTTGAGAATATTATATAGCCGTTACATTGTAACCTCCTTTGAAGTGGATTTCCATGAATTCTGAAATTTTTGGGGGTATGAAAGAGTTTTGTGCCAGAATTTAGGTTACTGACGCATTCTATTTTGATAATCCTTATCATTTACTTAGTGAAGATCGCGCAGGTTGGTCTATGATAAACACGATTGCAGCTCTGGTTGCTATCCTTTCTATAGAGGGTGTAACTAGAAATAAGTGATAATATTTTAGGGTGTGTATTGTGTCCCTTGTATAGAATTCACTGTGAAAGTAGCAGCGCTAAAAGACCTGCATTTTTGTGATTTGTATGGGCATCAATCGCCCGAGCGTCACGAGTTTCCCCATACAAAAGTGAAAAAAAACTCTATCATCTTTGCTACTTTTACAGTGAACTCAGTACACGGGACATATACACAATACACATCCCTAAAGTATTATCTCTTAGATTGTGACACCCTGTAGAATGGAGCTTGTATAAAATCAACTTCGATCATATACAACTAAAGATCGATTTGCCCCCTTAGCATGCTAGTTATCTCATGGTACAATCATGGGCCACATAAAGTAATAATAATATAATGCTCCCACACCGGTTTCTGTGACGGTGGTCGGTTTCATTGAAACCAGGCAAGATACGCAGAGTAATTTTATAGTGCACATGCGCAGTTTGCGCAGTACACAAAAGCACTCTCTATTCCTTTACTCTCATAAGTCATAACCCAGTGGGACGGAAGACCGACACGACTGGCGAGAGATCAGGCGCAGGACCGACTTTTTACATGCCCATCCGACGCATGGATCATCTTACTTGTCAGACAATCAAGTGATCAGAGTTCAGACTGCATTATCCTAAACAAACTTGGAAATAACATGTTTCCAACGCGGGAATCGAACCCACGACCTCCGAGCCAAGAGCGACGCTCTGGACCACTGGACCACATAAAGTAGCCTAAGCCTGTCAGTTACTATCGAGGACCGAGTCACTTTCGGCAGGGCTATCATGTAAAAATAGCGATCAACAATTCACTAGCAATAATCTCGTGATCGATTGCTGGGTATAAATAATCGGCCAAGTGCGAGTCGGACTCGCGCATGAAGGGTTCCGTACCGTTAGAGCGAAAATAAGGAAAAAATGTGTTTTTTGTATGGGAGCCCCCTTAATTTTTTATTTTATTTAAATATTATTATTAATTATTAAAGTACAATTATATTTAAGGCCTTCGTGAAAGTTCAAGTGCTTACCTCTTATCATTATTGATTACGAGAAAAAAAGGCAAAAAAAATCACGTTTGTTGGAGCCCCCCTTAAATATTAATTTTATTTTTATTTTAGTATTTGTTGTTATAGCGGTACCGGAAATACACAATCTGTGAAAATTTCAGAACTCTAGCTATAGCGGTTCTTGAGTTATAACTCAAGACATACAGACAGATAGACAGACAGACGGACAGACGGACAGATATCGAAGTCTTAGTAATACGGTCCCGTTTTTACCCTTGGGTACGGAACCCTAAAAACAATGGTATCATGTAAGTGATCGATTGCAATCGTATTGTTTTGGTTCATACGTGATACGAAATTGCGATTTTGGAGCAATTATCGCGCAATAATTACTATCGCAATGCTCTCGCAAGATACGTGATACGCTGCCGGTGATCATTCTGGCATAAGTCTTAGCCTGGCCGCACATTGTACGACAGTTCTGATCAGAAACAGTTGAACGTCCGCGCTGTCTCTTACATTTTGTACTGAGCCGAGTGAGCTAGAACTCACCGGAAGGATATTTCGGATAATGTGCGGGGTGGCGGTCCGGCGGAATTCAACTGTTTCCAGAATTCGGACAATGTGCGGCCGGGGTTAAACTTATGGACTGAACTGACGCCGGACTTAGGCTGCGTTTCCACCAGAGATGTGTTGCGACTTGCGAGGAATGTGTTTTTAAGATCCAATAGAATCGCTGCGCTGAGCGAGGTTACGTCAATGAAGCGATTCTATTGGTTCTTTAAAACACATTCCTCGCAAGTCGCAAGTCGCAACACATCTCTGGTGGAAACGCAGGCTTACAGTAAAACCGTACTCAAAAACAAAGAAAATTGTGTAAAACTACTATTTTCTTAAACTCGAAAGCTCTGTACATAACATATCTACATGGTAATTCCGGCTTACTTACATAAACAGGGCGCGTAGTAAATCATGCACCAGGGACTTTCCTGGTGGTGCCAAATATTTTTTCGCTTCGCACACGCTCCGTAATATACAGGCTTTACCGTTAACGTTGTGTCTGAAAAATAAGATTTCCGTTAGAGGTAAATATAGCACTTGCGAACTTACGTTGAATAAAAAATAACCATTACTAAAATAGCAACGGCTTGTTTAGGAACACCAATAATGGTATTGGTGTTCCTAAACAAGCCGTTGCTAAAAAACATGGGTTTTGAAATTAATTAGATACATCGTACATCACATTTAGAATTTATTGGAATAACTTTAATTGCTACGATCGGCGTAAGAAACATATCCCAAGACAAGAAAACAATGGCAATCATAAGAAAAATTATAATGTTGTCCATTGTCCAACTTTTGTCCATGGGCAAAACTTACTTACTTGCTTTCCATTAGGTGACCCGTTTGCTCATTTGCCCCTGAATTTTATAAAAAATACATACTATGCTGCAGTAGTAATAATATTCCTACCTAGTCGTAGTTCCTTTTTTAACGAACTTCAAAAAAGGAGGATATCATTTTAAGATAGAATATTTACTCACAAATCAATAGCATTCTGTATCTGCTCCCAGAACTCCCTTCTTTGGCGATGGTGTAGTTTTCTCCTGTAGTGGGCGTTGGTGAAATTGGCGTCTGGCATGGGGAAGAGCACGTCTACCTCCAGAGCGAGGTTCCAGCCTGAAGGAGCGTGCGTCATGAAGGCTTTGAGGAGGGACATAGTGAGCTGGAAGTAATCAAAATAGGGATGAGATGCAAAGCTATTTTTTGAAAAAAACAAAACAAAAAAGATATAACCTGCTGCCCTAGTAGACAAGTGGCAAGCGATTATCGTAAACGCTAACGCACCACAAAATGTACGATTTGACTTAAGTCATCGCTTCGCTAGCGAATACTAATTGTCAAATCCCATAAATTTTGTGGCGTTAGTGTAAGCCGCTTGTCTAGGCCCAACCTGGGCCAGCCTGGGCCTGGACCTGGTGTCATTTCATCCAAGAATTATAATAATCTAATGGAAGCAAATACAAATCCGCCGAGAATTAATAGCTAGAAAATAAAAAAAATATATTAAGGCCTACAATAACTTCCTTACTCAGTTTCCTACAGTGTAACAACGCAACGCGTAAATGCATTTCAAAATTTGTACATGGATTTGACTGATTTGCAAGACGTCTCACCAGTCACCACAAATAGGTCTCACACTAACAAAATCTGTCAAATCAGTACTTTAGAAATGAATGGTCTACGCGTCGCGTTGCGGTCTGAATTGTAACAAGTAACACTTAGAAAATACTTACCACTATATTAGTTTGATCAGGGAAATTCAGGTATCTCCGTTTCCTTACATTCGCCAAGTCAGTTCTCTTGTTAGGGCACTGCGATTCTAGACTGTCTATAAGCAGTAATATCACTAGTACCAGGCTAAGCTGCATTTTGACAGCTGAGTAACGACGTTTATTTTGTTCAGTACACGCCAGGTATTTGAATAAGATGACTGCTAGTGTTGTCTTAATATGGACCTGCTTGATTTGTCCCACACTTTTCATGCACTTATTCCATTTATTTTACTACGATTATGTCTCACACGACTGGTTTCGTTAAATCATCTGGCAGCCTAGCGAGAAAATTTTATCTACACGCTTTCTCGATGATTGATTGCTTTTCTCTTCATTTCTATTGACCCTAACATGACATACATTTTTTCTCATGTAGATCTGTCGTCAAAATCTATTGACATAATGTCAAAAAATTATTTTGACATTCAAAAAATTATTTTGACATTATGTCGTTGTCGACAATATAACTACACACGAGAGTGAGATATCTCGAGATTTTCTCGTTTGCGCATCTTAGGCCGGCAGGTGTGATTTGTCCCAGCGCTGGCTTTGGATGGATCGTCGGCAAAGAATATATTAATATTTTTTACAGGAGTATAATATACAGAAAACAAAGGATATAAGAACGAATAACAGCATCGTGTGCGTGAATATTAGGCGTGTATGTGCTTTACGATTTGCGTATAACAATAAGCTAGTTTGCTATGCTTTATTTATTTATTTTTCTTTTCTTATTGGTAAATACCTAAAAAAACTCTCTAAATTAAAAATATCGATGAAAGAATGACTCTGGTATCTTTACAATTCGAAAATAACATAAAATATACCTTCCCAAAACACTCCATACAAAATGTCAGCACACTATGACGTTTGCTAGTTTATAATATCATGCATCGCGGGAAGATTTTTTTGAATAGATATTATGCTAATATTGCATTTATGGAAGTGATTTCATAAGAAAAAAAAAAATAAGGAATTGTACAAATGTCAAATGGTACACAAATAAAAAAATATTTAAAAAAATTTACTTGACTATACAACTTTAAAATCTTATAAAAAAATACATCTTATATATCTTATAAGTTAGGAAACTGAAATTTTGGAAATGCTTATTCTTAACCGTCATAACTTTATTGTATTTAAAAATTCTACTAATCTTTGACCTTGGCAACATCCCTATTGATAAGTCAAAACATTCGGGGCCTGTTTCACCACTTCCTGAAGTGCCGAATAGTCTATTCGCAACTTTTTTGACAAATTCTCCATACTCGATCTGTCAAGTTAATTGGTGGATACTGGATAGCCTATTCGGCACTTTATCAGGAAGTGATGAAAGATGACCTTACACTGATAAAATATTAAAACTAAGATAATGTTATATTTTGCATACATACAGCGTTCGAGAATTATTTATTTAACTTGAAGGAGAACATCAACAGAAACCAATGCACTTGGTAACAAATAAAATACATAAAAAGGTAATTTATATTATTAAGGAATAATGATCATTGTGTTGCCTAAGCGTACAATGTACATTAGCAATTAAAGTTGATATTCCCAGAATATCCGCATTTAATTTTACCACACCGAAAAAAGAATCTTATTATTTTACTATTAAATAAGTAATTTGCTACTTCCCTTGATTTTCGCGCCACAGAGAAATATGCAGAATTTATTATTTCTTGGTGTGTCCTATCCATACTCTTCTCGCCTCGCCTGTTCACTGACCCAGGCTGTTTGATCAAGGAATTAGAACATGCCTACACTCATATTTTAGCACCTCCTTGGAATTTCTTCAATCTCCTCCAACACTCGATTCCCAACTCTATTCACTTAACATAAGGTAAATAATTTATAAACAGGATCTTTTCCACATGAGGGGTTCGTGATTCAAATTATTTGTGTGCATAAAAATTCGAATTTCGAACTTTTTAGAAGGAAATTGGAGAAAACAGTGACTTATCTAGAATTCCTGTAATACGTGTTTCTGACTTTCTGCTATAAAATATACTTTTTTTTGAATAATGTATTTTAATGTTAAATGAAGTCTTTAAGTAAAAAAAAATAGTATAACTTGGTTGTATATTATTGCTCTACTACTAAAAATTAACTTTAACCTTATACCTACTAAACATTTAAGAACTTATATGAAGAAAGTAAGTAACAAAAACAAAGGCTAAAATATATTCAAATTAAACCTGCAATAATTAACATGCTTTTACATTTTGTAATAAATTTAAATAACATACATCCTCTGTAATTTCGCAATTTATTTAAATAATTAAAATTGTATACTTTAGTATAATTTACAAACTTTGAATTAACGGATCAGATATTTTACAACAACACTTGCATGTTATTTTAATTCACATTGAAAATCTTCATGATAATTAGCCATAAGTAGACTCTGGTAAATTATAATTATATTCAACCTACTCTTCATTATAATAATTTTATATAAATTGGCTAATATTAGCCAAGAGTAAATTTTGGTAAAAGATCATAATTATTTTCAACTTAACACTTTTATTTCCATTAATAAATAATAAAAATCATTTTAACAGAACCCCCATCATTGTCAGATTCCATTTCGCGATAAAACCCATAAACTATAAAAATCTATCCGAAATTACTGCTGAATAGCGCCCAGGGGCGGATCGCGGTGTTTGATTTAGGGGCGGGGGCGTTATAGTAGCCCTTTGCCATGTCCACCAAGGAAAGAGGGCACTTGTACGTGTCACAGGAGTTGAGGAGGGCCCCCAGACGGTGGGCAGAGTCGTAAATTGTATGTGCCAGGGGCTCCGTGGGCAGAACTTTGGCCATCGGTAACCTGAAACGTGATTGGGATATCATAACCGATATTATTATGATGAATCACATCATAATAATATCGGTTATGATATTATTATGATGTGATTTCAAAATTGGGAGAATATAATGGTGTTATTTGTTGGTTTTCTTCAAGTTGGTCTTTAGGATAAAAAGATAGTCGTATTGCGTACAATATCGCTAATGCTCTTGGACAACTTTAAGGCTTCGACCAAACCTACGCGTCAGTAACGCGGGACGCGGGACGGGAGCATCTGCAACGCGAAACTGGTGTGCACTATGCACACCTGCGGGCTGCGCGACTACGGTGCGAACCGATAGATTATTCCCGCTTTGCCGACGCGAACGTCCCGCGTTGCAGACGCTCCCGCTTTGCAGTAGCTCTGGTCGCGTAGGTTTGGCCGAAGCTTAAATCCCGTAGTGGAAACATTTGAGTGACTGGTTTTATCGTAACATCGTATAAACTTACGTGAACAAAGTCCTGAATATCTCCTCTACCATGTTTTCACCATGTGGCACTATTCGCTGCGTCGTCTCACATAGAGTCTTTAGTATACACTCCCGGCCATTGTAGCCCATACTGGAAATTATGATTAATCAAATAAGGACTTAACTTTAACCAGTCGATCGTGGAAAAACGAGACACAATAGCTTATCTCTTGTTATCGCGGTCGCATGCGATCGCTTTGGGCTTGATGAATTAAATAATACGTCTTAATAATCAAGTGCGCGGTAACATATTTTGAAAGTAATGCCGTCTTGTAAAGTGTAAATTATAGACAGCAGTTACGTACAAAGTTAAATACACTTATGGTACTATAATAATAGCCGGTTTCATTGAAACCAGGCCAGTTACGCAGGAGTCATATTTTTATAGTGCTCAAGTGTGTGCGTAGTACAAAAGGGCACTCGCTGTTGCTTTTACTGTACCCAACGGGATGGACATCCAACACGACTGGCGAGAGATAGGCGCAGGACATACCCATTGCCCATCCAACGCATGGATCATCTTATTTGTCAGACAATCAGGTGATCAGCCAGCATTCTCCTAACCAAACTTAGAAATAACATGTTTCCAACGCGGGAATCGAACCCACGACCTCCGGGTCAAGAGCCACGCTCTAAACCACTGGATCACAGAGGCGTTATAACTTATAAGTTATAAAGACTATAACATTATCATACTAGTGGTAGTGCCACAAGATCTTTGTCAGATTATACGTACCATCAGAGAAATTGATTCATAATCAGATGTTTTTTAATGAAAACTTTAACACAAAAATTACGGATTCTTGTCAAAATCTACAGACTCCATGCGTAATTATTTAAATGTCCCTGACTGCGGCTGAGGATTCTAACTTTAGCCACGTGCCAAAACATTCTTTAGGATCATACTTTAATAACCAAAGTTAAATCACGAATATAACAAGAATTTAACGTCTATAAAAAGTGACATTATATAACCCAAGAGTATATTTAAAAAGCTCCTAAGGGAGAGATAACTTATGACACCGAAACGAAATACAGAATGGACGTATATATATATATATATATATATATATATATATATATATATACTTAAAACTTTGCAGACACCAAATTATGTTTCCTTAGAATGTGACTTTTTGTATCACATACTTTTTACAATTTGTAGGCTTTAGAAATATGAAATATTTAATTAATAGATGACGCCCGCATCTCGTTTCACCGAAATTCGTTTATTGCGTGGAAATCGCATAGGCAACTAGGCAACAAAAACTATCATAATATGTCCTTTACCGGAACTCAAAGTACCTCCATACCAAATTTTAGCAAAAACCAAAGACAGACAGACAGATAGACCGGTGCTCGTACGGGGCTTGATAGGTTAATTCGAAATTGTGTGTATATACAGACAATTTCGAATTAATTATAACGGATTAATCTATTTCTGCCACTGTACTACATGATGTTGTTCGCAAATTGTTGTACTTACCGAAAAATTGTTATTTATATTCAGTGAACTGTACATTTTTCGAGTTTTTATTGTTGAGAGCCTGATAATTACTTTCTATCAGACTTCTTATTTTCTTTGGCTTTTTCAGTGTAAAATCGTACAGCAATATTTAGGTATAGCCACACCAAAACTACCCTTGCTAGCTATGTCGACACAACAGACCTTAAAGGGCCGGTGGGAGCATTATTCCAACCCATGTCGATCACCACAGGGGAAAAATTTATTCTAACACGTTCGTACGTCGCGTCGGCTAATGCTGTAGGTTGGAGCATATTTTATTAAAAGTATTAGAATCCTTGACTGACGTTTAGAGGTTTCGTATGTAAGGCATGTGGCTTAGAAGTCTCTTGACGATCGAAGATTTGAATCCCAAAAATCATTTCATAATGTTATCATAAGGTGATAACCTGATTTTTTGACAAAAAAAGATATTAATATTGTGTTGGATGGGCATTTAAAATTCGTTCCAATGCCTGATCTCTCGCCAGTCGTGTCTGCTTAACAGTATCATTGCATTAATTTTTAATATTGTATAGCTCACAAAAAGGGCACCATAAAATATCCACTCTTTAGCTATCAATGTTTCATTTAAATCATTTTCCATTTTAACGCGTTCGTTTGGTTTGGTGGTTCGTTCGATGAGCGTAAAAATATCACAAAAAAGAAATAAAAATGTAAATCAACGACTTACTTGTCCAAAATAAGCTCCAACTTCTCATATAAATCCCTTCTACTTCTGCGCTGCGCTACCGGTTTTCTAATCTTCTTTCTGTAGAAGGCTGCTGTTTCTGTGTTGTTGGGCAGCTCGTAGGCTATACCCCAGTTTAGGCCGAAGGTGAAGGTACCGGGGGAAGAAGATGGGGCTGGCTGGCCTATGACACCCACTGTCATGCAGCCCGCACACTGTAAGGGTTGGTGATGACTGATGGTATTTTATCATGGTAAAAAAAACAAAGTGCGTAGAGGAATAAAACAATTTATAATATTTAAAAGAAGAGATAATACGTGGCATGCATTTTTTTAATAAACGAGCAAACGTACCACCTGATTGAAAGCAACTACCTATGGACACTCGCAACATCAGAAGAGTTGCAGGTGCGTTGCCGGCCTTTTATGTATTATTTATTTTGATTTTCAAATTTCATCATCGCTATTCTTGATAACTGAGTCAGTTAAACTGACAATCTTTTAGCATGAAGTTTTGATCGCCCTTAATAGGTCCAGAGTCCAGACACATATTAATTTCATGTTACAAAACTTTAATTTTAGGACTATCAGTATGCCATATAACTGTATCACAGATTTACATATTGATAGACGTTCGAATTCTGATTTAAGCCCAAAAATATTGCGTATAGGAAAAATGATTTACCCCTACCATAAATAAAGAAAATACTCACGGAAAAACTCGAGCCCTCCGGAAAAGCCACGTACCGCCGTTTCCTAGATAAAACTTTTTCACCCAAAACCGAACTTAATACACACGACATAATAATAAACTTCCAATACATATTTACAAACTGACTTCTTTATTTCCTCAATTATTTTTTCTGAAAACCAAAATCCTTTAGTTTCAACTCCAAAGCTTTAAGAATAAGCTATTTTCAATCGAGTTAGTATGCTATTCTTGAACTACAATCAAAAATACTAGGAATACTTCGAATGGCTGGTAACAAATGATACAAGCCAACAAATTCTGCCAAAAGTGTGGCAGCTAACGGCACCAATAATTGTCATAAATGCTCTCTCGTGTCACACTAACCTTCAGAATTAGAACCTTTTATACAGGATGTTACGGAGTAGAAAATACAAATACATTTTAGCTTACAAGTCATCGCTACTTCTACACAATGTTTTAAGCATTATAATAGTGTAGGTCTAGCAATTATTTATTCATCTGTCCTTGTGCGAAACTTGACCTAAATGTTAGTCAATAAATAGTCCATCTTTTAAGCCAATGAGCTCATAAAATACTAGAGTAGCAACGTCTTATAAACGATTCTCAAAAATGCGTAACCACTTGATAGTTCAAAAGACGATGTCATTAGTCATTATGTAAGTCAGATATTGTGCCTGCAGGCATCTTCGCAGCGGCAACGCGTTGCTGCCGTAAACTACGAATCTAGTTACGTTGGTAACATAATATTATAATATAATTGGCTTAAGCATACAATTAAATTCTAAGCCAAGTAAAACTCGAAAATAACTTATAATTTCACTGCGCGATTTTCTTAACGCATAGAGTACCACTCACCTTAAAACAAACCCGACGTTTTCGCCTCAACTTCTCCTTAGATATTTTTTATTTCAGCCAGGGGCAGGATAAAAGCCGATCAACATCAAAGATCTCTTATTTGTATACTGGATAAAAGGCGAGGTGCCTTTTATTTAAGGCTTTCCCGGTGAGAAGCTTATTTAACACCGTTTAATAATTTTCATACTTTAAAATATTTTCCACTTTGTTTACATAAGGTTATTAGTTTTCTTAGGGCTGTATATTATGTGACAGTTAGAATGTGGAGTTACGGATGTATATTATGTGACAGTTTATTGCTTAAAATGTGGATAAAATATTTAGATGTTACACTGTTTTATGATAAAGACTGACAAGAAAAGGCTTACCGCTATTAAAACCCATTTCTTGGTGATTATTCAAAATTATCTAACCATTTGTCTTCATATTATCAGGGCGAGCGAAGCGAGCCCTATTATAACCCACAACCTGAACATTTTGTGGCACAAATTACGGAAAAACTATCACGACTTTTCATCAATCGGTCAAGGTGTGATGATGCGAGCCCTCACAAAGCTCAACTTTTAGTTAGTAATATGTAGCTGGTTTTGGTATAGGAAACAATTCCATTCCTTTATGTGAATGGATGCCGATCGTCTGACTGGACTCATTTTGTGTATCACCGCGGCACCGTGTGTACAATATGTACTGTTCGGCCTGCGATCAGTCCGAACTCCGAACAGATCGATCAGACAGACAGAACAGATCGAGCGACTAGACGTATGCCAATTATAATTGCGTCTGTTGATGAAAAATGCTATGCAATAGCTTTACCGCGGCAGTCTCCAAGCGCCACACGTATTTTTTTTCTACAACACCCGTGAATAAAAAAATATGTTGACGTGTCACTTTCTACTTTTATTTAACGCCTCCGTAGTCTAGTGGTATAGAGCGCGGCTCTTGACTCGGAGGTCGTGGGTTCGATTCCCGCGTTGGAAATATGTTATTTCCAAGTTTGGTTAGGATAATACAGGCTGATCAAATGATTGTCTGACAAGTAAGATGATCCATGCGTCGGATGGGCATGTAAACATTCGGTCCTGCGCCTAATCTCTCGCCAGTCGTGTCGGTCTTCCGTCCCACTGGGTTATGAGAGTAAAGGAATAGAGAGTGATCTTGTGTACTGCGCACACACTTGGGCACCATAAAATTACTCCTGCGTAGCTGGCCTGGTTCCATGAAACCAGCCACCGTCACCGAAACCGGTGCGGGAGCTATTTTTACTTTTGTTAGCGTGTTTCTTACTGATAATAATTATCAGTAATTATTATCATGTAAATTATTAAAATGGATAGCAAGATTATCAAACGGATTCTCTGATTACCAAAATGTGCTTAATTAAGTGAAAACTGCACATGCACAATTATTAATAAAACATTAACCAATTAAGTTTCCGAAAACATCGAAAACGGAACGTCTTAAGGACTTGATGTCTTAAATAATTTTATCAGAATAATAATATTACATAAAATATAAACAACCAATGTTTATTCACTTTATGCTTCTCTGAATGCAATTTAATGATACTTCCGTGCAGCTGTGACATTAAAATAATAAATAATTATCTACCCGCACTTGACATAAAAATTATACCGATCCGCTTTACCACAGTACAATACAGTAAAGTCTTAAAAATAAAAGATGTGGAAAATAATTATAAAAAGCCTATCTACGGATATACGGAATTTATGAGAAATTGATCAACCATTGTATGAAATTTGCCCATCTTTGTATAAAACACAGAGACAAGACGTTTTACACGTGCGCGACTACTGACACTATCATTCTGCTGATATCCAAAGGTATCTGGAATCAGGCGCTCGACGCGAACGTAATGGATCTACCGCATTATACTGTGTGTGTGTACTTTACTATTCAATTTAATTTTTATCGGCGAAATTTCATTAAAAAGCTGCCACCGAGTGCGCCATTGATATGAATATTATATATTAAGCCCGTGGCGTATAGATAAGCGCCACGGACGGGGATTATAAGGCAATTAACTTGATATTAATGCTGAAATACACGAGCATGTAGTTGAGTGAGAAACGCGGGCTGCGGTTAGATGTCGTGAACACGAATATGCCCAACGACGAAATCTGTAACGCACAAATGGACGCTATTAAGCATTTGTGTACTATTCCCACACTAAAATTACGTATTTAGGTAGTTATGAATGCAGCCATGTTCTTTAGATGATTTAAAACAAGACTATATTCATAACTCAACAAAAAATATGTCGACGATAAAATATTATATTAAAATCTAAAATTAAATGGACTTTTACAAAATTAAGAGTTGTATTATGTGGTTGAATGATCTAAATCTCCTCCTTAATATTTTGTGAGGAACGATTTAGGAATAATTAAAAAAAAATCCGCAATGAAAATTCGTATCAAGTATTATTTGTGTCATAATATATCATCACCTGCCTTTTATATTATTTTATTGACCCAAATTCGTTACCATTTCTCTAACGGTCATATTTGGCTGAAGTAGAGACCAAAGATAATTTGGAAATCAAAGATAACAAACTGGACAAAAACTTACTTTCCCTTTTGAAATAAATAAATAAATGAGTAAGTAAATATATGAAAGAATACTTAATAATATAAATGCGAAAGTGTGTCTGTCTGTTTGTGACATCTACACACCCAAACCATTGTATAGATTTTGCTGAAAGGTGTGGAGATACTTTGAGTCCCGGGAAAGGACATAGGATACTTTTTATTCAGGAAAATGTACGATTCCCGCGCAATAAACTAATTTTGTTGCACCGGAGTTGCAGGCGTAATCTAGTTAATAAATAAAATAATGATTGTCATATGCTGCAATTCCACGAGTACAATTCCGTATGTTTCCACTCAAGACACCACGCTTGTGCGATTACCCCACTCTCATATACATATTTATATCTTCGCCGATTGTTTGAGGCTGGTAATACGTCTGTTTCGTGTTTAATATTTACACGCGAGGAATAAATTATTTTCCCTTTCAATTGCTGAAACGATTTTTGCACCTTCACAAAAGGCTTTATAAAACCTCAGATGTTTTATTTTCTGTTTCATCAATCATAATCAACAAGTATACTGGTTAGACAGTACTGCATAAGTACGTAAAATCCATGTAGTAGGTTAATAATTTACTAGAAACTTACTACAATATTATGAAGCTTGAATAATAATACATGTAGTTTCTTTGACATATTAAACAAACGCGGTATGACAATTAATTATTTATAGTTCAATGAAAGTAATTTCAAAGTATAAATTAATTATATAGTTTAACCTATATTATGTTATATACTATCATTGTAATATTATTATATCAATAATGTACTAACAGAAGCGAGCCGTGCCATGGCGGGGCCCCGTATATAAATTTGCTTAGGAGCCCATATGAAGAGTAAAGTTTTCTCACAAAAATGCATAAAATTAAAAGAATTGAAGTCGTGAGTAACTAATAATTTGAAAATGTTCGTTTTTCGCAAAATATTGAGGCTTTAGGACCGGAAAATTATAAGAAATAAAAAATTTGAATTTATGTGTAGTAATATACCTGATATTAGCCAGCTGATAAAGTAGGTAAGTTACAAGGTTTGTTATTCCAAGGGAAAAATGAGTAATAATAAAATGGGAAAAAAATCAATTTTGTACTTTAATTGTCATATTATTTTTGTGAACTTTAGGGCCGGGGGCCCATATAACTGATACGGCAGATACGGCGGTAGCTATGCCCCTGTTTACTCAGGTTACTCATTTGCCCTTTAGATAATATTCAAATATTATGGGCCAAACCCCATTACGTTGAGACACAAAACTTCATGTAATATGCCCAAACTCGTATTCAGAACTATAACTTTAGTGCCTCGTGTCATCGTTTTAACTACATATAACAAGATTCGACATTTAATTTGTAAAGTGATATTTAAACCCTCGATCACAGAATCTCGGAAATCTTTTGTTCTTATTTTGTTATCGCGGTCGCATGCGACCGCTTGGGGCTTGAAAGGTATCATCAACTTTTCACAAGGCTCACCTCAGATGTTAAAAGTATTTTTTTTTATCAACCATAATCAACTTTAGATATCTACTTGATATAATAGGTACTTGATAGATGTACACAACTTGTAAGTAGGTTCATTCCGCTGGAAACTTACTATAACACTATTTAAATCAGATTTCAATGTAGTCTTGATATAAAACTTATACAGGCGATAGTCACATTTGATTACATTTCATCTAAACTTCTTCCAAACGATTCGCTAAAGCGTTTTAAATGGACATGCAAGCTATCCTTTTTACTTACTTGAATATTGATCTCAATATATCATGAACCAGGGACCGACCGGGGGGAGCCAAATAGCTTTTAGCCTCGCAAATGCTTCTCAACACACATACTCGTCCGTTTAGGTTGTGGCTGAAAACGGGGTTATTTTAAAATACTAACACGAAAACTCGGTACATAAATCGGTAATAAAAAAAACTATAGCTTTCACTGCTTATCAAAAAATGTGGCTAGAGCATTATAATACACTAGATGACCTGGTGAACTTCATGTCACTTAAACCTTCCTTGGACTTCAGTACTATCTCGTAATTCACTTTATTAATATGCGTTGGTCATAATAATTAGTTGAAGACACGAATGTATGCAATCAACCATTGAGTCATACATCACACATCCTTATTATTATTGTAAATACAAATGAGAGAACAGATTATCATAAAACTTTGCATAATAATATAGTACATATTTAAAGTATCATTCAGAATAATATTTTTGTTAAAAAATTCAAAATAAATATTATTATAAAAAAAGATCTTTGAAAAAATATTTTCTACGAAAACTTACTAATCAATAGATTTTTGTAACTGCTCCCAAAACTGTCTCTTCTGCCGATGGTGCAGTTTTCTTCTAGCATGTGCCAGGAAATTTGGTTCCGGCAGGTTGAAAATCAGATCCAGTTCCATCACAAGATTCCATCCTGATGGAATATAAGTTAGGAACGTCTTGGCTGTAGATACTGTCATCTAAAACAAGTAAGGAATAATAGCTCCCACGCCGGTTTCGGTGACGGTGGCCGGTTTCATTGAAGCCAGGCCAGCTACGCAGGAGTAATTTTATAGTGCCCAAGTGTGTGTGTAGTACACATGAGCACTCTCTGTTCCTTTACTCTCATAACCCAGTGGGACGGCAGACCGACACGACCGGCGAGAGATCAGGCGCAGGACCGACTTTTTACATGCCCATCCGACGCATGGATCATCTTACTTGTCAGACAATCAGGTGATCAGCCTGCATTGTCCTAACCAAACTTGGAAATAACATGTTTCCAACGCGGGAATCGAACCACGACATCCTAGTCAAGAGCCGCGCTCTATACCACTAGACCACGGAGGCGTTAAAACAAGTAAGGAATACACAAAGAAGAAGCATCAACCTCCACTTTTTGGAACTTGACAAATATAGAAGAGAAGGAGGTAGTATTGTACCATCGGAGAAGTTGATTCATAGGGAGATGGCGGGTCTACGTAATTTGCTCGCGACGTCAAACCAAGCCGTCAGAGGGGTTAGTGCGAGTTTTATTCGATCATACCAGATCATACGCATCGAGCGCGTAAACGCGAATTTATAGCAGTATCCACGTTAGCCTGCAGATGGCGCCCTCCGATCACTGCAAATATTGAATTGACGTAACCAAATGACGTATGTCCGTCAACTGTCTATGAATCAATTTCTTCGATGGTACCCGTACCTATCTTTACTAATAAAAATATCAATGAAGCGTCTAACTATTGAGGATCCACAGTTTCTGTCAGATACGAACCTAGGTAGATTTCCTGTATCAAGAATTTTACTGTGTAAATAATTGTAAGGGTGATAGTGTCAAAAATAAACTATTTCAATTTTATCCCTAGATTACAAAGGTGAACTTTACTCTACGAAGGATTTGGCATTGTCAGCCTAAAGGGCCGTTTCAGACCTTGTAATTGGTGAAATTCCTTGTAACTCATTAATATCCTGGTTAAGTTAAATGTTACCTAAACCTTACGGCCGGAGACAAAATGACCTACACAAACTTGCCTATAACAACATTTACTTATTGTAATCGGTTAGATTAGACCAGGGGTCACCAAATGGCGGACCGCGGTCCGCGTCCGGACCGCCACCGACCCATTGTGTGCGGACCAAGCATGTTCGAAGATGATCTTCGTTCATCTTAGGACTTTAACTGCATCTCCAGGATTTAATGTCACCATAAAATAAATAACATAAATAAACAATAGCTTGCACCAATATTTCACTCCAAACTTCAGAGAAATAATTAGCTACAAAAATGGTGACTTTTCTCATTGATATATTAAAAAATACCTTTGTAATTTTCGTAATTACCTTTGTTTAATTTTTTTTTTTTATTATCGTATTTAATTTTTTTTTATTATCGCGTGTTTATCGGGTATTTTTCAAAAACGTATAGCGAGTACAGCGAAACAACATATTCTGGGTGATCTGTCACAGTCTGTCTGCCTTTTCTTAACTATGAAAATATACACTTGATACTTGGTTTTTAACCGACTTCAAAAAAAGGAGGTTATCAATTCGACGCGTATGTATGTAATATTTCCAGAACTGCCCAGTTTTTGTATATGTTAATCTATAACAGCTTCTGAACAAATGTACCAAATTTCAGAAGTGTATGTATGTATGTATGTATGTTTTTATGTTTGTTCGCGCATATCTCTGAAACTACTAGTCCGATTTAAGGGCCCGGGTTACCCTCGAAATTTTCATACATTCTTAATACCAAAATCATTTTCTCATACGAAAATATTTAACATGTTTGAGTTATTTTTCAGCTTAAGATAGTAATAATTAACTAGGGTCCTGAACAAATTTTTTTTACAAAATATTTAAATAATAAAAAAAAAAAAAAATTTTTTAAAGTTTAAATATTTTGCAGTAAATTTACTATTTATTTATATATTTTTTGTGCTTTTGTCTATTTTTTGGTGTTTAAATATTTAGTAGTAAATTTACTAAAAAATGTTTAAACACAAAAATTTTTTTTTAGTATTTAAATATTTTGTAAAAAAAATTTGTTCAGGACCCTAGGTAATTACTATCTTAAGCTGAAAAATAACTCAAACATGTTAAATATTTTCGTATAAGAAAATGATTTTGGTATTAAGAATGTATGAAAATTTCGAGGGTAACCCGGGCCCTTAAGCTATTCTTTTTTTATTTTACTAGGTATTGTTCAACTTTGGGAATAGTGCAAGTTTCATCAAAATCGGTTCAGTAGTTTTGGAGATAAGGAGTTTTAATTATCAATTACGTACAATTTTGAAGTCGGTTTTATCTTTTTAAAATACAGTTACATGTATTATCAGCAAAACTGCAAAAATGAAATCATACAATTCCCTAAAACAGACTACAGAAATAAAAAATTGATAGCAGTAATAGTTTATTAGCAAAAACTTACGCCACTTTTCTGCGAGACTATTGCAGCCTCCTAAGCACTGTTTATTCTGAAGCACAAAGTTTCAGGGTAGTCTTTGTTCCTGCATATAACATACTCGGTGTCGTGTTCTATGCAAATTGCCAAAATCTTGGTGTTTGTATGGGGATTAGTTTGAAGTTATGTGGACGTTGTGAGCACAATATGGCTTCTATTTATCTCCTGTATAATAATTTGATATTGTGGAGAGTATAATATCGTTACAAAATACAAGATAGTAAAGGGGCGTAATTATTGTACCGGTCTTCTTCTTATTTACATTAATGCTTCCATGGCTTCGAGCGTGGCTTTTAACTCAGAGTTCGTGGGCTCGATTCCTGCATCCGAAAATGTTTCTAAGCTAAGTTAGAATAATACAAGTTGAGAAAGATCCATGGGTCGGATGGGTGTGTAAAAAGACCGTCTCCTGTCTGATCTCTTGCTTGCTTCATGGTCGGTCCCACTAAGTTAGTAAATGAAGAATGACTGCTTCTATGTACACACTAGAGATCTAAAAAATCATGTATACTCACTCCAGACTATTTATCAGTTAACTGATTAATAGTCTGGAGTGTAATTTTAGTCTGGAGTCTATTAAAAGCCCGGCAATTTTTCGAGTGTTGTACCTACCAGTTAACTAGCTATTTAGTATGTGCTAGAAGATAGAATAGCTGATTTCCAAGAGGCGATCCATATCATTTACCTCGTATTTTGACTAAAAACAAGCAAAAGATAACCATAATAATTGTTACAGTGAATAAAAAAATAACATACATAAAAATTTCCAATGTAACAGCGGACACAGGGTTTAAATTCAGCAAGGGTATCGGTCAATATTTTGTTCGCCCTAGGGCCTAGGCTCTATACAAATATTGTGAAGGGATTTCAAAAAGGCGGATCCAGGCGTGATTGTGTTCATTCTAATTGAAAATCGCTCCATAGAATGGTGGATGATTGTTATTTATGTACCATCGAGGAAATTGATTCCTAGGCAGTTGGACCTACATCATGTATTATTATTATGTTCGGCTTATGTCAATTCTATGTTAGCTGCATAAAGTTAATATACCTAGCGGAATAGAGCAACAATCTCGAGCTGTCAAACGAAACCGAAATTGGTTTTCATCTGTGTGTAAAAATATGTGTACGTATACACAAGCACGATTGAACATGAATTCTATGAGATTAAACTGTCAACGTGCCGATATGTGCCGACTGGACGTCAAAAAAAGAGTTCTGCTGTAATGTATCACACGTCTCTTTTTACCACGCAGTGTTACTGAAAGCGACATCTCTCTTGCTCAGGCCTTTGTTTCTCTATGCTGCTAGGTATATTAACTTTATGGTTAGCTAGCTGTGATCTGTCGGATGGGTTTGACATGCGACCAAATTACTTAGGTCCGCCATCTGCCTATGAATCAACTTCTCTGATAATACATGGCCGTTAGATAGTGTAACGAAAAGGGTTGATTAAAAACAATTTATTTATTTTATTGATCTTGCGGCACTGAATTATTAAGCTATTGCATAGCTTTTATCGCGGGCTTTGAGCGCAGCGACCGAATCAAGAAATTCCGTAACGAAAAACTCCTAACATTCGTCTAACGTCGCTTAAGTTCGGTAGACTTCGGCTCGGTGTGTCTCGGGGTGTGGGGCTACCCGAACCGACTTGAAAAGCCCAATTTTGTTTATCAGATGGATTTTAATGGATGGATGGATGGATAAAATTATTATCATATTAGCATTCCCATGGAAACGGAAACCACCACGCGCTATAAACTAAAGTCCACGCGAGCAATTCCAATATTTTGTAGAGATAGAACATAATGTTGTCTATACAATATTTGTCAATATAATTCATAATTGATAGATCATAACTTCATAAGTACTATCGCTTATCGCGCGGGAACTAGGAGGCTATTAAGACCTCTTATATCCAGCCAGTTTCCAGCCAGTTTACAGGCCGGTGTCTATTCAACGGCCTGTAAACTGGCTGTATATTTAAAGAGCTCGTAACCCCCTGTACTACATATTCCCGGCATAAAAATAATCATATTATGTCCTTTCCCGGGACTCAAACTATCCCCATACTGAGCAACATCGGTTTAGCGGCTTAGGCGTGAAGAGATAAGAGACAGACAGATAGACTTTAGCATTTATAATATTATTATGATGTTTTTTTTCTTAGACTTAGACTTTGATCAAGTATGATCTGTCTTTTCTTAGACTTAGATCAAGTATTATGATCTATCAAAAAAGTTGTAAATAGCCTATTCGGAAGTTTTTCAGAAAGTGGTGAACCAGGCCCTTAAGATAATATTATCTTATACCAAATTTCATCATATTCATTCGTTCAAGCATGTATTAAATAGTTATCACTTATCAGTATCATACATTTCAACCACTTCAACTCCAGTGTCGCCATGATCAACAATGTATATGTATCAGATAGACAGACAAAAAGACAGACACACAATAACATTTATAATATTATTACAATGGGATAAATTGCCAATTAAAAAAATTACCACCACAGCAGATCCACCCGGACAAGACAGATGCCTCCGTTTCCAATGTGTGGAAGCGGAGGCATCTGTGTGTGAATGGAACCAATTCTGGTCCTCACATTCGGACACTCCGAGCCCAGCATAGACATAGTGAATGATCTCATAGTGGAGCTCAGCAATATGCGTGTCGGATGCAAGGTTGGTGGTGTTAGCGTTAACAACATTAGCTACGCGGATGACATGGTATTGCTGAGCCCCACTGCGAGAGGAATTCGGGAGATGTTGAAGGTTTGCGAGAGATACGCTGATTCGCATGCCATGAAGTATAACGTAAATAAAAGTGAAATTATGATCTTTAAGGCCGCCGGTAAAAATCCCCAAACCATACCTCCAATATGCCTCGGCGGAAAGGAGCTGAACAGAGTATTCCATTTTAAATATCTCGGCCATATACTTACCGACGACCTTAAAGATGATCTAGATATTGAACGGGAGCGGAGGGCTTTGGCGGTTCGAGGTAATATGCTGGCCCGCAGGTTCGCACGTTGTACGGATGAAGTTAAGATCACACTCTTTAAAGCGTTCTGTCAGAATCTGTACACGGGCGGCCTGTGGATCAGCTATACCAAAGCATCCCTAAACACCCTTCGCATCCAATATAATAATATCTTCAGGATGATGCTGAAACTTCCCCGATTTTGTAGTGCATCTGAGATGTTTGCGCAAGCAAGAACGGATGGCTTCCGGGCACTCATTCGCAAAAAAGCTGCATCTATAATTAATCGAGTAAGGGGAAGTGACAACAGCATCCTGAGGATTGTGGCAGATGATCCGCATGCACCCATATTGAGGAACTACGTGCGGATAATGAATGAATTCGAGAGCAGATCTCTAGGACACAATATCCGCACTTGGTTCTAATTGGGTGCATGATTTACCTTTTAGTGTCAAGTTTTTATTTTTAGTCATGTCAGTCATCATTTTTACTAACCCTATAAATTATAATTTTTATTTTAATGTTTGTATTACTAACCAATGGACCATAGTAGTCTGAAATAAAGATATTTATATTTGTATTTGTATATTACATACAAACAGTATAATAATTATCAACTTCATCGCACCCGACCTCTCCTAATCCAATTCTCATAGCGACAGCCTAAAATATTTAAGCTGATGCTCCATATATTGTGACGCTCGTCACGTACGTCTGCGGTATAGACGATGGTATTTACATTATACTATTGAGGACCGCGAATCCCGTTTGCTTTAGAATTTTGGGTAGGATCATCCTACCCAAAATTCTAAAGCAAACCGGACTAGGATGTTTGAGTAAGCATGTCAAGAGACGGCTCTAACAGAGCCTTTAAGATCTACGTCGTTTAAGGGGTAAAAGAATGTTAGATAAAAAAAACCCCTGAGTTTGAGTAAGATGCCGTACACATAACCACTGGCGACAACGTAACCACGTCGACATTTTGTTGTACCAACAACGCAACTACAAAAGGCTGCAGCGACACTATTCACACGTAACCACTGCTTGACAGCATTTTGTCATTGCGACGGTGGCTGTGGTTCCTGGGATTTTTAGAGCTTTGATTCAGCAAAGCTCTAATAATCGGGATGCAAAATATTTTACACGTTTCATGAATTAAAACCAAATTTTGATGTATTGTTCGGGTTAATGGTAATATTTGGATTTATAAGAACAACTTCGATCGTATCAGCTTAAGCATCGGGTTAATGGTAATATTTGGATTTATAAGAACAACTTCGATCGTATCAGCTTTGATACTAAAAAATACTATCTAAAATCGGCTCTCTGTTTGGACAACGGTCTCTGCAACGGTCAGACATACACACAAAGGCAGCTGGCAGATAGACAGACCTCTCGCTGGCTAAAAATTTGCAACCTTGAACATAGAGTCAAAGAACAAAACGCTGCATATTATGTAAAGGCGACGCTGCATTACGCAGTACAGTGTAACTTGGAGTTGAACGTTGAAACTATTGACGGATATAGACGGATCGCATCTTGCAGTCGAGACGCGGCCGCTTTAGAGCAGTCGGTCCCGACTGTTAGACTGCCCGTAGACGTTGAACTCTACCTGCTCGAGTAGACGAAGAACTGCTCGTGCGGTCCATGTATTGCAGATATTATGAATTTAGTATGGAAACTGCAGATCGCCGTGCGGTCCGTCTATTAACTGCATACAGTTGAAATTTAGAGTTAACTTTAACCCAGATCTATGCAAGTGCCTCTTAATGAATTTAAAAGCAGAGTAAATTTATATATTTATTGAATTACACAACGATAAATTTCGTCGCACCGCCCGTGGGAATTGTGAGCAATGTCGTACGGCTCGTGAGTTGACTTACTCCCGGGTAACCTGGAAAAATTAAACACATATTATTAATTACTCTAAGTACTTAATAATTATTATATTATGTCTGAAAAATAAGACGATCCATGCGTCAGACGGGCATGTAAAAAGTCAGTCCTGCGCCTGATGGGTTATGAGAGTAAAGGAAGAGAGAGTGTTCAATGACACCGGCCAACATCGCCGAAACTAGTGTGGTAGTTATTATTTGATGAATATTTTAGTTATATGGAAGGTTTAATACAGTCGTAGTTATGATAACTTACGTAAATATAGCCCTCATAATTTCCTCCAGGAACATGCCTTGGCCGGCCATACCTTTGCTGTTCCCAAACTCACAGAGCAGGCGAAGCACACATTCTTGACCACTCCAGCCGATCCTGATAAAAAAAAAACATAATATTAAGGGTGTTTTACACTACGTCCAATCTGAATGCGATCCGAATTCGTGAGATAACTGTCCGGAGCTAGGATTTTTGTGATAAGCTGTTCGTCACCGAATGGTTTATTCAGAAGTTTAGTCACATACCTACTCAGGAGCATCAAGTGACAAATATCTTCCGAATAACGTTCGACGATTGTGAGGTAAAGGCCTTGCAATAGCAGAAGACTCATCCATACTAATAATATAAATGTGAGTGTCCGTCTGTCTGTTACCTCATAACACTCAAACCGCTGAACCTATTTTGCTGAAATTTGGTATGGAGATACTTTGTGTCCCGGGAAAGGTCACTTTTTATCCCGGAAAAATGTACGGTTCGCGTAAAATAAACGAATCTTGGCGCTACGGAGTTTTGGGCGACATCTAGTAATATCTAAACCTCTGTATTACAAATTTCTTTTGAAACAAATACTTCCTACAACTTTAAGACTTCACTCTCTTGCAGAAAAAAAACTTTCTTAAATCATAAGACAGCCCAAATCGAGATTGTTTTAGAACCCACAGAGAAATCTCATAAGAAAGAAAATCAAAGCGAGATAGATGTAATCAAAAAGCCTCAATTGTACCGCCTGGGGGTGGAACATTGTTTTTAAATTTAATATTTTCCCCAATAAAGATTACTCGTTACGACATATAAAATGGATTTAGTTTTTGCTAAAGGTCTCCGAGATTCCATTTAGAAGGTTAATAGGGCGGAGCGAATATTATTTCACAAAATATTAGGCCACCGTCCTCACAAAAGCAAATACTTTCTTATACGTAGTTTTACAACGATAATAAAATGGACGCGCCGCGCCGGTCATATTTTTGTTGGTGATTTGAAAACAGTAAGTGCCTGTTTCACCACTTCCTGACAAAGTACTGGATAGGCTATCCACAACTTATTTAAAAGATTCTCCATACTCTATCAACTGTCAAGTTAAGTGGTAAATAGCCTATGCGGCACTTATCAGGAAGTGGTGAAAGTTTCACCACTTCCTGATTGACACTAACACTGACATTTCGAATGTCAAAAGATTATGAAAATTGAAGATGAAAGGGCACAATGTGGACATGGCTATTTATCAAGTATCGATTTGGTCAAGCACTTTTGGAACTTTGATAAATATTAAACAGAAGCCTCACGACCGACAAGAAGATCGCGCCTAAAGGTTGAAAAACACTGATTTAGATCAAAACGAATCGAAACAGAACCATAGGCCGATATATTTTACAGTCATAGCCGCGATAAACCCGTGAAGTGGCGAAAGTTTGGGCGCGAAATATATTTTAACTTCGGCGAGACATTTGCGACAGTTTAATATTTATAAAACCCGGAGCGGCTTTCGGTAACCATGCTTAAGTCAGCTGTAATCCCCGAATAATTAAACTTTGTATCAACAGTTCTCGTCGTGTTAAGTTTGAATGGAACATTTCCATCTATTGTTTTCGTTTATGCGGCGGTAACGCAATGTTGTATAGTCTAAGCCAGTAGTTTTCAACCTGTGATTCGCGACCCCGCGCGCGTGCGTGGTCAAAGGTCTCAGAGATCGCTTTTTCTGTAAAAAAACAATAAAATATTAAAAAGATTAAGTATTCCTAAATATACATAATATTATCTACATAAATCATAAAGCAGTTGATTAAAAAGCAAAAGTTACATGATACATCACAAGCAAGGTTGAAAAACACTTGTCTAAGCCAGCGGTACTCTAACTTTTTTGGTGTCGAACCTTTTTAAGAGTGGGTTGCACCAACTTACTAAATAATATAACTTTCACCATAACAAAAGTCAAATGAACTGTCAAATCCCTAGTAAAAGTCCATTATGGACGCCATATTTGACGATAACCTTAACTTTAACTACGCCTCTGGTGCAATCCACCTTGAGCACAGAATATATAATAGTACTGCCTTGGGTGGGTTACTTCCATCACTGGAATGCATTTTGCATTCCAGCGACGCGTCAAGTTAATGTAACCGTGTTATAAGAACATAATATTATTTTTATTTGTAAATTCCAAATTAATATTGCATTTGTCAGAATTTAATGATTTCTTCATTATTTTGGAGACTTTCAATAATTGATGCCAAATAATGAATCCGTTATTAAAATCGTTTCATTTATTAAAACTTGATTGTTTTAAAGATTAAATCGAATTGTGCTGCGGAAAACATTATGTTTTTCCGGATTCGACTTATTATTAAAATAATGCCCGCAACTTTGTGGCGCTAAAATTCCCGTATTCCCGTAGGAACCGTACTTTTTCCCAGATATAACCTATCGTATTTTATGTCCTTTCTCGGGACCTAAAGTATACAGGGTGCAATTAAACCTTCCAGCCAAATTTTGATATATTATTGATCCTTGTTAAAAATAAAAATACAAATAATATTTTTTTTATTATCACTCAGTACTAAAATGTTGAGAAATAGCTTCCGAAAGTTATCCTAAAAAACACTACAATTAATGGACACTACTCGTCGGCCGCGCGTTCACTCTTTCACGTTCACTCCCCCCGCGTCACCCCCGATCATACCCTCCGCCGCAATTGACCATTCTGCAACGATTTTAAATGGGATAAAATATATTAAGTCATCAAAAAAAATTAAACTCTTAAAAATTAAATGGGCTCTCCTAATGATAACTAAGCCCTGAAAAAAATTTGGCAGGAAGGTTTAATTGCACCCTGTATACTTATCCATACAAAAACATAAAATTTCATCAAAATCAGTTCAACGATAGTGTGAAGAGGATTATAATCTACTTGATGGCCCTGTGAAGTTTACAGATCTGCATCCACATCTGCATCCGTTTCCGCTTCCGCATCCGCGTCCGCGGTTGTGAAAAAATGCAGTTCCCTAACTTATTTATTACAAGGCGTGTCACAAAAATAAGTGACAATACTTTAGGTTTCGTACCATATAATGTGTCCCTTATATTATAAGGTCAAGCTCCCAAGCGTCATGAATTTTCCCATACAAAAGTAAAAAAAATACTCTATCAGCGTTGCAACTTTTACAGTGAACTCTATAATATAGGGCACACGTACACACCCTAAAGTATTATCAGTTACTTTTGTTACACGTTGTATAAATAAGACCCTGTATAGATAATAATATTATGACTTATTTTACCAATGGATAATATTAGGATCTCTTTATGAATTAGATTGGAACATTTTTTACCGCTTACGACTTCATTTAACGGAAAAGTTATATTAAACTTCGAAAGGTAATAGAAATTATTATCCGATACACTATTGAACAAACTTTGTTAACTGCAACAATAATCAATAAATAACAAAATGTTAAGTTGCTTATCCACTGGCTACAAGAAACAAACGACAACGAAACGTCGCGAGAGTTTGAAAGTTAAAAAGTGAAGTTTCATATTTCATCGTCATATTTTGTCCTAGATCCAAATTGTTTCAATTGCTATTAAGTATTTTTTTATAGCACAGAAAAGACTTTATATTATGCTTGTATACACTAGTATTTTAGGGTTTTGATTGCAAATTAGGGGACTTGAAGTTTTTTCATAATAGAAAATTTAAGAAATAATAATATTATGATTTAACGACGAACGTCACAACAAAGATTTTCCTGGTGTCACTGACGAGGCAAAGTATTTCTAAATAAGTTAGGTTAGGTCACTTTTTCTGTCATGCGTATTGTCACTCGAGCCACTTATAGCCCACTACTACTAATATATTATATTCTGTACTCGAGCGCGGATCTTGTCCGCATGTGGGTAACAACATGCAACTGGCCGCATGCGTATTGTCCGCATAACAGGAACAACATCTATAAAATGATAGAATGCGGGCAAACCGCGGAAGCTAATTCCGTTAATTCTATGTTTTAGTTATAAAGTACAGAAATGTATTGAAGTAAATAAAGTTCAATTTTTAACGGCTTATTGAAAAATACATCGCCTCGTTACAATCAATGAGCTCACAAGAAATTAGCTTTAGTGCATAAGCTCCTTAACAATGTTTTATGATTTAGCTTAACTTACGCTTTAATAAACTTTTCCAAATGCGAGTAGAAGCTCTTTCGCCCCGTCCGATGGAACTCTAAGGAACTTGTTTCTAGATGATCATAATGTTGTTTTTGGTTTTCGTGCAACAATTTCCTGGTGTCACTGGTGATGCTGCGTTTCGCAAACGCTGGATTGACTATTGGTTTTCTGGAAAGTTTTTTTATAATTTATATGTTACAATATAAAATAAAAAAATAGCTTGAATCTACACTACTATTATAAAGAGGAAAGATTTGTTTGTTTGTTTGTTTGTTTGTTTGTTTGTTTGTTTGAGTCGAATAGGCTCCGAAACTACTGGACCGATTTGAAAAATTCTTTCACCATTGGAATCCTGCATTATTTCTGCTGAACATAGGCTAATTTTTATTTTGGAAAAATATAAGGTTCCGTAAGATATTTGGGATTTTCGGACGCAAGGTGTAAAAAATCAACCAGAAAAGTTACTTATTTTGCGTACGCTGCCTAAACTATAAAAGATAGAGGCATAAAATGTTCTAAGTAATTATAGATCTTTTAAATATCTACAAAAAAGTCCGCGACACACTATACCTATCTATGTTGAGTGAGGCACAATAACCATTTTTTTATAAAAAAATCTTGAATTTTTTTTGGACTATATTTAAACGCGTTTATTTAAATAATGCTATTGACCCTTATCAAAATAAATTATTTCATCACTAAGTACAGTTAATGTAGATAATATTTGGTCTTTGAATGATTAAAATTGGACGTTTGGTTTAAATGTTACGGCGAAATTAAAATATTACGATTTCTGCGGCACGTTGCGAATTGGGCGTCAAGGCGCGACGCGCGGGTGTGCGTGCGGTAGGGGAGAGATTTAATTATCAGTGCCACCGACTCGCCCGGAGAGTCCACGTAAATATTATTACCTCGATCGTGGGAATCGCAGACACAATAGATTTTCAATAGTTATGCGACAGCCGGGTGCTGCTTTATTGATTTGATATAGACTATAGTGCTTCATTATTATAATCCTAATTTCAAAAAAGCTTTAAAAGTTATGACTAAGAAAGTAATATTTTTAGAACTTTTTAAAATACGTTTTGAATGACTGTTATTTTTGATTGCTATTATAATTAATTAATTTCTTTAACTATAAATCTATACATAATATAATAAAACTGTAGAAATGTGAATTCTGTACATTAAAGATATTGAAAAAATAATAAGCAGGGGGTGTTACTACATCGCTATAGAAGCCAAAACTGTGGTTAGTTTTTTGTCTGTCTTTCTGTCTGTATGTTTGTTCCACTATCACACGAAAACTACTGATCCGATTTGAATGCGGTTTTCGCAAATATATTTGTCTTTCTTCCAACTTAACATCTGGTGTATAAAAATTTTCCCCCCCACCCCTCTAAGGGGACGAAAGAGGGGGTTAGATTTTGTATCAAGCTTTTGCTTTAACACGAAAACTACTGATCCGATTTGCATACGGTTTCCGCAGATATATTTGCCTTCTTCCAACTCAACATCTGGTGTATAAACTTTCCCCCCCACCCCTCTAAGTTTGATACAAAATCTGACCCCCCTTTGGGTCCCCCAAAGGGGGGTCAGATTTAGTATCAAATTTTTTCTTTAATGGACTTACGTCATATTATTAATTGTATTTTCCAACTTAACATCAGTTTTCACCCCACCCCTCTTAGGGGACAAAAGGGGGGGGGGGGTTAGATTTTGTATCAATTACTGATGAAGTAGAAATACTTTAAATGGCAAAACAACGTTTGCCGGGACAGCTAGTAATAAATAAAGACGTGAAAAATCACCATCTGGGATTATTTGCTACTGCTTGCATGAAGAAGTTTATGCAGAAAAATAATTAATTGACAATAATTAATTATTTTTCTGCTAAAAAGGTTGTACTCTCATGGCTTGCTTTGAGAGGATTCACCCACACTGAATACATGAGTTGAATACATATTTTTACTTTGAGTACGAATTTTTTTCTTATGTAAGTTATACAATTAAACATGTTTTAGATCATTTAAATACAAAGTGTAACAAAATAAAATGATGATACTGTAGACTTTGCATGTGTCCCTAATATAGAGTTCTCTGTGAGAGTAGCAGCATTGTAAATGCAAATTTTTTTGTAATTTGTATGGCCAATCGCCCCATCGTCATGAATTTTTCTATACAAAAGTAAAAAACAAGTTAATCCTTTAACATTGCTAGTTTCACAGAAAACTCTATACAGGGGAGCCAAGAATCGCTTCATTGACGTGACCTCGCTCAGTGCAGCGATTCTATTGGATCTTAAAAACACATTCCTCGCAACACATAGGTGGGAACGGTCCCTAATACGAGTAATGGATCAATTTACCTCTTATAAGGTACTTTGGACAACACCTTCCCGTCTTGGTCCAAGAAGTATATCAGCTTTGAGACCCCATTACGATTCTGTGCGAAGTCTCTCTCGTGGCCTTTGAAGATGTGGAACAGTTGAGGGTCTGTCGGTAGCTCCCAGGCCAAAGCTGCGGTGTTACCGAACCAGACTATGTCACCTATTTGTAGGTACCCGTGGTTCTGGGTACACAATACTGAAAACGAAGTATATGGGTGTTAGAGTCTGTCCAGATGAGGCGTTTTACGCGCAGAGCCATACGCGCGTTTCAATTTCGAGCCTGTCCAGATGAGGCGTTTCACGCGCGTATAGTCCATACGCGCGTTTCAATTTCAAGCATGTCCCGATGAGGCGTTTCGTGCACGTTTTACGCGCGTAAAACGCCGAAAGGGATTCAGCAGCATTATACAAACATGGACTCGGAAAGAGCAGTTGTGTTGTGGATAATAAAATGGACACACAATTTTTAGTACCATAAAGTTTTTTTCTTTTCTTTGAAATCACCTGCTTCACAAAAAATCTCGACGATATCTTCCCAGTTCCTGCGTTTTATGAGTTTATTAAAATAATCTGAAGATTATGACCTCTCTTTTTCAATTTCGTCCTAAAACGCGCGAGTCGCTCACTCGCGCGTAAAACGCCTCATCTAGACAGGCTCTTATCGATAAAAATAATTGAGGGTTGAGTATGGGTTGAGTAGAGTTGTTTTTTATCTGGCCACAGGCAAAAACAGTTATGGCTTCATAATATAAAATTTAAGCAAAATCGGTTTTGCTGTTTAAATGGGAAGTGGTAATAGACAGACAGATAGACATGCAGTACGGACATAGATGCCTAAAAACGCTGAACGTTTAGTAAAATGTTGTATATATTTTGGTCCTATAGGAGTTAGTTCCATCTAATTTCCATCTTAATATTGGATTTAACCTTAAGAGGCTCTCATAAGTCCTTGAGGCGTGTAAATAAAATAATAATTGAAACATCTTAAGCATTCAAGGCGTGTTTGTATTGATTTGTTTGTATTGAACATGTGTTTTTTGTTATTAATAAGCTTAGAGATCAATAATTATACTAAGATCATAATTTTATCAGCCTATATTAATCATAAAGTTAATATACCTAGCGGAATAGAGCAACAATCTCAAACCGAAATTGGTTTCGTTTGTGTGTGTAAAAATAATATGTGTACGTATAGCTTTACACAAGCATGATTAAACATAAATTCTATGAAATTAAATTGTCAACGTACGCCGATACGTGCCGACTGGACGTCAAAAACGAGTTCTACTGTCATGTATCGCACGTCTCTTTTTACCACGCACTGTTACTGATAGTGACATCTCGCTTGCTCGCCTTTGTTTCTATATTCCGCTAGGTATATTAACTTTATGATATTAACATTTGAAATGAAATGAAGCCAACATTTAAGTTCTTCACTATAGAAATAAATAGTCCTTATTAAAAGTAATACTTAGATGTACCATCGAGGAAATTGATTCCTAGGCCGTTGACAGATCAACGTCATTTGGTCGGATCATGTCAATTTATTGTTAATTGTGATCTGTCGACTGGGTTTGACGTAACGCGACCAAACTCCCCATCTGCCTAGGAATCAACTTCTCTGATAGTACATTGGAAAAATTACTTGTGTTATAATTATAGGATCTGAATTATTGATGGAACTAGCAAAGAAACCGTTCTGTTTATTCCATAGTTTTTAGAACTTTTTACAAAATTAGACAAGGCTTAGACACGTTAACCATATTTTATCTAGGGGACACTTGGACCATATTTCGTAAAAATGAAAATTTAAAAAACAAAAATACAGTATTTCCTCAATTACAAAATATGTTTCGGCACATTGTGTGTTTCAAAGGTAATGGGCCGATTTTGCACTGACAAGTGACAAACAAATCACTCAGGAGTAGGACCGTACACAGACAGTACATAATAATATTATTATACTGTCGGCAATCGTTCATTTTAGTGGCATAAGCCATGAAGTATAAAATTAATGCAGTAGGATTTTCTTCCCATATTATGCAAGCAAAATCCAAATATTATTTCTACTTACCAAGTTGAAATGAGCTTCCATCGGGAAATATTAAAAATCTCTTCCTTCTTGATAGGACTCTGGGCTCTATTGATTGAGAAGTGGAATTATCCTCAAATGCCAAAGCCAACTCCACCAAAATCATCAATATAAAATATATCTTGTACATGCTGAAAAAACTAAATATAAGCGCCAACCAATTAATAGCGCCAAAAAAAACTAAATATAAGCGCCAAAACCTGTTGGCAATCAAGAATAATAATTATCAGAGAGATCAGTTCGTAAGTAGATTCTACGCAATTTCCTCGGGTTATATCAAGCCCAGCTTGACACAATTCGCCCAAATAACGCAGTCTATCCGCAATTTACCTAACGTATGAATAATTTTTAATTGTAATTCTAAAATAACAAACTTGTTACACTAAGAATTTTGCCAAAAGTAAAAGTGGTAAGTATATAAGTTGTAACTCAATATGAAAAATTATCATGCATTCTCTAAGTAAGTATCTTATAATTACTAATTGTTTATTTATTTAAAATCAAATTATTTAAAATCAAATTGATGAGACTACAAAATTTCATACAAAATTTTTAACTTTTATATTATTATGAAGTTTTGTGAGTAAGCTATTTAGACTTTAGTAAATAAATACACTCACCTTTATATCCAAACTGTAACTGGCGTAGTGTAGTTACTCCGAAGTCTATTTTATTAGTACAAAGTTGTGTTTTACACTGACATTGTAAGTACTGTTACCGGGGATTGTTCTAAGTAACTATTTAGGATGGGCCCGCTAAACGAACTAGATTCCTCTATAGTATGATTCAAAATGTCTATAATTTAATATTTCCTAGCTTATATTTCCGCTTTGAACACTGAAGGAACTATAAGAGTACAAAATATTGAAAAGAAAATTAAGGGATACATTGTATTACTTTTTAACTGACTTCCAAAAAGGAGGAGGTTATATTAAGTTCGGCTATGGATATTTTTTTATTTTTATTTTTGTATGATTATTTCGCCGTTTGTGAACCGATTTTCAAAATTTTTTATTTATATTTGATACAAAATATGAAACATAAAATATAATATTTTCTAAGACTAACACAGTTATCTATATAAATTTTCGCTAAAACTCGAGAACGGCTGTACCGTTTCAGATAATTTTAGTCTTAAAATATTCATTGAAGTCCAGGGAATGTATTAGGAGGAAAGTGAAAGGAAGTTTACGAAGTCATCTAATAAAAATAAAGTGCAAAGGTGCAGGCTTCGGGGAGACGATTAAAAGATGGTTTTATCGCGACTGATCTTTATTGACTCCAACATCTCCCGGCTGCCTGCATATACCACTCATCTGACTCCATCATCTTCATTCATCATCAAAAGGTAATGTTGTTATCTTAGCGAGTTGTTGTTATCAACTATTACATTACGAGAAAACAGTTTTTTTAAGTTTTTACTACCACCGCATGCATTGTTACTATAATTGTATTCAAGAGCATAATCAAAAGTGGGATAATAGAAATTGTTTTAACGGTGAAAGTAAACTCATATACCACTAAAAACACTGCGGTTTATTTTTATTAGGTCTTTAATAAAGATTTGATTAAAACTAACTTTTGTCTAATGAGTAATGATCTTTTCAAGTTAATTTTATTATAAAAGCAGTTTTATGGCGTCTTTTATAACCAACAATTATTTACGTTTAATTTAATACATATTTTGGCCGTCCACGTCTGAACTGCACGTTTAGAGTTAAAAAATATTAAGAAATTCGTTTACAATCATTTTTTAAGTAAAAATTACTATCTTATATTCTTTTCTGGAACTAAAAGTATTATCTACAATAGGTAATTTTATTTAAACCGACTGATAGTTACGCGAGGCGACAATTTCAGCAAGTTTTACAGCTATTATAAATATATAGTCGACTTACACAGCTTGTGGAGTAAATGTGAACCATGACATATTATCATGATATAGAACCTAAAATGTTACTTGAGACAGACAGCGGTATTCATTTATAATATTACTTTGGAATATATTGGTGGTGGTAAATGAGAAGAATTTTAAACATAAATTAGTTATATTTTCACTAAGTTAAAACAGCACTATTTACCTAAGTCCTGATTATGTTTTTTTTTTGCTGAGTAAGTAATACTTACCAATATACCTATATAATAAGATCATGTAATAGCGACTCGCTGGAACCCAGATAAACCCTGCGAGGTTTTCGGGAACGGCATATTGTAAAATGACTAATGTTATTCTTGGATAAATAAACGCTTAAAAAAAAACTTTTTAGCTAATCTCTAAGTTTTCACAGCCGGGGTACCGCAGGGCGCAATCGTCTGTATGGCTGTGTGCTTCGTCGTACTCCTTGTGTATCTCAGAAACGTTTCCTTTCGGTAATCTGAAAGTGCAAAACACAGAATTTTAATATTACTAGATGACTCCCGCAACTCCGTTGCGCCAGAATTCGTTTATCACGCGAGAACCGTACATTTTACCGGGATAAAAAGTATCCTATGTCCTTTCCCGGGACTCGAAGTATCTTCATACCAAATTTTAGCAAAATCGGTTCAGTGGTTTTTGCGTAAAAAGGTATCAAACAAACAGACTTTTGCTTTTACATTATTAGTATGATGATAAAATATTTTACAACAATTTAGATATATTAATCCCGTACAGCTCCTATCCATTTCAGATTATATTTAGGAGCATGAGTTATAGTATCTTTTCATACGTCAAACTAACATCAAGTGATAGAATTTTGGAAACAATCCACCAAAATATCAGATCAATCAGACTAGAAAATAGCATACTCGAACAAAAAAGCCAATATAACTACACAATTATAGCAGACGCATAGCACTTTAGAAATAATAACTATGGAGAACTCTTACAAATTTGAAACGTCTCGGAAAGTCTTAAAAATAAATTCGAAATCTCTCTGTGTGTAGTGTGTACTAGCCTTGGTAATAAACCGTCGAATTATTATCGAGTGAAATAAAAATTGTCCATTTCGCTCCGGCATCTAAGATATTCCAAGATTTAGATGGAGCACAATGGACAGACAAAAGGTTGAAATCTAAAGAACTTGTATCCGCGAAAACATTTCACAAATTTTATACTAAATAGTGATGTTAAATTATCATAATATTGTATCGATAAAATTAATATTATAACAACAGTATTTTAATATATTATTGCTGAGTTAATATTTTTAACAAAATTAATGATTACTTTTTTCTATTAAGGATAATTAATAATTCAATTCCGATATAAATATATAGAGGAGACCAATCAAACCGATACTTTCTATCGATATCGATGGTTATAATGTGCAACACTATTCACGAAAAGACCAATTTAGAGAAGCTCTTAAGGCATGAGTACAGAACATGCCTATAATTTACATTGGTTGTTTTTGTTTTTGTCGAACAATATGTCGCTTGTCATAACGTCAGGATACTTTTTAGGTCAAATGTCTTGCTATCTAACCAAATTTCTATTAATATCGTACACTTTTCTAATTCTGTAGGCGAAAAATTTTTATACAGTCGATTTTTATCGACACAAATTTTATAACCGTCAATCACTACTTGAAACAACTCGTGAAAACAACTCGTTGGAGCTCCTACAAAATACTTTCATTTTACTTATTTTGAAATTTTAGTCGATATTGATATAAAGAAGAGCATCACTTCTTATGTACTCAGAACTCAAAGAATATATTGTGTATCTGTATTTTCGCTCACGCATTTCCCTACAGTGAATTTATCGTCAGCCTATAAGCCAGGGTGGCCTGCGGTGGCGATGGATCGAGACAGAGGACCTTGGAGGAGGAGGCCTTAGCCCAGCAGTGGGATAGGCTCTTGAAAAAAAGTTAATTTATCGATATCGATACATAAAATAGTACAACACTACTCACGTAAAGACAACTCGCAGGAGCTCTTGTAGGAATGTGCCCTGTGTCGTGGCCCGCTGAGATTCGCATAGTTTGTATAACACGCACCGCCGCCCGTCGCCTCCTAGACTACAATTCAGATAATAAGCGCCTGTTTCACCATCAGAAATAACTTATTCGGAATTGTCTCTGTAGTATAAAGCAAATTTCCAATTTTTCCGAATAAGCTAAACTTATGCAAAGGTGCTGGGATCACCAGGAGCATTCGCTTGTAATGTAACGTTACAGTGGAGCATTACATCAGTGAGGAAGGAGAGCCGAGCATTACAATGTGCACCTTGTAATGATACAGTGTGTAATATCTTGATGCAACTTGTAACATCAATCTGACATTACAAAATCAACTAAAGTCTATGGAATGCTCAAAGTCAAATGTTACATTACACGCGAATGCTCAGGAATGTCAGGGAAGTATTTTTGTAATGTAATTACAAAGATACTTCCCTGTACACGTGACTGCTCCCGGTGAGGGAGCACTTTATAAAAATGATTTTGAAACAAGAACCAGTACGGTACTTATCGTATGGAACACTAGAATATTATAGCCTGTTGGAGGTGAAACCCTGTGTTACCCTCACAAAAAAAAATCAAAAATGTTTGGGATACGACGAAGAATTACCATTTCATGTTTTCCATATAAAATACAAGATGTAACCCGCAACTTCGTTGCTCCATAATTTGTTTATTCGTAACCAAATCTTTTTCCGGAGAAACTATCTAAAGTCCTAAATATATACCATAATATTTTATCTGCGGTCTTAGCCCGGACGCACATCATCCGAAATTTCTGATCAGGAAAATTTGGACGCCCGCCGGAACGCACCCTGTTCACATAATTATATTTTGTTGTAGACCCCGCATACTATCAGAATTCTGACGTGTCAAAATGTATGAGCGGGGCGGGACGTACGAATTTCGCTGATCAGAGATTCGGATAATGTGCAGCCGGGCTTAACGTTAAAAGGATACAAACGCACAGACAAATACACTATTTATTTTGATTTACGTAATTATTATGGACTTAATAGGAACTACTTACGCAGTTATAAGCGACTCTATCTTCCTATAGAGCTCTACGCGACTCCGCCTGTGGAAATCCAGATTATCGTCCAAGTCTTTCTTCAGGAAATGCTGAAACTGCCTCTCGTGCATCTTAGCACGGTCCATCTTTGTTTTCAGCTGCTCCTTGTAAGAGTCCACACTACGCTTGGCGAACGCTGGGTTCACTATGTTCGGTCTGAAACAGTTTTTAAAGACTTTATTGAATGACTTGAACGCGCGGCTTAAGGATGCTCCAACCGGAGAATTAGCAGGTCAAATGTCTGTCAGTACGAATATCGACGTTAATGACATTAAAATAAGAATTATATTAGCGCGCCTTGTACAGTGGCGGTTACGATGCTCGCCGCGTTCTTGATATGGCGAAAATGTATGAACAAATTTGAGAAATTTTCTTATTTTTCTTATAACTGGAAAAGTTTTTATATAAAATTTTAGCGGACTTTATAGAAGACTAAATAAGCAACAATTATTTTGTATATTTATTTTCCTCAGTTCAGTGTATTTAGATATTAAGGTACCTAATCAGACCCCATTTTTTTCATATTTTGCGATTATTGTGATGGTTAAAACGTATTTTATGTGAAAATTTTGTATGCGGCTATAGAATTTTTATGGTACAGTCGTGGAGATGAATAAATTATCTTTCATTTGAAACCAAAATATCCTCGCAGTTTGACTCCTATTTCTTTAAAATGGTACCGGAAAATCGCTGATATTTGTAATAGCGTCCTTAATATAAAAACGCTAAACGCGTATTAAATAAATCGTTACAATTAGCCGCCAAACAGCGCGTTCCGGCGGAAGCATTTAAATCTGGCCAAAACACCTACAGCGTACACAATTCTTAATAGATATAGTATAATGGAGATAAAATACTCGGGGTAGCAGTGTGGGGACACTGCTGCCCATTGCACCGAGTTCCAGAGAGTGCCGTGATGCACGTGGTGCTCCTGTACATCGCGGCCCACGTGTTGGCTTTTCTAGGTCACCCCGCAGGATGATCTAGAAAAATCTACATGCTTTGATGAGTCTGCGAGACGGGGACAACCGCTGGTAGAGTTGCGGTGGGTTGATCGTGCCTGTAACTGTGCCTACGGAGAGTGGAGCACCATAGGGTTTTAGTGGGTAGTTCCTCGGAGAGACCCACATACCCCGGCCGATGTCCCCAACTGCCGGGATGCGTAAAGCATTACCCGTGTAAAAAAGGCATATTATATAGATAGCTGATATTATCTCCACACATATACTTGTAGCAGTGACGACGAGTTGACAGCTGCATACTACGTAGTTTTTTCTCCAGCTCTTAATCAATTTTGTCTTTTACACTAAATACTCACTGCAACCTAAAATAAGCTCACCTACTAAAAGGCACAGAAGAAATCACTTTTCCATTTTCATTTATGTATTTAACTTTCTTTATGTCTCCTCTTCTGAGAGCGAAGTTTTCTTGTTCTTTGAACAAGAGTAGGGTTTTTGGGTCGGATGGTAGAGTCCAGGCCAGAGCTGCTGTATTTCCGTAGAGAAAGATGTCCCCTATAGGTATCACCGCTGCCGTTTGGACGCAGAACACTGAAAAAAATCGAATAAAGCCTTAAGGCGCTTTGCAGATGGCGGGGCGGGGTGGGCCGGTCAGTTTCGCCGCGAACTATAGCACAAAGGGAATCCTATATTACCAACGCACACGGCGGGCAAAAAGACCGCGCTGCAGGTGCCCGGCGCGCACTGGCGCGCACTGGCGGCGCGGCATGTCCGCGGCTGACCGGCCCGCCCCGCTCCTTCGTCTGCGAAGCACCTTAACTTCATAATCATCACCTATTCACGTTTAAACGGCTGAGCCGATTTAGATGTTTGGTTAGGAGATACTTTAAGTTCTGGGAAAGGACAAAGGATAGTTTTTGTTGCACTGAAGTGACGGTTACCTCGCTATAAACGAATTTTGGCGCATTGGAGTTGCGGGCGTCATCAAGTAAATAATATTTCTTGTAAAATGATATTACTTTAACGCTCTACACCATTAGCTCTACACATGATCATTTTCCTGTGTAAATTGCTGCATTCGTATTACATTTTAAATTAAATTACATGCCAAAATGTTGCTTCAACTCTATGCACTATAATATTTTCATCAAGCAAACTTAGCACTCGAAAACAAATATTGTCCAATGTGCAAGTTTGTTGGACCAATAAATAGTTTGTAGTCACAGAAGTTGAAAGTTTATTGAATAAACTTGTATTGAATTGTACAATTATTTATTTGCATTTTTTTGTTTTATCAATAACTAGATTGACCCGGTGACATTCATACCACTCTGCTTTCTCACACAAACCTTCCCTGGACTTTCACGAATACACTAAGCTTAAAAATAGCCAGATTGTTTCAGCTTTTCTCGAGTTTTGGCTAGACTAACAAAATTTGTTTTATGTAGGTTACCCTGCGAGTAATATAGTTTTTATTATTCGTAGAGATTGCCTATATCTAAAACAAAATGTTGCCCGCAATGTAATTGCGCCGAAAAATTTACATTGCGCATAAAATTGAAGCGTACATCTTTTTTTGGATAAAATGTATTTTAATTTATTCTTGGACTAGATGACCCGTGAACTTCATCTATAACTATCACTTAACTTTAAATTTTTTTCACCGTACAAACCTTCCCTGGATTTCCACGAATATTTGACCATCAACATTTGGCAAATCAGCTCACCTTTTTTCAAGTTTTAGCGAGACTTAACAAAATTTAAAATTAATTCTTTATAGTTGTAGTGTTACTATAGTCGATAATAACATTATTATTATGTCTGGTCTCTGGTTAAATGAACAAAATAACGAAAGTTCTCTAACTTAAGTTTATGGAACCCTCAGTAACAAACGCCGCAGGTAGGTGGTCTGACATAGGAGGTGCAACCTTGATTCATAATAGGTATTTTATTATCTGAATGGAATTTGATGCAACAGGAGTTAGGCAAGAGGAAACAAAAAAGCCTTAGTTAAAAAAACAGATTATACTACATTACAGGACTAAACGAGCTTTACTAATATTGAAATATTAAAAAACATATATTATAATACTTTAGTGACGCCCTTATCTCCGTTGCACCACAATTCGTTTATGGCGCGGGAACCGCACATTTTTCGGGGATAAAAAGTATCCTATGTCTGTATGTCCATACAAAGTTTCAGCAAAATCGGTTCAGCGGTTTGGGCGTGAAGAGGTAGATAGACACACTCTCTGACTTGTAATAATATTAGTATGGATTAGTTATTAAAAACTGGACGTTATCAATTATTTTATTACCGTACTTTAATCCGCTACAAAAACTAACATTATGTTCTTTGCAAAAAAAAGTATCTGACCAATTAAGTCTTAAGACCTAAGAGCAACAGACAGACAGAAGCATTACTCATTTACAATTTTAACACTAGTACAATAAGCAACAATTAAATAAAATCACATACCAAGTTGTAGCGAACTGCCATCTGGGAACACTAGGAACCTCTTGCTTCTCGACAGAACGCGGGTTCCATTTTCCTCAGTACTATTACTTGCACAATTTCCATTACAAACTCCAGCGATTTCGCCCAATGCAGCAACTAACAGCACTGCTACTACATACACCTTCATTATACAATGAACCATTAAAAATATTTCAAAATTCGACCAGATTTCTTCTTCTTTTAGAAAATGGCGGCCTCAGTGCTAAACAGAACTATTTGAAAACTCAAAATGGACTGTTCCATTTGACACTTCATGACTTGGACACAAGTAATGAAAGAGCAATTAACATGTTCCACGCTTGGCTGCGACAGTTATTTTGTTGTACCTACGATTGATTTAAAAAAACAAAAAAGGTAAGGTGAAATTTGAAAAACGTGACGGCCAATAATTAGTGCGACCGCACACCTGAGACAAGACTGTAGTTAGACAGACTATGGCATGGTAAAATGCACTAGATGCGCACATCTGAGACAAGACGTCTAATAGACAAAGTTGACTAATGCGACACACGACAAGTCTGACTAACGACTGTCGACTTCCCTTTGAAATGTATGCAAGCGCGCACATCTACGACAAAACTGACTAGCCACAATATACATAACTACCAGTAGTTCAACTGCAAAGCAAAGAGAAGGATGGGACAGGTTTCAATATATTATATCAAATTCGTCGGGTTTCATTAAGATTATGAATGGAATAAGGAATGTGCCTCACGCTAGCTGACATAATTTATTTTTAAATAGAGATTTCAAAATTAGATTCTGACAATTTTAATCACATGTGTCAAAACATATACAATAATACGACCAAAAAGCAGGGCTTCAAATAACGTTACTTTTTCATAACGTTACTGCTTCAAGGGCATACATAACGTTATGAAAATTTACCCGATATTAAAAATAACATTAAAAATTGATATTAATATTTAATAACGGTAAATGTTATAACGTTATATAGGATTTATAACGGTAAATATATATGTTCTTTGATAACGTTATAGTCCGTCAAGAAAATCATGACAGGCGGGAAAATTTTCTAATTGTAATCACGCTTATAAGGTTATTTTTTTATTTGTATTTTCACAGAGAACGCTTATTTCATTTTGAATATTGTCACCTTGCACATTTTTATCTCGAATTAATAAAGTTCTCATAATTTTTTATTTCATTTAAAAATTTTCCCACCTGTCATGACCTTCTTGATAGACTATACTTTTTGTAAAATAAGTACTATCAGAGAAGTTGATTCCTATGCAGATGGCGGACCTACGTCATGTGGTCGACTTATGTCATTTCAATGTTAGCTGTGATCTGTCGGCTGGGTTTTACGTAACGCGACCAAATTACTTAGGTCCGCCATCTGCTAGGAATCAACTTCCTCGATAGTACTTAATGTAATCAGTCAGTTCAGTATGCAGTATGTTCAAAATTAAACTAGTGTCTGGTCGACTAATGAGAATGACATGGTCAGTATTCTGTAGTTCAGCTTCAGTACTCAGTATCTTTGTTCAAATATAACTAATTTATAGTTTGTTTGTAGAGTAAATTATTGTATCGCCAGCACGTGCGCCGTGCGCTGGCTGCCGGGTGGACTCTGTTGTTTTACAGACGACGGGGCGGAGCGGGCTTAAAAAAGATCGCGTCTGCCCGTCGATGTCTGCAGCTGCCCTCGCCGCGTAGGTACACAAAGCACACGACGGGTGGAGGCAGTCAGTTCAGGACGTTCGTTCTAGTGGAGATAGAGAGAAAAGAACTAGCTGCCGTCCCGCTCCGCCGCGCCGTCTGCGTTACTGCATTTTTTAGGGTTCCGTAGCCAAAATGGCAAAAAGGAACCCTTATAGATTCGTCATGTCTGTCTGTCTGTCTGTCTGTCTGTCTGTCTGTCTGTCTGTCCGTCCGTCCGTATGTCACAGCCACTTTTCTCCGAAACTATTAGAGCTATACTATTGAAACTTGGTAAGTAGATGTAGTCTGTGAACCGCATTAAGATTTTGATGCAAAAATGGAAAAATTATTAAAAATTTTAGGGGTCCCCATAGTTACAACTGAAACAAAAACTTTTGCTACTGAATGAATTTATTGTATGCATTGCGTCATCATAGTCAAGACAGTCTTGACTTAGGTGTGCGCCACATGCTAGACACAACTGTCTTTAGACTGCAGTTAGACAGACTTGTCTATGTGAAACAAGATTGTCTAACTTCAGTCGTGTCTAAGATGTGCGCTCTCTCTTAGATAGCAACGCGTGACCGCGTAGTAAAAATTTCGAATTTCGAACGCCAAATAATTGTTGAACTAGCTTTTTCGTGTTACGTTGAAAGCAAACAACAAAATCTGATACACAATGACATATTAGTCGTTGATAGGAATAATGGGATTAATTAAAATTGGCTACACAATGTTTTATTGATTATCGTGGAACGCAGCTTGTGTTATTCAAATATTTCATTTCATACAAAACTTTTTTTTTTTTATAATTTACAATTTGGGCTAGTAACACAAATGCGAAAGTTCTTCTTAAACTTAACTAGTTTTATTTATGAAAAAGACGTGTTGAAGTAAATGTTTTATAACGCATCTTTTAAGAGCATTTACACCTTATTTCAAGTTTCCATACAAACCTGCGGCGGACAAAGTATTGGAATTGCTTTGCGCGCAGCGATTTATAGTAGTTTTAAAATATTTGTAGAAAAAAAAAAACAAAAGATTTGTTGATATTTAAGAACATTTTTTTAAATTAAAGCGTTCTTCTATGATATGAAGCTATTATAATATTAAATTAAGTTAAATAAATATGCAAAAAAAAGTTTTAATTCCTGTATATTTCTTTGATATTTCTCATTCTTTGAATTTAAATTACATAAAGTTAAATACCTTAACGAAATACTTAACGAAACGAAATATTTTTTTCTGCTATTTGCTTAAGGATTTTATCAATAGGTTTTTTAGATCTGTTGCTGGTTTCGTAAATTAAAAGCTTTGACTGATACTAAAACGGAATTTAAGAAAACCTCTGTTATGGTATCGAGATTTAATGTACAAATAATCTATAAATCCTATTTTTTCTGTGCTAACTATATAGGCAGTGAAATTTCCCATAAAAATAAGTTATCAACATTTTTATTAAGATAAGTGGTTGATGATTTTTTCAAGTTGGAAAAGTACAGTTTTAAGCCAAATTGAGCGTGAAAGGTGTAAACGCTCTTAACCTCCTTAAAATTGACTTACATCCAAGTCATATAAAAGGAATAAAAATAAATCACTTTAGTGGCCGTCCTTGCAATAAGGGCTCATAGCTGACCTCACAGATCGGGGACTCATAAGGAGATAAACTTTAAAAAGGGCGCACCCTTGCGGCATTCTCGCCCTTTTGACCGAGGGTCAGTAACTGAAAAAGTTTTTCTGATTCAGGTACTCTTTGTTTCTATTTTTAAAAACTATGAGATAAACATTAATTTTCTTACTTTGGGTATTGCTTTTTGATATTATTAATATTCTTATTAATACCCGATATGGTGTTCCACTGCTAGGAAAAGGCCTCTCTTCTTTCCTTCCATACATCTCTATCCTTTGCTGTATTTGTGCACTCTTTATCAACGGCATCTAGTTTGTCACGACATATTTTCAGTAACCACTCCTTAATTCTCGTATTCGTAGTCGTAAATCGTAAACACACATCTAATTTCATTTTTATATGTATAGTCACTATTAACTATTAATCAGTTTTTCTAGGATTTTGACAGGATTTTACCTTTCAACTGTTGGTTGGTTAACTTTTGACTTGAGATAATTTTCTTAATAAGTGATTACAATATATACAGCTCAGTCAAAAAGATCCAGAAGCGGTGCTTTATTTTATTGTTTACTAGCTAAAATCCTAGCTAAATTCCGAGCCGAGGGCTCGCGTCATCACACCTTGGGTGACTGATGATAACACAGCTACATATGAATAAAAAATACTTTATTAAAGCACAAATCAATTATTATTGATTGCAAGTATGACAAATCAATTGATGATTGAAACTAACCACAAAATGTTAAGGTTGTGGGACATACTAGGACTCGCTTCGCTTGCCCTGATCAAAAATTCTAAATGTTATTCAGCATAATCTAAAAATATATTGAACCATACAAGTCGTAATAACAATGAAAGACAGTAAATCAAACATCTTTATTCACAACTAGCTGTCCCGGCAAACGTTGTTTTGCCATTTAAAGTATTTTTACTTTATCAGTTGATACAAAATCTTACCCCCCTCTTTTGACCCTAAGAGGGGTGGGGGGGGGTTTATACGGCAGATGTTAAGTTGGAAAACACAGTAAATAATAAGAAGTAAGTCCAAGAAAAATGTTTGATACAAAATCTGACCCTCTTTTTGGTCCCCTTAGAGGAGTGGGGAGGAGAATTTTATACACCAGATGTTAAGTTGGAAGCAGACAAATATATCTGAGAAAACCGTATGCAAATCGGAAAAGTAGTTTTCGTGTTATATACAAAAGTTTGATACAAATTCTGACCCCTCTTTTGTTCCTTTAGAGGGGTGGGGGGAATTTTTTTTATACACCAGATGTTAAGTTGGAAGAAGACAAATATATCTGCGAAAACCGCATTCAAATCGAATCAGTAGTTTTCGTGTGGTGCTGGAACAAACATACAGACAGACAGACAGACAAAAAACTAACCACAGTTTTGGCTTCTATAGCGATGTAGTAACACCCCCTGCTTATTATTTTTTGAATACCTTTAATGTACAGAATTTTCATTTCTACAGTTTTATTATATGTATGTATAGATTAATAATATAATTCAATTTGCCGCAAGCGGTGCATTTAAGCCGACAAGTGGTCCCCCGCAGTCTGAATACAAATCAGCGCAGCGCTGTGTAGCGAAGTGTGCGCTCTGGTACTCCTTATCTTGAGAATTCGGAGAATTTGGTAACCTAGCAAACAGAGAGAGAATAGAGATAAGTAGGAGAATTGAATGATAAATATGGGAGGGAATTTGAGGGATAATACATAAAAAGATATAAATCGAACGCTATTTAGATGTATGCAGTAACTTTTAGTCTTTAAAAAAGAGTCCTGGATGATTCCATGGCGACCCTAAGCCCGGCCGCACATTGTCCGAATTTCTGTTCGGTAAAAATTCGGACGCCCCGCCCCGCTCATACATTTTGACTCGTCAGAATAATTCTGATAGTATGCGGGTACACAACATAATGTATGAACACTAGAGCGCGTTCCGGCGGGCGTCTAAATTTTTCTGATTAGAAATTTTGGATAATGTGCTGCCGGGATAAAGGAAGAACATCCGACCGAGCGAGATACATGCTCGGTCAGGCCGGAGCCCACTCACATTTCAGACGTTGTGTCTTTTCGTTCTCAGAAACTCAATAGCGCGATGCAGGGCTTGTACCATGAAACCATTTTGAGACTCAATCGAACGATAATGCCGCATCCTACTCTAACAAACGTGAAATGACGTAGTTAGAACAAGACGCGGCATTCTCGTCCGAATGTTTGAGTCTCAAAACCATATTTTCGTAGTTAGTAGGCCTATAGGAGTGTGGCGTTAGTTGTGCCGTGTGCGTAACATGAATGACCAATATCTTTTTAAAAGTCAAGAATTTTGAAAAATATTCTTAGTTTTCAGCAGATAATGATGCTAAGATAAAACTATTATATCCTTTTCCAGCGCTCAAAGTATCTCCTTACCGAATTTCATCTGATTGTCTTGAGCAGTTAAAGTGTAACAGAGAGACACATTTTCGCATTTACAATATCAGTGTAGATCCTTACGTGAAAGTAGCTCTAAGAATCTCCTGCACGAAGGATCCTTGCTTGTAGTCTTGAGTTTGTCCCATCTCACACAACGTCTGGAGTAGACATGACCGTCCGTTGGCTCCGAGTCTGTAAAATAGAAATTTAAAATCAAGAATATATTAGAAAAAAGAAAGTACGACGAGAAACGAGATATAGCCAGGCTGACTAATGCTAGTGCAAGTGCGAAGACAGTTGAAGACTCGAGGAAAGGCTTTGCCCAACAATGGACAGTATGTAAAAATTCAAAATTAAAAAATGGGTTTTCTCTCCGGACTGCGCCAATATACCTCTAATCTACAAAGCCTACCCACCGCATCTTTGTAGAATAATTAACGCTCAAAGTAGCCCTATGCCAATTTTGAAAAAGAATATTTGGATCTTGATTTTGAGTAATTAAAGGAATTTGAGTAAGCTTACCCCTCTAGAAGCACTTCAATCTGTCGATACAGAGCCACGCGACTGCTGCTATGGAACTCAACGCTCTTCTCATCCTCAGCCTTCAAGAACTCCCGCGTCTGTGCTTCGTGCATCTGCTTCCTGTTTATCTCTTCTACGCTACGCTTCGCGAATGCCGGATTCACGATTGACTTCCTGGAATTTATTGAGAAAAAAATGACATGATGTACATAATGTACAACGAGTGTATTATAATTGTGACAAGGACATATTGAGTGAGAAATAGCAATAATGGAATACATACTTTATTTCCTTAGAGTTTATACACTAGTTTTTGGAGGTTTCATCTATTAATGTTTATCAATAACTTGGACATAGGCCCAGCTTTTAAAATATTTAAGTCTTAGGGTCAGTTGTTGCAACGAGACGCGAATCGCGATCCACTCCAAAATATATGGTAAGCAAACCCATCAAGCCCCGTACGAGCACCGGTGATCGCGACAACAGTAGAATACAATGGCATTTCCGAGAATCTCCGATCGACGGATTGTGTATCTCATTTTGTAGTAAATAAAGTTCAGTTTTTAATTGCTCATTTCAATTTGTATCGCTTTAGGTATATCGTCTCGTTCTATTTCAGTGATCCTTAATAAAGTAATTGACATAATATTGTAATAGTTAAAACTTCTTTATAAGAAGCCTTTACGACATAATAATATGCATTTTGTTACTACCTTTTATAAGGCTCCCTGTGTATAATCTTTCCATCGTAATCCGTGTAGTATATAGTCTTGGTGTCTATTCTTCGATGCAGCGGGTCGGCGCGATGCATGAATGGAGAATACGGGTCCTGGGGTAACTCGTACGCCAAAGCAGCGGTGTTGCCCCACAGAATAATGTCACCAATGAATGATATCATGGGGTAGGTAGTGCAGAATACTGAAAGAATAATGATGACTACTTTTAGAAGTATATTCTTTTGGTTATAGTGAAGGTGGAAATTATTTTCAACAGTAATTGTAGAACAAAGCCAATAATATAATAATACTAGACGTCACGCGCGGCTTCGCCCGCGTAAAATAGGAATTTTGCTGAAACCGTACATTTCCCCGCAAAAAATAGCCTATGTCCCTTCACGTGGTCTACTTTACATCTGTGCCAAATAACTTAAAAATACATCCAGTAGTTCGTGCGATAATCACTTTCAAATAATTTTCCCGTTTTTTTTCACATTTTCCTCTGTTCCTTCGCTCCTATTGGGCTTAGAGTGATAAATGATAATGTATAGCCTATATTCTTCCTCGATAAATGGGCTATCTAACGCTGAAAGATTTTTTCAAATCGGACCAGAAGGCTTAGCCGCAGCGATCAGTAGAAATGCGAAAGAATAGAAACGCTGACAGTTGTTGTAGACAAACCGACAGGTTTCCTTTGTTAATCCTTTGTCTACTTTACCGTAAGAATACCTTTCTATGGTGGCCATGCTCAGCTGGCAGTAGGTTCTGAGATTAGCGCGTTCAAACAAACAAACAAACACTTCAGCTTTATAATAGTATAAAATAAACATTATTAATAATAGTGCCTAATTTCTGCCCGAAAATCAAATGACCTTCAAAATTAACTTAAAATATTGATACTGAACTTCTCCCGTTTCTACTCTTAGTCTGTTAAAAACAGATGTTGTTTATCACATCAATAAATAAACTTTTTATTTCATTTACTACTCCATTATAAATAAACAACTACCCCAATAAATACTTTAAACATAACCAAAACATACACGACACGAGAGTATTTCGGTCCGTAATCCTTCAATCTACCATCAAAACAACTTTCACAAATAAACGGACCACGCTAATTGGTTGGATGGGGTTGACAGTTACAACCCTCACATCGTTTTTAGTGTTAAATTGCGTTTATTTCATTTCGCAATTTTGAATCAAAAGTTGCTTGACCCTTTGAAATGGTTTGACGCCTCTATCCAAGATTATTTGGTTTGCCGTCGATAATATGATTTTGGAGTAAAGGTGAGACCGCACTACGCGACACTACGCAGCAGCGACGCGACGCGACTCTTCATGTCCCATAGAACTGACGTTTTAGAAATGTGAAACTGACGTCAGTTCTATGAACCGTGAAGTATTGCGTCGTGTCGCTTTAGTGCGGCCTCGCCTTTAGGGCTAATCCACAACAAAGCGTTGCGTCTTAAAAATCTACATTGCTGTGCCACTGGGTTGATGGATAATCATGATTGTCTGTGATTGTGACGCTGTCGAATATGCATTAATACAGATACGTCGATCATAAGTAATTGATCATAATCTTTGACAAAATTTATGCAACTGTACACGTCTGAACTTGTTTGTTATTATATTGGTCCATCAGGAGTGCGATCTCCACGTGGGCTCAACGTGGAGAGGTCGCAACTACGTTGACTCTACCTAAGATATAATTTGCGGTCGGCAATCATTTTCGTTATTAAGGCGCTATATCGAAAGTACTTTTACCGCAAGGGCAATTTTATACTTAATTTGTATGACTATAAAGTCGCGAATACGCTGCGGCCGGAAGCTATCGGCTCGCTCGGAAAACATGCGAAAAAACGTAATTATATGTAATCATTTAAAAAATAACTAGGAGCATTTAAGCAAAAATGCTTCTATACGATTTTGAGTTGCAATGGTGTTATGTCTATCAATTAGACTAATTTCCTACAATACATATATTTTAGTTTAAAAATAATCTTCAAATTTCGTATTTTTAAGAGGTAATTTCGAAAATTAAATGTATCAAGGCAAAATACATTAATCGTGTTTCTAATTCTTCTCAAACCTAGATAAGGCTATGAAGATATTATGTATATCTCATTACCAGATTTGTAACATTTCTAAAGGTCCATGGAGGGTCCTAAAGTATTACGTTAAAAAGGACAGTTTTTAGGGTTCCGTAGTCAACAAGGAACCCTTATAGTTTCGTTCTGTCCGTCCGTCTGTCCGTCTGTCCGTCCGCGGTTTTGCTCAGAGACTATTGGACCTACAAAGCTGTAATTTGGCATGAATAAGTACACAATATATTAATAATGCTGACAAAATGGTACATAAAATATTTAAAAAATATTTTTTTATGGTACCTCCCCTACACATCAAGGGGGGTTGATTTTTTTTTTTCGCGCCCACCCCATCGTGTGGGGTGTCGTTGGATAGGTTTTTAAAAAATATTATGAGTATTCATAGATCATTTTCCGGTTTAGGGATCCATTTGTGAAGTATTAAGTTTTAAAGTGGAAAAAATCGTTAGAGTCCAGTGTCCCCCCCTTCTACCAGCTAAACGGTTGCTTCTGGAAATGTGAAAAAAATCACGGGAGTAGGAAATATGCTGAATTTAAAAGGAAAACTATCACGGCTAATTTGACTTCATAAGTTATTGAGTAATAGTCGATCAACTAAAAAAATTTATTCGGCGAAGTATAAAGGAACTTTTCGTTCAAATTCCTTTGAGATGATGTTGTTAGTAGTGTAAAACATATTGTTATAAATGTACATTCATTGACCATACAGAAATTTTCAAAAACTAGCGGTGCTACGGAACCCTACATTACGCGTGGCCCGACACGCACTTGGCCGGTTTTTTCAATATAGCGCTAGATTACGCCCGCAAGTACGTTACGCCAAAATTCGTGTATCGCGTGGGTACCGTACATTTTCCAGGATAAAATGTATCCTATCACTTAGAATTTCAGCAAAATCGGTTTATTATATTATATTACATTATATTTATATTTTAATATTAAACCTACTTACAAACAATTTGACGAATTCGAAAGTAAATTAAAATCTCACCTAGTTGAAGGGAGCTTCCTTCTGAAAAAATCAGGAATCTTTTCCGCCTAGACAATATCCGAGTTCCATTCGAAATGTCTGTCTCGTTGGTTCCTTGCACAAACACAATAAAAGTCAATATTAAATACAACTGAATACTCACACCCATCGTCAATGATATTAATACCGTTAAAATATTGTCGTTAAAATAGTTATTACCACACTGGGATTTGGTATAACACTAAGAGTAAGCTTATCTTCGTAGTATTGGATTCTTAAAACGATAATCACGTTTTCCAAACACGAATACCGCTATATATACAGGGTGTTACTTTCGTACAAGTAACTATATATTTTGTGAAAGTATTAAAATTTTATGTAACTAAATGTAAAATACTATGATACTAATAAAAATGAAGAAAGAAGCTTGTATTTTGTTTACACTTAACACAGAAACTACTGGATAGATTTTTATAATTTTTCAGCAATAGAATTCGGTCAGTCAGTTAGTATTACATTCATAATTTTAAATACCTTAGTATGACTTTAATCCATATCCATTTGCGAAAATGTGTCTGTCAATCTGAGCTGAGCTGAGCTGATTTTGCTGAAATTTGATACGGAAATAGTAGATACGGAAAAGATCATAGGAAACTTTTCATCCAGGAAAAATGTACGGTTCCCGCGAGATAAATGATTTTTGGAAATGGAGTTGCGGACGTAGCTATAATACTATTTTTCATAATTATTATATACAATATTTTATACGACGACTTCTCCGATCTTGGAATTGATGGCTTAACAAAACACTGAGTATAAATGCCTCACTTGGTTTGAACCAATTTGTTTCAAATCGATACCAATTTCTCCCGAGATTTGTCGCAAATTGGCATTTTTTAGAAAGGTCAAAACCATTTCGCGCTAACGGCAGACTAACAATGAAAATACGCAATAGTGGGTTTTTTCTAATACTTGTAGAAGGGTTTTAATGATGATAAGAAGAAACAGTTTTTAGATGTAATCTTTTACCCCTCCCAAAAAGCAGCGTTGTGCTTTTTTGGGAGGGGTAAAATTTTTAAACTTGTGATCTGATCGAAAACTTGTAAGACAGAGATAGAGTATCTCTTGTCGCAACAAGGAAGAGTAGTCACATCCCTCTCTCATTCTACCGCGCGTTTAAAATGTACGTATGCTTTTGCTGTTTAGTACTTCATTTCTGCCTATTTGGAGTGCAGAATGTTTTTTCCAAAGAAACATATTTTTCAAAAATACCCGCCTTCAATATATAATGTGAGTTCAACTCTTTTAAACATCATGTATATTTAAAAGTTTCTAACACTATTGGCAGCCCAAAATAAAGCCCAAATTTCAGCTAAGTAAATAAAATGAGCCCTGTAGCCTACTTAATTTGCAGTTTACGTGGCAAGTGCTTTAAAAACCTTTCATTGAGGCAATAATACTTATTTGGCCCAGCGTCCAGGTCAAACTTTTGTAGGTCAGGTACAGTAAGGTTGCTAAACTTATTATTTAATTCAAAAATATACTTTTCGAGTAACGTTGTGATTTGTGACGTGATAAAGCGATGCGATGCATTTTAATTGATCCATTGAAAATTGAACTTTATTTACTACATTAGAAGATACGTAGTGAATTGACAGGCTTGCGGCATGTCGGGTTGCTTATTCCAAATGTATGAGTTCACACCGAAAAAAGAGACGCGTCGATACAATTTTAATAACCAATTGAACCAATTACAATATTGATCTTCATTCTTTACATACAAATTAAATAGGTACGACATTTGTTTGAGAATTCAAATTCATTTCAGAGTATCATGAAATATTCCATTGCCCTTAGGAGCCTTTATCAGTCGAAATTTCGGTATGAAAATTTGGTTCGTTCAATTTCGACATTTTCTAGGAAACGAACCTTTATCCATGATTGGGATGAAGATGATTATCACTGTCCGAATCTGGGCGAAGTTGACCGAAGCCTATTTCAAATGAAAACCAGGACGAACTATTATTCTACTTACGAAGTAACCGTAATACAGGTAGCTAAGTGGTTGTACAATATGTGTCACTTGAGGTCATGCTGTAACGGTTTCTTAAAGAATGTAGATTTTGCATTTTGGACTTCCTGAAATTAAGTTAAGCCTGGAAAGGTTCTGGGAACCTTCTAGTTAATGATTAAGTCAGGAAATTTGAGGCTTCGGAGGAATCAAAAGCAATGTTTCATGTCCGAATTATCCTTGAAAACATTAGCATAATAATATATTTTTTTATACGTCATAAATAGTAAACCTTAATCTAAATTTCATTAAATCGACTGAAATATAAAAATAAATCAAAAATATTTTAATTTCATAAAAATAAACCTTATTGCTGCTGCGGAACCCTCCATGGGCGAGTCCAACTCGCACTTGGCCGCTTTTTCTTAATTTAAACCTGTTACAAATTATTGCAACATAATATTTTGTATTCCCAAACTAAGTACCTTTAGTACTCCCACATCAGTACTCACTGGATATAATATTCTCACAGAAAACAGTCGCTTATTTGCAAGTTATAATATTTTCTACTTTGCAAGTTATTTCTACGTATTTAATCATGATTCTCTTCCAGATTTGTAATTTACCAATGACATATAATCAACCGATTTCGATGTTTAAAATACAATTTTGTTCACGGACTAGATCGAACAAGTAGGTAATGAAGTTGCGAAAAAATTGTTTTTTTTTTACAGGTATAGTTTTTCCGTACCATCAGAACCTTCTGCAACTATCCACCATATTTTTGCTGTACATCAAGTTACAGTTACACGGTTACATGAATATTCCTAAAATAAACAGAACACCACTATTTGACATCGTGACATAGTCGGTCACTCCGAGCAACATTCGGCGAACAAAATGTTGAGACGCTAAAAATAGTGGACGAAAAAGTCAAATCATGGACAGAACTTTTCAAGTGTTAGTCATTTGTTATTTGTGTTTTATAATGTTTGTTGTTGTGGATTTTGGAGACGCCAGTGGCAAAATTGTGTCGAGACAAAGAAGATATTTGGGATTTAGGAATATTTCACATTTTTTCGTGAGTGTTTTTCTTATACGATAAAAGGAAAAGCGGACTGAAAGATCAGGTCCTTAGATCTAGGAAGTTGATATATCACTTATAATATTATTACTATATTATTATATTACTATATTTACACAATAGACATAAATATTATCATCTGGTGATGTAGTTGAAATCTACTTAGCAGTCATCATGAGTAAACTGCAAGCAATCGCAAGTTTTCATCCTTCCAGTAAATCAATGCCAATAGGGTAACGGTACGTCTTTCGTTTCCGTCGTCGTCGTCCTTTGATATATTAAAAAACCACATAACAGATCATAACGTAATTATTAATTAGCTGAAGCACATTAGAAACAATAATAGTTTTTTACACTTAGTAAGAAACAGGTTTTTATGAAATAACAACATAGGTGTATCTACCGATAGTATCCAATAGCGACATATAAATTGAACGAATGAATTTGTGATTCAGTTAGCTGAACAATTGCCAATCCATTAGACGTTTGGTCAGTTCAATTACTAGATGAAACTCGTACCAAGAAACGCAGCTAACTTAGATAGAAATCTTATATGTTAGTCACTTTAGTAGAAAATGCATTGCGAGACTTCTTTCATAATTATTTTAATTATAAAAATATCTCTACATCAAGTTTCACCAAGAGACAGTCACACTTTCGCATTTAAATATTATACACGTAGATTTATTACTTAAATACTCTGTTCCGGTATTCTAACCTTTGATGATATCAAAGCCGGTACCTAGTAATTGTTTGCATCGGACATCTGCATCGTATGCCGTACGTGCTATGATCATAGAATTACTGTGATATGACACATTACAGAGGATATAACTTGCATATTAACTGCCATGTCATGCCAGTTGCCAGATGCCAGCCAATCTAACACAATTTTGGTGAATATTAGCTTTTCGTTGGACATTGTAAAATCTCTTAAAATTTTGTGTCTCCTGTGACCTTTGGAAGAAGTTTAGGATGAGAAGAAAAATGCAACAAAATTGTCATAATCTCTGGTAAAAAACTTATCCTTCTAACTTCTTACACTATAAAGATGTGGTTTATGAAGATAGCATAACAGTCTATTATATCGGTAGTAATATAAAATACATTTTGTTACGTGTGAAAAGTGGCGCTACCACCAGTTTTCAGGTAATTTTTGTGCCTTTTCCGTACTTACTATATCTATAAATTATTATCATAACGAGGAAAATTTTGTAATTTGTATCAAACAAGCTTCAAAACTACTGTAGCGATTTTGATTAGCATGAACGTAGAGTAAACCACGTAGATTTTTTGATGCTCGAAAACGTACAATTATCGCGTGATGCTGTTTTTACGTGGGTAAAGTCGCGTGCGACTTCTTGAAGAAAATATTCACCGCAGCATCGAATAGAATCGCAGCTATGAAGTTGTCATATAATGCCTATAGGTCAACCCTTCCGCGGTCCAGTGGTTAAGAACGTGGCTCTTAGGTTAGGCTTAGGTCGTAGTTTCGATTCCCGCGTTGGGAACATGTTATTTCCAAGTTTGATTAGGAGTTAGGACAATGCAGGTTGATCACCTGATTGTCTGACAAGTAAGCTGATTCATGCGTTGGATAGACATGTAAAAGGTCGGTCCTGCGCCTGATCTCCCGCCAGTCGTGTCGGTCTTCCGTCCCACTGGGTTATGAGAGTAAAAGGAATAGAGAGTGCTCAATTGTGTACTGAGCACACACTTGGGCACCATAAAATTACTTCTGTGTAACTAGCCTACTTTCAATGAAACCGGCCACCGTAACCGGTGTGGGAGTTAAGCCGCCAACCCACCGCGGCGCACGCTGTGCACGGCCACGCACACGCGTGGACGTGCACGGAATTATTTCTTTGACTTGAGTCAATTCGTGCGTAGCGTGTCCGTGGGTTGCAGTGGACGCAGTGACATATATTTTCTTACAAAGCGAAGCGTTACGTGCGTAGTCTCTCCGTGCGCCGCGGTGGAATGGAGCCCTAACACGAATTGACTCAAGTCAAAGAAAATCCGTGCACGTCCACGCGTGCGCGTCGCTGTGCACAGCGTGCGCCGCGGTGGAATGGAGCCTTTATATTATTATTATAGGTAACGTCAAGTTATATTTCCCAATTTCAGATCCGCTTCAACTTTAAGGCCAACATGGTGCCGTGGACCCAGATCTTCGCACAGGCGATAGGATTCCGTGTGAATTGGGATGACCCCCCCGACTCATTCTATCCCCACCATCATGTGCATAGAAGAAGCCTGTACGAGAGGATGGAGGTTCTGTTGGATAGGTTAGTTTAAATAGCTTTGTATATTATAATATCTTTTTTTTGAAGGCAGGTCGTTGTAGCTTGACACGACTCACAGCTGCGACCCATGAGGATCTATAATAATTGTGGCTCCTATTGCATCTAGCTTTAGGCCTAATTTATTTAGCAAATAGTCTACCATAAGTATTCCATACCTGTTCGGGCATTACTTATTAGTTATTACTATAGTTAAAATTCTATAGTTTGCGATATCAATGATAATTAATTTGTCCAGTGTGACTCTTTACGTGTCAATCATAGAGTGTCTTACCTTATTTGGTTTTATTTTTTTATTTTTAATAAAAATATTATATTTAAATTAAATTCTTACAGGAACGGCCTCAGCGGTTTTCACTGCGTACGGCGCGCGATCTGCGAAGTACAGGACATAGAGAACCCACAGGAGATTTATTATAAAATACTTCGAATTGTTTTCAGGTGAGAGCAAAATATAAGACTAGCAACTAGCCATTAGGAAATTTACTAATAAGATATACTATTCTGAATCACTATGACTAAGGGGTTGTTTCACCACTTCCTGACAAGTGATAGGCTATCCACAACTTATCTGACAGCTGATATTCTATACTCCTTTTTGGAAGTTAAAAAACAGCTTATTCCCTTTATCGGTGTTGAACCCCTATATTTTGAACCACCATTCTCATATTATAGCCATTGCGTAGGCCGGGGATTAAAAATTGGGTCCTGAGGGCTGATTTTGAAATTAACGCCTTTTTAGGGTTCCGTACCCAAAGGGTGAAAACTGGACCCTATTCATGAGACTTCGTTGTCTATCCGTCTGTCCGTCTGTCCGTCTGTCTGTCTCCAGGCTGTATCTCAAGAACCGCTATAGCTAGAGTTCTGAAATTTTCACAGATTGTGTATGTTTGTTGCTGCTATAACAACAAATACTAAAAACAAAATAAAGTTAATATTTAAAGGGGGCTCCCATACAACAAACATAATTTTTTTGGCCTTTTTTGCTCGATATCAATAATGGCAACAGGTAGGTACTTGAATTTTCCACAAAATCCTTAGTTATACTTGTACTTTAATATTTAATAATAATATTGAAATAAAATAAAAAATTAAGGGGGGCTCCCATACAAAAAACACAATTTTTGGTCTAATTTTGTTCTATAATTGTACGGAATCCTTCATGCGCGAGTCCAACTCGCACTTGACCGATTTTTTTAACTCCAGTAGTCTAATTAATTCGAAACTTTTCAAGCCAATGTTAATGCGATAATTTAAAAAAAAAAGAATTCGATTAATGTTAATAAAAGTAGAAAATAGCTCGTTTAACGTGTTTTTTTAGTTTTTTTTTAACTTTGAAATTATTTAATTTTATCTGTGTAATAGACAACTTTTTTTCAGACGAATATCTGCAGACACTGACAAATGGCACGACCACACTGCAGACGACTGCGAAATCTCCACAAGAACATGCCCTTTCTCCCTACTACAAGTACTGCCATACACTGATCTCTGAATATAGCTATGATATTGTATCTATGCGTTTTAATAATCCATTCTTAATATTATAAATGCGAAAGTGTGTCTGTCTATTACCATTTCATGCCAAAACCGCTAAACCGATTTAGCTGAAATTTGGTATGGAGATACCTTGAGTCCCGGAAAAGGACCGATGATATTTTTTATCCTGGAAAAATGTATGGTTCACGCGCCATAAAAGAGTTTGACGCAAAGGAGTTGCGGGCGTCATCTAGCTTATGGTTTATTTACACCAAGATGCAGTGTTTAGACTTTAGAGATAGCCATTTAAAATTGAACTCTATCTATTTACTGCATAAGAGGATACACGTTTCATGGGCGCAAGAGCACGCACTGCAAAACCATGCAACTCTATTCCTTCTATAATATTACTTCTATACTAATGTGTACTTTCTTGTAAAGCTCGATTTATATGCGTCCGCCCGAACGTGCGGTTTGGCGGCTTCACCGCAGGATTACGAGCAATTGTATGTAATCAAAATCATTACATATTGTTGCGGAGGCGGACGCGTGGTGCCATCTAGCGGCAACTCAGCGAAACTATCGTGGAAGCACGGACAACATAAATCCCCTACTTGAAACTAGATGGCGCTAGGTGGTACATGCTCGAGCCTCCTAGAAAGTTCCCACAAGTCTTGTTTACTTGTTTACGTGAATCGGGCATGGAACTTTCTTGAATTTGTCTCGCCATATAAATAGCCGCAGGTAGACGGCCCGGCAGTTCAGTTTCGAATGAACGATCTTCGAGGCGACTTCGGAGTGAGAAGCAAGTGCTCAGTGATTTGGGATCTAGTGATCAATAGTGAGTGAACCAGTGAACCTACGACTCGGCTACGACTTAGGACAGTGATCTAGTGCTTATTGTTTTGGACCTAGTTGTGTGACCTAGCGTTTGGAATAAAAGTCTTCAAGTGAGTCAGCAGGTCTTTCTCTTCAAATTCTTCAAACCCTAGCACGTAACAATATTATACTCGCTCGCATGTAATCTTGCGGAGCAACGCATATAAAATATCTAGCCTAATTATAGTTTTAACGTCTTCTTAATCACTGGCCACTACCACTATTTTGGTATAGACAATTTTTGCTGCTGTATTAGGCTGCGTTTCCACCAAAGCTGAGCGGAGCTGTGTTGCGAGAAATGTGTTTTTGAGAACCAATAGCATCGCCGCGCTGAGCGATGTCATGGCAAAGTCATGTCAATGAAGCGATTCTATTGGTTTTCAAAAACACTCTGGTGGAAAAGCAGCCCGGCGGCTAAATTATGTCACAGCTAAATAAAGCTTAATCTAATTTTCGAATTACATGGAACAATATTCAGTTGATTCAGTAATTAGTAAATTAATTTTGTTAGTGCAACTGTAATAATCCGCAAAGTTTCGCTGAATATTGTAATGACAGCCTGATTTTTGGTTTAACGAATTATTTTGCTAATATTGTCATTATGGACATATTAATTAGGATGGGTTGCACCAACTTAGGGTGGGTTGTACCAGAGGCGTTGTTATAGTTAAGGTTATCGTCAAAATATATGGCGTCCATTATTGATTTCAACTAGAGATTTGACAGTTTATTTGACATTTTGTTAAAGTTATAGAGTAATTTGGTGCAACCCAGGGTTAGTGCAGCACGAGTCGGCGCATGAGTACCGAAAACTATTCCACCTCAATTTTTTTATGCGATCCTCTTCCAATTGCCCTCCTGATGATATAAATGCATGTTGCCAAGGCGCAACCCGATGCCATATTGTTTAAAACAAAATTGTTTAAACAAATGCAAGGAGTTGTTATTTTTCAACCGGACAATTTTTTTTATATTCTTTATTGAAGTACCAATAAAAAAGGTCCTATGACTTTTAACGATAAAGTTATTATTTTTAAAGATATGAATGTTTAAAGGTTCGAAAACTCTCAAATTTGGGTACATTCGAACCACGGAAAATATATTAAAAATAATAATGTTTAAGTAATATATATATTTAAATTCTCTATACAACAGTTAATATTATTGTTAGTAGAGATTAAAAAAAATTTCATTGTTTATATCTTTTTTTATCTTAGCAAAAGTAGACAAAAATTGTGTTTTTTGTATGGGGGCCCCCCAAACATTTACTTTATTTTAATTTTATTAATAATAATTATTAAAGTACAAATATAATTAAGGATTTTGTGAAAATTTCAAGTGCCTAGCTGTTACTATTATTGATTACGAGCAAAAAAGGGCAAAAAAAATCACGTTTCTTGTATGGGAGCCCCCCTTAAATATTATCCTTATTTTATTTTTAGTATTTGTTCTTATAGCGGCAACAGATATACACAATCTGTGAAAATATCAAATCTCTAGCTATTACCGTTCTTGACTTACAGCCTGGAGACAAACAGACAGACAGACAGACAGACAGACAGACAGACAGACAGACAGACAGACAGACAGACAGACAGACGGACAGACGGACAAACAACGAAGTCTTAGTAATTGGGTCCCGTTTTTATACGGTACGGAACCCCCTTTGGGTACGGAACCCTGAAAACGGTCCTACAAGTTAAGGCCACCCTATATCAAAGCATAAGTTTCCAATTCAACAAAGTATCACAATATTGGTCGTACGTTTCCCGTTTGTCATACAAACGGTTTTCAAATAACATGGAAAATGTTATCACAGACGAAGCTTCAGAAACGTTAATGTACTTTAAATTACGTTCGACATGGACACATCTTGAACGCAATATTTCTAGCAATTTGTAAAATATATTCCTCTATAAAAGACCTATTGCATTTTAATGTCGCTTTGATCGGTTCATATTGAACATTAAGTTTATACCGTTTAAAATACGAGGTGTAAATGTAACAAATATAATATAGAGATTCCCTACTTATGTAGAGTTCACTGTGAAAGTAGCAGCGCACATGCATACATAGTTAAAATTACTAACCTTTTGGCTTCTTAATAGTCGGTTAAAACTGCAGTTGACTTGCAACATCAAATTCCCTATACGAGTAAAAATCGTTGGAGCGTGCCCGGAGTACGGTAGCAGCTAATTTACCGGAGTGATATAACAATGTCTTTCACGACTATTTATCGACAGACCGACATACCGACACTGCATTTTATTAGTGTCAATAAAACTTTAGAGCACAAGCGATACAGGGCAATAAAAATCTGCCAATAGAATGAGTTTTATGGTTTGATTTACAAGTAACTTTTGATGAAGTGAACAGTTTGCTTTTACTGCGTGGTCTATCAAGCCTTCTTCACGATGGCTGGCTCATTGTGAAGATCGCCAGCTGTCTACAGTGTAAAGAACTGACATTAATCATGAGCCCGTAATCCCCGCAGGGTGCTTATAGGTATTTACTATTTTACTACAGCAATGCAACAGGCATTTGACAGCTTTTTTTAAAGCTTACACGATCGAGAGTGTTCTTAGCCACAGTTCATCATCATCAGCCCGCTGAGTGCTTAAAAATCTTTGCATATCTACTCCATGTAAGCATCTTCTATTTATTTGATCGATTTAATATTTTGCATTCATATTCTTAATTTTTTTTGAATTGGGGGTTGTTTTTAAACTTAATTATATAACACTCTATATACCACCGCACTGCTCTGCTGGCTCCTCACAGCACGTAATATCACGAGCCGCGCCACGCCAGTAGCTCTACCATGAGCTTAAAGCTATAGTTTTTATCGATACTCGATACCGACTACGTAAATTTTTAGTATGGCAAATTTTACAGCGCCTCTAGCGGTCACTTGCGGAACTAAAATCGCCATACTAAATATTTACGTAGTCGGTATCGAGTATCGATAAATACTATAGATTTAAACTCATGGTAGAGTTACAGCTCGAGCCACGCACTGTGTGAAGGGGGTGGCTCGAGGTGGCGTGGGCTGGCTCGAGCAGGCGTGTCCGATCCGATTAAAGTCGGTAACTTAAAAGGCGCGGCTCGAGTGGCTCATGATATTAGCGTGTTTACACACGCGCCATAGTGGCAGCGGCACCGTCAGCGCGGCGGTGACGCTGCATAGGTACTCATTCTTGTATTTCTATGGGCCCTTGTCACACGATGCCGCTGCGGCAGCGGCGATTCTTTGCCGCGGCGGTGCCGTAGTTTTCAACAAACATACGAAACTAGTCGGACTCATGATCGCGCCGCAGTTCACGCAGCGGCGCCTTGTGTAAACACGCTTACGCGACGTGAGAACGGGTAGCGCGGTCTCGCCTACTGGCTCGTGCTAGCTCGTACAAATCGGCTCAGCGCGGCGCGGCTCGTCATGTTACGCGCCGTGAGAAGCCAGCATTAGACAATAATTTAGATTGTGTTACTATATGTATCTATGGAAACTGCAAGAAAATAAACTACACACAACACACTTTATTCATCTCTCAACGTAGTGACCAGCTGCAGCAGTATTACTTGGTATACCTATTTCATAAAGGCATGTAAACAAATTTCAATAATTTTTTGTTTTATTTCATTCTGATTTCTATTATACTGACCATAGACGGATCGCAAGTTGCAGTTGGGACCGACTGCTCTAGAGCGGTCACGTTGAACGATTGCTCCGACCGCTCAGGAACTGCTCGAGCGGTCCGTGTATTGCGGTTATGAATTTAGTATGGAAACTGTAGATAGTCGTACGGCAACTGCGTCTTGCAGTCGGTCTCAACTGCCAGATGTAGTCCGTTCATGGCCGGCCTTAGAGTTTTGAATCGGAGGTTGTTTTTTTCTCAATTTAACACTGAATAAACCATAATCAAGACACTTTATTCGTCTCTCAACATGGTCACCATCTGCAGCAGTCCCTGGTCCTCGCAGCCGCTGTAGATAGCGGCGCAGTCGAACATCTGTCGCCCGGCCACCGCCGCGTCCATATACTCCGACATCGACAACTCCCACTCTGGGTCCTTGTCGAAGGAGGTCCGCCCGTAGTCCGGTCTGTGAAAATTTTGAAGAATTATGACAGAAATTATACAATGTGATGACATAAATATGAATATAAATGTTTTGGAGACAAAATTTTTACAAATAATCGGCCAAGTGCGAGTTGGACTCGCGCACGAAGGGTTCCGTACCGGTATAGAGTAAAAGTAGACAAAAAATTGTGTTTTTTGTATGGGAGCCCCCGTTAAATATTTACTTCATTTTAATTTTATTATTAATTATTAAAGTACAAATATAATTAAAAATTTTGTGAAAATATCAAGTGCCTAGCTGTTACCATTATTGATAACGATCAAAAAAGGCCAAAAAATCACGTTTCTTGTATGGGAGCCCCCCTTAAATATTAACTTTATTTTATTTTTAGTATTTGTTGTTATAGCGGCAACAGATATACACAATCTGTGAAAAGTTCTTGAGATACAGCTTGGAGACATACAGACAGACGGACAGACGGACATACGGACAGACATCGAAGTCTTAGTAATAGGGTCCCGTTTTTACCCTTTGGGTACGGAACCCTAAAAACGAATTTTGATGGTAAGTGTAGCTTAAGCTTTGTTTTAAAGGCCGGCAACGGACCTGTAGCTCTACTGATGCTGCGAGTGTCCGTGGGCGACGGAAGTTGCTTTCCATCAGGTGACCCGTTTGCTCGTTTGCCCCCTTATTTCATTAAAAAAAAAACTTGTGCCACGTACTCGTAACAACACGGAGCAACTACGATCTAAATCCGTGTAACATTAGTATTAACAAACGTTCGTTCGTAATTACATTCATATTTGTAATTAGTTGAGGTAGTAAGATAATATTAATAAGCGTAAGTTTATCCGAATCCCGGAAAAGAACACAAAGGTCTTAACATTTTAAGACAAACCAAAGCGATTACAATCATTCCTGTACAAGACCCAATCCTGTACTAAGCCGTTAACGAATCGAAATCTTAAAAATTCGATTTGAATCCGGACATTTTCCAATAACTGGTCGCTTACCGAGCACGTAGGGCCAAATATTTAATATTTGTCCTACGTGCCCCGTGCTCCGTGCTGTAACGATTTTTCACAATTTACATTTTAACGTGGAAATCCTTTGAGCTGATTGCGAAATCCTACGGATTTACAATACCAGACCGCACTGTATGGTTATGATTTTAAATAATAATATGTAGGCTTATTTGTAAAATAATTTTATAATGATAAAAAGTGTTAATACCCTTATAATAAATGTAATTTGCATCTATAGTTCTCTACTGCGTTTTATATGTGTTTTCTTCCATATCTAAGGCCGGTATAAATAGTCAGTACTCAAGATGCATCTCGCGGTCTCAAGACGCGGTTCGGCTCTGTGATTGGTCCAAATTTTGACAGCCAACCAATCACAGAGCCTGAACCGTGTCTTGAGACTTGAGACCGAGATGCACCTTGAGTGCTGACTATTTATACCGGCCTAAGTGTCTAAGCACACCTATATATCGTATGCGTAGCGCATTGCCGGCGTAATCATACCGAACTTCAGCCGCGTATTTTCGGCCTAATATGTTTAGACTCTTTTAATCTGCCTAATATATAGCTAGGAATGCTAGAAATACTGTAAGTTATAATACTATGATAACTACCTGCGTGGATAAAACTACATGATACCATGATACTACAAGTATGAAAAGTGCATCGCCACAATATCAAATTGGCCTTGACTTGGCCACAAGTTGTATACGCAGCGTTAAACTATTCAAAGTCCATTATCTTTTTCTGTCTTGTAGTTCTCAATAGGCCAAGCAAATCTGGCCTCGAAATTGTTTCTCCAGTTTTGGTAGCGAAGGTAGAGCGCCATGGCATAATGTCAAATCCCATACAGATTTGACATCTAACTTAGCTAATAGCTATCCTAATTAGTGAATGCATTTTGACAGAGGGACTAGGGATAGTTAAATTCGTTTTTTTAATAGTTTTATTAGTAAGAGAGATCAAGTTTTACTTACGTGAGCAGTATATGCAGGACCTCTCCCACTAGCGCCTCCTCGGCTACAGGAAACTGGGCCGCCTCGCAGATCGCTCGAAGAACGCACTCTTGGCCGTTCATACCTTTCCTGAAAATGTGTTTAAAAGGACGTGTTATCTTCTATCAAAGTAGTATTTCATGTTAAAATGATGCGCAATTTGACCAAAAACATTTTTCAACTGTCTAAAAACATAGATTTAATGATACGACGTATAAAAATATAAGTGGTAGTTGATCCCATTTCAACCTACGTTGAAATTCATAATCGACGTAGTACATAATATATGTACATTATCTCAGTAAATAATAAAATAATCTATTTTTGAATTTGCTCTATTAAAATATGGTCATTTTATGGGTAATTATCTATAATCATTTATTTTTTCTTAATTTTGATGACCTTAAAAATATAACATTTCGTTCTTTCTGGCGCTCTCCTGTAAAGTTTTCAATTTGATAGTTGACTCAGTATACTAAGAAGCAGTCGATATTATGTATTACTATTAGTAGATCACTCCCGCAACTAAGTTGCGCCAAAATTCGTTTATTGCGCGGAAACCGTTAATTTTTCCGGGATAAAAAGTATATTATGTCCTTTCCCGGGACTCAAAGTATATCTATACCAAATTTCAGCATTCAAGCAAAACATACAATCGGATCAGTGGTTTGGGTCTGAAGAGGTAACAGAAATACAAAACCAAGAATAGGCAAACATAGAATAGGAAGCCGTGCGTGCCGCCGTGCAGATAGACCAAACTATTTGAAGGTTTTTGCAGCGGATGAACAAAAGCTCACTAAGCTGATCATATTGTATGCGATTGTAGACGTTACAAGGGAACAGATGAAGATCCATAACCCTTCCTTTCCTTTGCCGTACTTCGGGTAAAAGTTTTAACAAATTATTATAAGCATAATTATACTAATTAAAATGTATCTCTAAATACAGTTTCTGTTTCTACATAAACTATAATATTCGATTTCAAATCGACTTAAAACTTTCATTATAACCAACAATACCTCCCTGAATTCGGTTCTTAATTTCAACGGCTGGTCTCAGGGGAGGCATCCACAATGTATTGACCAGGTAGATTAATAGCTGTACATTGTTTAAAGTAATCTATGTGGAGAATTTCAGCCAGCAAGCGTATAGTACTTATATTCTACGTGTTAATTTAAGGCCGTATCTTTCGATTAAAGTAAAAATAATTATTAAGGCCGTCACAGACTTAGCTATAATATATATTAATATGTTTATAGCTAGGCATATTACTATACTAGCTTTCCCGGCAAACGTTGTTTTGCCATTTAAAGTATTTCTACTTCATCAGTTGATACAAAATCTTACCCCCTCTTTTGTCCCTTAAGGGATTTATCAACAGATGTAAAATTGGAAAACACAGTTAATAATATGAAGTAAGTCCAAGAAAAAAGTGATACAAAATCTGACCCCCTCTTTGGTCCCCTTAGAGGGGTGGGAGGGGGGATTTTTATACACCAGATGTTGAGTTAAAAGAAGACAAATATATCTGCGAAAACCGTATGCAAATCGGATCAGTAGTTTTCGTGTTAAAGAAAAAAGTTTGATACAAAATCTGACCCCTCTTTCGTCCCCTTAGAGGGGTGGGGGGAAAAATTTTTATACACCAGATGTTAAGTTGGAAGAAGACAAATATAACTGCGAAAACCGCATTCAAATCGGATCAGTAGTTTTCGTGTGATAGTGGAACAAACATACAGACAGACAGACAGACAAAAAACTAACCACATTTTTGGCTTCTATAGCGATGTAGTGACACCCCCCACTTATTATTTTTTAAATATCTTTAATGTACAGAATTCACATTTCTAGTTTTATTATATGTATAGATATTTTCTAAACAATTTTCTCGTGACCACACACTCAGCTATAATATATATTTCTGGTCTCAGTGTGTTTAGTACGGTATATTAATAATATATTATAGCTAAGTCTGTGACGGCCTTTAGTCCTTTCCCGTGACTCATAGTATCTTCATACCAAATTTCAGCAAAATCGGTTCAGTTGTTTGGGCGTGAAGAGGTAACAGACAGACAGACACACTTCAGCATTTATGATACCTATTTGTTTGGATGGCCAACTAACCGGGCAAAGGGCCCACCACACATTCCCACCACTGCAAGTGTCGCCAGGATCATCAGTGGTAATCTACAGTCAACTACAATTTTTAAATGAAAAAAATAATATGAGAACTTTATTAATTCGAGATAAAAATGTGCAAGGTGACAATATTTAAAATGTAATAAGCGTTCTCTGTAAAAATACAAAGAAAACAATACACCTTTAAAGCGTGATTACGTTTAGAAAATTTTCCCACCTGTCATGACTTTCTTGACAGACTGTAGTTGTACAACTTGAAATTGTATATCTGCGGTCGCTTTTAGTCTTGGGAAAGGACATAGGACACTTTTATCCCGGAAAATATATATTTTGCCCGCGCGATAAATGCATTTTGGGGCAACGGAGGTGCGGGTGTTCTCCAGAAAAAAATACTGTTCCGACCTCCGCGTAATGAATTGTCTTTACATCTTCATGCCGAAACGTTGAATCCATTTTGATAAATATAATATTCTTACGATTTATATGCTACTTCAGAAAATAAACTTTATTTATTGCTCAAGAAGATAAACTTTGAATTGATAGGCTTGTAGCGTTGCTGCCTGTTCCAAATTTTAATTGCTCAAAAAAGGCATCGCAACACCTTGCAAAGTAATTTGACCTAGCACGTAGCAAATTAAAAACATCCCAAGTAAACTTCTCAGGTGTTTCCGGGTATTGACAGGGCTAGTGAACCTTTCCCGGACACCTGATACGGATAATCCGGGATCGGGCGCGTCAAAGTAACCGCAGGGGTTTGAAACTTTTTTAAACTTGAGTCTCTTGTGACTGAAGATTACGTAGGAAGTAATATTATAGTCTATCAATTTTTATGATTGGTAAAAAGCAGTCTTAGGGCCTGTTTCACCACTTCCTGATAAGTGTCGGATAGGCTATCCACCACTTAACTTGACAGATGGAGTATGGAGAATCTGTTAAAAAAGTTGTGGATAGCCTATCCGGCACTTTATCAGGAAGTGGTGAAACAGGCCCTAACTCTTGAAAAATCTACAAAAAAACTTACATATCCAACAAATCCGCTACCGACTTGTAGAACACTAATCTCTCGTTCCCTCTGTTCTCCAAGTCTATCTCTCTCTCCTCTCTTGACACTTCCTTGATGAAGTAGTACTGGGAGAGTTCCGTAATGTTCTGGAATTGACTGTATTGGTACTGGAAGTTGAGCGCGAAGAGGAGAGGGATCTTGTCGTCGTTGGGCACGGGGACTGACATGCCTATGATGAGCTGGAAATTATTGTGGATGAGTTTTGAGTTTGAGTGGAATCTGAGTGAAAGTTGAATTTGGGCTAAGTTTGAGCTTGAGATTATCTTGAGTGGAGTTTGAATCAAGTTTGAGTTGGGCTCGAAGAGCTAAAAATTATGAATCTAATTTCAGTTTTAGTTTGAATTGAGTTTGAGTTGAATTTGAGTAAAGTATTATTTGAATTTGAGTTAAGTTAGAGTTGGATTGGAGTTGAATTTAGTCGAATTCGTGTTGATTTTATGTCGAGTTTAAGTTGAGTTTGAATTGAGTTTGACTTATGTTTCAAATGATTAATGTAGGAGCGCAACACATACATATCTGTTGCAGTAAAGCACAGTAACAGTTAGTGTAACACATTGAGAAAATTATTTATGAATAGGAAAAGTATGTCAATCGTGCCGAAGCATAAACAAGTGATAAATTCCTCACCTTATAAGTAGCTCCATAAGGATAAACCAGGGGTATACTATTGATTTGCCTCTTAGCGCGGTAATCCGTAGTGTCCACACTAATTGAGCACAACAGCACAAGTGAATATAACCTGTAAGGTAACAGAATTAGATTCAATATGGAGGTTGTTCCCAATAAGAGGATTTAAATGTTTAATCATTTAATGCCTTTGAAAGTAAATTGTTTTGAATAAAAATGTTTTAGGGAATAAATAAGAAATACAAATATACAATATAGCTGTCCCGGCAAACGTTGTTTTGCCATTTAAAGTATAATATTTTCTACATCATCAGTTGATACATGTTTTACCCCCTCTTTTGTCCCCTAAGAGGGTGTGGGGGGAGGAAGGTCATACACCAGATGTTAAGTTGAAAAACACAGTTAATACCTAATATGAAGTAAGTCCACTAAAGAAAAAAGTTGTATACAAAATCTGACCCCTCTTTGGTCCCCAGAGAGGGTTGAGAGGGGAGGGCCCCGGGGAGGATTTTTATACACCAGATGTTGAGTTGGAAGAAGACAAATATAATATATCTGTGAAAACCGTATGCAAATCTGTGAAAACCGTATGCAAATCGGATCAGTAGTTTTCGTGTTAAAGAAAAAAGTTTGATACAAAATCTGACCCCCTCTTTTGTGCCCTTAGAGGGGTGGGGGGAAAAAATTTTATACACCAGATGTTAAGTTGGAAGAAGATAAATATATCTGCGAAAACCACATTCAAATCGGATCAGTATTTTTCGTGTGATGCTGGAACAAACATACAGCCAGACAGAAAGAGTGACAGACAGACAGACAGACAAAAAACTAACCACATTTTTGGCTTCTATAGCGATGTAGTGACAAAGGTGTAATTTCGGTTGTCATTTCATATCTTTTATGTACAGAATTTTCATTTCTACAACAGAATATTGTCTTCCTACCGCACGCGCTTTGGTGACGCCCACTATCGTAATATTTTAATTTCGCCATAATTTCAAAACCAAACGTCCAATTTTAATCATTCAAAGACCAAATATTATCTACATAAACTGTACTTAGTGATAAAATAATTTATTTTGATAAGGATTCAGTCAGTAAAATATATCCGTTTAAATGTAGTCAAAAAAAAAAAAACTGGATTTTTAAATAAATAAATGGCTATTGTGCCTCACTCGACATAGATAGGTATAGTGTGTCGCGGACTTTTTTGTAGATATTTATAAGATCTACAATTACTTAGAACATTTTATGGTTCTATCTTTTATAGTTTAGGCAGCGTACGCAAAATAAGTAACTTTTCTAGCTGATTTTTTACACCTTGCGTCCGAAAAACTCAAATATCTTACGGAACCCTACTTTTTTCCAAAATAAAATGTAGCCTATGTTCAGCAGAAATAATGTAGGATTCCAATGGTGAAAGAATTTTTCAAATCGGTCCAGTAGTTTCGGAGCCTATTCGACTCAAACAAACAAATCTTTCCTCTTTATAATAGTATAGTGTAGACAAATATACTTTATTGTGCACACAAAATACATTAAAACTTAAATACAAAAAACAATTAAATCAGACATGTACACAAAGGCGGCCTTATTACTTAGAAGCAATTTCTTCCAGGCAACCTTTTAACATTTCTTAACAGTCATGAATCCAGAAACACGGTGATGTGCAAAAGTATAGTTATTTTAATTAAAAATCTAACAAAAAGCACAAAATTAAACAAAATACATATACAATACATTTCATTTTAGTTACAATAATAATATATATAATAATATTTAATAAAATAAATAATATAATATATTAATAAATACAATACATGCTATATAATATACAAACTATAAAATACATACATACTATAAAATATATACGTTACATAGGACAATAAATAAATATCATTGACAGATAAGTTAATATAGTGATTAAACTAGCTTTCCCGGCAAACGTTGTTTTGCCATTTAAAGTATTTCTACTTCATCAGTTGATACAAAATCTGACCCCTTCTTTGGCCCCCTTAGAGGGGAGGAGGGGGGATTTTTATACACCAGATGTTGAGTTGGAAGAAGACACATATATCTGTGAAAACCGTATGCAAATCGGATCAGTAGTTTTCGTGTTAAAGAGAAAAGTTTGATACAAAATCTGACCCTCTCTTTCGTCCCCTTAGAGGGGTGGGGGGGGGGGGGAATTTTTATACGCGCACTGTAAAACTCTGGAACGAACGGTCACCAGCAGTATTTCCGGACCTATACGACCTGCAAACCTTCAAGAAGAGAGCGTATTCCCTCTTAAAAGGCTGGCAACGCACCTGCAGCTCTTCTGATGTTGCGAGTGTCCATGGGCGACGGTAGTTGCTTACCATCAGGTGACCCGTTTGCTCGTTTGCCCCCTTATTTAACAAAAAAAAAACAAGAGTGTCTAACGCAATGACTGCATAATATAATCTGTGTTTACATATTTTATCACATGTAAACACGGTTCACTGCTTTCTTAATAATAGATAATATACCAAATATTATTCTAAAAAAAAACCACTTTACCTTATCATGGTGCGCGATCCCTTAATACACGAATCACACTTAAAACCCACGAATGACATTCTCAAGCAACATATTGAACGGATCCTGTTATGGGACAGATCGTGTTATTGGACAGATCAAGCTGGCTTCACCTACAAACGCTAGTGTTACTTTAACTTTTCTAAGGCGGTGGTCATAATGGCACGAGATTATATTAAAGTACACAATATGATTGAGAATTTTGTGAAAATTTCAAGTGCTTACCTGTTTCCCTTATTGATCTAGAGCTAAAAATTAAATAATATTAATTTTATTTTGTTTTCGGTATTTTTTGTTATAGTGTCATCCGAAATACATAATTTCTGATGCAGCCGCTGCCGATAGACAAACTGGCGGACAAACAACGAAGTCTACGTAAAGGGTAAAAAAGGGTCCCGTTTTTTTACCCTTTACGTACGGAAATCTAAAAGAGTATTTTCCATTTTTTGTTACAGAGAGTAACAAAAAATTTAATAATATTATTTTATTCTATAACTTCAGCGTGGACACACCTTTACCCAGCAAACCGAAGTCATATGACTTGAGAGCACTCTGCACTAATTTGTATACCCAACAACACGTCACAAAACGGACAGGAAACGGACCTAAGTCGCACTACCAGTGTTGGAACAACAAATACACATAGTCCCTAAAAATTCTAGTTTGTGACCAAAATCTCATAAATAAAATTCCAGTTAGTGACCAAAATCTAAAAAATAAAATTCCTGTTAATGACCAAAATCTAATATACAATAAAAGCAATTAAAATATTGTTTTCGGTAGCAATTACTTCAATGATTTTAAATTTAAAACGATGGTAATCAAATGGAATTTTAGAAAAAGTGTAGCTATATTATTTTTAATCGCATTGGTGAAAACAACAACATCGGTAGGGGAAAATTGTAAATATGTGCATCGAAGTAAGAGACAACTGCTCTATCCGAATTCAACACTGTTACAAGTAAGTCGATTCGTATGTTTTACAGCTTTGGATGTAAGAAGTGTAATAACAATATTAGTAAGTTCTTGCGTAAACAACATTGAGCATTTTATAATAACGCGAATTTTATGAACAAAGTCGTAATAATATGCTAGATCAGAGCCTAATATTATGCTATAAGCAGGGTGTAACACAAATAAGTGATAATACTTTAGGGTGTGTACGTGTTCCTTGTAGAGAGTTCACTGTGAAAGTAGCAGCGCTGAAAGACGAAATTTTTTTTTCACTTTTGTATGGGCAAGGGTCCGAGCGTCACGAGTTTCCCCATACAAAAGTGAAAAAAATGTTTGGTCTTCCAGCGCTGCTACTTTCACAGTGAACTCTCTACAGGGAACAAATTACACACCCTAAAGTATTATCACCTAGTTTTGTTACAACCTGTATTAATACATAATATAATAAATATAATTTGTAATTCGCAGCTGAACATAGGCGTCGGTACACCCAGTCCAGTCAAGCAAGTCAAGGTGAATTGGGCTATCCAGGCCAACTTTCAGCTTCCTTGGAACAGAACTCAAATACCCGTAGATATACTCCAAGCGAATACTGGGTATGATGGAGAGGCAAGAGAAGAAGGCAGTGAGAACTATGGAGAGGCAAGAAAGAAGAGGGATAGTAAGGATGGGGAAGAGGCAAGAAAGAGAGCGATAGATGGTGGCGATGAAAGAGAGAAGAGAGAGGTAGAAGGCTACGTGAACGATGCTAGATTGTATCACTTCTATAAGCATGTGGAAGACGTGCTGAATGGGTAAGGCTTTTTTTGATAATTTGATGTTACCCCCCTTGTATACTTATTACTTCCCATTGGCTCTTTACTCACTGAACCAAAACTTTATCGAAAACGATCCAGTAGTTGGTTATGTAATTAGATTGCAACATACAACTAAATTCTTCCTCTTTATACTAGATACAATTAGCAATTACGTTCTCACAAAAATGCCTTTGTTGTACTAGAGCCTTTCATTTTGCAGCAACGAAAACTAAAATGTTTGTCTCTGTCTGGCACATTGAAAAAGACAGCGGATCTAGTGACTAATTACATTATCTTAGGGATTAGCAAAGTGCCAAGGGTTAGCATCGACAGTATTGATTCAAAGTTCTGACAAGATTCTGACTGATGATGGCAATAAATAACAAAAAGAATCGAGATTTGGCCGACGCGTTGGCCCAAAACTTCTTCTTAAATTGGTTTCGATACACGCCCGTTATTTATCGCTGTTTGTTCATGCAAAAACTCCGATGGGATGTTATATTTTTTTGCACGAGGAAATGTTTGCTGGCAGTAAATATCTCGACTTGTTCAATTGGAAAGTTTGTCTGATTGAAGTTGACTTGTTTGTGTGTTTTGTGGACTAGAAAATGCTCGCGGCCGTGAAGAGGAAATCCGGTAAATTCATACCTTGAGGGAATCCACTGTTTCATGAATATATGATCCATCCCAAAATAAATATTGGGTGGAACACACTTAACATTTAGGGGTATGAATAATTTAATAAGTTGTTCTCAGACTACACAATAAGGACACGAAAGTTGTGGCAGTGTGGTGCAGCCAGGGCCAATCGACTAAGCTTGAGAGACTCAACGAATGATCTCACAGGCGAAATTTTATCAAAATCGGTGCATCGGTGCATTTGAAGATTAATAATAATAATAATAATAATATCTATGGACGCTTCACACCACGTCAGTCTGGCCCCATGCTAAGTACCTGAAGGACTTGTGTTACAGCAGACAACGGAAATATATTTAATACTTTTATACTATACATATATTTAAGATTTTTATTATATGATAAATATATTTAATACACATCCATGACCCAGGAACTTTGAAAACTTTTTGTTCCGTCGGCGGGATTCGAACCCGCGACCTCCGGCTTAAGCTAGCAACGTGCTATCCACTGAGCCACAGAGGTCGTCGTAATTAAAATAATATACTATTTACTACATACATTGATAGTCTTGCTATAGTAATTATCTAGTTAGTACTCGCAGTATATAGCTATTACCTAGATAGCGGTGGGTTTGATTGTAATATGAATATTATAATTGTCGGATTGCACCGTCTGTAGTTATCTTTAAATATTTACGCGATGACCATCTACGCATGTCAGCATGGAATGGTTAGACTGTGAACGCACTTGTGTCATCTAGTATTGCTGGAATCATTTACTATTAAAGCTGTAAGCTGGTGTAAGTAAGCATAAGTTGTACACAAACAAATAAGAGTGAGTTGCACCAACTCACTTTAACTATAACTTTTACCATAACAAAATGTCAAATGAACTGTTAAATCCCTAGTAAGGTTAAGGTTATCCTCAAATAATATGACGACTTTTTCTAGGGATTTGACAGTTATTTTCACATTTTCTATGGTTAGAGTTAAAGTAATAGTTAAAGTAAGCCGGTGCAACCCACTCTAAAAGTCCATTACGGACGCCATATTAACTTTAATTACGCCTCTGGTGCTATCCACCCTAAGAGTGGGTTGCACCAGCTTACTTTAACTACAACTTTAACTTTGACCATAACAAAAAGTCAAATGAACTGTCAAATCCCTAGTAAAATTCCATTATGGACGCCATGATATTTGACAATAATATTAACTTTAACTTTAACTACGCTGCTGGTGCAATCCACCCTTAGACGTCATTCCTTCTGACATAGCCCGACCAATTAACGTAGGTCTTACGTATTTAATCAATTTATCTAATAGTACAAAATATGTGTAGAACAGTAAACTAATATTTCAATTAACGTAGAAATATTGTTCTTGAAACTATGCCCATTATTTAGTGTTTAGTCGAAAGTCTATAACGCTTATAATGATGACGCTTAAGCTGTCAACGCAGGAATGTAGGTTGACGATATATGGGGTAAGTAATAAGTTCCAAAATTTAACCCAGTATAATAAATATATGGCGCTCGTGACGTTAACAATCGACGCTATACTATTAATTCGTTCCCAAAAGTTCCCAAATATAGCCAGTGCATTGTCGTATAATATGGCTTTGCAGTTTGCTGTGATGCTTTTATGATACGTCACATTTGTCTTAGGTGTGGCGCACCAACAAGACATCGGATACAAGATGTCCTGAGCACTGGCTAGCATGCTGGGTGTGTTATTGAAATGCAGAGCATAATGCGACTCAGTGACGCACAATACCGATTGCCGATGTGCATGACCGTTGAAAAAAGGCGGACGGAGTCTTATTATACACAGAACTGTGTCCTCAGAGTCGGCCAGGCTGACTGCATGTACACAGTCCGCACGCACACATTCTAACGCTAGTCCATACCATTTGACAGGCGTAAGAATGTGTGCGTGGCCGACCCTGAAGACACAGTTAATCTGTGTATAATAAGACTCCGTCCGCCTTTCTTCTACGTTCATGACCGATGTGCGTAAATGTTTCATTGATACGTGAATATTTTGTTTGAGAGTGCTTCATTGTGCGAAAAGTTTCAACATTCGATGATCAGTCAGAATTAGTTGGAATTAATTGGAATACACTGAGTTTTATTTTGAAACCTACGCATAGTTCCTGTGATAATGCCGGCACGTAATATTTCCTTCAAAGTTTTAAGTTGCGGTCCTACCTCTTTGAGGCCTAGGAGCTATTAACACAAACCCATTTTTGATGAGACCAACATCACTATCAACTATTGTCACTATTTTACCACTAAAAAGTAGCAAAAATAGATTAATTGGCAATTATATACATTGCATTGTGTTAACTTATGCTATTTAAACATAAAAGTCAAAAGTAAATCTTTCGTCACTGCTACTTTTACTATTACTATATACTACTATACGAGAAGTTAATTTAAGTATTTTTGTTTCGTCATTTCAAAACTTGCTGACAGAACAAGACTATGATATAACGATCCAGGACATCCCTCCGTATACGGCTGAAGGCAAACCGCAGACGTGGGTTTAGTGGGTAAGAGTCCCACATACCCCCGGGGTGCTTCAGATTAACTGAGGCACATCCCCAACCCGGGGCACCCATAAAGGGTTTCAACTGCGCATCAAAAAAAAAGGAGCGCAACATATACATAGGCTTTGTCCACATAACGCGCCGACCACATGCCGTAGATCCGCCTATAAATCAATTTCTTAGATCCACACTAATTTATAAATGCGAAAGTGTATCTGTCTGAGTGTCTGTTACCTCTTCACGCCCCAACCGCTGCACCGATTTTGCTGAAATTTGGTATAAGGATAATTTGTGTTCCGGGAAAGAACATAGGATATTATATATCGAAAAAATGTGCGGGTCTCGTGCGATAAGCGAATTTTGGCACAACGTCATCTAGTGGTAGTGGTAGTGGTTTTCTTGTTCCAGTTTCGGCGAGAACGGCACGTCGTGTGTGCTGCAGACGCTGTGCCGGCTCGGCGCGGAGCCGCTCCACTCCGATAGTGATGATGATCTGCTCCATGAGATAGCGAGCTTTGTGCTCAAGTATGTATACAGCTGTAGGTTTTCTTATCATAGACCACAAAGAATCGTTAGTCACTTTATGGTGGCACCGCGTACAACTTGTAGCCGCGCACACATCGTTTGCCAAAAATGGAAGGGCAAGGTTTTGGTAAATGGGCGCCCCATTTACTTTACAAATGCGTGCGACACACGAAGTATCACAGGAAGATCACGAATATACAATGTTATTTCATTCGTAGATATTGCACACGTACGAAATATGAATAAGAAACAGGATGTGGGGGCAATTATAATTATTGCGCCTACCTAAATAGAAAAGTACATATTCAACAGCATGTTATATACTGTAGTAGCAAAGCAAGACATAGTTATTGCATTCCATATCTGATTCTATATAATATAAAAACTCAACAAGACGCAGTTTGCTCGTCCCTATAATTTGCGATTTAATAAACCCTGTACTTTTGTATTGCTTGTAAACTTCTATAATTTAAGAAGCTAGTTTTTAAGACCTTTACTTTTCTCTTCCAGTCCACTGAACGATGTGAGCGAAGAAACAGCAAGCGAGTCCATACCTTACATAACGGCTTACCGAGACGGCCTTAGCGGACGCGACTGCGGCTACCAGTGTGGACACTCCCTTATAGACTTGTTCTCTCAGTTGCACTAATATTGTTTTATTCAATAATTATTAGAAACTTGACTTAAAAACGTGGAGATTGAAATAATTAGTATATTTTTATACAGAAATGAAACTTTTTATGCACCTAATTTTTTTATACTAATTTATTTGCAAATAAAGTCTTTGAGCCTTGAGTCCTAAATGGATGCTTTTAAGCATATTTTGTGTATCATTGCACAAAAAATGCGTACTGAGTTATGAATACAGTCATGTTCTTTAGATCATTTAGAACAAAACTGTTTTCATAACTCAAGAACAAAAAGTTGTGGGTTAATACACAAATTCTTACCAGCGACCGAATAATCCTTAACTACGTTAAAAGCCCTGTCTTTTTCAAATGCCTCATAAACGGAAATTCGTCTTTAACAGCTAATCAACACAAGAATAAATGAATAATTTAATGAACAACTTAACGACGCACTAAAACAGATTTAAAATGGCATTAAGACGATATTGAAATCACACAACTATGTAGTATGTTTATAGTGCATTATTATTAAAATATTGTAACTTAAACTAATCTTCTTTTTAGCGCGTATATTTTTATTGCTTCTACTCAACAATCTTATCTACACATTTTTTAAACTAGATGTCCCGGCAAACGTTGTTTTGCCATTTAAAGTATTTCTACTTCATCAGTTGATACAACATCTTACCCCGTCTTTTGTCCGTTAGAGTGGTGGGGGGAAAATTTTATACATCAGATGTTGAGTTGGAAGAAGACAAATATATCTGCGAAAACCGTATGCAAATCGGATAAGTAGTTTTCGTGTTAAAGAAAAAAGTTTGATACAAAATCTGACCCCCTCTTTTGCCCCCTTAGAGGGGTGGGAGGAAATTTTTTTATGCACCAGATGTTAAGTTGGAAGAAGACCAATATATCTGCGAAAACCGCATTCAAATCGGTTCAGTAGTTTTCGTGTGATAGTGGAACAAACATACAGACAGACAGATAGACAGACAGACAGACAGACAAAAAACTAACCACATTTTGGGCTTCTATAGCGATATAGTGACACCCCCCGCTTATTATTAACCGACTTCCAAAAACGAGGAGGTTATACGTTCGTCTGTGGATATATATTTTTTTTTTATGTATGTTCAACGATTACTCCGCCGTTTATGAACCGATTTTCAAAATTTTTCTTTTGTTATAATAGGTTTCACTCCAATTTGGTCCCATTTTGACAAAAGTGGTGATCTGATGATGGGATCCATGAGTAATCAAGGGAACTCCTCAAAATTCAAATGGAAACATATGTTTTTTTTGGTTTCATATGAAGTATTCCAGGCATATGTTACCAAAAAGTAAGATTTTGCACCAGGATTTACTATGGTTCGAAGGTGGTGAACAGAACTCCTTACTCCTTATAGATACATGTTTGGGGGTTTCGGCGTTGTCTTAAGAACTGAAAGCATATATTACTATGCAAATTTAATTAATCATCATCATCATCACCACCATTCCACCATACATCCGTGAGTAATCGAGGGAACTCCTCCAAATTTATATGGAAACTTATAATGATTTCGATTTTATGAGAAGTATCCTAAGCATATGCTACCAAAAAGCAATGTTCAGAAAAGTGGTGACCTGATGATGGGATCCATGAGTAATCGAGGGAACTCCTCAAAATTCAAATGGAAACCTATGTTTTTTTGGTTTCATATGAAGTATTCCAGGCATATGTTACCAAAACTAAAAAAGTAAGATTTTGCACCAGGATATACCATGGTTCGAAGTTGGTGAACAGAACTCCTTACTCCTTATAGATACATGTTTGGGGGTTTCGGCGTTGTCTTAAGAACTGAAAGCATATACTACTATGCAAATTTAATTTATCATCATCATCATCACCACCATTCCAACATACATCCGTGAGTCATTTGGATAATAAATTTACATTTTTGGAACATATAATTCAAACCGGTGAGAAAGCCAAACGTAATTTTTACTCGTTTACTAGAATATCTACTTCGACATGGGGCCTTTCATTTAAAACTCTTAAATTAATTTACACCGCGACTTACCTAGGCAGCATTTGCTACGGGGCCCCCGTGTGGGCCGACAGAGCAACTATCGGCGCGGCTCGTCGCAAGCTGCTGCAAAGCCAACGGCTGGCACTCATATTCTTATGTAAATCTTATAGGACTACAAGCACCGAAGCCTTGCCCGTGCTAGCCGGAGTTTTACCCGTTGACCTTGAGATACAGCGCCGTGCGACTATTTATTATCATAATAAAAACATTGACAACCCGTTCTTTTTAAGCGCTCGCGATAAAATTAAAATAGCAAGATTGTTTGAACCTTTAGATGACTCTGTGCAAAGCCTCATCTCCGAATGGCAGACGCGATGGGACTGTTCCACCAAAGGGCGACATCTATATAACTTTTTCCCCAATATTCGAGAACGGCTATCCAAACATTGGATGGATGTTGACCACTGCGTTTCTCAATTCCTGACCGGTCATGGAAATTTTAAGGCTAAACTTTATGGATTTAAACTAGTAGCATCACCTATGTGCGAGTGCTCGACCGAAGGCAACATGTTTGAACAAACCGCTCATCATATTCTCTGGGAGTGCAGTCTCTGGCAGGAGGAAAGAACTATAATGCTAAACAACCTACTCTGTACCTCTGGAGTCGCATACTACGGTGATCTCGTGGACAGTGCTAGGAACTTCCGTGCCTTCAAGCGTTTTTGTCACAATTATTATTGGCATCAATCTAACACAAAAAATTCCAATATTAATTAAGCTATAGCGTAGTAGTCAAATTATTAACTTTTATTCCCGTGGTGCTTCCCCTTCAGTTCTTTGACTTTCGGTCATTGTAACTTTGTGCTGTCTCCCGCTTTGTATGGGGAGGGAATCTGGAATTCTTCCTACTCCTCCTATTCCTCTTCTGATTAATTTCGTTGCGGGTCCCAAGACAGTTTTAGCATGTCCCTCGGGCTCCCTGAGATCATATCAAAGGGTTTTCGTGGTTGGATACCGCTGTCGATCCTGGCGACACAGGAGATACAGTGGTGGGAATGTGTGGTGGGCCAAAGCCCGTTTAAAAAAATACATCCGTGAGTAATTGAGGGAACTCCTCCAAATTTATATAGATTTCGATTTTATGAGAAGTATCCTAAGCATGTGCTACCAAAAAGCAAGTATGGGGGTTTCGGAGTTGGTTTAAGAACTGAAAGCATATTATGCTACCGTGCAAGTTACATTCATCGTCATCATCATCACTACTACCGGTCACCACACCATGAATTATCTAATTATGACCCTATTATTGTTACTATTAATCGTCTTTAAGAACAAAGCCCGAATTTGTCGAACGATTTAAAAATTATAATGTTATTTCAATGTAAATGACTCGACCTTGGTGTTTAGGTTACCAAGTTAGCAATTTGATTATAAGATCTATGAGGTTAGTTATTCTTAAAATTTATAAGGACGATTTTAGTTATATTATTTGAGCATCCATACTAATATTATAAATGCGAAAGTGTGTCTGTCTGTCTGTCTATCAGTCTGTCTGTTTGTTACCTCTTCACGCTCGAACCGCTGAACTGATTTTGCTGAAATTTGGCATGGAGATACTTTGAATCCCGAGAAAGGACATAGGATAGTTTTTACCCCGGAAAAAGTTAAAGTTTCCGCGCGATAAACGAATTTTGGCGCAACGCAGTTGCGGGGGTCATCTAGCAATGTTGAGTTGTTTTCATGAGTGTAATGATAGAAAGAAAGTCACTGAAAACTTTAGAGCCTTTAAAGACAGGCGTATGAACATTAATTTTATCATTGCTTGATTAACGCCAAGCAATAAGCATATACATACATTAGGTACACAGTGGTATATGCTTAGAGTTGCTTAAGCAATTCTGAAGTAGTGACATCAGACAATGAGTTCTCATAATATAATGAAAGTGTATCCTGGGTCCAAAGTCACTAAGCATAACACATTAGTCTGTGCAGAAAACCAGCTTATAAATCACTTAAAAGAGTGAAATTATTATTTTTAACAAAAAATTAAAACCGACTTCCAGGGTAAAAACAATAATAATTTGTAATGAACAAAAAAGTGTTAAATAATTCTTACTCTTTAAAGTGCCTTATGCATAATTCTCCTAAACCTCAACTATTTCTGTACACAATCTACATTATTTTGAAGTCGGTACCAGTCTTAAATATTAAAAATATTTTGTCATATAACTCAGCATTCTTATCTGGTACCGTCTTCAAAGTAATGTAGATTGTGTACAGAAATAGTTGAGGTTTAGGAGAATTATGCATAAGGCACTTTAAAGAGTAAGAATTATTTAACACTTTTTTGTTTATTACAAATTATTATTGTTTTTACCTTGGAAGTCGGTTTTAATTTTTTGTTAAAAATAATAATTTTTTGAATATCTTTAATGTACAGAATTTTCATTTCTACAGTTTTATTATATGTATGTATATAAGATACACGGATATGTATCTACATATCCGTGTATCTTATATAACAACAAAGACTGAATAATCAATAACGTTAAAGAAAAATAAAAGGACTAAAAAGAATTATACTTCCGTGCTGTTTTGCAACAATTTGCGTACAAACGCTTCGCCACAAACAATATTTGCTCTCTGTTACTTTGTAATAATTTACGTACCGATCACGGGCGAAAGAAAATAAACAAGGATTGGGAATGGAAAAGCGTTCTATTATGGGAACCGGGAACAGGGAACTGGGAACAGGGAACCGGGAACGGGGAACCGGGAACAAACAGGGACTGTTGTGTTAACAGAACACGCAAAATACGCGTACATTTTAAGAACCGAGCGTAAACCAATCCGAAAATATTTTTATACGGTACTTATGGTTTCAGGGGAATAGTAGAATTTTAGGCTTGTAGGATGCCAAAACCACAGTGACCTAAAAATAGTTGGGCGTAAGTATATCCATTATCCATACCAATATCTATCTATACAATATATTATAATAAAACTGTAGTCTAAATGTGACAAGACAGTGTCCATTTTGCGATGTTTAAAAAAAGGAATTCATATAATGATTCATAATAATATGATTCTCCAAACGTACCATTTCAGCCCCGCAGTTCACGCGCGACAAGCGCAACAGGCTGAGAGAATTTTAGCGCTGATTTTCAGGCAACATCTAAACTTTATTGATAAAAGTCGGTTAAAAAGTATTCTGTCAGTCTTTCTCTCTGTCTCTATCTTTTCAAAAAAATACAATCTCTATAATATTCTACTACTACTACCACGCTAATATTATAAATGCCAAACTGTTTCTGCCTGTCTGTTTGTCTATCTGTCTGTTAAACACCCAATCCGCTGAAGCGATTTTGCTTAAATTTGGTATGGAGATACTTCAAGTCCCGGGAAAGGATGTAAAAGACTTTTTAACATAAAAATATACGGTTCCCACGCGATAAACGAATTTTGGCGCAGCGGAGTTGCAGGCGTCATGTAGTATTTAATAAAATACAACTCAGCGCGAATATCTGCGCAAACTCGATTAACATCCACTAATTCAACATTAAAGTTTTCATTAGCTAAAATTCTTATCTAAACACACGATTAGGGAGCTAAGAGCAAAAACCACAGATAGAATTAGGTCAGGACACGACTCACGCAAATGAATTACTTCATGAATATTCCCCATGTCTAGCCGCTGGGACGGACTAATGGATCTGAGGTAAGGCCGCGTCCCCATAAACACGGCACGGCATCGTTACCGTGCCACGTCATGGCGCCGACACCGTAAGGATCAATTATTCAGACCGCAACGCGATGTGTAGGTGCATATTTTCTATATTTGTAATGAATAGACAGATTTGCATGACCCCTAGATGACGTGTGATATTGCACAATTGTAATGTGCAATAAAACACTTCAATTTTATTGAACAGTTTATTTGACAATTAGATTGAAGGCGCGCGATGTTCAATATCAACCTTAGACGGTCAATAATATTACGCAATACGTAATATTGCGCATGAAAATTGCTCGTGTGGGGTATCTTACTGTTAAATAATTTATTCAATAATATTGTTCAATGATATTGCACAGTAAACATTTTGTTTGATTGTCTAGGATCCCACTTATGCTTCATTTATTTAATTTTTGTTGGGAAGTTTCACCCTAAATCCCTATAATGTTCGCGTCGTGACGGTGCCGTGTCGTGGCACGGTGACGACGCCGTGCCGTGTTTCAGAGGGATGCGCTGAAACCTATACGTTAACGGTTATCTACCAACTTTTTCGCTGTTAACGGCTTTTTGCTACCACGAAGTTTTCGATAACTTTGCAGTTTGCTGGTGCTATGCTTTATGTAAAAATATAGTCTAAATATTGTGTCAAAAATTGGGTATATAGTGTAAAAACGTTTTAGTCTAACATAAGTGAGTAAAAATCATGTTTATATTGCAACATGACGATGAGATGCGATAGGCGGTCCAACACCGTAGTCGGTCGGTCTTAGGTCTGTCAATTAAATGAGTGTCTTATTGATCACTATAATATTATAACGTTAAATATTGTTGAATGCCACATGTTAACTGACTCTAAGGAGTGAAGTTTAAGCCCTAAGAACTGGGAAAGTACCCTAATTTTTGCCATTAAATTTCAATTGCACTCTTCTTGCTGTCTAAGGCCTGGCTTAAATGAGAATATATACGAAATAGCTTTTATCCATTTATTAATATAAACCAAACTTGTGTAATGTGTCCATGCCGATTCCAGTAAATGTATCCAAGATGGAGTCTTCGCACTCTGGGAAGAGGGTTTCACAGCTGGCAGTGTCAGCTGATCTGCCCAGCCGTTCCGCTGCGTGGTACTCATTGTCCGTGTGGTGGGACAAACTGTCTTTTGTCGTTGATGGCCTGTGAATGTAGAGTTATTGTCTACAGTGCAGAATTTGGACAGGATTTGGCTTTAATAAAGATGGACTTAGATTAGACTTCAGTGATAGACCTTTGAGAACTGGCTTACTGATCATACTGATTAACCAAATTCTTATTTAAATCCAGGATTTGGCTTCATTCTTTCAGCTTCGTTTTTCATTGCCATGATAATGATAAGTAAATGTTACCTTTTAATGAACTGAAGAAAAGTTTCACCCCTGTTATATCGCTCAGCTGATATTATGAAGTGTATGTGATTTACATACACTTAAAAAATCAAACTCCTCCTCTCACAATCGGGTAAAATGAGCCCAAATTTAGGCTCAGCTGTATTAGATCCCGAATAGTGACTAAAGATTGTTATGCTTTTATACTGGAACTAGCACTTACGTGAATAATATATGGCCAATTTCTCCAAGCAAGCCGTTTTCGTAGGTAAAAGGTACGGCGGCGGCTTCGCAGATGGTTCTTAGCAGGCAGGGTCTGCCTGAATAGCCGTACCTGAAAATTTTGAACACTTTAATACTTTATTCGAAGTCCATTGTGTCCTGTGATTTTGTATGAAGAATAGAATGCGTTACGAAAGTTTATGACTTTGGAACTGCATAGAAATTCTGGTTCAATACTTTGTGCCTCCACCGTTAGTCTATAGACGGAAACGGCTACATGTAATATGCAAAATAATATCCGAGGAAAATCATAATAATTAATAACATTTATCTCTACAGGGTGTAACAAAAATAAGTGATAATACTTTAGGGTGTGTACGTGTTACTTATATAGAGAGTTCACTGTGAAAATCGCAGCGCTGAAAGACGAAAAATTTTTTTCACTTTTGTATGGGGAAACTCGTGACGCTCGGGCCCTTGCCCATACCAAAAATGAAAAAAAAATCCTCTTTCAACGCTGCTACTTTCACAGTGAACTCTCTACAAGGAACACGTACACACCCTAAAGTATTGTCACTTATTTTTGTTACACCATAACAAGTATACACTATCGGCAAGTCGGTCAATTGATCAAACCAAATGAAGTAATAATACTCAGTGGACTTCATATCACTTCCCTTCTAATCTAAACCTTTCCTGGACTTCCATAAATATTTCAAGACCAAAATTAGCTAAATCGGTTTAGTCCTTCTCGAGTTTTAGCGGGATTAATCAAATTTTTATTTCATCTTTATTTAAATAGTTTTTATGTTTCACATGGAAGAAAGGTTTCATAAAGTATTGCAATTTACTTATTAATAGTTTATCCGAAGCTTAAATCTTACATTATACCACCATTAAGTGTAACTTGAACTTCCATATTTCATTAATCAAACAAACATTTTCGTTCCTCGTTAGGAATGTCTTGGCAACTCCCGCTTAGTTTCAGTTTAGTAGATAAAACTTATTGTTTATGTTTATATTGTTAAACTTAAGCTGGAGATAAATTTGAGTTATTCAATTACCCTCTACGAAACGAGACTTAACAAGACGCAGCGCGAATTACTTTACATTTTGATTTTGTATCGCATTTATAGGTACAATAATTAAAATGTTTTTAAGCTATTGCATAGCTTTTATCGCGGGCTTTGAGTGCGGCGACCGAATCAAGATATTATTCCGTATTGAAAAAACCTAACATCCCCTTATTCCGACCCCGGCATAGCGGTGCGGCGTTGCCAGACTTTGGCACGGTGTTTGTGTGCGTGCGACTAAACGTATGCGAATTATAATTGCATAAGTTGATAAAAAATGCTATGCAATAGCTTTACCACGGCACTCCCCGAGTGCCACACGTAATTTTTGTACAATTACACTATTTGGGTTATATTTTCATGTAAGAGCATGTATAGTTTTGATGACTTTTACGAAGGAAGAGAATGCAAACTAACTAGGTAAAGTGCAAATATAAGCTTTTTTATTTAAAAAAATCACACTTCAACGGATGGCATCATGGAATCTGCAGATTACCTAAATAATGTGCATATTAACGTATTCTGCATTCTAATGGTAACATGTAATATATTATTTTGTAAGCAAAAGCTATATCTAAAGTGACACTTAAATTCAAAAGTTCCTGTCCCAATACAACTTTCTCAGTGTCTATAATATAGAGTCTATGGTACATAAATATTATAATAATATACTCTGTAGTATTAATTTAACCTCCTATACTCTATAGTCTATACGAAAGAGTAAAGAAGGTTTAAAGGTATAGAGTCTATTGTATTAATTCAATTCTGCTTGTTAAATATTTTTGAAATTTTTTTAATAGTTTTTATTTCGACTAATACGGATTCCCCAAATTTTCTATTTCCACGATTCACAAGAATTATGTCACACCTAGTTTATATACAGTATAAGTAAATGAGAACGCGTCAAAAGACCATTTACGCAGTCACCAACTCTAAGCTTTTCCATAAAGTTGTACAAGTACCTAATAAACTTCTTAATGTATTCCATATGACACGCTTGAAAACACGTTATAATCCTTCGAAGTTGAACCGAGGAGTTTGAAAATACGCTTACTGCATATGGATTGCGTTGGCAAAGCGTTCCATCAAATTTCAGTACTTATCGAAGAGTAATTTCATAGAGAAGGAAAATATAATTGGGAGAGTATAAAATTCCATGAAAAGACATCAAAGATAGAAAATCTTTACCTAGAATAAAATGCTAATTAAAATGTGCGTCCGGAAAGGAAACATTGTATTGTAATATATAATAAGGATGAAAAAACACACTGTCGCATTGCAAAATGATAAAGAGCGCTTTTCTTTCACTTAAGAAGTGCAATAATTAGGGTATCCAAAACTCCCATTTTTGGACGAAGATAGAAAATCTGGCCCAAAACAGATGCTTTTTAACTCCTTACAAAATACATTATTGCGTTAGGAAAAATGTAAGAGGAAGGTCGCTTTTCTTTCAGCGAAAGAGCACAAGAGAGATTCCTCTTATCATTAAACGTTAGATCATAACTCGTTTCCTAAACTTATTAAAAAAGTAACAATAACCTTACCTTTCAACCATGTGCTCGAGAATTTTATAAAAGTCCCATCTATTCATCCTCTGTGGTTCTTCCTCACCTAGATTCTTCTGGTCTATTATTTCTTGCATTCTTATAGCTTCTTCTAACGGTATATCAGTGTTGACGCTAAATTCTTCTATACTATTCTCTCCTCCTTCTGTATACATAATAGATCTTCGTCTTCTGTCATCAAATGTTAGATCAACTAATGTACTGTTATCTTCTAAATCATCATCAGCGTTGTCAATGTTTCTAGAATCATTTTCTATATCATTTTCTGCGTTATCTGTTTCTTCATCTTTTTCGTCGCCATTCATGTCTCTGGATACGGTTTCAGCAAATCCGTATATCCGGCTAGTATACTCTGTGCTGTTTGTCGGTAAGTCATACTGGAATTTTATGACTGTTCCTACTGTTACTGATGCTTCTTTTAAGTCTACTGGAACACCGAGACCTATGATGAACTGAAATGTAAATAATATTGTATTATTGGTAGAAGACTGATATGATTTTATTATAGTCTTACATAGATCTACTCTTTTTTATAAGTTCAATAATTCACATTTCTTAACTAAATTGGGACAAAGTTGACTTTCACGCTTGAGGCAGATTTTTTTTATTTTATTTATGTACCTAAGCGGCCTTAAATAACTTGTAAATCATATTCCTAAAGGTCATTATTTTACTAGGCTTCAAAGTGCGTTTCATTTTTAACCGACTTCAAAAAAAGAAGGTTATCAATTCGACGCGTATGTATGTAATATTTTCCAGAACTGCCAAGTTTTTGCATAATAAATGTTAATCTATAACAGCTTCTGAACAAATGTGCCAAATTTCAAAAGTGTAAAAATATGTCTGTATGTATCTGTTTTTATATTTGTGCACGCATATCTCCGGAACTACAAGACCGATTTAAGTGATTCTTTTTTTTATTGTACCAGGTATTGTTGAACATAGGGAATAGTGCAAGTTTCATCAAAATCGGTTCAGTAGTTTTGGAGATAGGAAGTTTTAGTTCTCAATTGCGTACAATTTTGAAGTTTTATCTTTTTAAAATACAGTTATTATCTTCGCAAAAACTCAACGCATACAAAATGAAACAAGCCCAAGAACTATAAACAAGTATCGACCCAAGGAAAATTCCCTGCAATCATCATTCTTGGAAAGGTATTATGGTCCTTAGGAAAGATCCCTATTAGTTATTATAGGTTTTCCCCAATAAGTACCCTGCGGATGGTGGAAACGACGAAAATTTCTTTTTGTATTTCCAGAAAACAGTTTATGTAAGGGTCTGGTATATTGTTGGGAATGAAATGTTAAGTAAACAAGAGAAAGATTTGAAATCTGTGTTTTGAAAATGCTTCAATTTAACTTTTTTATTTTGCAGCTGATATTAATTAATAGTCACCGTCATATTTGGTAAAGCACTTTATTTTTTCAAAAAGCACTTTACTACTTTATTGTTTAAAAATGTGGGCAAAAAGTGGTATGCAGATTGTGTCGCCAACGATAGTTAAGTTTAAAGTAGAATAAAGTATTTCATTAAAAGATATCCATATTATTCAATAAAGTCCATTACATAAGGTGCAGACTTAATAATATGTCTATTTCGACTTTTTATAGGACACTTAATTTTAAAGTAATTAAAAAATAATTCCATATTAAAACGAGTACACAATTCATACTAATTTAATAAAAAATAAACTATAAATTAAATTAGTGTCATAATAATATGCGATTTGTGTAAGTACTATTCTTGACAATTATTAACAAGAAAAACCTAACTATTATACTCATTATTAAAGGTTATATTCTAGCACAAATAAACGTAAAAATCCTACTCAAACATGTTTATAAATAAAAGAAATTTAAAAAAACCTACGCGATAAACACGATTTCGCAATCCAAATAAAATTGCGGATTCTTCAAATGAGCAAACATACCTGCGCTCGAGCGGGCCCGCCGTCGGGGTACACGAGGTAACGTTTGTGCCTACCAGCCTCTGAGAGGGCGAGGAGGTGGAGGAGAATCAGCAGCCACATGGTACCGGCTCGGGGCGAATGTAACGACTATTTGCCTGAGCAAATGAAGCGGTGCTTCCATTTGAGGTGCCGTTAGCTGGCCTAGTTTGAATATCTTGAAAGTATGTGAAATTTTTTTGGCGTCTGCAAAGCGAGTTGTTAATGGATGGGATGTTCGCTGAAATTTATTTATATTAGAACCGTACATTTTTAAGGTATAAAAACTATCCCTGCCCTTTTATCTTTTTATCTCAAAACCTTGTCTCAACAAAATTCGTCAAAGTTGGTCAATCAATTTAAACATTACCGCTTCAATCAGACAGACTTTCACATTTTCAATACTTGTATGGATTGTTATTAAAAATGATAATAGGTAATAAACTGGTCATAACCAAATTATATAATGTACAAAGTAATGTTTCTATTTTATTAACTTTTCTTAATCACTTTTGTTTTTTTTTTAGCATGAAAACGAATTAGAAAAACATTACAGAGAAATCAATTGGAATGCCTCCGTTTTATTAAGCTCCACGTTTCAAAGTATTTCACAGGGAATTTGAATAAGAAAACTATGCGCCGTACTAATTTGGAACATGCAAACTGAATCGCTAAATGAATACCAGAACGCTTCAATTACCATTAAAGGCAAAGATTATTTGAAACAGATGCGATAGTCGATACAAAATACCTTTACGTGAAGTACCTATTTTACATGGGGAAAAGCTTTACACATCCCCGGCGGATTGGGGCGATCGGCCGGAGTATGTGGGACTCCCCAGTAGGGTCTTCCCACTAAAACCCCATGGTGCTCCACTTCCCGCTTTAAGTTAAGTTTCTAGGTAGAGTTCAACAGCTCTACCAGTGATCGTCTACATATTGCTGACCTGTTATGTACCATCGAGGAAATTGATTCTTAAGCAGTTGACAGACCAACGTCATTTGGTCGGCTTATGTCAATTCACTGTTAGCTGTGATCGGTCGGATGGGTAAACTACGTAGGTCCCCCATCTGCCTAGGAATCAACTTTTCTAATAGTACCTAGAAAGTTAAAACATTATTGTTTGTTGCCTTTTGAATTATGACAATCAGCAGGCTATTGTTTGTTAGTCAATATAATTGATTTGAACTCAAAATTCCAAATACATAATTATGCACTGTGCAGATACTCAGATCAGGTAGATCATTGCTCAAATGGATCGTTATTGGTAGATCATGATCAGACTCTTTTAGGCTCTTTGCAGACAACGGGGCGGGGCGGGCCAGTCAGTTTCGCCGCGTACGTCCGTCGATGTCTGCGGCTGCCCGCACCGCGTACACAAAGCACACGCCGTCTGCGTTACTGCATGTATAACTAATTTGTGTGATCCACGGCGGCCAGCTACGGACATGCGCCTCCAGTGCGCGCCGGGCCAGGCCTGTCTCACTCCGCGCGTAGGTATCGAAAATATACCTACGCGCGGCTGCCCTTGCGCAGGGTATAATTCAGTGGGGCTGCGCGAGCGAGCAGCGACGGACATACTTTTTAAGTTTTGACCTGTTTTTATTAAAATGGAAAATAAAAAGAAACACCCTAAAAGTATGGTGCTGTATTCAATTGTTTAAAAACTGATTGCGATACAAATTTATCTTTTTAGGGTTCCGTAGCCAAAATGGCAAAAAAGGAACCCTTATAGATTCGTCATGTCTGTCTGTCTGTCTGTCTGCCTGTCTGTCTGTCTGTCTGTCTGTCTGTCCGTCTGTCCGTCCGTCCGTCCGTCCGTATGTCACAGCCACTTTTCTCCGAAACTATTAGAGCTATACTATTGAAACTTGGTAAGTAGATGTAGTCTGTGAACCGCATTAAGATTTTGATGCAAAAATGGAAAAAATATTAAAAATTTTAGGGGTCCCCAATCCCCATAGGTACAACTGAAACAAAAAAAAAATTTTTCATCTAACCTATGCGTGTGGAGTATCTATGGATAGGTCTCCAAAAATCATATTGAGGTTTCTCAAATCATTTTTTTCTAACCTGAATAGTTTGCGAGAGAGACTCTTCCAAAGTGGAAAAATGTGTGTCCCCCCCCCCTCTAATTTCTAAAGTAGAGGCATGATAATTCTAAAAAATATATATGATGTAGATTACTATAAAAACTACCAACGAAAATTGGTTTGAACGAGATCTAGCCAGTAGTTTTTTTTATACGTCATAAATAGTAAACCTTAATCTAAATTTCATTAAATCGACTGAAATATAAAAATAAATCAAAAATATTATAATTTCATAAAAATAAACCTTATTGCTGCTGCGGAACCCTCCATGGGCGAGTCCAACTCGCACTTGGCCGCTTTTTTTGGTTACCTAAGGACGCTGAAAAGTAAGTAATATAATATGACTCATGCAAAGTATTATTTGTACTTTGAATAGGTACCTTTTACTACATTATGTAGGTAATACATTAAACATAAATCTTATTAATATTTAAATACTTATTAAGTATACTAGCTGTCCCGTTGTTTTGCCGTATACGCGATGGACGTTGCCATGGTGACATACTTATTTGGTCACTTCCATAAAATAATATACTTAAATGCCAATAAAGTATTTCGCCCGTATCTTTTTGGTTGCTCTATTGGCACGTCATGGGCACGTCTGTTACGCCATTTTCGTTTTTTTTTACTTAATTACTCTCATTATACTGAATATAATAAGTATTTAAAGAAAGTTCCATTAATCATCACAAAAAGTTGTTTATGGTTTATAATTAAATGCGCGCAGGTATTTTTTTGGTACATTCAGCCCTAGCTGCCCTAGCGGCACAATAGTACATTCGAGCGGGCCGCTCAATGTATAGGTTCAGTGTAATATGGATCGTTATCCGTAGGCATAAGAATGAAATTGGCTTGTAATAAATTTTTGTAGGTAAATAAACGAACAGGCGCTGAACTCTGAGTCATTCTAAATGGTACCATATGTTTATAGATTTAAAGAAGACATTTCGTTGGATACATTTTCTAAGATAAACTTCTGTACGGAGTACTATTATTTATTCTGTGGCCGGGCGCTAGCGGCGCGGTCTATTTGCCCGCCGTGTGCGTTGGTAATATAGGATTCCCTTTGTGCTATCGTCCGCGGCGAAATTGACCGACCTGCCCCGCCTCGTCGTCTGCAAAACGCCTTACAGATGATATTTTACGTTTTTGGTAGAAATTGTACACTAATTGCGCCTATTACCCCAGTTTTACCGAGTGACCTTAAAGTCATGCGAAGCCTCAAGTTATTAAAGTGCTATCTTAGTATCGCTAGCTGCAGAGGGTATTTCATGGAAATACATAAAAATCTGTAGTGTCGCGACGACATGTCGTCTGCAGTTGTCGCGTGTAGCTCGGTTCCAACTTGTACCTTAATGACACATCTGCACAGCATTCTATGACAGAAATTATCGCTTAAGCGCTGCAGATCTCAAAATACTATGCACTAAATATGGCATTAGTCGTTCGTATGCGAGCCTGGAGCCGCAATGCCGCTATATCCGCATTTCGATAAATTGCCGGACTGATGTTGACTTTATAACTCCATGCATTCGTGTGATCCTATTACTTTGATGCAGTTTAAAGGGCATGCAGGAGTTTTAATGCGTATGATTAAGTAATGAAAATGTGTCTGTGCTGAATGTGCAGACATGTATAAAATCTATATTAGTAGAGTATAATAATATGTAAAGCTCCTCCTATTAAACGAGACGATATTTGAAAGTTTTGTGACCATTAAAAATAAAAATAAGCAACATATCCTAAAGAAACAGTTATCTTACATAAAAGATTAAGCTTTTTCTAAGTGCTAAATTCGATAACGTAATATAAAAGATGTTCCTACGTGTATCTATTGCATAAGAGAAGATTTTTTTCTAACAGTTCCAGTATTTTAATAGTAATATACTAAACTCCAAACTAGAGTGTTTTTATCCCTGTTAGAAATAGGATTAACACAAGACAGTGAGTTGGGAAAAATAGTATTCGTCTTTGTAACTTTTCACCTGTTACTAGTTTCTTTAGCCCTGAAAAGCTACCTAGGTCATAACTGGATATCTAGATTAACGTAGTACTAATTTACTAGACCGTAATATACACACAAACATACAAGTGTCACGCGTACAGTCACGCTCAATTAGCGCTGACACACAGACGGCACGACATATTGTATGTATTAACATCTCCTGTGTGCTTTACGCGATAGAAGTTCGAGATAAGTTTACCGTAAGGGCCTTATGATATTACTGCAAATGACAAAAATGACTGATGATGTTTAAACTAGGATCTCCTAGTTTAAACATCATCAGTCATTTTTGTCATTTGCAGTAATATCATAAGGTATCTACCAAATGACGATCTTAAAAAATGCCCCCGTGGTCCAATAGTTTAGAGCGTGGCTCTTGACTCGGAGGTCGTGGGTTCGATTCCTGCGTTGGAAACATGTTATTTCCAAATTTGGTTAGGACAATGCAGAATGATCACCTGATTGTCTGACAAGTAAGACGATCCATGTGTCGAATGGTCATGTAAAAAGTCGGTCCTGCACCTGATCTCTCGTCAGTCGTGTCGGTCGAGCATCCCATTGGGTTATGAGAGTAAAGGAGTAGAGAATGCTCTTGGACACTTTAAAATTACTCCTGCGTACTCGTACCAGGCCTGGTTTCAATGAAACCGGTCACTGTCACTGAAACTAGTGTGGGAGTTATTATTATCTCTAAGTAAACTAGTTGAAGTCATTCCAGACATTTGCACTGAGGGTTTACGGCAAACTTAACGCGATTTACAGGATATTTAGATACAAAGATTTATTTAAAAATATCCACTGAAGCGCGGTTACAGAGAACTTAGAACATACATTGACTCATTGCTACTGTTCTTATTCACTCACACCTTTTTTCACGGTGGGAAATGCATAACGCATTCCCAGCAACCCGGGGGAAAGGCCGCTGGGATATGTGGGACTCCCCAGGTCCTGCGAAGGAACACCCGGGTTTACCCACTAAAACCCACCGGTGCCTCCTTTCTCCGCTACGCTGATGGGCCACCGGATCCGCCTACGGGGCGATATCTGCGGCAGCCCAGTTAGTGGTGTCTGCTTGTACAGACTCCTCCGCCTGCGAGCTATTAGCTGCTGAACCTCTGGGGAGCAGCCCGAGGCACCGGGCGCTCTTCTACCGGGCAGGGCTTGTGCAATGGGCAGCGGATTCCCCAATCCACCGCCCAAGCCCCTTTTCACTCACACCTACATTCGTGCACGCAGCACGAGTAGAAGAGACAAATATATTACAATGCTACGTGTTCTGTAACCTCATTATACTCTAATTTTAAAACAAGATGATACAAAATTCCTCCGAACACCTGTAAAAGTCGAAGTCAAACTTAAATTTGTACGGGCTATGAGGCTATACAAAGTCCAGCGAACTTGCACATCTAATCTCAAGAAAAACTTGAACTTTTAAACTTTTACAAAATGATGAAGTTCTGTCAAGAAAGTTCCTTTGCGAGTTCCGTAATAGATAGTTTCCTTTGAAACCGAAAAGTGTAGACTCAGACAAAAAGTGTCACTGGTTTTTGCATAGTAGTGAGCGTTTATACGCACTATAATGAACTATATTATAAAAAATAATGGGCGCTCCGGTAATACAGGCAGAAATAAAAATTAAAGTAGGCATACATTTTTGCCACACGGCAAAAAGAGAGGGGGCTGTTACTTTCACTCCAACACATCTGTCCGTTTTACGAATATTCGATCAGGTCACGTGTTAAAACATTTTTATCCATCCCAAAAAAGACAACTCCATTTAAGATGTTGTCACTGCAGAAACACATGTGTGCTTTAGAAGTTGTCACTTCAAAAACACACCCCGCGCTGACAAGCGCGCAATACACACTGAGCCCGCCGGGCCGCCAACATATTATGTCGGCAACTTTTTGTCGGCGGCCTTGTCGGCGGCTTCACATAATACAAGTCGGAAACTTTTGTCGGCGGCATGTCGGCGGCTTGAGATGAGAAATTTTTTTGGCAGTCAGTGATTGGTCACTGGTCAGTGATTGCCGCGTATCACTTGTGTCAATTGTGTCGCCGAGCAACTGAGCGCAGCCGTATCCAAGCCGCCAACATGTCGGCGGGCAACACGCGCGGGCGCATGTTGCCGACATAACTCTTTTCATACAGGTCGCCGGGTTGTGTCGCCGGGCTATGTCGGCGGACCGGCGGGCTCAGTGTGTATTGCGCTTTACGAAACAGGCGTAGTTTCGTTTCATATGTGTGTGTGATACTGTGTAATTACACGGCTAGGAGTAGCGTAGCTCGAACGTTGCCTTATTGGTCTGCCTTTCCTTTTGTCGGCAAACTGTTGCACCTTACCAATTAAAATCTTTGTCTTGTCTTTATCGGATACTTTATCAGACAAGTACAAAATATTATAGTTACAACTGAATTTTACACATAATGGATATTTTTATTAAATGAGTTAATACTGCTTATATTTTATGTTTATGTTTTAATAATAGTTTTTTAATAATAAGTTTTTAAATACGTATTAATTAAAAAAAAAATTTAAAATCCAGAAAATACTAGTACAATCCAGTACAAACTAGTTTTCCCGCAAACTTATGGCAGACGTCAAAGTTTTCAGCTTGGAAGTAGAAAACGAAATGTTGGCTAATCAAACAAAACGCTACTAAGTATGATCCGCATGTTTACTAAGCTCTGATGCTAATCCTTGCAAGCTAGCTCACTAGAAAATGGACCTAATCCCGTCAAGATAAAATCTAAAATACAGTAACATGAATATTTATGTACTTTTAGAAATTTCATCTGAACTTGCTTGGACATAAAGCCTACTAATTTCATGTCGGATAGTCGTTTTATTATATTAGACAACTTAGCTATGTGGCGTAATGTGTTTGCCGTGTACGTATTACCCTATTTTCTGTCTCTTTCCCTTATGTTACTGCAGTCTCTCTCTCTCTTCTTACAATGTTGCTTTTTGTGGGTTAACGCTTTTTGGTTTTACTGTGACATGCAATTATAATCTTAAAGTGTTTTGTTTACATTCATTTTAAATTATATTTGAATTAATTTTCATCATAATTTGTGTATTTTTATGCGGCATTTTCATTTTTCTATTTTTTCAGATTTTTCATTATAGCAACGTACTCCGTTGAAACCAAAGAGAGGCAAAGGCGTTATCTGCTGTTCACTAAAGCTACGCAATGGGGGGTAAGCATTTTTTAGAAATACATAATATATCAAAAAAATATTTACAGAAATACAAACATACTTACATTAAAAGACAGAAAAAAACATTTCACATTTAATATTATTTTATTTCCCTTATTAAACGACATTAAAAGAATTAAAATGTGGCACTCGGGGACTGCCGCGGTAAAGTTATTGCATAGCATTTGTTATCAACTTATGCAATTATAATAATTCGCAATACGTATCGCACGCACACCGACGGGGGTCGTAGCGGGGAGTGTTAGGTTTTATTGGTTACGAAATTTTTTAATTCGTTGCAGGTGTTCGTAACAGTTTCTATCCCCATCCATCCGGAGTCTCTGGTGAGCGCTGCGTGGTTCTTCGAAGCGAACTACTACAACGTCGACAATGCCACATATTTTGAACCCCTGCTTGGAGATATTGAGGTAACAATCAAAAGTTGAAACTATCTATAAATCTTTTGTCACCCAATCTTTTGGAATCTGATTTAATAGTTTAGACAATAATAATTGAGGGACCTACGTAGTTTGGTCGCGTTATGTCAAACCCAGCCGACAGATCACATGAATTGACATGATCACAATTACAATAATTGAACTGCCTAGGAATCAACTTATCTGATAGTACATATTATTTTTACAACTATAGGTTTAATTTACAGACAACTGCTCGAAAGAAGCGTCATACCCCCAGTCATCATCTTACACGACATCACCTCTACACCGTTATAGAATCTATGTTAGAACGGTAAGATTTTTATATTATGTCTATCTAAATTCATCACTCGGATTTCTATACGTTCATACTCATATAACAAATGGGAAATATGTCTGGCCACTAAATCGATTTAATATAACTTATACTACAATAAAAACCATCGTAAATAACCTCCTAAGGTTCTGATACTTTAATTTTCTAAGCGGTCAATTGTCCACAGCCACGGCTACCCCGGCCGGCCGTGTCTGCTCCGGGCTATTTGCGAGAACGCCGCTTCTGACCCACAAAATGGCGTCCTAGGAGATCTCCTACATCTTGCACTCACGTAAGTTTGATAACATTTTGTAACTTTTATTAACTATAATATCTTGATCATATGATTACAATCACTAAAAGCTTGCATCTAAAGCTGTCTACATACCAAAGCCGCCGGGAGCTCTATAGGTTAGGTAAATTAAAATGCCAATGATGGATGGTTTATTAAAAATATAGGACGGAACTAAACTACAGAGGGTCTGCACATTATTTAGCTTAGAAGCTAGAACCATCTTGGGGTATTTAAATCCCCCACGCAGTAAACTTTTAAAATTTTATAAAATTGCTAAAAACATAGTACGATTTTCACATGCCACATATTATTTCTGATCATATTCTAAAAATTGGCTTGTAGCCAGGCTAGCAAAGCTATGGTTGGTAACTTGGTACCTTGACTATTTCGTTGTGGGGTTCCTTGTCACCCCAATGTAAAAAACTGTACTCCAACAGTGTAAGGATAATATATTATTACTGTTTACTTCATAGACTCACAACCATAATTTCTAAAATCCTTTTAAATCATATTACATAATTAATACGTTAATATTTTACTAAGGAAAATTTTAAAATACCGATATAACAGCAGGTACATTGTAAAATACCGGTTAGCTGCGAACAATTAGTGGTGCAGTTGACCGGCTAATTCGAGTGATAGGCAATTGTTTGATTACTGATTTCCGATAGGCCGTCATTCACCCCGTCACCCGACAATACGGTTAAGCGTCTAATTTCACCCCATCGCCGAACTATGTAATTGAACCTTTATTTCACAGTTTAACTATTATAATAATAAATTTTACTGTGTTATTATAATAATCAAATTGTATTGTTTTATTTATAAAACCACTGTCCACAGTTTTTTAATTGTCTGTCTGTCTATATGTGTGTATGTCCGTGGCATCGTAGCATCCAAGTCTTTGCCGAGCTAGTTTTTTTTTGTTTAATTAAAATGTTTTATTATGATTGAGAGTCTTCTTAGCCGTAATTCATCATCATCAGTGTTGGAAAACTTTTTTAATACAGTTGCTGATTGGTTAACTTCAGACGCAACGCGAGCGCCATGCCACTTCCACGATTGATTTTATCGAATGTTAGTTGTCTTAGTACCCAGCTCTGTTTGCTCATAGCATATTCTTCTTTTTCAGGCCATCCACGTCCTTAGCTGAAGATATAGAGGACTGCTACCACGAGGCAGAGTTCTGGGGCTCAGAAGGTTTCTGTTACGACTACGTACAAGACTGTTCAACTAACCCTCTTGATTTGTTCTCACTGTTGGTTTGAAGTTAATTAAAGTTTTTAAATAAAAATGTACAGTTTCTTATAATATCTTTACTATTTCGGTGGATTTAGTGTAAGCTCAGGACTTCTAGAACTTATAATATAATTATATGTTTTTGGTCTTATTTCATCTTAACGAATAATATTATAATATTATACAACGTGAAATTTTAGTGGTTGTTTTCCCGCAGCAGAACGATTTACCTATAGTAGTACTATCGAACCATGCATGTTATTTTTTGAAAATAAAAAATATTTTGTGTGACGTACTATGGAAACTTTATACCGATAGGCGCGAGTTACTATGAACCCGAACGATTTTTTTTTTTATTTGAACAAAAAAAACTTTACAAATCTATTGTACTACTAAGATAGAATCATTTTACTGCGGGAAAACAACCATTAAAATTTCACACTGTATCAAAAACATAACCTGTAAAAACGAGAGATAAGCGTAATGCCAATCATTTTTCTTGACCATGTTAAATTTGCATTTTAGCACTCTTGTATTGTCTGTAAGTACTAAATGATACAAAAAACGATTCTGTAAACCTACAATTTACAAAAAGAGTTAAAACATGCACAATGCACATGGGTGTAAATATTGACCTCTCGAAAACTGCATACTGTTTATACAAAAATTTAACAATCATGAGTCTGGAAGTTGGAGCAAGTTAATATTGTTTTGCTTCGACTGCACTTCAGCCAACCTTTTAATTGGCGCCAATTAAGAGTATCTCCGTAAACTATGCTGATCTAGCTTGAGTGAGTAACTGTTTTATGCTTTCGATATTAATTAACATTTATCAGTTATGGCTCTGTTTTCTGAGGACACCATGACGATGCACCCAATCGCTACCAACGAAATAGACACAGTTTTACAAAAATTTACTTTAATCTTTAACATATTGTATTAAAAATAGGCTGCATTGGCCGCGGCCTAGAGGCGGCAGGGTCCCGGGGATTAGCGGCAGCGTCCTAGAAGGGCGTTATCGTTCTTGGGAGCGGCAGATATCATAATTTGGCCTACACTCATAAAAACATGAATCCGGTCATGGGTAAAACATTAAATTAAATCAATTCAAATCAATGCAATCCAATTCAGTTCAATTCAATTCAACTCAATTTCTTTATATTTTGCGAAATGTGTGTTAGTAAAGATGTGCTGCTGAATATCTCTATGCTGATCTGAATCTGATCTGAATGAAAATGCTCTATCCATACTGATATCATAAAATAATTTTGGCGCAACAACTGCACATTACCTAAGCAAGACATTTAAAAAACATATTATCATTAATTTGTTTTTCAACGAATTAATTCACCCCTAAAGTTTTTTAGGTTATTCCCATAAAGTCGGCACTTAACATCAGGTGCACCTTGATTGGCAAATAAAGAAAAAAAATTTTTCGAAACTCGTTAGCCCGCTCGCCAGATTGGTCGACGTTAATATGGATTCAATACCAGGTATCGGTGGACAGAAGACGAGATATGCGTATAGAAGCGACAATGTTTATTACCTAACAACAAGTAATTCAAAAAAGCATACCCACTACCCAGGCTGCGCATAATGTTTACAAATTAAGTGCCGAAAATTAATTGAACACACACTAGTAAAAAGCATATTATCATTATTTTATTTTTCAACGAATTATTTCACCCATAAAAGTTTTTTAGGAACCTCTCATCTGTCAAACGCCCAAAATGGGCGTCGTAATACGACCCATTAATACATAAAAAATATAAGCCAGCTTATACTGTTTCTCTTCTTGTTACACTTCTTATAACGTAAACAATAAAACACAGATGCAAATAAATTAGTGACAGTGTGTTTAATAACTGGTAGACGTGTGTGCATAGTAGGTTTCCTCTAATCTATTACGCAGTGCACCCTCTACGCTACTAACTCATCAGATGGGTACGAAAGCAATTTAGGCGCATGTAAATATTGACCGCAGCGCCGGCGATAGCAATATTTTGATTGAACATCAAATTGAACTATCACCCATATCGTGTTTGCCACAGTACTGTTGTCAACAATAAGAATCGATATGGACAATGGCGACCATGATCATAATCACATAACATCCATCTATTTTCGCCTACTTACTGCAGTTTTACAAGTGAAAAGTTCTGCAGCGACAATGTGCACATTTTGGGATGGGTAAGTAATTTTCAGGTCATAACTTTTGACGTGAGTACAATATTTACTCACGTCAGAAATTATGACCTGAAAATTAATGAGAGAAGATGGCTAAATGCTGCCACCTAGTAGGTATCCAGTGATTGTGCCGAATAGGTTATCCACAACTTTTTCGACAGATTCTCCATACTTCATCTGTCAAGTTATGTGGTGGATAGCCTATTCGGCACTTATCAGGAAGTGGTGAAACAGGCCCCGAGTATGGAGAATCTGTCAAAAAAGTTGTGAATAGCCTATTCGGCACTTTATGAGAAAGTGGTGAAACAGGCCCTTAATAATTTTTGTGTCGGTTCATTGGTTAGATTAAAAGGCCAATGGCCTTTTTAAAATGTAGAAAAAACTATTTAGGACCATAAAATTCACAGATTATTGGTACAGTTAAAAATTAACACACTATCAAGTTCACAGTAACTCGAAGTTCACGAGTTTTCAGTTAACGGGCAGTCGTTAATTTTTGAACCGACTGAAGATTATCTGTCATAATCTAGTCGTAGTCTCACCATGAGTTGGAAATATTTGTGTGTTTATCTGTGAGTATGTTTTATAATATTATTATTCTATTACGAACATTACTTCAACTTGTACAAAACTAAAAAAAACTGGCGGTGCAATAGAAAAATATCATTATCTTACTTTGTACAAAAGTTATTTTTTTTTAAATAAAAATATTTTACCTATTGACAAAACATTTGATTCATTAAAAAGAAACAAAATATAGCATAATTTCAAAACCCAGTGTTACCAAATTGGTAACTACCAGAGTAGCGTTTTTAATACCAATTTTAACATTAATTGGTGTTGAAAACGCTCAGCATAATATACAGCCTGCTCAGTAGAATGTCTATTTTCTATGGCACAATCAGATATTTAAAATCACGTTTATGAAAGTCATATAAAATGTAAAATTATCCTATTAGTAATATACTTTTTACTAGCTATTCTTCATTTTGTTACCTTATTTACATTATAAAAAGCGGCCAAGTGCGAGTTGGACTCGCCCATGAAGGGTTCCGCAGCATCAATAAGGTTTATTTTTATGAAATTAAAAGGTTTTTGATTTATTTTTATATTTCAGACGATTTAATGAAATTTAGATTAAGGTTTACCATTTATGACGTATAAAAAAACTACTGGCTAGATCTCGGTCAAACCAATTTTCGTTGGTAGTTTTTATAGTAATTTTTTTTAGAATTATCATGCCTCTACTTTAGAAATTAGAGGGGGGGACACACATTTTACCATTTTGGAAGAGTCTCTCTCGCAAACTATTCAGGTTAGAAAAAAATGATATGAAAAACCTCAATATGATTTTTGGAGACTTATCCATAGATAACCCCACACGCAGGTTAGATGAAAAAATTTTTTATTGTTTCAGTTGTACCTATGGGGACCCCTAAAATTTTTAATAATTTTTTTTATTTTTGCATCAAAATCCAGACTACATCTACTTACCAAGTTTCAATAGTATAGCTCTAATAGTTTCGGAGAAAAGTGCCTGTGACATACGGACGGACAGACAGACAGACAGACAGACATGACGAATCTATATGGGTTCCGTTTTTTGCCATTTTGGCTACGGAACCCTAAAAATGTAGTCAATAAAAATATATATTATATTAAATAAAATTATGTTATTTGTGTTCAATTATTTCAAGCATCTTAATTATTTTAGTAGTATTTTTCATTATTTATTTATTACATTAATTGTTTTGTTCTCATTAATAATATCAAACATTAAAAATTTTCAGGGTCCTCCTCAGTCCATCGTGGGTGAAGTGTCATGACTTGGATAAACGAGCTCTGATATTCCCTCGTACCAGTTTATATGGGGTAATGTATTCACTCTTTATTTATCGTGCGTTACTAATATATTTTGTTATTTAATTTAAAAGTCATCCCAAGTTCTTAAACCGGAATAAAGGAAGTTAAACACAGGAACCTGAATTCAGGAACCTTTTAGTATAGGAAGTCTAAATTAATTCATCTTTATTCAGTGCTCACAATTCAGGCAGCTAAATAGAGGAACCTAAATTATTGAGGAGCTTTTTTGTCTTAGTTTAGTGGTACCAATTCAACTAAGATTCTAAATTCAGAAAACTAAAGGAAAATAAAGGAACAGTTAAAATTTATTAAGGTACTGCAAACTTGTTCTGATTACGAACATTTAAAAACCGAACACATTTTCTTTACATTCACTCTTCACAACTGCATTTTCGTATTAGCACGTTTCCTAATGAATTTTAAAATATTTAAAGGTAAGGCAAACGCCTCGTTAGCCTATTTACATATTCGTTAAAGCAAAGTACACGTTAGGGGGCGTCCATAAATGGTGTGAGACGTTTTTGACAAATTTAACCCTATGGTAAGGTATAGTGAGATTTGCCTCGATAAAACCGCATTCTCATAATATTATAACGGATAACCTAACGGATAGCTTTAAAGTAAAATATAGTAGGTACCTATAGAAATACTAACAACGCATTACAAATACTGAAATAGTTATTGAATAGAAAGTGTGTCTGTCTGCCTGCTACCTCTTCCCGCTGAAAAGGCTGAACTATTTTGCTGAAGTATGGAGATACTTTGAGTCACGGAAAAGAATATAGGAGACTTTTTGTCCCAGAAAAATGTACGGTTCCTTCGCGATAAACGAATTTTGGCGCAACAGTTGCGGCCGTCATTTAGTACCTGACCTGACCCTGACCCCACATGAGATTTGGTGACTTTTAGCTGTACCTCCTCCCCCTCCCTCCCTATCCCTCGTGTAATTTTTGGACGCCCCTTACAAGGAAAAACGATAACATTTTTTTCAGTTAGAGGCATTTTTATAAGCTGTTCTCCGATTTTCGATAAAGCGAATTTTATTTTAGATAGACTTTTGTCTATACTGCGCTTGCACGCTTTTGATGCTTGTTACCTTTTGAAAGTGCTTTCAAAAAGGCATTTCGCCTTTCAAAGGTTTTGTAGCTAAATAACAATGTTTTACAGTGCTATTTATTGTTTTCTCGTAAATGTAGTGGGAAGTAAATTATTTTTTCTTTTTAGCTGAATGAATTAAAAATATTACGAGTTACACATATAGAAATATCAAATGCAGGTCTCATAGTACGGTAAACAGGTATAATAATAAACACTAATGCAAAGTGAAAGTTCTTTTTTATCGCATACAGGAGCCAAAAATACGTTAACCTAAATCTTGGATGTCAACATAATGTCGTATAATTTTTACTATAAAATAGTTTTTATAGTAAAAGTGTTGTTTACAATGAAAATAACTTATTATGCACTGTTATTAACACTTTATTATAATTAAGTTACAGAAAAGCAATTCACGCTAGTAATGTTCACAGAGCAGAGAGAGATGACATCGGTCATAGAGCACAGATCAAAAATTATAAATTTATAATATAATGGGCGGGAAATTTAAATTACTACAACAAAAAGTTATTACGATACAGGATCGAAGCCAAAAAAATAATAATTTTAGTTGCCAACGCGACGGACTTCTTTTCTATCGCAAACTTTAGCTTTTATATTCGTGATTAAAAATCCTTTTTTTTTTTTCAATTTCAGACATTTCTGGCGATTGCGGTACCAGTGGATATACCGGACAGAAACGTATTCGTCTCCTACAACTTCGAAGCCAACTACAGTGTGATAACCAACATCACTGAAATTGATGAAGTTATATTCCCTAATTTACCGGTAAATACTTTATAATGCTTACCACTTCATACCTGCAACTAAAATTTGTATATCTGTGACAAATTATCGTTTGTTTTTAAGGGTTCCGTACCCAAAGGGTAAAAACGGGACCCTATTACTAAGACTTCGTTGTCTGTCCGTCTGTCTGTCTGTCTGTCTGTCGCCAGGCTGTATCTCAAGAACCGCTATAGCTAGAATTCTGAAATTTTCACAGATTGTGGTTATTTGTTGCCGCTATAACAACAAATACTAAAAACAAAATAATATTAATGTTTAAGTCAACCAAGTTTTGTTGATTACAGAACCCTAAAACGGAACCCTAACTAGCTGATTTTTTGTATATTGGTAGGTTAATAGTTATATAATTTAAGATTAACCTTGTCCTACAAATAAAACAATCCATATTTTAGGACCATCAAGTCAAAGTATGAAATCCTTTCTATCTCTGTTAGCTACCACTTTCAAGATTTTTCGAAAGTAAAAATGTTGTTCCTCTTATCAAAAAATTAGCTTGTTAGAAATAACAAAAAAAATGTTCTAGGGCTGCCGTGCCATTATATTACTCTATGGTCAAATCCATACAATATAAATGCATCTACGCGTCGCGTTATGGTCTGAGTTGACCCTTAGTAAAAAAACAACTTTTTTTCTATTTCAGATAGTATCATCCCGTCACAGTCGCAGTATAACCCGGCAGCTCGCGTACACCGTGCTGGAGACGAGTTTCAAGGAGTACGTTACATGATACCTTCAATTATGTTCACAATGTGACTAACTTTGATACTTGTTTGTGCTACACTCCTATAATAGAATACTATTTGTCTGGGATTCCATTTTTATTTACTGTCAAAGTATTCGTTTTTATTGATTTGTTTTATGGCTTTTTAGTTTAGTTGCTAGTTGTTTTTGGCAGGTTACTTTAATCCTAACAGTTTTAGGAATCTTAGCGAAATTAATTGAAACCTCAAAGTTTAAGGTTTCAATTTCGTTAACACAATATTTTCTAAAAATGCTAGTAAATAAAAACAACATACTGTTTTTGCGAAGATACAGAGACAATAGCATAGTGTATTTATTCTTTGACAATAGGTAATTACTAAAAAAAACAACGGACTTGATAGTACATAGTATGAAATGAAGATATTATAATATATAGGTAATTAAACATATTTGTAATTCAGTACTAATTCTTTTCTAATTAAGTATCAAAAAAATTTGCCCTTAATCAAAATTAACTTCATTCTAATATTAACATTTGTGGTTAAAGGTGGGTAAAGCGTCCACGCTCATAAGTCCAAGCAGGGAGCCAAAACAAAAGTTGCCTATATCATTTTAAAATCAACATAATATTATATTATTATTATTACATTGCATTAAATCAAAGGCGCTAAAAGACGATAAGTTACATTACAAAAATTAATAAAACCCAATCAATACTACCATGTGTTAAAATTTCATGTACGGGTGGTAAAAGTAGAAAATGTTCTCCCCCGGGGCACATAATATAGCCGAGTTTAGTACTAGAGCCAATCCGACTGGCGCAGCCATTGCGCTCGGCTACATTCAAGAAATGGAGACTTAAAAATTATTTTACTATGTTGTACTTAGGATGTTGTAACATATTTTATGATTTTACAAAATTGTATTTTATTGTACGTTTCTTAGGCATTTTAAAGTAACAGTTTGACGTAGCTACTTAAATACAGTTAACAAAACCTTTGGGAAACTTCAATAATTTCTATCTGATGGCCATCAGTCGTCATAATAACTACCTAACCTAAGCTAACCTAAACCTAGTATTCTACTAAACTTTTTACAAGTTTTTAAAGCCGTTGCCTCCGTTGTACATGGCTTACACAGTATTTTTCGAACGAAGTAACCACTTTTCAATTACTGTTTGTAGTGCTTAGGACAATTTTTAAATGTCCGCAACATAGACGGCCTAGTCAGAGGAAGTCTAATTTCAAAAACCCCTCATGATCAACGTTAGTCTAATTAATATACTTACACTCAAAAATAGTCGCTGTTAAGCATTGGTGTAGTAACCAAATTTTTTTTTTATTGGCATAATATGACAAAACTGCTATTATATTATAATAGCAGTCTTGTTCTAAATGATCTAAAGAACATACCTAACAGCATTCACAACTCAATACTTTTTTTTAGGGATGATACACAAAATAATGCTTAACAACTTATATTAGTATACAGGATGTAAAAAAACTAAGTGACAATAGTTGAGGGTGTTTATGGGTCCCCTATATAGAGTTCGCTTTGAAAGTACACTGAAAGAGTTATTTTTTCATCTTAATATGGAAAAAGTCATGACGCGCGGGCGCTTGCCCATACAAGTTACGTAGCTCTTTCAACGCCACTACTTTCGCAGTGAACTCGGTACAAGGAACACATACACACCCTAAAGAATTATTACTTAGATTTGTTACACCTTAGAGAGGTCATGCCCTCCTGACACATTCGTGTAATAAACACCCATTTTTCAGAAATGGTATGAACGGCAAGGAGTGTCTTCTACGCTCCATCTGCGAGGCCGCCGAGACGCCGCTATACAATAACGGACTCGTCGGGGACATCATGCATATCATATTCACGTAAGTTCCTCACTCGAACAGCGTCGACAGAGGAGAAGTCTTATCGAGACCTATAACTACACAAAATAAATGATGCGCTCAGACAGGGCGCATCATTTATAGTGATGAGCAAAATTGGTCTCGCAGGCTTAATCTTTGTCTTGCAAAAAAAGCAAAATCGAGAGCAAGAATCCTAAAACTAGAAAAACCAAGACTAAGACCGAGACTAGGCAGATTTGACCAAAACCTGACCGAGACTATCAAGTGTCTTGCTCTCTAATCATTTATTTGCGCAATCATTATCATGCGCCAAGAGGCAAGAACTATGCACCTTAAACACGAATAAGCTTAGAAAGACTCTTTAAAATTGCGCCAAAATCCCTGCAAGTCCAAGAAGGCACTTTTTCCTAACCGAAAGGATAATCTGGAATAGACTTCTTGAAAGTGTTGTGGCGCCCTCAGTGAACTGTTTTAAAACAAACTGGACCAAAAAAAAGATAAAAAAAGAAAAAAAATCTTCAAAAAATTTGACGCACACGCATCAGCTTAAGCTAGCTAGCTACTAGTGTGTTTTTTATAAAATAAGGGGCAAACGAGCGAACGGGTCAATTGATGGAAAGCAACTATCGTCACCTATGGACACTCGCAACATTGGAAGAGCTGCAGGTGCATTGCCGGCTTTTTAAAAGAGAATGCGCTCTCTCTTTTGAAGGTTTGCAGGTCGTACTATTGGTCCGGAAATACTGCTGGTGACAGTTCGTTCCAGAGTTTTACAGTGCGCGACAGAAAGTTACGCGAAAAACTTACGGTGGAAGACTGCCACTCATCAAGGTGTTGAGGATAGTATACCATCTTTTGGTGCTATGTTTTTCCTTTATCTTTTGATATTTGTAGATCGCCATCTTAATATCTATACAGTCAAAGACTATGTCAAAGCTAAGCATAGCCATTAAAAAATAATCGGCCAAGTGCGAGTCGGAATCGCGCACGAAGGGTTCCGTACCATTATAGAGCAAAATTAGGCCATAAATTGTGTTTTTTTGTATGGGAGCCTTTTATTTTAATATTATTATTAAATATTAAAGAACACATATAACTAAGGATTTTGTGAAAAATTCAAGTACCTATACCTGTTGACATTTTTGATATAGAGCAAAAAAGCCCAAAAAAAATCACGTTTGTTGTATGGGAGCCCCCCTTAAATACTCATTTTATTTTATTTTTAGTATTTGTTGTTATAGCGGCAACAGATATACATAATCTGTAAAAATATCAAATCTCTAGCTATTACCGTTCTTGAGTTACAGCCTGGAGACAGCAAAAAAGGCCAAAAAATCACGTTTGTTGTATGGGAGCCCCCCTTATATATTCATTTTAATTTATTTTTAGTATTTGTTGTTATAGCGGCAACAGATGTACATAATCTGTGAAAATATCAAATCTCTAGCTATTACCGTTCTTGAGTTACGGCCTGGAGACAGACAGACAGACAGACAGACAGACAGACAGACAGACAGACGGACAGACGGACAGACAACGAAGTCTTAGTAATAGGGTCCCGTTTTTACCCTTTGGGTACGGAACCCTAAAAAGACAAAAAAGCCAAAGAAAATAAAATAAATTGAAAGATAACAATCCCTGATAATGTTAGGGGGTGGAATTTAAAAAAACATAGCTACAGTAGCAGATAAAATATATTCATTAGGACATGTCCAGTTAGCAAAGTTGAATAATCTATGGAGAGAAAATCGTATTAAACCTAACAGGTATCTTTAATCCAGCACTGATGCTAACAGCTTTTCATAATGCATTTTCTACGCGGGAATCACTGATGTCAGACTTGGCCGCTAATGTAGGCCATTGCTCAAAAACTGACACTTGGCAATTTGCCATTGCTGCCTAAATCTGCCAACTGCACATTTGCAAAACACACCTCCTTCCAACGGCCCTTCGAGATTTGCCCGACTATGACAAAAAACAGGCGTATTCTTATGTATGTTAAATTATAAGATATTTCGCCAAAGTTCGTTTATCGTGCGGGAACCGTATATTTTTCCGTATATTTTTAAGATAAAGTATCCATGTCTTTTCTTTATTTTTGATTATTATTATTATTAATTATTATTATACATATATATTATATATATAATAACTGACTTATTTAACAGACTGACACGTCAATCTGGCCCCGTGCTATGTACCTGAAGGACTTGTGTTACAGGTGCCAGACAACGGAAACATATTTAATACTATACACGACATAATGAGGTCGTCATGCGTCCGCCCGAACGCGCAGTTTAGCGGCTACACCGCGAGATCACAAGCAATTATTGTATGTAATTGACAGCGCGACTGTGCAGCTGCTATCCGCCGTTTTTCCATACAAACGCTCTCCCCTGTTTCCTCTCTGGATAATGCCGGTAGAGTTATAATTTTTTCCTGAATATCTATTGCCACTAATACAATGTCCCTATGTTTTCTTTTTTTTTCATAATTTAGTTATTAAAAAAGATATGAACGTTCAAAAACCCAAAAAAAATGGCCAGATTTTGAGCTGTGTTCAAACATCCAGAAAGCAGATTTGGCTAGATTACACAAAAAATGAAAACATAGGAACACAGCTCAAGCCTTTCTTTATTCTTTGATGAAAAAAGTACCTAAATCGGTTAAGTTTTGGAGAAGGAATCAGGGGACAACGAATCGTTGATTTTCTGCAGTTGCCTCTATCGCGCTCTGCGGTATAGGCTTGAGGTAAGGGAGACAGCAATGGATATTGCGAGTACTTTTTTTCATTTCTCTTCACCTTGGAGTATCCTCTTAAATAAATTACTTACAATATGCTTGTGAATAATTGTGATCTCGCGGTGGAGCGGCGAAACCGCTCATATGCGCGGATGCATATAAATGCAGATAATTGCAGATATATACATATAGTTATATAATAACAAAGGCCAGTAAACAACTGAGTAAAATAAGGAACTGGCATTTCCATTGTACGTTTAATTTTGATTAATAAAAAAAATTTCAGACCATCTACCTCGAGAGAAGAAGCCATAGACGACGAATACTATGAAGCCGAACTAAAAGGGAGGAGAGGAGACTGCGACGAATATTTAGACGACTGCCCGCTCAGTATACTCGACATGATCACTCGATTAGTTGAAATGAAACATTGAATCAAAATGAAACATCAAATAAATAATTTTAAATGACAAAATTATTCGCTTTATCATAGTATACTTAAGTACTTCTACTTACTTTTCGGTTTGAACCGCGTGAAAAAGATAAATGTTGAATGCCTTATTTAATTCCCATGGGGGTGGAATTTAAGATTGTAGCACCAAAGATTTGGTTTGTGCGCTTGAAATTTATTTTTGTATCGGATAGTGTATTTAATGTGTAATGGCTTTTGGATTACAATATGGTATCACACTGCGACCATTAGGAGTGACGTATCAGTGGAAAATCGTAAAAAAATTGAGAAAATGGTCCATGTTTGATGTGGACGAAGTCGCTGGCAACAGCTAGTGTTCTTATTAATATTATAATAAGTTTTGTGCTTCGATAATTGCCTCTTAGACTTTTTATAATGTCACAGATATAGAGCCATTTAATTCTCTTATAAATTTCAAAATACTTTGTTTACGTTGTAAATATTTTTTTCAATTTTTAGACCCTTTCATTACTCCATTACCTTACATCTCATATTATCTTCAGAACGGCTAGGCTCAAGTTACAAAAAATTACCGGGGTGAGGGGATAGGTTGACTGCTGCCCCACCATGAGCCCAAGGCTGGCTACGCCCATGAAATGTGACCAATGTCCGGTATTTTTGGCACTATTAACATAGAACAAAGATTTGACACTTAGAACCTAGGTGCTAATGGCTAGCGGTAAAATCTTCCTATCGATGTTCAGTATCAAATTGGTTTTCATCACAATGAGGTCTGCTGTTTTATTGTAAGTATGTGTTTTGTAATTTTATATTCAGTTTCTTTTCCTTAACATAAAATTAACAAAATATATGACTATGACTAGTATAATTTATTCTGATTGTGTTACTTTTTTCTAGGAATGCTTTTTCTGACTTCTTTTGGCTAATTTATAAGATTTTTTGTGTAAATTTCAGGATTTTTCTACTCGTCTCTACGAGAGGCCATGATGTATCGAAACGAGCTCTCATCTTTCCACCGACCACTTTGTACGGGGTAAGGTTAAAAATTCAAATTTATTGCATCTTCATTTCTTACCAGATTTGAAAAAGATGCTGTAGTATGCTGGTATTCGTACGTTTTGCCATAAAAATCATTCTATTTTTGTACAAATTTAAAAAACTGATTATGATACAATTTAACAATAACATAAGGTAATCTTTAAACGAGCAATTCTGGTCTCTTTGGGATGATCTTGGAATCGGCTCATCGATTTTCGAAAATAATTATTCGAAAATAATGAAAAATCTAAACCATTTTTCGCTTTCTATAGAAGCCACTAAATTGAAGACGTGAGTGGAAGAATCGAACAAGTAACACAGATACAAACTATCAAACATAGAGAAACATGTAGAGAGAGATATCTCGTTGGCGTATGCTAGGCAGCCAGATCTTTTTTCAGTAGATAAGGGACAAGTTAAAAATATATTGTAAAATAAAATTGTAACTGCCATTTCTCCAGACTTTCCTCGCAATTTCCGTGCCGATCGACATCCCGGACAAGAACGTGTTCGTCTCCTACAACTTCGAGTCCAACTACAGCGTGCTGTCCAACATCACGCAAATTGATGAAGTCCTCTTTCCGAATTTACCGGTGAGTTTGGTAGTTCTTAAATACTAAGGGCCTTCTTTACCACTTCCTGATAAGTGCCGGATAGGCTATCCACTACTTAACTTGACAGATCGAGTATGGACAATGTATCAAAAAGTTGTAAATAGCCTATTCGGCACTTTATCAGGAAGTGGTGAAACAGACCCTAATTTTAATATCTGTGTATTCTAAATTATATTTTATACTAATTCTAATAATATTTTTTTTTATATAAATTGTCTCTGGTTACCTACTTGATATAGTTTTTTGTTAGTTTTCAACAAAGAATTTTTGAGGACCCAAAGTATTTCCAAGACGAATTTTATCAAAATCAGCTTAGGCTAGGTCTAGGTATATGTAAAGGGGTAACAGTCATATAGACACTTTTTCGCGTTAGTAATATTAGTATGGATTATAAAATATATACGCAGGGGAACTTTCAAAATAAAATTGCTAAATCTAATACTAAATAACATAGTAAAAAGTGCTGAAAAGAGTTGCAAGCTCGATTTTGATTACATTTTATATGTTTTAATAATCATGTAAAGCATTTTACCTTAGAGTGAGTTGCACCAACTTACTTTAACTATAACTAAAAGTCAAATGAACTGTCAAATCCCTAGTAAAGGTCCATTATGGAAGCCATATTTGACCATAACCTTAACTTTAACTTTAACCACGCCTCTGGTGCAACCCACCCTTAAAATTGACGAATTTAAATGAGTTCTATAGGCCAAATCTAAATCAAAGTTTGTAATTATAATTTGTAAGTAGCATACAACCATTATCACAAAGGCGCAATTGTAATATCAAAGCCATGGTAAAGGTATAACGATACTTTCTTGTCTCCGAATGGATCTTCCCAACGTAAACCTCCGATAAAATCTTACGGAACCCATAAAATTAACGTAGATCCTTGTTTCAGATAATTTCTTCCCGTCAAGCCCGCAGTATCACCAGAGAATTAGCTTACAACGTTTTGGAGACAAAATTTGAGGAGTAAGTTTACTATAAGTAACATTATATTACAACTTTTGCATTATCTTTTTAGGGTTCCGTACCCAAAGGGTAAAAACGGGACCCTATTACTAAGACTTCGTTGTCTGTCCGTCTGTCCGTCTGTCTGTCTGTCTCCAGGCTGTAACTCAAGAACGGTAATAGCTAGAGATTTGATATTTTCACAGATTATGTATATCTGTTGCCGCTATAACAACAAATACTAAAAATAAAATAAAATTAATATTTAAGGGGGGCTCCCATACAACAAACGTGATTTTTTTGGCCTTTTTTGCTGTCTCCAGGCTGTAACTCAAGAACGGTAATAGCTAGAGATTTTATATTTTCACAGATTATGTATATCTGTTGCCGCTATAACAACAAATACTAAAAATAAAATAAAATGAATATTTAAGGGGGCTTCCATACAACAAACGTGATTTTTTTGGCCTTTTTTGCTCTATATCAAAAATAGCAACAGGTAGGTACTTGAATTTTTCACAAAATCCTTAGTTATATGTGTACATTAATATTTAATAATAATATTAAAATAAAATAAACAATAAGGGGGCTCCCATACAAAAAACACAATTTATGGCCTAATTTTGCTCTATAATGGTACGGAACCCTTCGTGTGCGATTCCGACTCGCACTTGGCCGATTATTTATTTTTGCTAATGATATCACATAAAACTTAGCTATTATAGCATTAAGTTGTATTTCAAACGTTATTTATACAGCATGACTGGTGAGACATGTTCAATACTCTAGGACGTGATATTTGGCTATTATAGTAGTTGGAAAAAAATAATATAAAAAATAATATCAATTGATAAATTTGAGCAAATGTAGCTTAAAGTTAAATAATTATTTACCCAACACATGGACACCGCAAGTGGGAGGGGTAGTTGTGTGGTGTTTCTTTGGTAGCGCACGCCTCTGCACCGGCCGCATAGCATGCCTACTTGCCTAGCCGCGTAATTTACTTAGTATCCATAATTCATTTATTTTTGGGAAATTCGGAAAAAAATTAAGAACCTAATTTTATTACATAATTATAATGAGAATCGAGTACAGAGTACTCTCCATAAGTATTGGTATTGTCTCACCAGTCATGTTGTATATATTCACATTTCCCTTTCGACTCGCATTCGGAAAGTTATTACTCTATTTTCTGTCTAGTCGCACAAAGTCTTATAGTCGAACTTCCCAGCAGAATATCAGTGCAGCAGACTCGGTTCTAATACAAGCTGGGGTCCATTTTTGGTATCACTTTTTGTTTCTTCACTTATTTGTCATTGTATTATGTGATGTGTAAAATTAACGTTTCTTATCCTTATTCTTATTAAGCCACCTAGTATACCATACTACTGATACTTACTGCTTCTTTTTCCAGACACGCCATGAACGGTAGAGAGTGTATGCTGAGGAACATCTGCGAAGCCGCCGAGACTCCCCTCTACCACAACGGTCTGGTTGGACACATCATGCATGTTATCTTCACGTGAGTACAGGCTATCCTCGTTTAAGTATTTGAGTAAATAGGTTGTTTTTTAATTCATCATAATTGTGTGAAAAGTTTTATTTGTACCAGCTTAGGTTTTCCAGCGTACTAGATTATCTTATTAGATTTTGGAATACTAGATACATACTACATACTTCTTTGGATTAGGCTGCTTCCATATTACAATACCTTACTTAGTAACAAACATCCACTCGTACATTTGCAGACACCAAAACTACTGAACCGATTTTGATGAAACTTGCACTATTCCCTAAGTTGAACAATACCTAATACAACAAAAAAATAATTAATCGGATTGGTTGTTCCAGAGATATGCGAACACAAATATAAAAACATACATACATACACTTTTGAAATTTGGCACATTTGTTCAGACGCTGATATAGACTAACATATTATGCGAAAATTGGGCAGTTCTGAAAATATTACATACATACGCGTCGAATTGATAACCTCCTTTTTTGGAGTCGGTTAAAAATATGTATGACTGAAAGTGTTTTCACACTAATTTTCATAAAAACGATTCAGTAGTTTTTGCGTTAAAAGATAAGCGACAATCAGACACACTTTCGCATTTATAATTTATGTATTAATATAGATAATATGTAAGCAACTGCGAGAATCACTTAGTAAATATATTTTACAATACTTACAAAATATATTTCTTATACTTACAGCCCATCGGCATCCAAAGAAGAAGGCTTAGACGATGCATACTATGAGGCAGAAGCATCTGGTACCAACGGAGACTGTTCCAAATACTTACAAGACTGTCCCATGAGTTTATTCGATCTTATAACTGTTCTAGTTGAGAAGCATTAAAGAAATAAAGGAAATCAATCTCATTTAAATTTTTTTACAAACCTAAAGCATTATTTAAATGTCTAAACTCTATAGGGTCAAAATGGGGAGTACCGCAAGGACAAATTTTTGAACCTGTTTTTATCATTTTAGTAAATGGTTATATTTTGTAATGAAACAATAACTTATTAGCCATACTTTATTTGGTACCACAATAATATTATATTAAATCTAAACAATATTTCAACTACATTTAAAATTCACAGCCATACAATTAAGTGACAATTCATATCAATTTTAATAGAAATTCTACTTATTTTAACAACCCTTACTTCCTTAATAAAATGAACAAATCAAATTTTTTAAAGCTACTTTTCAATGATAATAATATTATACTTAACTATCAGTGAAATTCAAATTGCAACATGGAATTCGTCATTGTCAGTTACATAATATAAATTACTATGTGAATATAAACTACTTTACATATTTCGCAAATTAGAAAAACACAATATTATATATTTTCTATTACGATTTTTCGAATGAAACATGTCATTTTTCTATGTAAGTATATTTTCCACATTAATGTATATATTTTCCATGTATATATTTAGATGAATCTATTGTCTAATGATGCTTGGCCGGGAAACATTCATGCATATTTTTCTGCTCACTGACCTCTTAAACTAAATTTAGGTTTGCTATCACCTAACGAAAGTGTCATAATAATTATTATACCATTTGCTTTAAAGTTATTTGTTAATTTATCAAGATAATTATATATCAAATTCAGTTACATAGTATAGGTTCCAATTGCAACGTGATGAAACGATGCGATGTGATGTTCAAAGCTGAACCTTATTTCCTATACGAGAAGATTCACATCGAATTGGCAGACTAGCCGCTTGCGGTATCGGGCTGCTTGTTCGAATATTTTGAATGGTGCAATGAAAGATGCATCCTAGCGTCACATTAAAATGTCAACTGACGTCAAGGTCCGGAAGTAAGAGCCAGCAACAGCCAGACTTACGTCATTTAGTTGAATAGTAGAAGCTGAAAGTTAACTTGTTTATGACCCCTATAGAGGTAAGAACAATCAGCAACTAAGAAGTTTGGGTCATGGTTACTTTAGTCTACCTAACCTTTGATAAAGTATAAATCTGACGAAAATCTGGCTGGTGCGGGCTCTTGGGTCATGTAGTTGCTTACTTATTTTTTGCACAACTTTACGTTACAATTTCACATCTTTCATCATCATCACCATATTGGCAAAACCTTACCACTCATCAGCCACCAGTAGCTTAATTAATAATCCCGATAGTTTCAATGTCCTTCGGATAGAAGAAGTTGTTCTTCCTCATCGGTATGGACGAGATCTGCTGGTCTACCGGTACCCTGGTGTCATACAGCGAGGGGGATTGAAAGATGATGCCAAAGGTCCCCACGAAGCAGGCGATGGTGAAGAGCCAGAGGAAAAACCGGTCGAGGACCATGGACATGAACTTCCAATCTTCAACCACCTGGGGGAGAAAAAAATTTGTAAAGAAACATTCAATCGGCCATCTCGATCTCAGATGAAATAAGGAAGGCTAAATCTAGTCAAACTAGGCCTCGCCGTGTAATAAAAGTTTATTAATTTGTTATTAAACCTCCACCTCAACTATTTTAGAAGTATTTAGTCTAAGATGACGATATAATATTAATTGATATATTATAAACGCTACCAATTGTCTTTGTCCGTCATGTGCATATTCCGATGTATTGGATATAAACAAACGGACTAAAATACATAAGTAAGAACTATGTACTTAATAAAATATTATGTAAAGTCTTTTACCAGAAAAAAATGTTTATATATACAATCTTCAAACTCCCTAATCTAAGACAGGAGATTGTTTCATTATACCGCGTCGAACAAAACAGGCGCAAAGTCTTTCAACTCTTTATAATTATTGTTCTCGTGGAAAGGGTTCAATTAGGGGGTAACATCAACTATGACGTCACAAGTAAGATAAAGGAAGAAAATTTGATGCTATGCTTGCGCCAATCTGAGATAACTATGTAAAATACCATGATTTTTTTTTCATAAATGCAGGTAGTAAAGAGCGAAAAGGATGACATGATAATAATATTATGTAACCCAAAAATAACTTTTGCCCAGACTGATGCACGTGGAACTTTTTTTTTATTACTCGTATTAGAAACTTACATATTTTGTTAACACTAAGTTATGTTTCAAAAATATGTATAATTTTCCTTTTACAAAGCTCAGAATCCTATGTCAATAAGTAAATAGACAAAAATTATGTACACAGGACGTACTGTGGTGTCTCTTTCATTAGGCATCACCATAAAACCAAAATATCCATAAAACCACTGTCCTAAACAAGACGTATAAAATATGGCCAACCATCAATCGTTTCGGTATAATTGGCGCGAAACTTGTAAATTATATACTTTGTTAAAAGGAAACCAGACCCTCACTGACTAATCGTTTTCCCTCAAATTACTAATTTCTCAAACTTCTAAAGCCGACTAAAGAGTTTTATAAAAAGTTTTTTTATAATTTAATTTAAAACTCCTCTACAAAATAAATAGCAATATAAATTGCTAAGAGGTTTTCAAAGTTTGTACATTGTTCTCTTATTTGATGGAAATTTCTTTGTGCCTGTTCATCGATTTCGTTTACACACTTTTGTTTATTTCAATGTTTTGTTAAAATTATAAACCAAAACATTTCTATTGATAATATGAAATTTTGTAACTTAGTAGGTACTCGCTTACATTATAAAAGATAATTTAGCAAAATATGTTCTACGTTTGACCAGATACATCGATATGAATTTATTTTGTTACAATTTAAAAACACGCAAACCTAACCAACAAAAGCCACTGCTATTTTAACCAATACCCAAAATATTATTACAGGATAATAATATTTAATTTTTGGTCTATCATACTATATTATAACCGTCATACGTAACTGTGGTTATATTATCCAGTAATGAACTAGTTAATGAAACGAATATCTCATTATGCTTCACACAAAACCACCGTGTAAATGTTCATGAATATTAAAATGCCAGGTGCATTTTATTTCCGCAGACAGTAAATGAAATTGCTGAAACTGGAGCCCAAATAGAAAACAAAGAAGGAAATGCAAAAACGGAAGTAACCGAAAATACAGACAGTGAAGAATAAACAGATGCAGCAATCGAAAACACAGACGCTGTCAAAGAAGAAAATGAAATGGTTGGAGCTACTTGAGTGCGTTTGCACATTGAATGGACGCAGAACGCCAATCAATGTGAATTGGTAAATGAATTTGAACGATTCGGAAAAAGACAAAGATGAATATCATAGCATATGTCTAACACTATTTCGATTTAAAAAATTAAAATAACGTGTTATTTATTCATTTATTATTAGAGTGTGAATTACACGCTCTAATAATAAAAATGCGAAAGTGTATCTGTCTGTTACCTCTCTACACCCAAACTGCTGAACCGATTTTTTTGCAATTTGATATGGTGATACTTTGAATCTCAAGGAAGGCATAGAATACTTTTAATCCAGAAAATTTCACGGTTCCCGCGCAAAAAAACTAATTTTGGCGCAACGAAATGTGGGCGTCATCTAGTGATCAGAAACTTATTAATTTTATTTATTTGCGAGCTAGAATTAATGCAGAATTAACATTACTTAATTATTCTGTCAGATACCCGTCGAATACTGAATTAATATCGAGGGAAGTCCCTAATTTTTTAAAACGAACTCCCAACTCAAATGTATTCAGCGGGGATCCCCCGAATCGCGATCATTAATATGGCCAAAGCCGATGATCAGATGATTTGTATTCCAGTCGCCTTATTTACTGCTTATTTTCCTTTGAGAGATGGTTTCTATCCAGATGCTTTTTCATTACACTTAACGTTTCCAATTTATTTGAGATACGCTTAATTTTAATGTTTTTACAGATTCAATTTAGGCGCTTTGCAGACGACAGGGCGGGGCGGGCTTTGTCCGCGAAAATACCGCGCCACCGGGCACCTGTGGCGCGGTCTTTTTGCCCGTCGTGTGTGTTGGTAATATAGGATTCCCTTTGTGCTATGCGGAATTGACCGGCCCGCCCCGCCCCGTCGTCTGCAAAACGCCTTAGAGCCCATCCGCCAGTACGCGTGGTTTGGCGGACACACTGCGAGATCTGAAGCAGTTGTATATGTAAGAAACACTATATTATGATATTTTAATAAATCATTACACACTATTGCTTGCGCAGACGTATCAAATCCAGCCTTACAAATAAATTTACTTAGAGTTTGTCCGCTTTTATCTTGTAATTATTTAGTCGTGAAATTATTTTTGTCGTGTCATTGATCAGTGAGTCAAACAGAGACCGAAACTACTTGTATGTATGGTTCTCCATTATTTAAATGTTTTGTTTAGTAAAGGCATTACAAATTAGACATTATTGTTTGATCCCTGAATCCCTGCTCGGTAATGGCAGAATTTTCATGAAATTCAATATAAGGAATTTTAGGAGAAAAACCGATTAAGCTTTCGCTGATAGATATACATTTGCCTTTTTCTAAAGAAAAGCGCGATGCGTAATATAACAATCATACTATTATTTTACGATCACTTATAAATTGGCTGCACTAGCTAATATCATTATTATGTAAATAGAAACTTTCATAGACCGGTATTAGAATATGTAGCCCTCGGCTATGATTCATATTAGGTACGTGTGGTACGTGCGTATTAATATAACTTGGAAACTTGGATACTTCTCGTATTAATATTTCTGATGTTTAATGCGATGTAGAAACTGATGTCGGATTCAGCGCGAATCTGCTATTTGATAAAATGACTAACGACCTCATTAAATGAAACCATTTAATTCAATGACAAAAGGCCAACTCGTCAAGTTTTTTACTGTAAATTTAATTTACTCTCTCAAAACATATCCATATGTTTTGAGAGAGGAAATTGACGTGGGAGAGCCATGCTTCGGCACAAATGGGCCGGTTCGACCGGAGAAATACCACGTCCTCACCTTTCGGTGAGGACGTGGTATTTCTCCGGTCGGCGTGAAACAGCGCTTGCGCTGTGTTTCGCCGAGTGAGTGAGTTTACCGGAGGCCTAATCCCCTACTCTATTCCCTTCCCTACCCTTCCCTATTATTCTATTCCCTCTTAAAAGGTCGGCAACGCACCTGCAGCTCTTCTGATGCTGCGAGTGTCCATAGGCGACGGAAGTTGCTTTCCATCAGGTGACCCGTTTGCTCGTTTGTCCCTTTATTTCATTTCATAAATAAAAAAATAAAAAACAAATTTGAGCAAAATTCGTTCAGCGATTTGAGCGTGAAGAAGTAACAGATAGACATACTTTCGCATTTATAATATTAGTATGGAAGCTTGAAATAAAACATACTACAGAAAGGTCGTCCAGTGCAAATAACAAGAAAATAAGACATAATACAAATAAAGTAGTAATTCTGTGGACATTAGCTTGATCAATGTTAATGGGGGAGCTTGGTAAATCGGTCTCCAGGGGTCTACATCAGGTCTTCAGGAACTCTGAGGGCATTACTTGAAAAATGGATAGATTACGACTTTTAGGGTCAATTCAAACCGCAACGTGACGCGTGGATGCATTTCTAAATTTGTATGGATTTGACAGATTTTCAAGTAAACGAAAATCGAAAACGAAATCTGTCAAATTAGTACTTAAGAAATGCATCTACGCTTCGCGTTGCGGTCTGAATTGACCCTTAGACGTAAAAAAATCGACCAAGTACAAGTCGGAATCGCACATGGAGCAAATGTAAAAAAAATGGTTTCTTGTATCAGAGTCCGTCTTGAATATAATATAATATTTTTGTTGTTACCACAGTTGTTACTATTTGTTGTTATAGCGGCAATGACAGAGGAGTGATCTTAAAGTTAACCGCGACCTCTACTATGCTATGGTATCCGCAACTCGCTTAGAATTTCGTTTTTCTCAATAAAAAAGATGCTTGTGTAGGTTCCTAACTGTTGGATTGATTTTTATAAAATTTTTCACAGTTAGAAGTTACAGAATAGACCAAACGAGCCATACCAAATTTACACAAATATTTAACTAGACTTACTAAAGTATAATAAGAGATTTATTAAATTTGGACGAAAGTTAAAGAGGAATCTCTGCTACAGGTATTGTGAAGTATTCAAAGGTAAAGTAAAGTTTAAATTAACAGCATCAAAATCTATTAAAGTAGTTTTAAGTTAAAACAAATCACTAAGAACTTAAAATACTTTGAATATAAGTATTTTAAGTTCTCAGTGATTTGTTTTTGATGTTACAATAATAACTCAACTTAAAGAAGTTTCTGATAAGCATATATTCGATTAATTTTAAATTAAAATATATCGTCAAAAACTGAGCATCAACGGTAACAGCTGCTAAGGCCGTGTTTCCATTTATCTTTTAACAAGATTCAAAGATAAATCAAAATTATTTATCGCTCGGAAACCGTACATTTTTTTGGGATAATAGTATCTTATGTCCTTTTTCGGGACTCAAAGTATATAAACGAAATTTTAGAAAAATCGGTTCAGCGTCTAGGGCATGAAGTAACGGACAGACAGATACAATTCCGCATTTCATACATTAGTATGGATATTTGAATCAATACGTGCTCGTTTTAATAATAATATAACACGTCATAATATTATTATCATTTGCGCTGATGATTGACTTCGAACTTAACTTAAAAAGACTACAACTAATTGTCTTGACTTTTCAAGTCAAAGGACTGACAGTTGCCCTAAAAAGTTCAGCCCACACCAAAGTGGACCGTATCTTTCCAGACCATCCCCGAAATTGTTATTCATGACACGTTTTAACGGTTTAGAGATAACCGTAGTTCATTTTTGAGGCTGTTATAAATAGCACCCGTTGGGTTAATAAATTTTAAAGCCATTCCGTTGGATTAGAGGCACTAGGAACGATATAATTTGCATACATCAGCGGGGCTGAAAAATTGCGGCAAGACGAGCGATTTTTGACTGTCAATGGAAGGTGTATTGAAAAGTTAACGAGGGTACAGGCAAAGTGTAAATATTAAACTTATACTAAAGATGTTATCCACAACGCATAAAAAACGCGCAAAAGCGTAAAATTTCGCTTATCGTACGGGAACTGTTTATTTTTCCGTATGTAAAAGGTAACAGATAGATAAGTAGTAGTAGTCAGGAAATACACATATTTCTTCAACGTCCTTGGCATCCATCCTGAGTGTTTAAGAGTTATGGATATGGATTGCGTCAACACGCAAGAAGTGCGTAAACTTAAGGAATAATTGGACTAGAATTAGAATAAATTAGAACGACCAACGTAGATAACTTGAGGCTATTTAGAGAATTTTAAAAGGACGAATTAGACGATCGTTCTAATAAAATCTTTCTTTCGAACACAGCCTTCCTAGTTTGGAACCTTGGCGTACAATACTTAGGGCCTGTTTCACCACTTCCTGATAAGTGCCGGATAGGCTATCTACCACTGACCTTGACAGACAAAGTATGGAGAATCTGTTAGAAAAGTTGTGGATAGCCTATCCGGCACTTTATCAGGATGTGGAGAAACAGGCCCTTAACCTAACAACAATAACGTATCTACTGCGCTCACATACACCCAAATGGCAGTAATATATACTCGATTAGGGCGTTCTTAGGATAAAGTCAACAGTCTCGAACGTCTCATTAGGTGTAATCAGCGGATTTGAATCGGTATCGATCTCGGGGTGTCTTACTCGGCTCCTTGGGGTGTGGTTCACGTGTAATTAACCCGGGTTAATTTATAGAACTTGCTTAGTTGGATTTGTGAAATTATCCCATGTATTAGATGGTAGATACATTTTTCTCGGTGTCAAAGCAAAAATCGTAGTTTGTGATAAAGTGTGCTTATTATAGTTACAAATACATGATTTTATAATAAGGGTCCATAGCCTTAAACTATTGAGCAACACGTCGCAAAGCGATACAAACGCGCTAAAGTGACGCGCTACGCAGCGTCTTGGTGGTTTTCCGATCTTTTCCGCAAGCGGTCGTGACCGACCAGAAATCAAATAAAATGCTACTTTATGACCTAGCCAATAGGTTTCCTTTTTTCTACGCCATTACTAAGCAGCTACGGCATGGGTAACTAGACCATTGTCGGAAAAAAATTACACCTACAGCCTCGGTCACAAAGTGGCATTTTATTTTAATTTTTTTCGGTCGCGGTCGCTTTTGGCAAAAATCTGAAAGCCACCTTTAGTATTACCACTATACAACGTGAAATTTTAGTGGTTGTTTTCCCGCAGCAGAACGATTTACCTATAGTAGTACTATCGAACCATGCATGTTATTTTTTGAAAATAAAAAATATTTTGTATGACGTACTATGGAAACTTTATGCCGATAGGCGCAAGTTACTATGGACCCGACCGATTTTTTTTTTGATTTGAACAAAAAAAACTTTACAAATCTATTGTACTACTAAGATATAATCATTTTACTGCCGGAAAACAACCATTAAAATTTCACACTGTATAAAGCGAAAAACTAAACCAAATCAACGTCATATATCATTTCAAAGCATAATAATATAAAGTTATAAAGCACTCATTACATACAGATCCAATTCTGGAGGTGTGCCAATGATATACCTTCAAATGAAATTCGGTTGGAGCACACGTGGATATGGCTGCCGTCCAAAAACCTCCAGATTAACGTGTAAGCACCAATTTATTACTGTACTGCTAATTACTGTATTAATGACGCCATTAAAATGATTTGAATTAAATGAAACAAATAAACTGTTGCAAAACACTGCAATAAACTAATATTTAAAGGCCGGCAACGCACCTGCAACTTTTCTTCTGTTGTGAGTGTCTATAGGCGACGGTAGTTGCTTTCAATTAGGTGACCCGTTTGCTCGTTTGCCCCCTAAATTTGTAAAAAAAATGTTTTTCTTATTAAACCTACGAAACGAAGACTTGACGCTACCAATCTGTTTTTATAAATTGAGCTGTTAAATTATGAGACCGGTAACATGAACTTACGCTATTTTTATGGTAATTATAGTTGTTAACTAATATTGTTATACAATTTTATATAATATAGACATTAATCCATGCATTTTGTAGTACATTGCATAAAACAGCAATTCACGATTACAATTCAAAATGTTTTATGACCCAGAAATGGTAGAAAGAATTAGAAAATTAGCACAACACATACAGTATCTATGTTCTAATCTACGTGAGCTAGTCCTATCGCTTACACTTACAGGGATCGGACTAGCTCACGTAGAAGAGAACCTAATGCTCAGAGCAAAATAGCTCATGTCGACAAAACGACAAGGATTATTATTCTCCGAACCACAGATTATATATACGAAAAAACAAAGGTACTAATTACGTACAAAGTGCAGCATCACGCGAGGCAAACGTAAACGTAATATCATTACGGTGAACGAATGAACCAATTATCCCCTACGAATGAACTATCATCACTGTAATGAATGAATGTTTTATTAGGGAACGAAATTAGTAGTTTTTGTACAGTCACTGGATACGACGTATTATATACTACAGGTAGAGACTAATATGGCCGACAAATATATAAAAATTTATTTGAATATTTTTATGTCTATGTGTAAATTATTGGCTAACTTTTAGGTTATAATTTCCATATAGACTTATGTACGGACTAGTAGAACCGACAGACGATGTTTTGTATGTCTTCCAATACTATTACGATCGGGACAAATACAATCCCATCAAAAACATCCTGTAAAAAAAACCAAGTCTCGCAACACAGTTTTTCTACCGTAAAAAGTTGTGAGATCCATGTGATACCAAGTCGGTGAATTTATTCAGTCCCTACTTAGGGACCTTCAGTCTCAAGTTATTACGTAAGTTCTTATCATATCAATATGAAAAATCTTTCACGTTTTAAATAAATAGATCAACTTTAGTTTAGTATACAGTATCATACATTGTGTTTTCATGCGATGTCCAAGTCGATCTATTTATTTAAAACGTGAAAGATTTTTAATATTGATATGATAAGAGCTTACGTAATAACTTGAGACTGAAGGTCCCTTAAGTAGGGACTGAATAAATTCACCGACTTGGTATCACATGGATCTCACAACTTTTTACGGTAGAAAAACTGTGTTGCGAGACTTGGTTTTTTTTACAGGATGTTTTTGATAGGATCTCACATCTTTTTGTAGAGTCCTAGGCGAAGCCGCAGGCAGGGAGTTGGTGTATTTAGAAAACTGGACAGAAATTTTGAAATGTTTGAATTTTCCCTTGATTTAGACACTAGACACTAATTATATTCTAAATTACAAGGTTCTATGTCTGCTAGAAGTGCCTTAGACTTTTGGTGATCGGTCAGTCAGTGAGTGAGTGAGTGAGTGACAAAATTATGAAAGTTCAACAAGTTACAGTTCTTAAACTACTGGTTCAAATTGAATGAAATTTTAAATATACCATGTTTATACAATGCTTACTAAGCAACTGAAAATTCAGGCTTGTTGTTTTTTCCATAACGAAGTTATAGGGGGGTCGAAAAGAGCCTGAATTGATTCGAGAAAAGGATGGTACGGCCGTGCCGCTTTTTTGCTCGACTTGGCGGGGGCACTGCCGTGCCCCCAGATCGATTGAAAAATATTATATTGTTGACCCTATGATCAATCTAAACCATTCTCAAACACCCTTGAACATAGACAGAATTTTCATCAAAATCGTTTCCGCTCTAGTTGTGTTATTACAACTTGAAAAAATGAAACTAAATATTGTATTGTGATTTGTGAACTCACGTCATTTTTCTTCCCCTTTCCTTTTCCTTTTATTATATTAAAGAGTTTTAGATTATTTTAAATTTATAAACTTTTACGCAGACAAAACTGCAAGCAAAAGATAGTAAAATGTCACAAACCCGTTAACCTACATCAAATTTTTCGCCAGTTTCGTAAAGAAACGACGCTGAACGACAAATAAGTTATGAGTTACACAATAGACGGATATTTGGGACAAGGGGTCAGGGCACAACGCGTACCTAGTTGTTAGAACGATACCTCGACTTTGCATTGGTGTTATTTTTTATTTATTTATTTATTTATTATACATTCTTACAATTATTATTACAGACTGATATCCAATTCGATAGCGTAGTAAATAGCTTAAAATTTATATTACTTTTTTTTTATTACTATGCATAACATATAACCGATAGTGTCACTTTTTTTTTAATGTTTAGTACTTAAGGGCCCGGGTTACCCTCGAAATTTTCATACATTCTTAATACCAAAGTCATTTTCTTATACGAAAATATTTAAAATGTTTGAGTTATTTTTCAGCTTAAGATAGTAATTACCTAGGGTCCTGAACAATTTTTTTTTACAAAATATTTAAATACTAAAAAAAAAATTGTGTTTAAATATTTTTTAGTAAATTTACTACTAAATATTTAAGCACCAAAAAATAGACAAAAACACTAAAAAATATATAAATAAATAGTAAATTTACTACAAAATATTTAAACTTTAAAAAATATTTTTTATTATTTAAATATTTTGTAGTAAATTTACTATTTATTTATATATTTTTTAGTGTTTTTGTCTATTTTTTGATGTTTAAATATTTAGTAGTAAATTTACTAAAAAATATTTAAACACAAATTTTTTTTTAGTAAGTATTTAATTATTTTGTAAAAAAATTTGTTCAGGACCCTAGGTAATTACTATCTTAAGCTGAAAAATAACTCAAACATGTTAAATATTTTCGTATGAGAAAATGATTTTGGTATTAAGAATGTATGAAAATTTCGAGGGTAACCCGGGCCCTTAATATTATTAAACGTTAAAAACTAAGAATTAAAATTTTGAAGTTTATAGTAGTTATAAAAAATTTAAGCCTTTTATTAAGCGTAACTAGTGGTATGACCTACATTAGAAATATAAGTGTAGAGAAATGAAATAAACATTAATTAGTGATGTATTACAATCAATTTAAAAAGACAAAAAACAATATTTGCTAAGACGAGCGCTGCGTTTGATTGCGTAGCATTCTTATAGGATCCGTGCAGCACCCATATAGTACTCACGTAGCACCCATGTAGCACCTACGTAGCACCGACATAGCACTCACGTAGCACCTACGTAGCACCTACATAGCGCCTACATAACACCCACGTAGCACTCACGTAGCACTTACGTAGCACCTACATAACACCTACGTAGGACTTACGTAGCACTCTCGTAGCACTTACGTGGCACCCTCGTAGCACTCACGTAGCAAGTTCTACGTGAGTGCTACGAGGGTTGTACGTAAGTACGTAGCACCAACGTAGCACCCTCGTATCACTCACATAGCACCCACGTAGCACCCATTTAGAATTATAGCACCTTTATTGTACCCATATATTATAGCACTCACGTAGAAATCTCGTAGCACCCACGTAGCCATCACGTAACGCCCACTTAACACTCACGTAGCACCCTCGTAGCACCCATGCAACACTTATGTAGCACCCATTTAGCACCCATGTAGCACTTACGTAGCAACCATTTAGCAGTCATGTAGCCACTGCGTAGCATCCATTTAGCACTTAATATGTAGCACCTACGTAGCACTTTCTTAACACCCACGTAGCGCTTACGTAGCACACGTTTAGCACTCACGTAGCACTTACGTAGCGCTTACGTAGCACTCGCTTAGCACTTACGTCTTACGTAGTTTAGTGCGACAGCAACCTTTAGAAATGTAGTCCGTAGTCCTTGAAGGCATCTATTTAAAGTATCTTATACTTTGTTTACTTGTTGAAATTGGATATAATCTTTAATTTTAACTGTCACTGAAATTATTAATTAATTTTGATATACTCAGAGCAGTATGAATTTTCTGTAAGTCAGTTATAAAATACAGACCCGTAAACATTATATAATACACATAACCATTACATATTTTTGTTACGTCTGTGAAAATTATTAAAGTGTAAACTTTTGGGGAATTCATCAAAGAGTCTCGTATTGAACTTTGTACAGAGTTTTGTGATTTATTTCTCTTCTTATTCCGATCCTACAAAACAACGTGGGCACTCAAATTAGATAACATTGATCAATATTTTTAAATAAAATGTTCGTATTTTGCCGATAATGTTATAATGATGTTTTTTTCTTTGGTTATCATTATTTTAAAGAATTTGCCATGCATCTAAACTGTGATTTCTCCTTTAGTCGACATTGACTTTGATATTTATAAAAATGTTTTAACCTGTTTTCTGTTTACTTTAAATACTTTTAGATGATGACTTAAATAATGATAATCACGATGATGCTATGATAACGTCGACAGACAACGGTAGATTACGGTAGTGCGGTAACATATTATTATGCGTACTTGTGTAAGGTCGCCAGGAGGGAGCCTACGACAGCCTGCCATGATTGTGGCACTGCGGAGTACATGGCCCAGCACACCCTCGAGGTATGCGATCATTGGGCCATACATGCTCGAGAGCGATGAGACCTGGCATGCGTTGGTCTCTTTCTGCAAAACTTTCGCAGAAAGAGGCCGCGGAGCAGAGAGGATGACCCATCCGCCAGCGTAGGACGGGAGTGCGGAGGCCTGGTTACGCGAACCTCCTAACTTTTTTTTTTTTTTTTTTTATTAAATAAGGGGGCAAACGAGCAAACGGGTCACCTGATGGTAAGCAACTACCGTCGCCCATGGACACTCGCAACATCCGAAGAGCTGCAGGTGCGTTGCCGGCCTTTTAAGAGGGAATACGCTCTTTTCTTGAAGGTTTGCAGGTCATATAGGTCCGGAAATACTGCTGGTGACAGTTCGTTCCAGAGTTTTACAGTGCGCGGCAGAAAGTTACGCGAAAATCGCACTGTGGAAGACTTCCGTCTAATCCGGGGCTCCGGGCAAGGATGGGAACCTGCCCGGTCTAGCTAGTTCCGGCGCCGCGCCGAGCGGAATGCTTCAATTTGCCAAAGCGTTCCCTTATTTTGGTGGAAGTCCGGTCCCTTTTGAGGTAGACCGGCCGGTCGTGGAGGGACAAACATTGTACTAAGGTTTGTTCTTATAAGGGAAAAAATGAGTAATTGTCCTTATGTTAAAAAATGTTACTTATGTGCTTCTTCCACTCGCGTCTTCGATTGAGAAGAGAAAGTTGATGCTTACCTCGTTATCCTTATCAGCATCCTTGATGTGCTGCGCGATGAAACGGACGCTCTGCAACGCGGCTGCTACTTCGGGGGAGAGGTGGCGCGGGAGCATATTCTCAGATTCCGTCACTGAAGATTGGCGGTCGTGATTGGACACAGACACTAGTATAATATTTTGTGATAAGAGATTAATTAAGAAAAAGTGCATCTGTAATATGTTTGGTAGTCTCTCAAGTCGAACCACAAAATCGCTACCGATTGCTAACATCACATGGTTATTCGTTCCAAAAGCTATCCTTATTGCAATTCAGTAAAAAGTAGTGGCAACTAGTAACTAGAAAAGCTGGTCTATTGGTTAAAAATAACGTATTGTTTATTATTTATCGTTTAGTGTTACCATATTCAAATGCTGTTAGGATTTAACTTGTGGAGTTGCATTACGCGATATTTTTGACCATCGTATCATCGTTTACATCGAATGCTGCTTTTATCCAAAAAATATCCCAACAGCATTTGAACCTGAGTATTTTGTCAAAATTCATTCGCTAGTATCAATAGCGAAGTTCTTCTTCTCTTATTACAGGCAAACCATGACACTTAGCTACGCGTTAAGGTCATATTCACTTTAATTAGTGATAAGTGCAGGTGATTAGTGAGTAGAAAGCAAGTGTGGGACAGCGACTGATTAGTTCAAGTTCTTTATTATCTCGTAATCACTAATCACCTGTACTCGCACTAATCCAAGTGAATACAGGCCCTTAATATGTCATTTCCCAAACATTTTGACCATTCGCTATCAAAACTGCCGTAAGCATTTTGGAAGGTTTTGATGTGTGTGTGTGTATTTTCAAAAACTGTTGAACTCACATGAATCAGTCTCACCTGACGGGCGTTGCGCGCCGGCACCTAACATGTCCTCTGGCGCAGGCGACTTGCGGTACTCCCCATCTTCCTTCCCGAAGGTGTCCGTTAGACTATCCCTGCTGTGAAGATTGTTGAAATTAGCTGACTGCCGTACTCAGAGACGAATATTAATTAATTAACTATGATTAAATGAATATTTTGACATAATCCTATCAAACTCTTAAATTGGCTTTTTATATCCCCGAAGAGTGGTCATCAGGAAGAAATAACGGTCGGGACACAAAAACACGATACGACGTCGTGTCGTACCACGACGCGGCGTCGTGTCGTGGGAATCCACGACGAGCATCGTAAAAAACTACGACGCGACATCGTGATGTGCCACGATATACGGCACGACGTCGCGTCGTAGAAACTCACGATGCGTCATCTTTGAATTTCTACGTGAGTTTCTACGACGCGACGTCGTGCCGTATTTCGTGGCTCGTCACGATGTCGCGTCGTAGTTTTTTACGATGCTCGTCGTGGATTCCCACGACACGACGTCGCATCGTGAAACGACGCTGCGTCGTGGTACGACACGACGTCGTATCGTGTTTTTGTGTCCCGGCCCTAACCACATAGGCTTCATACATAATATGTGATGTTTAAGAAATTTGACATCAAGCAGCCTTTTAAGCATTTTGGTTAATGAATTGCTTGGTTATTTTCCAATGCATAGGAAACTTGCTGTTTAATACGTCTAGAATATGCCTGTAATGATTGTACCATCTTATTGTACAGGCAAAAGCTCTTGTGTTACCATTTACGCGATTAAAATTTGTGGATCTATTAAATATTATAGACAAGAAAGAAAAAATATTAATAAGACACAGCATTAAAATTTCTGGATACAAAAGATATCTGAGTAAAACTTGATGAAGTTTTGAAGGAAATCAATAAAAACGAATTATAATGCTAGTAAAAACAAATTTATGTCCGTAATTTACATGCATATCGCATTTTTGATGGAATATAAGTTTTATTGGGCTATCAAGTTGGCTGTTAGGATTTATTGCTGATTGACATGACTTACTAAATTGTTACAGTAAAAGTAGAGTTGTTTGATAGTGTTTCTTACTAAATAATTATTAACCGTAACATATTTTGGCTGTATACGCTGCAAAGAATGATGAAGCAGTTGAAACCAAATTTACTCATGTCGAGTCAGTAGTAGTTTAGGTGAAAGAACAAACATACATACACATACATTTAAACTCGTTACTTTCCCTTTTGAAGCTGTATGTACTTATTACTTAATATTGAAATTATTTAATTGAAAAAATAAAAGATAAAAATCTTGTAGCGGCTGTATTGGTTATCGGTTTTAAATAAAATAAGCCCCAACAAATACAAATATGAAATAACCTTCGCTATACATTACACGACTTCTCAATAACATGAAAAGTCCTAAAAAGGAAACAAAAATATTAATAAAATTTCGTCAGACAAGGATTTAGTCTTTGTTGTTCGAAACAAGATCAAACTTTACGTTTTGAATCGAAACGAAACTTAAAGGCAATAAAGAAAACGACGTTCCATTTTTCAAAATAAAATATTGAGAATGTTGATTACTATAAAGAGAATAAATATCGACATCGCTTCCCCTCGGAGGCTGTGTGGAATTGAATCGGTCGCGCAGACGAGCGACCCGTGGGCGTTTATTTTTGTCGACGACCTACACTCGTTTTTTGTAATCTTCTATGTGGAGCTGATACACAATTGGATACGGCAGTAAAATTTTATTTGTCGCCGCAAATTAAGACGCATTGGACCTAATTTTATTACATAATTATAATGAGAATCGAGTACAGAGTACTCTCCATAAGTATCGGTAATGTCTCACCAGTCATGTCGTATATAAGATTTACCGCAGAATAAGATTATTAATTCTTGTACACTATTTTGTTAATAATTCTTTCGTATTCTAATGACGTGTAATTTCGTTTTACTTATTATATTTCTTTGACACACACTATAGGCGGCTTATCGCATTTAAGCTTATCAGGTATCATTAATTTCGTCTTAGTGTAAGTGGTGGATTGAATTTGGTGGGGGACAGATTTTTTAGTAAATAGTTGTACAATGTGCCTAAAAATCGCCCGTCTGCTTGTCACATTGTCGCGTTCACATCGCGTTAACGAATTAATACTCGGCATTACGGAGTATGTTGGGTCTCGCCAATTCCGCCGTTTATTATTGCGATTTCGATTATTGAAATGCATCTTCATTTCAATCGGTAAAGCAGGTTAAGATTTAACTTCGTTTCAATAATTGCGTTAATTTGGTCCTGTATATTTACGGTAGGAGACAGCGAAAACGTAAAAGTTGAATACATTTACGTTTTCGCAAAAAACAATGCTGCAGTATTTCTCGCGTAATATACAGGGTGTAACAAAAATAAGTGATAATACTTTAGGGTGTGTACGTGTTCCCTTGTAAAGAGTTCACTGTGAAAGTAGCAGCGCTGAAAGACTAAAATTTTTTTCGCTTTTGTATGGGAAACTCGTGATGCCTTGCAAATACAAAAGTGAAAAAAAATTTTCGTCATTCAGCGCTGCTACTTCCACAGTGAACTCTCTACAAGGAACACGTACACACCCTAAAGTATTATCACTTATTTTTTTACACACTATAGATAGTACAATACCGAACATAAATAAAATTCGACACATTTTAAAAGTGTGTCTTCTAACAGGGCTTCCTACGCTTAAATTCATACTAACATTTGAGTGTTCTAAGTTAGTAAAATACCGTATGTTTATGTACAATATTGATTTTGATTAGCTTACATAATTAATATTGGATGATTTTATCAAAATTTAAAATGGCTCAAGTTACAGCACGGCCCTTGTAAAATCAAAGAAATTAATTCATAGGTAGTTGACCTATGTTATTTCCTCGTGTTGTATCATACCCATCCGAAAGATAACAGCTAATAGCTATGTCCACATTATGCAATTTCATCTTCAATTTTCGTCATCTTCTTTTTATTCAACTTTCGTTTGGCATATTCAATAATTGAAAGCGTCAAAATCCACCCTCGTTGAAAGAAAAGTGTCATAGCGAGCGCTACGATTTCAGCGCGCGTCACGGGCATGCCTCACGTTCGCTGTTGACTGCACTATAACGCATGCCCTTGATGAACAAAGCAAGGCACAATGTGGACCAAATTAATCAATATTGACGTAATCCGACCAAATGACGTAGGTCCGCCATCTCAGGAATCAACTTCTCTAATAGTACATAATAGGACTCGTAGTCATTTTGGTAACTACCATCAACAAGAGTATCTCTAGAACTGTCACCAGCAGTATTTCCGGACCTATACGACCTGCAAACCTTCAAGAAGAGAACGTATTCCCTCTTAAAAGGCCGGCAACGCATCTGCAGCTCTTCTGATGTTGCGAGTGTCTATGGGCGACGGTAGTTGCTTTCCATCCCGTGACTCGTTTGCTCGTTTGCCCCCTTATTTTATAATAAAAAAAGAGATCCCTCTTCTTACCTCATTTCCAGCTCATTGGTGTATCCATTAGACACGAAGGTGTCGTCGTAGTCCGGCAGCGAGTACTTGGTCCTCCTCATCATCAGAAGCTTGGGCATGAGCTGCAGGAACAGCTTTTTCATCCAGGGCGACATGGTGTGGGTGGAAGGGGACCTAGCAGGATTCAAAAGGACATGACTGTAAGACTCGTTTAAAGTTACACAATACAAACTGGAGTAGACAGAACTAAGGAGTACCTCGACTTCAAACAAACGGGCGAATCTACGCGAGTTGGGCGCGAGTTCCACTTTCGACATGTTTCACAATGCTGAGTAACTAGAACGTTTTATGTTATGTCTTCTGAGTCGGCCTACTCGCTAGTTCTGTTTACTCTGATACAAACTGTCTACTTCTGATGAGAAGAAAAAAATTATTATAATGCCATTTTAGGTACTCTTTATGTAGCTCTAAGTTTTTTGAGTATGAACGAAGAAATGAAGAACTTATCACAGTTTAGGTAGGGTGCAAAGTTTTTTTAAATGGACAAATAGCCACATAGAGCTAAAATTAATTTTAAAGTATTTGGATCAATTCAACACCAAGTTTTAATGAAGTTAAAAACTAAAACTTCACCACCCTCAATTTCCTTTCTTTACATATTATTAATTATTGTCTTCAACAAAATATAGTTCTAGAATCTAGTGCAACATAGAAGAAAGAATATGGTGATTCAGATGGTGTAAAATATTTTCGTCAACATAATATAATATACCATCAAAAGTATAATCCATTTATACTTTTGAATGCAATATTATCTGCAGCTTCGTTAATTGTTCGTCCTCGATCTAATCTCTTTCCTATTATATCTCATGAATTGTTAGAAACAATATTGAATTTCCACGATAATACAAGTATTAAAATGCTAAAGTTTTTTCAGGAAATGGACTAAACCAAACAAAAACCGAAGATACATTATTGCATCAATAGAATTGTGGTATCACATTCTTTGCATATGCAACTTCTGAATAGCATTCGGCGATCACATAATGGACAATTCATGAAATATTCAGTGCTATAAATCAGGTACGGTCATTGTAACAAGTGAGATAAGAGAACAATGCCTTGAAATATGGCCGCTAGGTAACATGCTTTCGACGCATGTCGCATTCTACGATCAACTAGGCTGTTTTTAGAAAACTAAAGTAGACATTTTGAACTTTTATAAAAAACGTTTTTGTAAAATTTCTAGAATACACTTTGTATAATGTTTACGTGCTTAAAAATGATTTGCTACTTTTTGTACACTTTTAGGTCTATTTCAATTGACATATAGAATCAACCAACTTTATTTTGTGTGCATTTCCTACTTATAATTTAATACCTTAAAAATACTGCATCAACAAATCAGATAACTTACAAAATATCCATCCTATTTCTGGACGAATTTAGTCCCTCCTTGGCTCGCTTTTATTATTATTGTTTTTGTTATTCCTGAACTTAACTGGACCCAAAATGGGATTATAGATAGAAAACTAGGGAAGGATAGAAGAAAAGCAGCAAAGGTGAAATATCTGAGAATAGATTAGAGAAAGATATTTTCATAAGTGGCAGAAAATAAAAAACTAAGAAATTGCTTCGCATTTTTGAGGGGAATAAATTGCAACATAGATAATGCTTTTCTACACAACGTTAGGGTTATTGCTTATATAATTGATATTAATAAAATAAATTTTAAAAATAAAAGCTAGACCTAATTGGATTATTCCATTAAAATTTTAAACTATGTAGAGTTTTCCACATTATAAATTAGCATTAGCCTAATTACTTTTACAAGGTACGCTATGCAGTTCTTTATAGTACACAAATGTACGTTTTTTGCTATTTATTATTTAATAATCTAACGAAGGCAAAGTAAGAAATAATGTGCTATTAGATTTTCTAGAACCTCTAGATTGCACAGAAAAAGCTAATAGAAGGAAGGAAGAGTAAAATAAACGGAAGGGAACTACTCTGGCAAGTTGAGACTCACCTAAAATGTACGTTTAGCACACACACCGTCATCCACACACTTAGCGACACCAGTATCATTGTGAACAGCAAGTATTTCCCTAAAAGTGGAATCGCTAGGGACGTGGGTGGTATAATTTCGGCCAGTAACAGGAAAAACACGGTCAGCGAAACCAGTATCGAGATGCTTAACGATATCTACGAGAGAGAAAAGATGCATGAATTACCTGAAATGGACGTTAACAATGCATACAGTGACCCAAACGCTCAGCGAGACGAGGATCATGGTGAATAGTAGATATTTCCCAAGCAAGGGGATTGCCAGGGACGTTGGCGGAATGATCTCGGCCAGACCAAGGAAGAACACAGTGAGGGACACCAGGATTGAGATGCAGAGCGATATCTAAGGAGAGAAGTCCTTTTTGAGTAAGTTAATCAGTAAGCAGTCTTTCCACTGGAATGGCGAATACAAATTTTGCGACCCGTCTCAGGCAATGTATTTAGACCTACTCAAACAGAATTTTGGTTGATCAGCGCTTATGATTTAAAATATTGGTAGTGAAAAAGTTTATGCCGAATCGTAGAGATCTGTTGTTGAATTGGTCTTCCAGTCGCCTAATTTGTATTGTAGTAGTCCAAATTTGAATTTTGACAAAAACAAAATTAAATTACGCAAAGTAAACAAATCAAAAGGAACTGAATTAGTTTTAATAGAACGTGCTTATGCCAATTCGAGTGCGTTCTCAATTTTGAAGAAAAACATCCCAGTAGAAAGACAATTGTTGTAAGCAAGCGATGTTATAATTATGATAGTCACATCCACACATCTAAAAATGAATCAAAAAAGACCATAGTGGTGATGGAAATGGATGAAAGGGTGATTGGATGGAAGAATGGAAATGGTACCTGCAGAAACTATCCGCCCTCGAAAACTACAATAAAGACAAACAAAATTATAATAATATTAAAAAAAGTAAACCAATAATAATTATTAGAAAAATAATCTTAATTAACTGTTTCATGGAATAGGTATAAAAATAAGGCCAGAAATAGTTCCCAGCCTTAAGTATATTTTATTCGAGTCATAGTTTCGAGAGCGGATATAGAAACACAGTAAAATATAAGACAGGTGGACATTGACAAGAATCGAATCAGAATTATAAGTCTACTATCTCTTAATATATTATCAGCTACAATATTCATTATTATCTAAAAACCTCAACCCCATGCAATACTTATTTTCTAGTTGTATTACATAAAAAAGTAACAACTGGAAAGTTTGTGAGATCCTTCATCGATATTTTTGTATCTGGTATCGTCACCATACCTTTAGGCTTTAAATTCTGTAATTAGATTATTTTAATTCAGCTCAGTAAATTGTCTTTTTAATGATCATTTCAAATCTCTTCCAATTAAATTTCTTACTTAAATTTTCTGATTAAATATGCCTACTAGACTTATATTTCTGAACGATAGAAAACACCATTTGAATTTATAGTCAATTTGGAATCGGAATGAACAGAAAATGTTTCACAAGACAATGGAAACAGTATGTACACTTTTGGATTGCTTCCCATAAAACGTATGTTTATAACTTGGCCAAAAAAAATTAATTTGACGAACATTAATTAATTATTAAGGACTACTATTAATCTAGTATTGTTTTAGTAATTATTGTTATTTAATGTGTATTTGCTCTACAATGAGCGGTTGAAATTTTTATATATTTTGAAGTCTTTCTATTTTTTACGACATTCTTTGAACAATATAATTTCTAAAGAATAAAATACCTTTTAGAAATCATTGTTAAATTTTCTATTTTAATTTCTAATTTAGTTTCAACTACGATTACTATTTATTACTAATAATTACTTGTATCTAATTAGTTATTAGAGTAATCTAGTTCAATGCTATGTAATAAAACCATTCCACTCTTACATATTTCTATTATTAACTAAAAAGCATTTACATTATTATGAACTACTTTAGATGTAGCTAGTTGTTAATCAAACATTCTTTTACAACTACTATTATGTACCCAATGATTTAATATAAAATTTTTATCTCTTTAATAATTTACTAATTTTACTTTTTGAAAATTGAAAAACTACGTTTAAATATAAGCATACGCGTATGGGAAGTGACTTTATATATCCAAAGACAAGCCGAGAAATCAGAAAAATATTATCCACCCTCTTTCTAGTCTTGCTACTATCTTTTTAGCACAATATTCGTTGGGCTACCCTTAAGAGCAAGAGCGAGAAGAGGCTAAATAAGTTTCTCTAAATTTCTCGGCATATGTCTGGATGGTTTTTACTATAAACTGAGCACGACTTACCTTTTCTCCAGAGTCTGAGGGTAGATAGAAAACGAGTACTGTCAAAAACGTCAACCCCACACATGGAATAATAAGGTTTACTGTATAAAACAGGGTTTTCCTCCTCATTGTTAGCTTAAATGTTATATCTGAAACAAAATGTCAATTTAAGAATTACTATATTATAAACTAGCTGTCCCGGCAAACGTTGTTTTGCCATTTAAAGTATATTTTCTACATCATCAGTTGATATATGTTTTACCCCTTCTTTTGTCCCCTAAGAGGGTGTGGGGGGGGAAAGTCATACACCAGATGTTAAGTTGAAAAACACAGTTAATACCTAATATGAAGTAAGTCCACTAAAGAAAAAAGTTGTATACAAAATCTGACCCCTCTTTGGTCCCCAGAGAGGGGAGGGGGGGGGGAGGATTTTTATACACCAGATGTTGAGTTGGAAGAAGACAAATATTATAATATATCTTATTATAAATAATGACCTTAATATGTTCTCAAGATGAAAAGTAAAGAAGAGCTTTGTCAAACAAAACAAAGGCCGGTGTCTTTGTATCGCAGACGAACGGCAAGTGTCGACGGCAATTTCTACTCTAACTTTTTGACAAAGAATTGACAGAATGCATTTTTTGTGTGACGGGATAGCGATGGACGTTACCATGATGCCATACTTATAGTCACTTCAATAAAATAATAGGGGCTATACTTTATATGGCAAAATAACTTTGCCGGGACAGCTAGTCATAAATAAAATTCGGCCGGGTCATAGCCGCTCGCGCCTATTAATATAAAGTTGCCATAGTACGTCATACAAAATATTTTTTATTTTCAAAAAATAATATGCATGATTCGATAGTACTACTATAGGTAAATCGTTCTGCTGCAGGAAAATAACCACTAAAATGTCACGTTGTATAAACCTGAAAAAGGCTCCGGGCAGCAGGGGTAATACTCCTCGTTTCTGGTAGCGGGCACCTCCAGGATGTCCCACTCTACCGACAGGTAGAACTCCGACAGGTCGATGCCGACATGCACGAGGCTGCTGCCGGCCACTTGGTCCATGTGTTTTAGGTCCACCTGGAGAGAATGGGTTAAGAGGATTAGGAAGGCAAAGGACTCCCACACAAATCTCATTCGTATCGCATCGTAATGTCATTTTTTTTATTTTGAATTTGATGATTTGACGAGCTCTGTGGCTCAGTTAGTGGCGAGTTGGTAGTTCAAGCCGGGGGTCGCGGATTCGTATATTCAATATAATATAAATATAATATAATAAAAATCTTAAATCTCGTATATTGTATAGTATAAAAGTATTAAATATATACTTCGCTCAGCTCGGCTTGGCGGGGGCACTACCGTGCACCCAGATTTCCGTTGTCTGGTACCCGTAACATAAGTCCTTCAGGTACTTACCCCGTGGTAAGTACCCGGTAAAACCGCGTCAGTCCGGCCCCGGGCCGGACTGACGTGGTGTGAAAAAACTAGCAAAATGCGAGTCAGAGTCACGCAAGGGGTTATATCGCGGGTCTTGAGTTACAGCCTGGTAACAGACAGACGGACAGACAACGAAATCTTAGTAATAGGGTCTCGTTTATACTAAATAATATCTGTATATTAATACGCGAGCGAAAAACTTTGTATCTAGGAACTAGGAACTTTTTTATCTATTTATATGGGAAAGCGCCCCAGCATCAAGAGTTTGCCCATATAAAAGTAAAAAAGTTGCTCTTTCAGTGCTGCTATTTTCACAGTGAACTCTACACAAAGGACACATACACACCCTAAAGTATTTTCACTTAGTTTTGTTACACGTTGTATAATTTAAACACCTAAACAATTTTTTCAAGAGTTTGGTAGATGGGTTCAAAAACTAGGATCGGTTATTTAAGTAGGTTAGGTAGGTAAATATAATAATAATACTCCCCACACAGGTTTCGGTGAGGTACGAAAGAGTATAATTTTATAGTGCCCAGATGTGTGCGCAGTACACAAGAGCACTCTCTAATATTTTACTCTCATAACCCAGTGGGACGGCAGACCGACACGACCGGCGAGAGATCAGGCGCAGGACCGACTTTTTACATGCCCATCTGACGCATGGATCATCTTACTTGTCAGACAATCAGGTGATCAGCCTGCATTGTTCTAACCAAACTTGGAAATAACATAGTTCCAACGCGGCAATCGAACCCACGACCTCCGAGTAAAACCACTGGACCATGGAGGCGTTTTTTAATGCCTCCGTCCGCCAGTCGTGTCGGTCTTAAGTCCCACTGGGTTATGAGAGCAAATGAATAGAGAGTGCTCTTGTATACTGCGCACACACCTGGGCACTATAAAATTACTCCTGCGTTCAGTGAAACCGGCCACCGTCACCGTAACCGGTGTGGGAGTTATTATTATCTCCTGACAGGGTGACAAAGACTGACAGGGTGGCTGCCTGTTACAGACACACCGAATCGACCTTTGCTAGCCCTGGGGGGTGTGCCAAAATCTTTTCATTTTCGCTTCGTTATAGAATCGCCGATGAAAATGTATGGAATTGACATAAGCGTTCGTTAATATGACGTTGACGTTCGACTCGTCTTATGTCAATTCCATACATTTTGATCGGCGATTCTATAACGAAGCGAAAACGAAAACATTTTGGCACACCCCTGCTATTATATAGCTATTACCTGAGCACCATTATAAGTCCAAGAGCCAAACTTCATGAAGCACGTCTGCTCGTCGAACGGGAAGTACTCAACGTTGATCTCACACGACGACTTGTAGATCGCAGGCGGCTTCCAGTTCACCTCGCCTGTATACTTGAGAGTCGCTTTCGTCATGAGAGTTACCTGGAATGGTGAGATGTTGGATGAAAAATAGTGGAATAGCAACCTTGTATTGTAACATATTTTCTTTGGTATTTCAGTAATTATAACTGTTTAGTCTCTTTTTACATTTTAATAAAATATACAAAATGTTATGCTTGCGTGTGGCAAAGGAGCAATGATAATTTTGGACGTTCAAGTATTGTTCTACTTAGGGTTCCGTTTTAGGGTTATGTAATCAACAAAACTTGGTTGACTACTATACTCTAAAACGGAACCCTAACCAGCTGATTTTTTGTATATTGGTAGGTTAATAGTTATATAATTTAAGAGTAATCTTGCCCTACAAATAAAACAATCCATATAAATTTAGGACCATCAAGTCAAAGTTTGAAATCCTTTCTGTCTCTGTCAGCTACCACTTTCGAGATTTTTCGAAAATAAAAAGTTGTTCGTCTCATCAAAATGTAGCTACTCACAAAAAATTAGCTTGTTAGTAATCACAAAAAAATTTGTTCTAGAGCTCCCTCACTATGACGGTTTGAGCTTTAATCCGCAGACAGTCTAATCTAAATACCTGAACATGACGTGTTAATTATTTATTATTTTAATTATTTAATAGTTACAGAGCTATAAATATCTTAAACTCTGTACCATAATAAATGTGTCAGCTGTGAGTAGGCATATCTGCCTATCTGTAAGTTATCTCGCACAAGACGGTACACAAATCTCTCAACAATCTCTCACAAATGTCCGTGCAAAAAGGGCCTGTTTCACCACTTCCTGTCTCCTGATAAATGCTGGATAGTGTCTATCCACCACATAACTTGACAGATAGAGTACGGAGAATCTGTTAAAAAAGGTGTGGATAGAAGATCCGGCACTTTATCAGGTAGTGGTGAATCAGGCCCTAAAGTTGTATATAGGTAAACTAGATAAATCACTACACCACTTTTAAGCGGCATCCAACAGAACTGTACCTCATAGTTCCCATCCCAGTTGTTATACAGCACTATATCCGGCAGCCACAGGTGTTCTGACGGCACATACAGCATCTCCACGCCTCCGTACTCCTCAGGATTCCACTGCAGCTTGTAGTCGTACCATTTCTGGAACGTGACATAGCTTATCTTTACTGGGATAGTGATAGATTTGTTTGTATTGGAATACTTTTTTTATAATATTATAATATTATCATTGATTGAAAGTTTCTTATGTAGGTAGACTGATTTTGTTGGGTTTAGTTTTTGATGTAGAGATTAAAGAAAATGACGGGGAGGAACATAAAATATGTGTGCTGGAAAAAATAAAGTGCATAGATTTTTGTGTGAACGAAGGCGCTGACAACTTTTTTATGTAATTTACAATATTTTCACTGACTTGACTGCACAGTTTAGTTAGGGTTAATGGTTTTAATACATTGTAAATCTTAAACAAAATGTATTATTATATATTAAGCCTTAGACGAAAAATTTCCTCTAACTCTACATTTTTGACCCGTGATCGCCTGTTTTTGCCCACACAGGTGATCATAGAGGGACACAATATTCCTCCTTCTTTTTCAGTTGCCCATTATTATGAACGTCTACTACGTAAGGTAACTTGAGGTCGTGGGTTCGATTCCCGCGTTAGAAACATGTTATTTCCAAGTTTGGTTAGGACAATGCAGGCTGATCACCTGATTGTCTGACAAGTAAGATGATCCATGCGTCGGATGGGCATGTAAAAAGTCGGCCCTGCGCCTAATCTCTCGCCGGTCGTGTCGGGTTGCCGTCCCACTGGGTTATGAGAGTAAAGGAATAGGGAGTGCTCTTGTGTACTGCGCACACGCTTTGTCACTATAAAATTACTCTTTGTGAAGTTTAGTTAAAGTTTCAATGAAACCGGCCACCGTCACCGAAACCGATGTGGGAGCTATTATTATTATTAACGTCGTTTGCCTACCTGTAGCTGAATGTGGCAACATGGTTATTCTTGCACCAACATGAAGAGAGACCATTCGTCGTGAGAGGAACGTAAAAAGCAACCGTACTTTTAAAATGGTATATTTCTCACCTGTTCCACCCACAAATTTGTCGTCATCACTTGATTCTTCAGGTTCACTTCCATCAACTGCGACAGCTTCAGCCCAAGTCGCACTGTCAGTATGTCGCTCACGTTCATCACAGGTCGTATTAGCCGGTTGTAGTTACTGAGGAGGTCGTCATATAAACGTTTGACGTCGGGATTCGCTTCGAGGAGTTTCACGCCTGGAATGTTTGAACGTGTGCGTTAAAGTAACTTTCCGATAAAGTGGCATTATCAAAGGAATAAAACCTATAGCCCACATCATAAAGTGGCATTTTATTTAAACTTTTGACGGTCGCGATTGTCAGTGCAGTTGTGTGGTCAGTGGTATTTGCTGCGAAATATGACTATCGAAGCTAAATGAAAATGGTTATTTTGAGAGCAAAAGTTGGTATGTGAGTGATGTGGCGTAGTTTGCTGCGAAACGTGATTTAACGAAGCTAAAAGAAAGCGTGTATTTTGAGAGCAATAGTTTGTATTGCTTAACGCCCGAACCCAATATTCGATCCTTATGCATAGATTGAACTCAATCTCGGATCGATCCCAATCCTTAGATCGATCCAATCCACGTTTCAATAATAAAAATTGAAATCTGCAATCTTTTTTCTGGCCGAATTGCCTGCGATCTTTTCCCTCTGTCCAGGGGTACGATAGACTCGATCGAAACCTTATGTGAATAATAGAAAATAAAAAAATATTGATTTCGAGTCGACAACATATATCCGCAAAATTCGGATTTAGGAGTATTTCGTTAAATTCTAATGGCACTGACAATTGACAAACAAACTTCACGCGCTATCTTGCTATAAGCTGACAGTTGACACATGCCATTGCTCATTTTCTACCTGCCGGCAGCGGGCAGTCATCATGGCGCACCGAGCGCACCCTTTTTTAGGGTTCCGTAGCCAAAATGGCAAAAAAGGAACCCTTATAGATTCGTCATGTCTGTCTGTCTGTCTGTCTGTCTGTCTGTCCGTCCGTCCGTATGTCACAGCCACTTTTCTCCGAAACTATTAGAGCTAGATTATTGAAACTTGGTAAGTAGATGTATTCTGTGAACCGCATTAAGATTTTGATGCAAAAATGGAAAAATTATTAAAAATTTTAGGGGTATAGGTACAACTGAAATAAAAAAATTTTTTTTCATCTAACCTATGCGTGTGGGGTATCTATAGATAGGTCTCTAAAAATCATATTGAGGTTTCTTATATCATTTTTTTCCAACCTGAATAGTTTGCGAGAGAGACTCTTCCAAAGTGGGAAAATGTGTCCCCCCCCCCTCTAATTTCTAAAGTAGGGGCATGATAATTCTAAAAAAAATATATGATGTAGATTACTATAAAAACTACCAACGAAAATTGGTTTGAACGAGATCTAGCCAGTAGCTTTTTTTATACGTCATAAAAATGGTAAACCTTAATCAAAATTTCATTAAATCGACTGAAACATAAAATAAATCAAAAACCTTTTAATTTCATAAAAATAAACCTTATTGCTGCTGCGGAACCCTTCATGGGCGAGTCCAACTCGCACTTGGCCGCTTTTTTGTTGCTTGTCCAATACTGGTAATTATAACTAATAAAAAATAATCGGCCAAGTACGAGTCGGACTCGCGCACGATCAGTATGAGATCCTCAAAATCACTACTATCACTGCTTGAGAGTATAGACAAATCCATATTTTAAACAGTAAAACCGAGAAATTCCTAAGATTGCAGATTTGGATCATAAAACCGATCGAAAGAAACGTCAAAATTGTGAGATAGGTTATGAATACACTCGAACTGTCATTTTCAAACGGAGGGCTATCCGAAATCATAGAGCGAACCTCCCATGGATGGCTTGCAACCACAGATTGTAATTTCAATCTGTGGATTACATTATTGGCACACTCAAACACAAATATGGATTGAAATATCGATCTTGGATTGGTAAAAACGGATTAGGATCGTATATTGGGTTCGGCCGTTAATGCATAATATTAACGATGTAGATAAGTCCAACGGCCACATTCAGATATAATAACGTCAAACTATTAGAAAGAATTTGACGAAAATATCGTCACCTTTACGGTAAACTTACGAATCTGCAAAAAACAAATTTTACAGGAGAGCGTTTCAAAACCTTAAAATAATAATTAAAAGTAAAGTTGCGCTTTTGAAATCAATACTCTAATATTTTTGCTTTGCTTATTGCTGTGTGTTTTAGATACAATCAATGAATTTTCATTATTGGATTTAAATCACAAAATAATGCACATTCGTTAATTTGCACTTTCATACATATACATAATTAGGTATTTATTGATACCATGGCAAATTGACCAAAGTGGTACTTTCGTAAGTTTCGTCAAAATTTTACTGTAGTAAACTTACGAATGTGGTACTTTCGTATGTTTACCTAAGTCATCCTAAGTGCATAATTGTGAAATTGGTAGTTTGCACTCTGCAAACGACCGGGGTTTTGTATCTATACAAATATAATAAAATCGTAGGAAAGTCAATTCTGTACATTGAATATTTTTGAAAAATAATACTTGGGACGTGATCTACTATACTAACGCGGACGAAGTCGCGGGCAACAGCTAGTAATCGTATAATATGTTACACCGTGGTCCAGTGGTTTAGAGCGCGGCTATCTTGACTCGGAGGTCGTGGGTTCGATTCCCACGTTGGAAACATGTTATTTCCAAGTTTGGTTAGGACAGTGCAGGCTGATCACCTGATTGTCTGACAAGTAAGATGATCCATGCGTCGGATGGGCATGTAAAAAGTCGGTCCTGCGCCTGATCTCTCGCCGGTCGTGTCGGTCTGCCGTCCCACTGGGTTATGAGAGTAAAGGAATAGAGAGTGCTCTTGTGTACTGCGCACACACTTGGGCACTATAAAATTACTCCTGCGTAGCTGGCCTGGTTTCAATGAAACCGGCTACCGTCACCGAAACCGGTGTGGGAGGTATTAATAGTATATTCTTTAACCTTTAAACCGCACAAGTCATATTCATACGACGGTATAGTCTGTCAAAAAAGTTAAGAAATTAAAAAGTGGCAACATCGTAGTGTCATCCCTTTTTTCTTAGATTGATTTGAAAGAGATGACAATACGATATTGCCACTCTTTAACTTCTTCACTTTTTTGACAGACTATAGCTTTCGATAATCTACGTACCTATTTAAAATCAAGCGGGATGGACTCGAAATTTTTTTTTGTCGTGTAAGTGCCGTGGCCGATCTTAAAAAAATGGCGCGATGAACTTGACACATACAAGCCAGGCTGGCCGACGGTGGCGTTGGATCGGGATGAATGGAATGACTTGGGGGAAGCATTTGCCCAGCAGTGGGACAGCAAATAGGCTTTTAAAAAATGAAATTTGCGCGGTTAAAGGTTAAAATGACAAGTAGGTACCTAATGCAGCAGCTGTAGGTTAATATCTACAGCTCTTATTATTCGTGATAATTTTTATCCTTAAAACCCACTCTGAAAATGGATTCGGGATGGGTTTTACGATAGTCATCGCATCATGGGCCATGGCATCTATTTGACTTATCGCGTCAATTAGATGCGATTTTAGCCTCGTCTTCTTCTTCAGTCTTGGAGAAAAACTCCTCATGAGACAACACGGTTACACTAAATGGACGAGGATTTGTCCTAGCCATTCTCATGGCTTGTGTCCATCCTTCTGGTGTGTAAACAGCCGAATTCTTACATTATCTTTCAATTTTAGAATGAACCAAGTGCCCGGATTCATAAAAGACATGATCTATCGTGTCTATTATCCTGCTAGTTGTCGTCTTTCAGTTGTCACTAAGTACAGCAACATACAACAGAAATTAAAGTTTTTCTGTTAGCCACCGCAATTGTCTGACATCATTCTGACGTTCTTTATGTCTTGCATTTCAATGCTCCTGTATTTTCCCTCGGTTTCATCCCATGTGAAACAATTAAGGGCCCGGGTTACCCTCGAAATTTTCATACATTCTTAATACCAAAATCATTTTCTCATGCGAAAATATTTAACATGTTTGAGTTATTTTTCAGCTTAAGATAGTAATTACCTAGGGTCCTGAACAAATTTTTTTTACAAAATATTTAAATACTAAAAAAAAATTTTTGTGTTTAAATATTTTTTAGTAAATTTACTACTAAATATTTAAACACCAAAAAATAGACAAAAACACTAAAAAATATATAAATAAATAGTAAATTTACTACAAAATATTTAAACTTTAAAAAATATTTTTTATTATTTAAATTTTTTGTAGTAAATTTACTATTTATTTATATATTTTTTAGTGTTTTTGTCTATTTTTTGGTGTTTAAATATTTAGTAGTAAATTTACTAAAAAATATTTAAACACAAAATTTTTTTTTTTAGTATTTAAATATTTTGTAAAAAAAATTTGTTCAGGACCCTAGGTAATTACTATCTTAAGCTGAAAAATAACTCAAACATGTTAAATATTTTCGTATGAGAAAATGATTTTGGTATTAAGAATGTATGAAAATTTCGAGGGTAACCCGGGCCCTTAACGTCTTGATTCCCATACCTATAAAGTTGAAAATTATATACCGCCAGTTTCCGAAAATAAAAGAATGGTCCAGAACTCAAGCCATAGTAAATTAACGAAAGTGGCAGTTATGTATGTTTGCTGTGGCCGGTGGGCTGTGGGTCACTACTCACTTCACCCAGTTTAAGTTAACGAATATGCCAGATTCGTAAGTTTACAATGGCAAGATTCACTCGAATTATAACATACGTTATCCTATTTTCAATTTCGTAAGTTTTCCATGGGTGTATGGACATAAAAAGGCAGATTCGAACCATCTGAACTCTGTAACCGTTACAGATAGAAATATGAAAATTTGCCACGGTGTGTAATACCACGTATGTGACAGTTTTTTGCTAGAAACTCGATTTTGAAAAAATGGCAGATTCGTAAGTTTACCGTGGAGGTGACGATATATTGAATTTTGTGTCAATACTCCTAATTAAATAAGAGTTAAGTTAGTCAAATCAGAACTACCTTTGCTCTCTCTTAGATCACAAAAGGGTGTATAAATAGAGTTTATCTTTGTTTCTTCGTAATGCCTAAACTAGCGATGTAGTATGTTATGCGATTAATCATAGTAATTGACAGTTGGTAACTTTAATCGTATTTTTAATTTATTGAGCAAAGCGCCATCTATCCTCCAATTGCGACATGCAAAAGTGCAGCAAGTAGGCGGGGCATTGCACTTTGAAACACAATAAATAAAGAATAATAAAGTAATGATTAGATTACCTCATTTGATGGAAGACGGTTAAAAATGCTTACCTTTTGAAGACTTGACCAAAAACAGCAGCAGCAACCACCTAAGTTTTATTCCAACCATATTTTTTAAGTTCATTTTTCACTCTCCATTTATAACCAGTCTAAAACATAAGAACTCTCCCAACTTAAATGAAAATACAACTTCTATAACTAAGATTTAAATATCTTGAAACAATACAAAATGAGATTAAAACCTATTCGCAGATATTATCTGAGGGCGTCTTATTATTGTGGCAGTGATGCTGCGAGAGTGTGTGCGCATGCGTGATCAATATTGGCGCACCCTACTTCGCGCATTGGATCAGTGCATATCTACTCGTAAATTTAGGGTAAATGTACACTCGCGAATTTAGAGTCTGGTCACACTGAGATGAGAAAACATTGCATTTGCTAGGGTTCCGTACCCAAAGGGTAAAAACGAGACCCTATTACTAAGAAATCGTTGTCTGTCCGTCTGTCTGTCTGTCTGTCGCCAGGCTGTATCTCAAGAACCGCTATAGCTAGACTTCTGAAATTTTCACAGATTGTGTATATCTGTTGCCGCTATAACAACAAATACTAAAAATAAAATAATATTAATATTTAAGGGGGGCTGCCATACAACAAACGTGATTTTTTTGGCCTTTTTGTTCGATATCAATAATGGCAACAGGTAGGCACTTGATATTTTCACAAAGGCTTTAATATACATATATAGGTACTTTAATAATGTATAATAATATATTTTTTTTAAATTTTAAGGGGGCCTTCCATACAAAAAACACAATTTTGGCCTATTTTTGCTTTATAACGGTACGGAACCCTTCGTGCGCGAGTCCGTCTCGTACTTGGCCGATTTTTACTAGCCGACTGTGTCAGAATGATAATTATCAAGTGACTTCTTGTCTTTGGCACTCTCTAAAGCCTAAACAACTAGTCAGCTTTGAAGTAAAAGTACTGTACATCGTTGATCGTAGTAGTTTAATTATAATTTCTAACTCCTCATTTTGGGAGGTTAAGGTTATAGGTACAATATAATTTATTTTAGGGATAACTGGACTTGATAAAACACAATTCAACACAACAACATTTATTTATAAGAACTTATAATAAACTGGCAACTTTTTATAAAAGAGTTCTTAAAACTACTTTAAATTAAATGAAGATCAGACTTAATAATAATAACCGTCTCCTTTTAGCAGAAGTCGGTTAAAAAGTCATCATCTCTTATTTTTCTGGACCGGCACGCGTCTCGATCTTCTTATGTTGTAAATCTCTTCGTAGGATTCGTTGCTATCTGAAAAAATCATTAATCCCTTTGTAAAGGTAGCGTTCCGATCAAGTCGTTTGCCGACCGCGACCGACAAAAATTGAAATAAAGTGCTCTATTACGCCACAACAGACTACAGAGCAGCGACTAGACCAAATTACTAATGACATGACGGTAGAACTTTTATTCCTAAAAAAATAATAGTTAAAAAAACTAAAAACACGCTTTTTATAGAAAACCAAACTAAAAAATTGAAAAAACATACAAACATACAAATTGAAAAATGGTATAATTATATCAAATTAGTGTATTGTCATCGGTCCTCGATAAATCTACAAAGTTTGAACGAAATCTGGCCGTTTAAAGTGGGTGGGATCGCGCCCAAAAAAGTCGGTTACAAACAAACATACAGGTGAAGCTAATAAAAAGCGTATTTAAAAAGACTGCCACTTATATTCTTTTTTTTTATAGTTTAGAGTGAGTTGCACCAACTTACTTTATAACTATAAATTTAACCATAACAAAAAGTCAAATGAACCGTCAAATCCCTAGTAAAAGTCCATTATGGACGCCATATTTGACGACAATCTTAACTTTAACTACGCTTCTGGTGCAATTCACCCTTAATATTTTATTTTTATGATTTTTTAATGTTTGATTTATTGCTAGCTTTAAAAATTTATATTGTGATGTCACACCTTTGGTCCCAGAAGAAAACCAGTGCAGCAGACTCGTAGTTGCTGGCAGCTGCTAATACTGAGCTGGGTCCAGTTTTGTTGTGTGATTGTCAAAATAAACCTATTCTTATTCGCCTCCGTAGTCCAGAGGTCTAGACTCTAGAGCGTCGCTCTTGACTCGGAGGTCGTGGATTCGATTCCCGCGTTGGAAACATGTTATTTCCAAGTTTGGTTAGGACAATGCAGGCTGATCACCTGATTGTCTGACAAATAAGATGATCCATGCGTCGGATGGTCATGTAAAAAGTCGGTCATGCGCCTGATCTCTCGTCAATCGTGTCGGTCTTCCGTTCCATTGGGTTATGAGAGTAAATGAATAGAGAGTGCTCTTGTATAGCGCATGTCGAATTTACTTAAATTCGAATACAAAAATTCCTGTCTTTTGTTAATGTATTGAAAGATTTAGGATCTGAGAAACTCAAGTACCATTTGGGTCTCGCATGCCACATGTTAACCTTGCTGTCAAGATATTGTATAAAGTATAATAAACGACTTCTAATTCTTAAAACAAGGGTAGTCAATGTTACCAAAGCTATAAAACAATAATTTATTGTTGGGACCTTTCAGTTTAAATGGTCAGGCTCACATTTGGCATGGGGACGTTTTTGTTGACTCTGCAGGTCACAGTTTATTTTAATGTTAAATATTATACTACTACTCTCCTTTCCTCCTTGGAGTAAAGACGTGCCTTACCGAATGCGCTTAACCTAAATAAAGCGCAATATAAAAGTGATTTTCTTTTATTTAATCCATCCACGACCTCACAGTCTAAGTCAATAAGACTAACAGGTTATGGTGGCCCAGTCAACGCAGTGATTAAATAAAAGTTAAAATAGTTTTTGAACTCAAAGTGATTGTAAAAATTTGAACTTTTAAAAATAACAATATGGAGAAATAGAAGACCAAGAGAAATATTCCGATTTTCATGGGAGAAAACTACAACATCTGGAAATTCAGAATCCGAAGCCTTTTAAGTGAACTAGATGTGATTCACGTTATTGAGAAGCCAGTTCCGGTAATACCTGACAACAAGTGGAAGAAAGCCGAACAAACAACTAAAAACGTAATCATAGAATACCTGTTTGATGCTTATATCAGTCACGTGGGACCAGAGTCAACATCGAAGGAAATACTTTCTGCGCTAGACAACATTTTCGAGAGAAAAAGTACGGCTAAACAGCTCGCAACCAGAAAGAAGTTATTGAATATGAAACTCCGAGGAGATACCACCTTGAATCAACATTTTATGCAGTTTGATATTTTAATATCCCAGCTAGCGACTTCTGGTGCAACTGTGAAGGAGGCAGATAAAGTATCTCAACTATTGCTGACTCTGCCGCCTGCCTATGACTGTATTGTCACTGCAATCGAAACACTCTCAGAAGACGATATTACACTGAACTTCGTGAAGATGCGACTCCTCGACCACGAAGTTAAACTAAACGACGAGAAACTAGACACAAGCGGAAAAATTCTTCATGCTGAAAGTAAAAACAATCATCTGCAACACGAAAATTTCCAACGAATACCATCAATTATTCAGAATTCTCGAAGAATAAATAAGAAGCCGAAATCCAACTACAACAAGAAATCCAATAAGAAAAATCATATAAAATGTCATCACTGTGGAAGAAAAGGACACTACAGATACGAATGTCGCTATTATCTAGAGGATATGAAGTACAAACTAAACAATAAGAAGATAAAAACTATCAACACTGCTAATTATTATACACCGAGCGTTAACACAATTCAATCATCGCCGACTACGACGAGTTTTGCTTTCATGGCAGGAGCCACAATACAAACAGATTATAAACAAGATATGATTATATTCTTGTTGGACTCTGGAGCATCCGATCATATCACGAATCGAGAGGATATAGCAAGCTGTTTTCGCACACTGAAAACACCAATTCAAATATCAGTGGCGAAAAATGGCACATTTATCTCTGCGTCGAAGATTGGATCATTCTCTGTTACGAGCAACTTGGGCATCGAGGGGAAGATAGAAAACGTGCTGTACAGTCCTGATGTCCCGTACAACTTGCTGTCCGTAATCAAGATGCAACAAGCCGGATACTCTATAACCTTTGGTGAAGAAGGGGTAATGGTGTACTATAACGGTAAGCCCGTGATGTCCGGTAAGACTGTAAACAACCTGTTTACTTTGGAGTTCAAGGTACGTAAAAATATGTTTAATTATTGTGCTAGTAATGCCTCTAATCTTGATTATAAATTATGGCATCAACGATTAGGTCATATGGGCAAATCAAAATTTATCGAACTCAAAAATAAACAACTTGTCGCTGACATAAACCAATTAGAAAATATTATGCCTGATGATGACATGTGTGAAGCATGCATTTATGGCAAACAAGCCCGACTACCATTTAATCAAATTAAAAACAAAGAATATCTAAACCGGCCGCTATTTAATATTCATTCTGACATTTGTGGGCCAATCACACCACCTTCTGTAAATAACGATAATTATTTTGTACTATTTGTAGATGAATTCACTCATTATTGTGTAACATATCTTATAAAACACAAATCAGATATGTTTGCAATGTTTAAAGATTTTGTTGCAAAAGGTGAAGCTAGATTTAACTTCAAAATAGTTAATTTATATTGCGATAATGGTAGAGAATATTTATCGAATGAACTGAAAAGTTATTGTGTTTCAAAGGGTATAAGTTATCATCTCACAATACCACGAACTCCACAGTTAAATGGCATATCTGAAAGAATGGTTAGAACCATTACAGAAAAGGCGCGAACAATGATATCTGGTGCCCAATTAGATAAAGTGTTTTGGGGCGATGCTGTGTTAACTGCAACGTATCTTATAAATATGACACCAACAAAATCATTGAAGGTAAATAAAACACCTTATGAAATGTGGCACAATAAGAAACCCCAAATTAAATACCTAAAAGTGTTTGGTTCAACAGTATATGTGCATGTAAAAACCGGTAGAAATAAATTCGATGAAAAATCATCTAAAGCCATATTATTGGGGTATGAACCAAATGGGTATAGAGTTTATGATGTGGAAAATTACAAGTACTTGGTAGTGAGAGATATTATTGTAGATGAAAAAAGCTTTCTTAAGTCCAGGCCATTAAAATCAAATTCAATAAATGTACATTCAGGTAAAGAAACGTCCCTCCCTAGTTCTTCAAGTGCCCCTTTTAATGATAACAATGAAAACAATTGTAATTTGGAAAACAATACAATCCAGGAGCGGTCACTTACCTTTTATGATACAGAATTAAATAGAAATAGTGAACAAATTGATAATTGTAATATTTCTCCTCAGAATAACAACAATAATAAACTGAGGAGAAGTGAACGAATTAAAAATCTAAATCCAATTTCTTATTCTGAAAATTTACCTAGTGACTACTTGTTATCAGCTCAATATTTTATATCGTCTATTCCAAATTCTTATAAGGAAATAAAAGACAGATTAGATTCTTGCCAATGGGAAAAGGCAATCAATGATGAATTAAATTCACTTTCTATAAATAATACTTGGACACTTGTACCTAGACCAATAGGCAAAAATATCGTAGATAGCAAATGGGTATTTACTATTAAAAACGACGAATTTGGGAAACCTTTAAAATATAAAGCCCGATTAGTTGCCAGGGGATTTAGTCAAAAATACCTTGAAGACTATAATGAAACCTATGCTCCAGTGGCGAGAATTTCAACTTTTAGATTCATATTAGCATTTGCAAATCAACATAGTTTATTGATTCACCATATGGATGTTAAAACTGCATTTTTAAATGGTGATTTAAAGGAAGAAATATTCATGAAAGTTCCCGAGGGAGTACAGAGCAAGCAAAATGAAGTCTGTAAACTTAATAAAGCTCTATATGGCCTAAAACAAGCCGCTAGATGCTGGTTCGAAAAATTTGAAAACACCCTTTTAGAAATAGGTTTTAAAAATTCTATGGGAGATCGTTGTATGTACATACTAAATAAGGGATATGTGTCCCAGAATATTTATGTCATTTTGTATGTTGATGATTTAGTTATTTGCACTGCAAATAAAAATACTATGAACGCCTTTAAACAATATTTGATGAACAAATTTTCGATGGTTGACTTAAAAGAAATAAGACTTTTCTTAGGTATCAGAATAACCCGAAACAACAATATTATTATATTAGATCAAAGTACATACATAAAGGCAATATTAAACAAGTTTAATATGATAGATTGTAATCCAATTAGCACACCTTTAGAAATTAAACTAAATTTTGAGGCATTGGATTCTAATGAGATATATGATGCGCCATGTCGAAGTCTTATTGGCTGCCTTATGTACTTAATGGTATGTACTAGACCCGATTTATCCATAACTGTAAATATTTTGAGTAGATACATGAATAAGAATAACAAAGAACTTTGGACTTGTTTAAAAAGAGTACTTAGATATTTAAAAGGTACAATTAATTTGAAATTAAAATATGTACAGGGAAGTTATGATAATTTATTTACGGGATATGTCGATTCAAATTGGGGAGGAAGTGATACTTCCGACAGAAAAAGTACAACAGGTTATTTATTTATGTTGTATGATAAATGTACAATATGTTGGAACTCTAAGAGGCAAGTTTCAGTAGCAGCCTCGTCGACAGAAGCCGAATATATGGCTCTGTATGAAGCTGTTAAAGAGGCTTTGTGGTTAAGGACTTTAGCTACTAGTATTAATATTGAAATTAAAGAACCTATCTTAATATATGAAGATAATAATGGATGTATTAGTATCGCAAATAATCCATCGAGTCACAAGAGATCCAAACATATTGACATTAAGTATCACTTCTCCCGAGAACAATGTGTGAATAAGACAATAACTTTGAAATATATTTCAACAGATAACCAGATCGCGGACATGCTGACCAAGCCGCTGCCAGCAGCCAGGTTCCGCGAGCTACGAGAGAAAATAAACTTAGAAGAATAATGTTTTTATTTTAAATTGTTTTAATAAATACTTAGTAGAAATTAACTATTTAATGATCTGGTGAGGTTTTTCTGGGGTTTCCCTCATCCTAGCAACAAATGTTGGATCATATTGTATCTCCCCGGAAGGTTAAAGTGCACGGAAGGTACGTCAATTAGGTATTACTTAATGTAAATTTTAATTGTACTTAATTTAATTTTTTTTGTTTTGATATTTAGGAAATTTTATTTTAGGTTTATGTTACTTTTGAGTTTGATTCCAAAGACATTAATTTTTGAGGGGGCGTGTCGAATTTACTTAAATTCGAATACAAAAATTCCTGTCTTTTGTTAATGTATTGAAAGATTTAGGATCTGAGAAACTCAAGTACCATTTGGGTCTCGCATGCCACATGTTAACCTTGCTGTCAAGATATTGTATAAAGTATAATAAACGACTTCTAATTCTTAAAACAAGGGTAGTCAATGTTACCAAAGCTATAAAACAATAATTTATTGTTGGGACCTTTCAGTTTAAATGGTCAGGCTCACATTTGGCATGGGGACGTTTTTGTTGACTCTGCAGGTCACAGTTTATTTTAATGTTAAATATTATACTACTACTCTCCTTTCCTCCTTGGAGTAAAGACGTGCCTTACCGAATGCGCTTAACCTAAATAAAGCGCAATATAAAAGTGATTTTCTTTTATTTAATCCATCCACGACCTCACAGTCTAAGTCAATAAGACTAACAGCGCACACACCTGGGCACCATAAAATTTACACTTGCGTACCTGGTTTCAATGAAACCGGCCACCGTCACCGAAACCGGTGTGGGGAGTATTATTATTCTTATTCTATTTTTAGAAAATGAAACCTATGCCTTACTTAGCCTATGATATGTGGCATTTTGTTTGTATTTTTGTCGGTCGCGGTCGCTGTGGCAAAGATCGAAAATCCACCATAAAACACTAGTACCTACTCGCAACTTTGTCCGAAAGTGAGTTGTTACGCAGATAATTATTGTATGTCGCGGGAGAACCATACGTTTTCCGATATAAAAAATATTTTGTCCTATCTCGGGACTCCAAGTACCTCCGTACTGAACTCGATCAAAATCGGTTCAACAGTTCAGGCGTAAAGTAACAGACAGACAAAAAATGGAAAAGTTACTTGAAAGACAAACATGGACATAATAATTAGTATAAAAAGAGACTCCTCAATTATTTTTTTTCCTCTTTGATTTTATTACCTTTCACTGGAAACTTCATTAACGGCCACAAGCTGAACGGGTAAAAATAAGTGCTCGGTATCCGCTTTATCACTATTGACTTGTCCTGGGCCATCCGGGACTCTGAAACAAAAAGTTAAAGCGCTTTTAGAAACAATTATTAGTGTAAGTGAATTACAAGTACAAGTATTAGTAAAGTGGGTGATAGCGCCCCTTTGTGGGCGCTGGAGGCCTAAAGGGGTGCAGTGTGGGACCCATAAAAAATGGGGGCGTTGTGTAGAGGCTTTAATTTAAAAGTAGGTGAAACAAAGGGGGCGCCAAAATTTTTTTTCTCAAAGTGGGCGGTAGACAAAATATGTTTGGGAACCCCTGCTCTAACGCTAAATATCTCTGGAGGTTTTTTTGCCTATTGAGCAACCGCTACAGCTTACTACTTTTACTTGCCTACAAACATGCCTGTTTCCAAGTAAGCGATAGAAGCGCGATAATAATATCGTACGCAAACGGCAAATAAAGGATTAAGAATTAACGCTCAGTCTTCTCTCACTCGCTTAAATACGAATATAATTCAATCTTGAATCACGTGTACATGAGTGAAAAAGACAAGTAGGTAGTCTGGGTCAATGGATGAATTTTATTCGTTCTACGACCGGCCCATCATAATATGTCCAAATAAGTTAAGTAGTTAAGTTTATAAATACAAATACGCAATACATATTGTACCAATTTTATAGGGCTCTTGCCTGCCTAGCATACGCCAACGAGATATCTCACTCTCGAGATAATTAAAAACTACTCGTCTCATAATGTCAAAATCTCGATATTATCTCGACAAAACCTTATGAAAATGTGTTAAGTATTTAGATGATAGATCTACGTGAGAAAAAATGTTTGTCATGCTAGGGTCAATAGAGATGAATATACAAACTATCAAATCGAGAAACATGTAGAGTGAGATATCTCGTAGGCGTATGCTAGGCAGGCTGATCTACAGACCCTACGAATAATAAAAGCTATATTCGTAGTACAGCCCCCAATATAATATAAAAAACTTCACTTGAGCTGGGGTCCACAAAAATACAGCTCTACTTTTTTATTCTGTCAGTGGCGTACCACTGACAGAATAAAAAAGTAGAACAATAGGAAGCGAACAATGCAGGATATAACAAATTGAATTACATAACATACGATACAAATCTTCGTATGTAACACATAAATAACTCCTTAAACGAATGTTGACATCTATGACTCTTCCCGGTGTTTCAGCTATTATCCTGCAATACTACGTAGCTACTATTGTTATTTTATATTGTAAGTTTGTCCAGCCAATTAAGAGAAAAAAATATATTTATAGTTTTTTCACTAATTTATTATCACAATTTGAAAGTAACAGACTATTTCTAGGCGCTGCAAAACTTTTGTTTTAAAATAAAAACTGAATATAGCTAGTCTTGAAATCAATATGCAAGTATGTTATTTTATATTCAAAGTTGATTTAACATTGAAAACCCTTGTCAAATATTTGCAAATATCCAAGAGACGATGCTCTTTCGATTGTAGGCCTTTTTGTTTTTAAGCATTTTTTCTGTATTCATACCATAAAGTTAATATACCTAGCGGAATAGAGAAACAAAGGCCTGAGCAAGCGAGATGTCACTATCAGTAACCAGTTAGCTCAGTAACACTGCGTGGTAAAAAGAGACGTGTGATACATGACAGCAGCACTCTTTTTTTGACGTCCATCAGCCCGGATCAGCCCCGTTGTCAATTTAATCTCATAGAATTCATGTTCAATCATGCTTGTGTAAGTCTATACGTACATATATTTTTCACACAGATGAAAACCAATTTCGGTTACGTTTGACAGCTCGAGTTTGTTGCTCTATTCCGCTAGGTATATTAACTTTATGATTCATACATAATAAATCTAGTAATTCCTACTTTAAAGAAAATCATTCGCACGTCCACGTCAACATTTTTTTTTTTTCGTATTTCTTTTTAAATAAAAAGTATCCTATGTTACTTCTGATACCTCCAAGAGTATGTGTACAAAGTTTCATGATGATTCGTCTTTTACGTGAAAGCGTTAGGTACAAACATCCACGCTTTCACATTTAATCATACTAGAGATTCGAATTCGAATTCGTCCAATGGTCGTTTCGACCATTGGACGAATTCGACCTTAAGTCCTGGCAACTTCAATTATTAGCAACAAACTTCAACCACTAAAGTAAAAAACCGTGTTGGATGTGTTTTAGATTGCTTGTTTTCTATGCGAGGCTGGCCTGGCCTCTCATAGAAAACAAGCAATGGAACAGCAAAAAATGGAAAGGGCGTAGCGACAAAATGGTTTTTGTCGCCTAATTTAAAAACCATAAATACATTTCATTTATGCTATGGGCAAATTAAAGTGTATGCTAGAACCAATTTATGTACAAATTTTGGAAGCTTATATCACTCTCTTCTGTTGGCAAAATAGGAATCCCTTTTTTTACATAGGTATTTTTGATTGATTATTCTGTGTTACAAAAGTTGACCAATCGTGTTATGCTATGGGTAATTCAAAGACAAAGACATGATGAATACTGACAGTGAACTTTAATTTCTTAGCTTTAGTCTTTGCTGAGAAAAATCGACATGGCTACAGCCAAATTATCAAGGCGTCGCCTTAAAGTACTTAAAAACTAACATTAATGTGGGCAAAGGCGGCCATATCGCTATAAAAGATCTCTTCCAGGCAACCCTGCAAGGCAGGAGAGTTCACAAATAAATAGATAGCAGGGTCCTAGTGTGTGTTGTAGTGTGTGTAATGTTTTATTTGTTCAAAAAATGTATGATAAATGCATAATTTCAAAATAATATAAATTATAATTAATAACTCGATGAACTCCTTCACCATTTAAACTATAAATGTGCAAAATTTCAATCACCTACGTTTCTGTATTTTTCGTCAAAAGGGATACAAAGTTTTTCGCTCGCGTATAAATATATAGATTTAAGTATTAGGAGTAAAATTATTTACAGACAGAAATCAAGTCTTGCTATTTTGAATATGTATTCCATCCCTTCCCACTCGGGTTGTGATCACGTTACGTGGGTAAGGCCGTAGATTTTGCCACATTGTGACACAAAGAAAACATAAAATCTTATGTAACGTTAACACGAAGGTTACACAAATATGTTACATAAAATTCTTAAGGGCCCGGGTTACCCTCGAAATTTTCATACATTCTTAATACCAAAATCATTAGGCCGACTTAATCTTACGATGTAAGGCCTTTAAATAAAGAAAAAAAAAAAATACCAAAATCATTTTCTCATACGAAAATATTTAACATGTTTGAGTTATTTTTCAGCTTAAGATAGTAATTACCTAGGGTCCTGAACAAATTTTTTTTACAAAATATTTAAATACAAAAAAAAAATTTTGTGTTTAAATATTTTTTAGTAAATTTACTACTAAATATTTAAACACCAAAAAATAGACAGAAAAACTAAAAAATATATAAATAAATAGTAAATTTACTACAAAATATTTAAACTTTAAAAAATATTTTTTATTATTTAAATATTTTGTAGTAAATTTACTATTTATTTATATATTTTTTAGTGTTTTTGTCTATTTTTTGGTGTTTAAATATTTAGTAGTAAATTTACAAAAAAATATTTAAACACAAAAAATTTTTTTTAGTATTTAAATATTTTGTAAAAAAAATTTGTTCAGGACCCTAGGTAATTACTATCTTAAGCTGAAAAATAACTCAAACATGTTAAATATTTTCGTATGAGAAAATGATTTTGGTATTAAGAATGTATGAAAATTTCGAGGGTAACCCGGGCCCTTAAGAACAGTACACATTGTCTAGGTTTTGAAAAAAAATTAAAACATCAATCCTGCCATGATGTCTACGCTTTTCCAATGAGTCCCAACTACCTAGTTCAATTATGTGAAAAAGTAGTACTTTTTTATATGTACGATGAATTATGTGAAAAAGTAGTACTTTTTTATATGTCGTATTTATTTATTACAAAACAAACAAAAATTAACGCTAGTTATGCCTGTCCCTCGCGAGTTTAAACAATTGTGACCAATATGCAGTAGCTTACAAATAAATAGGTGCCATACTTATCGAGAAAAAGACAAAGGACAAGGCGCAGGCAGAGGCAGTTAAGAAAAGTGGCAAAATCTACGGCCTTACCCACGTACGTACGAGGAAGTATCGTAAATTACGCTCACAATTTGCCACTTGCTAAAATAAGGAACTGCTGGTTTATTACGAGTTCTGAAGTACCGATGTCTTCCTGCAACATTTGCTGTCATTTTGCAGGTCTCACGGTCAACATCGAATATTTCTAGACTGAAATTTTGTTGAGTTATTGTTTTTTGCATAATATTTAATTAAATATTTATTATCAAAATCAGAATAGTTTAACAAAGGTAACACTTTGTTACCTAAGGCCTACCACCGGTTCGGGAACTAACCCGGCTTATCATGTTGTTATTGTTAAACGCTCTCCATTGTTCGGAATCATACCTCCTGCAACTTTTCGCCATCGCTCCACGCGAAAAATATACCATCATCAGCACTTTGATTAGTGGCAGTCTTCGACCGTGCGTTTTTCGCGTAACTTTCTGCCGCGCACTGTAAAACTCTGGAACGAACTGTCACCAGCAGTATTTCCGGACCTATCCGACCTACAAACCTTAAAGAAGAGCGTATCCCTTTTAAAAGGCCGGCAACGCACCTGCAGGGTGACCATGGACACTCGCAAGTCGCAACTCGTCCATGGGCGAATGTAGCTGCTTTCCATCAGCTGACTCGTTTGCTCGTTTGCCCCCTTATTTTGTAAAATAAACACCTCGATGAAGGTCGAGAGGTATCAGGTTGTTAATCAAATAGTAATACCTACATTTTGTTGGTGGTTTTTCTTTATTTTAATATCTGTGGACGCTTCACACCACATCAGTCTGGCTCCGTGCTAAATACCTGAAGGACGTGTGTTACGGATACCAGACAACTACTACTACTAACTAAAGCGCTGACCACGCGTTTAACCACTGAGCCACAGGGGTCGGATTTAATTAATACCTAGGTCCTAGTCCCTAGATCGTGGGAATCATAGACACAATAGATAATCAATTGTTTGATGGGTTAAATATATTGAGTATTGACATTCAATATCACGCGAAAAATATACACAATCAGTAATCAAATAAAGTTGCTGCGAACATTGGCATCCGAAACCACTCTAACAGCACCACTTCTGCAATGTTAATTAGTAGCCACTAGGAGTCAGCTGACATTGGTGCCTTGCCCTGAGTTGCTCCTCAGTCCTCACTATCATGCAAGTGGCAAAACTCAGGAGTTGTTGACAACCCTTGTTCAACTACGAACTAAAGATATTTTACTCGATAGATAAAAACCACTTCTTGATCTAAACCGTTTAATGACCGTGACCAGCCAGACAATATACCCTTAGGCCTGTTTCACCACTTCCTGATAAGTGCCGGATAGGCTATCCACCATCTTTTTGACATAGGGCCTGTTTCACCACTTCCTGATAAGTGCCGAATAGGCAATCCACCAATTAACTTGACAAATTGAGTACGGAGAATCTGTCAAAAAGTTGTGAATAGCCTATTTGGCACACTATCAGGTAGTGGTGAAACAGGTCCTTAATCTCCATTATCTGTCCGTGAAATAGTGAAATAGGCTCTAATAGGCCATCCACCCCTTAACTTGACAGATAGAGTATGGAGAATCTGTCAAAAAAGTTGTGGATAGCCTATCCGACACCTATCAGGAAGTGGTAATACTGACCCTCATTATGAGTATCGAGTAGTGTCAATTTTAAAAAATATGTACCTACTTAGTCTATCTGTTTACTGAGAAGGGACAACTTGCAAGTTGACACACATATTTGGTCACACACGAAAATTGGCCACACACAACCAATGTCCAATTCAGGCCACTGGGCCGCAGACACCCACCGTATTTATTTTCTGGACATTATTCAATAAACAAGGAACCAGATTAATCTCATCTGCGCCCAATTTCTTTTTATGGTTCCGTACCCAAAGGGTAAAAACGGGACCCTATTACTAAGACTTCGTTGTCTGTCCGTCTGTCCGTCTGTCCGTCCGTCCGTCTGTCTGTCTCCAGGTTGTAACTCAAGAACCGCTATAGCTAAACTTCTGAAATTTTCACAGATTGTGTATATTCTGTTGCCGCTATAACAACAAATACTGAAAATAAAATAAAGTTAATATTTAAGGGGGGCTCCCATACAAGAAACTTGATTTTTTGGCCTTTTTTGCTCGTAATCAATAATGGTAACAGCTAGAGTTAGACACTTGAAATTTTCACAAAATCCTGAATTATATTTATACTTTAGTAATTAATAATAAAATTAAAAGAAAGTAAATATTTAAGGGGGGCTCCCATACAAAAAAAACTTGTCTACTTTCGCTCTATACCGGTACGGAACCCTTCGTGCGCGAGTCCGACTCGCACTTGGCCGATTTTTAGAGCTTGCATATAAAGTGGTAAATCATAATTATTATTATGTACTCGTACCTTTTTTTGTCGGGAAATGCTGTCGAGTACATAATTCCAGTAAATTATTGTTACTGACCTAGTTAAGTCAATGTTGCCGACATTGAAGAAAAAAAGTTGGCGCGAAAGATTTTTTTTCATTGTCTTATCCCATACGCGGTTTCAATTGGGACACCAAATATTATGACCACCGAAAATTTAGTTAACTATTACGTGAGTCTTTTGTTTCGCCTATTACTATTGGCACCCCAAGGCCCAAACACAAATTTTCAGGATAGGATAATATCGACTGACCGATTGCTAACTAATAACTTTGTCCCTTTATCCACCATCTGCAACTTTCTTGATAATCCTTTCGCTACTTAATATTATATTTTGTAACAAATCGATATCAATGATCAGACGGATATGACACTTGCAATAGTTACCACTCATTATGTGAATCAAGACAATTGCTATTTATCTCATATCGCGTGAAGGGTCTGCTTTCTTCATTGAACCTCCTTGAACTCTTTGTTTGCCGTTTTATTGCAAATTTCTGTTGATTTCTTTCATTGTATTTGATCTTACGAACCCTTTTTAAATTGGTCGCTGTTAAGCATATTTTGTGTATTAACCCACAAAAAATTGTTGAGTTATTAGTGTTAGGGCCTGTTTCACCGCTTTCTGATAAAGTGCCGAATAGGCTATTCACAACTTTTTTGACAGATTTTCCATACTTCACCTGTCAAGTTAAGTGGTGGATATCCTATTCGGCACTTATCAGGAAGTGGTGAAACAGGCCCTTAGTCTTGTTCTAAATCATCTAAAGAACATGACTGCACTCATAGCTCAATACGTAATTTTAGTGTGGGATATAGTACACAAATGAATAGAATTAACATCATCCTTATTATAATAATAGCTGGTATAACAATGAACCTTAAGGCATAACGTAGGGGACATTTGCTTTTTGTCTACTTATTCAAACGATACTTATTTCAGACGATCATTTGTCAACAAAATATCCAGCTTTCTCGACTTTCGTGCTATCGAGCTAAGCCCAAAGCTTAATAGATCACACCTGCACATTTGACATGTCTGTATGTCTGTTACAAGTTTGAACACCCTCAACAGTAGAAATCCAATATAAGCAAATGTATTATCTACAAAAACGTTCAGGCAAATCTGTTACGCTCTACGCCGAAATGCCCAGCCTACCAAGAAAGCCGTCATTCCAATTGACTCCATATTATGTAATACGATGATTGGCTGGATTGAGGGTGGGACATTAGGTAACATCGGATGTGGGTCACTATGATCAAAGCGGCTTTGGTGTCAACGATCCATATCGTCTTGGACCAGATATGACGCCTTGCGTGCTCTTGAATTTAGGGACCGACCGAAACATCGTCAGTTTTTTGGCAGGCTGTGATTTTCATCAGTGGTGATTGGAAGTTGGAACTTGAAGATGATATTTTGGTCGCTGTTAATAAATAAATTTGTGTCTTATCCAAGAATTTTTGGAACGAAGTTCCTTATCGCGCGTTGCGAAAGCGGGCTAGACGGAAAAAGTTGTAACGACATGACACAAAAGTGTCGGTATGTTAGTCGGATTCACACGGCTTACAACTATAGCATTTTTTGCTCTAGTTGTAAGCCTCTCTCTCTCTTTTTTTTTGATTGAATGTATACAGGTTTTTTGTACATAAGAAATAACTTCGATCCATCCGGGTGTCCCTTGATACCTCTCAAGTTATTTTTGTTGAATTTCAAATGCAGTCTTGTTATAAATGATCTAAAGAACATAATAATTAACTGCGTTCATTCAATACGTTGGTACTTGGAATTTTTGTGGGTAAATCACACGAATGCCTAACAACGTCCATTTAACGCTCTTGAATGATAATTATGGCGTATTGATGGTGTTAACTGCACCAGTTTTTAGGAGCTTGTGGTGTCCATCTGAGCAAGGATGATCAGCAACTTCAATTAATAATAACAGAAGTAGGTAAGTATAACTCTTGGATCATAATACTTAAATTATCCCACGATAACTGGCGAATTTTTGGGAGGTCGTGGCGTGGTCTAAGATAATAATTAAAGACGTGAGTGGAAGAACCAGATAACTAACATTTTATAACATACGAAGAATTATTCATTTTTCCTTTATAATTTAGGTCCTTGTGATTAATTATGGGCTTGCAGATTGATTTATGCTAAATTATAATATAACTCGGTGGAGAAAATAATTATTACGTTGCACTTTTATTAACTCATAAAGCGGAAGGAACAAACATTTGACATTTGACATAGACAAGGGATCTTATACCACAGACAATTTCTTAATTTTTTATATATTTTATTGCAGTCTATACAACTCTACACTTCACAGTCCTGTCTAAGCCAAAAGTAAAAAAAACAATGCGAGAAAATCCGCATGCTATAGCGAGTTTAGACGTCATCATTGCGAATTAGAGCTATCATTGTCGCCGGGCAAATTTGGTCTTCACGAGACCTTGTTTCAACACGTGACGACAACAATCACCGACGATTCTCACGAGACTAAGGGACTGTTTAACCATTTTCTGTTAAGTGCTGAATAGGCTATCCACAACTTATCTGAATAATCGTGAAAATATCGTCCCTGACAACCAAAATTATTTCTACAGGTAAGGGGGCGTCCACAAATTACGTGAGGTGTTTAGGGGGGGAGGGGGTCGAGTCAAATCTCATCTAATCTCACGTTGGGGAGAGGGGGGGGGGGGTCTCGGCAAATCTCATGTAATTTTTTTTCTCAACAAAATAATACTATTTTGGTCCATTTCATCCAGATTTAAACGTATGTGACGTATGCTTAAGATTTAATCGTAAGCGTAATCGTAATACGATTAAGATTATTATCAAATTCGTTCGAAAGAAAATCTACTGACTCTCAAACCAAACGTTTACGTAAGAAACCCACATTTAAAAAATCTCACATGAGATTTCGGGTGCAACAAAATCTCACGAAATCTCACCAGGCGGGGAGGGGGGGTCAAAAAAATCGAAAAAACACCTCACGTAATTTGTGGACGCCCCCTAAGCAGCTCTAGATTTATGTATTTTTTTATGAAAAAAGAGGGCAAACGAGCAAACGGGTCACCTGATGGAAAGCAACTTCCGTCGCCCATGGCACAGAATAGATAATGGTACAAGTACCCATGGACACTCGCAGCATCAGAAGAGCTGTAGGTGCGTTGCCGGCCTCTTACGAGGGAATAGGTAGGGGTAATAAGGGTAGGGGAGGGTAGGGAAGGGAATAGGGGAGGGTAGGGAAGGAAATAAGGGAGGGTAGGGAAGGGAAAAGGGTAGGGGATTGGGCCTCAGGTAAACTCACTCACTGTTTTCTGTGAGCCCGTGGTATTTCTCCGGTAGAGCCGGCCCATTCGTGCCGAAGCATGGCTCCCCCACAGTAAAACCACGGTGGCCTATGGGCGGCTTCGTCCTTATGGCGTGGGGACTAGGGAGGCGGGAGCGTCCTAGGTCCCTATAGGATGGCGCAGAGTTCGTACGTAGGGGCGGCAAATTTAAAGTGGCTTATACCCATAAAAAATACAAATAGGTATAAACCGGGCACTAGAGTTTAGACAGCCAAAACAAACCTCTATAATTTTTACGGACTACGGCAAAATAGGGAGATAATCTAGCAGTTAGCACTAACAGCTGGACACCATTGGAAAAGAGTAGCGATAGACAGAACTGAGTGGAAAAGGCTGGAGGAGGCCTATGCCGAGAGGCACACTAACCTTCGAGATATTTTATAGCTTGAAGGCAGAATAAAAGGCTATTACAATACAATACGGCAAAGTTAAAAGGGTCATTTTGGCTATGTATGTCCCGTGCGCGTTTCTTACGCCGGTTCTTCTCGCCGAGTTGCCGACTTGTAGTTACAACGTTCAAATATTGTAAAAAAATGACTCTGAATAAAAAATATTTGATTTGTACAACCTACGTTTGTAGTGCCAAAATTTTTAATCCTATTTTAATGACCCCATTCGTTCACATGCCCTATGGGCAATCCAAGAAAAAAATCACTAACCTGCACTTTCAGTCCGTCTCGGCGGCGCGGCACTGACAGCAATGAGTGCGCACGCGCAGAACAACACAACGCGCGCCGACATCGCGAATGACGGCGACGCACGCTCACGACGTTTATATACGCGGGAGTTATAATATTATATTATAGAATTACATTCCTTGATAAATGGGGGGTATAGATGATATTCGCGTTCAATCAGCTGTTTGCCGGCGAAAAATAATCTGAACTTAAATACTGTAAAAGATAAAAAAAGTAATGCAATACAGGGTGTAACAAAATTAGGGGAAGGGGGGCATAATGGGGACGCTAGGTAAGACGGGATCACGCAAGATACAAGAAACTAGACTCTTGCGAACAGAAAGCAATAAGCCAATAGGAAGCCATGCTCGATCAACCGTCACCGCGAGAGGAACAGTGAGTAGGAGTTCACGCGTTTTTGTTTACAAACAGTAAGGACGTTTTTAACTGCGTAAAATCTAATTTTACGCAGTTAAAAACGACCTTACCTTAAACGACCTATTATAATATCTAAATATTTTCTCTTCAGACTGTTTGCCAGCGAACAAGAATCTGAACTGAAAAAGATAAAATATAAGTATGCAGCCACATGGGTAAATAAGACAAATCACTTAGTTTAAATAATATTATAGGAAGAAATATGAGAGAATTTCACTTTTATATATTATTTTCTTTCATTTGTAATAAAACAATCCAAACCTACAGTACCTACATAATATGGATTGCAACTTGCAAGCCCAGTCATTATAGATTGTAAGCCCATTAAAGAAGTCAAATTATTACTTACTTAGCTAATATCTTATTATTGCTTAGTAGGTTCTTACCTACTTAGTTAACCATTAGGTAGGCATTATCTTCCAGTTATCAAGCTTCTGTCATATTAGCGAAGTGACTTAAAACTTAACTATACAAGCCAGCGAATAACTTGATCAAGCATTGCTAATTGCTATCTCATTATTATTATGCTTATTATTATTATTATTTATCTCTGGCCATCATTCAAAATATATTACTTATATCACAAAGATTTTGAAATTGAAATAGATCATAACAATTAATTACTTATCCTAGATGAAGAACAATCACAAATTGGTTCGCAAATGCGTAGACGGAAGTCGGAACAATAACTTTGTACGTAGGGCTGCCCCCTGCCGGTATTTTGAGGAACTAAATTAAACTATTGCAATCACTAATTTGAGGCTTTACTCAAATATAATTATAATAATTATGATTGCTTAACTTTAATTTTAAATTACTTATGCATTTTTTGACAATTTATTCCTTTTTCAATTAAATTTAAGTACATAAAATCGTTTGTAACTTAAAAAATAATCCACACAATTTATCACTAGAAATAACATCTAAAAATATACATATATATTATACAAACTTAAAAAACTATAAAAAGAAAAACTTCCCCAGGTCGTCCCCACTTGGCAAAGTGCCCAGCAAGCTGACAGCATTGCCACGTTGGATGGCAATTGCTATCCGCTGTGCCAGGTAGCTCTCGGCTCTGGGGTCTAGGGTGGCTTCAATAAGCCTTTTAGATATTTCTCTAAAAAGCCTATGTGCCCCCGGACCCCATGCGCCTAGGGTTTCTACCCCAAACGGTTCAAATATGAGATCTCCGCTGAGGTTCTCATATTTGCGCCGCTTGAAGTTCTCTGCTTGGTTGGCGGCAGCGCCCGCACAGCTCGAGGTGCCCTGAACATGGGACGAGGCGAGTGTGTCGACACACGTAGCGTCCCACACAAGGGGGGTCCCACATTCCAGGGCACCAGGGTCATTCCATCGGGTCTCTTGCCATCATCGCGCACCAAACCGGAGGGCTCCAGTATCGCTGGCACGCCGGCAGTGACAAGAGCCCAACGAATGAGGTCGTTCAGGCTGTGATGTCGAGAGAAGCGTCCAGCGCTTCGCGAGCAGCACAACCCGTGATGACCGTAACTGTCTACGTGCGCGCCGCAAACACATTGATGGGGGACGACATGGGGTCGACAAACATAAAATTAAGTAATAAAATATAATAATGGTCGCTGATCGCGAACCAACAATGAAAATATCTATCAACAACAATAATAATTAAAATAGGTAGGTAACTAATAATTACTACATAATGATACTGAACGCACTTTCCATATTTCCATACCATAATAATTATTATTTTAAATGCGCCTCTTTTTTAATCTTTACCCACCTACTTTAAAAATTAAGTGTATATTTTTGAGTCTCAGCATAGAGAAATCATTATTATGGTAAAAGATGTAGGGTACAGCTACCGGGGAATTTCTACGCACAGTCTGTGGCACAGTTTGCGGGCTACATATTCTAAGGCCGGTATAAAATAGTCAGTACATGGTCAGTACTCAAGATGCATCTCGGTCTCAAGACACGGTTCAGGCTCTGTGATTGGTTGGCTGTCAAAATTTGGACCAATCACAGAGCCGAACCGCGTCTTGAGACCGAGATGCATCTTGAGTACTGACTATTTTATACCGGCCTTAGTATTTACTATTAAAATGGCTTGGAATTTAGATTGTATAATTTGTACAGTACTTCGGGCTCTCTTCTAGCAAAAATACCAGGAAGAGGAACCTGTAGGTACATCCCGTTCAATATAAAACTAAAAATTAGTAGCGTGAAAAGCATCCTCAAGACATCATATACAATGTACGAGCTTGTGCCCGCGGCTTCGCTCGCGTTAAGAAGTATTATTGTATACAAACTTTCACCCCCTATTTGAACCCCTTGGGGTGAGAATTTATCAAAATCCTTTCTTAGCGGATGCCTACGTCATAACATCTACCTGCATGCCAAATTTCAGCCCGATCCGTCCAGTGGTTTGGGCTGTGCGTTGATAGATCACCATGTCAGTCAGTCACCTTTGAGTTTTTATTTATATAGATTTAGAAAATATGTTACTGACAGCCCTAAGTATTATGTAAATAGGTAGGAAGAATATAGTTTATTTCCCATATCAATCGTCACATGTATTAAAGTGTTAAGAACAGATTCCTACATGGTCTGAACAGTTCCTGTATCATCATAAGATTACGCACCATTACTTTTGAAGCTCTATTAAACACTATTTTTTATTGTTCCAACTTATAGTGACTTTACTACTATTAATAGAAATAATTACAAGCACAATCATCATCATTCATTGTACATGAATAAGCTAAGGAAGTATTTTATCTTTGTACATTGGAAAAGTCCCTTGATGGAAAAAATTAATGTCAGATGTGGCCTGCAACTTTATAACCTCTGAGACGACCTCTGTGGCGCAGTGGTTGGGAGCGTGGACAACACTCACGCCGGGGATCGCGGGTTCGAATCCCGCCAACGGAACAAAAAGTTTTCAATCAAATATATTATTACGTATCATTAAAAATCTTAAATATTTTATTATGTACTTATAGTATAAGAGTATTATGTATATTTCCGTTGTCTGGCACCTGTAACAGAAGTCCATTAGGTACTTAGCACGGGGCCAGACTGACGGATGTGAAGCATCCTTAGATATTATTATTATTTCCGTGTCTAAAAGTACATATTAATATATATATATGTATAACATAATCTAAGGCTGCCTTCACACTAGCGTTTGTCCAGCGTAGGTCTCCGATGAATTAGGTGCTTGTCTACGAATGAAAGAATCAACCCGTACGCGGTAGGGGAGGGGAGGTCGGATGCGAACAGGACTGTACATAATATGACACCGCAGTACTCGCTAGAGTAAAAATTTTCTTTGCCGCAGTAACGCGGCGCTAGCGCAGCGTACTGATTGTAAATTGTTCCAGTAGATAAGCGGCGACTAGAGTAAAAATTTTCTTTGAGCGGCGACAACGCGCCGCGTTGTAGCGGCGAGTGCGCTGCGCATACGTTCATCGAACGCCTACGCTGGACAAACGCTAGTGTGAAGGCAGCCTAAATTTCATCATTCGTTTCATTTTGTTTAGCGTAAACAGACAAGTCACATTATGATTTTGATTTTGTACGAATGAATGTTATTATGATGACATGGCCTTTTAAAAAGCGATACGTAAAAAAATTTTACACTTCAAACAAATACCTATTGATATGTCAGTCATTCAAAATCTGAGTGTATGCAGGAAAAAAATCTAAAATTAAATACAAAAGTCCTTTAAATGAAAGGACAGCAATGCAAAACACCCGAACAAACATAATTGGTAGTATCCAAAATTTGAGAGCATTAGAAAAAGAAAACCAGCATTTGAAAAATATTTTACTGAATGCCACCGATAAACAGCATCTAGAAATGACAAGAGCCATTAAACTATCGAAGGTAAACACAACACTGAGAAAAGAAATAGAAAACTTAAGGAAGAAGCTATAAATTTAAGAACTAAAAATGGATAAGGCATATAAAAGCAAAATACAAAAGTTGCTAAATGAAAATGAAGAACTAAAATGTTTAATAGATATCGCAAGAAAAAAACGAGACGCAGCCAGAACCAATGCGCAAAGTTTGGCGCGGTCGAATTATATTTTGGAAATGGAGTTGACTGATCTACGAGAGCAGTTGGAGAGAAGGCATTTGATACTGTAGAAGTAATCTCAACAAAGATGAGGATAGCGATTAAATATTGTCTCCATATCAGAAGCATAAGTCTGTAAGCATAGAAAATTATTTTGTAATAAAAGCTTATTATACACAAGTTACCATTTTCTTTTATGCTACCTTAATAACAGTAGGTAACTACCCAGTACCTAGGCAACTGTTATAGCATATAGGTAGGTAGCTGTGAACATACTGAATTTGAATTTTATCTTGGAATTAGAACAATTTAGTTTGTTATTATTTTTTAGCAATATTCCGCGAAATAAACCTCAACCTTTAAGTAAATGAGTGAGTGCACGCATAGGCATGCGTACAGCATCTCCCTCCTCTCCCACACTGCCTATGCGTACATGCATGCAAGAACCTGCAAACACCACCACCACACAAGCAATAATGTTGGCAAATCCGTGCAAGGCGCCTCACCACCATGCAGGTTGAATTTGACAAACTGCAGTACTAACTACTAACTTCCAAGTACCAACTAATAAAAAATAAGGAGTAAAACCTGCTTTCATAAAATTAAGCATCACTGTTTTTGTTACTTCAATCTACTTATTATCTGCTGCTATTCTTGGTTCTTCTAGGTTCTAGACGACTCAACATTTTAAAACACATTTAAATCTACTTAGTAAATTCAATTTCCTTCTTTCTAAAAACAACACAATTTATATTTTGTGTACTGTATTATCTAAAATTGTAACTCTTATGTGATAAAATGACTATAAGTCATCAAGTTCATTGAACTATGGCCAAAACCATGAAAAGAATTACAAAATTCTACTTTACTATTAAAATTAATTATGACAATAGACTAAACTTATTTCAAAAGAAACATACTTACTAAAATAAAAATCAAGTATGTTGATAAGTCATTTATTAACCCTTAGTCTATTCCCTCATCATCTTCTCCTTCTGACGGGCCAGCTTCTTTTTGGACAACTTCTTCTTGGCTGGTGCATCATCGGTGGGTGCTGCTCGGGCTACAGCATCCTCCCGTTCGCTGAGGCAGACCTCGATGTGGCAGGGTGAAGACATGTAGGGGTTAATACGACCGTGGGCACGGTATGTGCGTCTGCGCAGGCATGGAGCTCTGTTCACCTGGAAATTGATAGGAAATAATTGAAAATTTGCTTTGAAAATAATAATTATTTGAGTGTGTTCCTTATTATCAATTTACAACTTTTAGAGCCTGTTTCACAATTTAACAGATTTTTGTGTATGGCTGACTTTAAAGTATGCTTTTTAATTAATTTTAACTATGCTTTGTTTTGTTAACAACACTTATTATGGGCAATAGGGACCATCTAGTTTTGTACCATCAAAGAAATTGTTTCATAGGCAGATAGGCATTAGGCACCTACGTAATTCGGTCACGTAATGTGAAACCCAACCGGCAAAATATGATGAATAATATTGAATAATTGACATAAAACCAAATGACGTAGACACTAGGCACGCCATCTGCCTATGAATCAATTGCCTGTGAATCAATTTCTATTTTTTTCTGCTCAGATTTGTGCTGTACTATAAGGGCATGTAATGGTACAATAATTTGGTCAAGGAATAGTTTATTATATAGAAGACGACACTGCGCCTGAGGGTCGAGCGTCTGCAGTCTCGCCACAAGGTTAACTTTAGCTCCTTTGTGGTGAGAGTACCGACGAATCTTCTGTCGACTTTCGAGGCGCCGGAGTTCTGGCCGATGGATGTGGTCTACCGGAGGTTCCGGGGGAGACTCCGAAACGAAGCGTCGAGTCACGTCGCCGGCAACAAGTGACAGTGTTAGTTTTTTAAGTATATATAAAATAATATGTATGTTAGTTTTAAGGTATTTATTAATATAATCAATATGTATGTTAGGTTTAAGGTATTTGTTTTATGGGCCTCTGATGCCCGAAATAAATGATTTGATTTGATTTGATTTGATTATTGTTTACAATTGGATCAAAATTCATCACAATCTTATATAACCTTAAGACAAAATTTCTTGATAATCTTCTCATTGTTAGGTTATGCATAAGCAGGTAGTTATTCTAAAACAGGCTCCGTATGAAATAAGCCATAATAATTAGTATGTACTGTAAAACTTTGTACTTGTGCTCAAAAGTAAACACAAAATAATGAAAATTTTAACAGACACTTATATTTGCCTTTTGAAAACAATAATGCACATAAAAACACACATTGTCAAGCAAAAAGGCAACATTATATTGTATAGAACTAATATTATATTGATATTCAAAAACTGTTACCAAAATAAGCAAATTATAGTCAATTTTACATTGGCATTAATTGCAAATCTATACCTTCATAATTATGATCAGATAAATAGTTTGCCTAAAAACTAAATCATTATGGTGTCTTTAGGACTCTTTATAGTCTAGATCAGCGGTCACCAATTAGTTTTCCTCTGGGTCCATAATAAGAAATGAAATGACCTTCGCGGTCCACACATAAAAAAATTAGGGAATTTACAAAGGTATTTTGTTTACATATCAATGAGAAAAGAGACAATTTTTGTTGCTTGTTTGGAGTGAAATTGGTGCAAGCTATTGATATTAAATCCTGAAGGTGTTCATCAGTAAGTCGAGACTGAAATTTATTTTTAAAAGTTCATCTTCAAAAATCCTTGGTTCGAACACAATGGGTCGGCGGTCCGGATGCGGACACAGTCCGCCATTTGGTGACCCCTGGTCTAGATCTAGAAAGTAGAAACTAAGCATTGCATACAGTAAAGACATGATCACAGGCAGCAAGTCTACTTTTGAATATCATTTTTATCAATCAAGACTAGAATCAGGGTTTCACAATGTATTCAGTGAATCAGTATGAAAATTACCGAGCCATGGAAGAACATGTTTGGGAAACACTGTACTAGATCATCAAGTTTTCACTTCGCCACCTAGATTGTTTAGATTCAATGAGCATTATAGGAGAGGTATCCCTTTTCAAATTTACTTGTCACCTACTTGAATGCTTAGTTAAACAATTCTTAACCCTATTAAGTTTAAATATTTGATTGTGTGATGAAAAGTTATGCTCATAACATCACTATAGTGCTCAAAGGCTATAAATGAATGTGGACGGGGCGCTGCTGGTAAAGGAGAACTGTCAAAAATGATGTATGATAGCAGTGTTAGTTCCTTTTCTCGCCACATTCATTTAAAGCCTTGTCGAGCTGTATTGTTATTTTATTCCTTTATTCTCTGAATCTCTTGTCAAGGTCTAGAATGTTATGACGTTTCAGTCGTTTGTGACATCTTTTATACAGAAGATTCTGAGCAAGATCGTTGGGATGGATATCCAAGCGAAGCTTGTATTGTTATTTTATATTGTGTTTTTATCCAACAGCCACACATTACATGGGTATTAACTTATTCTTCACATAAGTTTGAGTGAGTTCACAAAAGTGACACTGCATAACATATAATATGTTATGCATAGTAATAAAAAAAAAGTAATATAAATTATAAGCTATTTACTACGCTTTCGAATTGGATATCAGTCTGTAATGAAGAATGTATAATAAATAAATAAATAAATAAAAAATATTTGAAATATTACCGCTTACCTGAATGTGGTCGATGACAAGTCGGTCAACATCTAAACCTTTAAGGTCAGCGTTTGATTCGGCGTTCCTCAACAGATGCAGGAGGAACTCTGCGGACTTCTTGGGCCAACGTCCCTGTGTCGTGCCGAACTGTTTGGCCTGGGCGCAACGGCCTACACCACCGTTGAAGCGGCGGAAAGGAATGCACTCCTTCTTCTCAGTCACATTCTTAAGGTAACGTACAGCACGGCGCAGAGGCAGTTTCCTAATAGCCATAGCTGTCTCGTATGTGTTCTAAAAAAAATTTCACGTTAACACCAGACATGTAAACATTCCATGTGGATAAGTAAATTTTTAGTAATTACCTTGAAGTGAACACGGAGATTTGAGCCACGGGCCTTGCATGACTTGGCTGGATTGTCGGGCTCACGAGAATAACGACCCATTTTGTGTTACTGAAAAATAAAGCCGCTATGTCACAAGATATCACACACTGAGGTTATAATTGTTTTCGAAGTATATTTAGCACTTGGACATGAAATATACACATCAAACACTGAGGCACTGGTTCTTTATTGTTATCCTAGCCATTTTCATTCAAATATTTAGTGGATTTTTCGATTTAAATGGATACAAATTGTACAACACCAACCTCTCGAGACACTTTTTGTCAGGAAAAGGGATAGACAAATTTTATTTGAAATGTCAATTGTCAAACGTCATTTATCTGACAGCACTCTGACAGTTCAAAAATGTTGCCATGTCAAAAAAGTATTGTTTCTGGTTTAATTTTTAATCCTAATTCGTGCTTTTTAAGGTTCCGTACCCAAAGGGTAAAAACGGGACCCTATTACTAAGTCTTCCTTGTCTGTCCGTCTGTCTGTCTGTCTCCAGGCTGTAACTCAAGAACCGCTATAGCTAGAGCTCTGAAATTTTCACAGATTGTGTAATGTGTAGGTATACTATCTCTTGCCAGTTGCCGCTATAACAACAATAATTAATACTTAAAATAAAATAAAGTTAATAATAATAATTAAGGCTCCTATACAAGAAACGTGATTTTTTGGCCTTTTTTGCTCGTAATCAATAATGGTAACAGCTAGGTACTTGTCACAAAATCCTTAGATATATTTGTACTATAATAATTATTAGTAACAAAATTAAAATAAAGTAAGTAATAAAGGGGGGCTTCCATACAAAAAACACATTTTAGGGATCCGTAACCAAAGGGTAAAAACGGGACCCTATTCATGAAACTTCGAGTCTGTCTGTCCGTCTGTCTGTCTCCAGGCTGTATCTCAAGAACCGCTATAGCTAGAGCTCTGAAATTTTCACAGATTGTGTATTTCCGGTGCCGCTATAACAACAAATACTACAATAAAAATAAAATTAATAGTTAAGGGGGGCTCCCATACAACAAACGTGTTTTTTTGCCCTTTTTTGCTCGTAATCAATAATAATAAGAGGTAGACACTTGAAACTTTCACAAAAGCCTTAAATATAATTGTACTTTAATAAATAATAATAATATTTAAATAAAATAAAAAATTAAGGGGGGCTCCCATACAAAAAACACAATTTTTGGCCTATTTTTGCTCTATAACGGTACGTGCGCGAACCCTTCGTGCGCGAGTCGGACTCGCACATGACCGATTTTTTTTGTCTACTTTCGCTGCCTATATACCGGTACGGAACCCTTCGTGCGCGAGTCCGACTCGCACTTGGCTGATTATTATTTATATTGCAGTGATTGCAGTACAAAGAGTAAATGTATGACTGCTGAATGAAACACAGTCGAAATAATAGTGCGTGTCTGCAGCTCACGGCTAAGCTACGGCACGGCTAGATAATATTTCATAATATTAATAGTGTGAAGCAACTATCAGGCATAGAATGCTAACGCATATGGGGCGGAGTGCCAAATATTGCCTATAACTGAGTACAGCCTTGGTTTGTAATTAATGCAAACTGCCTGTTATATTTTACAGTACCCTAGTACCTACAATAATTACATGCTCATGTGACATGTAATAATTATTATTGTACTTACTGTAATATTATATAATATAATATATTGTAATATTATATAATGTAATATTATATAATATAATATAAGGCAAACCCAACGCACGCAAACACAGTTTATTGTTCTAACCAGTTTTTTCAGTGGTGCTAAACCTTTATCTTTCATCATGTTTAAGTGCAGTCGTTGCAATGAAGAGTTCAGAGATGGTGTCAAATGCTCGGTTTGTTCTCAAGTTTTTGATTTCCGCTGTTCTGGGATCACCGAAGCTGGTTACAGGAAACTCGGGGAAAGGAAGTTCACCTGGAGGTGTATAAGCTGCAAGAGCGGTGGCGCAACAAGCCCAATTCCGTCGGGTTCTTGCTTGACTCCATCACCTGTGCCCGCGGACCTGGAAGCTGTGATGCTCGAGCTCAAACGTCTGACAGCTCAAACTGCCTCCCTTCCTGACATCATCGCCGACATTCGCACCATTAAATCTGACTTGGCTGCGTTATCATCGATTAAGTCCGAGTTACTCGACCTGCGAGCCTCCGTTGACTTCGTACAACATTCCTTCGATAGTTTCACGAACAGGATTTCCAATGTTGAAAAAGACGTCAAGAACTTGGCTAAACTGAGTGACGACTTTGCCACTCTTCAGAAAAGAATCGACTATTTAGAGGGATTCACCCGCGAATTCGATCAAAGATCCCGTTCGAACAACATCGAAATAAAAAACGTTCCTGCTACTCCTTCAGAAAACCTATATACATTAGTTTCAAAAATCGGCAATATAATCAAATGCCCAATTACCAAGGACCAAATTAACTATGTAGCTAGAATACCCACTACAAACGACAAGAAATCTAAATCTATCATAGTTTCACTGCACAACCGTTACCTTAAAGAAGATTTTGTTGCCGCTTCTAAAAAGATCGCTATCATGCCAACTAGTATCGATCTTCAAGGGGACGGAAGAATCTATGTGAACGACCATCTAACTGTTGAAAATAAACTACTATTGAACAAAACTAAGACCCTAGCTAAGGAACGTGGATATGCATTCGTGTGGGTCAAAAGCTGCAAAATTTTTTTGCGAAAAGATCCAACATCTCGGATCGTGGCTATCAAATCGGAATCGGACTTACTAAAGCTAAGCAAGTAAAATTAGGTATACCATTTTGTTATTTATCTCATCGCTTCATATCATTAGTTATTGTTCATCATTGTTATTACTACTTTAGGATTATCATACTTTGTAACCATAATTTATCATCGCACGACACTAAAAGGTTGAGCGCCTCTGGTTTGAAATGTTTTTGTTATGCCTACCTACAAGTTCTTGTCAACGAAATATTAAGTTTATCCTTATTGCTTATTCCATCTTATCATTATAATGTAGTTCTAGATTTAGTTCATATTTTTGTAATCTATAATATTTATATTTTCTATAAAATATCAGTCACTAACTATTTCCTATATTTTAAAATAATATTTTGCTTCATAAACTATCCCATCTACCATATTGTGTTACATATGTTCGTCTTGCTCGCACCCATTATCGTTCTAAAAACGTTCTTGCATCTTCCATCTCACTCACGTATCATACCATCGATGCATCTAGACGTTTTGACATTTAAAATAACCTACCTAAAGGGCCCCCGAGACGATCAAACGGTTTGATTCAAACACGTAAATTTTGGTTTGACTCAAACCATTTTGATCGTTTACAAAGCTTGTTTGAAGGTTTGTCAAACATTTACGTGTTTGAAGCTTGTTTGATGAAATTTCATATTTTTGTTGTGTTTGACGCGCCGTTTGATCGTGTTCCGACGCGTTTGATCAAACTTGGAAGAAAAAAAAAGAAAGAAGCTGTAGTTTCTAGCACTTTCTGTAGATTTTTTTATTTTTCGACAGAGGACATTGACGTTATAAACATAATCTATATATATATAAGTTCTAGAATCTAGATTCTAGACTCTAGAGCATCTTGTCTGCATCACAAGACGTGTACTCGACAGCGCGTATTGAATTAAACTGCGCAGTGTCGTTTGACAAACCGTTCAAACCGACATCAAACGGTTGCATCAAACACGTAAGGTTTGAATCAAACCGTTTGACCGTCTCGGGGGCCCTTAACACAATCACTACGATTATTCAATGGTATTTATCAACGATTCGACTTACTTGATTCTGTTTTCAGAATATTAACGTGGAATTATAAGCAAATTAAACTACAGCATATTATCTTGTGTGTGTACTGTCATACGATATTAATATTCTACATAAGTTCTACTGTGTTTGTTTGTCGTGGATACGTGTGATAATAACTCGATTACAATATACTATCAAAATGTTCGTGGGCTCCGAACTAAGTCAGGAGACTTTTACCGACAGGTAAGTTTAAATTCCTATGACTTAATTATTTTGACGGAAACATGGCTTACCGAAGACTTCCTGAGTTCTGAGCTTTTTAGTACGCGATACATTGTTTTTCAACACTAACTATAGAGGTAACTCATTCCTGGTGCGAGCAAGCAGATCTTTTAATTCCCTTTGCAAAGAACTTAACTTAGATCCCTATACCACCAAAAGTACTAAACTTCGATCGGATTATAATAAGAGATTTTTTAGTGAGTGACTGATAGGATCTATATCAAAAAATTGCATTTAATTTTTTTTTTCATGTATTTTTGTATAGACCATAGATAATATTTCGATCAATCAAATAATGGAAATATGTATTAATGTATAATATATTATGTCACCGTAAGATACATATTATACTTGTTATATATTTAGAATAAGGATATATATTTATAATGTTGTATCAGTAGCTTTAATGTTGTGTGTAGTTACTAGTACTGTGAGGCTGCTATGTCATATTTGTCTATTAGTGAAAACCTGTTATTGGCTTTCTTTTTATATAGTATTGGTTCTATTTAATTACAATCAGCTGTTGGTTTTCCAAAACAAATAAATAAATAAATAAATAAATAAATAAAAATTATTTTATTGTACTTAATTTAAAGTTTTTAAACTAATTAAATAAAGGAGGTTTGCCGTTTGAATCTTTGCAGCTTTATGCGCTTTGCAGACGACGGGGTGGGGCGGGCCGGTCAATTTCGCTGCGTACGCCCGTCGATGTCTGCGGCTGCCCATACCGCGTACACAAAGCACACGCCGCGCCGCGCCGTCTGCGTTACTGCATATAAACTGGCAGCCACGGACATATTATTATTACGCCACCAGTGCCCGCCGGGTACCTGCGGCGCGGTCTTTTTGCCCGCCGTGTGCGTTGGTAATATAGGATACCCTTTGTGCTACCTATCATTCGCGGCGAAATTGACCGGCCCACCCCGCCCCGTCGCGTCGCGTCGTCAGCAAAGCGCCTTAGATTAAAAGTTCAAACCTTCAAAATTAATTAAAAGGCTGCTTGACCTATATTCAATTAAATGCATATTTCTAGTAGAACTTGGCCTAGGAAACCGTATTTCACGCTTATCATCAAATAAATGCTTATGAAGAAAATTCAGAAAAAGAAATCCATAATTTTATATTAAAATTAATGGAATTTAGTATTAAGTAGAATATTCAATACGACAAGGGAAGGGAAGGGAATACGACAAAACAAGGGATAAAAATACGACAGCTGTAGAATTTATTGTTTTATTCAGATTTGGTGCAACTACATGCAGCTAAAGGTAACTGTTAATGGTTACAAATTGATACATCTTGAGTATGTATTCATAATTCATAATATCTACAATGATATCACAAAGAATATTAATCTTAATATTCATTTTTCTATTTTAATACTTAACATTAAATTATAATTATTACCTAATATGTAGACTGTATATTAATACAATTTTCGAATTTTATTTTTACATGTCCCAAACTTTACTTAGTAGGTATATTACAAAATAATATTATGTCTAATAATGGATTAATATTGATAAAATAAAACCATTAATGTTTTCCTATATCATAAAATATGTACCTAATCCATTAAGCAATCGGTGGCAGTCATGAATTCATTTTTCCACACTAAATATGTCTTTTATTTTACAAACTCAAGTTTAAAATATAATAAATTCCAACAACCCTTGAACGCCATAAATTAAAATCAGAGTAGGTATTTCAAAGGAAACAAAGATTTAATAAAAAAATTAGGAAGCAAACATTTACACAAGTACATACAGTCTGACAAAAAAGAGTAGAAATTAAAAACAATGGCAACATTGTAGTGTCATCCCTTTCAAATCAATCTAATGCCACGGCCGCATATGCTTGGTGCTTCGCGCTAAAGTCGATAGGTACTATTGGACGATCTGCGTGTTTCGTCCAATAGAATCGTCTCGTCGCACGAAGCTTCGGACGATACACGCAGATGCGGCCGGGCCGTTAGTCCGACAAGCACAGAATACTCCTAGCGGCCGACAAGGCTCTATATGAATGTGGCGAGAAAAGGAACTAAACGCTTCTATCATACAAAAACGTCATTTTTGACATATTGTGTTTGACAGTTCTCCTTTACCAGCAGCGCCTATTGACATCATTGACACATTCTAAAGCCTTGTCGGACTCTAACGGCCCGGCCGCATCTGCGTGTATCGTCCGAAGCTTCGTGCGATACTATTGGACGATACACGCAGATCGTCCAATAGTATCGGCTTTAGCGCGAAGCACCACGCGGCGGCCGCGGCATAAGAAAAAAGGTTAAAGGGATGACACCAGATGAGTCCAGATGACATTGCCAGACTATACCTCCGCTAGGAGTAAATGACGTGTTCTATGGACTATAGATAATGTTCTTAGTTTTGTCTTAATTATTGAATAGTCTACTTAATTAATAATAAATTCCATTCTAGTATCTAATTTATTATCTTAATATTGCTAAAGATTATTTACAATATTGTGCTAAATAAATTCTAAAACTTTAGGAAAAAATTAAAGGGTGAGGAAAGACTAGTTTACATTATTTTCCTTTTTAAAATGAATTAAATTCATTACATTGCTTTTTGAAGTTGCCTACTAGCTATCTATATCTACAAAACTATATAAATACAATTTTTGGGCATTGACTAGAATGTTAAGATATTCTTTGCATAAAACTGTACATCCGCTTGTACAAATAAAAAAATATAATATTATAAAAAAATAAAACGGCTTTTTAAAATAAAAAAATTAAGTTTCAGTTTTAGCGCCATCTAGGTATTGGTAAAATTTAAAAGCTTTAAGTGCAGTGAGGTTGTAGTTAGTGAGGCGCAGATGCAGATGGCGGTAGTAGTGGCAACGGCGCTATACAAGCGGCACAGCTGTCGCGTTCTGAAAAAAGTACATAAATATTATTATTTTTAGAAAAGTGCGTCAAGAAAGTGAAGAAATTAAAAAGTGGCAACATCGTAGTGTCATCCCTTTTTTCATGGAGCAAAGGACTTGTTTCCAGCTCCCAATAAATTAAAAAAAAATACCTTTATTCATTTTGAAATCGATGACACTACGATGTTGTCACTTTATAAGAGGGATCTACACCGCCGTTTTTCCATACAAACGTTGTCCGCTGTTTCCTCCCTGGATAATACCGGTAGAGTTATATATTTTTTTTCCTGAATATCTATGGCCACTAATACAATGTCCCTATGTTTTCTTTTTTTCATAATTTAATTATTAAAAAAGATATAAACGTTCAAAAACCCAAAAAAATGGCCAGATTTTTCTCTGTGTTCAAACACCCAGAAAACAAAACTGGCTAGAATATACCAAAAAAGAAAAACATAGGAACACAGCTCAAGCCTTGCTTTAGTTAAGTTTTCGAGAAGGAATCAGAGGACAACGAATCGATGATTTTCTGTTCTTTTATTAGAACTTTTGTCGTGTTGTCTCTATCGCGCTCTGCGTTGGGAGACTTGATATTGGTGAGACAGCAATACATTTTCAAAATACCTATTTTGAATTTCTCTCGCCCCTGGTGTATCCTCTTAATTTCTTCACTTTCTTGACGCACTGATCATTGTTTTATTTATTTTATGAATAATTCATTATGATATTATATGGAATAGAATAAAATTGAATCTTGAGACGCATCGAACTACCGGGGCTGCAGGAAAATTACCAGTGGTGATAATATTATAATATTTCCTATAATTATTTTTTTGCAATACCTAATAATATTATGCTGGACATCCAATTTTCGACTCTATTGTACGCGTAAAGTTTTAAATTCAGTTATCCTGACTTTTCCTGCAACTTCGAAATATGAATTTCCGGAATCCCGCGCGTGAATACATAGTCTTAGAATTCGAAATTTAAAACTAGAGTCTCCTGGCTAAAACATAGTTTTCGCACTGCTCTCAGCCAGTAAAAACATATCAACTTCATGATATCAACATTATTATCTATTTAAAATTGCTACCTAATCCCAGCTTCAAAGTTAATCCCCCATAAAAATAAACAGCGGTTCATCGTTTATTCAGAGTATTTAAACGAGCAAACATGACACGTGTTTAAAGGCACGGTGTTGCAGATTTCACCGGGCGATTACATCGATTTTCTGTTACCTAGTTGCAATAATCCTTATTTAATTGCGGTGTCGAATCTGAGGACCAATTATTATGAACAGGTAAGCGTGTGTACAAGGGTCTTAATTGAGCTAATAATATATTCGATATTATGATAAATACGAAATACTTAAAGTTGTTGGGTTAGGTAAGGCAATTATTAATAATTTTTTTTATAAAAATGCTTTTTTTAAGTTAATAAAACCTTGTGAAAACTTTCATTTTTGCAAGTTACAGGGATTGTTTTTAATTTAAATTTCAAAAGTCTCAGTGGTTTTCCGGGCTAGTCTTAAGGGCTCCTTCCTCGGAAGCTTTAGGTATTTTACGCGCCAAGGCGGCTTGCATCCGCGGTACGCGGGAGCCGTTTGAATATGAACTCCCGCGACCTTTGGTGGCAAACGAGAGCGCCACAGTATAGAATAATGCAGAAGGCAAGGTAAGTTTAGTAATATTAGACTATTTTTATTTAGTACTTAAATTTAAACGACAGTTTAGTAAGCTTATACACCGTAAACATAATATATCTTACTACACTTTTTGATATATAGAGAAATGAAAATGATGATGATTAGTGATTACGTAGGTATAGGAGATTTAGTGGTAGCTAAATATAATTATTATGTATACAGGGTGTAACAAAAATAAGTGATAATACTTTAGGGTGTGTACGTGTTCCTTGTAGAGAGTTCACTGTGAAAGTAGCAGCACTGAAAGTCCAAATATTTTCACTTTTGTATGGGGAAACTCGTGACGCTCGGGCCCTTGCCCATACAAAAGTGAAAAACATTGGTCTTTCAGCGCTACTACTTTCACAGTGAATTCTTTACAAGGGACACATACACACCCTAAAGTATTATTACTTAGTTTTGTTACACCTTGCATATGTCACCGTAAGATTGTAAATACCAGTAGATTATAAACTATCTCGCGAAATTGTGAACGGTCGAAATATTGTGAACCGCAACCTACTGCTTACAATTTAACGTATTATTATACAGTAGATTGTAATCTATCGAAGTGAAACCGTCAAATCACAATCTTAAAATCACCTTAAAACTGTCAAATTGTCAACTGTCCCAAGGCTGTCCCTGATTGGTTATTTAATGGGAAAGGTCGTTGGACATTTAACAACAAACCAATAAGGCGGCACGGGGCATATACCGTTCAACCAATCAGGGCCCGAGGTGCGTTCCGCTTCATAATTTGACGGTTTCACTTCGATAGATTACAATCTACTGGATAATAATACGTTAAATTGTAAGCAGTATGTTGCGGTTCACTATCTTTCGACCGTTCACAATCTCGCGTGATAGATTATAATCTAACGGTATTTACAATCTTACGGTGACATATACATAATATTACATGTATATGTTACCGTTAATGTGCGTAAACCAGTTAGACTGCAGATTAACAAGGTATGTTGCAGATCATCTGGGTGAGTCAGTTAAAGTGCAAAAAGTTTATTCTGTTCTCATTAAATTTCATAAAACAGGTTATTGTTTGAAATAAAACATGTTATTTATTTGTAGAGAATATTTTAATACAATTTTTTTGACATAAACAAAGGAATAAATTATTACATTTTAAGAAAAATGTTACTCCAGAGTCCAGTAATAAAAATAACAGATCGTATCAACTGAAAAAACAACAAGTAATTTATATCAATAATGCGTCTTCCTGATACTGGTCGAAACTCGTGTTCTTGATTTTCAGACTCTACGATAAGTCGATGCTCATCTTGACTTGTTTTTCTGCAACAATAATAGACTTAAGCTTTTTTTGTAACACATAAATTTATTGGGTTCAGCTATACGTAATACATCGCACCGCACATGAAACTTACCCATTATCTTCAAATCCACTTGCTAGGTTGACAGTATCATGGTCCACAATAGAATTTGATTTATCGCCATATCTCATTCCTCTAAAAAAAACATAATATTTTTAAATTCTATGCCAATAAAGCGTTTCATTGAGAAGTATCTTTTAAGCTGGTTTCATGTATAACATCAAATAGTATATATGTCGCAGGGAAAAGAGGATATCAGGGATTTCACGATATCCCTAGGGATATCACGAACTCCCGGTAGATGCCGAATATTCTTGTTTGTTACGTCTTCTTACTAATTTTTAGTAAGAAGACGATCTAGTGATATTATGTCATTTCAGTTAGGTACCAGACAACGGAAATATACTTAATACTTTTATACTATACATATATATTTAAGATTTTTATTATATTAAATAAATAAATATATTGAATACACATCCATGACCCAGAACTTTGAAAACTTTTTTGTTCTGTCGGAGGATATCCTCTTTTCCCTGCGACATAGCTCATATCGCGCACCATACATTATTATAATATAATATAGTACAATATAGTGTGAACGAAACGAAATGAGCTATATACTATATTTTGCTACTATTTAGCTCTTACTATTTTATTTTATATTATTGCTATCATATTATAGCGTAGTCTGAAACCAGCTTTATGACTATGGCAGTTTTTGTTAAGCTATATTATACAGGATATAACAAAAGTAAGTGATAATACTTTACGGTGTGTAAGTACTCCTTGTAGAGAGTTCACTGTGAAAGTAGCAGCGCTGAAAGATCAATTTTTCGCTTTTGTATGGGTAAACTCGTTACGCTCGGGCGTTTTCCCTTCGCTTCTTGAGTTCCGACAGCCTTGCCTTCTTGATTTTATTTTTTTATTTGCCATTTCAAATATTATATTAATTACACCAATTAAATTTACTATAACCTTAATTCCTATCTATACAAACTATTTTATACACATATAATACACAAAGACAATATTAATAATAATCAGCGGTGACAATGTAGTGACGAGCAAAAGTGGCACAGGTCCGGCCTCGATGACGTCCGACAGGACACTGATGCGACGTGGATTCAAGCGTGGTGCGCGTAAACCGTATTTGTCGTTGATATTGAATCGAAAAATAATAAAACTAAACATCTATCCTATCAATGCCCTGTTAAATTTTATTAGTAATCGAACTATCCAAATTATTTTTCGATTGGGTACCTGTAAGTCCTATAAAACTCAAAATGCTTTTAAAATCGATGTTGTTTCGGATTTTTTTTCTATCGAGCCAAATTATCTGTATTGTGTTTCTATCCTATGAAAGCACTAGTTAAAAGATGCATCTATACATGTATATATTTTTCAGTTTTTTTTAATGACGCTTTCTATCAAAAAAACTCATTCTAGAAACATGAATTTGCAAGAACCGGCCCTTAACAGTTTTTGATGTTAGAAAGGGCCAGTGAATAGATAAAATTGAGACAAAAGACCTCAAAAACTATTTTAAGATCAATTTGTTACCATATTCAAGCAAACACATACCTATTATTATAATTTTGATTATCCCGCTGGCGAGATTTATAATAATTTATTGTAGCCTCATAATCGTTGCTCTTAACTAACTAACGAGTTAACGCAGCAATTAGCAGCGACTTCATCAGCCTTACCACGATCGTGCATGTATATCGGAGGCCGCAGGTCTGGGAGACGCCAGGGTTCCTCCTCTCTCTCCACCTTCGGCACCAGGCCACTCCAGTCGCGGTCGCGGCATGGCCATGGACATCGCTGGAAAAAAATTGAAATTTTTAAAAGAATGTTCCAAAATCGAATTCTCATTTAGAAAATAGAGTACTATAAAGTCTAATTTTTTAAAGAAAAAAGATTCCCGCAAGATTTTCCGCATCCGTGGATAGCGGACATCATGATTCAAGTTGTTCTAAAATATTTATTTTTAATAAGGATTTGAAATAGTCAGCAGGCTTTACTCAGCCTTTTAAGGTTTTCCAGCCTTTTTATTAAAACTTCATTTTGAAATCCCGGCTAAAATTGTCTATAATGGTGTTTAAAACGCGCGATAAGGGCACATGGCCGTCACGGCAGTAGGTAATATCTGATGGGGCACGCGTGGACAATTAATATAATAGCACTTGAGGGGTATCACTTAACTAATAATACCACCGATCTGAGTATCAGTTGATTTACTTTTAACTTAAACTTGCTTTTCTAGGCAAATCATAACTGAAATAATGCTATGCGTACTTATAAAAGGTAAAATTGTAGCATTGTAGCATGTAGAAATTTCTATGAAATAAATCAAACAAGACGAAGTCACAGCATTATTTATAATAATTGTGTGTTTTGTCTTTAACTCCTTGTCAGCCCAGAATTCAATTTTTTGAGTTCTAAATTTTCTGTAGCCTTTGAATTTCCGGGTTTTCGAAATTCCGAATTCATGTAGTCCTACCCTTAAATCGCTTCTATTAAAATTAACTTTGCGATACCATAAACAATTCGTGTGTTTCTGTAATTATTGACGTAATGCCGCCAACACACGGACAATGTTATTTATTCAACAAATAATGCCTCGGTTACCATTCAATTGCACAATTATTGTTAAATATTAAACGCGTGGCGTTGAAGTGTTTAATTGCACGATTAAACCTTGGACAATTCATTAAATATTGAAAAAATAAAAACAAATAAAACGTGACATCTCCTGAGTGTTACCTTACATAAAGAAAGAACAATATGCATACAAATTTTAATTAAGTATTATTATTATTATCTATTTCTATATTATTCCAGATACTTTCAAAAGTCAGTACCTAAACTAACTGCCTACTCAATGGGGAGTGCTTATCGCGATATTTTTACCATTTTGATATGTGATGCGTATCGAAAAGCTTTGGTTAAAATGTCGAGGCGACCTTTACATTTTTATTTACCAGGCTCATTTGGGAGGTGACATTTGACGGCGTTTTATTGACGATGTGTGCGGAACATTAATTTTGTCCGTTCCGGTAATGGCTTTGGCACTTTGTTCATTTTTTAGCCAACTTAAAAATGGGAAGATTATACTTGAGGATTTCTTGTAAAATGTCCTATTAATGCAGTGATATTCTGACTCAGGTGTTTCGACTTGGATAAAATGAGTCAGTATCTAAGTACCTATAAATTTGGACCTCCTGAATCCTTTCGCAAAGAAAGTGCAAAGGTCGTAGATATTATATCGTCTGTCTGTGTTTATGTTCTAGTCCTGGAAATTAATCGATAAAATTACTAAAAATTTGAAATTAATATTACATCAGCTAATAACTACCCTCTTTGAGCCTTATACAGGGTGTAACAAAACTAAGTGACAATACTTTAGGGTGTGTACGTGTTACTGGTCCCAAACGTATTGACTAGTTCTTTCCTCTGAACTAGGCCGACTGTGTTGCGAGAATGCCGTATGCGCTTGGGCAACCATACGGTCATTTAAAAATCCTGTCCCAGGCACTACAGTATTTGAAGAGTGGTTACTTCGCTCTGAAAATATCGTTTAGATCATCTACAATGGATGCAAAAGGCCTAGTACGTGTTCCTTGTAGAGAATTCACTGTGAAAGCAGCAGCGCTGAAAGAAAAATAAAATCACTTTTGTATGGGGAAACTCGTGATGCTCGGTCGCTTGCCCATACAAAAGTGAAAAAATGGTCCTGTACACCTTGTATAAGTACTTAGTAATGGTAAAATTTTTGACTCATTTTATATTCATAAAACTAACTAAATATAAAAATAACTTTTCAACCTAATGACGAAAAACAATAGTAAGTAAGTTCGAGTTATCAAACAAAACATTTAATTTGTGATAAGATCAGCCATTAACTCCAAATTGTGTTACCGAAATGACAATCATGTATTATTGATTACGGCAACACTGTCCTACTACTATTGTCTATGGTTCATTGAATATCGAAAAGAATAATTCGATATTTGAATTTGAATAATCGATAAATTGTATTTGAATACTTTTTTGGTTCTAATTACAGCTAAAGTCAGCTAACTGCAATTTTTAATTCGATTTAATTTGCGCGTGCTTAGGGCCTTATCACACTGGCGATTTGAAAGCGACGCGACTGCGCAGCGCACACGCCGCGATGACATGTGCACGCAGCTTACCTTCCGCGTTTAGGACACTGAAGTAGCAAAATGGATTCTGACGTGGAAACACTACTGCTCAAACACTATCTACAATGTCACATCTCTAGACGAGTGTACAAAATGGCGTCCACGCCACGCCACGACGATGCTGCGCTATCGCGACGTGCACGTCGCGCAACCGCGGCGTGCGCGCTGCGCAATCGCGTCGCTTTCAAATCGCTCGCTAATCGCCAGTGTGATAAGGCCCTTAGTATAGTGAGCAACCTCTAGTCTAGATTTATATTTTTTCGTAATAACTTTTGCGTAAAAACATGAATTATTATCAATTGAATTATCAACAAAATAATTATGAATAGATGCGCATCATCATGCGGAGCGTGTAATTAAAAAGGTCCCGAAGGACGTGGGGAACTGGTTATTCAATTACGGCAACAATAACTTGTGTACGCTCCTATACATTTTAGTTGCATTTTAATTATTGTGTTTAATCATAGACGTATATTAGATGTGATGTTGTGAATTGTGATTTTGTATTATTTTTCTAAAATTGTGTTAAATTGGTTTTTTAATGTGTAATATAAAATATTGGTAGGATATTAACCATTAGATATTCATTATCGTGCACAAGTGTAGGAAAGTGATGCAATATCCAGAAACGTGCTATTTTGTGTTCCCTCCAAAACTCCATCGAAAGTTTCAGTAAAGTGTCTACCACTTTTACTGAATCGACCGACTTGACTTTCTGACTGTATTGACTTTTACTTAGACTTTGACTAGACTTTAGACCTGACAATATAGAAAAAAGATAATATTATACTTGACACTGGGAATTTTGAGAGAGACATTATAGAGATTAATGCTTATTTTTGGCTTATTTTAATGAAGATTTAAACATAAACCCCATACATTTTCTGTCAAACTCTTCATTTAATTAAAGTTGACTAATTATTTCTTGAGTACAGCCGTAAGACCTTATTTACCTACTTTATATATAGCCCAGTCGGGTTAGTTCAGCCTTGTGTTACTTTGTATGGGAATCTGAAATTAATTATAGTCAGAAATTTTTTTGCACCCTTGTTTAGAGGGGGTCATGACTAGCATAAATTAAAAAACTCGACCAAATCTGACGTGTGCGTTAGCCGCCATATTGGTTTGAAGATCAAATCTTTTTTTAGACTTATCTCCTTTATTTTTTATTTTTTACGAAAATGATAAGAATTAAATTTGTTGTAAATTTAATTTTCTACATTTTGAGTTCTCATAATTTTTAAGTGAAATCAATATTTACGGAGATAAATGCAAAAACAAGTCAAAGTATAATTTCGCTTTTATGTCAATTATTTCGAATTTAGCGAAAACAAAGTTGTACGTGATAGAACATTAAATTTCCTACAAATTTAATTCTTATGACTTTTTTAAGAAATTAATATTTAAGCTCCTACACCTATGGTAAATGTACCGGGACCCAAGCGACTGGATAAAACTGAATATTTCTGATCATGAATAAGATCATATAAAAATTACGGCACAAACTACACCTAAATCATTTTAAAAAAATTGCCCAAGTGCGAGTCGGGCTCGTTCATGAAGGGTTTCGTACGATTATAAGGCGAAGATAGCCAAAAATTGTGCTTTTTGTATGCCCCCCCCTAAACATTTATTTTACTTTGATTTTTTATTATTAAGTACAAACACAATTAAATATTTTATGCATATTTTAACTGTCATAGTGCTGCTGCTATTTTTGATAAAGAGCAAAAAAGCCCACTAAAATCCTGTTTGCCATATGGGAGCCCCATGAAATCTATACATATAATAAAACTGTAGAAATGAAAATTATGTACATTAAAGATATTCAAAAAAAATAAACATAAGGGTGTTACTACATCGCTATAGAAGCCAAAACTGTGGTTAGTTTTTTGTCTGTCTGTCTGTCTGTCTGTATGTTTGTTCCAGCATCACACGAAAACTACTGATCCGATTTGAATGCGGTTTTCGCAGATATATTTGTCTTCTTCCAACTTAACATCTGGTGTATAAAAAAATTCCACCCACCCCTCTAAGGGGACAAAAGAGGGGTCAGAATTTGTATCAAACTTTTGTATATAACACGAAAACTACTTTTCCGATTTGCATACGGTTTTCGCAGATGTTTGTCTGCTTCCAACATAACATCTGGTGTATAAAATTCCCCTCCCCCACCCCTCTAAGGGGACCAAAAAGGGGGTCAGATTTTGTATCAAACAATTTTCTTGGACTTACTTCATATTATTTACTGTGTTTTCCAACTTAACATCTGGTGTATAAAATCCCCCCCTCCCCACCCCTCTTAGGGTCAAAAGAGGGGGTAAGATTTTGTATCAACTGATGATTTACAAATACTTTATACAACGTTTGCCGGGACAGCTAGTATTAAATATAATATGTTTTTAGTACTTGTTGTTATAGAGGGAAACAAAGTACATAATATCTGAAAATTTCAAGTCTCTACCTATTACCGTTCTTGAAGCCTGGAGACAGACAGACGGATAGACAGCGAAGTCTTAATTTTAATTGTGGTTAGTTTAATGAGCTACAAGTTTATTACTCTATTTTTTTCTGTATTTGACAGTAATCGCGATACAGGTCGAACAGGTTGAAATTATACTTTGACTTGTTTGCAGTTATTTCCGTAAATATTGATTTTACAATAAAATTTGTAAGGACTAAATTGTAGAGAATCAAATTTGCGACAAATTAGATCCTTATCATTTTAATAAAAATTAAAAATAAAGGAGATATAGCTAAAACAAGATTGGACCTTCAAACCAATAATATGGCGGTTAACGCACACGTCGGATTTGGTCGAGTTTTTGAATTTAAGCTATTTGTGACATCCTCTAAACACTGGTGCAAAAAACTTAAGTTACAAACTATAAAAAGCTCAAACCAAACTAAACATACAACAAAACCAGTTAAAACTCGCTTAAACTACCAGGGACACGTGAAAGCGAAGATTTATAACAAGCTACAAGTATCTATTAAGGACGTGAGGTGGGTACGAGTGGCGGGGAATATGTCTCCCTGATTGGACCGAGACAGTTTTAAATAATGCCCCATTCGTGGTAATGTTGGGGAGGATTTGTTTGTTAAGATGTCGCGGGTATGATACAGGATGTGTTTTTTGAGATAAAAGGGGCTTAGATGTTAATCCTAGAGTTTGAGATCTTAAGTTAGAAATTTAAAAGCGTTAAAAATATCAAAAATCGATGTAGTCAACTGTACTTACAATTTTTTACATCCATACTAATATTATAGGTACGTGCAAAAGTGCGATTGTCTTTCTTAATCTGCCTGTTTGTCTGGTTATCTGTTACCTCTTTACGTTTCTACATCGACATACTCTAACTTCTAGAAAAGACGTAAGATCTTATCCCGAAAAAAATGCACTGTCCCTGCTGGAATAAATTTTGATATTGAAAAAGCGCTCCTATGTCCAATGCATAAAGGCGTTTCCGGTTTATAGTCTCGCATAATGTATTAAAATTTAAACAGTCATGAGTCAAACGCTTTAAATAATTAAGTATCAATCCAGTGAATCGTTGTTGACTGTTGGCCGTTGTCTTCGCCCTTGTTCAATACAAGTTACACGTGTGTAATGTCATTATTTTAGGATAATTATTGTTATGTTGTTGATGACTTTTTAGGGTTTCGTACCCAAAGGGTAAAAACTGGACCCTATTGCTGAGCTATAACAACAAATACTAAAAACAAAATAAAGTTAATATTTAAGGGGGCTCTCATACAGCAAACGTGATTTTTTTTGGCTTTTTTTGCTCGTTAATCCATAATGGCAACAGAAAGGCACTTGAAATATTGACAAAATATTTTATTATAATATACTTTAATATGTAATAATAAAAATAAAATAAATAATTAAGGGGGGATCCCATACAAAAAATAAAATTTTTGCTCTATAATGGTACGGAACCCTTCGCTGATTATTTTTAATGGGGAAAAAGCGAAAAAGCACTGGCGACAGCGCTGTAAAAAAACTAAAAATATGTTAGTTTATTTATGTAGTAAAGCGCGGAGATAAAATATTCACTTATACGATTATGTGCCGAATTTTTATGCCTACTATTTATTCATATTAATTTTTATTTTAATAATGTTCCTTTTTTGCAATTGAATTTACATTGCACTTATACTAAGTCAGTAATAGTTTTACAACAAGTAATCATTTTCAAAAGGTTTTAATTTAAAAACATTTTTGCTGCTTAGGCTCTGAAACACTGAGCAAAAATGTACGGCTACCGTAGTACCTAGCCACACGCAAATTTCAGCAATTTATAAGCCCTAAAGATCTAGGTATTAAAATATTATTATCCTAAATGCATCGAGTCTAGATAGCAATCGGCTTAACCGCCCCGGGCGCTTTCACGATATTGTTCCATAAAAGAGTATTAACTTCCTGACTAGCTTTGGCCGCAGACCTTGTCTGTGATTTTGGTGCATATTCACTTATCTATACATCTATACATAATACTATAAATAAAATTGGAGTGTCTGTTTGTCATATTGAAAGAACCGTTTGAAGAACATACAATATATGAATATATTTTATACGCTACATACACCAAAACAACATTTTTTTTTCAATTTTTGTCTGTCATATGTGACAGACAGACAGACATTTGCAATTTAATATATAAATGGATAATGCAAGCTTGGGAACTGTTGTAAAAACGCGATGTTCTTAAACCTTTTCTGTAACAGAAATGTGTAAGAGCGAGCCTGAAGTAAATATAATATTAAAAAAAAACTTGAGAGACGTGTTTTAAGGGACACCCGGATGGAACGAAGTTATTTCTTATAGTTACGTACAAAAAACCTGTATACACTCAAAAAAAATATTGCTACTCCACACTGTTTAATGCGAGATAGAGAGAGAGAGACACAGAGAGAAACACGCGACAGACACTTTCGTGTGTGACGCGACACACGACACTTTTGTGTCGTTACAACTTTTCGTCTAGCCCTTTCGCAACTCGCCATAAGTAACTTCGTTCCAAAATCTTCGTATTTGACGCGCGATGAAAATGTATTTAAATTAAGGTTAACTTCAACACAAATCTGCACATTTGTGCTAGTATATTAACAGGGGTTCTCAGGGTATTTACTTAGCTGTTTTAAGCTCATCATAATATTACATAGGCTGCTATTTATGTATCCGGAACTGGCCACTTACAAGAACAATATTTAAAAAGTAATTACAACATTTGAAAATAGAACTCTTTGGTTGAAGAATACATTTTGTTTCATGTGACTGTCAATTATTTTTCCATTGTGGCGTCATTTTGAAAATTGCGTGTCTTCATTTGCCATGGATTTAACGCGTGAACATTTTCGTGCAATGATTTACTACGATTTTCGGCGTGGGCTAAATCAACAACAGTGCTTTATTCAACTCACCGCAACTTTTGGAGATGAAGCACCATCAAAAACCACTGTTTATCACTGGTACAGTGAGTTTAATCGTGGGCGGTCTATGCTCACGGATGAAAATAAAGAAGGTCGCCCAAAAACAGCTGTTGTCCCACAAAATATAGATGCTGTGCGGGAACTAATAATGCGTGATCGTCATGTTACATATCGCGAGATAGAGGCGTCCTTAGGCATAAGTATGACGAGCATACATAAGATATTACACGAACATTTGGCTGTAAAAAAAAAATGTTCGCGTTGGATTCCGCACAACTTGACAATCGATCAAAAACGGGCTCGTGTCGATTGGTGCAAAAAAATGATAAAAAAATACAACCGTGGTACGTCAAAAGCCGTTTATAATATCTACACAGGTGATGAATCTTGGATCTATGCATATGACCCCGAAACTAAACAACAGTCAACGGTGTGGGTGTTCCAAGATGAGCCGAAACCAACAAAAGTTACTCGTGCAAAAAGTACTTTGAAGCAAATGGTCGCCTGTTTTTTTGGAATTAATGGACATGTGGCTACAGTGCCATTAGAGAATCGTAAAACGGTTAATTCTGAATGGTATACGACCATTTGTTTACCAGAAGTCTTTGAAGAAATAAGAAACGACAACCGACAACGCAGAATCATATTACATCACGACAATGCTAGCTGTCACACCTCAGCTGAAACAACTCAGTTTTTGGAGGGTCAAAAGATCGAATTGACTGGTCATCCGCCGTACAGCCCTGATTTGGCACCTAACGATTTCTTTTTATTTCCATACGCGAAGAACAAATTACGTGGTCAACGTTTTTCGAGCCGCGAAGAGGCTGTTGATGCGTTCAAAATGCACGTTTTGGAGATACCTCAATCAGAATGGAAAAAGTGCTATGAAAATTGGTTCCAGCGTATGCAAAAGTGTGTCGATCATCGCGGCGAATATTTTGAAAAGCAATAAAACCATATTAAATGATATATGTTTGTTTCTTTTTTTAATTCCGGATACATAAATAGCAGCCCTCGTAGTCACATAATATTATATGATAAAGTATAATAATAGAATTATAATAGTAAAGAGCGTAAAGCCCGTCGACAAACTTTTTGAATACTTTCAATTTTATTTGAATACTTTCAATAAAGGATCTTATTATTATTAATGAACACTAAGCACATCTTTTTTGGAAGTCGTTTTAAAATGATCATCATCGTGTAGCAATTTTCCGAGCTTTTCATCAGCATTTCATCCATAATCGTTAACAAATATTTACCGAGTCTTGACCTTATCAATGGAGCTGAAGTACCGATTACATAATTAATTCACAACCCTTTGTAGGGATTAACGGAAGCGCCCTTAGGGCGTGTTAATTACTCGCCCTGCGTCGCCCTGCGCCCTACGCGCCGACGCCTTTATTTGCAAGGGCGTATAATACGATTATTAATAATTAATTATGTGTATTTATAGGCTAAGTAGTTACTGTAATTATAAAATTGTAGTTTTGATAAAATTATTTTTTTAAGTTACTTTCTACTCTAATTTCTATTTTAGGGCCATGATATATTTTAATATTCAGTGGTTTAGGGATAAAAGGACACAAAAGTCAACAAAAAGATTTTAAAGACAATTTTTGTATTAAAATACCTAACCCACGCCTTAAAGCCACATCAAAATTACTAGTAATTATAGAGTAAGGCAACATTAAAAGCAGAAGTTCTCTATTCTAAACTCCGTTAAAATATTTTCGAGTATGTTTCTTCGCGTACAAAAAGATTAATGGTGAATAGGTATTCGTATGTCTCATTCAAACTCGCATATAATCGTATGTGAGTAAACGAGAGAGTGGAACTTAAACAGGATGTCACAAATAATTACGAAAACTGATCGGTTTTCACTTTCACATTCTAATGGTGCTCCCACACCGCCGTTAGAAAATGTTTGTAAACATTTTCTAGCAAAAACATTTCCTAACAAATGTTGTCAAATGTTACATTTTGTTAGGAACTGTTACATGTTATAAATGCTCCTACACTTAGAAAATGTTTACTAATGTTTACTAACATTTTATAACATTTAAATCCGGTATTGGCTCACCGCATATTCCGCCGTTACCTACCAAATGTTTAGAAACAAAAGCTGACACATGTTTTATTTTGTTATAATTTGTTAACTTACGTTAACTAAACATTCTGTAACATGAAAACATTTTTAACATTTTTTAACATTTGTGATTAAATGTTTGCTAACAAATGTTTACTAACGTTACTAAACATTTTCTAACGGCTGTGTGGGAGCACCATAACAGAAATCACAATTCAAAAATAAAATTATTAAATAGCAGAATACATGGAATGCAATTCAGTTCATTCCAGTGCATTCCAGTAGCCGTTTATATAATCCATTTGTAATCCAGTGCTGGATTTGGATCACTGGATTGAAATAATGAAAACCAGAAATTAAGGGAAGGCGAATATTTGAAAAAATCTTTAAACAAGAAAATGTAGTCCATCATCATCTATGAGTTCTGACCTCGTTCTGACCTATGTCATAACCTCAAATGCCAAAATGGTCCCAAGTATATGAGGCCAAATTGACCAAGTTTTTTACTGCCATTCATGTCTATTGTAAACACGTCTATGCTTACAATAAATGTTTCTCATTAAAATCATCGAATAAAAAAGCCCAAAACTCTAATTACTTCGAATCCGTAAGCTTGCTCACTTCAATACGGAAAAACTCAATAAAATCCTCTTTTAATTGGTCCGGGGGTAGTAAATTAAACATTTTCTCTTATTTAAATCAAAATGGAGTCGATTTGGATTCACCGCGCGTTTATTGAGTTCTCTGCAATCGCAAACTTCAAATTAGTCAAGTTTTCAAGTTTGGAATTCGTGCATTTAAATTTAGAATGCATTTGATTTTTAGGGTTCCGTACCCAAAGGGTAAAAACGGGACCCTATTACTAAGATTTCGTTGTCTGTCCGTCTGTCCGTCTGTCCGTCTGTCTGTCTGTCTCCAGGCTGTAACTCAAGAACGGTAATAGCTAGAGATTTGATATTTTCACAGATTATGTATATCTGTTGCCGCTATAACAACAAATACTAAAAATAAAATAAAATGAATATTTAAGTGGGGCTCCCATACAAAAAAAAGTGATTTTTTGGCCTTTTTTGCTGTCTCCAGGCTATAACTCAAGAACGGTAATAGCTAGAGAGTTGATATTTTCACAGATTATGTATATCTGTTGCCGCTATACCAACAAATACTAAAAATAAAATAAAATTAATATTTAAGGGGGACTCCCATACGACAAACGTGTTTTTTTGGCCTTTTTTGCTCTATATCAAAAATGGCAACAGGTAGGTACTTGAATTTTTCACAAAATCCTTAGTTATATGTGTACTTTATTATTAAATAATAATATTAAAATAAAATAAAAAATAAGGGGGGCTCCCATACAAAAAACACAATTTATGGCCTAATTTTGCTCTTTAATGGTACGGAACCTTTCGTGCGCGATTCCGACTCGCACTTGGCCGATTTTTTTAAGATTACGTTCAGATATCTTTTTACTGGCATGATTTTGTGTTGGCTTTTGCATTTATGTTCTTATCGTAAAATAGAATCATACATTATTAAAAATAGAATTGCTAATAACTTTGTATGTGGTTTTTCGAAATGAAAGCTTTAAGACGATGAATGAAAAAATATTCTAGAAAAACATTAAGATAATACTTCATAATCTGTAGTCCTTTCGTAGCTGTACTACGTAACTGTTCTATGGTGCCTATGTAACTGTTCTACGGTTTAAAAGTAGCCGTGTTACGATGTCTACGTTGACGCGCTACGCTTTCTACGTAGATATGCTACGGTTTCTACGTAGCTGTGCTACGGTTTCTACGTAGCTGTGCTACGCTTTCTACGTAGATATGCTACGGTTTCTACGTAGCTGTGCTACGGTTTCTACGTAGCTGTGCTACGGTTTCTACGTAGCTGTGCTACGGTTTCTACGTAGCTGCGCTACGGTGTGTACGTAAAGAGAGAAAAAGCTGATATAGTTAAAATGCTCATAATATATACAAACAATGGAAAAACATTACTTTCTATAGACAGTCTAGTAAAACCAGATAACTACTTTATTTTTCTAAATACTAATATCACAAATCCCCATAATCACACACAAAAACACCAAAAACCTACTATAAAATTCATTCAAAACAGCTCCAAATACACGTAAAATGGTCGGCATTGTATGAAAAACCTCTAAGTAACTTAAAAATACTCTAATCGCAGCTTAAGGTACCCCAGGGAAGCGATTGGAAGACGCCAGGAGTTTAAATTGGTTTCGAACTCCGTTTGGCTCGAATGCCCGTAATACGAGTTATAAGATTTAATTTTAATGACATCGCATTGTGGATTCTTTTTGTCGATATTTGGTTTTGTCTAGATATTTCTTATAAAGAAATTAATGATTTTAAACTCGGGAGTGATAAAAATAATGTTTGCATTACAAAAAAATAGGAAAAGTAAAGTATTATAAATGCAAGCTACATGTTTGGTACGTAAATGTTAACATTACGATTAAATACACCAGCAGTATTTCCGGACCTATATGACCTGCAAACCTTCAAGAAAAGAGCGTATTCCCTCTTAAAAGGCCGGCAACGCACCTGCAGCTCTTCGGATGTTGCGAGTGTCCATGGGCGACGGTAGTTGCTTACCATCAGGTGAGCCGTTTGCTCGTTTGCCCCCTTATTTAATAAAAAAAATTAATGTTTTCTAAGTGTTCTTCTTGTATTATACTTTTGTAGTACACGTATTCTGATATGGTAGTATCTTCTTCTTATATATAAAAATGGATTTTCAAATGTGTTAGTCGCGCTAAAACTCAAAAACGGCTGAACGGATTGGGCTAATTTTAGTCTTAAAATATTCGTAGAAGTCCAGGGTAAAGTGACACGAAGTTCACCAGGACAGCTAGTAATTAATAAAACATAGCTCTTACCTTGTTCTTAGCTGGTCTATTGCAATATTGGGTGTTCTCGTTACCTAGATATTATACTTCTTACACCACGTCTTTTAGTTGCACCTCCTATAATGGTCTTCTGTGGCTCTAGTACTTACCACATCTTTTGCCTATTCCTCCTCAATAGTCTATATCTTGTCTTTCTATTACAGCCATGTAAGACTCAACATGGCATCATTCGTCGCTCTTTTATGGCCCTAGTTCCTCTTTCTATGACAGCAATAAGAGACGCTGCATCATTCCTCGCTCTTCTGTAGTCCTAGTATTTCACCACCTCTGTCTGTGTCCCTAGTACCTACCACGTCTTTCACGTGGTGAACTGAGAGGTGATCGGGATCTATGATAGCGGTGAGACTCGCCTCATCTTTCTTCTGTAGCCCTAATTCTTCCTCCTGTGATAGCAATAAGAGATGCCGCATCTATGTATTCCTAGTCCCTAGTGCCTACTCACCACGTGTCTTTTTCCTGGTTCTTTTATTGTTAGTCAGTCTAAAGTAGCAATAAGCTTTATTGGGCTGGTCTTCTATATCCCTAGTACTCACCACGTCTTTCCCCTGGTCGTCCTCGGTGGTCTCTATGTCGACGCTCTCATCGCTGTCGCGGCTCTTGGTGGAGTGAGCTGGCGACGGCGGCGGCACCGGGGACCGCTGACGGGGGGAACTGAGCGGTGATCGGGATCTGAGGGAAGAATATTGTGGTTAGTTTGTGAAAGACTTGTAACTTATTTAACAATTCAAACAGAAAAATAATCTTCTTGAAATTTCAAAAAAGTTTCGATTACTATTGCAGCATAACCAATATCTCCATATTTTAAAATTTCAGTTCAGCGACAGGCCAACTCACATCAATTCACGCTCATGCCTTATCAGTGTCACCCAAAATAATTTCCTTGCAGCAGCTGTATTACGCATCAGCACCGTGCACCGGTTTCCAAACTTTAACGAAGTTCATCATCGTTATAAGCAATGGCATCTCACCGATTCGGCGATCGGCTAGGTGACGTCACGGGGGAACTATGGGGCGATTCAAGCCGCGACCGCACCGGCCGGAATGCACGTGGCTCTTCCATGCTGCTTACACTGGATAGCGCTGTTAGGGCACCTAAAGCAGAAATATATTAAAGTTAATTACACACTACGTGGCAAAAAAGGCTGTAAAGAAGTTCATGGTAAATTATATTGTCATTATGTGGCAAAAAGTGGAACAGAGTGGTTTGACAAAGAAGAGAGTTGAAGCAGTTGACTAAAGGCAACACAACACACAAACAGAACTAATCAGAAAGGAGTCCTATTTGCTTAACTTTTTTGCACACAAAAGTACCGACAGAAACAGTAGCTACACTGTCGTTGTGTGTTCGTTTTTCAAATCCATCCCACAATTTTTTTTTGGACATACCTGGGGACCACAGTGTCGGCTTCAGCCACGGCAGCGCGTACGGCAGCGGCAGGCGCGCGCCCCACACGTAGTCAGCCAGGCGGGGCACCGGCGTGTGAGCTGGGGGTGAAGCCCGCTTCTCCTCTTCCGGCCTGCGCAGAGGTAGCCTTCTGTGGCACAATTTTAAACCGAACTTTTTGGAACAAGTGTAATTATGGTTGTCTGGAAGAGACCGCACTTAAAGCGGTAAGACCGCCAAATTCCGCTCTTCCTAAAAATTGTTTCTTCTTCTCTTTTTAGGGTTCCGTAGCCAAAATGGCAAAAAACGGAACCCTTATAGATTCGTCATGTCTGTCTGTCTGTCTGTCCGTTCGTATGTCACAGCCACTTTTCTCCGAAACTATTAGAGCTATTCTATTGAAACTTGGTAAGTAGATGTAGTCTGTGAACCGCATTAAGATTTTGATGCAAAAATGGAAACAATATTAAAAATTTTAGGGGTCCCCATAGGTACAACTGAAACAAAAAAAAAATTTCATCTAACCTATGCGTGTGGGGTATCTATGGATAAGTCTCCAAAAATCATATGGAGGTTTCTCATATCATTTTTTTCTAACCTGAATAGTTTGCGAGAGAGAATCTTCCAAAGTGGTAAAATGTGTGTCCCCCCCCCTCTAATTTCTAAAGTAGGGGCATGATAATTCTAAAAAAAAATATATGATGTATATTACTATAAAAACCACCAACGAAAATTGGTTTGAACGAGATCTAGCCAGTAGATTTTACGTCATTTTATCATCATAATACGATTTTATACGTCATAAATGGTAAACCTTAATCTAAATTTCATTAAATCGACTGAACTATAAAAATAAATCAAAAACATTTTAATTTCATAAAAATAAACCTTATTGCTGCTGCGGAACCCTTCATGGGCGAGTCCAACTCGCACTTGGCCGCTTTTTGTATTTTACGATGTGCAAATAAAGAGTTTATTATTATTATTATTACATGCTATCAAAGTGTAGGTGTGTCTTCTATGTTAGTGATCCGCAAAGTGTGTGCTGCGACTTACTAATGTACCGTGGACCGTGGTCAGCAATTGGTGTTCCTCAGAAAAGGTAATTGTACTTAGTTCTAGTGCTAAGGGCCAAAAAGGGACATCTCATCAATCGACGACGGGATGGGAGCTCAGAGTAAGCGATTCTGATTGTACCTCTAAATATTTTTATTTTCATTGATGATCTTGAACAGAAAAAGTTTGCGGAACACTGTTCTTAGATGCGTCTGTAAATGTGTATAATATGTGTCATAGCTTTTGTGATAAGTAGCTATGGATCAGTGTACGAACTTCTACGTGCTACATGGTCAAAATATTTATGCTAACATTATAAACTGCTTTACTTACTTCTTTATGCTTCGACTGCGTAGATGGGTTTGGAACATTGATATAAAAAAAGCCTTGGAAATATTTTGAGCACGGTGAAAAGAAAAAGATAGTTTTTATCGCATCGAAATATTACAATATTCTTCTTAAAGTTCCGCTCTCAACCACATCTAGCATAATATTATAGAGTTCAGACATAGAGACGTAGCATGGAACTGTTGAGTCTTAAAACAAAGTGTGAGCAATGAGCATCCTCTTGCGTTTTGGTATAGTACATGATAGATTCTAAGTTTAAAATTACCTAGCAGCAGACAGCATCCTCTTTCGAGTTCCACCGTTGAACATGGCTTTCACATCTTCCCAAGCGTGGACCACTTCCACTGGCGGACTCCCAGTCAGCTTCATATGCCGTCGCCAGGAGTTGAAGTTGGCAGCATCAGGTTGGACGTATTTGTCTCCGGGACCAACTCGGTGCGAGTGGAAGATGAATTTATTTGGAGAGAAAAAGAGGCCGCAGTAGGCGCACTTGATGCACTTAGCTCGGGAGGAGTTGTACCTGAATGGATGTGAGGTTAGGCTGGCGTATATTTTGTGTCAAAGTAACACATAGTTACCTTTGTAACTTGTTCATGTTGCTGTCTTTGTCTGTCAATATTTTCCAGAGTATCAGATAAATACAGCAATATAGAGCAAGCACGGTGTAAATACATATTTTTAAAAGTAAAGACCTGATGGTAAAGAGCCATGGTTTAGCGCAGACAGAATCAACCACATTAATACGGCCTCTCTGAAAACTGTCTTAAAAGAACGTGAACAGGATGGAGATCTGGATGTGGGATTTGATGGACCATCGGCGCTACTCTTAACATATTATAGAGTTGCAAGCATCCATGCACGGCGGTTGCCGCTTATCATCAAGCTAGCCGACTATAGGACGCATTAAAAAATGAACGGCGGTTACCGTTCACCATCAGTTCGAAACTAAAATTCTGTATAGGTCTGTCATATACCTGGCTGGTAAGAACGCTCCTCTGCAGCCCCAAGCACACTCATGATGTACGGCGAACGCGAAGTCGTCAGGCAAACGTGGGGGAGCGTTGTCTCCGAGAAACGACTTGCAGAGCCGTTCAGCCTCGCGCCGTGTAATCATACCTGGGTTGAGAGAAGTTATTGTACCTAAGTATATTTGCTGTGGCCTCGTTAACTTAACTTATTGGCGTTTCACCAGAGCTGAACTAAGCTGTGAGGAATTTGTTTTGTAACAACCACTGTAATCGTTTAATTTCTATAGCACTTACCACACCGTCTCGAAGACACCGGCATAGCGCCAGCTCGCCGCAGTATCTCAAGCTGCACCGGCGTACATTGCACGCAGGTTATGCCCAACGCGACTCTCCTGTTATGTATCTCGTTGTAGGAGAACTGCTTGAGGAGAGTGTTTGAGATCTGAGCGAGGCAGAGACGCTCTACGCCCTCTATGACGAGAGAGACGATGGGTACGCCGTAAAGGAGGACTGTTCCGACCTGGGGAATAAGGGTTTTGGTTGGACAATTTGGATTTATAAAAGAGTAGCCCGAGTAAGACTGTCCCGACTTGCAAAAGGGTTGTAGGTTCAACGATTTGTATTTCTACAACTTTAATTGCATCTATTTGATAAGGTGTTATTTTTCGGAAAAAATATATGTATAAGTTCAAAGGCATCTGTATAGATACTATCAAGGGCATGTATTTGAGGGCCGGGACACAAAAACACGATACGACGTCGTGTCGTACCACGACGCGGCGTCGTTTCACGATGCGACGTCACGTCGTGTCGTGGGAATCCACGACGAGCATCGTAAAAAACTACGACGCGATATCGTGACATGCCACAATGTATGGCACGACGTCGCGTCGTAGTTTTTTACGATGCTCGTCGTGGATTCCCACGACACGACGTCGCATCGTGAAACGACGCCGCGTCGTGGTACGACACGACGTCTTATCGTGTTTTTGTGTCCCGGCCGTGAACTTTGAAGTAAGCTGAAACGACAAATAAAGCTGGTTGGGTTGGGGCTTCAAAGGTGCTTTGAAGTCAGGCCTACAATATTATTATAAATACATTCTTAAGGCAACTATCAATTATTTCAAATGGAAATTTCGTTTTATAAACATAAGCGTGTTACACACTCCCAGATTTTATACATGACACGTAATATACATGACTACTGACTTACTTGGTTGGGTTTACTATTAAGCTCCATGGTCTTGTGTTCGGAGCGCGACTTGAGCGACTCCCGCGGCGACAGAGCCAGGTTTGTCGCCTCCATCCTACAACAACACTGACTTTTAGACATTTTTGCACAGGCACTTGCGATTGCGCGGTGATCAGACCATATTAGGTCTTAGTATTAGACAATTTACATACTGAATACATATAAAAGGTGTACTTGTCTTTATTTAGTACATTATCAATGTCATATTACGGACAAAAACAGCGAAGCGAACCTGAAAATTTCTGTAAGGGAGCTAAAGATCACTCCTAAGACAGCACGAAAGCCGTGGTCAGTGTGCTAACGACGATAACCGCAAATAAGTATACTACGAGTAACTACAAGTTATTATCGAATTATAACTCTAGGGACCTTGTTACAATACAATGTATGTACATTGTCAAGGAAGTCAACTGACTTTCTTATGATGAGTGATGACTTATAGAAAATTATAACCACTCATAAAAGCCTTATCCGTCGATCGCGGGTTCTAGGAATTTCCATTGTATTCTATTCTTGTCTCGGTCGCATGCGACCGCTTGGGGCTTGATAGGTTAAACCAATATGTAAGACCACCAAGCTTCAATCAACAATAACGATGAAAATTACGTTTAATAAACTTTAACAGAACTAAAACCATTAAATTGTAATTACATTGATGTTATCAAAAACATAGTACAAAAGAGAAAATTATTCTACACTTTTACTCTAAACGGCAAAACATGTGCCTTCGAATATAATGTCAGGATATTAAGTATACAATAGAAATATCACAAAAGCGTGTGAATTTGCGTCCAAATCAAATAAGTTTTATTGAGGGTGATAATGGAATTGTATAATTATACCCGAAATTGGCGTTTAGTAATCTGCTGTGGGTGTGCATAGCTTGCTTAATGGCACGAAAATTATGGATAATCTAGGGTAGCAATAGTTTTTTTAAGATGAATTAATAAAACCGCCAAATGAGCACAATTAATGGACATCTGCAAATTTTGCACAGAGGAGTTACAATTGCGTTAAAAGAGAAGAAAAATATAATTAGACTGGTCACTGGAATATGTGGTATGTAAATAACGAAATAGTAAACACAATACACATTTATGTTTTTTTGGTTATGTGCAGAAAACTCCCATTAATATCCAATGTTTATATCAGTATCTAACGAATTAAATAAAACAGCTATTAGAATTGGTAGTTATAAGACATTAAATAGGTGTTAGGAAATGCGAGATAACGCAAAAACTTAAACTTTTAACCCTAAACGGGCATTAACAAGTGAAATAAATTAACATCCGTGAAACGAAAGTTAACAAAACATGTCACGATGCCACTTCAAACCCTCGTTTAAAACTCAAACATGGGGCGTGGTGAGGGACCGTACTTAATCCATTATGGCACTATATCTGTTACAGTATGTCTTTGGTTTTCTATATTTTGATTATAAAAAGTAATATACAAACAAGAAGTGATGCAAAGAAGTTTTAAATTTGAAAAAAACTAGGTTTAAGTGTTCAAGTAAGAAATAATTTGTTGTGTATTTATTATTCAATTCTCCTGCTTTTAATTCTTAATAAGAGGAAAAATAAAATAAACAATTGAAAAATCATAAAATTATGAAGTTAAACGAGGCAATTTCGCGTAGTGTTAGTCAATACCACAGATATAGACCAAGATCTTGATCTATGCCTGTGGTCAATACAATTCTTGCTCATTATTTAGGCAATTTATCTTTAAATAAAATATTTGTTTAAGTAAATGAATTTTTAAAAAGTTTGTAATTAGTCTCGCTAAAAATCGAGAAAGGCTGAACCGATTTAAAGAAATTACCTGGTCTTAAAATATTCGTGGATGTCCATTGTCCATTGAAGGTTTATATTAGGGGAGAAGAAATACAATGTTTATTATTAATATCATGAATATGAATGAATGAATATATACTTTATTGTGCACACAGAACTTACAAAAATAACACACATACGACAAAAACAAATAAAATGACGAGTACACAAAGGCGGTCTTATTACTAAATAGCAATTTCTTCCAGACAACCTTTGGAAGAAAGGAAACAAACAGTTGCTAGAGAAAGGGCGTCGTGCTTAAAGTATAATATTCTAATAATTGTAATCAAAAGTAAAATATAAAGCTTAAAGACTTAACATTAAAGCATTACCTATATAATATATAAATACTATCCTATCGAACAAATACACGAATATAATATAATATAATATAATATATGTGCATGTTTTTTTTTTTGTAAAAAAATCATATCAAACACAAAATAACAAGTTTTGATGACAATTATTTTTGATAGAATTACTGTACATTATGTTGGCACTGGCAGGGGTGTGAGTAGTTAATTTGCCACCCCAGTGCCAGTGCCGTGGCAGGGGCAATTGATAACGTTAAATGGCATTACAATAATGATTGCATATGTTACATTCTGGTGTTCGGAATAATGAGATTCGGTGACGACATAATGGTTTTTTTCATCGATTTATGCTTATTTTTTTGTGGACGTTTGTTTTTATGAAATAATTGGCTATTGCGGGTAGGATTGTGGTTTATTTGTTGAACATTCTAGTAAGTTGTTTCGTTATTAACAAGGTAATAATATTATGTATATAATGACACAAAACTCAAATCTTTACTTTAAACAAAACTGGTCTCTGTTGTGTTGTGACAGCAGTATTTCCGGACTTAAATATGACCTACAAACCTTTAAGAAGAGAGCGTATTCCCTCTTAAAAGGCCGGCAACGCACCTGCAGCTCTTCTGATGTTGCAAGTGTCCATGGGCGACGGTAGTTGCTTACCATCAGGTGACCCGTTTGCTCGTTTGCTTTTTTTAATAAAAAAAAGACACGTAGAATTTATGACACTCCTAGGTTTTCATCATGGGTATCATTTAAATAAAACCCATTAACTAACTTTTTTCGTAAATTCTACTTTAGAAGAGCCGCAAAATAAAGTAGCAGCAACACTACAAAATATTGTAGCAGGCACAGAGAAAAAGCAAACAATGGATGCATGATAATATTTCGGTACTCTAAAGTTGTCATGTGTGCTTAGAACTTATTAAAAAATATATATTGACGACAAAAACAGACAAAAACACTTTTTTATTGTTTATTTGGATCAATATACTATTGTTTATTTTGGACAAAAAATACATTTGAAACAGTATTAAATCTATAAGAACTGTTGATTATGATATAATTTACCACAGCTGCACAGATATTTATATGTTGATGATGATTTTATTTATATGTTGTGTAAGTTTTTTTTATATCTATGGACGCTTCACACCACGTCAATCTGGCCCCGTGGTAAGTACCTGAAGGACTTGTGTTACGGGTACCAGACAACGGAAATATATTTAATACTTTTATACTATACATATATTTAAGATTTTTATTATATGATAAATATATTTATTACACATCCATGACCCAGGAACTTTGAAAACTTTTTGTTCCGTCGGCGGGACTCGAACCCGCGACCCCCGGCTTAAGCTACCAACGTGCTATCAACTGAGCCACAGAGGTCGTCTTTAATTTAATCAAGTTGAGATTAGTTAAAAATAATAAAGTAAATCTTTAAAAGTGATACATCATATTTTGCACATTTGCGTACATAATTAAGAACAGCAACGAAACAGGTTCACAATTAAACACGGTCCAGCTGATATACCATATGGTCGCGTCAGTCCCGGCCCCAGTCCCAGTATCAGTCCCAGTCCCGCCAGTCCCGGGGGCCACATGCGATCGGAACTAATCGCTGTAGGGATGAGATTTATATCTGTCATACGTGATTCAATCGGTGAAAACCGAAGAAAATAATTGAATGATAGTTATTTAACTTTGAAAAAGAGACATGTATAGAATGTAACGGACATTGACCCAAAAGTTTGTGATTCAACATTATTTAGTATTTGAGGTAGGTATTTATTTCAATAGTCTACATTCTACAAAGTACAAAGTACATTTGTTAGAAAAATATACGGTAAATCATAAAATTACTGCACCAACTTTGAACCTTGCAAAAAGTAGGTATTTATACCAAAATGTCGAGATAAATCACAACAATGTGAACTTAATGCCCCAAACTACCACTCAAGTTGGGTAGGGGTACACTTTATGTTTCGTTAAATTAGTAATTATTACAATATACAGGTTTAAGTTACTAGGTCAAAATGTTACAAACTAACATTTGAAGCGTACTTTTACAAAATGAAAATCATTTTAAAGATCACCATTTAGCATAATCAATGAATACTAAAAAAAGGCGTTCAGTTTAACGCACAACACATAGAATACACAAGCGAGCTGAGTGTTAAACCCAAATAATTTCGCCAAGCAGGTTAAAACCAATAAATATTGACCCAAAGCCGATGTGTAGTGAACACGCCGGCCGCCGCATTGTGACAACATGTTGTGCATTCCGCGGATAATCCGCAGAGGGGACACTCGAGCTGCGACGAGTGGATAGGGTGACCATGACTAACGCGGATATAAGACGGTTATTTTTTAAATTTATACTAAGATTGTAAATGTGAGCGTGTCCGTCTGTTTGTCAGTCATTTTTATTTATTAACCGCTGATTTACATGACATTTACTCCGCGAAAAACCTGTGCGAAAAAGGGCAGAACCATCAAGATACCACCAAGCATGGTTGAAATAGTTTTAGAAAAATCATGGTTATTATTTAATTTTTGCAGGTGGTTGAGGCTATATTTTTTCTAATCTTGTGAGTTGTGACTTAACTTCGTCTCGCAAGTGCAATTTTTTATTGAATCATATTTTACGATCACATCGTGTGGATTGTGATTATTATTATCTCCGAGTCATCGTGTAGAATGTAGATTGTAGATAATAACTAATAAAATAAAGTTTTTTTTTTGATTCGCAACAACAACAACTGCACAAAAAGAAAATCTAAATATTAATAACTTTTTTATCATCGTAAAACTGGCATAACTTTAAGTTTAAGCGTCTTATAAAAGAAATAAAAAAAAATTGAACAGCAAGTAAAGTATGGTCACCCTGCCGAAATCCGTTCTGCTCGCATTCAATACAAGTGCTCCTTTGAGAATCACTTCGCCGTGTGTACCAATACTATTTAATCTTCATAAGATACCAGTTGGCCCAACAATTGCGCTTATGGGGTTTAGTTGGAGAAAAAATGCTTTGAGAATGCTCACGCGTATAAAACATGCTTACAGTAGTTTTAAATTGTTCAATACTTTGTAAAATATTATATTGATTTTATATAAAGAAAGTTATAGCACACTTATAATATTATTACTATGATAAGGGGAAATTTTTAAGTATAGTTAGTTATTGCTGAACGAATTGTTAAATGCTTCGGTAGTAGTAACTAATTAGGCTAAGCTTAGGCTTAGATTAGCACATAATAATATGACACTTCTTTTTTTTTCAGAATCAGAATCAGAATTTATTTATTGCTACAATGAAGTTACAAAGGTCGATAATAATTATTTGGAGCTTTCATTCTACCACATAAACATGGTGTGCAATATGGTCTTAAATCTATTTATTTATTTATTTATTCCAAAGATACACCAACAACATATTGTGACAACATTCAAAACTAATACATATTTGTTTTATACTAACACAATAGTTAATTGTGTTATCTTGTGTTATCTAAGTACTTAATAGTCATTTTTTAACAATTCATTAATTTAATTTTATTTGTTACTTTTTAATATGAAACGTCATATCCTTCAAAAATTGATAGAAAAATTTCCTTGAATTTTTTAAATAGTTATTATCTCTTAATTTTTAAAACCTATTTATTAATTAGATACAGTCGAGTTTTATTTCCAATTAAAAAAATACACTAATGCTAGTAATCCTACCACCATTCTCAAAATAAAACCACCTGTAAGTATTTTAAAATTAAAATTTAATCAACATTCGGCTCTGTTAATTAGTTATTCTATGACAAGCGTTTAGCCCGGCGCCTTATTTACCCGGGACTTTGTTCGCTTAATTGCTGCCGAAGACGCCCCTGATTAATATTTAATGGTACAAACGGTTTAAATTAATTTACTTAAGACATGGCTGACGTGAAGACCATTTTACGAATAAATCTATTTTGTCTGAGTACATAGATGCGAAAACTCTGCTTACAGAATACAGACTTAGAAGTTTTACAATTTTGGCAGAGGAGACAGAGACACCCGCGCAGGGTGTCTCTGTCAATTTTTCAGCCTCGCAGACTGCCTATCAAGTCCTACTGTCCACGGCTACAATCAAGGTAACCAATCCTCACAATAACAAACAAGCAACGGTGCGATGCCTCTTAGACTCAGGCAGCCAAGGTACTTTCATGACTAAGGCGTTACAACAAAAGCTAGAACTAGAATCTATCCCCACAGTGCCTATTAAAATTATGGGTGTTGCAAATATCCCATGCGGCTCCATTTCAGAACGAAGTGTAGTTCGTCTAAGCTCTCTCTGCACTGACTACAATGTAACGCAAGCCTGCGGCGTACTACCTGAGCTCACCGATAATGTACCTAAACAATTTATCGATAAAAGGTATTTCAATCTCCCGCCTAAATTACAATTGGCCGATCCTACATTCAACATCTCTGCCCCAGTCGAGATGCTGATAGGCGCAGACCTATTCTGGCAAATTGTGGGCAACGAACAGCGGTGTCTCGGTGCTAACTTACCTTACTTGAGAAGTTCACAGTTAGGCTGGTTAATATCTGGCCCTATATTTAGTAACGGTGAACCAAGGAGCATAAAATGCAGTTTCTCAAGGACCGACACATCTGACTATCTCAATGAGAAAATTTCTAGATTCTGGGAACTAGAGGAACTCCCCAAGAGGCTACTGCTCAGCAGCAGCGAGAAGGAATGCGAGCAACACTTCAATACACACACCTCTCGCCAAGAAGACGGCCGTTTCATTGTAAAACTGCCATTCAAGGACTCACTGGACAATCTAGGTGATTCCTACTATCGAGACATTAACAGAGACAATAAAAAAAATCCAAAATGCTTTGAAAATTTTAGTAGAAATACTTTAAATGGCAAAACAACATTTGCCGGGTCAACTAGTTAAACGATAATATTGTGGTCCTTATCTGTGAAGCTACTTTTCTAAAGCAATGTGGGATAAATTGTACAAGCAAGTACCTTCAAAATTTGTCAAAGCATTTTGTTTCTAAATTCAATTTTGGGCACAAAGATGTCTTTGTGGGTAGTTGGATTTAAAAAAAATCATCCACACAATGTCTCTTAAATAATTCTCCATGCATCTGTCATCTGTGTAACTTTAAAATCGCGTATGTCAGCGCTTTTCAACCTGTGGGTCGCGACCCCCTGCCCTCTGGGGGGTTGCCAGAAGTCGAGAATACAAAAAAATAAGATCAGAAATAGCAGGAGCATTTTATTAAAAAGATATATTTATAAACATACATCCATAATAAAAATGCTTAGGGGTCGCGAAATGTTATATTTTCATACCATGTCGCATCATGAAAAAGTTTGAAAAACACTGGCGTATGTAAACAGCGCCGGTCGGATTTCTCGCACAATTGAATTTTTAAATAACCCGCGCCCCTATTGTCTGTAGAATTAATACCATGAATACGCCTCTGAGTTTGTTAAATTAATGTATAGCGTTAATGTTGTATTAAATGTTGGTTTTAATGTCGGGATATTATTTTAATTGACGAATGATTGTAAAATTATGACATTTTTAAATAACATAATCATATTTTGCGAAGTACAGTTTGCCTGCATTTCTTTTTATATATTGTACTGTATAACATAATTATTAGAGTTTTCCGGCGACTTTCCAAAATCAACCGTAGATTTTTTCGAAGTAAAAATTTGATGTTCGAGTTTTCTAGGACGTAGTGCGTAATGTATTAGTCTACTATAGCGTCTGAGAAAAAACAAAGGAAGTCAACAAAAGAATTTTTGAGTCCATTTCATCATCCATGCAAATAAACAAAGACTCTTTAGTATAAATTATAAATAAGATGAAAGTAAACTTTAAGCTGTAATGTGTAACAAAACTAAGTGATGACATGTGTTCCTTGTAGAGAGTTTATTGTGAAAGTAGTAGCGCTGAAAGACCAATTTTTTGTCACTTTTGTATGGGCAAGCGCCCCAGCGTCACGAGTTTCTCCATACAAAAGTGAAAAAAAATGTTTTTTCTGCGCTGCTACTTTCACAGTGAACTCTCTACAAGGAACACGTACACACCCTAAAGTATTATCACTTAGTTTTGTTACACCCTGTATAAGAGCTAATTGTTTTAGAACTATCAAGTATGAATTGAATCAATAACGATAACAAACTTATTTCGTTGTGCCAATGTGTAATTTTAATAAAGAGGGTAGAAGAAGAAGAAGTCATTCGATTTTCAAATCAACATAATCACGGAGCGCGCGCTATTCAATTACTTTTATAAGTTAATCCCGTGGCATTTGCATTTTTATGATTTTTATGACAATCTCGCTTTATTTAAACTTTTTTGCTCGCGAATTCCTTATTTATTCAAATTATATGAGTTTGTTTAGGCATTTGTTGATGGGAATTTTGTGCATCAAATACATAAATGTTTATAAAAAAAGATTTTACTAAAAACAAAAAAGAACTATAATGTTCAACTTTTTTACATTACAAAAATAGAGCTTGAGAATACGCTATTGACTTATGTCTTATCATTTATTAATTAATGAATAAAAATATTATTAAGTAGGTAACCTATCCATAAAAATACACGAAACAATAAAAGTATGATATCGAATAATATTCAAGGAATGTTCAATGACACTTAAGTAAATGTTGTTACTTAAAATAATGAATAATATTATTCCACCAACGCTCCAAAAACAAAATAATTAATCAAAACATCGATAACAAACAGATATAGATAAAACAAAGTAAGATTAAAAAGTCATATTGTCAATGTGAAGGCGGAGTTAATGTAAGAATAATGAATGCGGCCGGCGGCGGGGGGCCGTCGGCGGGGCCCTGTTTGTCTTTCAATTAGGCCCCCAATGCCCCAGGGCCGGGGCCCCGTTTCGACAAGCATGTATATTTAATAAGGGACAGAAATTAAATATTCGCTTATCTGTTGCTCAACGCTTAGTGATTTTGGTAAGTCGTTTGACAAATGCTCTTTAGGCTTCGTTTTATACAATGTGTCCCGACACCGGTGTCCGATCCTTTAAGGTCATAATATAGGGCATATTTTATCGACAAATTTGCTGTAAAATTTTTTCTATCTCCCTCTGTTGTAAAATAGCAGCCATTTAAATTTTTTAGTGTCAAAGACCCGGGCCCTCGTACTAATTTGACCAGTACATCTTATGTAAATGTCCTATGAACATAAAAAAGATCTCATTTGATAGCTGAAATTATAGACTATAATTACACAAAAATTATGTTTTAATTTTTGTGAAATAAAACATAGAAAAACATAGGTAAAGTGAAAAAAGTTTGGATTTTTTTCGTGTATTTTTTGTAGAAAATCTAGCAATTAAAACTAGTTATTTTTTATTTTAAAAAGATAGAAGAGGTCATTAGCTAACATACATTCCTAAACATCTTAGCTCTAGATCAGATAGGTTAGAAATTATAACAATTTGAATAGGACCCTTTTCCTTGCATGTCAACCGGAGCAGTAGGGAAAAAAATTGATCAAAAATTTTTAAGTTAATTTTTGACAACAATTTATTTATAAATACTTTATTGAGACATTATTTGTAGATTTCGAAACATTCCGTTGTTTCCCCCTACTTTTGCATTTTTTTGCATGCAAAAACGATTTGGATGAAAAGATTTTGAATATCGATTCACAAACGGCAGAGTAATCGCTGAACATAAAAAATTTAAAAAAATGAACAAAACACCTCCTCCATACCGGAAGTCGGTTAAAAATGTAAACTATGTTTTGATCCAGGATGTAAGCTACCTACCTGCTTGTAAAATTTTGTCGAAATCGGTTCACAAACAGCGGAGTTGTCGTTGAACATAAAAAATAATAAAGACGAAAATAACATATCCTCCATTTCGAAAGTCGGTTTAAAAAGTAGCCTATGTGTTAATCCAGGATGTCAGCTACCTCCATGTAAAATTTTGTCGAAATCACTCCAGCCGTTTAAGCGTGAAGAAGTAACAAACATACAAACTCACAAACTCACATACTTTCGCCTTTATAATATTAGTAGGATAGGATGATTTACAACAAGACTGCATTCTAAATTTAACAGCAAAAAAATTGTGGATTAGGAGTTAGGACCACTGCAGACATAGATCAGTCTGATGTACGTGATTAGGACACTATTAATGATTTACAGCGACCAAATATCCATAGAAAAATTCTGAAAAAAATCACATGATGTGTTTATTTTGAGTTCTAGATGCCAAAAAACATTTAAGGGTCAATTCAGACCACAACGCGACGCGTAGATACAATACTATCTGCTATCTCTTACATTGTATCTCTCCATAGGGCTGCTGTAAGATATTTCTTTTAGAAGTAAGCAGTTCCTTTGTGTCGTCTTTCGGTGTTAATTGTATCTTTCTGTATTTTTCTTGTGTACAGTAGTAGTAAGTGTATAAAATTACTAAAATTGTACTGAATTGACAATTTTCATGAGCGTGAGACGTCTTTCAAATCTATCGAATCCATACAAATTGTCGTAATGTTTTTAAATTGTTTACCTAATAATACTGCAGTTTATTATGGAGCTTATACAGCCCCTGCCTAAGGGCTCCCGCACAAAACTGCGAATTCGCATCGCATCGCAAAAATCTGCTACAAACTCATATTACTAAAACATTGCGATGCGATGCGATGCAAATTCTCAGTTTTGTGCGGGAGACCTAAAACCTCTTTGCTATTCAAAGGTGTTATTCTGACGTCCCTAACTTTTATTCCGATTATACAAAATGTGGTACGGCTAACACATTATTATTTACTCAAAATTAATAGTGTTTTTCTATCGAAAGTAAACTTTCTTTTATTCAGTCAGCATTTTCGGATGTTTTTTGTTAATTTATAATATTTTACCCGACCGTAAGAAAGGTATTGTAATTGTTTTTTTAACATAGAAATTATTAAAAAAAAAAACAGGTAGGTACCACAATCGTCTATCATTAATAAGGACATAGGTACCACTATCATTAATAGGGACATAATATTTTTTATCTTTAGTCAGCTATTTTTTAAAACTTCTCATTTTATTTCATCACTCAAAAAAAAACAACCAAAAAAAACTTACCTCACAACCACACTGTCACAACACAACGCTCTCAAAGCTCGCTCGCTACTGACTATGTTTTCGACCAATCGCAGCCACGCCCCTGCTAAACCCCGCCCCCGACCCGCAACCACCAATCACGAGCCGCCCAAAACCTTATTTACTTCTACCGCCCGCCTTACCCCGCCCAATATCGATCGCGCGCCCGCTTAAGGCGGGCAGATTTAATGTTTTGATTCATTTATTTTATTCAATTTAAACACCAACTGCGAAGATTTAAATTAGTTTTAAGCGTGGTAATTAAGCGTAATTCGAATTTAAGCGGCAGGCTTGTTTAATTTATTCCGATACGTGTTTAAATTATAAAAAGATGTGTTCTTGTTAAGTGTTCTTTGATGGTATTTATGTTGTACAATACAGATTACAATGTGTTAGTGTAAACACCGTTATCCTTGAAATGAAACCATCAAATATTGAGCCCGTCAAAAAGAATAATTTTTTCTATGAGAACAATGTTGGGAACTCAAAAAAACCGGCCAAGTGCGTGTCGGGCCACGCGCAATATAGGGTTCCGTAGTACCGCTAGTTTTTGAAAATTGTTGTATGGTCAATGAATGTACATTTACAACATGTTTTACACTACTAACAACATCATCTCAGTTACTTTCAAAGGAATTTGAACGAAAAGTTCCTTTATACTTCGCCGAATACATTTTTTTTAGTTGATCGACTATTACTCAATAACTTATGAAGTCTTCTTAGCCGTGATAGTTTTCCTTTTAAATTCAGCATATTTCCTACTCCCGTGAATTTTTTCACATTTCCAGAAGCAACCGTTTAGCTGGTAGAAGGGGGGGACACTGGACTCTGATTTTTCCACTTTAAAACTAAATATTTCACAAATGGATCCCAAAATCGAAAAATGATCTATGAATACTCATAATATTTTTAAAAAACCTATCCAACGACACCCCACACGATGGGGTGGGCGCGAAAAAAAATTCAACCCCGCTTGATGTGTAGGGGAGGTACCATAAAAAAAATATTTTTTAAATATTTTATGTACCATTTTGTTGGCATTATTAATATGTGTATTCATGCCAAATTACAGCTTTGTAGGTCCTATAGTCTCTGAGCAAAACCGCGGACGGAGAGACAGACGGACGGACGGACAGACCGAAACTATAAGGATTCCTTGTTGACTACGGAACCCTAAAAATGCCGTCTTCATAGATCATAGTTTCATACCCATACGGATGCCCGGATCGGCAATTTGTATGAGTATGAAGACGACCAAGACGCATTTTTTGAGTTCCCAGCATTGTTCTCATAGAAAAAGTTGTTCAATTTGACGGGCTCATTTGATGATTTCAAGGATAACGGTGTTTACCATCTTGTATATATTTTGTACCTACTTTTCGATATGTAATCCTACATGAGTCTAAGATAAGTTATCGTGAGAATGTGAATGACGCTAAATTAAATATATAGATCTTTTGTTCTTTACATAAAAAATGCTGATTCCAATAATTTTCATTGAAGACAGCCCGACGGGTGGTTACGGAAAATCTCATAATTTTGTTTTTGCTCCGTTGGGAGAGCTTACCTAATAGTTGTATAAATTACTAGCCGTCCCGGTGAACTTCGTGTCACTTTAAAACCTTTCCTGGACTTCTACGAATATTTTAAGACTAAAATCAGCGTAATCCGTTCAGCCGTTTTCAAGTTTTAGCGCGACCGACCCATTTGAAAATCCATTTTTATATATAAGATAAATATTTAAAAATAGTTGTAATATTATATTCAAATAAGTTCCGAAGTGTTTAGTAGATAATAAATATTATGAGTTACCACTTAGGTAATTAATATTATTTCAAACGTTTAACTAATAATTATAATAAACTCAGTTACAAAACTGAAAAACGAAGATTATAAAAACATTCTTCATATAAAATATTTATTACAATAATAGTTTTATCAAGGTAGGTTAGTAGGTTAGGGTATGCTTCTCTCTTACTCACTTACCTTCGTTTTGTTCGAGTAAATATAAGTAGGTACGAATTGACATACATTTTATGTAATGCCCTATTTATTAAACTATTCCAACGCGTATTATAATATTACGTTATGTAATAATACATCATGTTATATTAGTACTGTATGTTTAAATAGTTTGGTCCAATAAATATTACCTATACTTTTAATCAACCTAGGAATTTATCTAACGCGAAAAACTATGATTAAATATTAGAGATAATCATACTTAAAGTATAATTTATTAACGAAATATAATGGAAATAATATATACCATTTATTATTTATTTTTCATTTCTTTTGTGACAAAATGGTCAAGCCACATGTTTTGTATTATTTTAATCAGTTGTAAGATATGAGGATGCAAATCTAGAAACTTAGCTGTAGGCCTGTAGAATGTAGTCGGCACATGAGAACTTTTTGACACTTTCGATCATTGCTTTCAATAATTATGTTATCTTAGGCATCATTTAATATGAAAGACTTTAAATATAAAATGATACCTAGATAGAAATATTTTCCTATGATATAATTTCCTCGAAACAAAGAATTCCTACATTTTATTCTTAAAACAACAGTAACTCAAACTTTTTAGCACAACAATCAAAAATATTTTTATTATGTCCCCTTTACACGTTGAACTCACAATAAACGTCAATAATACAAGATGGCAGATAAGTACCGGAGTGAGGATAATGTGATACAAACAGTCTACAGATTTAACCCTCAATTATAAAATTAAGAAGGGTTAGGGCGCCCTATGATGATTAGTGATGTAGGTGAAAGTATCGATAGATTTTATTCTATCGTAGGTAGGGTTATTTTTTGCATTATACTTTTTTAATAATAATAATATAATATAAAATTCTAAAGAAATTATATTACAATTTCCTTAGAAATTAATAATACTAAAATTCGCTTGTAGTAATTTTTTTTACAATTTTATTGCCTTAGAAATGAGTACACAAGCACTATTATTTTTACATAATACAATAATTATTATAATATCGTCTCATTCAAAAAGTTATACGATACCTAAACAATTAGGACAATAACCGATGCGCTGTGCGTTTATTTTGAGTTGCGGTCAATTCTGACCCAAAGACCGTAACAGTAAAAAATCCATACGCGAAATATTTCAATTATTTTTTAAAACCTTATTCCACTAATGAGTAAATAGAGGCGATTAAATAAAAGTCATAAAATATCAAATTTCTTGAACGCTTATTATCTGAGAAAATTTCACTTCTATCTCAAAATGGTTCAAAATTGACCCGAAGACCGTATGAAGGTTAACTAGAAAGGAAAATATTATGTTTATTTTCGTCTTATTTATTGTTTGTGTGTCATATTCTGTAGTATGGACAGCAGATATAATATTGTTTGTGATATTCTTGTCACCTTTACAAAATATTATAAGTACATACCTCAATTTATCGACATATTTCGATATCTCGAGCCCCGCACTAGCCGGTATTCAATACCGATATAATGAAGTGTTCGCGCCGCGCGTCTGTTGACGGGTACAGTGTGCGGTCACCCTTATTTTGATTTTAATTGATTTCATGCACTTATGTTCGATGTTGCCATATTTTTGTTGGTAATTTTAACAAAGAGTTGTGATTACAATGATATTGTTTACAATTATAGCATGCGAGTACCAACTGTGTGTTTTGTTGAATGTGTGTTTTGTTGAATTAAAAAGTAAAAGAAAGAGAAACTTTCTTTTACTTTTTAATCAGTAGGTATGTAGATAATAATTTAATATTATGTCTGTTTAGTTATATAAATGTACTAGATGACGCCTGCAACTCGTTTATCGCGTGGGAAGCGTACCTTTTTCCGGGATAAAAAATATCCTATGTCCTTTCCCGGGTCTCAAAGTATCCCTATATCAAATTTCAGCAAAATCAGTTCAGCGGTTTGAGCGTGAAGAGGTAACAGACAGACAGACGGACAGACAGAGAGACACACTTTCGCATTTATAATATTAGTATGGAAGTATGGATATTAGTATGGATTTGTTACAAACATTTACACAATACGACTAAACCAATTTTAATAATACAGTTTAAAATATGAGAAATAGTCATAATTCTGTAATGTATTCGCAGATAATCAAAATGACATACCTACCCTATACCTGCCTGTTTTACTTGGTTATGAAGAATAATTACAGCTACTCTATAACAGATAGACAGAAAGACATAACTTTATAGTACATAGTTCTACGCATACGCTATTAATTATTGTAATTTATATACCGATTTTCTCTCAAATAAAAAACAATACCACATTTTCTTGGCTATTTCTCATAAATATTTGAGTTTACCCAAAGCTTTTAATAACCTGATGGTTGCTGATGATTCCATAATTACTTTACGCCACGTGTCTGCGGAACCCGAAACCCGACGCCATGACACTCCATTTACTAATCTGTTTGTCCAACGTTTAGCCCCTAAACACTGTTTACCTCGGAGGTATACTTAATTTTATAAAGTGACATACGTGTAAGCGGGGTTTTAGATATTGAGTATGTGTGGATTGAGTAGATAAATAAGTAGGTATTACCTATAGTTTAGTAAGTAGTATTTACATAGTGATAAGTAATTATTATATACCTTAGTCCAGGAGGCACCAATAGTTTCGCTCGGGGTTTATCTTAAGACCTGAAATGACCTTCACGGTCCACACATTTTATAAAAAAGATAATTAAACAAAGGTAGGTAATTACTGAAATTACAAAGGTATTTATTTAGATATCAATGAGAAAAGTAATTAACTATTTTTGTAGCTAATTATCTCTCTGAAGTTTAGAGTGAAATATCGGTGCAAGCTATAGAAGATTATTGACATTAAATCCTGGAGATGTTGAAATCCCGAGATGAACGAAGATCGTCTTCGAACATGCTTGTCCTTGTTGCTCTCCACATGCTCTCCATGTTGTCATGTTGTCCGGATGCGGACCGCGGTCCGCCATTTGGTGACCCCTGCCAGTCACTAATTGTGAGCGTACATTACCTACATAACCAGTAACCTTAGCAGGGAGTAAAAATTAATAATAATATTATTATATTCTTTTAATTGAATATTATTATATTCTTACTTACTTAGATATGATTAGAGAGTAACATATCTGTTTCTGTATTCTTTTTAATTATTCTTAGGTTATAAATCGTAATAAAGGTGGTCAAAATTGTTAGTATAAAACACCAGAAACATCTAACAATATAATATTTTTGAATCCAGAATTTAATTTTAATCAGATTTAACCATTCGTTCGTTTTGCTCTAATCATAGAATTATACAACGTGAAATTTTAGTGGTTGTTTTCCCGCAGCAGAACGATTTACCTATAGTAGTACTATCGAACCATGCATGTTATTTTTTGAAAATACAAAATATTTTTTATGACGTACTATGGAAACTTTATGCCGATAGGCGCGAGTTACTATGGACCCAACCGATTTTTTTTTTATTTGAACAAAAAAAACTTTACAAATCTATTGTACTACTAAGATAGAATCATTTTACTGCGGGAAAACAACCGTTAAAATTTCACACTGTATAGTTAGTATCTTTTTGGCACGTGGATATTGCAAATCATCTCATAATCTTCCTTAATTGGTACTATTTTACCACCCTTTAGTAGGCTACCACCGACAGTACCATAATCTTGATCTTTAACAATGGCAGTGATTTTTAGGAAGTGATTTTTTGGGGTGGCGAATAAAAAATTTATTCGTTTATAAGCAATCCATTGTCTAGCTGTTATTATCGTAGTAGGTTGACATTGTAAAGTTCATTAGCAGATTTGTTAGTATGAAAATAAAATATTGTACTTAATACCTATATTATAGATTGTAATAATGCATGTGTCCCTTGTATAAAGTTGACTGCATGAAAATCAACTTTTTTTAACTTTTGCATGGGAAAATTCATATCGCTGAGGCGCTTGCCCATACATATCACAAAAAAGAACATATATACGGTCCAATTGAGTAACCTTCTCCTTTTTGGAAGCCGGTTAAAAAATGCTCTTTCAGTGCTGCTACTTTCACAATGAACTCTATGTAAGGGTCACCCTAAAGTATTACCATTTAGTTTTGTTTCATGTCATATATTATACGCGAGGTAGCTTTCTTACTGCATGCCTACCTACCATTAGTAATGTTGCGAATGTATTTGAGTGGCAACAATCGCTTCTCATGAGGTAATCTGATCTGCTCGTTTCCGTGCTGTTTAGTTAAACAGACATCTCATTAAGTCACAATTGTTCCCTGTCGCTTACCATCAAGTTATCTGACTGCTTTCATAAGAAACCCTCCAGAAATCGTTTTCCAATTAAAACGTGTTAATATTGTTTAAAACAATACACTTAGCGGGACAACTCCTGACGGCCAGACATAACTAAAAGTGGCTACAACGACGCTCCCAGTTAATTGAATACGGACCCTCACGATGGTTTCTCGAACCGAAATTATAGTTATGTCTCTCGACTTCTATTTAATATGCATGGATGATCATTGATCGTGTATAATATCGTAATGATCGCAATATTGATCGTATCGTATTATTGATGTTTTCTGCCACATTGTACGGTAATGTCCTATTGGGTCAAACAAAATATGTTTAATAATTTATTTAAAATATTAAAACATGAAATCGATATAAAAATTATTAAATTATGCAGTTAAGCAACAACCGAAAATTAAAAAACTTCTAACGTTCTAAATAACTTGTAGGTAAGTAATTCCAGGAAAAACAATCTGTACTTGGATTTAAAAATGATTCGATACAGAATAATCTCAAAACATAAAAATATTAATAAGACCAATAACTTTATATTTTGAGAATGTAAACTGTAGAGTCCCTTTCTACTTACATTTGTACATACACAGAAAAAATGCATTTAGGGAATTAATTAATAAAACACCTTCTCTCTGTATTTTTTGCTTCATGGTTACACCAATATTTAATTCCTTTTATTACAGTTTTTTCATTCTTTAAGTAATTTTTAATAATATTTTATTAGGCGATTCCATCATTCATTTTATCATTATTATTACTTTATATTACGTTACCTATCTTACTTTCTGCTTCTGCAACAACACTATCTCACCAAATACGTTCTAGAACCACTGGTAGTGGTCCTGAAGCGAGCAGCGGCGCGGAAAGTTAAAACGGGCTGTACCTCCCCCTATTTTCCCCCGTTTCCCCCACTTTCCCCACTTCTCCCCACCACCGCACCCAGACAATACGGTGAAAACGTCGCTAGAATTAATTAACGTTTTTATTTTCCGTTTTCAGACGAATAGATCTTTTTTTTGACCGACTTCAAAAAGGAGGTTATCAATTCGACGCGTATGTATGTAATATTTCCAGAACTGCCCAGTTTTTGTATATGTTAATCTATAACAGCTTCTGAACAAATGTGCCAAATTTCAAAAGTGTATGTATGTATGTTTTTATGTTTGTTCACGCATATCTCCGGAACTACAAGTCCGATTTAAATGATTCTTTTTTTTGTTGCACTAGGTATTCTTCAACTTAGGGAACAGTGCAAGTTTCATCAAAATCGGTTCAGTAGTTTTGGAAAACTTCCTATGTTTTAATTCTCAATTACGTACAAGTTTGAAGTCGGTTTTATCTTTTTAAAATACAGTTATTTTTTATTGAGTTTATTGTGATGTGCGCAAGTTATAATTATCAGTTCGTCACGCAATCATTGCTAAGCGGATTGTGATGATAAGCGCGCTAGATGTCTAGAATGAAAAAATAGGCTCATTTAGGTCCCAGATTCCCGAAAAATCAAATGTTCCGGTGGGATACAATAATGAATAGGTTCTGAAATGATTTTGTTTTTGAGAACTTATACTTATTGAGATATCGCCTAATAAACCTGTTGTAAAACACTGCAGTTTCGAAGTTTTAAATTTATTTCAACTTACGTAGCACCAAGTGTAGCACTTCTACGCGTGTCGCTAGACGTAGCACGCCGTAGCGACTAGCGACACGCGCTCGGTTAACCCCGGCCGCACATTGTCCGAATTCTGATCAGAAACAGTTGAATTTCGCCGGACCGCCACCCCGCACATTATCCGAAATATCCTTCCGGCGAGTTCTAGCTCACTCGGCTCAGTACAAAATGTAAGAGACAGCGCGGACGTTCAACTGTTTCTGATCAGAACTGTCGTATAAAGTGCGGCCAGGCTTAAGGTAATAAAAATAAAATTTAGTGATTATGATTTGTGGCGGTGTATTTATAATGTTTGTATGTATGTATGATAAAGTTCTTAAACTACCTGTCTTTAAATTTCAAATAAAAAGTGTCAAATATATTCTTAAGAGGGCGAATAAGCAAAAAATCAAAACGTCGTCCTCTCCTCACACTCACGCCCGTCTTCATATGCCAGGTGAAAAAGGACGACGCGGAATCACCGTTAAGGTGACGCCATGTTAAAGTGAAAAACCGTGTTGGATGTGTTTGAGATTGCTTGTTTTCTATGCGAGGCTGGCCCGGCCTCTCATAGAAAACAAGCAATGGAACAGCAAAAAATTGAAAGGGCGTAGCGACAAAATGGTTTTTGTCGCGTAATTTAAAAACCATAAATATATTTCATATAAGCTATGGACAAATTAAAGTGTATACTAGAACCAATTTATGTACAAATTTTGGAAGCTTATATCACTCTCCTTTGTTGGCAAAATAGGAATCCCTTTTTTTACAGAGGTCTTTTTGATTGATTATTCTGTACTACAAAAGTTGACCAATCGTGTTATGCTATGGGTAATTCAAAGACAAAGACATAATGAATACTGACAATGAACTTTAATTTCTTAGCTTTAGTCATTGCTGAGAAAAATGGACATCGCTACAGCCAAATTATCAAGGCGTCATCTTAAGTTAGTTTTTCATTCTAAAAATCCACCAGGCCAGTCAATCAGTGATAGAAATTTATACAATGTGTTAAAATATTAACTCAGTTTAATGTACGGTTTTGGCAATAATTTAAAAATTCATGAAAATTAGATGCATCAGTGTGATTTTTTTCTAGCGAGAAAAATGTAAGATATCGTGTTTTCGCTAGGTCAGACCCTCGGAAATATAATGTTGTTTCTATGTTTAAAACATTAAATAATTCGTGCCTAATTTTCAAGTATGAAAATGAATAATTATAAAATCGACAATTTCTAAACAATTATAAGCAAACAACGAATTTTGCGTATACATAATAATGTATACGTAGTTTATTTTGGAGATACCTAATTAGTAATTACGTATGGGCTGCATAAAATTACAAACTGTAAGCTTTATAGTACCATCATTATCATGGTTTCAGGAGCTCGAAAGACGAAGTTGAGCCGATTTTGTATAATAAGTAGATGTTGAATTCTCATATAATTATATTAATTAAGGAATGATATTGTTCGATAAATATCTTTTCCATACCAAAAACATACGGCAAAACATCGTTTGTCGGAACACCGGGAACAGCTAACGTATTTTATATCATTATGAGCCCCTCCCCCCGCCCTAGGTGATATCGTCATAATATATAGCCTATGTGTTGACCCGACCTCTATATAATATTCGTGCAAAATTTGAAGTAAATCCATTCAGTACTTTCTGAGTTTATCCCGGACATACATACAGACAAACAGACAAACCGACAAACAGACAAACAGACAAACAGACAAACAGACAAAAATTCTAAAAACTATATTTTTGGCTTCCATATCGATTGTAGATCACGTCCCAAGTATTATTTTTCAAAAATATTCAATGTACAGAATTGACTTTCCTACGATTTTATTATATGTATAGATTTGTTCCTACAAAGGATAATTAAGACGCAATACAAACTCCACGATACCTTTTAATTATGAACAAAAGTTTCATGAGGAATAAGGGGGGGGGGGGGGTTTGGGGGGGCGAAGCCCCCCCCCCCCCAAGAAACGACCGATGCCAAAGCTCCCAGCATGTTAATCAAACGACACTCGAAATTTGTATAAAAAAGATAGACAAAAGCTCATAGCATGGCAAGGAGTGAAGATAGATACAAAGTGTGAAGGAGAAATTTGTAGGAAATTTTTTGGGCTTTCATTACGTACAGGACATTTTTTCTCTACAACGCACCGTTTTAGCGATATGAGCAAAAAACTAAAAATATTGAAACTTAAGCCCCTTCCCCCGCCCTAGGTGATATCGTCATAATATATAGCCTATGTGTTGACCCGACCTCTATATAATATTCGTGCAAAATTTGAAGTAAATCCATTCAGTACTTTCTGAGTTTATCCCGGACATACATACAGACAAACAGACAAACCGACAAACAGACAAACAGACAAAAATTCTAAAAACTATATTTTTGGCTTCCATATCGATTGTAGATCACGTCCCAAGTATTATTTTTCAAAAATATTCAATGTACAGAATTGACTTTCCTACGATTTTATTATATGTATAGAATAGATCAGACTACGTCTTAGATATATGCTTCTTACAAGTAACAACATCTCAGCGTTAACCCTTGAGCCGTAAACACAAATCAGTAACGTAATTACTCGGCGCGGTCCGGCGGACCGGCAAATCGCATCGCTGAGCCGATTACAGCCCGTTGTTATTTTGTACAACGATTTTAAGCTTCAAATATCAAAATTGTATTGTATGTGGTTTGTTGTCAGCATTTGTGGTAACTTTAAATGCTCCTCAGACCGCAACGCGACGCGTAGATGGATTTCTAAATTAGTATGGATTTGACAGATTCTCAAGACGTCTCACGCAAATCGCAATTGAAATCGGTCAAATCCATACAAATTTACGCCGCGCCGCGCCTCGCCTCGTCGCGTTGCGGTCTGAATTGATCTTACATTTAAAGTTGAAAGTTACCTTATATACCTTAGTATTTTTAACCTTAGGTATGTTATATTAGATGACGCTCGTAACTCTATTGCGCGAAAATTCGTTTATCGCGTGAGAACCGTACATTTGTGGGATATGAAGTGTCCTATGTCCTTTCTTGGGACTCAAAGTATCTTTGTACAACTGCAAAATCGGTTCAGCGGTTTAAGCGTGAAGAGGTAACAGACAAAGAGGCACATAACATGTATAAAATGTTACACTAAAGCCTAAGTTATTTATATTTTTCACTTAATAGGTAATACAGTCTTAACTCTTACTATTTTAATTATCTAATAATAATAAACATATAGACTGTGATAATATCTTATATTTACTTATTATTTAAGAAGTCCTCCATGTCTTACATAAATAATATGTCATATCCAATAATAAATAGACTAGATATAATATTTTCATGACTAGTCGCTCAAATACTTTACGACTTACATAACATGGTCATAATTATATCCAATAAAATTTGATATAATTTTAGCAACATTGGTCACAGATGGTTTAACAAAGCCACTATAATGATATTAACATCTTACGTTACACAATCGAAGCATTTTGTGAAATTTAGCAACGAACGAGTTTATCTACCGGATTACGTCGGCTTATACCCGGCCGGTGCTCGCGGCAAATTGAGTTGTAATACCGGTATTAATAACAATAGGGTTGAGGTATTAGGAATATTTTGAGTGAATTTTATTGCTATTAATCCTAGTATTGCTTTACGCTTGCGGTGCACGTGCAATAGCCGTGATTATAAGAATAGTGCAGATGTAGGGGTTTTCGTATGTAGAGTTGTGGATATAGAGCAAAATATCTATGGATTCTTCGTTTTAACTTAGATACCAAATAAATACCAAATAATTTCTCACACTTTTATTATAAATGCCAATGTGAGTACCTATATCAATTACCTTTTCATGTGTTATATTAAAATGAAGAAATCATTAATTTACTACTTAAAGCGAATGTGCAATGCAGTCTCTATTAGAAATAATTTATTTTTACATTTAATACTATTATCAATTCACACAGTAGGTACCCATTTCAACCACCACCGTCAAAATTAATTGGTGATTATAATATTAATTGCTAAAAACCTAAATTTATCTTAGATCACATCAGTAAATCATCATCAAAACGCATTGTAACGGGTTATAGCCCTGCGAATCCAATCGCGTCAACTGAGGCGTGTTTTTCCGCAAATTTTAAGCGTCTCCCTTTGCAGAATCCGCGATTCAGCCATATTTGTACAATAACTGCCCCCCCGGGAGTACAATGCCGTTTGTTTAACGACGTCTTTCTATTGCGAGCGCGTGCGGAGTTTTTTCAATGGGTCTATTTGACCCCGCTGGATTTTGTGCACGAGCGCCGATTTAGGGTTGAGATTAATCGGGGTCGTTACAGGTAAATTGTTATTGTTATAATGTTATTGTGAGTGAAAGTTTTGATGTTCATTCTTATTGATACTAATAGATTAATATTAGGAAATTGTTTTTAATGTCGGTTTCTCCCACGTATCGCTTAAGCCGGTTAATTATTATTGATACCTATAGATAAATTGAAGTGCTAACTCTTAAAATGATAAGGATAGGAAATTTGTATGTAGGTATTACGTGCGGGAGTGAAGAAGACAAGTATTGGGTTAGTGTAGGTACGTAGGAATTTTGGCGTTGTCTTAGCCCGGACTATATGTACTAATCTATACATATAATAAAACTGTAGAAATGAAAATTCTGTACATTAAAGATATTCAAAAAATAATAAGCAGGGGGTGTTACTACATCGCTATAGAAGCCAAAACTGTGGTTAGTTTTTTGTCTGTCTGTCTGTATGTTTGTTCCAGCATCACACGAAAACTACTGATCCGATTTGAATGCGGTTTTCGCAGAAATATTGGTCTTCTTCCAACTTAACATCTGGTGTATAAAAAATTTTCCCCCCACCCCTCTAAGGGGACAAAAGAGGGGGTCAGATTTTTTCAAACTTTTTTCTTTAATACAAAAACTACTGATCCGATTTGCAAACGGTTTTCGCAGATATATTTGTCTTTTTTCTTTAGTGGACTTACTTCATATTAGGTATTTACTGTGCTTTCCAACTCAACATTTGGTGTATAAACCCCCCCCCCCCCCATTAGGGGACAAAAGAAGGGGGAAGATTTTGGATCAACTGATGAAGTAGAAATACTTTATATGGCAAAACAACGTTTGCCGGGACAGCTAGTTTTAAATATGCCTTAGTTTTTCTGTATGCCTGTCCGCTACCCTCTCAGTTCTCACTCTTGAACTACTAAATCGATTTTGGTTAGGAATAGAAATAACTACCTTAGGTCCAGACTCAAAGTATATGTCCATACCTCAGTCCATACCCTTCATTCCCCAGAGGAAAGATCATAACTAATAACTTTATAATAAAGATAGATACGTTTTATTACAACAAAATGTGCGGCTACCGCGGGAAAAGAATTTAGAGTAGATAACATCAAGATTTGTCGTTCCACACACCTCCCCCATTTTATCTAGTTGGTGATTATTTTGGTCAGAATCATAACCCGGGACATGGGTAGGTAAAGCGGTCATGAAAATGTATGAGCGGTAACAAGGTCCTGTTATTCCGCGTCGGTGGTAACACAGATAGATGATATTATAAGATGAGGGGCCAAACAACAATGAGAGGTTATGATTAAGTGGGGCATTTTTTAAGATGTGTATTTTTGTGTTTATGATTTTAATGGTAATATTTTAGGGTATTATTATTTATTAGGTTTTTTGTTTGCATCTAATAGAAATTAGTGAAAAGATTTTTAAGAATACTGTACAGTTGTAAAATAATAGAAAATAGGTTTCCTGAGATTCCGTGAATAAATGCTATTTGCGCCATCTGTGTTTATCAATAGAACGCGAACGCTACAAAAGTGAAATGATCGGCCAAGTGCGAGTCGGACTCTCGCACGAAGGGTTCTGTGCCATTATAGAGCTAAAATAGGCCAAAAATTGTCGTTTTGTATGGGAGCCCTCCTTAAATTGTATTAAATTATTATTGTTAATTATTAAAGTACGCACATATTTAAGACCCTTGTGAAAATTTCAAGTGCTTACCTGTTGCCATCATTGATATTGAGCAATAAAAGCCCAAAAAATCACGATTGTTGTATGGGAAATATAATGCCCCCCTTAAATACTAATATTATTTTGTTTTTAGTATTTGTTGTTATATCGGCAACAGATAAACAATCTGTGAAAATTTCAGAAGTCTAGCTATAGCGGTTCTTGAGATACAGCCTGGCGACACACAGACGGACAGACAACGAAGTCTTAGTAATAGGGTCCCGTTTTTACCGTTAAAAAATATAAAAAAAAACATCAGCTGAACATTGATGATTTTGAAAGGTCCATTAAAAAAACAATAAACACTTTTAAAGCATTTTATTAATTTCAAAAATACTAGTACATAATCACACGGTACTAATTTATGAGATACACACAATAATTTCACATTATAAAACTAGTTCACTTCCTATATCACGTCTTGATCCATTCGCCCGCTTTAACTAATATACAATAACACTGCTGCATTTTGCCCCGTGTGCCTGTATAGTGTTATACTCTTGTTTTTAATCGCAGTAGGAAAAAAATTACGCTTAAAAAAAAAACACAAACAAACAGCTCCACAAGGCTTTAAATGAACGTGGCGAGAAAAGGAACTAACGCTGTTTTCATTTAAAAACGTCATTTTTTACAGTTCTCCTTTACCAACAGCGCCCATTGACATATTCATTTAAAGCCTTGGAGCACTTTATGCAACCCGCACGTCTTGTGTCAGAAATGTTTAAAAAATGGACTCATGCTATCTTAAAATGTTCAACTATTTTAACTACAGTAATTCTCTATTAACTGTCAATGAAAGAAAGAGTGGTGTCTTTATAATATTTACAATTTTACTAGCTGCGATTAAAAAGTAAAGTATTTCGTGTACAGCATAAACATCTAATTAAAGACACAGATTTACAATATTTAAGCGATTTGAAATTCACAAACTATATTACAAAAGTTTATATCAAAAAATACTAGATGGCGCTTCAATTAGAATGTATATGCACAAATATTGCATTTTTATTTCCGAGTTTCTTGGAAAATGACATGACAAATATTTAACAATGAAATGCAAAACGCTTTTAACTTTATACAGTTATAATAGTTGGGCCATTCCACTGATCTCTATTATACAAGTACGCTGGATCGATGATACGCACCTGCTTTTTGTGCCTATTTGAAGCGGAATCAGCGCCCCCATTTTTAATAATAATATCTATGGACGCTTCACACCACGTCAGTCTGGCCACATGCTAAGTACCTAAAGGACTTGTGTTACAGGTGGTACCTGTAACACAAGTCCTCCAACGGAAATATATTTAATACTTTTATACTATACATATATTTAAGATTTTTATTATATGATAAATATATTTAATACACATCCATGACCCAGGAACTTTGAAAACTTTTTGTTCCGTCGGCGGGATTCGAACCCGCGACCTCCGGCTTAAGCTACCAACGTGCTATCCACTGAGCCACAGAGGTCGTCAAATTCCCCATTATTGGGGTAGAGAACTGAATTTGACAACCAATAACAACAGTTGTCATCACTAGTATTAGTTCCAAGTACTCTCGTCTCTCACTACTGTTATCAGTGCCAATATAGCGGCTTTCAAACGTCATTTTTACATCAGATTTAGTTCTCAGCTTCATAATGGGGGCGCTGATTCCGCTTCGAATAGGCACAAGAAATAGCTGTCATTTCAAAGGGTATCAGCGATCCAGCGTACTTGTATAACAGAGATCAGTGGGCCATTCACAATACTTACTTATTCCGACTCTGGTTTGTTATTTAGCCAATAATAGCGCGCAGCGCCTAGCGTTGACCAATAAAAATTGATTTTTTAAATTCCAGCCAATTGAGTATTGTGAATAACCCCGGTTCTGTTGTTGTATTTTGACTAGGTAATACAAGTAGAACCATAATAAGAGTTACGTACAGTGAAAATACAAAGAAAATAAAGGGATACAAAATATTGAAGATTTGAAAATTAATAAATGATAATTACATAAATTGCACAACATTATTTTATGTAAATGAAGGTCTAATAAATATAATAATAAATTATATATTAACCCGTCGATCGTGGAAAAACGAGACACAATAGCTTATCTTTTGTTATCGCGGTTGCATCATGCATGCGACCGCTTGGGGCTTGATGAATAATTAATTTAATAAATCATTTAGAAAGTTTTGTGAAACGAAAAATGACAATCACACAGAAGTAAAGTTACGTCGCTATGGTCACGCGACAGGTAGAAATATTTAGACGTTTCGCGACTTGTCTCTTTCACTCGCATCCAATATGGCTACTTCTTTTCCACATATGAGAGATACGTTCGCACATACAGATTTTAATTATACGGACATACAGATTTTAATTATCACATTTAGATACATCAATATATAGCTTTTATAAAGGCCAATCCACACAGCGAGAAGCCGCGAGAAACGTAAATATCTCGTCTCTTCTCGTCTGTATAGACATCTTCTCGGCGTGAATTTGCCTCATAACAATTTACAATATACGACACAGAATCTACAAAATATGAATACTTATTGATATAATAGTTGAGCTATTTTCATATAAGAATAGTTTTATTTACATAAATACAAGAATATAATATTGTACCTCAGTTTCGTAACATTTCCATAATTTTTAATAGATACAATTAATCATACTATACATTTATAAATTTGATTTTATTAATATAATATTCATAATCAGGACAAAATTAATTAAAATACTTTTTGAAATCATCATATTTTTTTTACAATTTAATACTTCCATTTTGCATCATTCCTTGTAAGAGTGTTTGTTCTCAATAGTATTAATTAGCAAACTAATGAATATAAAATGAATAAACTTATTTCAGTACTATGGTCTAAAATATATGGAAATTAATGTAAAATACCCTGATTGTAAAGTAAAAACTAATAAACTGTAAAATACTTAGGAAAAAAATACGCCTCTAATTTGTGACAGTTGTCTTTGGCAGACTACAAAAGGTGTGTTCCTAAACTCTAAGCAGTATACTTGCTAGTACCACCTGACTCTCAGTAGCCAATCAAGTTTCATAAAATCGAACTCGCCAGTATACTGTTTATGTTTAGAAACATGCTCGTTATTCAAAAGTAAAAGAACTTTGACAGATGTCAAATAAATCTGTGGAGATTAAAAAGTACACTATAAGGATAAACAAAACACAGGGGCTCAAAACCAGCGATAGTTAAACGCGAGGGCATTATTATTGATTATGAGCAAATCACTAAATTAGGGTTACACGCTAATATTAAAATGCAATAAACTCTTGTGCTAAACTAATAAGTAACAGACTTCTAATGACAATGGCAATACATATGACGTTATCACGAGCCGCAAGGTTTTTCCATTATTTTGGTGCATTATTGCATAACACAATATGTATACTACATGGCATGCCAAGGTAAAAAGGTCCTGAAGGGCGCCACATTGAAATTTTGTGTCGTTTTGACATTTGAGGTTTTAAATTATCGTTGAATTTGCTTGTCAAAGTTAAGTTAAGTTTAAAGTAAATTAAATTTGAAATCTTTGCATAACTAAAGTAAGTAAAGCGACATAATATAATATTTTATCATACCGTAAGTATTCCAATTTTTACAGATCGCGAGTCTCAAGAACTAACATTGTCAATGAAATATTTTCATCAAGTGACATGACAATATTGTATGAAATAAGACGTCAAAAGTAGTCAATATCACGTCTCATTATCATAGGAATACGTATTTAATATCAATTTGCAATAGAATTTTAACATCAATTTAATATAACCTATATAATCTAATTTCTATACAACTATTCTAATAATTCTACAGGTACACATTCCTTGTTCTCGCACCTTTAAATAATGGCATAAAACTTGGGCAGTCATATCTGATATCGATCCATTTCGTAAAGCGAATGTAAACAGAACATTTTGTCAACGGAGTAATTTCATATAAATAAACTATTTTAGTCATATCATTGCGTATGGTAGAAATATTACCTCATAAGAGGCACAACTTTATCCTTGTGAGGTAAACATCTCTATTGATTTACTCTACTTGTCATAAACACGCGCAGATTATGTCGAGCCGTAACGGAGTGATCTGCAATATCCAACATACTTTTAACGTAGCGTTAAGTCATCAAAATGTACCAAAATTACACTACGGCTCAAAACAATACGTGATATTTTTTTCTCAACCCTTATATTCTGTTTACATTCACCCCACCTTAATATTTAGTGAGTAATAATCGTAGAATGCAAGCACTGTGGTACGACGTGTCTATAAGGTAGTTTATAGTTTTTGACGGTGCGTGCGGCGAGACATTTCAGTGTGGTATACTTTAGCGGGTTGACTATGGAGGTTATGTTCTGTTGGGTGGCCTTGAGTATTTCCTCTGGCGTTTCTCCCTCATAGTTGACTGTGTCTATGTGTGCGCCGTGCGCGAGTAGCTCTCTGAACACGTCAGCGGGGCAGGGGTTGATCTGTAAAAGATAGAAGTATATTAATTTGTGATAAAATTAGAGCATAGTAGTGTGGCGGTACCCACAATTAGCGCCACATTCCTGGCACTATAGTACACGAGGACGTACGTGTCGTATAGGACGAGCACTATAGGCAGTAGCGGCTTTATGGGGAGCGCGGTTGGTCGACCGCCCATGGCGCGGGTTTTTAGTTTTTTTTTATAGAGCCATAAACACAGAAATAAATCAAGATAGAACGGCCACACGCGTCCGTTGCTAAGGAATCGCGCATGTCAATTTTTGCTTTGCTTTTAGTTAGAACAAATAACTTACCTGTGGAAAGAAATACCTCCTTTTAACCGATTTACTTTCGTACTTCTGTTTTTACAATTAGACACTGCACAATGAGGCATTTTTGCACAACCGCTCCGCTGTAATCAAGTCGAGACGTGCGCGCTGACTGAATAAACGTTCAACGAATTTTGCCCACTTGTGCAAGTTCGAACCACGCGTACTCCACCCGCTTAGCCGTTCTATCTTGATTTATTTCTGTGGCCATAAGTTTTTCACAAGGTGATAATATCAAATGAGCTCTCCCATAGTAAATATTGTAGTATATTGAAATACCTATCTAATGGCATATTGTTATGTTGTTATTGGACATTGGACTAGTCTACATACATTTTTGCCGGTCCTCCTTTGATTTGGATACAATAAACCACTTTGATTTCATGGCATTGCATGTTTAACATTGCTTTAAAAACCAGGGTCCTACCTTGGCAACAAGATGTAGGGGCGTATTCCCGTCCGCGTCCCTCGCGTCGGGCGCGGCGCCCAGCCGCAGCATGAGGGCGACTAGCGCCCGCGCCGGCGCCCCCTCCGTTAAGGCGCCCCGCCGCCCTGCCTCGGTTGAACACGCCACGTGGAGAGCTGAGCGTCCCTGACGAACCTGGGAGAGTTAATTTATGGTATCATTACATTATAAAAAATACAGGGAACAAGAAAAACAAAGTTTCAGATATCATGTTATTGAAGTATAGATTTGTAACTAGCTAAAAGCCGAGCTTTGTGAGGGCTCGCGTCGTCACACCTTGACTGACCGATGATAACACATCTTCATATAAATAAAAATTACTATGTCAAAGTACAAATCAATAGGCGTGATAGTTTTTGCGTAAAGTGTACCACAAAATGTTCAGGTTGTGGGATATACTAGGGCTCGGTTCGCTCGCCCTGATAAACGTAAATTGCACAGTTTTCGGCCTCATTTTTAGGGTTCCGTAGCCAAAATGGCAAAAAACGGAACCCTTATAGATTCGACATGTCTGTCTGTCTGTCCGTCCGTCCGTATGTCACAGCCACTTTTTTCCGAAACTATTAGAGCTATACTATTGAAACTTGGTAAGTAGATGTAGTCTGTGAACCGCATTAAGATGCAAAAATGGAAAAATTATTAAAAATTTTAGGGGTCCCCATAGGTACAACTGAAACAAAAAAAATTTTTTTTCATCTAACCTATGCGTGTGGGGTATCTATGGATAGATCTCCAAAAATCATATTGAGGTTTCTCATATCATTTTTTTCTAACCTGAATAGTTTACGAGAGAGACTCTTCTAAAGTAGTAAAATGTGTGTCCCCCCCCCCCCTCTAATTTCTAAAGTAGGGGCATGATAATTCTAAAAAATATATATGATGTAGATTACTATAAAAACTACCAACGAAAGTTGGTTTGAACGAGATTAGCCAGTAGTTTTTTTTTATACGTCATAAATGGTAAACCTTAATATAAATTTCATTAAATCGACTGAAATATAAAAATAATTCAAAAACCTTTTAATTTCTTAAAAATAAACCTTATTGCTGCTGCGGAACCCTTCATGGGCGAGTCCAACTCGCACTTGGCCGCTTTTTTAGCACTTAATTGGTTGTTTAATGTTAAACTTGGTCAAGATCAGAAAGTAATAGAGTAGAAAAACAAAATGTAGATTATAGAGTCGATATTTTGATTTTGAATACACAATTTTGTGGCTTGTCTCGTCAATTTTAAGATTGTAAGAAAATAATATTCAACTAGTAGACTGTAGAACACAGACAAATGCACACTCACCTTAATATCTAACTTAACGAGTGTATATACAGCCTTATGTATTCTTCTAGACACCTCCTCGGTACAATCCGGTTCCTCCAAAAGCCTCGCCATAATGGCCGCTAGATGGAGCGATATAACCAGCACTCGCTGCAGCGTGCCTAGTGTTTGTTCTTTGTCTATGGTCAGGTCTACGCCCCTATCTATCTCGGATAGGGCCTTCCTGAACACTGGGTCTATGTCGTCGAATGTCACTGGCGGGATTATACGACCTGGAAATAAGAAGAAAATTAGATTTTGTTATTATTTATTTTATTGTGATGACATGGCTACATATTGTAAGGCCGTGTTTCCACCTGCAAGACAACTGTCGCGAGAAGTGTCTGACAGTCTGTCTGACAGCAGCTTGCAAACGTAAACCCTGTAGCAACTACTCGCAGGAAGTTCTTGACAATTTGTTGACAATTTGTCAAGCACTTCCTGCGAGTAGTTGCGACAGCATGTCTAAACACGTCTTCGAGGACTCGCGACAGATCTCGCTGCGCGTCACCGCAGATATAAGGTCTAGTTTCGTATAGCAATATCCGCGAGCTTCTCGTACGACGTTTATTGCAGCAATAAATTGCAGGAATTAGTATGAAATGTGAACAATATTGCAAGAAACTCACGCAAGACTTCCGCGAGTTTGCTTGCAGGTGGAAACACAGCCTAATGTCATTACGGATCACGACATCATCGTGTCATAATGACACTATAATATATAACATCAATGACGGCTAATATATTATAACTTCATAACTGCACTACCTAACTGAAGCCTGCCATATAGCTTCATAATACCTGCTATATGGCGTCAATAACGTTTGCTATGTAACGTCCCTTACGCCTGCTGTATGACCTCACTAAGGCCTGCTATATGACGTCATACCACTTGTCACTGACGCCTGTTATAAACAGCTACTCACCCCGCAGCGGTGGGCGCGCACGTTCAGCCAGCATGTAGGAGAACAGCTCGGCGAAGCTGTACAAGCTGGACTGCGTCAGCGGCGACAGCGGCGGCAGCACAGCTCTCTGCATGTCGAGCGCGTGGTGCCACAGCTGCCGGCAGCGCGCGAAGCGGCCCGCGTCAGCGTACACCGCGCCTCGGTAGCGCACGTAGTAGGACGTGTCCGGGTGGGCGGGGCCTGAAACGTGATATGACAGTGTTAATCCCTGTTTTCCAATTGCAGTATTGGAGCGCTTTGGCTCATAACGCTCAACGTAATAATGTTTCAACCCAGTGCCGATATATTTTTTATGAGTGCAGGCCACTTTATTTCCGCCGCCCCATTTACGTAATCTGTAGGGCGTCTATGAACGCTGCCGGACCTATAAGGCCCTATTTTAGCCGGGGTTGTTTCAACCACAGCAAGGATTAACACTCGTCACTCGAACAAACTAATGCACTTTCCAATTAAGCATAAGCACAATTCGACATTGTGCGGCAAAGAGACGCATTGTGCTCTGTGGTTATAAACTGTGCATCTATCTGTCATTGAACTTTTATTTTAATCTGTGGTGTATAATGCAACCAATGAACGCTTACTTAAAAGTGACATTCGAGTGCTCCCATTGGCTATCAGTGTGACGTCAGGACGTTTGACAAGTGCAATTTACTATTCTAGAACTTTTTACGCGCCAAGTGCATCTATATTTTTTCACGCACATGCTAACTCGCAATAAGTTTAGCAAAAGTTACAAAACCAAGTCTTTTCAAGAATCTATCAAGAAATTAAGCTTCAGGTAGCCTGCTTCATACGCGCGCATCCACTCTGCAATAGGAAAAGAGGGAACAAGAGGATAGTAACGAGTTAACTACACACAAAAGAGATGACCCGTGTAAGGCTGCTCACAATTTTAAGATCGCTCGACAAAAACGTAAGGAAGAATACTTAAACGTTTATATTTTATTTTATCCATATATCTTTGGGCTTTACCTAGTATCCTCTCTCTGATGACCAGTGCCTGCATTCTCATCGCGTCAGGGTCAGCCAACAACTCATCTAGCTGTTGAGGGTTTGAGGGTTCCACGGCATAGTCGTACGCCTCTATTCGAGGCACGTCCTTGGGTTTTGGTATTGGTTCGCCGTCCGCTGGGAACCTGGAGCGAGATGATGATATCAGATATTGTACTGTTGTAAGGCGATTAGGCGATATAAAATCAATGATTTCATTAATGACCACCTTGGGAATAGGGTTGCCACTTGCCCCCATACAGGCTATTTTTTTTGTAAATACTTGTGTAACTCATAAAATTTATTATGTATTGCAAGATTATTTTTTGAAAAGCGTAATTTTCCATCTTTTTGGTAAGAGATCGCCTCGTGCGAGTTTATTACGCCGGTTCTTCTCGCCGGGTTAGTTTCTGAACCGGTGGTAGTTTCGACGTTCAGAAAAGTTTTGTAAATAAACCGACTTTCCATACAGGAAAGTCGGTTTACGGACGGTAGTCTGACGTGACAACTACGAACTGAGCCGATCATGCCTATCGATCTGATCGATGCATACTTCTTACGTCGCCTACTGTTATCATCCATCCACTGTCATCATCCATACCTGTCATCCATCGCCCGCTTCCACAGCGCGAGCGCGCCCACCATGTCCCGCCGTTTATCAACGTACGTCGCGCCCAGCAGCTCCAGCGCATCGATACGTTGCTGACGCGACACCAGCGCCTCCGATATGAGGTGCTCCACTATGTGCGTGTGGCCCGTGACGGAGGCGGCGAGGAGGGGCGTCATACCTGGAAGAAGAAATTTACATTAAGTTTAAATATCCACGCAGTTGATATTGAAAATTTGTGTCTAAATCACTTGGCGACATTTTTGGCACGGAGCCGGAAATGTTGCCATGATAGCCTAGATTTATGTCACTAAGCAAATGCCGTCTTCCTACATTCTCGAAATCCAATGACATGAGGATGATAGACAGGACTGCCAAGAGATAACAACGCGTCCCCACCAAACGACGCGCCGTATTTGATTGGTTAATCTACGCATCGGACTACATCCTCCCAAGAACTTTCTAAGCTACCTAAATAGGGAGGTGTTTACGGTCTGCTTAAAACCTTACCCACTCTGTTCAAAAGCTCAGACGTGATCCCGAATAAAGAAATACCGACTGCGGGATCACGTCCGCTTTTGAAGCCCTATAGCGATGCCCTTGAGCATGAAGTAGCTTCAGCACTCACCGTACGAGTCAACGTCCATGGTAGCGCCGTGTTTCAGCAGCATCCGCAGTATGTGGAGAGACCCGCTTTCAGCACAGTCATGTAGCGCTGTGTTGCCCTTCACGCTCTTGCGATTGACGTCTGCGTTGAGGGAGAGCAGATATTTGGCTATGTGGATATGGCCCTTGTAGCAGGCGATCATTAGGCAGGTGTGGCCATGACGATTCGCGATTTCTATGTCTGGAAATAATACAAACAACGATAAAGGTACGAAGGTAGTCGGATAAGAACAGCAAAGGACCATAAAGGCTTATTGGCACGTAACAAAACTTTCTTCTGAGCAGCAACAGCGTATTGGGTATATTTTACGCTTAATGGGCTTTACCTGCTTTAGTTCTGCTCTTGGAACTAATGATAATCCCCGTTTGTGCCACATATGCAACAGCCAACAGATATGGTCTTACCTGCACCATTCTCCACCAGGAATCTCACAATTTCATAATGTCCGTCAAAGCAGGCTGCTCTGAGGGGGGTGCTGTGTGTCCTAGTCGTGGAGTTCACGTTAGCTCCTGCCCGTACTAGCAGCCTGACTAGTGGTAGATGACCGGCCGCGGCTGCACACCATAGCGGTGGTGCGCCCTCTATCGTTTCTCCGTCGAAGGTCACTGGAATTAGAGAATGGGTTATGGTGATTATTGGCATAGTAGCTGGAGTATTTTTTTCTAGTTTGCAATCAGTATCGAAAACTATAAGCAGGTGAGATATAGGCGCTGGCAGGTAGAGTGCGTCCACCACCGTGGATAGCTTACCGTACAATAATCATAATATTAATTAGGATGCAACATGTCCTTCCTTTTCAGGCGTTATAATTACGACTGGTCAGAGATATTCGGGTGGGCGTCGTTTTTGTAGCTGGCGTATGGTTTTGGAATGGATTGATACAACTTAACATAGTACAAGCCCGAAAAATATAGGGTTCCCGAGCAACAAGTGAATGTTGCCACTAAGTTGCAGGCTACATTTTTTGTAAATACATATTGTTGTTCTTACATAAGATACATATTAGTATGATACTACGAATAATAATGTAACGATTACGTTACCCATTATTTGTGTTTTTCACCATAGAGGTTACATTAACATTATACATTATCCTTGCAAGTTTCAACAAATGTAATATTTAGCAGAATACTAACTATCCTTGACACATTTGTGCTAACTACACATAATTGACCAATAATAAATAATAATAATTATGTCTGTATAACAGCATAAACGAGTGTAGACAACTGCAGCAATGCTCAGGTAATCGGTAACTAGAAACTTCTCGCAGGAAACAATATTATCCGTATACACTCGATTAAAGACCGTGATGTTTTATTTTACATGCGAATCTTATTTATTTAACACCGCGGTCGATATAGTAGCCAAATATAATAGAAGTCGTAATTTTGTTTTTAAATCGGGCTTTGGCCTACCAGTTATCACTTATCACACATTCCCGTCTTCTATATCGCCAGGATCGACAGCGCGAAAACCCTATAATATGATCTAAGGGAGCCCGAGGGATGCTAAAGCTGTCTTGGGTGTTGGGACTCGCAAAGAAATTAATCAGAAGAAAGGAGTAGGAACTATCCAATTTCGTATGAAATCGTGAATTATGAAGGAAAAGGGCCTTTGTCCAGCAGTGAGAGTGAGACACTGTAAGCTTTACACGTATTTATCTGACACATTGGAAAAGCCACACGACAAAGACTGCGAAACTCTAATAATAATTTTTGTTATATACAAGATGTTAGCGTAAACACCGTTATCCTTAAAACCATCAAATGAGCCCGTCAAAATGAACAACTTTTTCTATGAGAGCAATGACTGGGAACTCAAAAAAAATGCCGTCTTCATACCCATACGGATACCCGGATCGGCAATTAGTATGGGTATGAAGACGGTTGGTTGGATGGTTTTAAGGATAACGGTGTTTACACTAACACACTGTATATGGTTCATTGAATTTAAATAAATTTCGTATACGTTTAAAAGAAACTGTAGTCTAGCGAACCATCAACCAGGCCGCCGCTGTCTTATAATGGCGTAAAGCAAATTGCCGTTTGCAGCAAAGATCGGATAGTCACTTTACCTGAACCAGGCTGTTCAATATCCGCCTTGCACCGCTCAATGAGGTACTCCGCGACATCATAGTGGCCGTTCCGGCAGGCGATCACGAGGGGCGTAGCACCCGTCACCTTGGACCCGACCAGCATGCTGAGCTCGTCGGACCTCCAACTGTGAAGGTACATCTGGAACGAAAGGAAGAAACGCTTAGTTTTCTGGAAAAGGCTCATAGATTATGAACATTGATAATATATAAACCCCACACCGGTTTCGGTGACGGTGGCCGGTTGCATTGAAACACAAATAAGGCACAAATAATAATAATCGGCCAAGTGCGAGTCGGACTCGCGCACGAAGGGTTCCGTACCGTTATAGAGCAAAAATAGGCCAAAAATTGTGTTTTTTTATTTTATTTAAATATTATTATTAATTATCAAAGTACAATTATATTTAAGGCCTTCGTGAAAGTTCCAAGTGCTTACCTCTTATCATTATTGATAACGAGCAAAAAAGGCCAAAAAAATCACGTTTGTTGTATGGGAGCCCCCCTTGAATATTAATTTTATTTTTATTTTAGTATTTGTTGTTATAGCGGCAAAAAAATCACGTTTTTTGTATGGGAGCCCCCCTTAATATTTATTGTATTCTGGTTTTTAGTATTTTTTGTTATAGCGACAAGAGAAATACATCACCTGTGAAAATTTCAACTCTCTAGCTATCACGGTTCATGAGATACAGACTAAAAAACTACTGAACGGATTTTGATTTTAAATTACATTGACAGCACAGGGTTTTCATGGTTGCAAACTTGGGTGATAACTACTTTCAAGGGACCTAACAACATATAACAAAATCGTAATTACAATCGCTTTTGCAATGTTTGATGTCGATACAGACTGGCCTAAGGAACTTATCCCACTTATCAAGACCCACTTATCAAGAAACTTGTCAGAATCAATTTTTGCAAGTAATGCACAAAAATAAAACTACAAAACCAACTTATCACAATTTCTAATACCGTTAAGCCTGAACAAAAAAAGATGAAACTTACAAAAAAGATCAGGCGAACAATGACAAGACAATACCGCACGAGTGGCACTGTCGCACTCGGCGCGTGGCCTAAACAATATAAGTAACCTAATTATTAGCATCGACAAATGACCAATAACCATTTCACAACATGCTGTGAATACATTAGGGGCGAGCGACAAAATTTTTGTATGGGCAAGGGCCCGAGCGTCACGAGTTTCCCCATACAAAAGTGAAAAAAAAATTGGTCTTTCAGCGCTGCTCCTTCTCTACAAGGAACACGTACACACCCTAAAGTATTATCACTTATTTTTGTTACACCATGTATATATTATAGATTATTAGGATCAGAACAAAACGAAATCAGTAAAGAAACATTGCGAAGCGTGCCAAAGTCTGCGATATTCATGAGATTGTTCGATTAAAATTAAAACAGAACGTCTGAGTAGGTCACGATGCCTTATTTGCAATTTTAATCGCAGTTATACAAAATATGTTTTCGGAGGCGCATGTGAATCATGAGTTCACGACAGAGAACTTTTCACCTTTGTAAAGGCCGTCACAGACTTAGCTATAATATACATGTACCGTACTAAACACACTGAGACTAGGAATATATATTACAGCTGAGTGTGTGGTCACGCGAAAATTGTATAGAAAATATATATTAATATGCCTAGCTATAAACATATTAATATATATTATAGCTAAGTCTGTGACGGCCTTGATGTCGCATTATCGCCAACATTTCGTCGCGTTCGTTTAATGTGTTTTGAGTTTTAACTTTTAAATTTAACCTTATTGCCTTAAGTGGAGTCCACACAGCCGTTTTTCCATACAAACGTTGTCCCCTGTTTCCTCCCTGGATAATGCCGGTAGAGTTATAATTTTTTCCTGAATATCTATGGCCACTAATACAATGTCCCTATGTTTTCTTTTTTTTTCATAATTTAGTTATTAAAAAAGATATGAACGTTCAAAAACCCAAAAAAATGGCCAGATTTTCCGCTGCGTTCAAACATCCAGAAAACAGATTTGGCTAAGTTATGGAGAAGGAATCAGGGGACAACGAATCGTTGATTTTCTACAGTAGACAATTACTGTAGAAAATCGCGCTCCTTTTTTATTACGAGTACTTCTTTTCATTTCTTTTGACCTTGGAGTATCCTTTTAAAAGGCTGTCATAGTAACATAGACACACTGTTTTTGTGTTTGTGTAAAACAAAACGACAACCAAATATTATGTTTTCTTTCGTGTTTTATTCCAATGTTCATAAAGAGGCTAAGAAAAACCTTTGTTCACAATTTCTAAAAAATCTGACCTTTTATGTTAGTCACTGTATACTTATTTCCTGAAACGCAATAAAAATAAATCCCTTTATACACAGCCCTAAATCCGAAACAAAGACTTCTTTGTGTGTATTTTCGTAAGATGTCGCACAGGTCAGTGTCACCGCATCGCGACACACTGAAATGCAGTGGCGTAGCTACTAAGAAGCAAGGTGCCCCGGGGCCCCCAAGGTTCCCTCAATGTCTGATTTACTATCTACAGGGTGTAACAAAACTAAGTGATAATACTTCAGGGTGTGTATATTGTGTTTCATGTAGAGAGTTCACTGTGAAAGTTCAAAGTAGTTAGCGCTGAAAGACCAAAATTTTCTTTTGCAATTTGTATGGGCAAGCACACCAGCGCGGTGTTCCGATTTTTCCCATACAAAAGTGAAAAAATACTCTTTCAGCGCTGCTACTTTTACAGTGAAACTCATACACACCCTAAATTGCCGTAAAGTATTATCACTTAGTTCTGTTACGCCCTGTATAAATTGTAGATTTTTTGTATCTCTAAATTATGGATCTAATGTATTTTTTAGAACGAAAAACATGAGGTAATTACATTTTAAAATGTGAAATCAATTGACATGGGATTCTTAGGGCACACCGAAATAAAATTTAGATCTTGCCAATTGCTAGGATCCCACTTTATTGTATGCCCCGGGGTCCTCAGTTATCTAGCTACGCCACCGCATTGTAATATTATATTCCTTAATTAATTACAAAATAATCGGTGCCAAGGTCCGAAGGGATGAACCCTCGGCCTTGGAAATAAATCGCAATACAAAAGAAAGGCTTTTCATTGTGTTGTCACGGTAGGGTTGCCATCCGTCCGGATTTCCCTGGATTTGTCCTAGTTTGGAGGGCGTCCGTGGAGCGTCCGGTCGGGTTTTTGAAAAGTGTCATCAATCAATCAATCCGGACACTTTTGTGAAGAGAACTATTTAGAGTATTTAGTCATGCAGCAATAAACGAAAATAAAAAACTCGCTAAGCAGACACGGTTTCTTGCACGGACTTGAGATAATCAGATTTTTTAAAAATAAAAAAATGGTAAGACGTAATCGTAAAATAGTGTCCTAGGAAATAACCATAATATTTTGGCCAAATGTCCAAATGTCCGGGAATTTTGTCGTGCCTGACTGGCGATGGCAAATTAGGTGATGGCAACCCTGTGTCAGGGAAATGTGAAAGTCATTGGCAAAAATTACTGCCAAATAGCATCCGTATTTTATACCCTGTATACATGTAACAAAACTAAGTAAGAATACTTAAGGGTGTGTATTTGTCCCTTATATGTATACCCCCTTAGACCCTTGCTAATAAAAACTTCTTAAACCTGAGTTCAACGTGTGAATAGTTAAACAGGAGTGTTTAAGTTACACACCGTACACACCTGAGTCTATACAGAGAAATTTGTATGGAAACGATACCAAGTGGAAAGATACAATAATCGGCTAAGTGCGACTCGGACTCGCGCACGAAGGGTTCCGTACCATTATAGAGCAAAATTAGGCCAAAATTTGTGTTTTTTGTATGGAAGCCCCTCTTAATTTTTAGGGTTCCGTACCCAAAGGGTAAAAACGGGACCCTATTACTAAGACTTCGATGTCTGTCCGTCTGTCTGTCTGTCTGTCGCCAGGCTGTATCTCAAGAACCGCTATAGCTAGAGTTCTGAAATTTTCACAGATTGTGTATTTCCGGTGCCGCTATAACAACAAATACTAAAATAAAGTATTATCAATTATCATTTAATTTTGTTACACCTTGTATAGTTAAGAATGAAAATCGATTTAAACATGACGTCGACATTCCACAAATATCCTTAGCCAAGAAGCAGTGCTTCCCAACCTTTGGCACAACAAAAACATTACCTTCTTAATCCGTCTGATCAACCGTCTCTGCCTTCTCAGGAGGGTCTTCCCGCATCTTCGGAGCCTCTTCCATACCGGCACCAGGTCTATCAGATCCCACATGTAGGCACCCGACATTTTGCCATATCACATTCACTATAGTATTCACTGACATCCCACTACACTTTGGCACAACTTTGATGAAAATCTCAGTTAATTGAAGACGTCAGTGGAAGAAACAGGTAAGTGACAGTTCAAAAGCAGTTTTTTTTTTTCATAAATGGGAGGTCGGTAATTAATTTAATTCAAAAAAATGTGGATGATGTATTAGCCAGATTACAGATGATGAAGTAGGTAAGTTACAAGAACTGTTCAAATTATAAGGGAAAAAATGAGTAAGTAAATAGTTCTGTAATTTTTTTTGTTATCTGGTTCTTCCACTCACGTTTAGCTGTTATCTGTCGTTTTAGCTGTTGAAAGATAGGTTGAATAATATTTAAACTACGCAGTTGTGTGGTTTGTTTGGGTATTTAATTATTTTCTTAATTAAGTACATAGTTTTAGTGCTCAACTTAAGCACTACATATAAAAAATACTGTGCAATTAGCAATTATACATTATACTTGTCATTAAAGTTAATGTAGTTAAGTTGTTTTTAGGGTTCCGTACCCAAAGGGTAAAAACGGGACCCTTTTACTAAGACTTCGATGTCTGTCCGTCTGTCTGTGTGTCTGTCTATATGTCTTCAGGCTGTAACTCAAGAACGGTAATAGCTAGAGAGTTGAAATTTTCACAGATTAAGTACGTATTTCTGCTGCCGCATGCCGCTATAACAAATACGAAAAACAAAATAAATTTAATGTTTAAGGGGGGCTCCCATACAACAAACATGATTTTTTAAACATTTTTTGCTCGGTATCAATAATGACAACAAGTAGCCACCTGAAATGTTCACAAAATACTCAGTATTATTTATACTTTAATAATTAATAATAAAGTTTATATAAAATTAATAATTAAGGGGGGCTCCCATACAAAAAACTCATTTTTCCTGATTTTGCTCTATAGTGGTACGGAACCCAGCTCGCACTTGGCCGATTTTTTATTTCTACATTGCGCAATTTGTAGCAGACTAGCAGTAGAACTATTAGTGGTTAAAAAATTAATGACCGAGATAATAATCAGTGGTTAAAATATTGTCCAAAGGTAACCAGAATACCACAAGTTGATCAAAGTTTTGAATTCCTAACTCGACTGCCGACTGATTTTTTTTTGTCATTTACTACCGTGTGTTTCACGGGGTTGCTTATGATTTGCTAAAACTCGAGAACGGCTAAGCCGATTTGACATAGTCTTGAAATATTCTTGGAAGTCCAGGGAGGATTAATACAGACACCGAGTCAGTTTAAATTATAAAACTACCTAGGATGTGCTCAGGACTAAAATACCCTACTCTTTTTGGCATAAAGGTTTTTAAGCTATTTCATAGCTTTTATCGCGGGCTTTGAGCGCGGCGACCGAATCAAGAAATTCTGTAAAGAAAATTTATTTAACACTAGGTTAATTTTCCGACCGGCCGCGGCACAGCGGTGCGCCGTTGAAAGCCGTGCGTTATCTAACCGCTAACGTCGTTTCGACACGTTGTTTGTGTTCGTGCGACTAGACGTTGACTAGGCAATAGCTTTACCACGGCAGCCCCCGAGTGCCTCTCGTAAGGTAAAATAAATAGTCTTCAATATAATCGAATCACCCAGCTAATTGTTCCGTTTCGTCGGCGCGTTAGGACTTGGGCGGCCTTGCGTTTCGTACTTTTGCCAGAACGTGACCGCGTCCTCCTGACTCCGCACTCCTCAGTCCTCACGTTTTCGTCAGTCACGAGTGCGGCTTTTACGGCTTCGGCCTATGGGCTTAGCTTAACCTAGCACGACAGCTACGTATCCGTAACCTTGCCTAAAAGCAGAGAGTGATCATACATTTTGTGATCTGACTGTTGTCCGTCTATCTGTTACCTCTTCACGCCCAAACCGCTGAACCGATTTCGCTGGAATTTGGTAGGTATGGGGAGATACTTTGAGTCCCAGGAAAGGACATAGGATACTTCTTGTCCTAGAAAATGTACGGTTCATCATGATATGCCAGCGTGAAAGAATTAGGGCTTTATGTACACAGTTACACACAGACATACTGAGTCGGCCAAAATCATTACCATTATTATCGCCGTAGTCGGTATAATTTCGCATCGTTTACACCCAACTTAAACACAATACCTAAATAGGTAATTCGCAATTATTTTAATTTATAGAATATTTAAATATGAAAGTCTCTACACCTGTCCTTGATGTTAAACAATTTGTATAAAATTATTATAATTTTGATTTCAAAACACACAAACAGTTTGATAATTCCAGTACTCATGAGTTAACGATGCTTTGTACTAAATTATTACGAACATAACGATTGGGTTAAAATATGAATCCTGGATTCTAAGATTGGAGTAGGAAGTAGAAACCACCGATTATATTTTTAACGAACATAAGCTTAGCATTGGTGACATAACAAAGTATTGACAATTAACTGTGTATCTAAGTTATGTCAGCGATTAAACAGACGGGCAAACAACGTTCAACGTTACAACTAAATCATAAAGTTAATATACCTAGCGGAATAGAGAAACAAAGGCCTGAGCAAGCGAGATGTCACTATCAGTAACAGTGCGTGGTAAAAAGAGACGTGTGATACATGACAGCATCGCTCTTTTTTGTGACGACCGTCAGCCCGGGGCTGACCGTTGACAATTTAATCTCATAGAATTCATGTTCAATCATGCTTGTGTAAGTGTATACGTACACATATATTTTGTCACACAGGTGAGAACCAATTTCGGTTACGTTTGACAGCTCGAGTTAGTTGCTCTATTCCGCCAGGTATATTAACTTTATGAACTAAATACAGTTTTGTTGCATGCCAATTTAGAACTGACTCAGTTGAATTGAGATTCTGCAGAACTTAGGTACACCGCAGTTAACTAGATAAAATATGTTATAAAGGTGATTACACACGTTAGCAAATGAACACGCAAATTGCCTGGCAAAGAGGGATTAAAAATTCGCACCGGATTTTGCTTGATATTTGTCTGACTTTTTAAATCAAAAATATGTTTTATGCTGATATATTATGTGATATTAATATGTTTACCAAGAATTAAATAATAAGACAGGATTATCCCGAATTAAGTTACTAGATAAATTCTTGTTATTTTGAGAAAATGTTACAACAATAACGAAAACATTTTATGATTTATGAATATTAAATCGCTTGATTGGATTTAAAGATACAATTAAAATAAGGTTAACCACCCAATCTTTTATATGGTGAGAACTAATATAATAATTAGTTTGTTAATCAAATGTCCTCTCTTGGCCTTGATATAATACCTACTGTACTCATAATGATTTCGGCGGTGGTACCTATCATTGCCGACAATAATAAAAATATAAAAATATTATAAATGCGAAAGTGTGTCTGTCTGTTACCTCTTCACGCCCAAACCGCTGAACCGATTTTGATGAAATTTGGTATGAAAATACTTTGAGTCCCGGGATACTTTTATAGGATACTTTTTATCCCGAAAAAATGTACGGTTTCGGCGCGATAAACGAATTTTGGGGCAACGGAGTTGCGGGCGTCATCTACTTGAATCCTATATTCGTAATACATAATCATAGTAAAATATTAATAGCAAGAGGCACAACGTTTATATTTTACTAGCTGTCCCGGCAAACGTTGTTTTGCCATTTAAAGTATTTCTACTTCATCAGGTGATACAAAATCTTACCCTCTCCTTTGTCCCCTGAGAGGGGTGAGGGGAAAAATTTTATACACCAGAACAGATGTTAAGATGGAAAACATAGTTAATAATATGATTAAAGGTTGGCGTACGTTACAGTGGGTCTTACATAATAACCTAAAATTCCACTGGCCTCAAAGTTCAAACTATTTAAGGACGATTTAGATTCGTCTGCTTCTCGGGACCATCAAATATTGACTCGCTTATTGTCAAGTACATTATGCCGGATATCTTTTAGCATCATACGAAAAACAAATATTATTCTCGCTGTTCTTATGAACTAACATTTATGAACTTTATTTTCAAGGTACACCAGCAGATAATATTCGTATTGTAGTAGATAATATTCGTACAGTATTACTGTCATACGTGGGTTAGATATAATGTAAAAGCACATTTAAGACAGCTTTTGGGTTGATTCAGACGACGACGCGTAGATATGCATTTCTAAATTTATATGGATTTGACAGATTGGCAAGATATCTCACACAATTGAAATCTGTCAAATTAATGCCGCGCCTCGCCTCGCCTCGCCGCGTTGCGGTCTAAATTGACCCTTTAAGTTTTGGAAGATACTTATTTGACACAACAAAGAAGTTGGCACAGAACTACGATTGCAGAAATGCAGGAAAATTCTTATCAGTAATTGACAGTTTTCGACAGCAAGAAGCCAAGAGACGGCGCGGCGTTTGCATGAGTTTGTTTGCAGGTCTGCCGTCTGCGCCTAGCGATAAAAGAAATACCGAAAACCCTTCTGAATAGACCAAAATTTGTGGCTTTGGCTAAAAAAACTGTCACATTATCTTTATTGATGAACGGTACGCCTTAACCTTTAACCCCGATTTTTTCTCAAACTTGAAGCTGGCCCAATCGTGCCAAAAATCCACGTCTAAGCAACAAGCCTGAACGTGTGATACATGTTTTTATACTTAATCAAAACTTTAGCACAATTTTATATATAATATTTATTTTACACAATATTTAATATACTGTGTGTAATATTTTATATTACCACAGAATAATATATATTAGTAGTACTAAATATTACATAATATTTAGGGTTGAATTTGGTTCATTACAACGCGACGGTTAAACATTTCAATTTCATCACTTGGCATAAAAATTAATGTTTGTTGTGGATTTCGTAAATGTTATTATATAACGAATACATTAAGACCTTGGGTCTGTTCAGGTGACCTATAAAATAGAGATTAATTTATTTTACCCGACTGCAGCAAAACTTAAGGAAAATGTAATAATTTTACCAGTCTATATTTTTGGTCTTTATTATAGAATTATAGATTCTGTAGTCTATATTATAGATTCCCTAGTAGCGTCTAGAGCATAGGTTCTCAACGTGGGCGATAACGCCCCCTTGTGGGCGTTTGAGACTTTCGGGGGGGGCAGTAGAAGACCCAGAGAAAATTAGGGGGCATTGAGATGGCGCAGATGGGGCGTGAGTAGATTAAAAAATATAGTCTAAAAAGGCAAAAACATACACGCTAATCACGTTCTAAAGTAAAATAAAAATTAATATCGTTTCATTTTTTTTTTGTAGGTATTGTAATCATTTTTATCACGTGTGCACGTATTTTGGCAGGACGAGCAATGGATTAAAATCATAATTACTAAAAACTATAAAATAAAAAGTACTACAATGGAGGTTAAAGTGCAGAGATTAAGATTATATAAATTTTAATTTCCAAAAGATACTTAATATATTTTGTTGAAATTATAATAAAATAAACATACGCAAAACATTATTTAATAATTATTATTATTAATCGATGTTTTGTGTTACATGTTTATAATCTAAACTGGCAAGCAATTACTCATAATAACTAAGCATGCGTTTTAATTGCTCCCATTGAAATTTTTTAATTCTTCATTTTAAACTCAAAAATAGGATAGGGGTCATATTCCTATCTTACGACTATAATATTATATCTTTCGTTTGAATATAATCGTGGAAATAGCTGTTTTAAATTCGCGACAGACGGTAAGTAAAATTAAGATGGGGGGCTCTAGAAAAAAAATTTTTCTCAATGTGGGCGGTGAGCAAAATAAGGTTGAGAAACTATGGTCTAGGCCCTAGACTCTAGGGTCAAGACTCAAGGTAACTAAACCGATTTTAATAAATAGATGGCAATGGATTTATTTCAATGTTTTTATACAAAATAATACTTTTGATAACGTAGATTATATTTTTATTTTATCTAATGTTTGACGTTGGACCAAATATTTGAACGTGTGTAGACGCTTTAATACAAGATTAATATCACTGTTCATTTTAGGATTACACTTAGTTTAATTTAGGATTACTTATGTCGTCAGGCACATTAGAATTTACATAACATTTATTTATAAGATTGTCGGTACACTCAAGTCTCAACAGTCAACACTCTAAGTACAGTCGGAAGTATTCCAAGCTAAGCATATTCGACCTTATTCTTTGGCAATAAATTTCATAAGTGGTAAACCGATAAATCTACTACTGTACAATCAGGTCTCGAGTACATGTTACGTTGATATTTCTAAATCTATTTAATATTGTGCAAGTCTAACGCTAAAACTGACTGTAAGATTTGCAAACACTAGGTTCATGGTGTAGGAAATTATATAAGCAAGACCTAGTTCTTAATTTAGATTATAGATTCTAAATATTAGAAAGTGTTAAAAATTGCATTCAATAAAGAATGCGTCCAAACCTACTTTTGATATATAACTGTAGGTAAATATTTCTAGAAGAAAACGCTTAGTTCTGAGTTTTAGCAGAAAAATTAAGATAAAAATTAAAAATATAAAATAAATAAAAAGGGAAAAGATTTCGGCGTTAAATTTCAATAGTTAATCTTTTAGTAATATGTGGTTAAACTATATAAAATAATAATGACATCTCTATCTAGCATAAGCACTATTATAAGCTGTGTTATAAGGCTTAAAAACGCTCATTTGCAGAGTGTATATTTATGTTTTTATCTTTTAAACACAAAAAAACAATTCTCACCCTTGAAAGTGTGTGAATTTTTTTAAACAAGCGAATGGTTTTGACTTTTGAATATTGTTTTTAACATTACACTGTAGACTTGTAGAGAACCGAGCAAAGATCCAAGGCAAAAATTGTCTACAATTTCAACTCGCTAAAAATCCACTTTCCTTGTAGAGAAGGCACCCCAAAAAACTACAACATTTTAAACTACAACTACCGTCCCCCATGGACACTCGCAACATCAGAAGAGCTGCAGGTGCGTTGCCGGCCTATTAAGAGGGCATACGCTCTTTTCTTGCAGGTTTGCAGGTCGTATAGCTCCGGAAATACTGGTGACCGTTCGTTCCAGAGTTTTACAGTGCGCGGCAGAAAGTTACGCGAAAAACAACATCTTAGCACTTGAAATCGTCTTGGACCGTAAAAGAAGACGGAAGGACGGACTGACATAAATAAGTCTAGACTCTAGACAATATTATGAAATTATAACGATACGACGACCTCTGTGGACTGTGGCTCAGTGGTTGAATGTTGTCGGTCGCGGCCCGCGGGTTCGAATCCCGCCGACGGAACAAAAAGTTTTCGATGTTCCTGGGTTATGGATGTATATTTAATATGTGTATTATTATAATAAAAATCTTAAATATATGTATAGTATCAAAGTATTAAATATATTTCCGTTGTCTGGTACCCGTAAGTCGTAACACAAGTCCTTCAGGTACTTAGCACGGGGCCAGACTGAAGCGTCCATAGAAATTTATATTTATACGTAACCCCAAAAAAAATTTTTGATCAGTTATCAAAATGAGAGCGGTTTACTAAATAATAAATATGGACCTTAGTCAAAGCCATGGGCTACTTATCGCGTGTCTACATAAGTAGCCTAAGTAGCCTAGGAGCCTTTCTCCTTTCGAATGGAAAGCAGTGACCTATATTGTGTTACCTGTTACTGGCTCAATGCAGATTTCTAATGTCTGTTTATATGAAGGATCATTTGAAACTATACATATAAAACGTCTACTTTAATCCATCAATCAATCAAGTACTTTATTTTCTGGAAATATGTTTTTATAGAATCAAAATTGACTCTTGGCAGAATATCCTTTTCGTTTTACTATTAAAAAAAAATCACACCCGAACATAAAACATCCTCTTTTTTTGGACGTCGGTTAAAAATGAAGACAAAGTGCGGACGGCTAATAAAATGCTGCCAATTTAATAGCACAATAAAATAAGAAACGTTACGTGCCAGTTGCTGTTTACATTTGTATCAAAACACATTTAAAAAAACGACGTAAATACGACCACTTTAGTACGGAAACTTCTTTAGTCGTTTTGCGCCTTCCTACTTTCATAGTCCCCTTTCCGCTAACTTTGATTTCCTTGGTGTTTCCTTGTGTATTTTTGTCATGTTTTGCTGTATGATATACATAATTAATATTCGCGGAACATCTAGTAAAATATATAAATTCGGCACTGGTATACCGTGCAACCATGTGTCTGCGACTAGAATTGACTTTACACCAAAATAATCGGCCAAGTGCGAGTCGGACTCGCGCACGAAGGGTTCCGTACCAGTATAGAGCGAAAGTAGACAAAAAATTGTGTTTTTTGTATGGGAGCCCCCCTTAAATATTTACTTTATTTTAATTTTATTATTAATTATTAAAGTACAAATATATTACAATTAAGGATTTTGTGAAAATTTCAAGTACGTAGCTGTTACCATTATTGATTACGAGCAAAAAAGGCCAAAAAAATCACGTTCCTTGTATGGGAGCCCCCCTTAAAAATAAACTTTATTTTATTTTTAGTATTTGTTGTTATAGCGGCAACAGATATACACAATCTGTGAAAATTTCAGAAGTCTAGCTATAGCGGTTCTTGAGATACAGCCTGGAGACATACAGACAGACGGACAGACATCGAAGTCTTAGTAATAGGGTCCCGTTTTTACCCTTTGGGTACGAAACCCTAAAAAGTAAGTAGAGAATCTATAGTTAATTTTAAAAATAAATGGCGACAATCAACAGAAAGTGCAATTATCGTAACTGTTTATCTATTTCCCGGCCACCGAGTCAGTGGCCGTCCACAGAGAGTCATACAAATTGATAAAGAGAAATGAATGTGTAACTTCCTACGAGGTTTTTTTTAGTTTGAGTTCCGTCCCCAAAGGGTAAAAACGGGACCCCATTACTAAGACTTCGATGTCTGTCCGTCTGTCTGTCTCCAGGCTGTAACTCAGGAACGATAATAGCTAGAGAGTTGAAATTTTCACAGATTATAATAATATATTTTTGTTGCCGCTATAACAACTAAATAATATACTAAAAACAAAATAAATTAAATATTTAAGGTGGGCTCCCATACAACAAACGTGATTTTTGCTATTTTTTGCTCGATCTCAATAATGGCAACAGGCAGGCACTTAAACTGTTCACAAAAAAACTCATTTGTACTTATACATTAATACTTATAAGTACATTAATTAAAATATTTTACCATTAGTTTTAGTTCATAAGTTTCTTGTGCAGGTATATTTTTTTTCTCGGTACTTATCTGTTTTTATTTTGTATTTTATTAAGCTGAAATTTTATGTTGTTTTGAGCATGGTTGTGTAATGTTTTAAAATGAGAAAGAATAAAGTTTATTATTATTATTATAATTAAATAATAATAAAATTGAAATAAAATAAATAATTAAAGGGGGCACCTATACAAAAAAAACAATGTTTGCCTATTTTTGGTCTATAATGGTACGGAACCCTACGTGTGCGACTCGCGAGTCCAACTCGCGCTTGGCCTTTTTTTTAGTATAAAAGGAGTCGCGCTGCTGTACTAATATGTGAAGGCACCCTTAAAGACCAACCTTCAAGCCCACAGTAGGCCACATCGCCTAGTATTCAGGAACCGTTTGCAGTCAAAGGTCATCTTGTGACAACCACTAATACCGCTACATCATTACACTATAACTGTACATAGGGTTAGCAAAAATGTTAAAATATGTTAATTTATTCATACTTCTATATATGTATATAAAACTCAAAGGTGACTGACCGACATGGTGATCTATCAACGCACAGCCCAAACCACTGGACGGATCGGGCTGTTTGGCATGCAGGTAGATGTTATGACGTATCTGACGCATCTGCTAAGAAAGGGTTTTGATAAATTCCCACCCCAAGGGGTTCAAATAGGTTCAAATAGGGGATGAAAGTTTGTATAATATAATAATACTTCTTAGCGCGAGCGAAGCCGCGGGCAAAAGCTCGTAATACAAAGATAGTCTCTCCGTCTGTGGCAAACAAATTGTTTTGTCACGATTTCCTTGAGTACAATTTCTATACGCAAAAGAATTTGAGCGCAACATCTCGAATTTCATGATTTTAACAAATCTCATCGTAACTTCAGCAAAATCCCGCAGAAAAAATATATTTATTGAGCCCTAACAGTACGGATGCCAGTGCCATCCCCTTAATCTCTCATGGCTAGTATACTTTTAGAGTTTCAGAACACGCTCATTTTATACTACTACTATTTGAATATTTACCTTCCCTTTCATTAATATGAACAGCGAAAGAGATGGCAGAATGATACAGAATATACGCAAGTGGCTTATAAACCATCATTAGGGCCATACAAAGTATGTACACAGGTCCCGTTTTATGCCCTAGGCATTGGAAACCAGTTCTACGAGTCCCTTTAAGTTACAACAAAACTGACAACAAAAGTTGTTTCTCAGGTGGTTTAAAATAGGTTTTCTAAATGATCTTGCTCAATAAAATCTTGTTATTTTATTTACCTCAGAAAATTAAATGTCTCTTGTATTTTAAACCGACTTCTAAAAAAGGAGGTTCTATGTTCAGCTGTGGATATTTTTAGGAGTTTTTTTTTACTGTTTTGAATTCATTTATTCAAAGGTTATAACAGCCAATTACTATGTTCGACTGTACACTGTACAGCTTGGCAAAAAAGAGTGGGTTTTAATTTTTAAATAAGGGTTTTCTGTTATTATAGGCAACCCTACGCTACGCTTGATAATGTGTTTTTTGCACAACTTCACGCATTATAAAACTCAGACAAAACGCAGAGTTACCAAGAATTTTCCTTATGGAATTGGTGTATTGCTCAAATGCTAACATTTTGATGCGTTGTACAAATTATGTATTATGTATTTCAATACTATGGTCTATGCACAAATTCAAAAATTTTGATGCGCTGCACAAATGCTAAAATTTTGATACGTCGCACAATTGCTAAAATTTTTATGCGTTGCACAAAATGCTAAAATTTTAATGCGCTGCACAAACGCAAAAATTTTGAGGTGTTGCACAAATGCTAAAATTTTAGAATGCATTGCATTATGTTTGTCTTTTTGTGTAGATAATTATTACCTATATTAAATACTCGTGGATTTTTAGGCATTGTCATAGACGACTCTGTGATATTTCCTCCGAGTCATAATTCATAAGTGATTGTAAACGGTAAAGTAAACTTAAACTTTGTTTACAAAATAGTTATCTACCTATGATATTAATTGTAATTTGTATAAGGCTCAATATCTACGGATTTGGCAGAATTTTGCAATCACCTTTGCGAAATCCCGAGTATTATGAGAAGGCTTTCATCAATAACATTTTAGAAATGAATCATGATACTTGCTAATGCCTAGTCCGGTTTACTTCTATTTCGATGTAATGGGGCAAGAGATAGAGAGAATGATAAAAACTAACAAGTAGTAGTACTCCATCGTTGGAAGTCATCCTATTTTAGCTTATCTTTATTGGCAGCTTATATTGTTTTTGTTTTGAAAATACTAGTAATGCATCTGAACTTCCTAATTCCTATAGTGTAAACTCGTAAAGCTAAAAGCGCCAATAATAACAGGTTGTTTTACCTGAAGTTCAAATCACGAGACGTAACACAAAATTGCATTCACATAATCGGCCGCACTCAGAAAAGTTAATCATTAAACTTAACTTAAAAAAGAAAGAAAGAATAAGTATAAGTAACTAAGCAAAGTAGACACAATGTGTAGAGCTGTGGTGTAGAGTATACCCCTTTGCCTTATCCGCCATATCGAATATTGCACTTATACCTAGGTATATATAATGTATAAACTATCACATACTGTATATAATATGGAATTAAAGAATTAAATTAAAATGTGTGCTCTTTTCAGTACTACTTAAACATTGAAACATTATCGCAATCACAAACCGTACTTTAAAGCATTTTTTATACAAAGTGATTGTTCAAAAACTAGCATATATAATATAAATACATATTATCCTTCAAACAAGTCGTTTTATTAGGGTTCCGTACTCAAAGGGTAAAAACGGGACCCTATTACTAAGACTTCGATGTCTGTCCGTCCGTCCGTCTGTATGTCTCCAGGCTGTATCTCAAGAACCGCTATAGCTAGACTTCTGAAATTTTCACAGATTGTGTATATAATTATATATCTGTTGCCGCTATAACAACAAATACTAAAAATAAAATAAAGTTTATTTTTAAGGGGGGCTCACATACAAGAAACGTGATTTTTGGCCTTTTTTGCTACTAATCAATAATGGTAACAGTAACGCACTTGAAATTTTCACAAAATCCTTAATTGATTTTTTACTTTAATAATTAATAATAAAATTAAAATAAAATAAATATTTAAGGGGGGCTCCCATACAAAAAACACAATTTTTTGTCTACTTTCGCTCTCTAACGGTACGGAACCCTTCGTGCGCGAGTCCGACTCGCACTTGGCCGATTATTTTAATTAAGGTAGCTCCATATATCGCAACTTTTATTTTAAATTGTTTTAAGTACATTTTTTACCATCCGGTGTGGCACTTTTTGCAAAGTTATAAAGTCAAGAAAAAAAAGTTTCCACAACGAACTTTAAACTTCCTACTTTTTGGAAGTTGGTTAAAAAGTGGCACATCGAAACGACGACAACTCGTTGATGATTGTTGTTTTATAATATGGACATTAGTTCAAATTCTTCAAATGTGATAAACATCAATGTTTACTAACATTACTATAGCTACTGCGATACCTTTGGACAATATTCAAGCGTCTTTGGACAACTTTCAACCGTCTGGACAATTGACAATCGTCCTTGGACAATGGACAACTTTTCACTATCTTTGGACAATTTTTGGGCAAATTCAACCGCATTAAAATATTTCACCGTCTGGACAATTTACAATCGTCCTTGGACAGCTTTTCACTATCTTTCAGCAACTATCTCAATCTTTGGAGAATTTTAACTATCTTTGGACAATTTACAACAGTGAAGCGGGACAAATTTCAACGACCTTTGGGCAATTCCCCACTATCTTTTGACAATTTTCCACTATCTTTGGACAACTTTAGCCAATCTTACCCAAGCACTGACCCCGCGTTACATGTTTAACATCACTGGCGTGTGACAGACCGACCCAGATCGGGACTGGTCAGTTTCCCAACACAACACTGTTATTCTGTTACACAACACGACCGGCCGCCGCGAGTTGAGGCGCAGCACTGTCTTTCACCGGCGGAGTTACACAAGAGCGGGGTTACGTAACGAATGCAGTTGGCACAATGCGTTTCACCAGCTTTTGGGGCCGTGACTCAGAAGTGCATAACCTATTATGCTTTGACCCGTGGCGGTGCAACCTGCTGAGATGGGCAATCCATAAATTTCCAAAACGGCTGGGCACTCTCCCGTCTAAATAGATGTGTTATAGACCATAAGCGCTAACCTATTATGATGTGATCCGTGGACAATGGACATACACAACCAGCATAGAGATGTGCACTGTGCAGTCCATAAATTCCCAAAAGGCCTGGGCATTCTTCCGTCTAAATGTAAGTCATAAGAGTTAACCTTTTATGCTGTGCTCAACTGCATAGATGGATAAACCAAAAGTATCCAATATGCCCGGGCGTTTATCCATCTCTTCTGTAGTGTTATCACTATTATGATTGGGAAAGGAACTTGGAATCGTACTTCCTACCTCTCTACCTTCCTATCTTGCTGCCCAAAACTATGACATGAGCTCCCATACATATTCCAACTCAAAAACAGCCCCAAATCTCAAATTTTTTTTGAGAGAGAGAGAGAAAAATTTGAGAGCTAATTTGTCGATAAAATATACCATAATATATCCTAACATTAAAGGCTGGACACTGGTGTTGGGACACGTTGTCTAGAGAGATATATTATGTATACTTGAATAGCCTTACTCACGGAGAAACTCCGCTAATGTTAGAGCTTCATGATTAAGGTTTATAAAGAACAAATCACAGGAATACATCAAGATAGAACGGCTAAGCGGGTGGAGCACGCGTGTTTCACATTTTCAATCTTGCCCAAGCGTGCAAGATTCGTTGAACGTTCATTCAGTCAGCACTCAGCGCGCACGTCTCGACACAATTACACCGTGCAGTCTCTAATTGTAAAAACAGAAGTACGAAAGTAAATCGGTTAAAAGGAGGTATTTCTTTCCACGGATAAGTTATTTGTTCTAACTAAATGCAAAGCAAATTTGACACGGGCAATTCCTTGGCAACGCACGCGCGTCGCTGTTCTATGATCTATCTTGATTTATTTCTGTGGAACAAATACTACTAATTGGGCTTGGTCAGCTACGATCCCTAGATCTACGATCCAAACAAAAATGGGCTACACGAGTGACAAAACATGATGACCGTGAAAACGCGTTTTGTCTATACAAAAAAAAAAGCGACAGATTGGAATAAGGAAAATTAAACTTTCGACCTGGCCTCGGAATAATTCGCATAGAGCTGAAAATTTGTAGAGACGTTAAATCCACCATTATAAATATTAACCTCAAAAGTGATGTACCGTCTGAAAAGAAAACGTTTAAAACCCCATTTTCGTACCTTTCACCTTGAATAAAATTTTTAGCACAAGGAGGATCGCCCGGGAACGTCTCTACCAATTTTTAGCTCTATGAAAATTATTCCTAGGTTACTTAGGTTACGATATTTTTGCGTCTTATTGGACCGGACTTGAAACGAATTTTGTCTACACAATAATAGAAATAGTGACATACTACAGGGGCAAACTGACAGATTTCCTTCCTTTTTCCATTTCCGTTACCTTACCGCGCAAAACCGAATTCCGCCGTAATATAGAGTTTCCTGCGATAAAAAGTAGGCAAAGACCTTCCCCACGATCATCTCTATACCTGCGCAAAATTCTCTCACAATATTTACAAACACAAAACGATAAATCATCATAAAGAAGTACAATAATTCATACTTTACTTAGATAAATATTATAACGGTTAGCATTAATCCGTATAATTTTTTCCTGGTGTTTTTCCAACGATTTAACCTTTTTTTTTTTTTTTTTTTTTTTTTTTTTTTTTTTTTTTTTCCCCGGAGGGGGAAATGCATTACGCATACCACCCAGGCGCAGGGGGCGACCCGAGCGGTGATGTGGGACTCCCGTAGCTAATGAGACCACGGTATACCCACTAAAACCCCCCCCATCTTCCGCCACGCCGCCTTTTGACGGGGCCACGGGAACGATACACACATCCGCGACCCCGCCAGCGGTCCGAAGACTCCACGATGGGCGCACAACACGTGCGCCCTCCTCCTCGGCCCCCACCAGGGCTGTAGCAGACGCCCCCCGAGTCTGCTACTTGGAGGCCATCAGGTCTGTGGCTCTGCCACCGACCACACCTCGGCCGCAGAGGATAGGGCAAGCGGCGCATCGTAATACCTACTTGCCTCTTCCTCTGCGGCCCCACCTCGGTGCGCATCCGCAGCGGACTCCTCCAGTCCGCTGGGAGCGCCCTCCTCGGGCCAGGCGGCGACACCGGCCGGCCCTGGTTGCCTCTTCGCTTCACCGCGGTTGTCCAAGCCGCGGTTACTAGAGCCCCACCGCCACGACAAGGCGAGCAACCATCGGGGGGTCCAACGATTTAACCTAAGAATCGTGCATTATAATAATTATTTAGATTAATCGATTTAGCTATAAGTTATGAATAAAACCGTACTCACTGCATTTACGTCAACAGTTATCTCGATTATGACGCAAACTATATTATTATATTTTATTTCCGAGTCGAAAAATCGATTCGACGCGGGGGCTATTCTCAGGAGTCAGGGCTCGGACTGCTTCGAGCACAGCCCGCACAGGCTGCGTGACATTGCGATCGAAATGAAATTCGACGCATAAGAATAAGGCCCCTGATTTAAATCGACACTCGCAACATCAGAAGACTTGCGGCAACGCACCTTGCCGGCCTTTTAAGAGGGACTACGCTCTTTTCTTGAATGTTTGCAGGTCGTATTGGTCCGGAAATGCTGTGTTCATTATTTTGATCATTATTAGTATTGGCTTGTTAAGTTCTCTGAGTAAAAACGTCTAGAATCAGTCTAGCTTTACCAGGCAGTGCTCTCGTCTCTCCATAATTTTACATGATTTATTTTGTTTGGATAACACAAAATGTGTTTTATTATTCTTAATTCTTCGTTAATGGCTCAAGGTGAGACCCAAATATTTAAAGCAGGTGAAGCAGATGCGATACAACTTTAATTTGGTATTAAATTTTTACAATAATAAGTAATAGTTAAAAAAAACTAAAAACTGCACGCTTTTTATATAAAGCGTCGGTTACAAACAAACATACAAACATAGAAATTGAAAAATGGAATAATTATATCAAATTAGTGTATTGTCATCGGTCCTCGATAAATCTACAAAGTTTGAACGAAATCTGGCTGTTTAAAGTGGGTCAAAATCGCGCCCAAAGAAGTCGGTTACAAACATGTTACAAACAAATATACAGGTGAAGCTAATAAGAAGCGTATAAAAGGCAACCTCATTTTCAACAATTGGCTGTTTGCGATGATAATTATTATAAAATGCAGAAAAACGAGAAAAAAGTTCGCAATAAAGAGGTTGTTTGGGTTGAAAAACATCTTGCATTATGAGGTGATGAACCTACGGATGGTTTACAACTTTTTTAAGCTATTGCATAGCTTTTATCGGGAGCTTTGAGCGCGGCGACCGAATCAAGAAATTCCGTAACGAAAATAACCTAACACTGTCCTCTATGACTGGCGGTGCGGCGTGATAAGCTATGTGCTCAGCTCTACGGCCAAAATTACGACTGCAAGGCTTTTTTGGCGCATGGCTAAACATTTTGCATGTGACAGAAATGAACAAAGCAATGTCCTATGGCAAATGGCAATGTCATCTTGCTATAAAACGAACAACGTTGGTGTCATAGAGAGCATTCACACCAATGACAGCTTGCCATCCCAGTGCCCCGGGCAGTGTATCCTTGTAGGTGTGCTAAGACAAAGGCCACTTCCTGATACTCCACTTAACTTGACAGATAGAGTATGGAGAATCTGTGAAAAAAGTTGTTGATAGCCTATCAGGAAATGGTGATACAGGCCCTAATTCTTATTACTAGCGTCTGATGTGACGAGAAATATAGTCGTCTATGATTATCCTTGACGCTGATTGTGTGACGTTGTTCCACAGCTTCGCAATCATGGTCCATCCCACCATAATCCCAACGTAAGTAGGCCTATCCTATTGGCTATTATCTACTATTGTATAAAATTACATTATGCAACAAGTTGTATCGTAATCAGTGAAGCCTCATTGATTGTGGAGAGAAGTTACATAAGTTAATGATTGCTATTAATTTTAATCAGGAGATGTATTTAATGCCGTAATCGACAATTGTTCAGAGATCGGTCACGCATCGCTAAGTTTCAGTGTCCCTTTACTGTACTCGTAGTAACTATTACTATAGCACGGTTTACCAAATTATACCACAAACACCATTATTTAAACGTGTTTATATAACAACATCAATATTTGCTAATCTGTCGTTTGCACAAGCGAATTGCGGAAGCCAAAATTATCGTAAACTTTTATATTATGTAAGTCCAGGTTACTAATCAGTAATCTATATCTATACATAATATTATAAAACAAAGTCGCTTTTTTCCCTCATGTCCCTTTGTTCCCTTTAATCTTTAAAACTACGCAACGGATTTTGATGATTCTTTTAGTGTTAGATAGCCCATTTATCGAGGAAGGCTAAGGCTAACACTGCAAGAATTTTTCAAATCGGACCAGTAGTTCCTGAGATTAGCGCGTTCAAGTTAGCCCTTTCAAATAATTTTCCCCATTTTTTCCACATTTTCCTCTATTTCTTCGCTCCTTCTTCCGTCTTAGCGTGATAAAGTTGCAGTAATATAATAAATAACCTATTCCACACAATTTCGTTTCCTTTTTCACAGTGAAAAAAAAAACTACCGAGCGTATTACATAAGCGACCATAGAATTACAAAACATTGAAAACAATATCCATTTATTCCTATTGATTGGAATCGATCTATCTATAACTAGAGCAAATTACAATGGCCATCTAAGAACAATCTCATTGATCTCAATAATTAATATTATTGTTGCAATAACACCATAGGTCATTTGATTACAATCCTGAGACCTGCCGGCCTAGCATACGCCAACGAGATATCTCACTCTCGAGATAATTAAAAACTAATCGTCTCATAATGTCAAAATCTCGACATTATCTCGATGTGTTATTTTGTGTGTGTTATTTCGATGATAGATCTACGCGAGAAAAAATGTTTGTCATGCTAGGGTCAATAGAGATGAAGATACAAACTATCAAACATCGAGAAACATGTAGAGTGAGATATCTCGTTGGCGTATGCTAGCCCGGCTGAACGAATAACTGTGTCATCAGAAAATTTAACTTATAGTCAAACGGCGAAGCCGCTTCATTTGGTCGGGTTATGTCAATTCCATGGTCGTGATCTGTCGACTAGATTTGACATAGCACGAGCAAATTACGTAGGTTCGAAATCTGCGTATGAATCAAATTCTCCGATAGTACTATCAGAGAAGTTGATTCCTAGGCAGATGGGGGACCTATGTAGTTTGGTCGCGTTATGTCAAACCCAGCCGACAGATCACAGTTAACATTGAATTGACATGATCCGACCAATGGCCGTTCCCTATATTCAATCTATCTGTAGTTTGACATACAACCGATCGCAGCTGACATAGAATTGACATAAAATATATGGAGCTAATGTCTAATGTGAGCTATTCCTATCTCAAGTAAGAGATAGATCAAATATTGGGAACGGCCGCAAGACATTCTGTCTGTCTGTAAACTGCATAGGAATCAATTTCCTCGATGGTACATGCACCGATGTAAGTCATACCCAGGGTTGGTTAGTCACATAATATTATTATTTTTGTTTGTTTGCAGATGAAATAATATTATGAATACTATCGCTTACCATCCATTTCCAATTATCTTCATTCTGAGACCGTAGCGTGGATAAAATGTTCAGTATATCTTACCTGAAAAGAAGAAAAGTGATTCAGAAAATAGTAAATAAGTACTAAATATATTGGGAAAGTTTAAACTTGAATTAGCCAGAGATTTGAGCTCGAGACATGAAGACTGGACTATTGTAATCCGGTAAAATGTTTGGTTTTAACAGCAAATAAATAATTTTGCTTTTTTGGACAAATCCATGACGTCATAAGCTTTCCTCTCTTACTTTTTGGGGAGTATCGTAACATCCAAATGGGGGACCGATTTTCATCTGGTTTTTTTGTTTGGTAAACTGTAGTTGACATGATCGAGAGTGGTATTTGTAATAGTTTATCATCATCATCATTATTTTACCGTGGGAGAGTCATGCTTCGGCACGAATGGGCCGGCTGACCGGAGAAATACCACGGGCTCACAGAAAACCGGCGTGAAACAGCGCTTGCGCTGTGTTTCGCCGAGTGAGTGAGTTTACCGGAGGCCCAATCCCCTACCCTTTTCCCTTCCCTACCCTCCCCTATCCTATTACCTCGTAAAAGGCCGGCAACGCACCTGCAGCTCTTCTGATGCTGCGAGTGTCCATGGGCGACAGAAGTTGCTTTCCATCAGGTGACCCATTTGCTCGCTTGCCCCCTTTTTTCATACAAAAAATAAAAGTCGCTAGCTTCGTGTCGCTAGCTGCGGAGGGTATTTCATAAGAAAACATAGAATTAGAAAAAAGTAGTGTCGCGGCGACACATCGTCTGCGGTTGCTTCACGTCGTCCGCTGCCAACCAGCACCTTTAGCGACTTCATGAGAACCATATCGAAACTGTATCACTATGAGATTATTTATCAAAATCGACCTACAAATACAAAATATGTAACGTCAGGCTGTAAGCCCAGATGCTCTCGTTACTTAGTGCCCTGGTTTCGATCGCTTTCGCGAGCACTTCACACAACGGCCACTCTCACTTTTTTGTGCTCAGCCTAAAGAACTGCCTTTTTATTTATTTTTATACTATAAATATAGGTTATTTGCATCGAGTAGGCTAGTTTTGGTGAGATTTAGCACAGGCGAAATGTATTTTTACTGCGAGAATTGTACGGTTTCGCGTAATACTATCTAACACAACTGCGTCATACTGCGTCTTCTATTAACAATAAACATAACCTATAAAAAAAGACGTATTTTAAGTCCCCCATTAAAGAACAATAGGTACCGTAATTTCCGTCAACTTCGCGCAATCTAAATACGATGGTTTTCAACAGAGCCGACTCATTCGCGCCGAACTGCTTCTGATGAATAAACGAAAGGAAGACAATCACCAATAAGTAACCTACCTATACCCAAGTAGTTTTTGACACCGGCTTTTCAGAAAGGTATCAATTAATTTTAATTTAATGGACAGTTTGATATAAGCTCCTGGATACGTTTTCTGTCAAACTAATCATTAAGAGTGGGTTGCACCGGATTACTTTAACTATAACTTTAACTTTAACCATAACAAAATGTTAAATGAACTGTCAAATCCCTAGCAAAAGTCGCCATATTTGACGATAACCTGAACCTTAACTTTAACTACGCTTCTGGTGCAATTCACCCTAAATGAAAGTAAAGCAATCATGAAAATTATCTGTGTCTGTTACACTCTCCAGCCGACCGGTTCGTGCCGAAGCTTTCTGTTTATCAAACTATCGGGGGTGACGGGTGACGGTCACCAATACCGTATAGTACCCACGCTTGTGGGAAATGACTTTGACCCCCTATTATATATCACGTGTAGGTATTGTTAATCTTATTTAGTTTATGGCTTCACTACAGTCATCCGGCTTGCCGAAAAAGATAATACGTCTTTTCCAGCAGGTACTAACTTTGTTCTAAAAAGTTGTGTTATGTAGATTCCATCGAAATCACAATACAAGGTTGTCAAGAACAGAATGCTAAATGTATTGGAATGTGTCACATTTTTTTTGTGCTGAAGGCAGTTCAAGTAGCCCTGATGTCTATTGTGACTCCTTCGCATTAGAGTACCGTCCCCAACCCAATGCTGCTCATAAATTGAACGATGTGGTTAGGGTTGGTGCCACGAATTTCCTCTGTAGATGAGTATTCGTAGCGAGTAGCGACCAAGGTGCCTGTTTCTGCTATGTAGTAGAGCTGTACAGTCAAGGAGGAGGTGTATAGGTGTCTCGTCCTCCTCCTCGCAGAATCAGCAAGTCGTTAAGCTACTTACACCTATTCTGTTAAGGTGCTTATTGAGCTTGCAGTGCCCAGTTAGGCTTCTGGCACAGAATATATAATAGTACTCCGTACAGAAGTTTATCTTAGAAAATGTATCCAACGAAATGTCTTCTTTAAATCTATAAACATAAGGTACCATTTAGAATGACTCAGAGTTCAGCGTCTGTTTCTTTAAGTGCCTACAATTTTTTTTTACAAGCCAATTTCATTCTTATGCCTACGGATAACGATCCATATTACACTGAACCTATACATTGAGCGGCCCGCTCGAATGTACTATTATGCCGCTAGGGCAGCTAGGGCTGAATGTACCAAAAAAATACCTGCACGCGGTGCGCTATTAATATTATCATGGTATTATAAACCATAAACTACTTTTTGTGATGATTAATGGAAATTTCTTTAGATAATTATTATATTCAGTTTAATGAGAGTAATTAAGTTAAAAAAAATCGAAAATGGCGTAACAGACGTGCCAATAGAGCAACCAAAAAGATACGGGCGAAATACTTTATTGGCATTTAAGAATGCTCCAACCGGAGAATTAGCAGGTCGGATGTCTGTCAGTACGAATATCGACGTTAATAAAATAAGATTCATATTAGCGCGCCTTGTACAGTGGCGGTTACGACGCTCGCCGCGTTCTTGATATTATGGCGAAAATGTATGAAAAATTTTTTTTGTATATTTATTTTCCTCAGTTCAGTGTACTTAGATATTAAGGTACCTAATCAGACCCCATTTTTTCATATTTTGCGGTTATTGTGATGGTTATAACGTATTTTATATGAAAATTTTGTATGCGGCTATAGAATTTTTATGGTACAGTCGTGGAGATGAATATATTATCTTTCATTTGAAACCAAAATATCCTCGCAGTTTGACTCCTAATTCTTTAATAGGGGAATCGGAAAATCGCTGATATTTGTAATAGCGTCCTTAATTATTGTATATTATTTTAAGGAAGTGACTAAATAAGTATGTCACCGTGGCAACGTCCATCGCGTATACGGCAAAACAACGGGACAGCTAGTATACTTAATATTATATTATTATGATTTATGTTTAATGTATTACCTATATAATGTAATAAAATGTACCTATTCAAAGTACAAATAATACTTTGCAGAGTCATATTATATTACTTACTTTTCAGCGTCCTTAGGTAACCAAAAAAAAGATAAATTTGTATCGCAATCAGTTTTTAAACATTTGAATACAGCACCATACTTTTTAGGGTGTTTCTTTTTATTTTCCATTTTAATAAAAACAGTTCAAAACTTAAAAAGTATGTCTTCTAAAGTATGTCACTGAATTATACCCTGCGCAAGGGCAGCCGCGCGTAGGTATATTTTCGATACCTACGCGCGGAGTGAGACAGGCCTGCTTCTGGTAAGTATTCTTAATTGGTTCCTACCCATGGTGAGCACTATTTCTGACAGTTTCTTGTTGAAGCCAGGAATTAGTGCCTTGGAGTGTTCAAGACCAGGGGTTTCAACCCATAGCTTTCTGCTTAGTTCGCGAACCCATTCCTCGAGCACTTGCTTTGTAGTACAGCGTAATAAAGTCCATAGACTGTGGTAGACTGGTAGTACTGGGAGATATTCCGCAGACCGGTTCTGGGCCATATATGAGACTCTCGGCCCCAAGCCTAGCCAGTTCGTCTGCGGTTTCGTTGCCGGGGACGTTACTGTGGCCCGGGACCCTTACTAGGCGGATTTTGTTGTCCCTTCCTTGCATGTTCAACGTCTCAATGCATTCCAAAACATCCTGCGTGCACGTCAACGTAGAACTGCACCTTAACATTTTTACACGGTGGTAAATAGTGCATTGTTAATTGTTATGTTACTCACACATTATTTTCTGTTGTTCATTTTAAATCTGGTTTCGGCGTAGCTAATTTTATTCATGAATAATTCTATAACAATTCTGCAAATCTACCTAACCCGGCGTCAATGACGTGAAAATAATTACATGGACTATGACGTCGGGTCATTTTGACCCGAACTTTGTATTTAATTTTTAATTAAACTAATAAGCTACCACGATTTTGTTTATTATTTATTTAAAAGGAGGACTTTAATTATGCATAATATAAAAAATAAAACCTTGTATTATAAAATAAATTATTTTTAGTATTGTCTTTCTTTACAGCAGATGCAAAACCAACCTTGAAAACTTATCGTGTACGTTAATTTTATATTTTCGCAAAATTTTCTTACCTATGAAGGAAAAAATTTACTGATGAATTTAAACAGAGGTTGTTATAACTTACTAGCATAAAAATAAAAAGAAATCAGTCCTCTACTTCTTCATTCAGAGTTATAGAACTACTACAGTTACCACAATTTTATTTTATTTTATTTTATTTTATAATATTTGGGTGGCTTACACCTAACTACAGTGAAATATACTATATGTGATGGTTTACAAAAAGCCAATTAAAAGCCTCCACAATGTGTAATAATGCCCTAGCATATAAAAATTGGACATGCTGTGCATGTGTGAAGTGTTTTTTTATCTTTTTTAGATGAACAGACTTCACATCTTTTGTGAATTCCAGGAATTTTTTTACTTTTACCTAGATACCTACGTGGTCCTCAAGTTCAATGTCAAAAGCAGCCTGAGACTCGTCATCGTCAAACTCTAACTCTTCTAATAACTCTAAAATCCTTTTTAGGCTGTTAGTTAATGAAATTCTTATTCAAAATGTAAAAAATAAGGCAAAACAATATTTTATTTCTAATAGAAGTTAGTCACGAAAATACTACACCGACTATGACGTCGGGTCATATCGACCCGTTTTTACTTGGCGCGCGATTGATTGCTGGGTATAAAAATTAAAAACAATGGTAACATGTAGAATATTATAGCGATTGATTGCAATCATATTGTTTTGGCTGATACGTGATACGAAATAGCGATTGTGGAGCAATTTAATCTCACAATAATTGCTATCGCATTGCTCTCGCAAGATACATGATACGGCTGCCGATATCGATTCTGGTACCTTTAGTTTATCTCTACAGTGTTTCTCTTCTTTCGCGTTTCTACTGTGGACATGCTAAGGCCGCAGGTCTTGCTATAAAATATATAATTCCTATACTTTAAATATACCTCTTATTCCCTTTCATGTAACACATAGCGGAAACCTTTTGTATTGCGTCAACACAAGAACACTTTACATAACCCGATGCACTTGTATAACGCGTTATATAAAACTACATAGATTCACCATATTAGGCTAATCTGTAAATAAGTATAGATGGCATTAAAGTGAAATCCCTTTTAATTCAATTTCAATTGAACTCATCATACAATCAAATAGTTCAACACGGATACATGTTTTACGCGCGCCGGCCGCCGTGACTGGGACCATCCATAAAGCAAGTCACAATAATTTTCATGAATTTTAGACTCTTCCTTTTTATGGTTGTGAAAGACACAAGCACAAAAAAGGAACCCTTATAGATTCGTCATGTCTGTCTGTCTGTCCGTCCGTCCGTCCGTCCGTCCGTCCGTCCGTCCGTCCGTCCGTCCGTCCGTCCGTCCGTCCGTATGTCACAGCCACTTTTCTCCGAAACTGTTAGAGCTATACTATTGAAACTTGGTAAGTAGATGTAGTCTGTGAACCGCATTAAGATTTTGACGCAAAAATGGAAAAATTATTAAAAATTTTAGGGGTCCCCATAGGGACAACTGAAACAAAAATTTTTTTTTTTCATCTAACCTATGCGTGTGGGGTATCTATGGATAAGTCTCCAAAAATCATGTTGAGGTTTCTCATATCATATTTTTCTAACCTGAATAGTTTGCGAGAGAGACTCTTCCAAAGTGGTAAAATGTGTGCCCCCCCCTCCAATTTCTAAATTTTCATGCCCCTAGTATGATTATTCTAAAAAAAATATATGATGTAGATTACTATAAAAACTACCAACGAAAATTGGTTTGAACGAGATCTAGCCAGTAGTTTTTTTTATACGTCATAAATGGTAAACCTTAATCTAAATTTCATTAAATCGACTGAAATATAAAAATGAATCAAAAACCTTTTAATTTCATAAAAATAAACCTTATTGCTGCTGCGGAACCCTTCATGGGCGAGTCCAACTCGCACTTGGCCGCTTTTTTATTCACTACAAGAAACGCGTCAATAGAACAGCGGAGTTGAACTCTGTACTGTGTAGCCACTGATCTCTATTATACAAGTACGCTAGATAGCTGATTCCCTTTGAAATGACAGCTATTTCTTGTGCCTATTTGAAGCGGAATCAGCGCTCCCATTATTCGGGTAGAGAACTAAATCTGACGTAAAAATGACGTTTGAAAGCCGCCATATTGGCGCTGATAGCAGCAGTGAGAGTATTTGGAACTAATACTAGTGATGACAACACTGTTGTTATTGGTTGTGGTTACGTCAAATTTAGTTATCTACCCGAATAATAGGGGCGCTGATTCCGCTTCAAATAGGCACAAAAAAAAGTAGGTGTGTATCAGCTATCCAGCGTACTTGTTACTTGTATAATAGAGATCAGTGTGTGTAGCGCACTGCGCAGCGCAGCAGCTCGAACTAGTATGTACTTACCAATCATTAAAACTTGCAGAACTTACATATTTATTTTTGTGTAATAAAGTTCATTGTTCAAATTATTAGTAGGGTCAGTGTTCACGGAGACGCGACTAACCGAGCCGCGTCGCGCACTGCGTTTGAACTTTAAAGCTAGATAATATTATGTAGAGTCTTAATTAACTTTACCAAAAATAATAATAATACTACCCCACACCGGCTTCGGTGACGGTGGCCGGTTACATTGAAACCAGGCCAGGTACGCAGGAGTAATTTTATAGTGCCCAAGTGTGTGCGCAGTACACAAGAGCACTCTCTATTCCTTTACTCTCATAACCCAGTGGGACGGCAGACCGACACGACCGGCGAGAAATAGGCGCAGGACCGACTTTTTACATGCCCATCCGACGCATGGATCATCTTACTTGTCAATGTGATCACTGATCAGCCTGCATTGTCCTAACTCCTAACCAAACTTGGAAATAACATGTTTCCAACGGGGGAATGAGGGAATCGAATCCACGACATCCGAGTCGAGAGCGACGCTCTAGACCACTGGACCACGGAGGCGTTAATTTTGCCAAAAAATACATACTTTCCAACGCAAGAACCGAATTCGGACTTGTAAAATCAAACTTATACCTTCTATAATTTTGATAAAATATTATGTAGGACAATGTTTGCTCTTCTACACTACTATTATAAAGAGGAAAGATTTGTTTGTTTGTTTGTTTGTTTGAGTCGAATAGGCTCCGAAACTACTGGACCGATTTGAAAAATTCTTTTGCTATTGGAATCTTACATTATTTCTGCTGAACATAGGCTACATTTTATTTTGGAAAAAAGTAGGGTTCCGTAAGATATTTGAGTTTTTCGGACGCAAGGTGTAAAAAATCAGCTAGAAAAGTTACTTATTTTGCGTACGCTGCCTAAACTATAAAAGATAGAACCATAAAATGTTCTAAGTAATTGTAGATCTTTTAAATATCTACAAAAAAGTCCGCGACACACTATACCTATGTCGAGTGAGGTACAATAACCATTTATTAATTTAAAAATCCTGAATTTTTTTGGACTACATTTAAAGGGATATATTTTACTCACGCTATTAATCCTTATCAAAATAAATTATTTTATCACTAAGTACAGTTTATGTAGATAATATTTAGTCTTTGAATGATTAAAATTGGACGTTTGGTTTTGAAATTATGGCGAAATTAAAATATTACGATAGTGGGCGTCACCAAAGCGCGTGCAGGAAGACAATATTCTGTTGTAGAAATGAAAATTCTGTACATAAAAGATATGAAATGACACCCGAAATTACACCTTTGTCACTACATCGCTATAGAAGCCAAAAATGTGGTTAGTTTTTTGTCTGTCTGTCTGTCTGTCACTCTTTCTGTCTGTCTGTATGTTTGTTCCAGCATCACACGAAAACTACTGATCCGATTTGAATGTGGTTTTCGCAGATATATTTATCTTCTTCCAACTTAACATCTGGTGTATACAATTTTTCCCCCCACCCCTCTAAGGGGACAAAAGAGGAGGTCAGATTTTGTATCAAACTTTTTTCTTTAACACGAAAACTACTGATCCGATTTGCATACGGCTTTCACAGATTTGCATACGGTTTCACAGATATATTATATTTGTCTTCTTCCAACTCAACATCTGGTGTATAAAAATCCTCCCCCCCCCCCCTCTCAACCCTCTCTGGGGACCAAAGAGGGGTCAGATTTTGTATACAACTTTTTTCTTTAGTGGACTTACTTCATATTAGGTATTAACTGTGTTTTTCAACTTAACATCTGGTGTATGACCTTCCCCCCCACACCCTCTTAGGGGACAAAAGAGGGGGTAAAACATGTATCAACTGATGATGTAGAAAATATACTTTAAATGGCAAAACAACGTTTGCCGGGACAGCTAGTGTCTAATAACTTAGTAAAGTAGCTTACAAAAAGATGGACAAAACATAGTAATTAAATTAAAGTTAATACTATAAGAATTTCCCTTCTCATTAAAACTTGTATTTTCTTTGAAGTTAGCTGCAGTTCTACTTTTACCCTCTACTCTACCTAATCTCTATCTTCAAATACGCGGTGCGTCGCGTCTCAGTGTCATCTGACCATTAATCGCAGCAAAAAGCCGCACGTGATGTGGGCAAGGCCATCATCGACGACTCGTTCACGTGTTTGTGCGGCATTCTCATGGCATACGGCTTATAATAGTCAGAGTAAATAGAACTAACGAGTAGGCCGACTCAGAAGAGATCTCGAAATTTATACGTTCAACGTAGTATGTCATATCGGCCGGCGCGCGACTAAGCATTGTGAAACATGTTGAAAGTGACAGTCACGCCCAACTCGCGTAATATAATTCGTCCGATTTCGTCCGTTTGTTTGAAGTCGATGTACTCCTTAGTTCTGTCTACTCTGCTATAGTCTAGAACTCGAGAATATGAAATTAATCCATACTAATATTACAAATACCTACAAACAGACAGTCACACTTTCGCAATAATTATTATTAATATTTTAAATGCTAAAGTATGACTGTTACCTCTTCACGCCTAAACCTAGAGGTAACAGATCTCAACCACTAATTTATCGATTTTGCTGGGTATAGAGAATAGAGATGTGTCCCGGGAAAGGTCAAAGGACATAGGTGATAGGATACTTCTTATTCCTGAAAATGTACGTGTATAAAATTTACCCGCGCGATAAATGAATTTTGGGCTGATTATAAATAATAAACCACGCACATAATATGTCTAACCTAACAATCCCCAGTGTTAGGTTAATTTTTGTTAGGGAATTTCTTAAGTCGATCGCTGCGCTCACAGCCACAGCCCGCAATAAAAGCTATGCAATCGCTATAAAAAGTTTCTTTTTCACACATAACTACAACACAGCAATGGACGAAATCTAATTTGCTCAGAGTGGAAATTGCTGTCCGATGGATGGATGCGCTGTGAAATTGTCTCTGATCAAACCCGATCGGATTTATAAGCCGATTGAAGAACGGATTGGAAAAAAAACAATAATAAGAGACACAATCACCGATTTCAATGTTTATTTACTTAAACTTAAATTCCATGAAAATTTTAAAGGTGCTCCCTCACCGGGAGCATTCGCTTGTAATGTATAGTTACAGAGTCGAGCATTACATCATATATCAGTGAGGAAGGAAAACCGAGCATTACAATGAGCACCTTGTAATGATATAAATTTTATGAAATATTATCTTGATACAACTTGTCACCATAATTTATGCTACGTGGCAACTGGCAGTGAAGTCAACTTGCTATGGAATGTTCAAAGTCGAATCTGTAATATTACATTACACGCGAATGCTCCCGGTAAGGGAGCACCTTTATAACATTAAACATTTAAAGCGCAATCGAAAATGAATGGTCAGGGAGCCCTAGAACAATTTTTTTTTCTGATTACTAACAAGCTAATTTTTTGTCAGTAGCTACATTTTGATGAGACGAACAACATTTTTATTTTAGAAAAATCTCGAAAGTGGTAGCTAACAGAGATAGAAAGGATACTTTGTCTTGATGGTCCTAAAATATGGATTGTTTTATTTGTAGGACAAGTATTACTCTTAAATTATTTATCTTATAACTATTAATCTACCAATATACAAAAATCTGCTGGTTAGCGTTCCGTTTTAGAGTACAGTAGTCAACCAAGTTTTGTTGATTAGAACCCTAAAACGGAACCCTAACCAGCTGATATTTTGCTGATATTTTGCAGCTCTTCTGATTCTACGAGTGTCCATGGGCGACGGAAGTTGCTTTCCATCAGGTGACCCGTTTGCTCGTTTGCCGCCCTTATTTCATAAAAAAATACATAAGTATTACAATTTACAGTGTAACATCTGCACTAATGTAATAAATGCGAAAGTGTGTATGTCTGTTACTTCACGCTTAAATCGCTGCACCGATTTGGACTAAATTTTGCATGAAGAGTCCCAGAAAAGGACATTCACCAGAATAATGTACAGTTCCTGCGCGAATAAACGAATTTGGGAACGAAGTCGCGAGCAACATCTAGTATACAACACAAAAACAACTCTATCATGATTGGCCCACTAAAAACAGGTGTAAGTATTAGTAATTATTATACTCTTTACAAAACAGCTGCGTGAATCGTGATTAAGAATAACTGTATTTTAAAAAGATAAAACCGACTTCAAAATTGTACGTAATTGAGAATTAAAACTTCCTATCTCCAAAACTACTGAACCGATTTTGATGAAACTTGCACTAAGTTGAACAATACCTAGTACAATAAAAAAAGAATCACTTAAATCAGACTTGTATTTCCGGAGATATGCGTGAACAAACATACATACATACATACATACATACATACATACATACATACATACATACATACATACATACATACAATTGAAATTTGGCACATTTGTTCAGAAGCTGTTATAGATTAACATAACAAAAACTGGGCAGTTCTGGAAATATTACATACATACGCGTCGAATTGATAACCTCCATTTTTTGAAGTCGGTTAAAAAAATTGGCAAATTTTTTTCGTGCAAAAAAATCCTTTCGTTTTTCATACAAAAAAAAAAAAAACAAGGTCTGCCAACTAAACTTACAAAGAACTTAACTGTCTTGATTATAATAAATCATTAATTAACGTCAAGTTTAAGCGATTGACATACATTTTAAGAGTGGGTTGCACCGGCTTACTTTAACTATAACTTTAACCATGACAAAATGTGAAATGAACTGTCAAATCCCTAGCAAAAGTAGCTATATATTTGACTTAACCTTAACTACGCTTCTGGTGCAATTCACCCTAATTGTAAGGTTAACTCATCATCAGTGGTGCAGCAACGTACGGTTTTGGTTGGTTCTCCTCTTCTCCCAAGTTTTGAAGCTGTGATTTTAATTATTGTCCGAAACGTATATATTTCTCGAATTAACGTTTAAATCTGCGCCGCCGGCCGGCCGGCTCGTAGAAAGTATAACGAATGAAAATTGAATTCGAGAAAATTTCACTAGTCACTTTGCACTAAATGTCAATGTCAAAGTCAGTGTCCATAGATAATGTAACAAAATTAAAAAAGTAAATTAGAGGCACAAAACTGTCACTGTTGGGCCGCGACAATCAGTGATTACAGATGATGATGATGGTGAGTCTGAACGATCTAGAAATGACGTCATTACAATAACAAAAATACCCGAACGCCGCACCTATCAAAGCGAGAAAAAATGTGAGAAACGAACAACAATTTTGTTGTAATTCTTAATTACATAATTTTAATGATACTTATCGTTAAAATTAAGCGAATTTCCGACGCTTTTAAAAGTAAATTGAGTCACACGCAAAAAAAAATCATAACAAGACTTGGCTACTGTTCAAGTTTTTCTGTGAAACTTCCTAGAGGAATATCTCCTCTAGGAAGTTAATGCGAAAGTGTTTATGTTTGGTTTTTTACCGCTCTATACTATGTCTCTATATATTTAAATTTTAAACTCTTTTTGAATGTCGACTCTTATCAGCCATACTTACCATTTATAGGTGCCACTAGTTTGAGAACTATCCCGGCGAAAAAAAGTTACTGAGCGTCAAACGAACATTTGCTCAAACAAAATTGCGGACAACAAGTTGCCAATTATAATCGCGAATCGCGATAATAAATCGCGATATTGTAGCGATTTCACAGGAAACGCTAGCCTACGTACCGTTCACACTTATTGCACTTCTGACTAAACCTTAAGCTAAGGATATAAGGATCAATCTTAAAGAAACTTCGAGATAGCTCAGTTTTCTAACGGAACATTCGTTTATATTTCTAGACTTTCCTGTATCGAATTTAGATTAAATATTAACCAGACACTTTATTTACATTTTATTACAGGATTTAAGAGGTTAGTTTTAATAAATAAAGTTCGAGAACTTATGAAGACGGTGGTGAAAAGATATAAAGATTGCGCATATATAAATAAAATCCTATTTTCTACTGTTTTGTGCTTAGTGATTTTTGTAGTTAAACTTTTTATTTATTTTTTATACCAAAAACTTATTTAAACGTCCATAAAATACAAAGATATAGAGCAAGAATCAGAATTTATTACAAAAAGTTTATTACGCTGCAAGTTGCAACAACAACCCTCTCCAGCGAGCTGAAAAGGGTGGTTGCCTATAATTCGTCGCACAGCGTTTCGTCCACCGAAAGGCGGAATCAATTTTAGACTTCCAAACTTTTTAAGGGTGGATTTGTCTATTCAATAGAAAGACTGTATGAGAGGAAAAGGAATTTAGATTGTAATTTGTACCTATTATTCTATCTTTTATGGGCCTGTAGGCCTACCACGAAACGGTTTTGAGACTCAAACATTCGGACGAGAATGCCGCATCCTACTCTAACAAACGTGATATGACGTTGTTAGAGCAAGACGAGGCATTCTCGTCCGAATGTTTGAGTCTCAAAACCGTTTCGTGGTAGGCCTACTGTATCGCAGTTTTTGATCGCGATTCGCAACTAATGAAGAAGTTATAATCTCCTGCGGCTCAATGTTTAACGGTTCAGTGTTTACAAACATCTCATCCTAATAACTGCAGTCTAAATATAACGCGATGTAATTCTAGTGTACACAGATTTTGTTCGCTGCTGGCAAGGTGCCATTACCTAGTGAACGGATGGACATAACCAAAAACCTGTCCGGACTCCGGAGTGACTAGTGACTGAAAATATGAAATAATATCGTGAAATAATATAATTAGTGTTGTTCAATGGACTGGCCAACCGTTTTTCTACTAACTACTAGCGAGTAGCGAGGCATGTTGGCTGGTGAGTGGTGGAAATTGTCAGCAAAATTGTATAAACAGTTTTTGAAAGCACGAAACGACCAGCCAGCCTAGCATACGCCAACGAGATATCTCACTCTCGAGATAATTAAAAACTACTCGTCTCATAATGTCAAAATCTCGACATTATCTCGACAAAACTTTATAAAAATGTGTTATTTCGATGATAGATCTACGCGAGAAAAAATGTTTGTCATGCTAGGGTCAATAGAGATGAAGATACAAACTATCAAACATCGAGAAACGTGTAGAGAGAGATATCTCGTTGGCGTATGCTAGGCCGGCTGGCTGCGTTTTTACCCGACTGCCAGGAGGGTTATTTGCAAGTTGGCTTTGTCGTCTTGCGGCAAAAGCCAAAAAGTAACACTGAAAAGTCTCATAATTACAACGCGCTTTTCTTAAAAACTACTCCCTAAAATGCTTCAAATATAGTTTACATTATGATACAACTTCAAGACATACAAGCAAGACAATAATTCACCGTCCGCGTCACATAAACCAAATGGTTATATTCCAAGAACTTATATATTTTGGTCATAAAAATACTATGTTAATGTAATAAACATTACGCTATAATATGTGTGTCAGGAATGTGCTCTCACCTCATAATATAAAGGCACATTCTGAATACGTTTTCACGCCGCAGACATGCCGCACGCCGCACGCCGCACGCCGCACGCCGCACGCCGCACGCCGCACGGCAGCCCGCAACGAATTATTTAAAGACATAAATGGTTGACGTACTTTAAAGACAAAACTTGCTTGTTACACCGGATTTGTCTAACGTAAAGTTTTCTATTCTGTGAATACAGATTTGGTTCCCCAGTTAGGGGCATAATTTTCCAAAATGTCAATTGTACTTTCATAAATACAATTCACACACACCATCTGTAAAGCAATTTTTAAAGTCAAGTCCTTGCTATAGTAACAAAGAAAAGAACTTTCATAAAAATTTCAACCCCCTTCAGAGGCAGACTTTTGTAAAATCCGTTATTAACAATAATTATCATATCTCTATTCTCTACATTCTATGATGAGCCTACCTGCCAAAAATATTTTCTTAAACATTACGTTAGTTAAACGAGATTTTAACTAGATACATAATAATATGTGTAAATTACATACGAGTAATTTTAACAATGTGTACACAGTATTTAGGGTGCTAAAATAATTTAACAATTTATCGTCACGCGACCCAACCTTAATGGCCCAAATCACGACAGGTTATCTTAAAACATTATCCGAAACAAATCATCGAAAACTTTGCCAAGTGTTTCAGGAGATTAATAGTTTAATGTTTTACTTCCGAATTGGTACGAAAATAGTCACTATCATGTCGGCACAGAGTTCCTGTTGAAGGTAGGATAACTTCGAACAGCCTATAGACTCAAGTTCATTTACAGTCACGCAAAGGTGCCAAGATCACGTCAGCTTATCGTGCAACGACATCATCATTTTGGCAATTATCGATATAAAACGCTGACGTCAGAACGACCAGAAATACCTACTCACGTAAGGTAGAGCGAAGACGTGCGTGTTTATAATAATTAATAGCACTAAGGCCTGACACTCGACTAGTGAAAACTTCTTATAAATTGCACTTTTTTGGGATCGGTCTCGCCTCACGTGAACTGATAGACAATGTGGAGGGAGAGTAGACCGGCGCGGCGTGGCGTACAGTGAACAGTCTGTCAAGAAAGAGTAGACGCAGATCAAAATGTTCATAATGTAATCAGTTAATCACGCTCAAAAGTCAAAAGGTCTTTTTAGGGTTCCGTACCCAAAGGGTAAAAGCGGCCAAGTGCGAGTTGGACTCGCCCATGGAGGGTTCCGCAGCAGCAATAAGGTTAATTTTTATGAAATTGTATTATTTTTGATTTATTTTTATATTTCAGTCGATTTAATGAAATTTAGATTAAGGTTTACTATTTATGACGTATAAAAAAAACTACTGGCTAGATCTCGTTCAAACCAATTTTCGTTGGTAGTTTTTATAGTAATATACATCATATATTTTTTTTAGAATTATCATGCCTCTACTTTAGAAATTAGAGGGGGGGGACACACATTTTTCCACTTTGGAAGAGTCTCTCTCGCAAACTATTCAGGTTAGAAAAAAATGATATGAGAAACCTCAATATGATTTTTGGAGACCTATCCATAGATACCACACACGCATAGGTTAGATGAAAAAAAATTTTTTTTGTTTCATTAGGGTTTACTATTTATGACGTATAAAAAAAAACTACTGGCTAGATCTCGTTCAAACCAATTTTCGTTGGTAGTTTTTATAGTAATATACATCATATATTTTTTTTAGAATTATCATGCCTCTACTTTAGAAATTAGAGGGGGGGGGACACACATTTTTCCACTTTGGAAGAGTCTCTCTCGCAAACTATTCAGGTTAGAAAAAAATGATATGAGAAACCTCAATATGATTTTTGGAGACCTATCCATAGATACCACACACGCATAGGTTAGATGAAAAAAAATTTTTTTTGTTTCAGTTGTACCTATGGGGACCCCTAAAATTTTTAATACTTTTTCCATTTTTGCATCAAAATCTTAATGCGGTTCACAGACTACATCTACTTACCAAGTTTCAATAGTATAGCTCTAATAGTTTCGGAGAAAAGTGGCTGTGACATACGGACGGACGGACGGACGGACGGACGGACGGACGGACGGACGGACGGACGGACGGACGGACGGACGGACGGACGGACGGACGGACGGACGGACGGACGGACGGACGGACGGACGGACGGACGGACGGACGGACGGACGGACGGACGGACGGACGGACGGACGGACGGACGGACGGACGGACGGACGGACGGACGGACGGACGGACGGACGGACGGACGGACGGACGGACGGACGGACGGACGGACGGACGGACGGACGGACGGACGGACGGACGGACGGACGGACGGACGGACGGACGGACGGACGGACGGACGGACGGACGGACGGACGGACGGACGGACGGACGGACGGACGGACGGACGGACGGACGGACGGACGGACGGACGGACGGACGGACGGACGGACGGACGGACGGACGGACGGACGGACGGACGGACGGACAGACAGACAGACAGACAGACAGACAGACAGACAGACAGACAGACAGACAGACAGACAGACAGACAGACAGACAGACAGACAGACAGACAGACAGACAGACAGACAGACAGACAGACAGACAGACAGACAGACAGACAGACAGACCGACAGACAGACAGACAGACAGACAGACAGACAGACAGACAGACAGACAGACAGACAGACAGACAGACAGACAGACATGACGAATCTATAAGGGTTCCTTTTTTGCCATTTTGGCTACGGAACCCTAAAAAACGTGTATGTCTGTATGTCTTGAGGCTGTAACTCAAGAACCGCTATAGCTAGAGTTCTGAATTTTTCACAGATTGTGTATTTCCGGTGCCGCTATAACAACAAATACTAAAATAAAATTAATATTTAAGGGCGGCTCCCATACAACAAACGTGAATTTTTTGGCCTTTTTTGCTCGTAATCAATAATGATAAGAGGTAAGCACTTGAAACTTTCACGAAGGCCTTAAATATAATTGTACTTTAATAATTAATAATAATATTTAAAATTAATAAAAAATTATGGGGGGCTCCCGTATGGGAGTATTTTTGTATAAAAAACCCAATTTTTGGGATATTTTTGCTCTATAACGGTACGGAACCCTTGGTGCGCGAGTCCGACTCGCACTTGGCCGATTATTTCTCTTTGTATTTCCACAGAGACGGACGGACGGACGGACGGACGGACGGACGGACGGACGGACGGACGGACGGACGGACGACGGACGGACAGACAGACAGACAGACAGACAGACAGACAGACAGACAGACAGACAGACATGACGAATCTATAAGGGTTCCTTTTTTGCCATTTTGGCTACGGAACCCTAAAAATGATTTCAATGACATTATGCCGTTATCGACAATACCTACAACTGCACACGAGAGTGAGATATCTCGAGATTTTCTCGTTTGCGCATCTTAGGCCGGCAGCCGGCCCAGCATACGCCAACGAGATATCTCTCTCTACATGTTTCTCGATGTTTGATAGTTTGTATCTTCATCTCTATTGACCCTAGCATGACAAGCATTTTTTCTCGCGTAGATCTATCATCGAAATAACACATTTTTATAGAGTTTTGTCGAGATAATGTCGAGATTTTGACATTATGAGAAATTAATTATCTCGAGAGTGAGATATATATCTCGTTGGCGTATGCTAGGGAGGACACATTTTTATCTCGATTTAATAAGGTTTTCATACTGTTTATGTGATTTCAAAATTGTGTTCAGCGTAGTACTTTTTTTTGACGGCGTAGGAGAGGTCCTATAGGATCTCTCCTACGCCGCATCCGTTTCAACGGGAGCTGCATGTACATATTCCGCACGTGGTAAAAAGAGAAGGGATTCTCTAAAGGGAAGGGAAATGTATGCAGTACCCGTTTCGTTAATACTTCTGCCTGCACTCCCGGAGTGCAGTTTTTGCAACGCACTTTTGACTAGAACCTTGTGACAGCAGTGCACTGTGCATCCAAAGCTGTCAAAGCTTTAAGACTTCCAGTTTGGTGGAAAATTTGTCCAACCGGATTGAAATGTCACTGGAATATCTCGTTATTTAAAATTGTGTATAATATTGAGGAAAACTATGCGTGTAGGTCATAGAAGGCAATAGAACTTTGGAGTAACTAATATTCTAGCGTTTTCGATTGAATCGTTTTATTTTAAAAACAATACACACGTCACCTTTTAATTTCAAAAATAAACATTAAACAATATTATGTACACAACGCAATATTGTGACGTCATATATATTATATTTATATGAGTAGCGATAAATAAAATCATTCAATACCGATTTCATGCGGCCGCCAAAAAAAAAGTTACAAGTTACAACTGTTACAAGGTATATCAAAATAGGGTTGTTGATATTTCGTCACCTCAAAATTCGCACCATTTGGCATTTGAGGTGCTATAGTCAGGACAATTTAAGGTGGCATCAGCGGTCATTGACTTTTCTAGTCTAGGAGCGATGCGAAAAATACTCGCACTACATCCTGTTAACATAAGAATAAAATTGAATTCTAGTAAATGAAACCGACTAAGTAACGAAAATAAACAGGAATTTTTGTGGTTTGTTTTTTTTTGTGTTTTGTTGTTTTACTTTTTTAAAAGTTTTGTATGCTGTTTTTTAGGTTTAGCGAATTTGTAATCTGACGCCAACAAACTGCTGCGCAGTTTGGCAATTTTCAATGTGTATCGTAAAATGTTAATTCACTGAATAAATAATAAAAAAAAAAAAAAAAAATTATATCAGCCCTAAAACACACCTGGTGATTGGTGAACGAAACATAGTTAACTAAGTTTATCGACGGTTGTCTATTAATAAAATTGCAGCCGCGTTTTAAAATGTCAATCGGTCAATAGAACAAGTTTTTTTTTGGTTCCGTATCAATTTATAAAATGAACTGCTTTGCTATTTATCAAATGTTTAAATGTAATATTTTCCACGTTTTCTTGGTAAACCTTTACCGACTAAATAATTTGTACATCTTTCTAATTTTTTTCTCGTCGTTAATTTTTGTCTGTCTGTCTGTCTGTCTGTCTGTCTGTCTGTCTGTCTGTCTGTCTGTCTGTCTGTCTGTCTGTCTGTCTGTCTGTCTGTCTGTCTGTCTGTCTGTCTGTCTGTCTGTCTGTCTGTCTGTCTGTCTGTCTGTCTGTCTGTCTGTCTGTCTGTCTGTCTGTCTGTCTGTCTGTCTGTCTGTCTGTCTGTCTGTCTGTCTGTCTGTCTGTCTGTCTGTCTGTCTGTCTGTCTGTCTGTCTGTCTGTCTGTCTGTCTGTCTGTCTGTCTGTCTGTCTGTCTGTCTGTCTGTCTGTCTGTCTGTCTGTCTGTCTGTCTGTCTGTCTGTCTGTCTGTCTGTCTGTCTGTCTGTCTGTCTGTCTGTCTGTCTGTCTGTCTGTCTGTCTGTCTGTCTGTCTGTCTGTCTGTCTGTCTGTCTGTCTGTCTGTCTGTCTGTCTGTCTGTCTGTCTGTCTGTCTGTCTGTCTGTCTGTCTGTCTGTCTGTCTGTCTGTCTGTCTGTCTGTCTGTCTGTCTGTCTGTCTGTCTGTCTGTCTGTCTGTCTGTCTGTCTGTCTGTCTGTCTGTCTGTCTGTCTGTCTGTCTGTCTGTCTGTCTGTCTGTCTGTCTGTCTGTCTGTCTGTCTGTCTGTCTGTCTGTCTGTCTGTCTGTCTGTCTGTCTGTCTGTCTGTCTGTCTGTCTGTCTGTCTGTCTGTCTGTCTGTCTGTCTGTCTGTCTGTCTGTCTGTCTGTCTGTCTGTCTGTCTGTCTGTCTGTCTGTCTGTCTGTCTGTCTGTCTGTCTGTCTGTCTGTCTGTCTGTCTGTCTGTCTGTCTGTCTGTCTGTCTGTCTGTCTGTCTGTCTGTCTGTCTGTCTGTCTGTCTGTCTGTCTGTCTGTCTGTCTGTCTGTCTGTCTGTCTGTCTGTCTGTCTGTCTGTCTGTCTGTCTGTCTGTCTGTCTGTCTGTCTGTCTGTCTGTCTGTCTGTCTGTCTGTCTGTCTGTCTGTCTGTCTGTCTGTCTGTCTGTCTGTCTGTCTGTCTGTCTGTCTGTCTGTCTGTCTGTCTGTCTGTCTGTCTGTCTGTCTGTCTGTCTGTCTGTCTGTCTGTCTGTCTGTCTGTCTGTCTGTCTGTCTGTCTGTCTGTCTGTCTGTCTGTCTGTCTGTCTGTCTGTCTGTCTGTCTGTCTGTCTGTCTGTCTGTCTGTCTGTCTGTCTGTCTGTCTGTCTGTCTGTCTGTCTGTCTCTGTCTGTCTGTCTGTCTGTCTGTCTGTCTGTCTGTCTGTCTGTCTGTCTGTCTGTCTGTCTGTCTGTCTGTCTGTCTGTCTGTCTGTCTGTCTGTCTGTCTGTCTGTCTGTCTGTCTGTCTGTCTGTCTGTCTGTCTGTCTGTCTGTCTGTCTGTCTGTCTGTCTGTCTGTCTGTCTGTCTGTCTGTCTGTCTGTCTGTCTGTCTGTCTGTCTGTCTGTCTGTCTGTCTGTCTGTCTGTCTGTCTGTCTGTCTGTCTGTCTGTCTGTCTGTCTGTCTGTCTGTCTGTCTGTCTGTCTGTCTGTCTGTCTGTCTGTCTGTCTGTCTGTCTGTCTGTCTGTCTGTCTGTCTGTCTGTCTGTCTGTCTGTCTGTCTGTCTGTCTGTCTGTCTGTCTGTCTGTCTGTCTGTCTGTCTGTCTGTCTGTCTGTCTGTCTGTCTGTCTGTCTGTCTGTCTGTCTGTCTGTCTGTCTGTCTGTCTGTCTGTTTGTCTGTCTATAATTTTAAAATTGTATAATTTCATAAAAATTAACCTTATTACTGCTGCGGAACCCTCCATGGGCGAGTCCAACTCGCACTTGGCCGCTTTTTTTTTTATAATTTGTACTGTAACTTGTATTAGAAATATCAAATAATATTATGCCACAAAATGGCATTATACTTGTAAAATATTTTTACCGTTACATAAGAATTTAGAAATACATAATATTATGAAAGACATGATCAACTTTACCATGTATTAGATCTATCAAAACGACGATTTATTAAGTTAATTACCATATTTTATGTTAATTATATTAATTTGCACACTGATATCAGATAAAAACCATTGTTTTTACGAAGCCGTGCATTGTTGTGGCCGCGTAATGTATACGGTTTAAGGGCCCGGGTTACCCTCGAAATTTTCATACATTCTTAATACCAAAACCATTTTCTCATACGAAAATATTTAACATGTTTGAGTTATTTTTCAGCTTAAGATAGTAATTACCTAGGGTCCTGAGCAAATTTTTTTTACAAAATATTTATTTACTAAAAAAAAAATTTTTGTGTTAAAATATTTTTTAGTAAATTTACTACTAAATATTTAAACACCAAAAAATAGACAAAAACACTAAAAAATATATAAAGAAATAGTAAATTTACTACAAAATATTTAAACTTTAAAAAATATTTTTTATTATTTAAATATTTTGTAGTAAATTTACTATTTATTTATATATTTTTTAGTGTTTTTGTCTATTTTTTGGTGTTTAAATATTTTGTAGTAAATTTACTAAAAAATATTTTAACACAAAAAATTTTTTTTTAGTATTTAAATATTTTGTAAAAAAAATTTGCTCAGGACCCTAGGTAATTACTATCTTAAGCTGAAAAATAACTCAAACATGTTAAATATTTTCGTATGAGAAAATGGTTTTGGTATTAAGAATGTATGAAAATTTCGAGGGTAACCCGGGCCCTTAACATTAATGAATGTAATAATGAAATTCTTTGAAATACATTTGAATATTTTATAATAAAATATAGGTAAGTGGTTAATCGTTATTTATCAGCTGAAATGAATAAAATAAAGCGGCCAAGTGCGAGTTGGACTCGCCCATGGAGGGTTCCGCAGCAGCAATAAGGTTTATTTTTATGAAATTAAAATATTTTTGATTTATTTTTATATTTCAGTCGATTTAATGAAACTTAGATTAAGGTTTACTATTTATGACGTATAAAAAAAACTACTGGCTAGATCTCGTTCAAACCAATTTTCGTTGGTAGTTTTTATAGTAATCTACATCATATATTTTTTTAGAATTATCATGCCTCTACTTTAGAAATTAGAGGGGGGGGGACACACATTTTTCCACTTTGGAAGAGTCTCTCTCGCAAACTATTCAGGTTAGAAAAAAATGATAAGAGAAACCTCAATATGATTTTTGGAGACCTATCCATAGATACCCCACACGCATAGGTTAGATGAAAAAAAAAATTTTTTGTTTCAGTTGTACTTTACTATTTATGACGTATAAAAAAAACTACTGGCTAGATCTCGTTCAAACTAATTTTCGTTGGTAGTTTTTATAGTAATCTACATCATATATATTTTTTTAGAATTATCATGCCTCTACTTTAGAAATTAGAGGGGGGGGGACACACATTTTTCCACTTTGGAAGAGTCTCTCTCGCAAACTATTCAGGTTAGAAAAAAATGATGTGAGAAACCTCAATATGATTTTTGGAGACCTATCCATAGATACCCCACACGCATAGGTTAGATGAAAAAAAAAATTTTTGTTGCAGTTGTACCTATGGGGACCCCTAAAATTTTTAATATTTTTTCCATTTTTGCATCAAAATCTTTTTACAGACTACATCTGCTTACCAAGTTTCAATAGTATAGCTCTAATAGTTTCGGAGAAAAGTGGCTGTGACATACGGACGGACGGACAGACAGACAGACAGACAGACATGACGAATCTATAAGGGTTCCTTTTTTGCCATTTTGGCTACGGAACCCTAAAAATGTAAGTACCTACCTACAATAATATTACATTCAGCCGAATAATACGTATAATTCGGCCGAATACCGAATAGCAAAAACTTAAGCCGAATAGGCCGAATACCGAATAGTTGCCGAATATTCGTGACATCTTTAGATGACACACTCAACTCCATTGCGCTAACATTTGTTTATCGTGCGGGAACCGCACATTTTTCCGGGATAAAAAGTTTATCCTTTCTCGGGACTCAAAGTATCTCCATATCAAATTTCAGCAAAATCGGTTAAGCGGTTTGGACGTAAAGAGGTAACAGACAGGCATACCAGACACACTTTCAAGTTTCACATTTATAATAATATTATAATATGAATATCAGCTAGAATTTATCTGCATATTGAATCAATGCAATCGAGCTCTTAAGAATGCTCCAACTTTTTAATTAGCAGGTCGGATGTCTGTCAGTACGAATATCGACGTTAATGACATTAAAATAAGATTCATATTAGCGCGCCTTGTACAGTGGCGGTTACGACGCTCGCCGCGTTTTTGATATGGCGAAAATGTATGAAAAAATTTGAGAAATTTTCATATTTTTCTTATAACTGGAAAAATTGTTTATTTTTATATAAAATTTTTAGCAGACTTTATAGAGGACTAAATAAGCAACAATTTTTTTTGTATATTTATTTTCCTCAGTTCAGTGTATTTAGATATTAAGGTACCTAATCAGACCCCATTTTTTTCATATTTTGCGATTATTGTGATGGTTAAAACGTGATTTATGTGAAAATTTTGTATGCGGCTATAGAATTTTTATGGTACAGTCGTGGAGATGAATATATTATCTTTCATTTGAAACCAAAATATCCTCGCAGTTTGACTCCTAATTCTTTAATAGGGTACCGGAAAATCGCTGATATTTGTAATAGCGTCCTTAAAACGTATAATATTATGCTGAATATGCATGACACAATATTAAACCGTATGTTAGATCACAACCAGTTACTCCCGTAATATATTGTTGACATTGCATCACATTCAATTACGGGAGAATCATGTTAATAAAATGTACATATACATCTATAATTAATCTATAATATACATTATACATTCACTACAGGCTCAAGAGGAAAATTTCCAGCGCGCAAAAAGAGTAAAAAACATAAGAAACTCAATCCCCCTTACTAATAAACGTTGTGTAAGCTTTGAATAGTTATACAGTGTTTTGTTCCTGTCACACAAGTGACATTTGTAATTGGATTGAAGAAGACAAAACACTGAATAACTATTCAAAGCTTATACAGCGTTTATTAGTAAGAGGGATAATGTTCACTGAAACTAAACCGTTAAAGGGTTACTACTGACTATTCAAAATTCGTTCACCCGAATAAAACTTCTTGACTTGACCAAAATATTGGACCAATAGCACAGAATATTATATTAGTAGTACCAACCAATAGGTACATGTATAAAATTGTAATACCCCATTACGACACCATACCTGCAAATCCGCAGATTTAGATTGTACCAAAATAGGCGAAATGTAGGAAGCAACTATACAGGGTGTAACAAAACTAAATGATAATACTTTAGTGTGTGTACATGTCCCTTGTTAATTGCTCTTTCAGCACTGCTACTTTTTTTCTGGGTCCCACGCCGCCCCCCTTCAAACCTTCAGCGCCCACAAGGAGGCCGGGTGTTATCACCCACTTTGGGAAAGGCTGCTGTATAGTAATCTGTTGTTCTAGTTACATAAAATTCAACAATTTCTCCAGAAAAGTCTCGAAAAACACTAACGGGATTTTCGCTGTATATTTCACAACTCTTTACTTATATTTCAGTAACATGACACCGAGACAGTTCCAAAAAACACAAATAACAACGAACTATGCGGAAATATCAGCTGAGGTCACGGGGTGAACCTCCGAATAATGAGGCGATGATCTGACCTTTTGTACGGAAGCTGCATGGACCTTGGATGTGAAAAGCCATTAAAAAGTAGATCGAATTATTAGGGACATTTCTCTATCTATCTCTATCTCTCGCTCTCTCTATTGATAAAGATTAGTATGGAAAGGATACGAATTCTGTGCGTTAAGTCCCCAAGTTAGGCCATGACGGATAACTATGGTTGTTAATACTATTACAGTAAAGCTGTCAATGTACCATCGAAGAAATTGATTCATAGGCAGTTAGCAGACGTCGCGACGTCATTTGGTTGAGTTATGTCAATTCAATATAAGCCGTGTTCTGTTGGGCTTGGGTGGGTTTGACGTAACGCGGCCAGACCAAATTACGTAGGTCCCTCATCTGCCTTGAAATCAACTGCTGTGATAGTACAATGAACGGCAATCATGGGAAATCATAGACAAATATTATTCACATTCACAATCGCTTGTCCAATCGAAGGACCAATGTCCATTGTGGGCCAACAACATGAGCATTACAAGGTCGCTTGCTTGGCTGTCATCAATAATGTCGCAAGGGCTACTAATGATTATTGTTATTAGAAAATAAAGCTATTAAAAAAATAAACCAACTTCCGTCTTCACGCGGAAAATGGTGTCATCTGCTGAGAGGAAGACAACGGACATGAATAAGGATTAAGGAAGCTATTTTATTGTCACAACAGGTTCGATTTTTAACAACACATTAATAATTTATAACAGCACATCTAAAAAGTTAAGCTGTAAAAGAGTTTGTTGGGCACAAAAGAAGCATGCAAGAAACCTCTTTTTAGTATGTATTTTACATTTTAACTTTAGCAATGCATATTTAGCGCCTACAAGAAACCTCCTAAATGATGCCATAAATCTCTTTATGAATATTAAGAACTCTAAAAACTCATTTTACAAAAGACATTATGAACTGACATTTTAATTACCTAACATTTAGAGCTGAGCTCACAAGCACTCAGATCTGTGTGTCATCTATTTTAACTCCAGTTTCGTAACATATAATATTAGAAGCAAGGAAACAGATTTGCCTCGTCCGAGATGACTAGATGTGACAAATTAATTGCTCTAAGTGCCGCTAAATAGCGCTTTAGATCATAAAATTACTTCCAGTTACTAATAAAGAGCATCTAGATTTTCTCAATGAAGTTAAATTATAATTCAATCGTACACGATAACAGCATAACGTAATTTTATGTCAGCTATTACTTAGTGTCTCATAGCTGGTCAAAGTTCGTTAACTCTAAATAGAATTTAATGCCCCCTCCTCCCCATACAGGTTTCAGTATCGGTTTCCGGTTTTATTGAAATCAAGCCATTTAGCCAAAACTTTTTCGTTATCGTTTCGTTACAGAATCGCCAACCAAAATGGGAATAGACATATTAAGCGGTCGCTAATATGACGTTGACGTTCGACTCGTCTTATGTCAATTCCATACATTTTGATCGGCGATTCTATAAAGAAGCGATAAAGAAAAGATCTTGGCTAACCCCCCAGGTCCTCTTTAAAGGAGTGATTTATTGTGCTTCAAAACAACTTTAAACTCTTTTCAACATGAAAATCGTATCAACGGCCTGCGAGTTGATAGCCAGCATCTGAGCTCTAAGCACTGGGTCAAAATATGTGTCGAATTCGTCACACCATTTTTTCTAACATTTGCAAGGTGTTTAAAAAGAGAAAGGTTTAAACAGCTATCCCGCTCTTTTCTTTGTAGGCTTCGTGACTCGTGACTGTTATATCCACGGAAGTCCACTTTCTTCCTACATAATCTATAAATCTTAGAGTTCTAGCACTTCTTAGTATACCTATGTACTTATGTAATAATTAAACAATCTCCACAATCTCCATGATATTACATAATATATTCTAGAAGTGGTATGACTGACTTACATATTATTTTATGTGATAACGTTATGTAAATAGTGATAAGGATTAGGTTGTCTGCACCGGATCAATAAATATTTTATGTTATTCTCATAGATAACACGAACTGTAATAACATTCAACGTTTCATTAAAACGAATCGAAGATATTATGTCAGTTTAATTCGCCTTAAAATAATTTTATAATAAAATGGTAATATTATAATGAAATATTATTATAAGTAATAATAATAATAATAATATAATAATATCTATGGACGCTTCACACCACGTCAGTCTGGCCCCATGCTAAGTACCTGAAGGACTTGTGTTACAGGTACCAGACAACGGAAATATATTTAATACTTTTATACTATACATATATTTAAGATTTTTATTATATGATAAATATATTTAATACACATCCATGACCCAGGAACTTTGAAAACTTTTTGTTCCGTCGGCGGGATTCGAACCCGCGACCTCCGGCTTAAGCTACCAATGTGCTATCCACTGAGCCACAGAGGTCGTCGAAATATATACATATATATATAAGTATATCAAATTAAAACAAAATAATATAATAAACAGATGGAAATTCAACAACGGATATATATACAGTCCCATTGTCCCATACTAGTGGACCTAACTCTATCTTCTAAGTATGAGGGATGAAACTTGGGTGTCAAATAACGAACTACAAAAAAATATTTATAAGAGAATATTTTAGTTCTTAAATAGCTTGTTTAATCGACCAACGTCTCTCAGCTGATATAACATATTACCTGGACCTATAATTCAATTCTTGTAATCTACGGAACGACGAATATATATTAATCAAATATCAAGTCTAATCAAACCTGTTTGTGCTGGCGTTATCAGAAGTTTCTAGAAATTGGGTTCTGTATGTAAATAACATTGACATTTGACTCATATTATAATTATACTGATCTAATTTTACGTTCAAACTCCTTACCAACTTATTCTAACATCAGATAGGTTAGAATAAGTTGTACCTCCTGTATTATAATCTGTAACACCTTTTTATCTACTTATTAAATAAATGATTTGATTTGAAAAAAAAAAACTTTTCGATAAAATACCCATTTTGCCTTACTAGAAAACATTTTTATCGCGAGCTTGCTAGAGATTTAGTTTTATCGAGCTATTTTTCTAACATAATATAATGTAGGTATTCATAACAAAACATTGTACAACTACACATTAAAAGTGTAAGTAATTTTTTTTTAATAAGGAGGTAAATATATCTAAATTTTCTAATCCGTCCTCCATGAAAAAAATCTGAATGATTTTTCATGGGGGACGAAACGCACACACCGCACAAAACGTAGCTTGAGGGATGAACAACGACCCTTACTCTTCGACAGAATGTAAAAAACGTAACCAAAGACTATTAGTCACTTTCGCGTGTGAATAATATAAGGAAAAGTATGTGGGTCGGTATGTTTATTAATTATTATGATGGTATTTAATAGCTAGGTGACGCCTACCTAAACAGTAAACGAGAATAACTTTCTTTATTTACTGACAAAAAAATTTAACTAGGTACTGACCATAAAAGGAGGTAGATAGCTACTTCATATAGGCACAGATAGTTGACAGTTGTGATAAAGATCCAGGTTTTTAATTCTTCTGTTTACTAAAAAATGTGTACATTTTGTTTTTTGTCGGTTGCGCCCACAGGTTGCGCCAAAATAAAAGGCGGTAAAGGCTCACCTTCTGTGTTTGATAAAGATAGTTTTATCAAACAGAGTATGGACAGACGACAAAGACAGGATACCTTCAATTAAGAAGAGAGCGTATTCCCTCAATTACTCTTGTGATGTTGCGAGTGTCCATGGGCGACCGTAATTGCTTTCCATCAGGTAACCCGTTTGCTCGTTTGACCTCTAATTTTATTTAAAAAAACGACATTCTCAAGTCAGCTGTCAGCGTCACCAATTCACTAGGCGAGCACAATTGGATTCGCTCCACCAACTTTCCGTCCAGTGAAAGTCATTGGAAACCAAACAATGCATTTATCGAGTTCATTTCAAACGGATATTCCTAATATGGTTTTAAGGTAAATAGCGCGCACTGAAAAAATATTTTTTTTTTTGTACGTTAATACGAAGTTTGGTTTATCTTACTGTAAGATAATATTGGGTTTCACCTCTATCAATCTACCACAATTTGGACAAATAATGTGCATTGTGCAACCATTTAAATTTAGGGTTCCGTACCCAAAGTGAAAATGGGTACCCCAAAGTCACCTAAGTGTTTAAACTCTAAACACACTAGGCCGAAAATACGCGACCGAAGATCGGCATGATTACGCCTGCAATGAGCTCTATCTTTAGGCTGTATCTCAAGAATGGTGATAGCTAAAGAGCTAAAAAAAATTTGAATTATGTATATATCTCTGTATTTCTATTATATTAAAGGCGGCCTGCTAATTGCCATACAAAAATTTTTTACCTAAGACGTATATTATTTTCTTTACTATAGTACGGAACCTTTCGTCCGACTCGCACTTGGTCGATTTTAAATATAATATACGTTCAAAAAATATCACTAAGGACGATAACGAGGAAAAAGCAAGGACCTTACACGATTTAATACCTATTTGACCGAACTTTGCTCGGTATTCGATAAAACTCCAATAAAATGACATTTTCTAAAAATGATTCCTAGCTAGATCGATTTATCGCCCCCGAAACCCCTATATACTAAATTTCACGAAAATCGTTGGACCCGATTCCGAGATTCCAAATAGGTATATTATATAATACAAGAATTGCTCGTTAGATAAAAGGTATAATATTATATTGTAATATTGTGCAACAAACCGCAGAGAATTTGTAACGTGCGCGGCGGTATGAAAAATAAAAGGTTTTTAACTTTGATGAATCAGTGATATTTATAATTATTACAGACAACATTCTTATTATGGTTTCAACTACAGTTTTATCCGCGTGCTAGAGTTCAGGGTTGTCAAACCCTAACTTTGTGATCGGTTTCTAAAGTTTTGACTGTATTACAATTTACAATAGCGTTGTTGATTTGTTACCGTTTTAACGTCCACATAGACAAGACACCACAGAAGCCAGGCATTATTTTGACTAATTTTGTTAGTCAACGTAAAAAATAATTCTTCGTGATTAAACGATATCCAAGTTTACATGGTTGATGGTATCCATATAGTAATTATGAAAGTAAAACTGTTTTTCAGTTTGTTTAGTTGGAAAAACACTCTCAATCATGTTAACTTTCAAACAAAAAACACTAAATCAAACCGTCCCACCCGTTTGGGTGCTACGATGCCACAAAGTCAAACAGTCAGACAACATGTCAAACATATACCGCTCTTCCGGTCAGAGGTCCAGTTCTCACCGTTAACCAGTCGGCACCAACAAACCTGTATGAGCATACAGCCAAACATCTGGTTCCACAAGTGCGGTAGCAACCCTGAGTGCAACAATCCCCATAAGGTCATGGCGCGCAGGCTAAACGCTTCCGCAGCCTTGACGCTAACGATCGATACTGTATATTACTGTTGTACTGTATACTGTTTTCAGCATACATGAGGAAATGCTTTACGCATCCCCGACGGATTAGGGACATCGGCAGGAATATGTGGGACTCCCCAGTAGGGTCTACACACTAAAACCCCATGGTGCTCCACTCCTCTATAAGGCTACCGCGACTATGTGAACTGATCCTAAGTAAAATTTAAGGGAGCTATAGAGTATAGGTAACTACAATTCCGTGTCCACCTAGACATCCTCCGATAGAACCTTCAACCTAGAGCGTCGTAGTTTCTTTAGGACCCTTGGTCTTAGGGTCACATTGCAACGAACCGCCGATGCGATGCATTTCATTCACATGGACTAACTCACATAAAACTGGACTTTAATTATTAGACAGGAAGATGTACATTGTACCATCGAAGAAATTGATTCCTAGGCAGTTGACAGACCAACGTCATTTGGTCGGATCATGTCAATTCAATGTTAATTGTGATCTGTCGGCTGGGTTTGACGTAACGCGACCAAACTACGGAGGTCCCCCATCTGCCTTGGAATCAACTTCTCTGATAGGCAGTACATTGAATTGACTTGCCTTCAGCGACGTTTGGCTGATGTTGCTTTTACGCGATATGTAGAGTTTTGGATAAAAATAGTTTTAGGTGTAAAAAAATAGGTGTTACTCTAAAAGTTCCTAGGTCTAGCGAGTCTTTGTTATTGCATTGTTAGTGACATGATATGATTAATTAACAATAAATAAGGCCGGACAGGTTCTAACAAAGAAATAGCTGCAGGCAAGTTATTGTAAGTCAGTGTCTGGCGCCTACAAAGAATTGTAGGCGTGCTTTAAATTCATTTAGAATGCAATAAATGTTTAAAAAAATGATTGATGGCGTTATGTAAAATAGTTGCAGAGACACAAAAGATCTATAGAACCTAATTGCTATCTAGAAAGATGTATTCTAATTTTAAATATCGTTCTCTATACAATATGTATATAATGTAGAACAAAGACAAAAAGTAAAAGACCTACAAACGTACAGACAAAAAAAGATCTGGAATCAAACTAATATTGAATAAACAGTACAACGAAAGTAAGGCGAATTCGTAATTATTAATGTGTGGGTAAGCTACTGCATTACAAGTCGTTCGACTTGTAATGCAGTAGCGAACAATCACGTCCGTAATTCAAAGTAGCGTAGTTAGACGTATCGGTGTGCGTATAAACCAGTAAAGGACTTGCACTAGGTATTAATAACTTGAAGTAGCGTAGTTAGATGCATGTGTGTACGTCAGTTGTTAGCCGTGACTGACGTGCGCTATCTTAGTACTTTATTTGGTGAATCAAAATAGCTCTACTACGGATCGTTCTTATGCGTGTAAGAAAACAAACTTAGAGCATTTGGCAGCCAGCCCGGTCCTAGATTTATATCTGTATCGTAGAGTGGAATTTTTACGCGATACATTAATTACTGAATACATGAGAATGATGACATGAACACATAATAATAATATTGATGTTTTGGAAGGGTCAGTTTCAAGCTAAGGTTGGGTGATGGATCACGGTGCGTTAAATGTGCCGAGACTTGTGCCTAACTGTTAATTATTACTGTCCCAATCACAACGTTTTTCATAAATTGTAAAAATCAAAAATAAACGTTAAATTGTAATCTGTGGCATTTTTATTCGAAGAAAACGACGCGTCACGTTTTAGTAAGAGCTAACCCTCATAGAGACTAGAATTAGAACGTAGAGAAGACTTGCACTAGAAGACTATGTAGTATGTATTATAATTTACAACCACCGATAGTTGCCCCATAAAATTATGCAACCAAAGACCAAAGACAGACAATAGCTTTCTACAATTGCTTTATTCCCCACGTTGGTCAATGATATGAAAATGTACAGAGGAAATATTCGTCAATAATCACCAATCATGGAGACAATCATAGACCAACGTAGAAACGAACCTTTAAGGTGCCGATTGGCAGCGGGCGATATGAAGCGGCGGCAGACGACGTGTCATCGCGACACTAGTACTGGTTTCTATGAAAAGTGTCGCTAGCTGCGGAGGGCATTTCATAGGAATACATACAAACCAGTAGTGTCGCGACGACACGTCATCTGCTGCCGCTTCATGTCGTCGGCTTCCAACTTGTACCTTTAGCTATACAAAAAACTAACTATGCTGTGCCATGAACGTAGAAAAAAGGCGGACGGAGTCTTATTATACACAGCACTGTGTCTTCAGAGACGGCCAGACTGCATGTACACGGTCCGCACGCACACATTCTTATGCTAGTCGGCCATTTGACAGCAAACAGACGACTGGTCGACTCTGAAGACACAGTGCTGTGTACAATAAGACTCCGTCCGCGTTTTTTTCTACGTTCATGTTCTGTGCAAACGAGTTTCTAGTCGATAAATCTCTCTTTTTGCTAAACGCCACAATAAAATTCATACCTTGACACAGAGGGAAAACAATTAATGTATTTGCAGTCCATTTGCATCCCAAAGCAGCTATCTGATGACATACTTCGTGAGGATTACGCGATGCTTCGATTAGCAATCGGCAATAGCGAAAGTGCGAAACGCAAGAATTGAGGCCCTAAGGCTGTTTACACACAGCGCGAAATAGTGAAATGAAAGTTGAAACAACGCTTGCCTGTCTGTGTTATTTCTTCACGCTTAAGCCACTGAACCGATTCAAAATAAATTTACCTACTATAGAGAAATAGTACATTTAATATTATATTTTATAGAAAATATCTAGAATCAAGATTCAAGTGTTTCCTAAATATGTTACGTCTCTTCAGTGGTTTACGCGTAAAAGTAGACGGAGTACAGATAAGCCTAAGGACTAGTGTATTTTGACTTGGTAAGTACAGAAGTAATAATACTACATAATATTTGAGTCTAAAGAAAAAAAAGGGGGTTCAAAAATTAAGAATACCAAATAAGGGAAGCGGTGTGTAAACGTGCATTTCTTTCTTGACTAAACAGAATACTGAATACAGTCAAGATGCTGATGATGATGATTCATGAATGACGACTGATGAGAGTCATCATTACCGTATAATAAACGTAATAAACACGTAACATTACGTAAAACACGATTTGTCGTGGTACTGCTTCGTGAAACGTGAATTATACTATTTACCCATTGGAGATTAAATAATATTTAATTGAGAACTTAATTAAATTAATACACTTTAGCCGGCCGCTAGACGATCAATTGTATTGTGCAATATCAATTTTATTGAATAGTTTATTTGACATTTAGATTGAAGGCGCGCGAATCGCGATGTTCAATATCAACGCTAGATGGTCAATAATATTACGCAATACGTGATATTGTGCAATAAAAACTCTAGGGGCCCGCTAAGACTTTAATATAATTTTAAAAAGTAAAATAAAAGTAAAGTAAAATACACGGTTTTAAATTACCTGATCTAGCAGCGTTTGGTAAATAAACATAGAATTTACCTGAAAAGAAAAAAAACATTAATTATTTATAATATCTTCGCTAAATTAATAACACAGGTTTACAAACAAAAAAAAAGTTGCCTGCAAACTTATGTCAGATTTCTAATGAGAGTTTTGTGTGCACAAATCACAATGTTTCAAAAAAAATTCTTTCTATCAGCTCAGGTTTTTAAGATATTTCATTTTAAAGTTTCAAAAATCTCGCAATTTAGCCCACTTCAGATTCCTTGTGAAATATCTTAAAAACCTGAGCCGATAGAAAGAAAATTTCATAGAAACATGTGATCAGGATTCAGGGAACAAAGTTCTTACTGAAACAGCTTTTAGTTTTCAGGCAACAAAACTACTTTCGACCAGTGTAATAAAACGTAGTCTTCACGTTCTTCTTCTTCTTCTTTTAAAAATGGCCTCCCTTGAGGAATAGTCAGTATAGTTCGACAAGGCTCTACATGAACGTGGCGAGAAAAGGAACTAAACGCTTCTATCATACAAAAACGTCATTTTTGACATGTGTTTGACAGTTCTCCTTTACCAGCAGCGCCTTTTGACATCATTGACACATTCATATAAAGCCTTGTCGGACTATATCAGTGTTGGCGAGATAAAAAATCGGCCAAGTGCGAGTCGGAATCGCGCACGAAGGGTTCCGTACCATTATTGAGCAAAATTAGGCCATAAATTGTGTTTTTTGTATGGGAGCCCCCCTTATTTTTTTATTTTATTTTAATATTATTATTAAATATTAAAGTACACATATAACTAAGGATTTTGTGAAAAATTCAAGTACCTACCTGTAGCCATTTTTGATATAGAGCAAAAAAGGCCAAAAAAATCACGTTTGTTGTATGGGAGCCCCCCTTAAATATTCATTTTATTTTATTTTTAGTATTTGTTGTTATAGCGGCAACAGATATACATAATCTGTGAAAATATCAAATCTCTAGCTATTACCGTTCTTGAGTTACAGCCTGGAGACAGCAAAAAAGGCCAAAAAAATCACGTTTGTTGTATGGGAGCCCCCCTTAAATATTCATTTTATTTTATTTTTAGTATTTGTTGTTATAGCGGCAACAGATATACATAATCTGTGAAAATATCAAATCTCTAGCTATTACCGTTCTTAAGTTATAGCCTGGAGACAGACAGACAGACAGACAGACAGACAGACAGACAGACAGACAGACAGACAGACAGACGGACGGACAGACGGACAGACGGACAGACGGACAGACGGACAGACGGACAGACAACGAAGTCTTAGTAATAGGGTCCCGTTTTTACCCTTTGGGTATAAAAATAACTTGTTCGCCATCGACGAGAACTCTGCTCTGTTACATAACCTTTGTGAATGTACAAGTAAAAAAGAAAAGAAAGAACTCTATTCAAATAAAGAATTGCATTTTAAAATTAAATCCACATATATTATACAAACACAGTACCTGTAACAATATAACATAAATCTTAGTTTAATAGAACCTAGATACACAATTCTACAGTTTAATATTATTTAGGTTAATAAAATTACACAAAACATCTATAAATGGTGTATGAACAAGAGACAAAAGGGAAGTCCTGGAAATTGGAGGGACGAGAGACCCCAGAGGGAAGTAGATCAAACAATGAGGTAGTACGGTTAGGACAGCTGAAAAATATATGTTCTAGGGTAGTCTTCACGTTGGACCATAGACTGAATAGGCAATTTTTAGTCTCAGTATCCATTTACAACTTTCTATTTAAGCTACACAATATTTTGTCCATTGTTAGCGGCGAGAACATAATTATTTAACACTGTTATTTTTAGTAACTTTATCAAAAAATATGATGGTTTCTGAAATGTTATCAAAATTTACGATCAAGATTAACATTACATTCCGAACATGTACCTACATACGGAAATACCAGATTTTATTTTAGTAAAACGATGTTTAAACGTTTTTTTTTCTCAGTTATTATCTTACGATTCCACATGACGTAACATTTTGAAAACTATTATTTGGTTTAAATTAACGCAAATATTTTTGAAATTTTACCTTGTTTGTTCGTACCTATTTTATGAAAATAAGTATGACGATGATATTTAAATATTGTATTTATTGTCTGTTACCAAAATGATAATTTATGTTGGTTCACTTGGTCTTTTTTTTTAGGAGGGGAAATGCATTACGCATCCCCCGCCCCCTCGGGGGAAAGGGCAGGGGTATGTCGGACTCTCTCCGCAGAGGTTTACCGACTAAAACCCCCCCATGCCCTCGTCAACGCTACACGCGAAAGGAGCGGGAACGCTATGCAATCAACCGCGTCCTCCGCAGCGCTTGCCGCTTCCGGCACCGCATCATAATTCATAGCAGCAGCCTATGCCGCTGCCTGTCTTCACCGAGAGGCTCCCCGGGCATCGGGGGAGCCTATCTCCTCGAGGTGGTTCACTTGGTCTACAAAAATCCAAGTGTGCGGTGACAACTGACAGTTGTTATCAAATTGTTGAAAATATTTCAAATAACTAGCTGCCCCGGCAACATTGTTTTGCCATTTAAAGTATTTCTACTTCGTCAGTTGATACAAAAGCTTACCCCTTCTTTTGTGCCCTAAGAGTGGGGGAGGGGGGATTTTATACACCTGATGTTAAGTTTGAAAACACAGTTAATAATATGAAGTTTCAAGTTAGTCCAATAAAGAAAAAAAATCAATAAAAAATCTGACCCCCTCTTTGGTCCCCTTAGAGGGGTGGGGGGAAAAATTTTATACTTACACCAGATGTTGAGTTTGAAGAAGACAAATAATATATCTGTGAAAACCGTATGCAAATCGGATCAATAGTTTTCGTGTTAGAGAAAAAAGTTTGATACAAATCTGATCCCCTCTTTTGTCCCCTTAGAGGGGTGGAGGGATTTTTTTATACACCAGATGTTAAGTTGGAAGAAGACAAATATATCTGCGAAAACCGCATTCAAATCGGATCAGTAGTTTTCGTGTGATAGTGGAACAGACATACATACAGATAGACAGACAGACAAAAAACTAACATCATTTTAGGCTTCTATAGCGATGTAGTGACACCCCCCACTTATTATTTTTTTAATATCTATAATGTACAAAATTTCCATTTCTACAGTTTTATTATATTATGTAGGTATACCTAGATATTATAGGTATTAGATATTATATTATTACGTCTTGATAATAAAAATTCGCCAAAATTCAAAGTAATTCTGATATTTAAAAAATAAAGTTTACATGTTTTAACAATAATGCAGCTATAAAATGTGGGTAATTACTATTTATGTGTACTGTATTATATAAAAATTTTCAAGATTATTTTATTTTTTGAATTATCATAAATTATGCAGAGTGCAGGCGGGAAATCGAAGGCCGTAAAGTGTCCATTATACCGTACTTTACCAGCTTTCCTTATGGACACCATGATCTGATTTAAAATTACCATTACCGCAACCATGGCTTGACCGTAGAGGATAAAACTTTTCGGTCGAGGCTGATCTATAATAAATCTAATTATTGTCCTATTAATAATAGTCACCAAAGGCCGTTTAGCTTTTCTAGAATTTTTTGTCTAGTCACGGCCTTAAGTTTAAATGTTATCCTATTACTAATAGAAAGGAAAAGAGGTTTTTATATGCAATTAAAACAAAAAAATGTTAACCGTCACACTCAGATTTAGCTTCAATTTAACTTAACTAAAAGTTTGACGGATAATCTTACATATAAAATTCTCGTGTCACAATGTTAGTTAGCGTACTCCTCCGGAACGGCTTTACTGATTTTAACCAAATTTTATATGCATATTCAGTGGGTCTGAGAATCGGCTACTGAGTACTTTTTATAATATTGATAACTTGATAAGTGCAAATTAATTGTTGAATATATAATAGTAAATTATTACAAATCGAGACTGACGGCGACCATTGTTTGTGCGACGGGATAGCGATGGACGATGCCATGGTGACATACTTATTTAGTCACTTCAATAAATATGGGCTACTTTATATAATATGGCAAAACAACATTTGCCGGGACAGCTAGTGTTTTTAAATATAATTTGGCTTATATGTCAAAATCTTCATTCAATTCGTTTCCGAGTGCAGCAGTAAATTACTTTTTGTTTTCATTTTTTCACGCTCGTGATTACACTAATGTAGGAATCGCCAACTCTATATTATATAATTTAAAATTTTTTAATCGTGCATTCTTATCCATTACTAGATAAATTATTATAAAAACAAAAGTCTGTCAGTCACTCAGTCTGTTACCCTTTCACGCTAAAACGGCTGACAGAACTGACTTTGAGACGTAAAATGACATAATATAATATGATAGTTTTTGCGAAACAGTTCACACGTAAACAAACGGCGCAACGCATCATAGATAGTTAACCTATATGATCTACCTAATCTCAATTTAAAATTGATCTTATTTTACAGAAATATCAAGGCCAGACTATTGTTATCCCAGTGGTTTTCCGTTAGGTATTTCCACATCATTACCTGTATTGGGTATTACGATAAATATTTACTCTACAAAATGTTTATCTTAACATCTCTTGACCTTAATGTAATGCCTGTAATCTGTACAGCTGTCTTGCCTCTTTGGAACATGCTTTTAAGAGCTACTACTAGAGCCGTTTTTCCATACAAACGTCATCCCCTGTTTCCTCCCTGGATAATGCCGCCTGCCGGAAGAGTTATAATTTCTTTCCTGAATATCTATGGCCACCATTAGCATGTCTCTATGTTTTCTTTTTTTCATAATTTAATTATTAAAAAAGATAAGAACGTTCAAAAACCCAAAAAAATTGCCAGATTTTCCTCTGTGTTCAAACAACCAGAAAACAAAACCGACTAGAAATTAGAAATATACAAAAAAAATAAAACATAGGAACACAGCTCAAGCCTTGCTTTAATTCTTAATGAAAAAGTACTTAAATCGGTTAAGTTTTAGAGAAGGAATCAGAGGACAACGAATTGATGATTTTCCGTTCTTTTGTTAGAACTTTTGTCGTGTTGTCTCTTATGGCCGTTCCCTATATTCAATCTATCTCTAGTTTGACATACAACCGATCGCAGCTGACATAGAATTGACATAAAATATATGGAGCTAATGTCTAATGTGAGCTATTCCTATCTCAAGTAAGAGATAGATCAAATATTGGGAACGGCCGTTAGATATCGTTGGTTGTCTCTATCGCGCTCTGCGGGGGGAGACGTTAGTGTGACAGCAATAGATTTTACCACTGATCTCTATTATACAAGTACGCTAGATAGCTGATTCCCTGTGAAATGACAGCTATTTCTTGTGCCTATTTGAAGCGGAATCAGCGCCCCCATTATTCGGGTAGAGAACAAAATCTGACGTATAAATGACGTTTGAAAGCCGCCATATTGGCGCTGATAGCGGTAGTGAGAGTATTTGGAACTAATACTAGTGATGACAACTGTTGTTATTGGTTGTGGTTACGTCAAATTTAGTTCTCTACCCGAATAATGGGGGCGCTGATTCCGCTTCAAATAGGCACAAAAAGCAGGTGTGTATCAGCTATCCAGCGTACTTGTATAATAGAGATCAGTGGATTTTACAAATACTTGTTTTCAATTTTTCTAGCCCGTAGTGTATCCTCCAAAGAAGATTTGCCTTTTGAACTTAGTCACTTGAAAGTACTTTTTAGTAAGTATCTAAGAATTTTTGACTGTTCAGTTTTTCCATTCACTTGGCTAAAGTCCCGTGAAAGGACATAGGATACTTTTTATCCCGGAAAAATGATGGTTCTCGCGCGAACTAATTTTGGCGTAACGAGTTGCGGGCGTCATCAAACCATAAAAAATCTTCTCCGGATCCGGAACGTATTTTCACGGGTTGGAATAAGACGTAGTACGGTTCTAATAGTCCAGTTAAACGTTGTTGACCCGATGTAACCCAAATTCCGCTACAAAATAACCATCACAAACAAATCCGGGTCAGAACATGTTTTTTGTAAACGATCAAACGAGTCACCTTATGGTAGCTTCGTTTTTAACCGATTACGTTGCCGTTTAAATGATTTTGACAGTAGGTACTTACATGAAGATTAAAATTTATGTACATGCAGTCTATGTAATATACTAGAGAATCCATACTAATTTATAAATTCGAAAATGTGTCTGTCTGTTTAACAAGTTGGAGCGGCAGCAGACGACGCGACGTGTCGTAGCGACACTAATGTATTTCTATGAAAGTGTCGCTAGCTTCTTGTCGCTAGCTGCGCTGGGTATTTCATAGAAATACATAGAAACCAGCCACCAACTTGTACATTAAACCACTGAACCGATTTTGGTGATAAGTCCCGGGAAATGACGTGCGTTAAGGGGCCGGGGTACCCTCGAAATTCTCATGCATACTTAATACCAAAATAATTTTCTCATACGAAAATATTTTACATGTTTGAGTTATTTTTCAGCTTAAAATAGTCATTACCTAGGTTCCTGCACAAAATTTTTCTACAAAATATTTAAACACTAAAAAAATTTGTTGTTTAAATATTTTGTAGTAAATTTACTACTAAAAAAATTTTTTTGTGTTTAAATATTTTGTAGTAAATTTACTACAAAATATTTATTACACAAAAAAATTTTTTTAGTGTTTAAATATTTTGTAGAAAAATTTTGTGCAGAAACCTAGGTAATGACTATTTTAAGCTGAAAAATAACTCAAACATGTAAAATATTTTCGTATGAGAAAATGATTTTGGTATTACGTATGTATGAGAATTTCGAGGGTAACCCGGCCTCTTAAATGGATTTTGGCGCGATAGAGTTGCAAACGTCATCTAGTAACTAAGCTATGCCACAAAACAAACAACCCTCTTTCTATACTGGGATCCTTTTGTCTTAGGCTTGAAATGAAAGAGTGGCTTTGGTCTATCTCGGCCTGTTACTATAGTTACAAAATACCGAAGCATAGCACAAGTGCCAAGCGTGCGCAATATAATTTATTTTAACTACGTGTTGCGTTTGTATTATGAAAGTGTCTGGTACGTTGAATATATTGTATCAGTAACGCTTCTTGAAATTGTTTCAACGCGACGTGGATATTGTACAGTCGATGACTGGTTATTTTCAACCTTCACCAGTTGGGTCAGTCATAAGTTTTTTTATATAAAATTAGGGGGCAACGAGCAAACGGGTCACCTGATGGAAATCAACTACCGTCGCCCGTGGACACTCGCAACCCAGAAGAGTTGCAGCTATGTGTTACCGGCCAGTCGTGAAGAATATAAAGGTATGAGAGAGGATGATCTTTAGAGAGGATGATCTTGTGAACTACTCACATACTTGGAGTTGGACAGTGGACACTATGAAATAAACCTTCTCAGCTGGCCTGGTTTTAATGAAACCAGGTACTCCCACTGGGTTGAAGAGTAAAGGTAAGAAAGGATGATCTTGAGATCTGCGCACATACTTAGGCCCGTATAAATAGTCAGTACTCAAGATGCATCTCGGTCTCAAGACACAGTTCAGGCGCTGTGATTGGTTGGCTGTCAAAATTTGGACCAATCACAGAGCCGAATCGCGTCTTGAGACCGGGTCGCATCTTAAGTACTGACTATTTATACGGGCCCTAGACACTATGAAATCACACCTTAGCAGGTGTGATTTCATAGTGTCCAGAGTCCTTTTCAGCTCAGGTTTTAATGAAACCAGCTACTCCCACTGGGTTGTAGAGTAAAGGTAAGAGAGGACGAACTTGTGAACTACGCACACACTTGGACACTATGAAATCAAACCTGCTCAGCTGGCCAAGTTTTAATGAAACCAGCTACTGAAACCAGTGCGTTTTCAACCTTATTTCTCGGTACAATAAGATTCGAAATTGTTGTACACGCTTATTCTGGCATCAGTTCAGTCCATCCGGATTGACGCCAGAATCCAGATTGATGGCTAAAAAGTACACAATAAAAAAATGATCAGTCCATCATTCCGTGGGTTAGACGTTCAGTTTCGCGTCAATCTTTACCAGATTTATGGATCAGATTGATGAGAAACTGAACGTGTAATCTCCGATATTATGATTCATTGTGTCAATCAAAGGTCCGCAATTACTTCAATAACCAAAACGCTATTTGATTATACGTTAACATTAACTAGTTTTTATTATTCATAGGTTAACATGAAAAACAGTATCTCATAATGCTACCGATTTAAATGACACTATAACCTTGAACGGACTATATTTTTTTAGTCGTCCCTTTGTCTGCTGTCATCTATGGAAGAGGAAGTATTGCTATACTTCCTCCAGTAAGTGTAGTTCCTTTGTTGATTCTTTGTTACTGATCTTGTTGGATCGCTTTGTGTTTTACTCATAGATCATTTTAGACTAACGACATGCCGTTCTTGCTTATCGAATAACGATGATGCTTCCGACTTCATGCGTGAAATCCCTCAGGAACTGTACGTTTTCCGATAAAAAGTAGCCCATGTCATGTCTCCAATAATTATTACCCAAGCTAACCCAACCCGTATGGACTATATGTTATAGCTTGCAGACTGATCCAGAAACAATCATGTCAAGCCACTTTTCAATTAAGCCCTAATATGTTTTTTCATGTCTCTTTAGTATTTAAACAGTTAAAGCAATTCAACAACCTCTAAAGTACAGACTGAAGAAATTCAGAGTCTGAACCTTTAACTTTATAAATAACCTCCCTTTCTTCGTTAAACAGATCAAGTCAAAAGGACCAAAACAACGCACGTCTTCCTTCTTCATCACAAAGAGAATCTGAATCATCAGCACAAAACAAAATAGAAAGTGCGTGAATAATATCGCACTGTGGGCGGTCAGCGCTAATTCACGATAAACACACCGAAAGACGCTAAATTCGCACTTAGCTTTATTGTTTTAGCAATAAAGACGTTAATTTAGGGGGCATTTTGAAATTAGTAAGCCAAAGGAACTGCACCGTAGCTACATCTATAGAATTAAACGCTAAGTATAACGTTTTACCTAATAAATTTTGAAGACAATTTTTACTGTAACATTGACCATAGCCACCATAGCTCTCTATCTTATGGCTGAGGTTACACGGTCACTATTTCATCAATCTGATCCATCAATCCTGATCAGATTGACGAAAAATTGATCGTCTAACCTACTGGATAGATAATTTTTTTAATATGAACATTTTTATTAACCATCAGTATTCCGTCAATCAGATTGATGGATCAGATTGATGAAATACTGACCGTGTAACCTCTGCCTATGGAACAGAACTTTCCTTAAGCCAAGGAAACTAAGGAGTTAGCTTGGCTTTAAATGGATAGTTTAATAAATTAAAGAATGATTTTGGCAGTTTTTTTGCAGGAGAATAAGTACGCATGGCTGACGAGTTTTATAATATTATAATATAATTTTGAACAAATTTTTGAATATTAATAGGTTTTTACTCGAATTTCTAATTGTGCGTCAGGACTCAGAACCACGGAGCTAAAACATGTCAGAACTTCTGCAAGTGATTTGGAACAAAACGTGCCGTCCAGTCGGCTTGACTAGGCTTGTTAAAGTAATATATTACTATTCTGTGACTAGGCAATACAATAAATACAATTACAATCACCAGTCACAGTCTAATATGAAACTTTTTTTACATACAGAATCGTAATGACATACTAGTTACAAGTTACAACACTCAAGAATGTGCCCCCCCCCTCCCTCAATTTTTTTTTTATTTTATTATTAATTAAGAAGGTGTAGAAGTAAATACAATTGAGTATTTTGTGAATTGTGAATGTATATATCTTTATAATATATATAGACTGTACATATTTACAAAATATGGCAGAATAAATGCAGAATAACCACATTTCTTGAATGGGAGTAACTTTCAGGAGTTACACAGGCATTTCAAACATAAAAATACTTTTAAAAGCGGGACATACTGCCTGAAATCAGGACTGTCCCGCCCAAAGCGGGACGTATGGTCACTTAAGCATAAGACTCAATTATTATACTCACTCATGCGACTTGATACACAGTACAGCTATCAATTATATTATATTGTATAGGCAAAATGCCCATATTTAAACACTCAGATTTCCGGCGGCCCTATCTCTAAACCTACTAAATTAATTGTATATATTATTGAAGAAAATATTAATAATAAATAATGATATTAGCTGGTAAATTATAAAACAAACGATACAATAACAAAACTTATAAAAATTAAAAAGCATAACCAAAACAAGCTTATGAATCACCTGATTTGGCATTTTGAGGAAAACTTGAGAATATACAATGTACATCCGGCCGATCGTGTGGAGTGTGGTCTGTGGACTGTAATATTCGTTGAGTGAAAACATCTGCGGTACAGGAAGACTTGCAGGTGCAAGTAATTGCAGCCTGCAGGAAATGCAATTTCTTATTCGATTCGTTATACTTTCGTACTTGATCTTTAGCTATGTGCTCATTGTCTTTTTTTAGGGTTTTCGGTACTGACACTGGGGTGAAGTGGGGTGTACTTTAACTTAGACCACTTTTTAATAATCTTATAGTGAATTGAATTGCGTACTTAAAATTAAATTACGTACGTACTTTGGATTAAAATATATTAGTTATCAGTCGAAAAAAATATAAATTTAAAGAATCGAATAATATAAGAACCTCCTACTTTTTGGAAGTCAAATAAAAATTGCACTTGTATGGCAACTTTTACTTTGTATTTCGATCTCCTTAAAATCATATCAAAATCTCTCATCATGGACAGTACAGTACGAAACATCAAAACGGCATTCTGAAGCTGGTTCCAATGCGGTTCCAATGTCGTCCAGTTCACTGAACCCACGGCAATGAACTTTAAAAAACACCATGGGAAAATTAACGATAACGAAATGGAGGTTAACTTACTACAAAAGAAGCGCATTTTAAGTGTGTTACATTAACAAAAAGTTTAGTAAGGAGCTGTTTCACCACTTCCTGATAGAAGTGCCGGTTAGGCTATCCACAAATTATCTGACAACTAGTATGGAGTATCTGAAGGTTTAAAATATATTATAACCTCCTCTTTTTGGAAGACACTTAAAAATGGTAACATTCATAACTACGCCAAATGTCACGGATTAGAGGTTTGTGTAACTTTTTTATTTGAGTTTAATTCAATATTTGCTGGTTTGGAGAATTTAGTATATTTAACCAACTTAAGTTTAACAAATTTAACAAATTCTGCAGAAACCTTCATATGTACCGTATATATAATATAACCATAACATAATCAGACTATTCAAAAAATCACAAAAAATTTAACATACAATTTCTCTCCGCCTACTAGTATAATATGCTGTAATGTAAACAATAAAATGAGGTCAATACACTCCACCTACTTTCTCTAATGATTCATTATCACAGGAAATGTGACAATTAATGTGATTACTGATTACAATAATAAGTGAATGCAGAATGACCTATTTCTAATGGAAATATGGTTTTAAAGAACTCTATGTCCGCAACCACTACTAATATAATATATACTGACTGTCCCGGTGAACTTCGTGGCACTTTAAAACCTTCCCTGAACTTCTACGAATATTTTAAGGGCCCGGGTTACCCTCGAAATTTTCATACATTCTTAATACCAAAATCATTTTCTCATGCGAAAATATTTAACATGTTTGAGTTATTTTTCAGCTTAAGATAGTAATTACCTAGGGTCCTAAACAAATTTTTTTTACAAAATATTTAAATACTAAAAAAAAATTTTTTGTGTTTAAATATTTTTTAGTAAATTTACTACTCAATATTTAAACACCAAAAAATAGACAAAAACACTAAAAAATATACAAATAAATAGTAAATTTACTACAAAATATTTTAACTTTAAAAATTATTTTTTATTATTTAAATATTTTGTAGTAAATTTACTATTTATTTATATATTTTTTAGTGTTTTTGTCTATTTTTTGGTGTTTAAATATTTAGTAGTAAATTTACTAAAAAATATTTAAACACAAAATTTTTTTTTTAGTATTTAAATATTTTGTAAAAAAAAATTGTTCAGGACCCTAGGTAATTACTATCTTAAGCTGAAAAATAACTCAAAAATGTTAAATATTTTCGTATGAGAAAATGATTTTGGTATTAAGAATGTATGAAAATTTCGAGGGTAACCCGGGCCCTTAAGACTAAAATCAGCCCAATCCGTTCAGCCGTCTTCGAGTTTTAGAGCGACTAACACATTTGAAAATCTATTTTTTATATATTTAAATAAGATTCTGTGCCACAAGTCACAACTATAAGCACTACTTACATTATTGCATGGTAAATAAAATGATATTAAAATTGGTTATTGTTACACTGTTATTTTTATTTTCTCGTTATTAAAACAATTCATTCTGCAACTACAATGCTACAAATATGTCACCTACGTCAATTTGAACATAGCTTTTATTGGACATAGTTTTTATTATATTTATATATCTACTCATATGTTTTAATACATGTTTTGTTTTCCTGTTTTCTGTGGTTTGTATTATTGATAGTTCAGTCTATAATGCTCTGAATTATAAATCTTATTGCCTTGCATTTAATAAATACCACACTATTCATTTTAAATTAAATTAGAATTGCTAATTTATTAGTGTAAAAGTTTGTCTCTTCATGCAATACTATATTTAGCCAAATTTAATAAAATTTTATTCAAATTGACAGGACAAAGGGTAGATTTCAACATATTGTATGGCTACTGGCTAGGGTATGATAAACAATGTTTTGTGCAATTAATTAGCTAGTATATTTTTGATATTTCTGTTAAAATTTTCTATCAAAAATTAATTATTCATGTTATTCTAAAATTAATTTTTTGTTTATAATTTGTAACTAGTTTATTCAGCTGTCAAGGTAGTCATCTTGTTTGTGTAATTAATTATAATCAAAACAACTTTAAATTATTGCGAGTTTCTTACGCCGGTTCTTCTCGCCGGGCTAGTTCCCGAACCGGTGGTAGGCACCAGTAGTATCAACGTTCTGAAAGCATTTTTTTAAAATCTACTCAGAAATAAAATAATTTTTTTTTATTTTTATTTATCTTTACCTGCCCATTTAAGGGTCAATTCATACAACATACACATCATTAGGTCAAAACCGCAAAGTTTATTATTAATACAATATTATGTAGAAATTATTGTGTTCACATTTTTACCAAATTCAGTTTCTTTACAAAATATTAATAGTGTCTCACTTTTGTTACTAAGGACAAGTAAAACTACAAAAAGTATTACATAATATTAATACTATTAATACTTAGTTGTGAACTATTTATGACTAATAGCCAAGCTAAGGCTTAGCTTAGGTTGGCTTGTTTATTTATGGCAAATCTTTTTTTTGTTTGGCTACCATTCTTAAGAGATTATGGGATCCAACTTTGCACCAAAATCATCATTTTTAAGTTTAATTGGGATAATGCAGGTTAATACCTCCATTGTGGGAATCGCAGACACAATAGATTTTCAATAGTTATGCAGCAGCCGGCTGCTGTTTGGGGATTGATGCGTTAGTAACCAGTTGATTGTTATTACATAAACCATTTAAATATGTGTATCCAAAAGGTTGCAGAATATGAATTGTGCTTGATCTTTTGCCAGTCAGAACTACATACATAATAATATGTATATTATCAATCAAATAAGGTATTTAGCTGAAAGCTAAGCGTTTGTGAATAATACCATCTGGATACAACAACAAGGGTATGTCGGACTCCCTCCGCAAAGGTTTACCGACTAAAACCCTCCCATGCCCTCGTCAACGCTACACGCGGACGAGCGGGATCGCTACGCATTCTACCGATGTCCTAATATTACGCGAGTGTGGAAAGAGACCTTAATTTTCTAAAGATGCTCCTTAAATTCACAAATTGAGTGACTTAAATAAGTCTGGACACCAAATAATTAAAAACCTATTCAAAAATATGCCAATTAACAGCTAGATTACGTCTTTATCTGCTTGGAAAGCAATTTTAATGACGACGAAATTGCTTATCTTTAACCTCATCATGCGTTTTTGGGGCCAATAAAAACGCGTAGGTATTTATAACACGATTCCCGGGAAAGATAAAAAATAGATCTATTTTTTATTACTGAGTAAACAAGTCGACGTAAGCCGTGCATCGCAATGTGACGATAATGTACTCGATTATATTTCTAACAGTGGCATTTATCATTTCTTTGTGAATTAAAAGATAAAAAGCATATTGTAACGATTTTTGTGGCTCGCTGAAGGAGCATCATTACATTTAGAATATGGAAATCTGGCGCGTCGACTAAATACGATAAATCTTTGTAAATACCTTTAATCGGGTGAGGTGGCCGTTGCGAGCTGCATTATATATGTGATAGGCGGCTGTTTTGATATCCATACTGCTTCTCTTGATACGAAAAAATGCACACGTTTCACTTTATGAACAGCACTTTCTTCTGAGAATAATCATTTGAATGCACTGTCGCACTTTTTGTTTGAAGCAAATAATATTATACGCAATTTCAAAACACTCCAACACAACACCTTGCTCGCTATCGAACAGCGATCGGCGAAGCTATATCCAACGGCAGCAGATGACTGACTGACAGTTAAAAAAAGATATTCTCAACTGTCAAATTAGGGTTGCCAGGAACATTTTTTTTTTTATAATTCGTCCGTCGGGACAGGCAAAGGGAGCGTTGCCCATACAGCCATTGCCAGGAACAGGACGCGGGCAGCGGTGGATGCACTGATCTCTATTATACAAGTACGCTGGATTGCTGATACAGACCTGCTTTTTGTGCCTATTTGAAGCGGAATCAGCGCCCCCATTATTCGGGTAGAGAACTAAATTTGACGTAACCACAACCAATAACAACAGCTGTTGTCATCACTAGTATTAGTTCCAAATACTCTCACTACTGCTATCAGCGCCAATATGGCGGCCTTCAAACGTCATTTTTACGTCAGATAACAGATTTAGTTCTCTACCCGAATAATAGGGGCGCTGATTCCGCTTCAAATAGGCACAAAAAATAGCTGTCATTTCAAAGGCTATCAGCAGTCCAGCGTACTTGTAAGTTGTAGGTAGGTATAGAGGTATAGAGATCAGTGGGTGGATGGCGGAGGCGCGCGGGCGGCGCGGGCGGCGCCGCCGGCGCGGCGGTCAGTTGAGTAAATGTGTTATATATGGTCAGTTGCTTGTACTACCATGCCACCGCCACCGCGTGTGTCTGTGTCGTTCCTAGAGGCTAGAACTCTCAAGTCATCCAACTGACCGCCCACGCCACCGCCACCGCCCGCGCCACCGCTGCCCGCGTCTGTCTGGGAGACGCCTTATTCATGCTTTGAGTTCCGGGAAAGAAAATATAATAGTTTTAATCCCGGAAAAATGTACGGTTCCAGCGCGATAAACGAATTTTGGCGCAACGGAGTTGCAGGCGTAAAGCGCAATACACACTGAGCCCGCCAGGCCTATATAATATAGATAATCTCAAATAATATGCGTCTTTAGTCGTGTTCGTTTGGTTTTTCAACTACGCATGCGCGGCTTTTTTCGCAGTTTGGCAGCTGGCTGTCAACTTCATAACGTGTCATTTTCTGAAATCTGATAGACATGATACTTAATCTGTGCATGACACTCTTAAAAGTTCAGTGATTGGTTCAGTGTGAGTGTCATGTTCTAAAATCTGTCAGATTTTAGAAAATTACACGTTATGACGTTGACAGTCAGCTGCCAAACTGCGAAAAAAGCCGCGCATGCGTAGTTGAAAAACCAAACGAACACGACTCCTGCCTCTTTAAAGCAAGAAATACACGGTCGTCAAGTGTCAACGGCTGTTGACGACCACACAAAATCTATTAATGAAAAACTGGTTGACAACACGTTGGCAACCGTGTGGCTGGCAACGCGCATTACTATTTTTTGCTGTTGACGACCGCCGTTGGCGACCGTGTATTTCATACTTTAGTGACGTAACTTCGGCCTAGTGTGCACACTTTCACTGTCCGCCCGGCGCGGCGCCCGCGCAGGGTAACCCACAGCCCAGGGGGTAGTTTATGTACTATTCCGTCACGTCCCGTCCGTATTTTGTATGCGTTTGACATTGCGGACTCATGCGGAATTAACGCCGCGTAACTTCGGCCTAGTGTGCACACTTTCAGGAACTTTCAGGGTAGCCCACAGGGTAATTTATGCTTGCAGCTTGCTATAAGATTTATCAAATGTACATTCGATGTACATTCGAATTTCTTAAATAATATAAATTCAAAGATTCAAACTCAGCACCTTGTGCAGGCGGTTGCTTAATATTACTAGCTGTTGCAACTTAAAGCACTTTTAAAAAATAAAGACGGGTTGCACTCCGGGAGTGCCGGCAGAAGTGAAAACTTGATTATTAATTTTTTTTAACCCATTTTTTATAAAAATAGATTTTTAAAAAATCTATTTTTTTAATTAATCGAAACCCTTACAATCGATTAAAAAATATCGACAATCGAAAAAAAAACAATAATACAATAATTGATTGTTCGATTAATGTAGGCAGTAAAAAATATATTTTCTTATAAAATATATAAGTAGCGAGTCATAATATGACTATATAATATTATTATATAGTGCCACTCTGTGGCGTGGTATGCCCATAGATAATACAGTTTATATACGGTATGCCATTGAGGTAATAATACTTCATACTTTGTCAAGTTGCCAAAAACATTGAGATACTATAGTAGGAGAGAGCCTTATATCAGTGTATAAGCGTCAAAAGCGTGTAATGTTATGTCCTACTTACTAGGACATAACAAAGGAGTCGGTTTGCATATTTCATGTAATAAAAGTGTTAATAAAGGTTTTATTGAACATTTTATGCTAGATATTGTTGATTTCTATGGTTCCGCTAAATAATAAACAATAAGAATGGCCAAAGAATGCCTCAAACACGTGGATTTAACATTAAATACGTAAGTTTTGAACAACGTTTTTTTGGCTTTTCAATCGGTATTTTTGTAAGCTGAAAAGGATAATATTTAAGTTTAATAATCCCTTATTCGTGCTATGTAAGGCATTAGTGCTAAAAATGTCACATTAATTAATAATTTGACTACAAAAGTTGCATAGCTTTTTACGTGTGTTTAAGGATTCTCATTACTTGAACTACAGTTTATCGATATCATGAACTAAATGACTTTCTTTTCTGGATTTTAACGTGCTTCGAAATGATCGCCAAATAGAAATATTCAAGAAAATAAACGCAATCTACTTGTATGAAAATAAGCACAAAATGGCCACGCTATGACGGGCTAAAACTACATCTACCTATATATCCTTAATCTGTGGCCAAAAACGAAGAAAAAGAAAAGAAGTGAAGTTTGAGCGGTGCCGAAGCCCCATAGAGATATATAGATAATAGTAAAAGAAAATAGTATTTAGTACGTCCATGCGAAGCCCGAAGCGACGAACACAGATTATGGCATCATTATAGGTTTATGGATTATGGGACCGTGCAGAGCGACGACACTGCCACAAGTGGCGAATAGCCGAAACTCTTACGAAAATTTTACTGCCAAGCTTTATTCAAGCTACGGAAAATTATAAGATTTCTTGAAAAATGTTAGTATTTTCAAGAATTGAAATGCATTGTTGTATTCCCGGATGTTATAATACATACAAGAAATATAAAGGCAAATCGAACGATGTAAAATTTTACTATTTTTCTGCCAAAGTATTCACATGCCTTTGCTTATTGAAAAACGAAAGAAATGGATAAAAGGCAGTAAAAACATACGTAAGTATTTAAAAAGTTCCATGAATGTTATGTGTAGACTCGTAAAAACACTGAATTTTGTAGATTATAACCGTAAATTCATTTTTTATGAACACAATATGAACATAACCTATAACCGTTGCTTCTTTCAGTAAACATCCAAACTGGCTTCCATCTAAATTGATATACATACATAGGCACCGCTCATTTAATTGGCATAAAGTTGCATCAAAAGTAAGGATAATTTGGAGAAGTCCTGCCAGGAATTCAACACTGAGGATAGTGTTGAACTTAAACCATCTTGTCAAAGTGTTGGTTCTCAAAAGGATGATTCTTCAAGTAGGAAAAAGACTAGTAGTGCAGTCTTTGTGTGTTATTTAAGAATACCTACATAAATGGTGTTTGCACTGATGAGGTACAGACTGAAATTAGTTAAAAATAGTGACCGACAAAATTTGTGAAGATGGTATTGATCGAATCGCAGAAGGTTGATGAAATAAAAGCATTTATTTTAGTGAACTTGTTTTATTTTATTAATCCACAAGCATTTTCAGTAAGATTATAAGTATTTTTGCGTAGCTTCATTATTTTATTGCAATATTTATCAAGTTTTTACTTTCTATGCTGATGGATGCTATTAATTACTTTTTCAGATATTTTCTTAGTTAACTAGATAAGCTTTATACATTTTTATTCACTCTTCCGTTCTTTGTTTACGGGTAGAAAGTAGAAACCCTTAATATTATACTTAATATCTTAAAATTATACTTAATATTATAAATGCGAAAGTGTGTCTGTCTGTTAGCACTTCACGCCCAAACCGCTAAACCAATTTTGCTGAAATTCTGTACGGATTTACTTTGAGCCCCGGGAAAGGACATAGGATACTTTTTATCCCGGGAAAATGTACGGTTCTCGCGCGATAAATGATTTTTGGCGCAACGGAGTTGCGGGCGTCATCTAGTCTTTAACTTTAATATTTCGATCGCGGATTCTTGGAAATCTGTCGTTGTTCTCGCGGCCGCATGTGGCCACTTGGGAGTGTAAGTATTATATCATTTTATAGTGTAAAACATAAAAAAACACTCATAAACTAGCCAGGATCAAGGAGAATGCGAAGTCAAAGTCACTCACAAGTTACGTCTTTTACTCGCATCGCGCCGCTGCTATCGAATTACGACGCCCTCTATAGTTTCTGCACGGTCCCTATAGATCACAGTATAGCAATATAATATCCCTACAGTAACGAAACGCCTTTGATGTTGCACGATGCCGCCACCGGTGTAAGTACCAAGCAGATATGCCAGGGTTGCCACTTGCCACGAAACGGGAAATAAAATAAAAATAAAATATTGTGCTTGTAATTAATCAGCGTGTTATATTTACATATTATGTCGTACTGCCAGATATTTACGTGAAACTTTATTTTTAGATGATTTGAGTTCTTTACTAGATGATGCGCGCAACTCCGTTGTGCCAAAACTCGTTAATCGCACGGGAACCGTACATTTTTCCAGGACAAAAAGTATCCTTTGTCCTTTCCCGGGACTCAAAGTATCTCCATGCCAAATTTCAGCAAAATCGGTCCAGCGGTTTGGGCGTGAAGAGGTAACAGACAGACAGACAGACACACTTTCGCATTTATAATATTAGTAATTACTAATTAGTATGGATTTAAAAATTTTATTAAAATAATGAAGACGCATTCGGATATATAAAATATCCAACAATAATTAATCATATTATAACAATTGGTAGGTACGGTAGGCCACACGTCAGGTGTAACAGAAGCACTTCAAAACTCGCTCTTATTACGTGCGCGGTAAGGGCGGTCCAAATGTCATAATGTTACACTTGATGTGTGGCCCTGTGTACCTAGCTAGGTAGGTACTAATTAGTATGTAACAGGGTATTTGACAGTTTTTTTATTTTTATTCTATATTGTTTCTCTCCTTGTTACACTTCTTACAACGTAAACAATAAAACAGAGATGCAAATTGCAAATAAATTCCACCAAGGCGAACACAATATTAGTGTGAACTGTGAGTCGATATTACATTTTATGACAATTTAAATCCTTTTTGTTTTTTGAATCAGATTTACATATTCTGAACACTTATTATATCCCATTGTTTATAAGATAAGTTATCGTTTTACAACACAAAATTCGTAGACAACGCGCCAACGTCACACCTGCGCGCGAATTCGTACAAACTCCGCGAGTTTGACGGCGCGGGCCCGCGCCGCCCGCTTCCCCGCGGATACCCCTCCGTTGCTCTGCGCAAGTACATTCGTTTCACTACTGTAGGGATCAGGGGGGGGACAGAGCCGTGCAAACAGTGTTCCACCAATGAACGATCCAAACAAATATGGCTACTAAGAAAAAAGACAAATACTAGTACTTTGATCACAAGTGATACCAACTTCGAAAAATATTTAAAAGGGCTCTAGTACACGGTTATTGTTTTATAGCGATGTAAACGTGATATTGTGGCGATACAAACGACCGATTTTAGTGATGAAAACACGTGAATGTATCGTGCCACTATGTTGGATGACAGCGGGGACTATAACGAAGAAAGGGTTAGTAATATAATACATTAGGCGCGTTTGAACCGCGTTGACATCGTGACTGAATGAGTAACTTGTGTCGCTAGCAACATTCTTAGTGTATAATCTATGCAACATTCTGAAAATGGTTGCCGATGAAGCGACTGGTTTCTAAATATTTTCTTCCAAAAAAGTCTATTATTGCTGTTAATTTTATATTAACAGTGATATTATTGAGTAGTTATTGCATTTTCGGCTGCTCGCGAAAGGAAAGTAAGTATTGGAATATCATATGTATTTTCATAACCTCGCAACCTATTGTAAATAAAATCAAAACAGCAAAATTTGTTCGTGTTGTGAATACACTGTTTAATATAGTATTACACACTACGTAATACATAGTATTACATAGGTACTACGGTCTACGTAGTATACAATAACTACTAGATTTCTTGTTCTACAAGACTGATTGATTCTATCTTATGATTCAGACTTTTCTGTATGATATCCATATTTCTTTTAGGATCGAAGACCATACATAGATTTCCGTCACCGAAATTTCCCTTAATATTATATAGAGCTTGGTTGGAACTCATCCCAAGCAAATTTGATACCTAAGGAAAATTTCGACTATCGCAAATATAGTTTGCGATAAACATTTTGAACCAGAAGCAAAGCATGGTGCTGGGAGTCCCCTCAAAAGAACCGCAGTTCCAAAACTTCATTTACCAGTTGGTAAGTAAGGCTTTATAAATTATCATTGAGTCCAGTAATAATTCAATATCATACCATCACAAATCAGATGATATCCATATTTCTTTTAGGATCGAAGACCATACATAGATTTCCGTCACCGAAATTTCCCATAATATTATATAGAGCTTGGTTGGAACTCATCCCAAGCAAATTTGATACCTAAGGAAAATTTCGACTATCGCAAATATAGAGTTTGCGATAAACATTTTGAACCAGAAGCAAAGCATGGTGCTGGGAGTCGCCTCAAAAGAACCGCAGTTCCAAAACTTCATTTACCAGTTGGTAAGTAAGGCTTTATAAATTATCATTGAGTTCAGTAATAATTTAATATCATACCATCACAAATCAAATCATTTATTCACATAATGTCCATACTTAATATTATAAATGCGAGAGTGTGTCTGTCTGTCTGTCTGTTACCTCTTCACGGTCAAGCCGCTGAAGCGATTTTGCTGAAATTTGGCATGGAGATAGTTTGAGACCCGGTAAAGCACATAGGATACTTCTTATCCCGGAAAAATGTACGGTCCCCACGCGATAAACGAATTTTGGCGCAACGGAGTTGCGGGGGTCATCTAGTAGTTTATAAAGGTGTTATTTATGTCTAATTTGTGCTTACATTATACTATTAAATGGTTCATTTACATGCTTGCAAGTTTAAAATATCAAAATAAGTAAATGCTAGTAAAAACAATAAGTCAAATAAAATTAAGAATAGAGTCATTCAAATAATCTTTAAAAAATTACATCGTAGATACCTACGCTATAAGTGCTATAACAATAAAACAAGTCATAAAGAAACAATTCATTAAATAAAATAATTAAAAATAAAATAATTAATATAGCTATCAAACAAAAATTTCCCGTGATGCCTACAAACAACTCTAATGTGACGTCATAATCGAGTAGCATTTTGTATGGAGCATTTCGGGCAGGTCTGTTTTATGAGATGTTTAAATTGTCATAATATCTTGGTGAATTTTTACGCTATCAGAGTCATTCTTTCACCAATGTTTCTATTTTTAAGGGTCTTTCAATTACCAATGAGAAAAAAAATTAGTCATCATGCTTATTGATTAAAATTATTTAACACCTAGATAATTTAGATTTTGGTCACCATAGTAATTAAAATTAATAATACCCATTAAGGCCGTCACAGACTTAGCTATAATATAATATATTAATATGTTTATAGCTAGGCATATTAATATATATTATTTTCTATACAATTTTCGCGTGACCACACACTCAGCTATAATATATATTTCTACACACTGAGACCAGAAATATTTCTGGTCTCAGTGTGTTTAGTACGGTATATTAATATATATTATAGCTAAGTCTGTGACGGCCTTTAACCCCCAAACGGCCCAAGTGGGCCGCGAAAACAATAGATAGACAATAGATTTCCTAGAATTCAGCGATCGACGGATAAAAAGTGTCATTTAGATATATTTCATCAATAGTATATAATAATAGCATTTTTCTGTCAAGTTTTTTAAATTTAATTTTAAACAGGTTTATATTCAGATCTTTCAAATGCTTTGGAATCTTATTGTAAATTGTAGGTCCCATACAAATTACAATAGACACTTTTTAGCATCATTTCTGTTTTGCACTTTTCTATGTACACCGTGACCTCTGTTTCTTATAAAATTGTCTTACATGGGACAGGACAGGAGGGATCCCCCCGGCTACTGCACAAGTACCTTCGGGCAAGCAAACTTTTAAGACTTCACCAACATCACTCTCGTGAAACTTGCCCCCCCCCCCTCCCCCTGGAAGAAAACCCCTCGGCTCATAACTCGGCCATCTTTAGGCCTGGACCCCCCGAGTGAGGGCTCATTTTAACCAGGACGAAGACATCTACAACTTGGCCCCAACAGAATTCCCGAATTTCCGATTCACGACAAGAGAAGGAGAACAGCAAGGGATCCCCCTGGCTACTGCACAAGTACCTTCGGGCAAGCAAACTTTCAAGACTTCACCAACATCACTCTCGTGAAACTTGCCCCCCCCCCCCCTCCCCCTGGAAGAAAACCCCTCGGCTCATAACTCGGTCATCTTTAGGCCTGGACCCCCCGAGTGAGGGCTCATTTTAACCAGGACGAAGAGATCTACAACTTGGCCCCAACAGAATTCCCGAATTTCCGATTCACGACAAGAGAAGGAGAACAGCAAGGGATCCCCCTGGCTACTGCACAAGTACCTTCGGGCAAGCAAACTTTCAAGACTTCACCAACATCACTCTCGTGAAACTTGCCCCCCCCCCTCCCCCTGGAAGAAAACCCCTCGGCTCATAACTCGGCATCTTTAGGCCTGGACCCCCCGAGTGAGGGCTCATTTTAACCAGGACGAAGAGATCTACAACTTGGCCCCAACAGAATTCCCGATTCACGACAAGGGAAGAACAACGAGGGATCCCCCTGGCTACTGCACAAGTACCTTCGGGCAAGCAAACTTTCAAGACTTCACCAACATCACTCTCGTGAAACTTGCCCCCCCCCCTCCCCCTGGAAGAAAACCCCTCGGCTCATAACTCGGCCATCTTTAGGTCTGGACCCCCCGAGTGAGGGCTCATTTTAACCAGGACGAAGATATCTACAACTTGGCTCCAACAGAATTTCCGAATTCCCGATTCACGACCAGGGAAGAACAGGGAGGGATCCCCCCGGTAAGCAAACTTTCAAGACTTCACCAACATCACTCTCGTGAAACTTGCCCCCCCCCTCCCCATGGAAGAAAACCCCTCGGCTCATAACTCGGCCATCTTTAGGCCTAGACCCCCCGAGTGAGGGCTCATTTTAACCAGGACGAAGATATCTACAACTTGGCTCCAACAGAATTTCCGAATTCCCGATTCACGACCAGGGAGGGATCCCCCCGGCAAGCAAACTTTCAATACTTCACCAACATAACTCTCGTGAAACTTGCCCCCCCCCCCTCCCCTATGGAAGAAAACCCCTCGGCTCATAACTCGGCCATCTTTAGGCCTGGACCCCCCGAGTGAGGGCTCATTTTAACCAGGACGAAGATATCTACAACTTGGCTCCAACAGAATTTCCGAATTTCCGATTCACGACCAGGGAGGGATCCCCCCGGCAAGCAAACTTTCAAGACTTCACCAACATCACTCTCGTGAAACTTGCCCCCCCCCCCCCCTCCCCCTGGAAGAAAACCCCTCGGCTCATAACTCGGCCATCTTTAGGCCTGGACCCCCCGAGTGAGGGCTCATTTTAACCAAGACGAAGAGATCTACAACTTGGCCCCAACAGAATTCCCGAATTCCCGATTCACGACTAGGGAGGGATCCCCCCGGCAAGCAAACTTTCAAGACTTCACCAACATCACTCTCGTGAAACTTGCCCCCCCCCCCTATGGAAGAAAACCCCTCGGCTCATATCTCGGCCATCTTCAGGCCTGGACCCCCTGAGTGAGGGCTCATTTTAACCAGGACGAAGAGATCTACAACTTGGCCCCAACAGAATTCCCGATTCACGACTCTTGTTCACTTGAGGCACGATTGTCTTTAGACAGACTTAAACACATCTTCTTGTGATTTGTATAGCTGTGTCTTAAGACTATCATGTCTCAAGTGAATGAGAGCTTGCTTGCCGAGGGAAGTGTCATGTTTCATGTTGATTTTCATATATTTTTGCAGCGAACAAAGATTCAAACAGTTTTTTTTTCAGTGTAATTTGTGGGCGATTCGTATAATATCATCGTGCATCCTTCTTCGTGGGATGAAAAAAACAACGCATGCAGTTGTAGTTATTCATCAAAACAGACGGCAAGAAACGTCGAAGGTAAGCAGTCTTTTCTAAAAATAACTATTTTATAAGTAAAATTTTCTGAAATCATTGGACCAGCGCGGTAGCAGTGGGTCTATCAAGCTAGTACTTTTTTTGTTAATATTTAATGCGTCAGTATAATAATGTCGTCCTTCCCTTTTTTGATAGACCATACTTAACACATTCAATATTAATAAAAAAGCAGGTACATAATAATTATAAGTATTGAATATTGCCTGCAGTTTCCTGATATTAACGAAAGAACATAAAAAATATTCCTTGAACATGCTTATTTTATGTTTTTTTTAATTTCTTATTTAAATTTTTCAGTGTTAAAAGGTGCTTTCAGTGGCACGTCAATTGTGGGCGTTGTGATCTGTATCAAAAATGAAATAAAAAGGTAAGCAGCATAATATTTATAATTTATTTTAATCCATCAAAATCCCCAAGCGGTCACATGCTGCCGCAAAAAAATGAATATCTATGGTGTCTCGTTTCCCACGATCGAAGGACTAAAGTATATTAATAGCTATCGTCTAGGCCCTAGGGCATAAAAAAAGGTAAAAAAAATTCTAGGGTCTAGATAAGGTATTATTTAAGAAACAAATACTATAACAGTACGTTAAAATAAATCATTTTAATTTTACAGTGACATGCATTAAGAAAACGAAACCAACAGTTTTGATATGGGAGGAGATGAATATTGATTTGGAGAAAGGATGACAACGCCGAAGCCGACCTACGCATCAAATACGCTACTGAATAGAATATATTATTCTTTCGGATAATAAAACCTAAGGAAAAGTGTGTCAAAATAATCGGCCAAGTGCGAGTTGGACTCGCGCACGAATGGTTCCGTACCATTAGAGAGCAAAAATAGGCCAAAATTGTGTTTTTGTATGGGGGCCCCCTTAAATTTTTATTTTTTTAAATATTATTATTAACTATTGCGTAGACATACAATAAGGGCCTTCGTGAAAATATCATGTGCCTACCTGTTGCCATTACTGATATAGAGCAAAAAAGGCCGAAAAAAATCACGTTTATTGTATGGGAGCCACCCTTAAATGTTAATTATTTTTTTAAGTAGGTATTTGTTGTTATAGCGGCAACCGACATACACAATCTGTGAAAATTTCAGAAGTCTAGCTATAGCGGTTCTTGAGTAACAGCCTGGAGAGAGACAGACGGACGGACAGACATCGAAGTCTTAGTAATAGGGTCCCGTTTTTACCTTTTGGGTACGGAACCCTAAAAATCCATGAGTCTACAAAATTAGTAATTAGTGCGAAAAGGAACTAAATTCAAAACGGTTGAAGTGTGGGAGTTACGTTTCCTTAGTTTTTATTATTCGTAATATAAAGAATATTACAATAATACAATCATCAATAATTGATGATTGTATTATGTATGTTATACATGTTTGTACAATTATTGTACAAACATGTATAGCATTTATATTTTTCTAAATCTTAAGGTGAACGCACACTTATCGGAGCCGAAAGAATGGAACGAGCCGAAAGAAACGAATTTTTGAATTCTATGAAATCCTATGAAACCTCGCACATTTGCCCGCGTCGAATCGGTCGAATCTGGCAGGACCTTAGTAAGGCCTTCAGGGAATTCGATTCGTTCGGTTCTGATAAGTGTGCGTTCACCTTGAGCAGTAAATTAAGGATTGAGCTAGAAAAAAAACCCGTTATTTTCATAATAACGGGTTTTTTTTAATCATTATAAAATTTTTGTAACTATTTTAAAACACTTGATTAAACAGTGTTATGAATGTAACGTTGTAAACTCAGTTTAATTTTAATTGAATGTAAATAATAAGTTTATTCGTAATATTCTTCATTAAAAAAAATAAGCGGAAAAAATGCAAACTGTAGATAGATTGTTAAAAAAATCTTCAGACTATTAATTATTATCAATTGTACAAACATGTATTAACATAATATTATATATATTATTTTTCTAAATCTTAGCAGTAAATTAAGGACTGAGCTAGATTAACAAAAAACCCGTTATTATGAATAATTATAACATTTTTGTAACTATTTTAAAACACTTGATTAAATTTGTGTTATGAATATAACGTTATAAACCACGTAATATATAACACTAAGTAAACTCAGTTTAATTTCAATTGAATGTAAAATAAGTTTATTCGTAATCATTAATAACTGTTTTTTAAAAAAGATAAAACCGACTTCAAAATTGTACGTAATTGAGAATTAAAACTTCCTATCTCCAAAACTACTGAACCGATTTTGATGAAACTTGCACTATTCCCTAAGTTGAACAATACCTAGTACAATAAAAAAAGAATCACTTAAATCGGACTTGTAGTTGCGGAGATATGCGTGAATAAACATAAAAACACATACATACATACATACACTTTTGAAATTTGGCACATTTGTTCAGAAGCTGTTATAGATTAACATATACAAAAACTGGACAGTTCTGGAAATATTACATACATACGCGTCGAATTGATAACCTCCTTTTTTTGAAGTCGGTTAAAAAAATTAAACGGAAAAAATGCAAACTGTAGATTGTTAAAAAAATCTTCAGACTATTAATTATCAATTGTATCAATTGTAATCAATTGTATCAATTATCAATTGTACAAACATGTTTAACTTAATATTATATATTATTTTTCTAAATCTTAGCAGTTAATTAAGGATTGAGCTAGATTAACAAAAAAACCCGTTATTATGAATAATTATAACATTTTTGTGACTATTTTAAAACACTTGATTAAATAGTGTTAAGAATGTAACGTTGTAAACTCAGTTTAATTTCAATTGAATGTAAATAATAAGTTTTGATTGAGAGATGCATAACAAAATGTTTTAACTTTTATGAATTCAATTGAATCTAAACAGAGTGTGTATGATGTATGTATATTGTATTCTAGCATTGTTTGTTTAAAAAAATAGACTCACCGAGCTTCTTACGCCGGTTCTTCTCGGTGGGTGGGTCAGCGAACCGGTGGCAGGGATTTTTTATTGACCAAAAACAATAAATAATCATATTCGTCAAAATTTTGTTTTTATTTGTTTTATAGTGTCGGATTTTTATGTTTCAAAGACTTTGTTTTTGTGAAAATTGTGTATTGTTATGTGAACTAAACATAACAGACTCAGTTTTTACAAATTCAAGTTTATTGAAACATAAAAATCTGACAAGGATATCCTATCCCTACCCTAATAATACACACACATACAAACGTAAACGCACACATACACACCTATGGAGTTTAATCGAAATTGTTTCGATACTAGATGGCGCTAGCTGCGCATCAAATGTCAATTCGTGAGCCGTCAAACTCTTCTAAGACGCTTATCTGTCTACTCTATATACTCTAATCTACTCTATATACTCTAATCTGTGGTAGGGATATTGCTATACTGTGCTATAGATAGAGCGACGATTGACGAACTACGAACTACCGCGAAGATTGCTACGAAGTCAAGTCATTGAATTACGAAGTGAAGTTAGAAAATTGGAAATTGCAGCGTGGATTTTTAACTGTTGCATTTATTGTTTTTCACAAAAATAGTATCACTATTGAATTATTTTATTGTGTATTTGTAATAACTACAAATGGTTTCATTATGACTGATTATTTCCATGTTTTCGAACAAAGTTTGTGCCTATCATTGTCTGTAACGTTCACTTACGCGACAAGACGTGCATCATAGCGAAACTTATACAATTATTATAAGGAAGATGATCTCGTGTATGTTCAAAATTCATGGATCAAAAGAGATATATATTTGATTTTGTGTTAAATTTGTAAAAACACTATGTATCCTACACAAGCTCGGCATCCGGCCGCCGCCGTTCGGGTAAGTTTTTTTATTAAATTGGCCATTGAAATGTTTTATTTAGCATACGTTTGCAAGTACTTCACAAATGTATCTCTATTTTAGGGACCCCAACCGTCCTCTGGGCCGATAAAGTTTACAATCGCTGATACTTTAGAACGCATAAAGGAAGAATTCAATTTTTTACAAGCACAGTATCACTCGTAAGTATTTTTTTGTATTTGCTCCTATCTTTATTGTTAAGAAAATAATGGATTTTATAACATGTCCCAAAAATTCTAAAGTCTACAACATTTGTAGATTTCTTGAAGTATTAGATGCTAGCTAATTATTGTGACCTCAAAAACTACTTTCTCTTCACAGTATTTAGTAGTCAAAAAATGTTAAATATTATACTAATATTAAAACTATTTAAAAAAGGAAGCAGCTTGCGTTCATTTTGTGGATGAAAAATGTCGTAATCATAATATTGTGCATAAAATTAGCATGATTAGAGAAGATGACCATTTGTATTTAGGAACCTCAAGAGGGATGGTGCTGTAACCTAGTCCACTCTGAACTCTTTTTAGTAGACTACTTGCAAAGAAAATACAATAGAATTACATTTTTTGCTATCACACTTGTGTATCATTTTATTTGTATCATTGTCTCATCTAAAATTAACTCGTTAAGGATGCTATCACATTTTTTCACTAATATCAGCGATTTTCCGGTACCATTTTAAAGAATTAGGTGTCACACTGCGAGGATATTTTGGTTTCAAATAAAAGATAATATGTTCATCTCCACGTCTATACCATAAAAATTTATAGCCGCATACAAAATTTTCACATAAAATACGTTTTAACCATCACAATAATCGCAAAATATAAAAAATGGGGTCTGATTAGGTACCATTATAGGTAAGTACACTTAACTAAGGAAAATAAATACTTATACAAACGAGTAGCTAAATATTTTATATAAAAATAAATAACTTTTTCATTTATAAGAAAAATAAGAAACTTTCAGAATTTTTTTCATACATTTTCACCATATCAAGAATGTGGCGAGCATCGTAAGAGCATTGTACAAGGCGCGCTGATATGAATGTTATTTTAATGTCCTTAATGTCGATATTCGTACTGACAGACATCCAACCTGCTAATTTTTCGGTTATAGCGTCCTTAATAGGTTTTAAATTATTCTTTCCCTTTTTATATCCTAATTACTATGCCCTGAATGATAGGTCGGCCACCTGCAGCTCTTCTTATATTGCAAGCGTCCATGGGCGACAGTAATTGCTTTCCATGGTTGGACAACCACTCCCCTTATTATTTTATTAAAAAAAAATAAAACCCTGTACGAAGTTATGAGTTTTTAAACTAACATGTACCCAATATCTTTTGCAGATTGAAGTTAGAATGTGAGAAACTGGCGAGCGAGAAAACAGAAATGCAAAGGCATTATGTTATGGTAATTTCTTTCTATCCATTTTCTTTCACACTACAACAATTACTTGTGTAGTTCTATACTAGTTCATTCCTAAAGAAGTATTTTCATGTTTTCCTTGCTTAAAAAACTGTTGACAGAGCAAATAGTGACTATTCTATTCTTAGATATAAAGATATTTCACAATGCTAAAAGCTGCTAAAATAAAAATAAACCTTGCTACAGCCAAGTTAATTGAACAGTCATTAAAAAGTTGATATTCTATTTTCAAAATAGTAATTCATGATTTTTCTATTGCAGTATTACGAAATGTCTTACGGACTAAATGTTGAAATGCACAAACAGGTGAGTCATCATCCTACAATGTTGAAACAACTATAAAATTATTTTTATTATTACATTTATGTTAATTACACAGATGTCTAGTAAAACTATAGACTTATAAGCAAATATTTTTGTAGTATCAGTTATTTTTTACATAACTAAGTTACTGAATTACATTCATTTTATTTGTATTGTATTCTCATAATATAATTTAAATCCTAATTCCTAACCATGATGTGGCTAAGACTCTACATAATTGACTTAAACCGTAACATATATTTTGACGTGGGAGAGCCGTGCTTCGGCACGAATGGGCCGCCTCGACCGGAGAAATACCACGCCCTCACAGAAAACCGGCGTGAACCAGCGCTTGCGCTGTGTTTCGCCGAGTGAGTGAGTTTACCGGAGGCCCAATCCCCTACCCTATTCCCTTCCCCACCCTCCCCTATTCCCTTCCCTTCCCATCCCTACCCTCCCCTATTACCCTATTTCCTCTTAAAAGGCCGGCAATGCACATGCAGCTCTTCTGATGCTGTGAGTGTCCATGGGCGACGGAAGTTGCTTTCCATCAGGTGACCCGTTTGCTCGTTGCCCCTTATTTCATAAAAAAAATATGTTACGTTATAATATAAGTTATTATAAGTTAATTAAGGTTATAATTTATATGTTATAACCTTTTAAACTTTTGCGTTGCATTATAATGTAACGCGTATAATATAAGCGTTAAGTCCCGATTAATAAGTTTTAATCGTAACATAATATATATTTAATTTTACATTTACCATTTTTAATTACATATTATAAGCCTTGGCCCATTAGTTCCTATTAAAATGTTATAATATGTATAAGTTTAGTTCTTATCAAATCTGTACTAATTCACGTCTGTAACATTTTCACGCCCCAAACCGCTGAACCATTTTTGCTGGAATTTGACATGGAGATACTTTGAGTCCCAGGAAAGGACATAGGATAATTATTTTTATCCTGTAAATCCCGCACGTATCCCGCGCGTTAAGCTACTTTTGGCGCGGGCGTCATCTATTTACTCATATTATGACATATTATTGAAATTTTAAGAACTAAACAGTACATAGTGCTATCAGACTTTATATCTCAATTTGAGAGTGACCTTCATGTCATGTCAGTATTTAGGAATGCTGCCAAACATTTGCATGTCTTTGTCAAAAGAAAAACATTTTTTTTCAGACGGAGATAGCAAAGAGGTTGAGTGCAATTATCGGTCAAGTGTTGCCGTTTCTCGCTCAAGAGCACCAGCAACAGGTGGCGGCTGCAGTTGAGAGAGCTAAGCAGGTCACTATGTCTGAACTTAATGCAATTATAGGGGTAAGTTGATGCTTTGTTTCAATCAGAAGCAAGGTGGTGGTATCCAACAGTATCAACTAACTTATGTTTAAATAGTAAATGCCTAGCGCCTTCAGTTTATCTGAAAAGTAAATTTAAATTTAGTGTTGCAACTTTAAAAAAATGGCACCTTTTGTCTTCTTTTTGGCCACGCCAAAATTTTGATTTATTAGAAATAAAAATTGAACTAAGGTATTTACTTTTTATTCATATAGTACTACCCTTTATAATAACATAGAAATATAAGCAACTAATATACCACAGATAAAAGTAGTATTTGTGTAGGTATGTTTGTATTGAAACAGTTCACAATCATATTAAAGAATTATGTCAAAAAGTTGAAATACTGGTAATCGAGAAAAAAAGTTAATGACATTCTTTTTGAAGTGAAAACTTCTTTAGCGGCGTTGAGCACTTTTGTGGGATTTGTGAAAACTGTGAAACTCGCGTCAGGTCACGTGTGCTGATCGAAAAACCGTAAGACGGTTGGAGAGTAGTGTTGTTAATAATCAAGTTTTCACTTCTACCGGCACTCCCGGAGTGCAACCCGTCTTTTTTTTTATTTTGTAGTTGCGTATTTAAATATGGAATACTTTGATGTTGTTTGCAGCAACAGCAGCAACAAGGCCTGCAACAACTTCTTGTAAGTCAAAGGAAAATGTAGTTTTATATGTTTGTGATTAACATTCCGTAGTTTAGTTACTGCACTGGTTTTAATACTGTCACAATGAAATATGTCACTATTTTTTGTTTCAAAATGTATGATTCTGATTGTATGTGTCAGTTAATAATTATAGAAAATTGGTAATAACTTTATAATAATTTTTAATCTGTGTTTAAATGAACAAAATATTAAAATAATAATTTTGCTGTTAATGTTTTTTTTTACTTTATATTATTTGGTTTATAGCAAAATAAATCTTATTGTTTCTCAATAAGGCTATTTTGCGTTAAACCTTAGATCTGTACCCCCTATTGCCCCTAACGACCCCAGTACAAGTTTGTTAAACTTAGCACCATACTAACCTTTGTCTATAAACTATACTTAATTATTTATAATAAATTCGTTTTATAACAACATAAATCTATTGTTTTTACTTAGAACTATATTATTCTGTTAATTTGTTTTGATACTCTTATCTATCTTAATTTTAGAAAATGTATTATAATTCTTGTAGTAATTAAAGGTTCACTAAAAACAACGTATTTTTAAATATCCAGTTTTGGCGCCAAATTTGAAAAATGATTTTTTTTTCATCTGGTACTCAATATTTATAATCTATGAAGCTTTAATGTTTTCGTTATCTGTAGCGAATGAAGTCAACTTAATAAAAACCGGCCAAGTGCGTGTCGGGCCACGCGCAATGTAAAGTTCCGTAGCACCGCTAGTTTTTGAAAATTTTTGTATGGTCAATGAATGTACATTTATAACATGTTTTACACTACCAACAACATCATCTCAAAGGAATTTGAACGAAAAGTTCCTTTATACTTCGCCGAATACATTTTTTTTAGTTGATCGACTATTACTCAATAACTTATGAAGTCAACTTAGTCGTGATAGTTTTCCTTTTAAATTCAGCATATTTCCTACTCCCGTGAATTTATTCACATTTCCAGAAGCAACCGTTTAGCTGGTAGAAGGGGGGGACACTGGACTCTAACGATTTTTTCCACCTTAAAACTTAATCTTTCACAAATGGATCCCTAAACCGGAAAATGATCTATGAATACTCATAATATTTTTAAAAAACCTATCCAACGACACCCCACACGATGGGGTGGGCGCGAAAAAAATTCAACCCCCCTTGATGTGTAGGGGAGGTACCATAAAAAAAAATTAAATATTTTATGTACCATTTTGTAGACATTATTAATGTGTATATTCATGCCAAATTACAGCTTTGTAGGTCCTATAGTCTCTGAGCAAAACCGCGGACAGACAGACAGACGGACAGATGGACGGACAGACCGAAACTATAAGGGTTCCTTGTTGACTACGGAACCCTAAAAACAAAACATCTGTGACCTCAACGTCAAACAAATTTCATTAAATCGACTGAAATATAAAAATAAATCAAAAACCTTTTAATTTCATAAAAATAAACCTTATTGCTGCTGCGGAACCCTTCATGGGCGAGTCCAACTCGCACTTGGCCGCTTTTTTACCCTTTGGGTACGGAACCCTAAAAAGCGGTCAAGTGCGAGTTGGACTCGCCCATGAAGGGTTCCGCAGCAGCAATAAGGTTTATTTTTATGAAATTAAAAGGTTTTTTATTTATTTTTATATTTCAGTCGATTTAATGAAATTTAGATTATGGTTTACCATTTATGACGTATAAAAAAAACTACTGGCTAGATCTCGTTGAAACCAATTTTCGTTGGTAGTTTTTATAGTAATCTACATCATAATATATTTTTTTAGAATTATCATGCCCCTACTTTAGAAATTAGAGGGGGGGGGACACATATTTTACCACTTTGGAACAGTCTCTCTCGCAAACTATTCAGGTTAGAAAAAAATGATATGAGAAACCTCAATATGATTTTTGGAGACTTATCCATACCCCACACGCATAGGTTAGACGAAAAAAAAAATTTTTGTTTCAGTTGTACTTATGGGTAGGTACCCCTAAAATTTTTAATAATTTTTCCATTTTTGCATCAAAATCTTAATGCGGTTTACAGACTACATCTACTTACCAAGTTTCAATAGTATAGCTCTAATAGTTTCGGAGAAAAGTGGCTGTGACATACGGACGGACAGACGGACATGACGAATCTATAAGGGTTCCGTTTTTTGCCATTTTGGCTACGGAACCCTAAAAAGGGTAAGTTTCTTTCTTTTCGACCACCTGTCTTTAGAAAGTCGTTTTGTATCAATGAACTTTGAAGGTACTTTGTAAGGAAGTAGTGAAAGTGTATTTCCACCTTATAGAGAAGAACAAAACGTTGCTTTACGAACTATTAATTACAACGCCTTAACCACAGTTTCTTATAAATAAAAACTTTATGTGAGAAGCTGGGCTAAGTTTATAATAAGAATTTTTTATCTCATTCGCATGTTGTTCTTCCCGCATGCCGTCAATGTGTACCCAAACATACAATATAGGAAAACTAAGTTCTTATTACTTATATCTTCGTTACAGTATAGAAATTATGCAAGAAAGATTCAAAATATCGTTGTAGGACTAGATCAAGTATCATTGAGTGAGACAGACGTATTTCATGTCAGATTAAGGACTCCCACACATAACTGCGAATTCGCATCGCATCAGAAATATCTGCGACAAAGTTCATAATAAAAATACCATTACGATGCAATGTGAATTCGCAGTTTTGTGTGGGAGCCCTTAATCCACCGTTTGTCATATTGTGTCATATCTACACTTAACTTGAGGTGCCTCTCAGCAACAGATGCAAATATGTGTAATATGCCCAGGCGTTTACTCATAATGTACTATCAGAGAAGTTGATTCCTATGCAGATGGCGGACCTAAGTAATTTGGTCGCGTTAAGAATGCTCCAACCGGAGAATTAGCAGGTCGGATGTCTGTCAGTACGAATATCGACGTTAATAACTTTAAAATAAGATTCATATTAGCGCGCCTTGTACAGTGGCGGTTACGACGCTCGCCGCGTTCTTGATATGGCGAAAATGTATGAAAAAATTTGAGAAATTTTCTTATTTTTCTTATAACTGGAAAAGTTGTTTATTTTTATATAAAATATATAAAACATGTTCTGAACGATTAACTTGGTGCTAATCTATCTATAGTCAGCTCCAACTCGTCATGTGTACACGATTAACTTGGTGTTCCTCTTAGCAACATATTATGAATATTATGTGTATAATATTATTATGTGTCCGAGGTTTTACTCATTTATGTGTATAGTCGTCCTTATTTTATAATGTCTTTTGTTGTGCTATGTAGTTTCCATTCGCCGGGTTAGTTCCCGAACCGGTGGTAGACACTAGTAGTACCGACGTTCAGAAAACATATTTTGAAAAAATGTATAAGTACTGAATAAATTTTTTGGAACGAAGTTCCTTATCGCGCGCTGCGAAAGGGGGCTAGACGCAAAAAGTTGTAACTACATGACACAAAAGTGTCGGTATAACTTCGTTCCATCCGGGTGTCCCTTGACACGTCTCAAGTTTTTATTTTTTGAGTTTTTGAGTTTGAGTACACGATTAACTTGGTATTCCTCTCAGCAACAGATCCACGCGTCGGGGCTGCCGCACGGAGTCGCTGGGGGCGGAGCGCTGCTCGGCGGAGGCCTGCTGTTCCCGGGGGCGCCGCCGCCGCACCTGCCAGCGCCCGCGCACAAGGTACGACAGACGACAGTAACAACTAACACGACAGCTGTTATCAGTACACCGAATAAACCGTCTCGATACAAAAAACAATTTTATAAAGTTTAAAAAATAAAAAACTGATGTCCAGGAGCTACCGCCGCCAGAATCCAAGCCGCCGCTGTCAAGCGGGCCTCCCCCGCCGCACCCCGGCCAGCCGCCGCCTCGTGACGACGATCGTCTGGCCGCTAGAGCTATCGCCCAACAGGTATGTGATCGTGGCATTCCGGCTGGAGCTATAGCATGTGACCCTGGTAATAATGCGCTCGAGTTATAGTTTTTTGCTGGCGGAACCCTTTTAGGTTACTTACCCTTTGTTTTGGGGGTCCGTCAAAAATGTCACCTATTTTCGACTATAGGACATTTTGCTAGGTCATCTAGGTCTTGGCCAACGAGAACAAGATGACCTAGGCATAGGTTTTATTTTCCAACGATATTGGCTCTAGCGACCCATGCCGCCGCCGCTTTGTAGTGGCGGAGAGCAAAATGAAACCTTATAGCCTAGATTATAAAGTGGCATTTTATTTAAATTTTTGTTGGTGACGTCCCGGTGACGGCGGCGGTGGACAAACGTTCAAAGTCGCGCCAAAAAACACATTGAAAAAACATAATATGACATGTTTGTAATATTATGTGTATGTAGTACCTATTATGGCGCAATATCACGTATTGCGTAATATTATTGACCGTCCAGGGTTGATATTGAACATCGCGCGCCTTCAATCTAATTGTCTAATAAACTGTTCAATAAAACATAAGCGTGATATTGCACAATACAATTGATCGTCTAGGGGTCGACTAACAGCTGTTTGTCTATGTAATAACTAATAACATATTGACATTAAACAATTATTTTCCAGCAAAGGCGCTCCGTGTCCCCCCACGAACAGAAGTACCGGCCGCGGTCAGCGGAGCCTGAGCAAGAGGCGAAGCGCCGGAAGGAGGAGAAGGTACCCGGCCGTGTGAGTCTGTGTAGTGTATGTATGTTACTATAGGTGGTTGGTGTTAGCATGCGGGCCTTTATACTATACTTTATTACATAATATTACATAATAAAGCTATAAATGTGCTGTCCATCTGGCCTAATTTAAAAATATAACATAATTTGGTATTGTACCCTACTCTTTCACCATTTGTGAATGCTTTTTCGATTTGAGAGCGTGGAGTGCAACTATTCCAAAAAGACGGCTTACCTATGGCTATACAGAATTAATAATTATTACTCCTTGCAAGTTAAGTTTACAATAATCATAATATTATGACGTACGTCTATTTCATTCGCTCCACGAAAAAAACATTTAAATGCTATAATATTATTATAAAGAGGAAAGCTTTTTTTTAAATCGATTGTGATTTGTGAGTCTAAAGCAACTAAACGATGCTTTGTTAATTGTTGCTGCTTTAATGGTCAAAGACATATTATTTAACGATTTTCTGTTTTTATTTTAGGACAGTGACGCTGAGAAGAGTGATCAAGACCTCGTCGTTGATGTAGCGAATGAGGTGAGGAATCTCTGTAAACCGAACTTTAATGAATCAGGTCCCCAAAAATTTGTTACAATCTCCGGGATCGTATTTATCTATGATCTAGTTAAAGTTCTAAAGTAGTTAAAAAAGATTATTTGAGTGAAGATTTTTATAGATTTTAAGTATCACAAACATCTTTCCTTCATAATAACAAAAACGGTCACATAATAAACTAACCCTCTTAATAAAAATGCTAAATAAGCTAAGCAATGTAACAGACAAGGACAAACATTGTGCAGCTTTTGCTGTGTTTTAGTTAAGGGGGCTAGTTTCGTAATCACCCGACGAGTCGGCCAAGTCGGTTAAAAAAACCGACTCACAAAAAAGGAGGTTCTGTGATGGTTCTGTGTTCAGCTGGTAGATATTTTAGCAACTTATCTTTCAGGAGGAGCGTGGTTCGCCCAGCGTTCGCACGGAGGAGCGGACAGAAAACGGTCCGAGACCGCCTTCTCGCTCCGGATCGAGCTCAAGCCGGTCCACGCCGAAGAGCAAAGATGTGAGTGAGATAGGTGAACGACTGTCTCTGTCTAACTTTTATATACTATATTAGATTTAAATTCAATTTCATTCAAACAAAGGTATTTTAAATATTACAATGTCACGTATATTTTGTGTTCATAATTTTTATTGACATGCATTATTTATTGAAAATATCGAACAGTTTCCACTTTTCCTTGCGTTGTATCTGCTCCTTGTATAATATCTTACAGACCTATAAATAAAAAAAATCATCAATTTTGTAAAAGTGCTACGAATCTGTCAAGTACACAAAAACTTGACGGACTACTCTATAATGTATGTAAATGTAACTTTTTACCCGATTGCGTCCATTGCGTTATGATTTCGAGATTTTTCATCTCAACAGCTTGATGCATTTTAGTTTGAGTCATTAGATTCTTGTTTACTGTAAGAGTGACACTGTGTATATCGAAGTTTATAAAAAAAAATACAAAATGGCGCATACGGCATAACATTACAGTGCGACAACGCTCTAGATAAACGTGGGCAAGGGCGCTGCAGGTAAAGGGAGAACTGTCAAAAATGGCGGCGTTAGTTCCTTTTTTCGCCACGTTCATTTAAAGCAATATCGCACTTTATATTAAAACGCGAGTTTTTCAAATAGAGTTTTTTGGTTTTCAGGATAAGCCCGGCACGCCCGGCGCGAAGACCCGCGCGCCGACGCCGACGGGCCGCTATGGGTTCCCGTATTCGTACCGCGCGCCCTACGAGCCGCCGCGCAACGGCCTACCGCCCGCCAAACCGTAATTTGTTTTTTTTTATTTGTAATGGATGCACGGGACTAAAGCTTTACGGCTAAAATTAAAAAAAATACCCTTAAAAAATAGAGCAGAGAACAGGTGGCGCCACTGTCGTAGATAGTCCGGACTTATATACCTAAGATATGAAGTAAAAACATACATTTTAGTAAATTTTCTATGTGCATCTTTAGTTGTCCGTGTAAATCCCATACATAATCGGTAAAGGCAAATGTCGTGCTAGTTACGAAGATCTGTCAAATTGTTTCTTTTTTGTTTTTCTTTTTTTTCATACATGGGACAAACATTGTAAATGTGAAGTGTCGTGCCATATTTTTTTAATTTGTCGGTGTGGCATAGACAAGCATTCCCGTCAATATTTTTTTAATTCATGACATGATTCTATAATTGAATACCTAAGATTATATACTAATCTGCCAGCTTTCATTTATAAATACAATTTTTCACTTTACTAAACTAACAACTATCAATATCAATCATCATAAAAATGTTTAATTGGCTTTGTTTCTTTTTATTTAACATTGGTCTATTCGCGTTAAGTTAATTATATGCGAAAAGACAGACATGACGCTTTAAATAAACGTACAAGGATGTTTTAACGCGTGGATGACATTGTCATGAAAGCTCGGATGACAATGAGCAATGACATGAAGAGGGATATGTAGCCCAAAATGACACCAGAGTTAATTCATTATTTGGCGACAGCCGACATGCAAAATGAAACTTGGATGACATTGACTCCTGTCAATGTCATCCCAGTTTCATTTGGACAATCACACCCTCCTGGGTGTGATTGTCAAATATTTTTAGGAGACATTTTGCAATATGGCGGCATATTGATTTTCCCTCGCTAAAACATTCTTGTAAGCCATCATGGGTGTTATTTATATAATTTTTTTAAGCTTGATGTTATGTGAATTGCTTGTACAAAGAGTTGCCATGTTTTAGTGTCTATGTAAAAAGTGTTTTGTAAATAAATGTTTATTTCTTTACAATATGTGTTTATGTCTATTTTTCTGTTTGCTTATATGAATATATAAGTAATAGTATACTAACCTAAAACTAACCCCTTACAAGTCATGTGGTAATGGAAAGTTGCTTATATCATAAGTTGGTATGGTATGGTATTTGGTGAGTTAATTTTCTTATACCAACTAGTGAAAACTTTTTATATTCTAAAACTACTTTAAAAATTAAGCTGAACAGAAAAACATACATAAGAAAACATTATTGTTAGACTTAATTCAAAGTAATAGATAACATAGATGTTAGAGCAACTTTAACAAAGAAAATATTTACACATTTTCATTTTCATATCGACGGTGGATTGAAAAAAGTTATCAAGCGCCATATTGCTATTTTTACAACAGAGCCGCTTAAATATTTATTTTTACTTCAAAATCTTACTCGCTATCTCAAATAAATTGTTCAATAAAATGCTTATACTAATCGATAGAGAAAAAGTCGCTGATTTCGAATATATAAAAAACACATTTTGACCTCTAGTGTCGCTCGGTAACTTTTTTTATTCCACCGTCGATATTCATGTCTATAGTTGCCAAAGCCGCCGCGCCGGGCCGGCGGCTTTGGTGTGTAGACAGCATAAGAAAAAAGCGGCCAAGTGCGAGTTGGACTCGCCCATGAAGGGTTCCGCAGCAGCAATAAGGTTTATTTTTATGAAATTAAAAGGTTTTTGATTTATTTTTATATTTCAGTCGATTTAATGAAATTTAGATTAAGGTTTACCATTTATGACGTATAAAAAAAACTACTGGCTAAATCTCGTTCAAACCAATTTTCGTTGGTAGTTTTTATAGTAATGTACATCATATATTTTTTTTTGAATTATCATGCCCCTACTTTAGAAATTAGAGGGACACATTTTACCACTTTGGAAGAGTATCTCTCGCAAACTATTCAGGTTAGAAAAAAATGATATGAGAAACCTCAATATGATTTTTGGAGACTTATCCATAGATACCCCACACGCATAGGTTAGATGAAAAAAAATTTTTTTTCAGTTGTACCTATGGGGACCCCTAAAATTTTTAATAATTTTAGATTAGACTACATCTACTTACCAAGTTTCAATAGTATAGCTCTAATAGTTTCGGAGAAAAGTGGCTGTGACATACGGACGGACGGACAGACAGACAGACAGACATGACGAATCTATAAGGGTTCCTTTTTTGCCATTTTGGCTACGGAACCCTAAAAAAACGGAGGGTCGCTGGATATCATTTTGTCAGTTTTCTGTTGGCGTGGTCTGACTATAATATGGTAAAGTATCAATGAATTAAAGCACTTTAAGCACGAATTACAGAATACTAGTAAAATATGAAGAGATTACTAGCAAATGAAAATGACAAACATTGTGTTTGTCACTTTCATTTGCTAGCAACAGCGTAAAAAAACGACAGATCTACTGTCTCACTTGTCAAATGACAGCACAAGTGCATCTCGCTCTGACGTGGGATTTAGGCCCGTATAAATGGTCGGTACTTAAGATGCGACCCGGTCTCAAGACGCGGTTCGGCTCTGTGATTGGTCCCAATTTTGACAGCCAACCAATCACAGAGCCTAAACCGTGTCTTGAGACCGAGATGCATCTTGAGTACTGACTAAATATACCGGCCTTAGAGTCACGCTGACTGCGCGCGCGCCGTCGGCGCTCATGGCCCAAGATGTATGAAATTGTAGGTAGCGTCTTTGAATAACGCGTAGCGGTCTGCGCTGATATTTCATACATTCGGTAACGGCGCCGACGGTCAGCGAGCGGTCAGCGTGACTCTAAAGCCCTAGCGTGACACTTAGCACACTTGACATTGGTTTGCACACATCCTGATACCTAATCAGAGAAAAATAAAGTTAGTAAGACCTAATTCAATATGATGGCATAATATAGATAATTCACTTTGAAAAGGCATTAGAATTATGGTGATGAGACTGTGTTTACAATAAGCCATTTTACTCGAGAGTATACGCATAATAATTTATCCCATTATGCATTGCGAATCGAATATTAAGTTAAGCTACCATGCATTATCAAGATTTCAAATAATCCGTCATGCTTGTTATGAACATCATTATATAAGCCTGTCTTAGGGCCTGTATTCACTTTGATTGGTGCGAGTGCAAGTGATTAGCGCAAGTATTAGTGATTAGGAGAAATTAAAGGACTTGCACTAATCAGTCGCTATCCACACGTACTTTTTCTTGATTGCTAATTACCTGCACTTAATACTAATAAAAGTGAATACAGGCCTATAGTATCAATACTACCTTTTAAACGGATTAAATCCATAAGTATAGCTAATATCGATCTTTAATTCTTTCCATTCCTTTTACAGCGCATACTCATTCCACACATGCGGCGGGCCGCTCCAACCGGTTCCGTTTCCGGCGGACGCGCTAACCGCACCGGGGGTTCCCCGGGGCGCGCGACAGGCGGCGACGTTACCGCACGGGGAGGTTGTGTGTGCGGTCGCCCTGTCGCTGACTGGCACGGCCCGGTACGCGTATACTGGTGGCAAGGGGTGCGTGAAGCTATGGGATATAACCAATCCGGGTGCACCGGGCTTAGAACCGTTGGCGCAGTTGGATTGCTTGGTGAGTTATTATTTATGAGAAAGATAGGTAAATTTGTGTTAATTTCTAACGTAAAACTACTCGAAACAGTCACAGGACAAATTTTTGCCTGATGGCCAGTAAAAGGTAGTCCAGAAATAAAAAAAAAATCAGTAGATTAACTTCAGAATTAGGAATACTCCGTATTGTTGTACCGTTCTTCTCTATTTATTTAACATGGGTTACACTGTAATCTACCAACAGTTCTATACGAATATTTGGTGCTTGACCAGATTGTTAGTTGTGCTAACGTCGCGATATTGTAAACGTAAAGTGTCCCTTGCAAAATCGCTTTTTCATTCTTCATGTCAATAGTAACCAAATATAATTTTAAGTGGCCCAACTAAGATCTAAACTTTTCAAATACAACTGTTTGTTTGCCTCCCTGACAATGCCATTAGTCAAAACAATATAATTTCTGGCTTTCTACAATTTTCAATTTTATTTGTGTTTTCAGCAACGTGACAACTATATCAGATCAGTGAAGCTGCTACCCGATGGTCGGACGTTGTTAGTTGGAGGCGAAGCGTCCAACCTCTCTATATGGGAGTTGGGCGGTCCTACACCGAGAATGCGCGCTGAACTAACTTCTACGGCGCCTGCTTGCTATGCGCTAGCTATTAGTCCGGATTCCAAGGTAAATAAATAAATAAACGTTTATCCGTTTTTTTATCACTACACTACAAGACATTATAACGAAAACAAAAACACAATAATAATAATAAACTAAAAAGAAAAAAAAACCAAAGAAATAGTACGTACAACTTACAAGGTAACAAAAAATTTTGACAATTACTGGTACATTTAAAGTCCAACAAAGTCACAATTAAATACTTATCAAAAACTGAATTGGCATCCACTCAGGTAATGACCGCGGTTCGCAGTCCCTGATTTTCAGTGATTTTCTATTTATTTGTCTATGGATGATACTTTGTCTATGGACCATCCTAAGTTTGTCTGTGGACGCTTATGTTGGCAGCGAAGAGTACAATTTCCACAACATCTTCATGTATGTGGTAGCTATTAGCTCGGATTCTTAAATATGTATCTAATATCTATGAATGATTCTTACTTTGTCTATGAACCTTTGATACCTTTTTCTATAAGCGCTTCATACTTTTGCCATGAGCACTTAGTGAAGTGTCACATGCCTGAAAAAAAAAGCTAAGCTAGCTAGACTTTTACGGCTACTGTGTACTATGTCAGGATCTATGATCTACTGGATTACCGGATTTTATAGCTTTGTTTACAGACGCACTAGTCTATAAATTTTATCCTTGTCTATAGATAATAAAATTGATGTCGAAGTAATAAAAAAATTGCAGGTTTATTATGATTACGTGTAGTTATTTAATACCTTTATGCTTTCTTTGCAGGTCTGCTTCAGTTGTTGTTCAGACGGTAACATAGCTGTATGGGACCTACACAATCAGACATTAGTTAGGCAATTCCAAGGTATATTTTGTTTACTATTCAATATTCAAAGATCTTGTCATAACGTATGGATACATATTTTTTATGAAAAAAGGGGGGGCAAACGTGCAAACGGGTCACCTGATGGAAAGCAACTTCCGTCGCCCATGGACACTCGCAGCATCAGAAGAGCTGCAGGTGCGTTGTCGCCCTTTTACGAGGGAATAGGGTAATAGGGTAGGGGAGGGTAAGGAAGGGAATAGGGGAGGGTAGGAAAGGAAATAAGGGAGGGTACGGAATGGAAAACGGTAGGGGTTAAACCGGTAAACTCACTCACTACGCGAAACACAGCGTAAGTGCTGTTTCACGCTGGTTTTATGTGAGCCCGTGGTATTTCTCCGATCGAGCCGGCCCGTTCGTGCCGAAGCATGGCTCTCCCACGGTAGATAATACATATTATTATTGAAGTAATCGCTATTTGCCTCCTTATTTTTGTGGCGATATGCTTGAACACCTCATAGGAAAAGCATCTGACCGAACGAGAAAGCATGTTCTGTCAGGCTGAAGCCCACCGACGTTATTTCAGACGTTGTATATGCTTTGCCGTCTTTAGAAACTTCGATAGCGCGATGCAGGAATCAGGATTGTGACGGAAATTGGTTCTCCACATTCTTATTCTTAATTATCGCAGGTCACACCGACGGCGCGTCCTGTATCGACATTAGTCCCGACGGTACCCGGTTATGGACGGGCGGGCTCGACAATACTGTCCGTTCCTGGGACTTGCGGGAAGGACGACAGCTACACCAGCACGACTTCTCCAGCCAGATATTTTCGCTGGGGTATTGTCCGACAGGTTAGTGTGGTTATTGGTTAAATGCAGTATTATATTATAAACCTTTTTTAACGCCTCCGTGGTCCAGTGGTCTAGAGCGTCGCTCTTGACTCGGAGGTCGTGGGTTCGATTCCCGCGTTGGAAACATGTCATTTCCAAGTTTGGTTAGGACAATGCAGGCTGATCACCTGATTTTCTGACAAGATGATCCATGCATTGGATGGGCATGTAAAATGTCGGTCCTGCGCCTGATCTCTCGCCGGTCGTGTCGGTCTGCCGTCCCACTAGGTTATGAGAGTAAAGGAATAGAGAGTGCTCTTGTGTACTGCGCACACACTTGGACACTATAAAATTACTCCTGCGTACCTGGCCTGGTTTCAATGAAACCGGCCACCGTCACCGAAACCGGTGTGGGGAGTATTATATATAAACCTCAAGAACAGTTTCTGATGCGGTTGGTATAGTTTACGATCTAAGATAAACCTAAAGATAACCTATATAATTCTTAGGAAAACCTATAATATTTGATCGCGTTACGTCAAACCAAGCTAACAGATCTAAATTAAGTTTTAGAGGTTGATTTAAAGGCAGGTCGCTGTCTTATGTAATTTGGCCGTGTTAGTTAGTTTATCCGTCGATCGCGGATTCTTGGAAATCTTTTGTCTATGTATTGTTATCGCGGCCCACTTGGGCCGTTCGGGGGTTAATGGGTTAATATGGAGTTAGCTGTTAGTTAATTATGGATCATGATCTGTCGCCTGATAACCCGACCATATTATGTAAGTCCCGAGACCGCTACCTGCCTATGAATCAATTTCTGTGTACCATTTTTGATCGATTAATTATGTATGCAAAATATCAAAGAAGAGTGTGTTTGAATATTTACTTTCAAATTATGCATATTGCACATTATAAACTTTCCAGGATCCTGGCTAGCAGTCGGCATGGAGAATTCCCACGTCGAAGTCCTCCACGCGGGCAAGCCGGACCGCTATCAGCTGGTGCTGCACGAGTCCTGTGTGCTGTCCCTCAAGTTCGCGCAGTGCGGGAAGTGGTTCGTGTCGACGGGCAAGGATAACCTACTGAACGCGTGGCGGACGCCGTACGGCGCGAGTATATTCCAGGTTTGACAGTTGACAGATTGTTTTTTTTTATTGTGGGATGTCGTGGCTATAGTTTGCTCCACGCGGGCAAGCCGGACCGCTATCAGCTGGTGTTGCACGAGTCCTGCGTGCTGTCCCTCAAGTTCGCGCAGTGCGGGAAGTTCGTGTCGACGGGCAAGGATTTAACCTGCTGAACGCGTGGCGGACGCCGTACGGCGCGAGTATATTCCAGGTTTGACTGTTTTTTAATAGGTTATATTACTGTAATGTTTTCACGTTAGAGTGCAGCACTAGCATAAACAGTAAAAAAATTGTTCGACATTAGACAATGTTTCTGTCAATATTCTGATAGCATGTCGGATTTTGGTCGGATTATTTACTGTATGTACTAGTGGCGCCCTCTACCTTTACGTAATATTCCCTATTCTGAGATATCATGGCATTCATGGCTATGGTTTGGAGGTTTTTTTAATATCTCAAAGTTCAAATACAGAATAGATAGGAAATTGTTATTTGACAAAGTTACTTCTTGTTTTACAAATGTTAATGTTAGTATCACGGTTTTAATGTACTCGTAGAAAGATAGCAACATTGGTGTAGAATGTAGATGAAAGAGACAAGAAGCATTCATCATTATAAAGTCTTATATGCATAGGTACTAGATGACGCCCGCAACTCTCTTGCTCAAAAATCGTTTATCGCGCGAGAACCAAACATTTTCCCGGAATAAAAAGTCCTTTCCCGGGGCTCAAAGTATATCCATACCAAATTTCAGCAAAATCGGTTCAGCGGTTTGGGCGTGAAGTGGTAACAGACAGACAGACAAACATTCGTATTTATAATATTTGTATGGATTTTGACCTTTGAGCGATTTTTCCAATGTATAAGATAAGGATAAAAAATGTATTGCGTATCCATTGTTTAAGTATTTTATTGCAAAGTGTGTTAAAATATTATATCATTCTGTTTCAGTCAAAGGAATCATCATCGGTGCTCAGTTGTGATATATCAGCGGACGATAAGTACATAGTGACAGGTTCGGGGGACAAAAAAGCGACAGTGTACGAAGTGATGTACTAGGACAAGTGAAGTGAAGTGAAGTGATAATCTCAATCGGCAATAACTATAAGGTTAATGAGGGTGAAAGTGAAGAAATAAATTGTAATTTTATTTTATTTATTGTTTTTATTTCCCCGTATTTTATACAAAAATATACTACTAAATCCCTACTGTAGGATAATAATTATGAACGAGCCTGAAAAACTATGGATTGCAATGCAAGGCTTCTTTAGGCGCTTGGCAGACGACGTGGCGGGGCGGGCCGGACAGTTTTGCCGCGCACGATAGCACAAAGGGAATCCTATATTATCAACGCACACGGCACGCGGTTACAGAATACAAATTACCCAAAATTACCACACGGTGGGCAAGTGCGCCGCGCGGCGCGCCGCCAGTGCCCGGCGGGCACTGGCGGCGCGCGCGGCATGTCCGCGGCTGCCCGCCGTGGATCACACAAATCAGTTTATATAACGTAGGTACCTATTCGATTTTACAATAACAGAGACCGCGCCGGGAAGACAAATAGTTGGAGACAATATTGATTTCCACTAGAGTATTATATTAATTAATGTCGTTGGCACAAGGAATAATAACTCTGGAGTCTGGAATCTGGGGACTGGGGTAAACGGCTTATTTGACTGAATTTGGTGGTATGGACTATGGACCATGGACCATAGACTGCTAGAGTACCTTGAAGTTAAGATTTTTAAAATAGTATTATTACCTCAATGTAAAGACTAATCTTCTGTGGCCTAAAGATAAAAAAAAAATACGTCAATCGTGACAGTGACAGTAAACGTGTCATTCGATTTTGACATTAGTATCACAATATCAACATTCCGAATATTTTTATAAAAAATTAGAATACATTTATATTTTACATGCATAAAGCCCTATTATAATATAAATAGTTTATAAGCTAACTTCATTAACTAAAATAAGATTTGGTACTAAGAAATGGCAGAAAGTAATCCCTTAGACATAGTTCCTGATAAACTTTTCCAAACCCACTTTATAAGTGAAATTGATCATGTACAGAAGAAATTACAGTATGAAATTGAAAGAAAGAAGGAAGAGCTACGTGCTATGGTTGGGTATGTACTAACTTTAAGCTTTCAAAGACAAAAATCAAAATTCCATAAATACCAATTTTTACAAGGTTTTTAGGTAAGTACACCTTAGTTCCCAAACAGTACCTATAATATTTTGTTGTCTCTTTTATAACTATCATTCAAAACGTAGTAGTAGTAGAAGACTTAAAGTATTTTTAATACAAGTTTATTACTAAGAAGAATACTTTTTCAGTGAAAGATACAGAGACTTAATACATGCAGCGGACACAATAGAAGAAATGAAAGTTACAACTGGAAGCACATTACAGCATATAAGCGAAATGATGATAGCCTGCAAAAGCTTACATGACACACATTTAGTTGGTTTTAAAATAGACAATAGGCCCCCAAGGTAACTGAATCCTTACTTGTTTTATGAGCCTGTAATACTGTGTTAAAATCTTATTGTAATATTTTGTTACAAAAGCGCGAAACTCTTCTAAACTCAAGCAAATTTGTATTATAATAGGGAAACTTATGCATCATATTAAAGACCACAGTTATAAGATTATAAATTAGAGAACATTAAGCCAATGACAACTTTTTGCTGGTGTAAAATTGTGTCATTGTTACAATAATTCTCATTAAGGCTTATAGATTCTCTGTAAAATAAAAGAAGTAATACAAACATTCTAGATCTTTGTGAAGCTAAGTGATTGAAAAAGAAGTAAATTGCTATTTTGCTAACATGTTTTAAAGGTCTCAAGAGAAAATATTCTCTTCAAAACATTTTTGTTTAGAATATGTTTATTAGTTTCCAGATGAATAAAAACCCTCTAAATGCAATGGCTGTGCAAGTAAAGTTGTTGATGGAAATACCAGAAAAAATTTGGAAGTACATTGGTGAAAATGATTTTGTGAAGGCTGCACAGTTGTTCATTTTGGCAAGGCACATAAATACTGGTGTGTACATGTAGCAATATAAGTATTACGTCAGAATACTAACGTAACACAACTTTGATGATTGTGGAATCATTCTTAAAATATTCTTACAGAAACGTCAAAACAGCTTGTGCAATGCTACAGCTATGATAGTGACTTTCTCACTCTCTCTTCAGCTCTCGCTTCTGGTCACGACTTAACATTATAATTCACAGCCTAAAAAACACAAAACTAAATAATTTCTAGGTCTTCAGCTCCAGATAGGTGGTAAGAACACCAAGCCTGGACTGCAATCGCTGCAGAGGATTGTGCAGCAGCAGTGGACCTCCATTACGAACTTGAGCCAGACTATTATAGATTTATGTGGACAGAAACTGCAGGACGTCGATATCAATGTTGAGGTATCTATCTTCTTACCAATAAGAATATTTAAACATTGGCTAGGGTATAATTAAAAATATTATGCATAGCAATTAGCGTGAAACAAAATATTGTGAAGTTTCGTAATTATTGTGTTTCTTTTTGTTAGTTGGGAGTAAAATCAATATGATGCCAACGAATCTCGACAGTACTTTTCTCTACAGAAAGAGAGACAATATTAAGATTGATACTGTCCAAAAATCATCACAGATTAATTATTAATTAACTCAGGGCTTCCAAAACTGCGTTGACATTGTCCCAGGGGCGTCGCATGTCAACACAACCGAATCGAGTAAGCGCCGCGCGCATTAAATCATTCATACATCCCGGACAATATCCCCACCTTCAGAAACTATGCTCAGAAAAGCAAGCGCATCGTTCACATTAGCCTTGCTAGTCTTAATATATTATCTTTCATCAATATATTTTTTTGAATTTTTATGCTTATGATTTGGTCATGTGGGCTGGTTGATGATTCTAAAATTGGAAAGTATTTTTGGGGGGCTTGGTTGAGGGGCGTCGTAAAGAAATGGCAAAGTCCCTAGGGCGTCACAGTACAAATAAGTTTGGGAAGCCCTGAATTAACTGATATGAACATTCTTGCAAAAAGAACAGTGGTGTTCCTTACAGATACTACTTTTGTATACTTAGAAGTCTAACATTTAAAAATAATATATGTAATAAATAAATTATACTTTCTGCCACTCACTATAAAACTCTGGAACGAACTGTCACCGCACCAGCAGTATTTCCGGAGCAATACAATCTGCAAACCTTCAAGAAGAGAGTGTATTCCCTCTTAATAGGCCGGCAACGTACCTGCAGCTCTAATGTTGCGAGTGTCCATGGGTCACTTCCCATCAGGTGACCCGTTTGCTAGTTTGCCCCCTTAATTTATAAAAAAAAATATTTACAGGTATCCTGCTCCTGCCTCATAGCTCTATACATATTGGACTCGCAGACGATGGTTCAGCTGCTCAACACCCTAATAGAAGTCCACAGTAACACCAGTCTAAAGAACACGCTGCAGTTCGATCTAGACCAGATATTGGACGGTGATGTTAAAGCGCAGATAAAGAAGAAGATTGTCAACGGTGTGAAGATTGTGTTGAAGACAGTTGAGCTGGTGTATGCTTGTTTTGTTGGTAAGTTTTATTACATATAGCTTTTTAACTTAGATTTATGAAGGCAAACGTTTGCGGCAACACATACGATTACGGGGGATTTTTTAAAGTAGACAAAAGCATAGGCCATAAGCAACAAATTTGTCATGAAATATAAAAGTGAATTATTAAAAATTTATCTTCTGTATTCTGCGTGTAATAAAGCTGCTATTTGTTTATCTTATAGCATGTATTTCGACTACAATATTGGATAACAACATGTACATATAAATAAACCCATTTCTGGATTCTTGAATGCTCATAAATCTTCATTTCCATTACAGAAAACAACGGAGGGGCGGTTTTGGAGAAACTCAAAGAGCTGTATGCACCTGAGTCACAGCCACTTATAGAACTAGTACAGTTCAGTGACCCCGTGGCGTTGCAGTACTTACCTACTGTGATCACTAAATATAGGTGAGAGATTTCACGAATCATTATTTTTATCTACTGTCGCTCGAGAGACAGTTGTTACTTGTTACATACATTCTTCCTATCAATGACATTTAAGTATTATTTCGATATGCATATTAACTCTGTCATCATTTTGAGTGAAATATGCTCAGTAGACTTATGTAAGCTTAGAGTAAAGGAATAGTACAGTTGTAGACTTCTGTAAGTTTAGAGTTATGACTTATGTTCAATTTTTTGCGATTATTAAATAAAACATTTAAAGGTGGCAATAGAAATTTTGGACTCCAAAAGCGGGACACATCTGGAAAGAAATAAAGATGATATAATAATTGTACGCTGGGTTTTTATTAACCTTTAATGTTTTTGACACACAGCGCATGGTATAGCTTTAAATATATCCATATATTTTTATCATTCTAATGTCTTTACAGGCTGTCAACCAACAAAGAAATAATCGGTCTAGCAAAGAGCGAAGTGACAGCAAGTGTCCAAAACTGGAGCACATGGATGAGCGGGTACATCAGCACGAATGTGTCGGCTCTACTACACACCGTGACTAGAGTGAGAGTACTGCATGAGATACGTGAGGAGACGTTTAGGATTGGTGAGTAAATGAAATGGTGGCTATGCTAAGCCGAATATACTAATTAACAGTACTTTCAAATCTTATTTGCATTTCTAAAACGGAAAATTAGAAAAATATTAGCAGATTTTTAAAACTTATTAATCGGGACTTAACGCGACTGATTCTAGTAGTATTGTAATGCTACTACGAGTACATACTTTTCAAATTTTATTTATAATAAGTTTTAATTCTATTACTATGCAAAGCGAAGAATAATAAGTTTTAATTATTATGCATTGCGAAAGTTTAAAATTTCATATTAGGTGATTTTATTATTAGGTATTCTTGTCTTATATTAAGTAAAGAAGAAATTTGTTTTAAATCAAATGCTAGTATTTATTTATTTATGTCGATTATATTTCAGAATCCCCACCAAACTGGGAAACTATATGCCAGTCTCTCAACATCCCAGAAGTCCATGTATGGTCCCACTACTTTCAACCACTCATTACCGCTCGAGTCAAAGCTATCATCGATGGCAGATGGGACAAGCTATATGACACCTTCAAAACCCAGCTGCTAATAGACTTGACTAAGATGGACAATGTGAAAAAAGAGGCCAATATAAACTGGTTTGTGTGGAAAGATCTGATTGGTGATACGGTGATTGAATCGAGAAGCGAAGTGGTGAAAGTTATGAATAGTTTGATGAAAGGTGAAATTTATTGTTTTTTTAGGGTATAATATGGAGTATTTTTTATAAATTCTTATTTCTTTAAAACTAAAAAATATACATAAATTAAATTAAACAAAAGAGGTTTGTTTTTTAGTTGCTACAAAAAGAGAGGGTTATATTTAAGAGGAATGATATTGTACTAAACTTATGAGTATCGTTTTTATTCATCTCGCAGCTATTTTTAAAAATTCAGTTTTGAGTTATGATTGTATTTTCAAAACAACTTTGCGGTATTGACTACTTCAAATAGGAATAAAACATTTTAATGCTAAATATATTATATTTTTACTTAAACTTGAATGTCATATTGAATCCTAAAACAAGTACCAATAACAACATTATATCGATTTCAGGCATGTCCCATCAAGATAGAGGGTACACACCTAACCTAGAAAAACTCTGCAGCAGTCTAAATGAAGAGCTACAAAAACTTCTAGAAGATGTCAAAGAATATCTCTACCCGGAGAAAAAGAAGGACAAACTAATATATACCTATGAAGAAGATGAGACAGAAAATATGTATGTGGATAGAGCAGAGATTGAGCAGTATTTAAGAGATATATCTGACAAACATATACAGAGGTTAGTTTTATCTTACTTTTGCGATCGTAGAGCTCAAAAAATGTGTATTGACCTATACCTACTTCTCTTTTTTCCCAATCACAGTGTATTTTTTGTCCAAAAAATTGGTAATTCCGTTTTTATTACTTAATTTTATAGGATTTGTGATTATAAATGCAGGACGAGAACACCCGACTGCCCATTTCATATAGAAGAATGCAAATTAGTACTTGAAAAAAAATTCTATGGTTTCCAGAAAAAAACATAGAAACAGTAATTATAGCTCAAAAGTTTGATATTCTTTTAAGATTTTATTAATTGGTGTAAATAGTGTCTTAAAAGCCCTACGATAGCGAAAAACATCCAGGCTTTATTTGTTCAAGACGTATTTATGACTGATTTTGTAAATTTATGTTTTAATTTTTTTAACGTCATGTCTTTTCATATTTGGATTTGAAACTGAGACTGAAATATTCTTTTTAATGATACTTATAACCCAAAAAAAAAAATGGGATCCAAATGAGGCGGGGCATCGGAGTTATTCTATTTTGGATAGGGTTGTCACCGCATAGTTCAATTTGAAGTAGGTTTCTATATGCTCAAAAAAAAAACAAAGTTCAAATGAGTAAAATAATTTGGTATAGAAATATTGACAACCCTAAAACTATAGTTACCCTAGAAAACTTTAGAAGCCTCTAACTTCGGTGCCCTTTATTATTTGGATCTAATTTTTTTTACACGAATTCTTGTACATTTAAGTAACAATTATGTATAAAAATAAAATCCAAATAATTAGAAACACGTTCATAATAAATTAAAGAAAAAAAAAACATAAATCGTAAATAAATCTTTAAACACTTATTTAAGAAATATGTAAATCAGGTTAAATAGTGTGTTTTTTTATTATTGTCGATCAGAATAATCAAGAAGACAATTATTAAGTGAATATTTAAAAAGTAATGGCATTTTTAATTTTATTGAAAAAAATAATTAAAAGTGCTTTTTTATTGTTCATAATAATGAAATACTAATAAATTACTTACATAACATTTCTGTTCAAGATTTCCAAAAAAAAGTGGCCAATTTTTTGGACAAAAACTACACTGTGCCAATGAATAACATAGTAATTTTTTTTTCACTTTTGTACGGCCAAGGGCCCGAGCGATACGAGTTTCCCCATACAAAAGTGAAAAAAAAAATGTTTGGTCTTTCAGCGCTGCTGCTTTCACAGTCAACTCTCTACAAGGAACACGTACACACCCTAAAGTATTATCACTTATTTTTGTTACACCCTGTATAACATAACAAATAAAACTTTGTTTTTTCAGCATGCTACAATACATAAAAGCGTGTTTTGAGGAACACACTTTAAAATCTACGGAACTCCAACGAAAAACTACAGCAATATATACCGCGCGATTTACGCAAGCGATAACCACCCTTATGCCGCACTTCCGTAAGTGCTACATTGGCGAAGACTTCGACGATGATGCAGTGAAAAGTTGGAATAATGTATGTGGTGTACTAAAGAAGTCTTGTATAGAATTTTGGAGGAAATGGCTAGATATAGTCACAGTTGATATACAAGCGTTAACCTCTGGTTTACCTCAGAAGTTTACGCTGGAAGCGAATATAGATTACTTGCTGATGGTAAGGTACATTTTTTAAATAATTCAGTTTATGTTTTTTTTCCTTTATTTTATCAGCAATCAGCTTTAGTCGAAGCTATAATCTGATGAGGTCGCTTTTAATATATGTGTTGTTCCCATGAACATCATTCCAAGTCTAAAATCTGTTTCCTTTTAAGGCGAACAGTGTCTCCTGTAGTGTTGAGGAGATTTTGCGCAAGTACATTTTGGTGTTGTTTAAGTAATTCAGTTTATGTAGATATACAATGTGTGTGTTCCGAAATTTAACGTAGTGTATGATTCATGAGTTATGACGTCTCGAATGCGACGCTATATCATACTAGTGTCAGTGTTACTGGCAAGTGGCAAGACAAGTGTGATTTATCAAAATATTAGTACTGTATATAATAATAGGGCCAATTTTTTTGGCATTGATTCGCTTGGATTAAACAGCTATCCCATAAGTGATATTATACAATAATATGGCTTTAGGTCTGATTTTAGCCACGCCCCAAAATAATCAAAATTTGTTTCAGCAATGGGACGTAATCAAAATTGAAGAAAAGGACGATGAAGGGACCGCCATAGAATCTACAATAAAAGTACCTATAGGACCCTCACTCAAACTACAAGAGTACCTTTATTCTATTAGCCGAATATTAGATCAAGTTGTACCGCATACCCTGCCGAATGAAATACATGCGGCGTTCATAGACAACGTTACGTCTATCTCTTTCGCACACTACAACAAAGTGGTGCGAGAGAACGAGACGGATATAAACCAGAGATGCGCTCTTCAATTGTTAATGGATATACGATATATGACGCTACTAATGGTGCCGCGAGAGAACAAGAAAGGGATAGAATTCTCGCAGGAGATTTGCGAGTTTTTGAGGAGTAAAATCGATCCTTTCGACTACGACGTGTTCTATCCTTATATTCAGACGAATTTGAAGAGATCTGTGCAAAGAGTACAGGTAAATAACTTTTTTTGGTTGGGGGGAGTGAGAGAGCCATGTAGCAAAAGGTCAATGTACGAATTTCTGCCTGCTACATCGACCGCGCTATAGAACGCCCCATGCAGTATAGCAGGCTAGTGTGTAAATCGCCTTACTATAATTATTGATATTGGTCAGATCGTGACGTAACTATACTGCAACGGAGAGATGAAAAAAACTCTTGGTAGCAGCGTTGGAGCGCCATGACGCGTTGCTTCGCTACAACGTAGTTCGCGTAGAACGCTCGCATCTTAAAATGGCGAATAAAGCTAGATTGTCAATATTATAATCCTGAATAGTTGCATTTTTAAACATAGATAAGTATTGCATTTTATTTGCGAGGGTCTGTAGTAGCGAAAACAAAATATTATGGTAACACTTTCTCGATGAAAACAAAGATGCATCTAATTTTCACGAATAAAATGTAGTTATCTACGTTATAATAATAGCATTTTATCCACAGACGCTCTTGGGCAGCCTTGTGCTGCAGCACAGCGAGGTGTGCGGCATAGTGGGCGGGGCTCGCGGCGACCGCGCGGCGATGCTGGCGCCCGCGAACCCGCACTGGTTCACCGTGCTGCCCCTCGCCGCGCCCGCGCCGCTCAGACACGACCGACCGGTTAGTAGGAGAAAATGACTATAAATACCCCTATTATAACTTAATAATGCATATTGTATAATATGTGCATATTATATTATTCTCATAAGTCATAAATATTGCCTATAAATGCCTAAAACGCCCAGGCATTATCTCAATTATGTATAGTGATAAAAGCCAAATATTCCCTAAAACAGAATTTCGATTTATCTTGGTAGCAGCGGTGGGAGTTAGAATGACTGTATTCTAACTCCCACCACTATTTCGATTCTTCTTGGTGGCAGCGGTGGGATATTTAAAACTACCTTCAGTTTAAAAGTTTAAATTCTTCAAACTTATTCATAAAACATTCAAACTACATGCGAGTTTCTTACGCCGGTTCTTCTCGCCGGGTTAGTTCCGGTGGTAGATCATCACGTAGACATTCTGAAAAGATCTGTTTCAATTTCACTCAGAAATAAATAAATTTTATTTGTTTTTTTTTCTTCCAGATGAAGAAGAAACAGTCGCCCGGTCCCAAGAAGTCGGAGATCTCGGAGCTGATGACCAGCTCTTTACCGCTGAACTTCGCGAGCGCACGATCCAACGCCGCGTCGTTTTTCAACTCCATGACCTCAGACTGGTTTAGCGGATGAAAATAGTATTCAAGAAATGTGCAGTTAGGCTTCAGTCTAGAAATGAGCAGGCAGCGGGGCGGGAGCGGCGCATTCCAATGTATGGATTTATATGGATAAGCCTTATCTATATAGGATTATCCTTATCCTTACTAATATCATAGAGTAATTAAATAGTTATAGAGTTTCAAAGCCCATACAAACCAGCGTGTCTGCAGTTTTTAGTTCTCATCTGAACGATAGATGGCATTGAGGGTATCAAATTATCCCAAGATGGCCCAAGGAGTAAAAAATGAAACGCCATCTAGTAGACTATTTTAAAACACGTTCGCTAACTGCAAAATTCTTTCAGAGATGTCGCTAATTAATTTTAATCGGAAATTATATTTATTGAAGTTTTCTTAAACTAATGTTTTTGGCTCTTTTAAAATAGCTGTATTTTTTTTTACAAATATAGAATTTAAAAAAATATGAAAAATTTTTGTTCCGTCGGCGGGATTTGAACCCGCGACCACCGGCTTGAGCTATCAAGTATTACCATATTATTACCATTGACTTATTACCTAACAAAGCGCTCATCCAATGAGTCACAGAAATCGTCAAACACCGTTCGAAAGTCTGACAAGTGACAACGTCGCTTCGCACCGACCGTCCGCAGACCGCATCACAAAGTATACCTAAATCAGTAAATATGTGGTACCTAAATATAATATTATAAAGGCATCACAATCACAATTCACAGCATTGTGTCACAGGCCACAGCGATGCGGTGCGCCGTGCGGCGCGCCGTTGCCACAAACAGCGCCTTCGGGCGGACGCATAATATTATAATAATATTATGTAAGTACACAAATCCAGTCTCATCACATTTTCACACTTTGCAACCCTCTTCTCGCATGTGCGGCGGCTGCGGGCGGCCGCGCGGCGTCATTAGAAATATAATATCAGCACGGTTTTAAACTTTTTAAATTAGGGTTCCGTACCCAAAGGGTAAAAACGGGACCCTATTACTAAGACTTCGATGTCTGTCCGTCTGTCTGTCTGTATGTATGTCTTCAAGCTGTAAGTCAAGAACCGCGAGATTAGCTAGAATAGAGACAGAGACCAAACATACTAGACTTTTGAAAATTTCACAGATTGTGTTACATATATCTGTTGCCGCTATAACAACAAATACTAAAAATAAAATATATAACTGTATCATGGTCTCTGACTATATACATATAACCAGAGACCAGACATACTAGTCTGGTCTCTGATATAACATAATATCACGGACCAATATAATATATATAATATTTATTATTATTGTAATGTAGGATTCATCTATAGCAGTTATAGGTTAGAAAATTAGTGTCCTTTGATGTTTCCGACACCGCGCGGCGAAGTTCGCCCGAAGGGTATGAAATACAAATATTATGTTAGCGGTTGTCAATGGCCAAGCTACATGATATTATATTTTAAATGTATTTAAATCGGTATATTATGTTAGTCACTTTATATAATTTTGATTAGTGATAATTATATTTCAAATAGTAATAAGTAAGGTACTTGATTTTGACAAATAGATTACTTACTTCCGTTATAACTTCCTGTTCTCATATTTCAGTAAATAATTATACCACAAAAAACATTTTCATGTAAAAATGTTGCCAAGATGAGAACATAATATTATTATAGTTCGTAGTGTCAAAAAGTAGTGAAATCTCATGTAGAGCCAAGTTTCTAACCTTACATACTTAGCCCTAAATCTAAAAACCTTAATTTTACACCAAAGCGCTGCAAAATATTTGATAACTAGCTGTCCCGGCAAACGTTGTTTTGCCATTTAAAGTATATTTTCTACATCATCAGTTGATACATGTTTTACCCCCTCTTTTGTCCCCTAAGAGGGTGTGGGGGGGGAAGGTCATACACCAGATGTTAAGTTGAAAAACACAGTTAATACCTAATATGAAGTAAGTCCACTAAAGAAAAAAGTTGTATACAAAATCTGACCCCTCTTTGGTCCCCAGAGAAGGTTGAGAGGGGAGGGGGGGGGAGGATTTTTATACACCAGATGTTGAGTTGGAAGAAGACAAATATAATATATCTGTGAAAACCGTATGCAAATCTGTGAAAACCGTATGCAAATCGGAATTTTCGTGTTAAAGAAAAAAGTTTGATACAAAATCTGACCCCCTCTTTTGTCCCCTTAGAGGGGTGGGGGGAAAAATTTTATACACCAGATGTTAAGTTGGAAGAAGATAAATATATCTGCGAAAACCACATTCAAATCGGATCAGTATTTTTCGTGTGATGCTGGAACAAACATACAGACAGAAAGAGTGACAGACAGACAGACAGACAGACAAAAAACTAACCACATTCTTGTATTCTATAGCGATGTAGTGACAAAGGTGTAATTTCGGGTGTCATTTCATATCTTTTATGTACAGAATTTTCATTTCTACAACAGAATATTGTCTTCCTCCCGCACGCGCTTTGGTGACGCCCACTATCGTAATTTTTTAATTTCGCCATAATTTCAAAACCAAACGTCCAATTTTAATCATTCAGAGACCAAATATTATCTACATAAACTGTACTTAGTGATAAAATAATTTATTTTGATAAGGATTAATAGCGTGAGTAAAATATATCCGTTCAAATGTAGTCCAAAAAAAAATCAGGATTTTTAAATAAATAAATGGTTATTGTGCCTCACTCGACATAGATAGGTATAGTGTGTCGCGGACTTTTTTGTAGATATTTATAAGATCTACAATTACTTAGAACATTTTATGGTTCTATCTTTTATAGTTTAGGCAGCGTACGCAAAATAAGTAACTTTTCTAGCTGATTTTTTACACCTTGCGTTCGAAAAACTCAAATATCTTACGGAACCCTACTTTTTTCCAAAATAAAATGTAGCCTATGTTCAGCAGAAATAATTCAAATTCAAATTCAAATTATTTATTTCGGACTTTCATCCATATTTTATATTGTGTTAGTAAACAAAAGGTCCTTATTCTAGTGTTAGTAAAATTTTGATGCTGTGATTAAACAATTAAATATAATGTAAGATTCCAATAGCAAAAGAATTTTTCAAATCGGTCCAGTAGTTTCGGAGCCTATTCGACTCAAACAAACAAACAAAAAATCAAATCTTTCCTCTTTATAATAGTAGTATAGATAATATAATGTGTCAGCCGAACGAGAAGAATCTAAAAACTCTACACATTAGTCAAAATCGGCCTGGCCATTTTTCTTTAGTTAGGGTATATTAATTATTAAGTTCAAAGCCCTGCCGAATAACAAAATGGCCAAGCCACCGATTTTGACTAATGTGTAGAGTTTTTAGATTCTTCTCGTTCGGCTGACACATTATATTATTATCAAATATTTTGCCGCGCTTTGGTGTAAAATTAAGGTTTTTAGATTTAGGGCTAAGTATTTAAGGTTAGAAACTTTGCTCTACATGAGATTTCACTACTTTTTGACACCACGAACTATAATAATATTATGTTCTCATCTTGGCAACATTTTTACATGAAAATGTTTTTTGTGGGATTTCATTTCTTTTTGTAAGTTGGTTTACGTTGTTTTTTTTAGTTCATTTTTTTCTTTCTTTTTTTGGTGTATTTCTTTTAGGTTTCAGTACCCAGAGGGTAAAAACGGAACCCTATTCCTAGACTTCATTGTCTGTCAGCTGCCCGTCTGTCTGTCTGTCTATCTGTCTCTTGGAAGTATCTCAAGAACGGTAGTAGCTGGAGAGTTGAAATTTTCATCGATCATGTATTTCTCTTGCCGCTATAGCAACAAATTACTAAAAACAAAATTGTTTAGGCCCTAATGAGGTTTATACTTGAAATAAACGCAAGTGGACTGTATAACAAATATATTCGTAATATACAAAAGAATGCTCAATGCCCATGTGCAATGCGTACAAGCTCTGAAGGTGAAGTGGCGAGCCGCGAGCGGCGGGGCGCGCGGGTCGCGGTTAGCGATATATGCGCACGCGCAGCCGACGATGCCCGAGGCGGTCCGCTCGGGTGCATTCGGCCGATGTCGATGCGCCGACAAAATAAATTTAATATTTTGGGGGGCTCTCATACAACAAATGTGGTTTTATTTTTTCCTATAATTGATATTAATTGATAATAATTAATAAATAATAGATGTCGCTGCTGTCGTCTACATCGCATAATACTTGTAAATGTACTCTAGTCAATAAGAGATGTCACTGTTAGGTATCTATAATCTCCATCGCACTATTGTTTGACGTAATAATGTTTGATATAGCCGTTTAACTTTTAGGCACAGGTTTTTTCTTTGAACTAACCGATGTTGTTTACATCCTACAATTAAATATTTGCAAAGAAATGCTGAGACTACGGCTATACTTTGAACTTACATATTTTTAGAATGATTTAAGGTCTAGAGTCTGCAAAGTACAGTTATTAATAATATAAGGAACATACAGTTAAAATAATATTTTAATTAACTAGTATATTATATTAGCTGGGCCTCCGCTTAACTCACTCACTAAGCGAAACACAGGGCAAGCGCTGTTTCACGCCGGTTTTCTGTGAGTCTATGGTCTCTCATGTCTGATACGTATTTTTTTTTGGCACAAGAATTATTTTATACTCTATTTTTAATTTTGTATCTAGCACAAGAAACGGGGGTATCTCATACTAACATCCCCTCTCTATATCAAGGGGATGGGAATAGGTTAGGTTGGGTTTGATAATTTTTTTGTTGTTTCTGTACTAATAGTATGTCACATACCAAATTTTAGCTTTCTATGACTTCAGGAAGTCATAGAAAGCTAAAATTTGTCAGTCCATTATTGTGGGGTTTTTGGACCCCTATAAAATCTAAAGTATAATAGCAGCAATATTCAAACTTTGCGCATTTAATTATTATACTCATGTCATAATATCTTGAAAATTTCAACTATCTGGCATTATCCAAACCAAAGTTACGAGGGTGCAAAAATACGACGAAACGTTTCGAGAAAAGGTAGGTAGTGCCCGTGCGCGCTTCGCTTGGCTCATCTTGGCGGGGGCACTCCCGTGCCCCCAGATCTTAGTACATCACTACATAGTATAAAACAAAGTCGCTTTCTCTGTCCCTATGTCCCTTTGTATGCTTAAATCTTTGAAACTACGCAACGGATTTTGATGCGGTTTTTTTTAATAGATAGAGTGATTCAAGAGGAAGGTTTATATGTATAATAACATCCATTAAATAGTGGAGAAGTACTGTTATTTTTGAGGTTTCTAATGTGATGTCGTAAATAATTACATTTTTTCCGCTTACATTGCAAACGCAGGCTGAACCCTACGAGTTTTATCAAAATAATGTACTAAGTATTGTACACATTGAAAAGGTCTACAGAAAAGTCCGTGATGGTATATGTCTATCTCTTATGGATAACCCACAATAACTTTCTTTTGTCATTTACTTTATACGACTAATAATGGCTAATTTTCGAAGCGATATTAACCAATACTGCATTAATACTTAATCAATTAAATACATTGTTCATATTTTAATATAGATCTATATAGCCCTTTACACCGTATGATTTAAGTGAATATTTTCGAAGATATTACAGATTTTAAAATTGCGGACGTAGCGTTTGCGGCGGTACCGGCCGGCCGCCCGGTGCGGCAAGAGCGTGCCTATAAATAGCGCGTCTGAGGCCGCGGTTTTCCCTATAGCACTTTGAATTTAGCAGCGATCGGACGCGTTTATTATAAAAACGTGCTTTTCAGCGCGACAACGTATCAGTAATTATAAGTAAGTTAAGATAAATTATTGTATGATAGTAGTTTTAAAATATAAACTATATTCTATTCTAAGGTTAATTTTTAAATCGCACTTATAGTAATTATAAGTACCTACATAAGGTGAGATAAGATTAGATTAAATAAAACCATAATTTATGGATTGCAATTTATCAAAACTACTGAATCGATTTTAATCACGTAGGCTATATATTTTACTAGCGACCCGCCCCGGCTTCGCACGGGTGCAAATACACTGCAAAACTGTGAACGTTGTATATAAAAACATAGCGGCCAGCTCCGGTTTCGCACGGGTATAAAATATATAGCCTACGTAAAAAAAATATATGATGTAGATTACTATAAAATCTACCAACGAAAATTGGTTTGAACGAGATCTAGCCAGTAGTTTTTTTTATACGTCATAAATAGTATACCTTAATCTAAATTTCATTAAATCGACTGAAATATAAAAATAAATCAAAAATATTTTAATTTCATAAAAATAAACCTTATTGCTGCTGCGGAACCCTCCATGGGCGAGTCCAACTCGCACTTGGCCGCTTTTTTTTACTTTAACATGGCGTCACCATAATACGAAGCACAGTATAGCAATATAATATCCCTACAGTAGTGAAACGAATGTACTTGCGCAGAGCAACGGAGGGGTACCCGCGGGGAAGCGGGCGGCGCGGGCCCAGTCGTTCAAACTCGCGGAGTTTGAACGACTTCGCGCGCAGGTGTGACGTTGGCGCGTTTTGTGTTTTGTGTTGTAAAACGATAGCCTGTAACATCTTATTTTATAAACAATGGGATATAACAAGTGTTCAGTGTACAGAATATGTAAATCTGATTCAAAAAACAAAAAGGATTTAATTATCATAAAATATATTAATATCGACTCACAGTTCACACTAAATTGTGTTGGCCTTGGTGGCATTTATTTGCAATTTGCATCTCTGTTTTATTGTTTACGTTGTAAGAAGTGTAACAAGGAGAGAAACAATTTATAGAATAAAAATAAAAAAAAACTGTCAAATACCCTGTTACATACTAATTAGTACCTACCTAGCTAGGTACACAGGGCCCACATCAAGTGTAACATTTTGACCTTTGGACCGCCCTTACCGCGCACGTAATAAGAGCGAGTTTTGAAGTGCTTCTGTTACACCTGACGTGTGGCCTACCGTACCTACCAATTGTTATAATATGATTAATAATTATTGTTGGATATTTTATATATCCGAATGCGTCTTCATTATTTTAATAAAATTTTTAAATCCATACTAATTAGTAATTACTAATATTATAAATGCGAAAGTGTGTCTGTCTGTCTGTCTGTCTGTCTGTTACCTCTTTACGCCCAAACCGCTGGACAGATTTTGCTGAAATTTGGCATGGAGATACTTTGAGTCCCGGGAAAAGACAAAGGATACTTTTTGTCCTGGAAAAATGTACGGTTCCCGTGCGATTAACGAGTTTTGGCACAACGGAGTTGCGCGCATCATCTAGTAAAGAACTCAAATCATCTAAAAATAAAGTTTCACGTAAATATCTGGCCGCCGCGGTTGTTTGCGGAGGCCCCGCAGTCAAAGAAAATATACACTACGCGCGCAGTGCCCTACACGGCGCACCGCGCGTGCGATCGGCGGGCGCGGGGCATGCGCCATGCCATGCCTCCTCACTCCTCAGTATATTATGCTGTACCACAGCTGTACTATTTCAGCTATTCTTTCGCCCGCTTTAATTGTTATAAACTGTTTTAAATTATAATTTATGTAGATGGAAAATTTATTTTATGGAAAATTGTGTAATGAGAAATTTATTGCCATCTACTTGAGGTTAATATTATTATTAAACATCATGGACTAAGGAAATACTATAAGTATTTCCCTAGTCTATGATTTCACTTAATGTACAATAAATAAAACACATATTATTTTGTAATATATTATAATCCTACTATTCTAGTTAATTTCCTACTAATATTATAATGGCGAAAATTTGTACTTAAATATAATATGTATAGATGTTTGTTACTCTTCGCGACGTTGTACGAAAATGTACGGTTTCCGGGAAATTCCTAAATTACCCGGGCGAAGCCGTACGGAACGTCTAGTTTTTATTATAATCTTGAGTCGATTTCCATAAGATTTCCTTGTAAAAACTTTTAAAAAATCTTAAGCACATGAAAGGTTTGAACTCGATATCCCTATGTGCCCCTACGTAGTGCTAGGTCACGAAACCGCTGGGCTACGAATTCTTAAGCAATCTTAGCGAAATTTTTGAATAGTATTGTCGCGCTGACGGCGTTTTATCGATTAATAATTGCATCGATAATGCCGTACCCACCACAGTATAGCAATATCCCTACAGTAGTGAAACGAATGTACTTGCGCAGAGCAACGGAGGGGTATCCGCGGGGAAGCGGGCGGCGCGGGCCCGCGCCGTCAAACTCGCGGAGTTTGTACGAATTCGCGCGCAGGTGTGACGTTGGCGCGTTGTCTACGAATTTTGTGTTGTAAAACGATAACTTATCTTATAAACAATGGGATATAATAAGTGTTCAGTGTACAGAATATGTAAATCTGATTCAAAAAACAAAAAGGATTTAAATTGTCATAAAATATAATATCGACTCACAGTTCACACTAATATTGTGTTGGCCTTAGTGGAATTTATTTGCAATTTGCATCTCTGTTTTATTGTTTTCGTTGTAAGAAGTGTAACAAGGAGAGAAACAATATAGAATAAAAATAAAAAAACTGTCAAATACCCTGTTACATACTAATTAGTACCTACCTACCTAGCTAGGTACACAGGGCCACACATCAAGTGTAACATTTTGACCTTTGGACCGCCCTTACCGCGCACGTAATAAGAGCGAGTTTTGAACTTTGAAGTGCTTCTGTTACACCTGACGTGTGGCCTACCGTACCTACCAATTGTTATAATATGATTAATTATTGTTGGATATTTTATATATCCGAATGAGTCTTCATTATTTTAATCCTTCGATCGTGGATTCTTGGAAATCTATTGTTATTCTATTGTATCTTGCTCACCGGTGAGCTTAAGGGGCTTGATAGGTTAATAAAATTTTTAAATCCATACTAATTAGTAATTACTAATATTATAAATGCGAAAGTGTGTCTGTCTGTCTGTCTATCTCTTACCTCTTCACGCCCAAACCGCTGGACCGATTTTGCTGAAATTTGGCATGGAGATACTTTGAGTCCCGGGAAAGGACAAAGGATACTTTTTGTCCTGGAAAAATGTACGGTTCCCGTGCGATTAACGAGTTTTGGCACAACGGAGTTGCGCGCATCATCTAGTAAAGAACTCAAATCATTTAAAAATAAAGTTTCACGTAAATATCTGGCAGTACGACATAATATGTAAATATAACACGCTGATTAATTACAAGCACAATATTTTATTTTTATTTTATTTCCCGTTTCGTGGCAAGTGGCAACCCTGGCATATCTGCTTGGTACTTACACCGGTGGCGGCATCGTGCGACATCAAAGGCGTTTCGTTACTGTAGGGATATTATATTGCTATACTGTGGTACCCACATTCATTTTTAGTAACACACCTAACAAAACACTATTTCATTAAAATTTGTAGTTATTCAAAGTATATTGTACATAGATATTATAATTAAATAATTATGTTTTGCGCCATCTAGTGTTCAAATAGCAAGCTACTTAGTAAGCGTGTTAGCTATCGGCCGCGGCGCCATCTAACAATTGTTGCTTAAGTACTAACAATAAACATTGATTAGGAAGTATTTTTAGAAAATCATAATTATGATCCTACGAGTGTTTTAATGATGTTGTAAAAATGCAGAAAAATGTTCTTTCGTGTTTTAAGGTTACCTCTTTTGATTTGATGGGCTCGTTTTGTTGTAATATAACATTTTCAGATATAGCCAGAATCGATGATAGCGCCATCTAGATTTAGCCTGCTTTTCTCGTACACGCAATTTTGTATGGGACTTGATTGTCTATGTATGATTGGTCCATGCTAATATTATAAATGTGAAAGCGTGGATGTTTGTTATTGTTACGCTTTCACGCAAAAACTACTTGACGAATCATCATGAAACTTTGTACACATACTCTTGGAGGTATCAGAAGTAACATAGGACACTTTTTATTTAAAAAAAAATAGTCGCCATGTCGCGGCAGCTAGTAAATCTGTTCATTGTCACGCGCCGCCACCGCTCCCTCTTCGCTGCCCATTTATTTCGAGATGGAAGCGCTAGTTTAATAATTTCATTAAGAGATGTTTTAAATATTAATATAATATAATATTGTAAATAGAAATGTCTTTAATATTGCAAATTTTGACGATTGATAAATTATTGCTAAAAAGTATTGAGTATCGCTCTCTTTGTCAGGCATGGAACAAATTGTTCAAAATGCTAGATAAAGACACGCAGACAGTATAAGGTAAATGACTAGTCATTGGACAGTACTAGCGTGGTACTAGTAATTGGACAGAGTACAAAAACACAATAATATTTATTGTGGTTGCTTTAAAAACTACCTGTTTTCTTTAAAATCAGGCGTTCTATTACATTAAAAATAGGCAGTTTTTGAAGCAACCTTAATAAAATATTATATTGTGTTTTTGTGCTTTGTCCAATGACTAGTATTGTCCAATCTACTAGTCATTTACCCTAGTTATAGGAAAAGTATAAAAGTATTTAAATGATTAATGACTATGACGTGGTATATGTGGTATTAGCGCCACAATCCTGCATCGCGCTATCGAAGTTTCTCAGAACGGCAAGATATACAGGGTGTAAACTAAGTGATAATACTTCAGGGTGTGTATAAGTTCCATGTATTGAGTTCACTGAGACAGTAGCAGCGTTGAAAGAGCAATTTTTTTGTATGGGTAAGTGCCCCAGCGTCATGAATTTTTCTATACCTAAGTAAAAAGTTACTCTTTCAGCGCTGCTTCTTTCACAGCGAACTCTATATAAGGGACACATACACACCCTAAAGTATTATCTCTTAGTTTTGTTACACACTGTATACAACGTCTGAAATGACGTCAGTTGGCGAGCATGCTATCTCGCTCTATCGGAAGATCTTCCTTTTCGGCTATTACGTATATTCTTAAAAGTACTACTAATTTTAAACGACAGCTAGCTAAATAATAAATGATAAACAATAATAATTAAATAAAAATAACTTTATTACACATAAGTAGCCTCTATTCGTCCGCCTTTACATCCTTCTTGGCGCTGCGACTGAACAGATCATCATCGTTATCGGCGAAGCCGGCTATGTAGCTGCTGTAACCCGGGTATTTGTCGTAACCGGGTTGGTTATATCCGGGTCTGTACTGGCCAGGGCGGTACGGGTATCCGGGGCGGGGCCGGTAGCCTGTAAAATAAATAAACATATTTTAGCTTTTTCGGATTAATAATTATTCATTGTGCTTATTTTACATTAACAAAATATATAAACAACCCCCTTATGTGGAGTTTCTTAGATGCCAACACTCCTTCAACGCTAGCAATAATATAGACTTCCCACAATATACCAGGGAAAGGGGGCCAAATGTTTTCTCCAAGGAATAAGCATGGAAAACTCAATAAAGACTACACTCACCTTGGTAACCTCCATAACTCGGGTATCCGCCGTATCCGGGATAACCGCCATATCCGGGGTTGCCGTATCCGGGGCCGAACCCGGGGCCTCCATACCCGGGGCCTCCGAAACCGGGGCCCCCGTAGCCGCTTTGATACTCGTTGTAGCCTCCTAGGGTTTTTTAATACTTCAATAAAATATAAAATATTATAACAATTTTATACAAAAGTGCGTCTGTCTATTGCATTTTCACGCTTAATAAACGGCGGAACCGATTGAATTTTTTTTAATGAAATAAGGGGGCAAACGAGCATACGGGTCACCTGATGGAAAGCAACTTCCGTCGCCCATGGACACTCGCAGCATCAGAAGAGCTGCAGGTGCGTTGCCGGCCTTTTAAGAGGGAATAGGGTAATAGAGGAGGGTAGGAATGGGAAGGGAAGGGAAGGGAATAGGTTAGGGGATTTAGCCTCCGGTAAACTCATCTCACTCGGCGAAACACAGCGCAAACGCTGTTTCACGCCGGTTTTTTGTGAGGACGTGGTTTTTCTCCGGTACTAGTGAACTATCTTTGGTGACTGTCACAATACACCACAAAAAAAATCTACCACTTACCGTACTGAGAATTATATCCGGGATAACCATTATACCCGGGCCCCGAATACCCGTCGTACCCGGGTCGCAGGAACCCGTACCCGCCCGAGCTGCGTTTCTGCGCTTCGTCGCGCTGCGCCGCGCACACGACGATCACGCAGGCAATGACTAGACACTGGAACGAAAGAGGAAATGGTAAAACAATGAATAACATGAATTCATACAATAAAACAAATAAAAGTATGTGTGGCGTGTGGCCTCAGGCCTACTTCAATAAAAGCGAAAAAAGGCAAGAAAAGTAAATAATAATATTATTTTGAAATTATTTTAAATAATTCTAAATGAACTGGATGCCTACAAGCCAGGCTGGCCTGCGGTGGCGTTGGAGCGAGACAGATGGAAGACCTTGGGGGAGGCCTTTGCCCAGCAGTGGGATAGTATAAGCTCATAAAAAAATATCTAAATGACAAGGTCGCCACCCCCTTCCCCTACCTGGGTACGCCCAAGCATGCGCCTTAACTTATGTCAATAGAACATTATATAGATGTAGTATCCATATAATAAAGCATTTAAATTTTTAATTATATTTTATCGTTTTTAGGGTTCCGTAGTCAACAAGGAACCCTTATAGTTTCGGTCTGTCCGTCCGTCTGTCCGTCGGAAGTCGGATGTACTATCAGAGAAGTTGATTCCTATGCAGATGCGAGACCTACATAGTTTGGTCACGATACGTCAACCCAGCCGACAGATCACAATTAACACTGAATTGACATGATCCGACCAAATGACGTTGATCTGCCAACTGGCTAGAAATCAATTTCCTCGATGGTACATTCATTGACCATACAAAAATTTTCAAAAACTAGCAGTACTACGGAACCGCCTATATTGCGCGTGGCCCGACACGCACTTGGCCGGTTTTAATTCAAAAAAAAAATCAAAACGCTTAGAGTTAATAACCACGGAAATACAGAACAACAGAACCGTGAACATGGAGTGAAAAAAAGAACAGTTTGTAGTTTGTAGGTCTACTACCCTATCATTAGTTAATTACCACAGTCATTAGTCATTACTAACAATTCAAGTGGAAAAGTGTTAAATTACTATGAAACAGATATACGCCAATGCACTTCTACGACAGTCAGACAGACAGACATGTCGCAATCAGAGAGGATTATTATTTATTTAACTGTAATAAAATGAAGAATTAAAGTTTAATCATCATTGAATGTCTTTGAGTGCGGCAGATAGAGAACCAGATTTATTATTTTTGAATTATTATACTAGATGAGTACACAAAGGTTGTGATTTCATTTTTAGGTAGCTTGCTTTTTTTAAATTAACGTCATTTTTATTTACAATAATATTCTTCATATAAATTGTTTTAACATTATCACTCATAGTATAATTTTAACTTAAATTAAATTGACTCTATATTTTATCTTAATTATTAACTTTCATACTTTATTATCTACAAAATTTCAAAAGCTATCGATTTTTTTCTATTAAATAGGTAATAATTCACATTTTTAACTAATTTAATTATAATATTTCTGTACTAATTTATAACGCGTTCAAGTTATCTCTACAATTTTTTACTCCAGTTTTATTATTGGTTATTAGATGACCTGATAAACTTTGTATTACGTCCCTCCTAATATAAGCCTTCTCTGGACTTCCACGGATATTTCAGAACTAAAATTAGCCAAACCAATTTCGCTGTTCTCGATTTTTAGCGAGACCACAGACTAACGAAAATGTATAATTTCTCTATGACGAGACTAACAAAATATAAGGTTATTTTTATTTATGTACTTACTTAGATTGAAGTTCGACTGCACTCGGAGAGTTTTAATGATGATTAAACTTAATAATTACAAATTATAGACTATATTTCCATCACTTACCGTGGTTTTCATCGTATATATCCAAGTAACAAGTGCACTGTGTGAAGACACAAATGTTTTTGAGGTATGCGCCGCGCGCGCACATTTATACATACTAAAGACTGGGTTTTACGTCCTGTGGATTTTGTGTCTGTGTCAAGGGCGAAATATTAATTAAAAATAAAAGTGGATATTTGGGATTCTGATTTGAAGACTGTTCTTTGGGAATGTATGTTAGTATAGTACGTTTGAGGGTCTACATTTTTTATTTGTTACAACAGATAAAACACAAAAATACATTAAAATATTATGCTTATTATATCTAGAAAATGAACTTATGTGTAAGCCATTTATAGGCGTGTACAGCATTCACTAAAACATAGAACTTTGCATTTTGGACGTGGATATCTAATGATTTTTACTAACTTTCATCAAAATCGGTTCAGCGATTAATCATTATTCAGGTAGATGTAATTTAAAAGAAAGGGTAAATTCAGATGCACATATTTACCGAAGCGTTCCCTTACTTTGGTGGAAGTCCGGTGCCTTCTGAGGTGGACCGGCCGGTCGTGGAGGGAGTCCTGTGTTTGTTAGATCCGGGACATTCCTCTTTATATACGGCTGAAGGCGAACCGCAGGTTGTTTTTAGTGGGTAAGAGTCCCACATACCCCCGGGGTGCTTCAGCTTAATTGAGGCACATCCCCAACCCGGGGCACCCATGATGGGTTTCCCCTGTGCATAAAAAAAAGCATAAAGATTAACTGCCGCACTCAAAGACTATACGATGCCTTGATAATTTGGCTGTAGCGATATCGATTTTTCTCAGCAATGACTAAAGCTAAGAAATTAAAGTTCATTGTCAGTATTCATCATGTCTTTGTCTTTGAATTACCCATAGCATAACACGATTGGTCAACTTTTATAACAGAATAATCAATCAAAAAGACCTCTGTACATCGATTTATATGTATATGCCTCTGTAAAAAAGGGATTCTAATTTTACAGAGGAGAGTGATTTAAGCTTCCTAAAGTTGTACATAGATTGGTTCAAGCATACACTTTAATTGGCCATAGCTTATAATATGAAATATATTTATGGTTTTTAAATTACGCGACAAAAACTGTAACAACCAAATGGATGATACAATACTTCCGAATGCGCCAAGGATAATGTGCCAATTGAAATACGCATGGTAAATTTGGTCATAAAGATTTAATCTTTCATTGTTTATTCAAACCAGAAGAGGCTGTATCAAAATTTGTTTTGACTTGACTGGATACTACAAAAGAAGAAAGAAGCTCTCTTTTAAACTTGTTAACTCGTTTATCACAAGGGAGCCATGCATTTTTCCTGGATAAAAAGTATCCTATGGACTTTTCCAGAACTAAAAGGATCTTCATATTAAACAGCTAAATCGTTTCAGCGGTTTGGGCGTGAAGAGGTAACAGACAGACAGACTCACTTTCGCATTTATAACATTAGTATAGATTAAATTAATAACAAAAGTTATTTTGACCGTCAGAAAAATAACACTAGCTAATTTACCAATGTAGGAATTTTACGCGAATTAAAAAGTATCGAAAAAACCCGAAGATCGTTTACCGAGCTACCTTGACACAATTAAAGTTATATCATTCTAATATTAATTATAAGAACCTGTTTGAGCACAACTCATCAATGTAAAAGCAGATTATCTCATTATTATGCATGTAGAGCTTTTGTGGAATTTCCTTAGCCGGGCCTCCATAGTCCAGTGGTTTACACTTTACAGCGTGGCTCTTGAGTCTTCACTCGGACTCGACTTGACATGAGGTCGTGGGTTCGATTCCCGCGTTGGAAACATGTTATTTCCAAGTTTGGTTAGAACAATGCAGGTTGATTAATGTCTGACAAATAAGATGATCCATGCTTCAGATGTGCATGTAAAAAGTCGGTCCTGCGCCTTATCTCTTGCCGGTCGTGTCGGTCTGCCGTCCCACTGGGTTGTGAGAGTAAAGGAAGAGAGAGTGCTCTTGGGTACAGCGCACACACTTGGGCAATATTAAATTACTCCCGCATAACTGGCAGCTGGTTTCAATGAAACTGGCCGCCGTCACCGAAATTGGTGTGGGAGTTATTATTAGCCGGTTCTGTGCGATTTCCCGCCAGTCCAGCCGGTCATTCTTTCTTACAAGAAGAAGGGAAGCTCATGTGTACTGCACGCACACTTGGGCACTATAAAATCAGTCGTGTGTACCTTGCCATACAACTACCACTGGTTTTCGTTCTTTGAGATGATTTTGTCATTAAAATATAGTTTGTGAAATAACCTAATTAATGGCGTTTTTGATTTATCAACGCATTTCCGGCTTACATTAATTACCTACTACTATTAATAGGGTGAGTATACATGTCTCTTGTATAGAGGTAACGATGAAAGTAGCAGCGCTGAAAGATCATTTTTTTGTGATTTGTTTGGGCAAGCGCCTCAGCGTCATGTATTTTTCCATACAAAAGTAAAAAAGAATTTACTCTTTCAGCGCTGCTACTTTCACAGCGAAGTCTATATAGGGCAACCATTCATACCCTAAATATCACTTAATTTTACGGCTGGTGTAGATACTAGATACTCGTAAACTAATGATAAACTCATCTTAAAAACCGGGAACCGAAATCTCTGCTTGCTAAACTTAGCGGAAATAAGAACAAAGTATACTTATAATGAGTTTTTTTTCCAATCTCCATGGCTATCTGCCCATCCTAATCTCATTGTATGGTGCAAATTGTTTTTGTACCGCCAGCTTGTAATCTCCGAGATAATATATCAGCCTTTTTTCAGACTTGGAAGGATTAAGTTTCCTATTAAAATGTTTTAGCATCATACCCTGATTTTAATGCAGCGTCGATTTTCAAACTACTCGTGAGAAAAGCAAAATAAAGTAAAATTGACGATTGTATAGTTCATAAGTTGATGCCCGCAACTCCTTTGCGCCAAAATTAGTTTATCGTGCGGGAACCGTACATTTTTTCGTAATAAAAAGGGTTCTAAGTCCTTTCCCGGGACTCAAGTATCTCCATACCTTTCAGCATTGTTTGTTCAACTCATAATAATTAACAATAAGCCACGAAATGTTTCATTTTGTAAACATTGATTTTTTTCCTAGCCTATGCTGTCCCACTGCTGGGCAAAGGCCTCCCCCAAGGTCTTCCATTGTGCTCGCTCCTGCGCCACCGCTGGCCAGCAGGGCAGACTTTGAGAAACATTGATTAATTTGTATAAATTGCGAGGGTCTGGACTCTGGACTTACTAGCGAAAATACGATATCCTAAAATATTCCCCATAGAAAAAAATCACAAAACTGCATGTAATTTTCTTTAAATAATATATTTCCAAAACGGTACATTCAACACATTCAATATTTTAATACGTATAATGACCATATCAGTCGTATTAATTTCATTATCAGTCTTGCAAGACAACAATTAAAGATATTATTATAAATAAAAAAAAATATATAATATTAAGTATTACGAATAATAATAAAATATAAGATAAGAATAAATAGGTAGGTTTAGTCATCTAGTACCTTTTTAGACTTTATTACGCTTGACCTCAAAATTGACCTTAGCATCAAGGGAACCTTGTAATGTTATAAGTAATTTAAATCCTTAAAACTGGTTCTAGAGACATTGAAAATGGGAAATCCCGAAGGATACCTACATTGATCAGAAAGTAAGGCCGACTTGTCGAAATAATATTATTAATTATTATTATTATGTTTTGTAATGCAGATTATAAAAAATCACTGCTATAACATTTGAAACGAGAAAATTTGAGCTTCCCTAATAATGTAGGTCGTACCACTATTTTATTGAACCCTTAGTAATTATTATTATTATTGAAGTTGATGTTTGTGCATGTCTTAGTGAGTAGGTACCAACTATCTTAACATTTTAAAGTAATGAAAATTGAAAATGTATAAATTAGTGCATTAAGGGCCCGGGTTACCCTCGAAATTTTCATACATTCCGAAAATATTTAACATGTTTGAGTTATTTTTCAGCTTAAGATAGTAATTACCTAGGGTCCTGAACAAATTTTTTTTACAAAATATTTAAATACTTACTAAAAAAAATTTTTGTGTTTAAATATTTTTTAGTAAATTTACTACTAAATATTTAAACACAAAAAAATAGACAAAAACACTAAAAATATATAAATAAATAGTAAATTTACTACAAAATATTTAAATAATAAAAATAATTTTTAAAGTTTAAATATTTTGTAGTAAATTTACTAAAAAATATTTAAACACAAAAAAATTTTTTTTAGTAAGTATTTAAATATTTTGTAAAAAAAATTTGTTCAGGACCCTAGGTAATTACTATCTTAAGCTGAAAAATAACTCAAACATGTTAAATATTTTCGTATGAGAAAATGATTTTGGTATTAAGAATGTATGAAAATTTCGAGGGTAACTCGGGCCCTTAAATTGGAATGTATCACTGATAATCTACTCGTATCACTGATAACGAATTATTAACACAATTGATTGCAAATGCAAATACATCTATAAAAAATCTACAAAGTTATTTTTGTTTCTTTATAATAATACTAGATGACGCCCGCAACTCCGTTGCGCCAAAATTAGTTTATCGCGCTGGAACCGTACATTTTTCGGGATAAAAAGTATCGTATGTCCTTTCCCGGGACTCAAGTTATCTCCGTGCCAAATTTTAGCAAAAATCGGTTCAGCGGTCTAGGCGTTAAGAGGTAACAGACAGACAGACACACTTTCGCATTTATAAAATTAGTATGGAAGTAAAGATTATAATCGAGCTGTAATTAACTAATTACTAATTAATTTTATCTATTAATTCAAGACAATTATATTACATTTGTGTGACATTTTATTTTACGCAAAACATCGGAAATCGTACATTTTTTCAAAATAAAAACTATACTTACGACTTACGAGGTTATAAGGGCATAATATTATAATAACTTTGAGTGCCGAGAAAGGTCTCGACAAATACCCAAAAGTATAAGTACCTAATGCCTTATTAGCTTGTCCATCTTCAAACTTATATAAATCAACATCTATGTAACTTTTTTAAATAAACTTTTTTATTTCATTTCATTTAAGCGTGTATTAATGTAACAGACAGACAAACCGACAATCTCCTCCGGTGTTATAGAACTGAAATCATCTAAAATACCATAGAAAGATTGTCGCGGAAACAAAAGTTGCACTTCGATAAAATTCCTCGCCTCCGTTATGAAAAATGCAAATCCCACGCCGGCGTCATAAAAACTGCTCCCAACAGCTAACTTGTATTACAAGAGAAAATATATTTCCAAGAATTATACAGGACCGAAGATTTCGTAGTTTGAAACTTGATAGAATATTTTTACCGCTTCAAAAGAAAGGTTTTTGAAGTCTAGGTTCTCTATCAGGGAAATTGATTCGTGCGTAGATGACGTAGCGTTGTCGTCTCGATAGACGACGACGAGGTCGATACCTCAGCAGGCTTAGCATGGTCACCATAGAAATGGTTTCTCTCTACGGAAGAATAGGCAAAGTGACAGGAAATCCGCCATTTTGTCACAAAAATTTGTCAGTATGTCCATTCTTTTCCGTTTCTACTTACTGTTGTTATGCTAAGCCTGCTGCAGGCTTAGCATAACAACGTACAATAAGGTAATGCTTAAGCTTTAAGCTATAAAGCTAAACATAAAGACTGCAACGGCTGCAGTCTGCAGACGAGTTTGATTTTCTGTCAGTGGAAAAGTTCTATATTTTATACAAAATTTTGCTACTGTTAGTCTTACCCCATTTCCTGGGGGAAGACTAGCAGTTTTAACTGCTTACATTTTTTTTAATTATACAAGCTTAGAATACGATGGAACACGTCAACTGCAATTTATCTATTATTTTATAAAAACATAAGAATCATTCCTGAGTACGTCACAGTCAACTCAAAGATAGGTCAAACAGTTTAGTCAGAAAATTCAATTTAAGCTGTCCAACAGCAAACTATGTTAGACTTACCCCACCTCACCTTATGCCGAGTGGTAAATTTTCCCATAGCCCATTATAGTACACAAACTATGTACTAAGTTGCATGTTTGTACTTTGGGCCTAAACTACATATCCAATTTACGTACCTAAGGGCCTGTTTCACCACTTCCTAATAAGTACGGAATAGGCTATCCACCACTTAACTTGACAGATGAAGTATGGAGAATCTGTCAAAAAAGCTGTGAATAGCCTATTCGGCACTTTATCAGAAAGCGGTGAAACAGGCCCTAATACTAGTAAATAATCACGATGACCCAAATTATACACGCTTTAAATACTTAACAACTTATACTTACAACATTATTCCATTCGCGTCCGAGTTTGAACAAACAATGAAGTTAAAATTTAATATAACTTATCTTTATACTTCTCAAAGTCTCGTGATGAAATTGTCTCTCGTATTAAAAAGCCATCTGCTCTTATTCAAGTCTTCCGAAATTGTTTTTAATTCATAAGAAAATATTTCCTTAATAACAACTTCATCAAGTTTCGGCTGTAGATCGAAGAAGTTAAAGATGTGTCATATTGTCATTTGTCAGAATATTACGAGAAAAATAAATCCCACCAAAAACATTTCGACATGTAAAATGTTGTCAAGACGACCACATAAGGTTTGCCCTGTGAAAAAGATAATATTATCAGATCTCATGTAGAGCCAAGCTTCTGAATCTACACGGCCTAACTCTACCAACTTTAAGAGGAAACGCTAACTACAAACCCATTCCCGAATTTCCTCCCTGGATAAGATCTGTGAAAGCTATGCTTCTACGTTCGATTTTTTTTTAAATTTAAGTACTAATAAATAAATAAAAATATGACCCTTCAAAAACATGAATGTTCTGTACCCCGCCTATCAACCAACCATAAAACAAATTCGAAACATCTTAGGTAAAATAAAAACGTAGAGGCATTGACTCGCCCTTTCTGAAGATATTTAAAAAAAAAGAATTAGATAGGCTCTATTTTGAAGGACGAATCAGAGGAATACGTTACCTCGATTTACTGTATCTGTCTCTATCACAATACACGTGCCAGCGCAGGGTGAAGCGTGATGGCAAATAGTTTCTTCGTTCAACTTTTACTGTATTAGCGTTTTCTCTTAACTTCAACAAATACTACATAATACATAATATCAGTAAATATGTAGGTATGGCATGGCTGTTTCTATTGCACCCTTAAAATGTCGCGTCTAATCCTTTCCTATGTCTACGGATCTTACGCATTAATTTCAGTCTGTTTTTACTTTTGGATCAATTATCTCATTCGGCTGATGGGGAACACTTAAAACTTTGTAATATCATTTCGCCCACTCCAATTACACTTGTTACCGAAATTCACTTACAAAATGGCGGATGATTTTTGTGTTTTCCTAAGTATAGCTTTTAATGCGAAACGCGTGGATCTAAGTTTATACCTACTCTGTTATTTATTACAGAACCATTTAATCAGGTGCATGCCCTTGATTATCAAGGGCACCTTCTCCTTTTTGGAAGTCGGTTAAATAGCGGATTTGAGAGTATATTATGTAGTCCCGTATTTACAGTAGTGCCGAATTTATCTTATAGCTATATAAAATTCTCGTGTCACAACTCACAATGTTAGACCGCGTACTCCTCCGAAACGGCTTTACTGATTTGAACCAAATTTTATATGCATAATGCATATTCAGTGGGTCTGAGAATCGGCTACTGGGTACTTATTATAATCATAAAGTTAATATACCTATCGAAATAGAGCAACAAACTCGAGCTGTCAAACGTAACCGAAATTGGTTTTCATCCGTGTGAAAAATATGTGTACGTATACACTTACACAAGCACAATTGAACATGAATTCTATGAGATTAAATTGTCAACGGGGCTGATCCAGGCTGATGGACGTCAAAAAAAGAGTGCTGCTGTCATGTATCACACGTCTCTTTTTACCACGCAGTGTTACTGATAGTGACATCTCGCTTGCTCAGGCCTTTGTTTCTCTATTCCGCTAGGTATATTAACTTTATGATTATAATATTGATAAGGGCATTTGTTGAATAATTATTAAATAATAGTAAATTATTACAACTCGAGACTGACGGCGACCATTGTTTGTGCGACGGGATAGCGATGGACGTTGACATGGTGACATACTTATAATATAGTCACTTCGATAAAATAATATGGGCGAAATACTTTATCTGGCAAAACAACGTTTGCCCGGACAGCTAGTTTAATATATTCTATCATATGCAATCGTACACAAACATGCTCCTCTACACAGAATCGGTTCATCATGGGCAAATCGTATTAAATAAGTCTATGTATTAAATGGTCTTGAACTGTCTTGGCCAGCTAACCACCTGTCATACGCGCAATTCTTTTGTATATTCTGACATGTGACGTCAAAATTGGTTAACCTTGAGAATGCTATCAAATTATCATAATTAAATCATGAATATGATGACTGTTGATTTCCGCTTCTAGTATTGTGGAAGTATTAGCCCGGCCGCATTGTACGACATTTCTGATCAGAAACAGTTGAACGTCCGCGCTGTCTCTTATGTTGTAGGTACTGAGCCGAGCATAGATAATACAGATTTATATTTATATAAGAGCCGAGTGAGCTCGAACTCGCCGGAAGGATATTTCGGATAATGTGCGGGGTGGCGATCCGGCGCGCGGCGGACGTTCAAAATATTATGTTTCTGATCAGAATTCGGACAATGTGCGGCCGGGCTTCATCATTGTATGTTTGGTAGTGTTAGACATGGTTGACTTCTTCGGAGCAAACAGTATCAAACTGCACTCAGCATATTAAGTCCATGCTAATATTATAAATGTGAAAATGTGTCTGTCTGTCTGTCTATTACCTGATCCAAAATCCAAAATCTGTCTATTGTTTTTGATTGGCTGGCGTCAAAAAAATTATTCCAATCAATAACTCTAGTGAAAAGATAACCTCATATCAAAATACCTCAGAAACCGGGCCATAGTTTTTTTTACTGAAAATTAAAGTTCTATTAATTATTGTTTTATTCTTCGATGTGAAAAAAACTGTTCTGTGGACCGCGTCGAAAAATTCAAACGTGTCAACGAATTCGACGAAATCGAATATGTATAGAGACATTTAAAATGCATCGGAGAATCTGACCAATTAAAAAATTCAGTCCGCGATAAAAACCTCTGCCTATATTTACTGGTGTCGTACATAATATCAACTAAAAGTACATCCATTACATGATTACATCCATATCAAATTTCAGCAAAATCGGTTCAGCGGTTTGGGGGTAAAGAGTTTACAGACTAACATACATACTTTTTCATTTATAATATTACTAGTAAGTACGTCTATGGATTTTGATATTTATATAATTAATTCACTATGAATGCAAATAGCCTATGGTGATTCATATTATAGCAATGACTCGAAGGACCATTTTCAAGGCCGTCTGGGCCATTTTACTCCGAACACGAATGTATTTTAATGTATCGATGCGTATTTTAAGAATAACAAATGAGTAGTAAGTGGATAGATAAGATAATTTTTTATATCAAGTTTAGTAAGGAAATAGCTATTAGGCGGGCCCTCTGAAATACTTATTATTTTGAAACTTCTAACCCTATTTTACAATCGGCTTAGGATTTTGCTAAGGTTAAACCTTAGCAAAATCCTACGGTAGGTTCCTTTTTGCTGACATTTGAAATTTAACAGGTCAATTTGTATTTATGTTCTTGTATTCTTTGTTTTCTTATAATACCGGCGCCACACATAGCACAAATGTTTGAACACAGACTTTGTCACACATTTGAACACTTGTATGTTGAACCTGCCAGACATGTTTCACAGAGTTTCACATACATTTTCACTTCACAGTTGTTGCAAGGACGTCAAACAAGACGGACGACTGATTTGACGTGACAACTGACCACAGACAAGATTTTTTTTTCTTCTTATTATGGCACTTCGGCTTTAGCCATGGCCAGTGTCGAGCATAATATAATATGGCAGGAAAACAATATTTTTTATTTCAATTTTCAGCATCGTTTTCCATATTATCAGGTCTAAAGTCTAGTCAAAGTCTAAGTAAATGTCATTACAGTCAGAAAGTCAAGTCAGTCGATTCAGTAAAGTGGTAGACGCTTTACTGAAACTTTTGATGGAGTTTTGGAGGGAACACAAAATAGCACGTTTCTGGGTAGTTATTCCATTACACTAAATTTAGAAGTTCTAAATAGGATTCTAAAAAGAAGACAAATTAGAAGCTACTTATTCCACTTGTCCTAATTTAGTAACTAAATCAGTTGCACAGATTAAAAATCAGTTGTGACGACGCGGCGATTTTGGCCAGACGTTTTCATAATGGCTCCAGTTCTGTCAAACCAACAAAAAATCAAAATAAATAAAAGGCGAAAAAGATGGTTGAAAGAATTTTTGCTCCACGAAAAATTATGAATCATGAACTTTCTGAACTACTTGGAACCAGCAGACTTTAGAAATTAATTATGAATGGATTCCAGATCGTATAACATAAAATATATTGACTTTAATACAATAAAAGGTTGAAACCATCTGGCAACACTGATTTAGTCAGTTAGAAGTTAGAACTTAGAAGCCACATTTTTGCCGATTTAGTACACTAATTAGGATCCTAGCTTTCTAAATGTTATTCCACTTCACTAAATTTAGTGACTAAATCATTTAGATTTCTAAATTTAGTGTAATGGAATAAATACTTAATGCATCACTTTCCCACACGTCTTGTGCACGATAACGAATATCTTAATGGATAATATTCTACTGCCACGGCCGCATATTATGCGTAGTGCTTCGCGCTAAAACCGATTCTGTTGGACGATCTTCTTGTATCGTCCTATAGTAGGTATCGTCTCATAGCACGAAGCTTCAGACGATAGACGCAGGTGCGGCCGGGCCCTTAGCCCTACCAATATTACACATTAAAACCCAATTAACACAATTTTAGGAAAATAATTATACAAAAACACAACATCACTCTTTCACATTCCCGGCAAAATACTTCGATCAACCACAGACTACATGACATGTAGTCTGTGGTTGTATATATTGTATTATCTATGGACTACACAGAAGTGTCAAGTGAACTTTGCGCATATGTGTAGCAGGTAAGCAAACATTTGAACATAGATCTTTGAGCTCTTTGATGTGCGCCAAAAAACCGACATCGAAGGGCAAAGTGCAAATGTTTGTACAAAGCTGTGAACAAAGTCTCAAAGTCCCGTGCTACACATGTGTACAAACAAGTGTTCAAATATGTGTTCAAATGTTTGTGCTATGTGTGGCGCCGGCCTAATATTCAAAATCACTTTTTTGTACTTGTTACGTTATTAACGACCAAAATATGACGCCCGCAACTCCATTGCACCAAAATTAGTTTATCGCGCGGGAACCGTACATTTTCCGGGATAAAAAGTATCCTTTGTCCTTTCCCGGGACTCCAAGTATATCCATAAAAAAAGAAAGACAAACAGACACACTTTTGGAATTTATAACATGAATATGGATTTTGTCATCGTCTTTAATTTAGTATGATGTAGGTAGAATCAAATTGTACCTCTATTTACACACTACTCGTTGTCAATGCAGTTTTGTATTTAAATCATGATATTTATACGTACTTTGGTAGTCTGTTTGAATAGGGATGTTGCACTTATCTACCTATAGCTTGTATTATGAAAAATTATGTTTTAAATATGGTATGTTTGGTTTCCTTAAACCTTCGAAAATTTCTAAAACCTTAAACCGGGATTATTTAATAATAAATATTTCACATAAACAACTTTGCAATCATATTGACGATTGCTTTAGAAGTTTAGATGATTCGAAGTGAAGTGAAGAGGCTTAAGAGGATACACTAGAGCCGTTTTTCCATACAAACGTTGTCCATTTCTCCCTGGATAATGCCGGTAGAGTTATAATTTTTTTCCTGAATATCTACGGCCACTAATACGATGTCCCTATGTTTTCTTTTTTTTTCCATAATTTAATTATTAAAAAAAGATAATATTATGAACGTTCAAAAACCCAAAAAAATGGCTAGATTTTCCGCCGTGTTCAAACATCCAGAAAACTTTGGCTAGATTATAGTATTATAAACAAAAAAAAAATAAAACATAAGAACACAGTTCAAGCCTTGCTTTAATTTTTAAATGAAAAAAGTACTTAAATCGGTTAAGTTTTGGAGAAGAAATCAGGGGACAATGAATCGTTGATTTTCTGCAGTTGTCTCTATCGCGCTCTGCGGTATAGGCTTGAGGTAAGGGAGACAGCTGCTGCAATAGATATTACAAGTACTTTTTTTTTCTAGTCCTTGGTGTATCCTCTTAAAACGTGATTTTTGAATGCGTCTTTAGGCATATCAAGTTCAGACACCCAAAACCATAAAAGGTGGTGACACGGTCGTGGCTTGGTCACCAAGATGAATGCCACACCCATAACCGCGAGTTCTTCCTTATTGCAGGAATCTCCGATAACATACATCCAAAATTGTAGCGACCTTCCTTAAGACACCGAAAGAAACATTTATATTAATTTAGATGACTTTACGTTTATCGGAATGCCACCACTTTATTTGTTTTGAGTAGGTATAACTTTTGATGTATTTATCATAAAACCCAATAGGGAACGTGCAGGTGGTAGCACATGTCAAGAAAATGATAGAGTTTCGGAATGTGGTGACGCCAGAGTAGGCAGTACTTTTTTGTTTAAGAGAAAATATTGTGGGTAGCAGCATAATAATATTATATAATTTATAATTGACCAAAAGTCCGTGCGCACGTCATATCAGAATATTAACAGCAACTTTGCCAAACGCCGAACAAATCTCTTTATTTACTGTCTGTTCTGGTGCTGACTGTCTGGTGATGATGTATGTCGCAGGGAAATGAGGATAACAGGGATATCACGAAATTTCTAGGGATATCACGAATCCCGGTAGATGTCGAATATTCTTGTTTATTACGACGCTTTTTACTAAAAATTAAGTGATATGACAAAATAGTAAATACCAATTTATCGACAGTGAGATTATGTCGTTTCTCTAAACTGAATCTAGCAATCTCTAGAAATTTTTTGTAGGAAAAAACGTAATAAACAAGAATTTCTTGATATCCCTAGGGATTTCGTGAAATCCCTGATATCCTCATTTCCCTGCGAGTTGCGACATATATATAGCTGTTTAGCTATTTTGGTTCTATCGATTTCTAACAAACAACATACATAAGCAGCACTTATAATGATAACTGATAAGATTATCGCAATTTATTAAAGCGTTATCTGCAGACGTTTTAAGATAGGAAAATAGAATCAGATAATAAAATAAAGCCCGTCACAGACTTAGCTATAATATATATTAATATACCGTACTAAACACACTGAGACCAGAAATATATATTATAGCCGAGTGTGTGGTCACGCGAAAATTCTATAGAAAATATATATTAATATGCCTAGCTATAAATATATTAATATATATTATAGCTAGGTCTGTGACGGCCTTTATTCTATGAAACATAATATTATATATTGTATATTATATTCTTAACATTAAAAAGACAAAAATTAAATGGACAATATTTTAATAAAAAACTTTATTTTAAAGTCCTACTTACAAAAATTAAAAAATAGGTATGTAACATAATAATATTATTGAATCTTTAATCACATTATAGCTAGTTAAAAACGTATAACAAATATTTTAACTTAAATTATATATTTTTAGACACAGTTTAAATTGCAAAAGGTAATAAGGCGATGCGAAGCGATGCATTTTTAAGACTAAACTAAACTTTAATTGAATACACAAAAAATACACATAGAATTGCCGCTTGCGGTGCACGGTGGTGGCATCCTGTTAAAATTTCGAATGGCATAATTAAAAGCCATGGCCTCACCGGGATGCCATAATATATTATGCATAGCAACGTAGCCAGTGACGTTACCATGGCAACGTCTGGCATCTTAGATACGTCATTACTACGTTTCGTTGTCGTCGTTAGTCTACATTTTTCTTAAATTCTATCAAGATTATACCTTGAAAGAATGTTGAATTATCTAAGGATATCACTAAAATCAGCGACTGAGCATACAAATACGTGCAAACAACTGGCAACGTCAACAGTCGCCGCATGCCGAGCGGTCGATTTGGCTACGCCGCGCTGGCTACTTGGCAACGTCGCCAGTCGGTCGCCAGCCGGCCTAGCATACGCCAACGAGATATCTCACTCTCGAGATAATTAAAAACTACTCGTCTCATAATGTCAAAATCTCGACATTATCTCGACAAAACTCTATAAAAATGTGTTATTTCGATGATAGATCTACGCGAGAAAAAATGTTTGTCATGCTAGGGTCAATAGAGATGAAGATACAAACTATCAAACATCGAGAAACATGTAGAGAGAGATATCTCGTTGGCGTATGCTAGGCCGGCTGGTGAGTTACCAATTAATAATAATAATAATAATAATAATAATAGACATTTATTCAACAAACTTCACAGTACACCACAATTATACAAAGCACACAACAACAAATACAAAGAAAAAAAAAAAACATGTATACTAAGCCTAACCACATATTATATATTTAAAAAGAAAAAAAAAGGCATTGAACACTTAATTAAAATTTAACGTTAAAATTTAACGTTAAATGTACACCACCACCACCACCACAAACATATTAATATATACTTAGGTATATACTTAATATATCTGTGGTGCGGCGCATTACCATACATCTCTATAGAACTAGTTGGCGACGCCGCTGGCCACGTCGCCATGGCGTCCCGGTGAGGTATGGCCCTTAAAGGCATCATTATTCATTATATCGTCTCGTCACTTTTTCGGTTAAACTGACCTAACTCTACATTACGTAATTCATTGATTGATTAATTGGAATGGATTTAAATGGTATTGTTATGGATAATACGCGGGGTTGTGGTACGTAGTCTTGACTCTTGGTATAATGTTCGAGGGTTCCTCGTCGTCATCTATCAAAATGTGGGTGGAGTCTCGTCTCTTGATCTTGCCACATTGGTAAGCTGAAGCTGCGGTTACCGAGAGTACCACCACTGAACCCACTACTACCATCGTTATTGTCCATGCATTCCAGAATTCAGACCCTTGGCTACTTTCAGAATCAGGCGCAGGCAATGGTTCTGGTTCTGGTTCAGGTTCCGGTTCTATTTCAGGTTCTGTTTCAGGTTCCGGGTCTACTTCAGGTTCTGGTTCTAGTTCAGGATCTGGTTCCGGTTCTGGCTCAGGATCAAGTTCAGGTTCTGGTTCTATTTCCGGTTCTGGTTCTAGTTCAGGCTCTGGTTCCGGTTCTGGCTGAGGTTCTGGTTCTGGCTCAGGCTCAAGTTCAGGTTCTGGTTCTATTTCCGGTTCTGGTTGTGTTTCTGGTTCCGGTTCTGGCTCAGGCTCAAGTTCAGGTTCTGGTTCTATTTCCGGTTCTGGTTGTGGTTCTGGTTCCGGTTCTAGCTCAAGTTCTTGTTCTGGTTCTATTTCCGGTTCTGGTTCCGGTTCTGGTTCTGGTTGAGGTTCTGGTTCCGGTTCTGGTTGAGGTTCTGGCTCCGGTTCTGGTTGAGGTTCTGGTTCCGGTTCTGGTTGAGGTTCTGGTTCTGGTTCCGGCTCTTGTTCTGGTTCAAGTTCCGATTCTGGTTCTGGTTGCAGTTCAGATTCTGGTTCAAGTTCAGATTCTGGTTCAAGTTCCGATTCGGGTTCTGGTTGCAGTTCAGATTCTGGTTCAAGTTCCGATTCTGGTTCTGGTTGCAATTCAGATTCTGGTTCACGTTCCGATTCGGGTTCTGGTTGCAGTTCAGATTCTGGTTCAAGTTCCGGTTCTGGTTCAAGTTCCGATTCTGGGTCAAGCTCCGATTCTGGTTCTGGTTCTGATTCAGGTTCTGGTTGTGGCTCCGGCTCGAGTTCAGGTTCCGGTTGCTGTTCTGATTCTGGTTTAGGTTCAGGTTGAGATTCAGGTTCAGGTTCAAGTTCTGATTCTGGTTTTGGTTCAGGTTCAACGCCGGGCTGAGACTCAGGATCTGTTTCAGGATTTGACTCTGGTCCGGGATTTGTTTCTTGTTCTGAGTCTGGCTCTGGTTGCAGTTCGGGCGCTGGTTCTGGCTCGAATTCGGATTCTTCTTCATCGTCGAGTCTTTTGATTTCGGAATAATCTAAATCTTCCGGGCTCCCACTAAGATTTATTTCATTCAGTGGCCTAATATCTTTGTCCTCAATTGGAATGCGATCTACCGTATTTTGTTTAAGGGTAGACACGTATGGAGCATCTATGTCGTCTCCAAGTTCTTCTGAATACTCAATATTATCTTCGTAATCGGGATTTATCTCAACGACTTCGAAATTTGAGTTTTCGTCTGAATCGAGGGTTTTCTGATCTTCTATTTCGTCATTGCTGTCTTCCCGAGTGAATTGGATATATTCAACTATGATGACATCATCAGAATAGCTGTTTCCTTGCAGTCTTACCTAAAAATAAGCATTACGTTTATTTTAGTTTGTAAACAAAGCAGCGTATAATATGCTTATATTTATCTATACAGGTGTATGACATGTAGAGTTATTTAAGATTTTCTAATTGATATTTCTATTTCATAATAAATTTTATTGTGTCCAATTTCCAAATCCCAAATTTCATCATCAAAATAATATTATGTTATATTTTTATTTACTAGATGACGCCAGCATCTCTGTTCATTTTTTCGACATGAAAAATCCTTTCTCGGGATTAAAAGTATATGTCCACACCAAGTTTCAGAAAAATCAGTTCAGTGGTTTGGGCGTGAAGAGACAGACATACGGATAAACAGACAGATATATTTCGCATTTATGATAATATTATTATGGATCTTGGATTCTAACTTCTAAGTAATAAACCTACTATAAAAGCATAACAGACTGAAAAACCATAACCAACTTACATGTCCTTTGAAGTAAAACGTAATAGGTATTGATATGAAATTCCAGCCTTCCTGTTCCTTGTTCTTTGTGTATTCGCTACTAAAGACTAGCGAATTATTCTCGTCTATGATGGAAATTTTAAAACTTCCAACTTCAGATGATATTTGGAAGTACACACTCGCTTCAAGTTTTCCAGGCACGAAGTCAAGCGGATAAGAATCGATGCAGCTGTCTTCTGTCGCTTCTATTCCTTGCAAATCTTCACCATAATCTTCATAATTCCTCTGTATCCATTCAGTTTTGCCACAGCTTTCACCGAAGACTATTTCCACGTTCTCATTACATATAGCCTTCACTAACAAAGAGAATAATATTAGTCGTAACATTTCATGTCACTGTCGCGTTCAATCGAGATATACACTGCCATTTTTATCATTAAATTGATAGTATCTATGTAATAATTTATTGTTTTGATATCAATAATCCCTTGGAACTAAATTACTAAAGGCTATCGGAATTTACAAAGAGACTAAGTATCAAACGATTATAATGACGTCTCGTCTGCACAATAGCTGTTAGTGTGTATGTTATCAATATTTATTATCATATATTCAAGTCTGTATTATGTATGTGTGTGTAGATATTGTTGTTTTATCTCTTAAGTATTATGATCCTTGTGTTGTTAGTATAAAGGTCCTCCTAGTGTCAAAATAATTGTAAACGGTTAGGCACTTTTATCTGGTTGGGGAATTACCAGCACTGCATTTAATGTTCTAAGCTCAGATTAATGGAGAGGAGTATATCAACAAAGCGTCAAAGGAATTTGATTTTATGTGTTTGATACACCTAAAAATAATATATATGTAATTTAAAATTACGATTAATTATAATAATAGAATAGTAATTATGTAAATGATCAAAGTTACGATCTATAGCTACTAGCGCCATCTAGTAACGTTTTTGTAAACAAAGATAAAACGATCACCATCAGCATTGTATATTGAGACGTTCAATTATAATTGATAGCGTTTATTTTATTACACTGAATAAAATATAGATGGCGTTACATAAAATATTAACTATATGTTTGTGGAAGTTTTGGGAAGGTTTATACTTACTAACTAGGAGGGAGGTGATATCAAGTTCACCCGGTTATCTATAAGTGTTTAATGAAAGTAATATTCCACTTCAATAATTACTTATTAAATCTGGCATAAGTACGACTACATGGGAATACATCCGCATTGGTCATCTAAGTTCTGCTTCTGTGTTACGCATTATCAAAGTTGATTCATTAAACTTGATAATGTTATCGGCATATTAATAACTAGTTGACCCGGCAAACGTTGTTTTGCCATTTAAAGTATTTCTACTTCATCAGTTGATACAAAATCTTACCCCCTCTTTTGTCCCTTAAGAGGGGTGGGGGGAAAATTATGTACACCTGATGTTGAGTTGGAAGAAGACAAATATATCTGTGAAAACCGTATGCAAATCGGATTAGTAGTTTTCGTGTTATAGAAAAAAGTTTGATACAAAATCTGACCCCTCTTTTGTCCCCTTAGAGGGGTGTGGGGAAATTTTTTTATACACCAGATGTTAAGTTGGAAGAAGACAAATATATCTGCGAAAACCGCTTTCAAATCGGATCAGTAGTTTTCGTGTGATAGTGGAACAAACATACAGACAGACAGACAGACAGACAAAAAACTAACCACATTTTTGGCTTCTATAGCGATGTAGTAACACCCCCTGCTTATTATTTTTTGAATATCTTTAATGTACAGAATTCACATTTCTACAGTTTTATTATAGATAATTGCTTTTCTCATCCAACGTTTGATTGGAAAAACAAAAGAATGTATAAATAATACAATTATTATTACGGTTGTTAACTGTGACGTCAATAATAATATTAAACTCGTTAATCTTTGAATTACATATTATGTATATTGTTGAAAATAAATCCGCATAATAGTCGTATACGTTATGATTTATCGGTAAAACAAAATTAATAACGCTCCACTGATTAGACTAGCTCTCTTTTTTTTTAAGAGAGAAAGAAGGAAAAATAGACACTTCACACCACGTCAGTCTCTTGCAGTGGCAGGAAAGCAGCTTTTCCATTTTTTTTGGTCGATAACTAAGAATAACTCGAACTTTTCGATCGGTTAAAGTAAGGAAAGTGCTAGTTTAAGAAAATTTAAAATTGTTACTTACCGGGTGCATCTTTCATTGCATTAACGCACTCTGACATTGGCGATTCACTAAGGAGCCAATTTTTAAAAAGAAGAAGAAGAAGATGCTTTATTATGATTTTGGAATTCGAACAAGATTGCATGGGCCTTTTGCCGGGAATGTGAAAGAGTGATGTTGTGATTTTGTATTATTTTCCTAAAATTGTGTTAAGTTGGGTTTTTAATGTGTAATATTGGTAGAATATTAACCATTAGATATTCGTTATCGTGCACAAGTGTAGGAAAGTGATGCATTATCCAGAAACGTGCGATTTTGTGTTCCCTCCAAAACTCCATTGAAAGTTTCAGTAAAGCGTCTACCACTTTACTGAAACGACCGACTTGACTGATGACTCCTTGACTGTATTGACTTTTACTTAGACTTGACTAGACTAAATGACCTGACGATATTACATGAAAACGTTGCTGAAAATTATTATAGGAGGAATACGGTTTTCCCGCCATATTCCTTACCTTTTTACCTTGTCTGTGGCACAACATACACATACTTTGTGTCAAGTTGCCAAAAACGAAGAGAAAGAAAGAAAGAACAAGATTGCATTATTAACTGTATTAATTATATTAATTAGTGAAAAATTTAACAAACTTGTGGACTTTTTTAACCGACTTCCAAAAAGGAGGAGGTTATTCCTCGTACTTTCTATGAGAGCGATTTCTATGTTATCCACATGAAGATTATGTGAAAAATAAAGTATATACGACCTCTGTGGCTCAGTGGTGAGCGCGTCGGTAGCTCAAGCCGGGGGTCGCGGGTTCGAATCCCGCCGGCGCGCGGCGGAACAAAAAGTTTTCAATGTTCCCGGGTCTGGATGTGTATTAAATGTGTGTATGATATAATAAAAATCTTAAATATATGTATAGTATAAAAGTATTAAATATATTTCCGTTGTACCTGTAACACAAGTCCTTTAGGTACTTAGCACGGGGCCAGACTGACGTGGTGTGAAGCGTCCATAGATATTAAAAAAAGATATTAAAATTGTGATTGTCATTAGCAATATTTTAAAAAGACGAAAGTTCTAGAAAAGCCTCATTAATTCTTTAATCCAAATAATCTAAATGTTGATAACATTGTAATAATCCATCATAGTTCGAAGAACAATTTGCATAATAATTATTTTTGGATTGTATATCAGTCGATGTTTATGCCAGAAATAATAATATTCGTAAGTTGAATACTTTAATGAGCAAAGACACATACAAAAAAACATACAAAAGTATATTACTTTATAGGCGGATATATTATGTATAAATAAAATATACATTACTAACAATCAATCTTCATAATATAACTTATTCAAATGATAACGAGTTCAAAAAGTTGATCAAAAAGAAATTTATCATTATATACCTCCATAAATTGTAATATATAACATGAATTTTATTAGGCCCATAATATCATTATACATAATATTGAGAATTCACAAAATAATATAAACATAGAAAACTGATAAAGATAAAACAAACAAAATTATAAAAATGCATTTATTTAGGTGTTATATTTTAAACAATAAGATAATAAATTACTATAACTTATAAATATGAGTATTCTACAAGAACTAATTATTATTAAGTAATTATTACATAAATCTAATAACAATTTTTGGACACCAATTTTAGTTAAATAATAAAGATAATTTTTTGGGGTTCCGTACCCAAAGAGTAAAAACGGGACCCTATTATCCTAATATTCTATATTATATATCCTAAGACTTCGTTGTCTGTCCGTCTGTCTGTCTGTCTGTCTGTCTGTCTGTCTCCAGGCTGTAACTCAAGAACCGTTATAGCTAGACTTCTGAAATTTTCACAAATTGTGTATATCTGTTGCCGCTATAACAACAAATACAGAAAATAAAATAAAGTAAATATTTAAGGGGGGCTCCCATACAAGAAACGTGATTTTTTTGGCCTTTTTTGCTCGTAATCAATAATGGTAACAGCTAGGTACTTGAAATTTTCACAAAATCCTTAGTTATATATAATTGTACTTTAGTAATTAATAATAAAATTAAAATTAAGTAAATATTTAAGGGGGGCTCCCATACAAAAACACAATTTTTTGTGTACTTTCGCTCTATACCGGTACTTCGTGCGCGAGTCCGACTCGAACTTGGCCGATTTTTAATTTCTAAGCTTTAATTAATCTAAAATAGGCGTAGGTATTTTACTAAAATATTAATAAAATTCACATAAACCACAATTAAATAATAAGGAAATATAGCTACTTATTCATAATTTTGAAAAATCTTTGGTTTTTCCACGTAAAGGTTACTAATATTCTATAATTACTATACAATAGAAAGTAAAGTTGTTAATAATGACAAGAATGGTGATGATAAAAACTATACTATTATGTAATAAAAATGGCGTTGACGATGATAATGATGACTGTGGCCACGCTGACGTAGTTTTCTTGTAAATGATAATCATTTCAATATGTCATTTTAGGTGCTTATTTAAATTAGCCTTCTGATAAAAGAACTATTGCTAACACCATACACCCTAGGTAAAGTTAATGATCTAGGTAGACTTTCTATATCTACATCATCTATTGTCGAATTTCTTCGTCTACTTCTGCCAATGAAAAAGCAAGTGCAGGCTAATATAATTAGTATTAACAAGATTAGTAGAATAAGCATAGATATAGTAAGCGCGTTCCAAAACCCAGCTTGAATCGGAATTGTATTAGGGTTATCTGTAGTGGTCGCACATGTAGTAAAGTCTAAGTCTGTAGTAAAATCAGTTGTTGTATCAATGTTCGTCGGTAAAGTTTGATCGGTTTGATATTCAGATGTTTCAGAAATGCTGGTGGTTTGGGTACTTATTTCTGGGTCTACTGGGGCGAGTGGAGTGGTTGTTTCCGTCTCAGTATTCTCATTTTGTGTTGTTGAAGAGTCTGTCTCTAAACTTGTGTAAGTTGTTGAGCTGGTCGTTATCTCTGAAGTCTCTGTTGTTGTGTCACGAATAGATTCCGTTGTTGTAGGCTCTGACGTAGTTTCTGTCGTTGTATCAGGAGTAGACTCTGTTGTTGTAGGCTCTGACGTAGTTTCTGTAGTTGTGTAAGGAGTTGTCTCTGTTGTTGTAGGCTCTGACGTAGTTTCTGTAGTTGTGTCAGCAGTAGACTCTGTTGTTGTTGGCTCTGACGTAGTTTCTGTCGTTGTATCAGGAGTAGACTCTGTTGTTGTAGGCTCTGACGTAGTTTCTGTAGTTGTGTAAGGAGTTGTCTCTGTTGTTGTAGGCTCTGACGTAGTTTCTGTAGTTGTGTCAGCAGTAGACTCTGTTGTTGTTGGCTCTGACGTAGTTTCTGTCGTTGTATCAGGAGTAGACTCTGTTGTTGTAGGCTCTGATGTAGTTTCTGTCGTTGTGTAAGGAGTTGTCTCTGTTGTTGTAGGCTCTGACGTAGTTTCTGTAGTTGTGTCAGCAGTAGACTCTGTTGTTGTTGGCTCTGACGTAGTTTCTGTCGTTGTATCAGGAGTAGACTCTGTTGTTGTAGGCTCTGACGTAGTTTCTGTAGTTGTGTAAGGAGTTGTCTCTGTTGTTGTTGGCTCTGACGTAGTTTCTGTCGTTGTATCAGGAGTAGACTCTGTTGTTGTAGGCTCTGACGTAGTTTCTGTAGTTGTGTAAGGAGTTGTCTCTGTTGTTGTAGGCTCTGACGTAGTTTCTGTAGTTGTGTCAGCAGTAGACTCTGTTGTTGTTGGCTCTGACGTATTTTCTGTCGTTGTATCAGGAGTAGACTCTGTTGTTGTAGGCTCTGACGTAGTTTCTGTAGTTGTGTAAGGAGTTGTCTCTGTTGTTGTAGGCTCTGACGTAGTTTCTGTAGTTGTGTCAGCAGTAGACTCTGTTGTTGTTGGCTCTGACGTAGTTTCTGTCGTTGTATCAGGAGTAGACTCTGTTGTTGTAGGCTCTGACGTAGTTTCTGTAGTTGTGTAAGGAGTTGTCTCTGTTGTTGTAGGCTCTGACGTAGTTTCTGTCGTTGTGTCAGCAGTAGACTTTGTTGTTGTTGGCTCTGACGTAGTTTCTGTCGTTGTATCAGGAGTAGACTCTGTTGTTGTAGGCTCTGACGTATTTTCTGTAGTTGTGTAAGGAGTTGTCTCTGTTGTTGTAGGCTCTGACGTAGTTTCTGTAGTTGTGTCAGCAGTAGACTCTGTTGTTGTAGGCTCTGACGTAGTTTCTGTCGTTGTATCAGGAGTAGACTCTGTTGTTGTAGGCTCTGACGTAGTTTCTGTAGTTGTGTAAGGAGTTGTCTCTGTTGTTGTAGGCTCTGACGTAGTTTCAGTCGTTGTGTCAGCAGTAGACTCTGTTGTTGTTGGCTCTGACGTAGTTTCTGTCGTTGTATCAGGAGTAGACTCTGTTGTTGTAGGCTCTGACGTATTTTCTGTAGTTGTGTAAGGAGTTGTCTCTGTTGTTGTAGGCTCTGACGTAGTTTCTGTAGTTGTGTCAGCAGTAGACTCTGTTGTTGTAGGCTCTGACGTAGTTTCTGTCGTTGTATCAGGAGTAGACTCTGTTGTTGTAGGCTCTGACGTATTTTCTGTAGTTGTGTAAGGAGTTGTCTCTGTTGTTGTAGGCTCTGACGTAGTTTCTGTAGTTGTGTCAGCAGTAGACTCTGTTGTTGTTGGCTCTGACGTAGTTTCTGTCGTTGTATCAGGAGTAGACTCTGTTGTTGTAGGCTCTGACGTAGTTTCTGTAGTTGTGTAAGGAGTTGTCTGTGTTGTTGTAGGCTCTGACGTAGTTTCTGTCGTTGTGTCAGCAGTAGACTCTGTTGTTGTTGGCTCTGACGTAGTTTCTGTCGTTGTATCAGGAGTAGACTCTGTCGTTGTAGGCTCTGACGTAGTTTCTGTAGTTGTGTAAGGAGTTGTCTCTGTTGTTGTAGGCTCTGACGTAGTTTCTGTAGTTGTGTCAGCAGTAGACTCTGTTGTTGTAGGCTCTGACGTAGTTTCTGTCGTTGTATCAGGAGTAGACTCTGTTGTTGTAGGCTCTGACGTAGTTTCTGTAGTTGTGTCGGGAGTAGACTCTGTGGTTGTAGGCTCTGACGTAGTTTCTGTAGTTGTGTCAGCGGTTGTTTCTATAGTTGTAGGCTCTGACGTTGTTTCTGTAGTTGTGTCAGCAGTAGACTCTGTTGTTGTTGGCTCTGACGTAGTTTCTGTCGTTTTATCAGGAGTAGACTCTGTTGTTGTAGGCTCTGACGTAGTTTCTGTCGTTGTATCAGGAGTAGACTCTGTTGTTGTAGGCTCTGACGTATTTTCTGTAGTTGTGTAAGGAGTTGTCTCTGTTGTTGTAGGCTCTGACGTAGTTTCTGTAGTTGTGTCAGCAGTAGACTCTGTTGTTGTTGGCTCTGACGTAGTTTCTGTCGTTGTATCAGGAGTAGACTCTGTTGTTGTAGGCTCTGACGTAGTTTCTGTAGTTGTGTAAGGAGTTGTCTGTGTTGTTGTAGGCTCTGACGTAGTTTCTGTAGTTGTGTCAGCAGTAGACTCTGTTGTTGTAGGCTCTGACGTAGTTTCTGTCGTTGTATCAGGAGTAGACTCTGTTGTTGTAGGCTCTGACGTATTTTCTGTAGTTGTGTAAGGAGTTGTCTCTGTTGTTGTAGGCTCTGACGTAGTTTCTGTAGTTGTGTCAGCAGTAGACTCTGTTGTTGTTGGCTCTGACGTAGTTTCTGTCGTTGTATCAGGAGTAGACTCTGTTGTTGTAGGCTCTGACGTAGTTTCTGTAGTTGTGTAAGGAGTTGTCTGTGTTGTTGTAGGCTCTGACGTAGTTTCTGTCGTTGTGTCAGCAGTAGACTCTGTTGTTGTTGGCTCTGACGTAGTTTCTGTCGTTGTATCAGGAGTAGACTCTGTCGTTGTAGGCTCTGACGTAGTTTCTGTAGTTGTGTAAGGAGTTGTCTCTGTTGTTGTAGGCTCTGACGTAGTTTCTGTAGTTGTGTCAGCAGTAGACTCTGTTGTTGTAGGCTCTGACGTAGTTTCTGTCGTTGTATCAGGAGTAGACTCTGTTGTTGTAGGCTCTGACGTAGTTTCTGTAGTTGTGTCGGGAGTAGACTCTGTGGTTGTAGGCTCTGACGTAGTTTCTGTAGTTGTGTCAGCGGTTGTTTCTATAGTTGTAGGCTCTGACGTTGTTTCTGTAGTTGTGTCAGCAGTAGACTCTGTTGTTGTTGGCTCTGACGTAGTTTCTGTCGTTTTATCAGGAGTAGACTCTGTTGTTGTAGGCTCTGACGTAGTTTCTGTCGTTGTATCAGGAGTAGACTCTGTTGTTGTAGGCTCTGACGTATTTTCTGTAGTTGTGTAAGGAGTTGTCTCTGTTGTTGTAGGCTCTGACGTAGTTTCTGTAGTTGTGTCAGCAGTAGACTCTGTTGTTGTTGGCTCTGACGTAGTTTCTGTCGTTGTATCAGGAGTAGACTCTGTTGTTGTAGGCTCTGACGTAGTTTCTGTAGTTGTGTAAGGAGTTGTCTGTGTTGTTGTAGGCTCTGACGTAGTTTCTGTCGTTGTGTCAGCAGTAGACTCTGTTGTTGTTGGCTCTGACGTAGTTTCTGTCGTTGTATCAGGAGTAGACTCTGTCGTTGTAGGCTCTGACGTAGTTTCTGTAGTTGTGTAAGGAGTTGTCTCTGTTGTTGTAGGCTCTGACGTAGTTTCTGTAGTTGTGTCAGCAGTAGACTCTGTTGTTGTAGGCTCTGACGTAGTTTCTGTCGTTGTATCAGGAGTAGACTCTGTTGTTGTAGGCTCTGACGTAGTTTCTGTAGTTGTGTCGGGAGTAGACTCTGTGGTTGTAGGCTCTGACGTAGTTTCTGTAGTTGTGTCAGCGGTTGTTTCTATAGTTGTAGGCTCTGACGTTGTTTCTGTAGTTGTGTCAGCAGTAGACTCTGTTGTTGTTGGCTCTGACGTAGTTTCTGTCGTTTTATCAGGAGTAGACTCTGTTGTTGTAGGCTCTGACGTAGTTTCTGTAGTTGTGTCAGCAGTAGACTCTGTTGTTGTTGGCTCTGACGTAGTTTCTGTCGTTGTATCAGGAGTAGACTCTGTTGTTGTAGGCTCTGACGTAGTTTCTGTAGTTGTGTAAGGAGTTGTCTCTGTTGTTGTAGGCTCTGACGTAGTTTCTGTCGTTGTGTCAGCAGTAGACTCTGTTGTTGTTGGCTCTGACGTAGTTTCTGTCGTTGTATCAGGAGTAGACTCTGTTGTTGTAGGCTCTGACGTAGTTTCTGTAGTTGTGTAAGGAGTTGTCTCTGTTGTTGTAGGCTCTGACGTAGTTTCTGTAGTTGTGTCAGCAGTAGACTCTGTTGTTGTAGGCTCTGACGTAGTTTCTGTCGTTGTATCAGGAGTAGACTCTGTTGTTGTAGGCTCTGACGTAGTTTCTGTAGTTGTGTCAGCGGTTGTTTCTGTAGTTGTAGGCTCTGACGTAGTTTCTGTAGTTGTGTCAGCAGTAGACTCTGTTGTTGTTGGCTCTGACGTAGTTTCTGTCGTTGTATCAGGAGTAGACTCTGTTGTTGTAGGCTCTGACGTAGTTTCTGTCGTTGTGTCAGCGGTTGTTTCTATAGTTGTAGGCTCTGACGTAGTTTCTGTTGTTGTGTCGGGAGTAGACTCTGTTGTTGTAGGCTCTGACGTAGTTTCTGTAGTTGTGTCAGCGGTTGTTTCTGTAGTTGTAGGCTCTGACGTTGTTTTTGTAGTTGTGTCAGCGGTTGCTTCTGTAGTTGTAGGCTCTGACGTAGTTTCTGTTGTTGTGTCGGGAGTAGACTCTGTTGTTGTAGGCTCTGACGTTGTTTCTGTAGTTGTGTCAGCGGTTGCTTCTGTAGTTGTAGGCTCTGACGTTGTTTCTGTAGTTGTGTCAGCGGTTGTTTCTGTTGTTGTAGGCTCTGACGTAGTTTCTGTTGTTGTGTCAGCGGTTGTTTCTATAGTTGTAGGCTCTGACGTAGTTTCTGTCGTTGTATCAGGAGTAGACTCTGTTGTTGTAGGCTCTGACGTTGTTTCAGTGGTTGTGTCAGCGGTTGTTTCTATAGTTGTAGGCTCTGACGTAGTTTCTGTAGTTGTGTCAGCGGTTGTTTCTGTTGTTGTAGGCTCTGACGTATTTTCTGTTGTTGTGTCAGCGGTTGTTTCTATAGTTGTAGGCTCTGACGTAGTTTCTGTCGTTGTATCAGGAGTAGAGTCTGTAGTTGTAGGCTCTGACGTAGTTTCTGTAGTTGTGTCAGCGGTTGCTTCTGTAGTTGTAGGCTCTGACGTTGTTTCAGTGGTTGTGTCAGCGGTTGTTTCAATAGTTGTAGGCTCTGACGTAGTAACTGTAGTTGTGTCAGCGGTTGTTTCTGTTGTTGTAGGCTCTGACGTATTTTCTGTTGTTGTGTCAGCGGTTGTTTCTATAGTTGTAGGCTCCGACGTAGTTTCTGTAGTTGTAGGCTCTGACGTAGTTTCTGTCGTTGTATCAGGAGTAGACTCTGTTGTTGTAGGCTCTGACGTAGTTTCTGTCGTTGTATCAGGAGTAGACTCTGTTGTTGTAGGCTCTGACGTAGTTTCTGTCGTTGTATCAGGAGTAGACTCTGTTGTTGTAGGCTCTGACGTAGTTTCTGTTGTTGTGTTGGGAGTAGACTCTGTTGTTGTAGGCTCTGACGTAGTTTCTGTAGTTGTGTCAGCGGTTGTTTCTGTAGTTGTAGGCTCTGACGTAGTTTCTGTCGTTGAGTCTGGAGTTGACTCAGTGGTCGTAGGTTCTGTTGTTGTTGGCTCTGAAGTTTCTTCCGTCGTCGTTGGAGTTGTAGTTTCTGTTGTTGCTTCGCTAGTGATGGTTGTTGTTTTATCTTGGTAAATAGTACATTCACTTTCAGATATAGAAGGTGGTATGTACCTAATTGAGTCAATCAGGACGACGGTGTTAGCGGCTGCCTGACCCAATAATGTTACCTGAAACGATAAGGACGATAAATTTTTCTTGTCGATAATGATTGTAATTTTTGTCTGAAATTGATTGAAATAACGTACAGTTTGTAAATATTTACAAATTGCTGCAATTTTAATGTCCTGATAAATCTAGATTATGGAATGCTTGTACGCTAGAAACTTGGAAAAATTTCCCAGAATATTATATTACTATAATAATACTTTGGACGTACTTTAAGGCTAATATTATAACTTGTATAAGAAAAGAATTATTGTTTAATATGAATATTATTATTATATCAATAATATGAATTGAAATAAGCGAGGGAATTGAAAAATTTTTTTACGAGTAAGTTGTATTCATTTTTGTTCTTATTGCTGATTATAACAATATTTTTTGTCATTTCGTTGCAGCAAAATAATAAATTCGAATAGACTATTTTCAAGAATTAAATTGTCTCATAAGAATTGATTTTCATCATTAGTGATATCAACATAATCATCATTATCATTATCACTATAACAGAATATTGTCCCTATGAGGAAAAAATAGTTAAACTTGAGTATAATAAAATATATGAATTGTTTAGGTTAAGGCGTCTTTTAATCCAAAATTATTATGAAAGTAACCCTGATTTTAGGGACTAGGTAAATACTATATTGTCTGGAACATAAATATTATGAAATCTGCTATAATAATATAATATGTCAAATAATAATATTATAAGTAATAAAATAAATATTTGACATCTTTCTTCGTAATTATATTTAATTTACATATTACAATTTACAATAATTGTAATTATTTCATATTATGCATTATTTATTTTTTCTTTATATTAACATGTGAGATTTAAGTCTGTTACTTCAAAAAATATTTCATATTCTCATATTTTACGTTCTTGGAGAAGGCTTTAGCTTTTATTATGTCTTTAATACACACTGTTTTCAGCTTATCTTATAATGAAATAGGTATGTAGCAAAACTTTTCTAGGATTAAACTATTTCCTACTCAACACTAATATCTAATATTATCTATTTGTTATCAGTTTAATCTTCAGTTAATCAGTAATCTAGGGGTAGGATTAGGCTACTGTTTTATGAATTATTTGAAATAAATGTAAAGATAACAAATATTTCTCGACCTAGTTCAAAAATTATCTATCGAATCTTAAATTTGCTGCATTTTTATCTCACGATATAGTGTTGTCCGTTTTTTCATCTGAGTGATTTTTATGCTTATACATAACTCTATGAGCTCCTTTTTTAATCGTTCAAGCTATTAAATTTATTATAGAATCTATTACTTTATCAATAACAGTTGTTGTCGAGCGTTAATTGCTTACTAAATTATTATTGCATTAATACCAAGTACAATAATAATTATCATATTATACGTTTAAATTATAAAAATTTTGTTACTTTTGTGAGGCTGACTTTATTTATAGACACAAGTTTATAAAATAACTTACGTTTAGAGAATTTAAATTGTTTAAGAGTAGAAGAACTTCAAAAGTTGTTTATATCTTTATGAACTTCGTGTTTTTGCCATCAAGGAATGAAACTTATTGTTTTCTTTAAAAATAGTAATTGGTACACACTCGATGAAACAAAGAGATGATGATAAAATTTAACTTACGTATCCATCGTACGATCCAGATCCTCCTAAATTCAGCGTCACAGACATCCATCCACCGACGAAATCCGCCGCCGAAGTTATGATCAGCCTCTCAGCGACCGTCCCATCGTTTCCGTTTAGATTTACCTGACTGACGATGATAGTTATCTGACTAGTCGTCGGCGCAGGTTCCATGTACATATTTATTTCGACCACACCGGTAGATGACATAGGAAACACGAACGACGAAACGCAACTTAGCGTCGAAGTCGGAGAGACGAACAAGGAACTGTCATTGTGGGGACTGTCCAAGCTAATCGAGTCGTAGCTTCCCCAAATCCAAGATGGCATAGCCCCGGACGAACAAAGACCCTGCTCATTCGCGAAAGCACTCTCAAAATCATTCTCAAAGTCGAAAATAACACAGTCGTCACAAACAACACTACCGCACAACAGAAAAAAAAGCCAACGATAGTTAAGCATTTTCCGACTGCCGATAACAATTATAGTTCGGACACATCCAATTATGATAAATGTCGAATTTCTATGATCGTGAGTAAATGTCTAATGCGTATTCTATACCGGCCGCTTTGTATTTTCGCTGATAAAAAATATCGATTTTTAATTACCAAACATTTATCGATTTTATTTCGATGTAGGAAAAGCCTACGCGCTCGTTCAAGTTCAATGTTAATTTTAGTTTTTTTTTAAATATATTTTGTAAAGTTAAATTTTAGGGCGTTTTAGTTATTTCTGTAGACCTTTTTCAATTATTTTAGTTACTTTTGTTGTGTTTAAAGTATTATTAATTGTAGCTTTGATTACAGTTTTGCAAACCTTTTGACCAGGATATAATATAATTATTAACCGCTAAATAAAAGTTGTCAAATATAACTATTTAATTTATACAAATTATACATATTATAGAGTAGAGTGTAGACAATCAAATGGACCTTTAATCCTTATATCTAAATACTATGTGTTATGTGTTGCAGATTTGGTAGCTGCTGAAGTTTTGTACAACGTAAGTTTTTTAAAACATTTACACGTTTATATCGATTATTATGAGATATAATATATTATTCTAAACTATATTCGATACTAATCCATTACTAATCTGATTCATTTGGAATTTAATCTCTTAGTTAATAAACATTATAACAGTGACTAGTTTTATCAAAACTATTGTAGTGATTGTGGATAAGATATTTGGTTACGTCATAAAATATTACGTTTAGTTTAAAATTATTAAGCATCATTGAAGTGATATTGTATGATCATAATTAATCAAACATTTTACCACCTAGGAGCTAAATAGCAACGATGTAAAGATTTTCCAATTTCCATACAAAAATTCTAGGATAAGACAATTCTGAATAGATCATAGGATTCATAGGGATAGTCATAAGAATGCCTTTTTGGAGACGTAAGAAATAAGAATATTGAGAGAATTCAATATTCGAATCTACACTACTATTATAAAGAGGAAAGATTTGATTTTTTGTTTGTTTGTTTGTCCTGAATAGGCTCCGAAACTACTGGACCGATTTGAAAAATTCTTTTACCATTGGAATCCTACATTATTTCTGCTGAACATAGGCTAAATTTTACTTTGGAAAAAAATAGGGTTCCGTAAGATATTTGGGTTTTTCGGACGCAAGGTGTAATAAATCAACCAGAAAAGTTACTTATTTTGCGTACGCTGCCTAAACTATAAAAATTAGAACTATAAAATGTTCTAAGTAATTGTAGATCTTATAAATATCTACAAAAAAGTCCGCGACACACTATACCTATCTATGTCGAGTGAGGCACGGTAACCATTTTTAGGGTTCCGTAGAAAAAATGGCAAAATACGGAACCCTTATAGAATCGTCATGACTGTCTGTCTGTCTGTCTGTCCGTCCGTCCGTATGTCACAGCCACTTTTCTCCGAAACTATTAGAGCTATACTATTGAAACTTGGTAAGTAGATGTAGTCTGTGAACCGCATTAAGATTTTGATGCAAAAATGGAAATATTATTAAAAATTTTAGGGGTCCCCATAGGTAAAACTGAAACGAAAAAATTTTTTTTCATCTAACCTATGCGTATGGGTAGGTCTCCAAAAATCATATTGAGGTTTCTCATATCATTTTTTTCTAACCTGAATAGTTTGCGAGAGAGACTCTTCCAAAGTGGTAAAATTTGTGTCCCCCCCCCCTCTAATTTCTAAAGTAGGGGCATGATAATTCTAAAAAAAATATACGATGTAGATTACTATAAAAACTACCAACGAAAATTGGTTTGAACGAGATCTAGCCAGTAGTTTTTTTTATACGTCATAAATGGTAAACCTTAATCTAAATTTCATTAAATCGACTGAAATATAAAAATAAATCAAAAACCTTTTAATTTCATAAAAATAAACCTTATTGCTGCTGCGGAACCCTTCATGGGCGAGTCCAACTCGCACTTGGCCGCTTTTTTTCTTTAAGGCAAGGCTGTCCCGAAAATTAGCGGGTCGATGTCTGTCAGTACGAATATCGACGTTGAAGTACGTTCATATCAGCGCGCCTTGTACAGTGGCGGTTACGACGCTTGCCGCGTTCTTGATAGGGCGAAAAAGGAGAAAATTATACATTTTCTTTAATTTTTTCAATGACCGAATCAATTAATAAAAATCTATTCGGTTATTTCATTAGAACTATAAAAAAGCTATCTTTTTTGGAAAAAATCATATCATTGTTATTGAAAATTACGAGATGTTCGAATTTGAAGTGTATTTTTATGGTGACATTCAAGATTTTTTACAGAATTTCCGTGCCATTTTTCAATATTCTGTTCGGTTATTTCTTTACTCTGTTCCTTTCTGAGTCTACATCAATTTTGGTGTAAGAGAATTCCACATAATTTCTTCAGTCTGGAAGCCGGGACAGCTAGTCTTCTTATATTTCCGTCTTATGTAGGTGAAAACGTTCTGTTCTTAAGGACGCTATTACAAATATCAGCGATTTTCCGGTACCCTATTAAAGAATTAGGAGTCAAACTGCGAGGGTCGTTTGATTAACATGCTGGGAGCTTTGGCATCGGTCTTATATTAACCCCCCCCCCCACAAACCCCCCCTCCTCAAATTTTGCTTCAAACAAAGCGGTGTTGCGGCATTATACATCTTTTTTAAGAACAAAGTTAAAAACTAAACTACACATACGGTTTTTCAGTGTCGTTTGTTTTGGGGGGGCGCAGCCCCCCCAACCCCCCCCCCCCCCTTATTCCTCATGACGCTTTTGTTCATAATTAAAAGGTATCGTGGAGTTTGTATTGCGTCTTAATTATCCTTTTTAGGAACAAATCTATACATATTGTAATAAAATCGTAGGAAAGTCAATTCTGTACATTGAACATTTTTGAAAAATAATACTTGGGACGTGATCTACTATACTAACGCGGACGAAGTCGCGGGCAACAGCTAGTCCTGAATAATTTGTTAAAATTTGAATCATAATTAAGTGATTCTAACAAAAAGATACACATTTTCAATACAGTGCAAAGATGACATCCATGTATGACATACCATGCTTGATTCTTCATTGGACAAAAGTATTTTGTTTTGAATAAATCAGTAAACTACTTTCTGCTGCACTGATTTTGACACAAGTCCCATCCTATCCTACTATCCTACTAATATTATAAAGGCGAAAGTTTGTTTGTATGTATGGATGTATGGATGTTTGTTACTCTTTCACGCAAAAACTACTAAACGGATTTTAATGAAACTTTACAATAATATAGCTTATACATCAGAATAACATACAATTTTAACCGACTTTCAAAATGGGGGAGGTTTTATGTTCGTTTTTTTGTTCAACGATTACTCCGCCGTTTGTTTACCGATTTTCAAAATTTTTCTTTTGGTTATGCAGGCGAAGCCGCGCAGGACATCTAGTACATAATATTTTTTTTTACCATCTTCATGTTAATCGGGCTTTGGCCCACCTCACATTTTCACCACTGTATCTCCTGGGTCGCCAAAATGGACAGCGGAGACCGCAACGCGATGAGGCGAGGCGAGGCGCGGCGCGGCATTTTGTATGGATTTGACAGATTTCAGTTGCGTGAGACGTCTTGCGAATTTGTCAAATCCATATAAATGAAAGATGTAAATGAAAGAAATGCATCTACGCGTCCCGTTGCGGTCTGAATCAACCTTTAGCCCAGCCGCACATTGTACGACATTTCTGATCAGAAACAGTTGAACGTCCGCGCTGTCTCTTACATGTTGTACTGAGCCGAGTGAGCTCGAACTCGCCGGAAGGATATTTCGGATAATGTGCGGGGTGGCGATCCGGCGGAATTCAAATGTGTCTGATCAGAATTCGGACAATGTGCGGCCGGACTTAAGGCTTAAGCTGTCTTGGGACCCACAACAAAATTAATCAGAAGAGAGGTGGAGTAGGAAGTATACAATTTTTCCTCCCTATAAAAGCGGGAAACAGTACAAAGTTGCAGTGACCGAAAGTCAAAGAACTGAAGGGGAAGCATCACGTGAATAAACGTGACTACTAAGCTATAGCTACATATAAATTAATATTGGAATTTGTTGTGTTAGATTGTTGCCAATAATAATTAAGACAAAAACGCTTGAAGGCACGGAAGTTTCTAGCGCTGTCCACGAGATCACCGTAGTATGCGACACCTGTACAGAGTCGGTGGTTTAGCATTGTAGTTCTTTCGTCCTGCCAGAGACGGCACTCCCAGAGAATATGATGATCGGTTTGTTCAAACATGTTGCCTTAAGTCGCACTCGCACATAGGTGATATTTTACCACCTGTAGTATATCAATTTTAAAAATAGAATAGATTTTTCAAGATCAAATTCCCCCGGATGATTTTTTCAGAATTATTTGTTGTCGCCTATCAGATCTTTATGAGTCGGCGATATCAAAGCGCAATCGCGATCATCTGATAAGATATTTGGGCAATAATAGATATGATTTATATCAAAATCGGTTTATGAATATCATCGATACCTGAGTTGATGCTTTACGATTGTGACACATATTCCGTTGGTTCTAGAGTTATTTTTCTTAATTTTCTTAATAGAAGAATGAACAAACATCTTGTTCCTTGATATATTACTAGCTGTTGCCGGCGACTTCCTCCGCGTAAGCATAGTTAGATCACATTGTATCCCAAATATTGTTTTTCAAAAATATTCTATGTACAGAATTGACTTTCCTACGATTTTATTTAGTAACCCAAATCCTATTATAGCGAACGCCTTCATCATAGAAGCTCAAATCTTTAATAATTTAAGTTCAATCAGTCGAAAGTCTAAGAAAATTTCTTTCATCCCCTATTTCATCCCTTTAGGGGTGAAATTTATTAAATTCCTTTCTGAGAGGAGGAAGAGGAGAGCCTGCGTCATAGTACTTATCTTTATGCATACACAGTCTCAGCCCGATCGGTTTAAAATTGACAAAGTTTCATACGAACTGTCAACCCCAATTTCACCCACTTGGGGGTAGAATTTCCAAAAACGCCTAAATATAATTTCAATTTTATTTAGTAACCAAATAATAAAGTTTCATGTTTCTAACTTAAGAAATGTTGGACTTTCATTCAAATTTTCAACCCCAATTTCACCCCCTTGGGGATAGAATTTCCAAATACGCCTAAATACATATCTATTCATTTTTAATCAGTAGCCGAAAAATATATTTTCATGTTTCTAACTCCAGAAATGACGGACTTTCATACAAACTTTCAACCCCTATTTCACCCCCTTCGGGTTAAAATTTCCAAAATCCCTTCCTTAGTGGATGTCTGCTTAATAAAACAACCCTGCTTACAAAATTTCGTGGCTGCAACTTTAACAGTTTTTGCTCTGCGATAGGATATACCTACGAATGTTCTGAACAATCACATCTCTAATTAAAACTTATTAATCGGGATTCGGGACTTAACGCGACTTATTCTAGTAGTAATGCTACGACGAGTACATACTTTTTCTCGACGTTTTAATTGTAATGCAACGCGAAAATTTAAGCCCGGCCGCACATTGTCTGAATTCTGATCAGAAACATTTGAATTCCGCCGGTTAGCCACCCCGCACATTATCCGAAATATCCTTCCTGCGAGTTCGAGCTCACTCGGCTCAGTAAGCAACATGTAAGAGACAGCGCAGACGTTCAACTGTTTCTGATCAGAAATGTCGTACAATGTGCGGCTGGTCTAAAATGTTAATCAATAATCACATCTCTACATCCGAAAACTTTGCAACCACCCCACGGGGTTAAAAATGGTGGAAGCCGTAGAATTAAAATCTTTATGCAAAAATTGTATCCCTGACGTTACTGATATCTATTGAGACGTCTGGCGTCTGAACCAGGGCCGGCCGGTGTCGCCGCCTGGCCCGAGGAGGGCGCTCCCAGCGGACTGGAGGAGTCCGCTGCGGATGCGCACCGAGGTGGGGCCGCAGAGGAAGAGGCAAGTAGGTATTACGGTGCGCCGCTTGCCCTATCCTCTGCGGCCGAGGACGGATCGCGGGGGGGAGAGTCTGGCGTCTGCAATAATAATAAACGATGGTGATGCTTTCAAGAAAGAAGGAGAGTCAAGGATAAGGTAGCAATGTCAAGTAACATACCGGCGTTAAAAGCACACCGACGTCGCTCGTCATACTAAGTCGGTCATACAAATACTGCTACTGGAATTATGTAAACAGGCAGTGGCATACTCTGAAATACAATTTAGTGAATTTCAATCCAGCGCTGGATTGGATTACACTATTACCGTGGGGGAGAGCCATGCTTCGGCACGAATGGGCCGGCTCGACCGGAGAAACGCCACGGGCTCACAGAAAACCGGCGTGAAACAGCGTTTGCGCTGTGTTTCGCCGAGTAAGTTTACCGGAGGTCCAATCCCCTATCCTATTCCCTTCCCTATCCTCCCCTACCCTATTACCTCTTAAAAGGCCGGCAACGCACCTGCAGCTCTTCTGATGTTGCGAGTGTCCATGGGCGATGGAAGTTGCTTTCCATCAGTGACCCGTTTGCTCGTTTGCCCTGCTCATTTTATAAAAAAAAACTAGATCGCAAATAATGTAAATCTGCTATTATACATTTTCACTCACGCAGTAATCGTTCTATAAAAGTACTATATTATTCTATTTCTATGGCCAAAACATTCAGTTGTTTGGCCATAGAAATAGAAAAAACAAACAGCCTAGTGTGTCTAAACACACTAGGCTGAATTACGCTGGCGTTAATTCCGCGTTTACGCCGCATTTCAAACGCATACAAAAAAATACGGACGGAACGCGACGGACGACACACTATGCTAAAATTCCGTCGTGAGCCGAATTTCCGTTAAGCCGAGTCGAGCGTAAAGTTCGGCAGCGATTCGGCGATAATGTTATGCGGCAGCGGAGCATATCGCATACCAACTGATGATAAGCGTTAACGCTTGCAGTATTCTAGGTTAAATTTTTTTTTTTTAGAAAAAAGATTTTATAGTCCGGGTTCCCTAGAACAATTTTTTAAAATTATTATCAAGCAAATTTTTCGTGAGTAGCTTCATTTTGATAAGACGAACAACAATTTCCTCTGCGAAAATTCTTGAAAGTGGTAGATAACAGAGATAGAAAGGATTTAAAATTTCGTTTTAAAATTCCGTCGCGTAATTTAAACTCTTCGCGTAATTTATAGTGTGTCGTATCAGACGGATGCGACGGAACGTAATTTCGGCCACGGAAATTACGCCGGCGTAATTCAGCCTAGTGTGTCTAGACACTTTGGGGAAGTCAATCAGAACTAAGTACTGGAACGTTAGCTTGATGGTGAGATAGCAAACATTTACTTTATTAACTTATTCCAGACCACAGAACGGACGTAAGTGAGCAATACAAATAAATTGCCTCATGAATAATGCTTTGGAGCTGGCAACACTGACTTAAACACTCATCTATTTAATGGTGCATCATCTGTGTTATCCTGTCTAGACAATACATCTTCGTATATCTATCGTGAAGTTAATATACTTACCCCCTTACTAATAAACGTTGTATAAGCTTTGAATAGTTATACAGTGTTTTGTTCCTGTCACACAAGTGACATTTGTAATTGGATTGAAGAAGACAAGACACTGAATAACTATTCAAAGCTTATACAGCGTTTATTAGTAAGGGCCCTAGAGTATTAACTTTATGATATCTATGGGAAAGTTTCATAAAAAATGGCAAAGGCAATTAAAAAAAACTTGGCATAGCCTGTGACTAAGGATGGTTTTTGTCCAGAACTTAGCTTTGCTGGGTGGCTAGGAATGCGCTTTTGAGAACCAATAGGATCGCTTCATTTGCCTTATTTCGCTCAACCTGTGCGCTCTTAGAAAAACATTCCTCGCCACACAAGCAGCTCTGGTGGTCTTGAAGCCTAATCGTGTGATCGAAAAATCTCAATAACCGGGTATTAACTCGAGATTTTTCGACTATAAAACCAAGTTAATTAAGTTTTCACTATCACTTTTGAAAACTACTGAAAAGAAAAAACCGTCAAAAACTCAAACAGAAGAATTTATTTTATTTTATTTAACTATTTATTGCACATACAACTGTTTTACACGAAATATAGGTACACAGAAGAAAGACGACACAACAGGTACTGCTCATCCCTAACAGAAATTTCTTCTAGCAGTTCTATGGAGAGAAATGTGATGGGAAATATCAAATAGGGCATGCACAGATAAATAATAATTAAGTATAGAAACCTACATAAAATAATACACATTGAATCGAATCGTATTTGTATGTTATTATAGGTCTACCAGAATCTGATAACAAAAATTGAGTAATTAAATTGACTCTAGCAATACCGGGGTAATTGGAATAAAACATTAATTTTGATCCTTTTTTTCTAAATAGCAGCTGATTCTGTGTGTTAAACATGCAAATATAAAAATTAATCCAATGATCAAGGATATTTTTTAAAAATCTGCTGTCAAAAATTTCCACCAGATTCTGGTAGACTTATACTAATATTACGTTGGGAAGTCTTCTAAACGGCCTTTGAAAGCTTGCATAAAACACCAGTCGATAATGTGAAGCCTTTACAATACATCTTCAGTTTCTGGTGAACAAAAGAATTTCTAGGATGTAGGTTTTCTAAGATTTCTAGAAATCTAGGTTTATTGGAGCATTGACGCGAGCACTGGAGTGATGTAACTACAAAACTGTTTTGTGCAGGCTGATCACCTGATTGTCTGACAAGTAAGATGATCCATGCGTCGGATGGGCATACGTAAAAAGTCGGTCCTGCGCCTGATCTCTCGCCAGTCGTGTCGGTCTGCCGTCCCACTGGGTTATGAGAGTAAAGGAATAGAGAGTGCTCTTGTGTACTGCGCACACCCTTGGGCACTATAATATTACTCTTGTGTAGCTGGCCTGGTTTCAATTAAACCGGCTACCGTCACCGAAACCGGTGTGGGAGCTGTTATTAGCTTTCGCTAGCGGCTTTGCTATATATTTCTCAAACTCTAGAGTTTAGGGAACAAAAGTAGGGCCTAGAGCCCTGTGCTTCTGTGGTGTGGTCATCATGGTTTCCATCACCTGTTTTCATGGTAGAGATGACCTAAATTTATTTTAAAAGTGTGAAAAATATGTTTATTTGACGGAATGCGAATGACCATCGGCTATCGAGTGATTATCACGCGCGATCGCCAACGATTTCAGGATAAGATAACGTTTGATCTTTATCATCTTCTGCGTCAGGCAATCCAAAATTACCAATCGTATAAATCTGCAAGGCATTGTCACCCTTACATGCGAATCCACAGTATTTAAATTAGCTTGTCGATAAGATAGAGCTGCGACTGGAATGTGATAAAAATTAAATTAAAATAAAATTAATTTGGCACAGAAGCCGAATTATTTTTTTATCTTCCGTGTAAATGCTATGCAAGTCTTCAAAGTGCTACCGAAAACTGATAAAGCTTTTTTTTTTCAAGAAATTACATAAAAATCGATAAAATCAACGTTTAAAGTCCTTATTGTACTATTATCTATTCTGTGGTCCTGTGTAATATTTCTAAATTCTAATCAAATAAAATCAATAATTTTTATTCAATGTACAAAAAACTCGTTTTGAACGCCGAACCTATGATGCCTACCACCGGTTCGGGAACTAACCCGGCGAGTAGAACCGGCATAAGAGACTCGCAAAGGGGCCACCTTTGACCTTACTAAAAAGGTTGATCAAGACTAAGGGTAGTTCGCATTAGGCCCCCCGATGGTTGCTCGCCTTGTCGTGGCGGTGGGGCTCTAGTAACCGCGGCTTGGACAACCGCGGTGAAGCGAAGAGGCGACCAGGGCCGGCCGGTGTCGCCGCCTGGCCCGAGGAGGGCGCTCCCAGCGGACTGGAGGAGTCCGCTGCGGATGCGCACCGAGGTGGGGCCGCAGAGGAAGAAGCAAGTAGGTAGTTCGCATTAGGCCAGTATTTTATTCTAGTAGCGAGTATTTTAGTAGCTAAACGTGTCTGAACACTAACAATTTGGTCATTTTAGGGCAGAAGCCAGAATTTAGCTACTAAAATACTCGCTACTTGACTAAAATACTGGCCTAGTGCGAACTAGGCTGAGTGATAATACTATATAGAGTGTTTAGGGGTCCTCTGTACAGAGTTCACTGTGAAAATAGCAGCAAGTTAAATTATTAATTTAATTATTGACGTATAAAATACTACATGCTAGATCTCGTTCAAACCAATTTTCGTTGGTAGTTTTTATAGTAATGTACATCATATATTTTTTTAGACTAATCATACTTACCTACTTTAGAAGTAAGAGGGGGGGGGGCACATTTTACCACTTTGGAAGAGTAGAGTCTCATTTGTCTGATGTGTAGAGTTTTTAGATTCTTCTCGTACGGCTGATACATTATATTATTATCAAGTATCTTGCTGCGCTTTAGTGTAAAATTAAGGTTTTTAGATTTAGGGTTGCGTATGTAAGGTTAGAAACTTGGCTCTACATGATATCTCACTACTTTTTGACACCACGAACTATTTATGTAGACTCTAGAGTCAAAAAGAAAAATGTGGTTAACGCACTAGTAAGTAGTAATTAACTTAATTGTTGCAAGAGGAAATAAAACGCTTTTTTATTTTATTTATTTTATTATTCGTAGCGAATACGTACCGGGCCGCTAGTATATTATAATTATATACTTGATGGTCACGATGATGATAACACCACTCTAACCGCACCTGCACTGACGTCAACGAACCCTCCCTGACGACCCCGCTGCCGACCCCGCCAACGACCACCGCACTCACGAGGCCGCCAACGACCACCGCACTCACGAGGCCGCCAACGACCACCCCGCTCACGAGGCCACCACCACCACCACCGCTCAAGAGGGCCCGACGCCGTCGCCGCCGCCGCCCGCGCCTCCAACCCGCACCCCCAAATACACTACGCTAATGCTGATGATGCTCAAAGTTTTTCAGCCTTTTACCAACCACAACCAACATAACATGATACACCACTCACTGTCACTCACATACATACTACACCTAAATAGAGATCTTCTCACGCTGGTTTGTGCGCGCGCCAGAACTAACATTGTATAATATTGTTATGTTACACTCAAAAATCAAAAACGCTCAGTGAGCGGCAAAATAGCTCACAACGCGTTGTGGCCACAGTCGAGTCAAACAGCCACGACGCGAAATTCACGTTGTGCCTCTAATAAAAACGGCCACGACGACGCGTTCTGGCAATCACAAAAAGACCATAACGCGTTCTAAACATTTATTCTTACCATATCGTCGCTTTGTAACCATACCAACGTAATCGGTAAGGGCGTAAATTACTGTGTTACGGCCCGGCGGCATCTGCGTGTATCGTCCGAAGCTTCGTGCGACGAGACGATACTATTGGACATACATACATATACACGCAGATCGTCCAATAGTATCGGTTTTAGCGCGAAGCACCACGCATATGCGGCCGCGGCATGTCGCGGGCACCCGCGCGGGCTCATACAAAAGTGTCACTTTTGTATGAACGCGCTTGGGCCCTAAGTCAAATTTAAAAAGTTTTCAAGACAGACAAAATACGGTTCACGCGCAGTTTTGGCGCAACGGAGCGGTCAGTGGGATTTATCTGGTACTAAAATAAAACATTTATTACTTAAGCGCCATCTACATTATCATACGGAAACAAATTAATATTGATTAAGATAGTTTTGCTCTGAGCTCAATCATTATTACGACGCTAGATGGCGTTATGTTATTTCAAAACGGAACTCTACATCATTATTCATTACACATTACGAGGGCTGCTATTTATGTATCCGGAATTAAAAAAAGAAACAAACATATATCATTTAATATGGTTTTATTGCTTTTCAAAATATTCGCCGCGATGATCGACACACTTTTGCATACGCTGGAACCAATTTTCATAGCACTTTTTCCATTCTGATTGAGGTATCTCCAAAACGTGCATTTTGAACGCATCAACAGCCTCTTCGCGGCTCGAAAAACGTTGACCACGTAATATTTTGTTCTTCGCGTATGGAAATAAAAAGAAATCGTTAGGTGCCAAATCAGGGCTGTACGGCGGATGACCAGTCAATTCGATCTTTTGACCCTCCAAAAACTGAGTTGTTTCAGCTAAGGTGTGACAGCTAGCATTGTCGTGATGTAATATGATTCTGCGTTGTCGGTTGTCCTTTCTTATTTCTTCAAAGACTTCTGGTAAACAAATGGTCGTATACCATTCAGAATTAACCGTTTTACGATTCTCTATAATGGCACTGTAGCCACATGTCCATTAATTCCAAAAAAACAGGCGACCATTTGCTTCAAAGTACTTTTTGCACGAGTAACTTTTGTTGGTTTCGGCTCATCTTGGAACACCCACACCGTTGACTGTTGTTTAGTTTCGGGGTCATATGCATAGATCCAAGATTCATCACCTGTGTAGATATTATAAACGGCTTTTGACGTACCACGGTTGTATTTTTTTTTATCATTTTTTTGCACCAATCGACACGAGCCCGTTTTTGATCGATTGTCAAGTTGTGCGGAATCCAACGCGAACATATTTTTTTTACAGCCAAATGTTCGTGTAATATCTTATGTATGCTCGTCATACTTATGCCTAAGGACGCCTCTATCTCGCGATATGTAACATGACGATCACGCATTATTAGTTCCCGCACAGCATCTATATTTTGTGGGACAACAGCTGTTTTTGGGGGACCTTCTTTATTTTCATCCGTGAGCATAGACCGCCCACGATTAAACTCACTGTACCAGTGATAAACAGTGGTTTTTGATGGTGCTTTATCTCCAAAAGTTGCGGTGAGTTGAATAAAGCACTGTTGTTGATTTAGCCCACGCCGAAAATCGTAGTAAATCATTGCACGAAAATGTTCACGCGTTAAATCCATGGCAAATGAAGACACGCAATTTTCAAAATGACGCCACAATGGAAAAATAATTGACAGTCACATGAAACAAAATGTATTCTTCAACCAAAGAGTTATATTTTCAAATGTTGTAATTACTTTTTAAATATTGTTCTTGTAAGTGGCCAGTTCCGGATACATAAATAGCAGCCTATGTATAAGGTCTTCACAAGACATTTACTTATTTTTTTTCAAAAGACAGACAGATATAATAAAAAAATAGCTGACGCATAAAAATAGAACAAAATATTATAATAAATAGTAATAGTAAAGTAGATAATAAATAATATATTATTTATATTGATTGAGCTATTTTTTTAAGACAAAAGACGAAGAATAGAGAGCATTAAATATTGCTACTAAGTTCTTAAATATTTTTAACAATGCACTTGTAATGTTTTTAATCCATTATATACAAAAAATAGAAGCTGAATAATTGGTACAATCAGTTAATACTTATTATAATATCCATTTTATACGATCTGAGGTCGAATTTCGACCACTGGGCGATCTCTAGTACGATTAATTATAAAGCGTTGTACAGCTATTTTAAAATAGAGAGTAGAAAATATAATTATACACTATATCTGCTTAAATCATACTAAATTCCATAACAGGATATTATTAGATACAATAATAATATTATGACGTCCTGACTCCTGTATAACAGTATATTAATCAATTTGTCTATGATTTGAATAACCGTTATCCTCTTAACATAAATTGCAAAACAATATGCTGATTTTTGGACCGTATTGTACTTCGTCTCACGGTTTAGACCACAAAGGATTTTAGTTTTTTAGTTTAAGACCGGGCTGTAATTTTTTGCTGTGTTTTCTACTAAGTATTACACTCCCGGAAGACGATTGACTCCAATGATATTGAGATTTATTTAATCATTGTATATTTATCTGATATTTAACTTACGGAAAACACGATTCACTTATTTTCACTCGATAGTTTTATTTTTCGAAATTATAAATATTTTTGGGCTTTTCAACGAATATCTGTTACACTTATTGAGTTACTATCATTAAATAACATGCACTACTACAATCACACACTTTATAAAATAATAGCTAGCGGAAATATTTGTATTGTATTTAGTATTTAAGTAATCACCAAAAAACAGTTCTGGGACTTACGACCTTTACTTTCGTGCTATAATGCGGGGACCGTTGTTACGCGATATTGTTCACTATTAGCTGCAGCGTAAAGCACATTGCTCGCGAGCACGATTCATGGAATCATTGTATCACGATTGGAGGATAGCGGAATATGTAGGCGGGGCTAGCATTTTGGCAGCAGGCTCTTAATGCTTACTTAGTATTACACATTAACTTTAATTACAATAACTAGATTAAGGTACATTGAAAGTGAGGTAGATAGTTCCTAAAATTATTTTACTTCACGACGTCACAAATATGAATTTAAACAAAGAATTTACCATAAAACCTACTCGAATTAGTCTTATTGACTCTAGGTACTTTGAACTTAGGCAAACCTATTTCATCAATAATAACATCTTGATCTTCTTTAGACGATCTAGTTCTGCCTATGTAATAAAAGATACAAAATACTAGAGCTAGTACTGTCAATGCTAAAACAGCAACCATTGACATAGTAAATGCATTCCAAAATGAATCTTTGTCTATAACTGGAGATTCAGTGACAGCGCTTTCGCTATCCGTTTCATCACTCCCCGAGTGATCTAGTGTCGGTGGTATTGTTGTAAATTCTGTTGCTGTTGTTGTTTCTGTTGTTGTTGTCTCTGTTGTTGTTGTCTCTGTTGTTGTTGTCTCTGTTGTCGTCGGTGTTGTAGTTTCTGTAGTAGTCGCTTCGGTAGTTGTAATATCATCTTCATATATTAGGCAAAGTTCTTCATCAGAATTGGGTGGAAGGAATCTGAACGAGTCTATAATAAGTATAGACTCAGCCGATGCAAGACCCATAAATGTCAACTGAAATAAGTAAATAAATCATTAGTACAATCATTTTAATCAAAGTAACAAGACTGTATTATAGTTAGCAGAGTATAGTGTATAATTACACTAGATGATGCCTGCAACTCCGCTACGCCAAAATTAGTTTATCACACCGGAACCGTACATTTTTCCGGGATGAAAATATTCTATGTCCTTTCCCGGGACTCAAGGTATCTCCATACTAAATTTCAGCAAAATCGGTTTAGCGGTTTGGGCGTAAAGAGGTAACAGACAGACAGACATACACACATTCGCATTTATAATATTAGTATGTAAAGTATGTAATTACATGCATAAGATGACTTTTTTGTCTTTTAGTAACAAAACATACTCATATTTTATCTCATTCATTTGATGACTTTAATTACTTAGGTATATAATATTATTCTAAGTATAATTATAAACTACGTAAATGCTAATAAAATCTTTTCGTTTATATCATTCGGAAAAAACAAAATGAATGTTTATGTTAAAATATTTACTAAACTACAAAGATCTAAGACTTGTAGAAATAAATCTTCTCACTAAATAATTTTCATTTTAGACAAAGGTTACTAGAAGTTGTATACTCACATATCCACTAAACGATGCAGATCCTGAAACTGGGAACCGCGCAGTTTGCCATCCACTCACAAAAGACGGGCTGGATGCAGTGATCACGGTTGAACCAACAGTTGGATCATTTAAGTTGTCAATAGATTGGAATGCCAAAATTGATAGCTGGTCACCTTTAGACGCAGGGTCCATATAAAAATTCACTTCCACAGATCCCAGTGCGTTCATTTCAAATTGAAACGAAGCGACGCAGCTCATAGATGTCCCTGGTGATATGAACGTTGTGCTCTTTGCATGTGGACTGTCTATTTCCAAAGACGAGTAATCACCAGCAATCCATTCTGTGAGTCCAACACAAACTCTGTAATCGTATCTGAAATCTTCGAATCCATCTTCGAAATCATAACTGACACAGCTATCGTCACAAACAACGGATATCACTAGCAGAATAAGTATACAGTAGCGCATCATTTTGACACTAACGTTGGGATTATACTAATTTATATGCATACAGGATAATCATAATATTAATATCTGATAAGATATCATTCAAGGAATTTTGTTTGCTAAATTCTTTTGGAAACTTATATATTATGATAATTGTTTTACGAGGCATGACAGGTAAAAAGCTCCAAGTTGAAGTTGAAAGTCAACCAGAAATTAGTTAAATTATGAATAATATAATTCATATGATTAAAAAAATATGAAAAGTTAGGAAAATGTAGATATACCAAAACTATTTTGAATAATGAGCCATTAAATATAAAATCATAATATAAACCGATTAATATCAACTTTGATAAGCTATCTAATAAAATAGCCAAAAACTATGATTCAGTAGTTGCGTAAACATAATGGAAAATAGAAGACATGCCAGTTGATAAAAAGCTGATAAATAATTAACTATACGAAAATCTATTTTTTGAAATAAGATACATTACTTTGTTTTGTGTAACGCGGTATTTGATGATAATGAATAATAGTATAAAAGCATAAACAAATACTAATTTAAAATTAGCGATATTGCTAAAAGAAAGTGGATTTTATATTAATTTTTAATAATTATTTTTATTATGATTCTTGTAAGCAATGGTCTGTCATACTGTGTCTAATATTTTAACACAGGCATTTCAAATTATATACTCAATTATTACAATAATAATACTCCCCACTCCGGTTTCGGTGACGGTGGCTGGTTTCATTGAAACCAGGCCAGGTACGCAGGAGTAATTTCATAGTGCTCAAGTGCGTGCGCAGTACACAAGAGCACTCTCTATTCCTTTACTCTCATAACCCCCCCCCTGGGACGGAAGACCGACACGACTAGCGAGAGATCAGGCGCAGGACCGAATTTTTATATGCCCATCCGACGCATCGATCATCTTACTTGTCAGACAATCAGGTGAGCAGCCTGCATGCATTGTCCTAACCAAACTTTTTCCAACGCGGGAATCGAACCCACGACCTCCGAGTCAAGAGCGACGCTCTAGACCACTCGACCACGGAGCCGTCTTTTAACTCAATTAACGAGTTGATCTAGTGTTGATTAATTTTGATATTATAAATTATTATTTATGAATAATTCAAATAATCAAAAATCAATGTCATTCTACCATAATATTTATTTTATAAGTTTATGTTACGACTTACGCCTAAAATAAGAAGCTATTTTAGAATTATACGCGACTTTAACCTCTGCCTTGAATTATTCGATAGCAGCTTATCTCATTATGTTGTTTTAATCGTTGAAAAATGTTTGTTACTCATATTATGATATGATTTATGAAACTACAGCTATGCACTTTTAATCGGAATAGATAAGCCAATAATAATCAATTCTCGGATTAAAATGGATTTCGCAAAATCGTATTTTAAGTCGGCTTGAGTTTGAATTTTATGGACTTTAAATAAAATTGGCCAAGTGTGAGTCGGACTCGCGCACGAAGGGTTCCGTACCGTTATAGAGCAGAAATAGGCTAAAAGTTGTGTTTTTTGTATGGGAGCCCCCTTAAAATTTTATTTTATTTAAATATTATTATTAATTAATAAAGTACACATAATATATTTATGGCATCTGTGAAAATTTCAAGTGCCTACCTGTTGCCATTATTGATATCGAGCAAAAAAGGCTGAAAAATCACGTTTGCTGTACGGCAGCTTCCTTAAATATTATTATTTTGTTTTTAGTATTTGTTGTTATAGCGGCAACAAATATACACAATCTGTAAAAATTTCAGAAGTCTAGCTATAGCGGTTCTTGTGATACAGCCTGGAGACATACAGACAGACGGACAGACGGACAGATGGACAGACATCGAAGTCTTAGTAATAGGGTCCCGTTTTTACCCTTTGGGTACGGAACCCTAAAAAAGTAGCCTTATACCGTGAGTTGAGAAATTAAAAGCAATAGATTGTGAGAAAACTGTTTATTAATATTATTAAAACATTAAGTTACTACAAAAAGTTTAATAAGATACGAATTTAAATATTCATTTATAAATGATTGGTCCATGTTTATAATATTATTTTAATTATATTATAACGATAGTACTAGAATACATCTAATAATTACATGGTTTGCACGTGTTTATTATTATAATTATTTCTAGTAGATTTCCAGTTGGAGGTACAACATTATACTGACTATACCTAATTACAAGTTAAAATACGTCTTAAGCATAATAAATAATAATATCAAAAAATATGGGATATAATATAATATTTCATTTTACATCGAACTAAATTTTGTAAACGCTACCAGCTACAAAAACAATGAGTATTGAGTATTATAATAATATCATATAATTATATACTGCGTGAAATTTTAATGGTTGTTTTCCCGCAGTAAAATGATTCTATCTTAGTAGTACAATAGATTTGTAAATTCTTTTTTGTTCAAATCACAAAAAAAATTCGGCCGGGTCCATAGCCGTTTGCGCCTATCGGCATAAAGTTTCCATAGTAAGTCATACAAAATATTTTGTATTTTCAAAAAATAACTTGCATGATTCGATAGTACTACTATAGGTAAATCGTCCTTCAGGGGGTACCGTACGGTCTCCTGGGCGGCAGCTACTGCCCTGGCGGGAGACCCGCCGTGGGAGCTGGTTGCAAGGGTCTTCGCCGAGATGCACCTCCTCGTTTCAGAGAGGAGGTCGTGGGGCGAGGGCCTGCAATGGGAGGAGCTCCAGCGGGTCCTAAGATCAGGAGAGCAGTCGCTGCTGAGGAGGTGGGGTGAGGACCTGGCGCAGGCCCAGTACGGTCAACGTACTGCACAGGCTCTGCGTCCACGCCGCAAGAGAAAACCCCTCACCCCCTCGAAACAGCCGTGTCCGGTGAGCACCTTACACAGGTGCTCACCGGACACGGTTGTTTCGGTGCGTACCTGTGTAAGGTTACCAGGAGGGAGCCTACGCCAGCCTGCCATGATTGCGGCGCTGCGGAGGACACGGCCCAGCACACCCTCGAGGTGTGCAATCGATGGATCGTGCAGCGCCATGATCTCATGGCGGTGCTTGGGCGGGACCTCTCACTCTCCAGCATGGTTCGCTGCATGAGGCCTGGCAGGCGGCGGTCTCTTTCTGCGAAATCGTCCTTGCGCAAAAAGAGGCCGCGGAGCAGAACAGAGAGGATGACCCTTCCTCCGTTCCGCCGGCGTAGGACGGGAGTGCGGAGGTGTCGCTATGCGAACCTCCAATAACTCCCACGGGGCTCCGGGTCAGGATGGGAATCTGCCCGGCTTAGCTAGTCCCGGCGCCAAGGGGAACGCTTTAGTTTGCCTAAGCGTTCCCTAACTTTGGTGGAAGTCCGGTCCCTATTGAGGTAGACCGGCCGGTCGTGGAGGGAGTCCCGTGTTAGATAGATCCGGGACCTCCTCTAACCTTTAACTAACTTTAACCTTCAGATTTCCACCTGTTTCGGTCGCTGCAAAATTCCTTAGGCAGTGTCAGGTTGACATCATAAAAGGACTGCCAAAACCACTTGTCGCATTTACTACTAAATATTTAAACACCAAAAAATAGACGAAAACACTAAAAAATATATAAATAAATAGTAAATTTACTAGAAAATATTTAAACTTTAAAAAATATTTTTTATTATTTAAATATTTTGTAGTAAATTTACTATTTATTTATATATTTTTTAGTGTTTTTGTCTATTTTTTGGTGTTTAAATATTTAGTAGTAAATTTACTAAAAAATATTTAAATACAAAAAATTTTTTTTTAGTATTTAAATATTTTGTAAAAAAAATTTGTTCAGGACCCTAGGTAATTACTATCTTAAGCTGAAAAATAACTCAAACATGTTAAATATTTTCGCATGAGAAAATTATTTTGGTATTAAGAATGTATGAAAATTTCGAGGGTAACCCGGGCCCTTTTTGTTCTACACTTATGTACATGAAATATACAGTTTTTACACTGTGGTTTTACTTATACTAATTAATATTTTATTTACACATTAAGTTACTGGCCTCCCTTACAGAAGATAAAGCTCATAATATTTTAATAATTTATTTTTAGGGTTCCGTACCCAAAGGGTAAAAACGGGACCCTATTACTAAGACTTCGTTGTCTGTCCGTCTGTCTGTCTGTCTGTCTGTCTGTCTGTCTGTCTGTCTGTTTGTCTGTCTGTCGCCAGGCTGTATCTCAAGAACCGCTATAGATAGACTTCTGAAAATTTCACAGATTGTGTAATGTGTATATCTGTGGCCGCTAAAGGCCGTCACAGACTTAGCTATAATATATATTATTAATATACCGTACTAAACACACTGAGACCAGAAATATAATATATTATAGCTGAGTGTGTGGTCACGCGAAAATTGTATAGAAAATATATTGTAATATGCCTAGCTATAAACATATTAATATAATATATTATAGCTAAGTCTGTGACGGCCTTAATACTAAAAACAAAATAATATTAATATTTAAGGGGGGCTGCCATACAACAAACGTGATTTTTTCAGCCTTTTTTGATCGATATTAGTAATGGCAACAGGTAGGCACTTGAAATTTTCACAAAGGCCTTACATATAATTTTACTTTAATAATCAATAATAATATTTAAATAAAATAAAAATTTGAGGGGGGCTCCCATACAAAAACACAATTTATGGCCTATTTTTGTTCTATAACGGTACGGAACCCTTCGTGCGCGAGTCCGACTCGCACTTGGCCGATTTTTTATACATCTCTTGTAATCTACACTTCTACACTACTATTATAAAGAGGAAAGATTTGATTTTTGTTTGTTTGTTTGTTTGTTTGTTTGTTTGAGTCGAATAGGCTCCGAAACTACTGGACCGATTTGAAAAATTCTTTTGCTATTGGAATCTTACATTATTTCTGATGAACATAGGCTACATTTTATTTTGGAAAAAAGTAGGGTTCCGTAAGATATTTGATTTTTTCGGACGCAAGGTGTAAAAAATCAGCTAGAAAAGTTACTTATTTTGCGTACGCTGCCTAAACTATAAAAGATAGAACCATAAAATGTTCTAAGTAATTGTAGATCTTATAAATATCTACAAAAAAGTCCGCGACACAGTATACCTATCTATGTCGAGTGAGGCACAATAACCATTTATTTATTTAAAAATCCTGAATTTTTTTTGGACTACATTTAAACGGATATATTTTACCCACGCTATTAATCCTTATCAAAATAAATTATTTTATCACTAAGTACAGTTTATGTAGATAATATTTGGTCTTTGAATGATTAAAATTGGACGTTTGGTTTTGAAATTATGGCGAAGTTAAAATATTACGATAGTGGGCGTCACCAAAGCGCGTGCGACAATATTCTGTTGTAGAAATGAAAATTCTGTACATAAAAGATATGAAATGACACCCGAAATTACACCTTTGTCACTACATCGCTATAGAAGCCAAAAATGTGGTTAGTTTTTTGTCTGTCTGTCTGTCTGTCACTCTTTCTGTCTGTCTGTATGTTTGTTCCAGCATCACACGAAAAATACTGATCCGATTTGAATGTGGTTTTCGCAGATATATTTATCTTCTTCCAACTTAACATCTGGTGTATAAAATTTTTTCCCCCCACCCCTCTAAGGGGACAAAAGAGGAGGTCAGATTTTGTATCAAACTTTTTTCTTTAACACGAAAACTACTGATCCGATTTGCATACGGTTTTCACAGATTGGCATACGGTTTTCACAGATATATCATATTTGTCTTCTTCCAACTCAACATCTGGTGTATAAAAATCCTCCCCCCCCTCCCCTCTCAACCCTCTCTGGGGACCAAAGAGGGGTCAGATTTTGTATACAACTTTTTTCTTTAGTGGACTTACTTCATATTAGGTATTAACATCTGGTGTATGACCTTCCCCCCCACACCCTCTTAGGGGACAAAAGAGGGGGTAAAACATGTATCAACTGATGATGTAGAAAATATACTTTAAATGGCAAAATAACGTTTGCCGGGACAGCTAGTTTGTATAATAAAATCAGTTTTATAAATTGCTTAAAGGAAGCTAATATTTTATTTTAAACGTTTCCTTTACAGACTCTAGTTCTTTCTGGTATGAGATAAAACCGTTTGTAGATCAGTTTATTTTGTGAACTTAAACAGGCATTCTATAATAAGCCTTACTAAAAGAATTCACTCTTCTATTCGTAACTCTTGGCATGATTACAGAAGGTGGCACTTCTGGTTGGTCCATAAAAATTATTGGCGCCCCATTCTTTTTTGCTTTCCTTTTGCCTAATTGATAAAACGCAAAACATATCAAACACAATAGAATTATTGATACCAAAACTACCATTGTTATTGTAAAAGTATTCCAAAAAGTTCTGTTTGGGTCTATCACTGGTGAAGATTCAGGTGGAGTATTCAGTGTTGGTGTTGACATAATCTCAGGATCTGGTGAAATTGTTACTTGGGTAGGTATTGTTAAGTCTCCTGTTACTGGAGTTTCTGTAGTCGTAGTAGAAATGTCTGGTGGTAAGTTTGTAGTAAAAGGTACTGTTGTAGTAGTTGCTGTTTCCGATATTGTTGGTGGCCAAGATTCAGTCACGATGTCGGTAGGTATTACATATGTTGATGTTGGTATTTCAGTAGTTGTTGAGAGTTCTGTTACCGTTTGAGTCGAAGAGTCTGTTGTTGAATCAATTGTTGAAACAGTTTCAGTAGGTATGTACTCTGTTGTTGTATCTTGTGAAAAAGTTGATGCTGTTGTTGTTGATTGATCTAGCGTCAAGTCCGAAGTTGAAGATTCTAAGACAGCAGTCGTAGAAGCTATTTCTGTTACAGTTGAAATTTCAGTTGTAGTGCCATCGGTTGTAGATGGCATGTCGGTAATAACTGTTAATTCTGTTGTAGTCATATCTAATGTTGTTTCAGTTGTTGTATCCGACATTAAGTCTGTTGTTGTTTCATCAGTTAGTGTAGTGGACTCTGAAGTTGAAGTCTCCAAGACGGTAGCCGTAGAACTAATTTCTGTTACAGTTGAAATTTCAGTTGTAGTGCCATCGGTTGTAGATGGCATGTCGGTAATAACTGTTAATTCTGTTGTAGTCATATCTAATGTTGTTTCAGTTGTTGTATCCGACATTAAGTCTGTTGTTGTTTCATCAGTTAGTGTAGTGGACTCTGAAGTTGAAGTCTCCAAGACGGTAGCCGTAGAACTAATTTCTGTTACAGTTGAAATTTCAGTTGTAGTATCAACGATTGTAGATGGTATGTCGGTAATAACTGTTGTACCTGGTGTAGTTGTATCTAATATTGTTTCAGTTGTTGTATCCGACATTAAGTCTGTTGTTATTTCATCAGTTAGTGTAGTGGGCTCTGAAGTTGAAGTTTCCAAGACGATAGTCGTAGAACTTGTTTCTGTTACAGTTGAAATTTCAGTCGTAGTGTCATCGATTGTAGATGGTATGTCAGTAATAACTGTTGTACCTGGTGTAGTTGTATCTAATATTGTTTCAGTTGTTGTATCCGACATTAAGTCTGTTGTTGTTTCATCAGTTAGTGTAGTGGGCTCTGAAGTTGAAGTTTCCAAGACGATAGTCGTAGAACTTGTTTCTGTTACAGTTGAAATTTCAGTCGTAGTGTCATCGATTGTAGATGGTATGTCAGTAATAACTGTTGTACCTGGTGTAGTTGTATCTAATATTGTTTCAGTTGTTGTATCCGACATTAAGTCTGTTGTTGTTTCATCAGTTATTGTAGTGAACTCTGAAGTTGTAGTGTCTAAGAAAGTTGTTGTTGAAGGCATTTCTGTTGTTGTTGAACTTTCAGTTGTCGTAAGCGTAGTTTCTGTTGAAGTTTCCAGATGAGTAGTCGTCGTATCGGCGACCTCTGTCGTTGTTTCAACTAGATCTGTTACTGTTGTTGTAGTTGTGGGTTCATCTTCATTGTAAATATTACAGACGCTATCCTCTGCGCTCACAGATGGTGGTATGAATCGGAACGAATCGATTATGAGAACGGAATTAGCAGAAGCCATTCCTACGAACGATATCTGAAAGACGAAATAATTACTTTAAGTAACTAGCAAGTCATGGGTAACTTTTTAAATTAATTTAACATGCCTTTTCAGTATTCCTTTTGAAAAAATATTTAATACGACACATATTATAATCTTCAACTAAAAACAAGTGGACTTAAATATATTTTCAATTTTCATAGTACTATCATTAATAACTTACTAATGATACTAATTGATACTGTATTTAATGCGCTTAAAAACTTTTTTAAAACTTCAAAATATTGTAATATTGTAATATATAAATGTACATTGAACACATACAATCATTTTTAATATCAGTTAATTGTAAAGGGCTTATCTGAATAATTATTCTAAGCTATAATAAAGAATACATATTATTTTAGATGATAGTTAGGCTACTTTACTTAAGTAATAAAATATATTTAAGTAACTATAATAATTTCAATTTCTACTTCTCTATTATTAATATATAAATATTTTATCTTTCGCATCATTGTAAAAAAAAATCCTATCGCAAGAGATACGTACGATAAATAAAATATGTTTCGTGGAAAAATATTAGGGTGGTTTGGAATTTTAAGAGTGAAGAATCTAAAGACTGATAGATACATTAGCGAATACACATTTAAATGAAGTGTTATTGAGATTATTTTCTTCATCTATTTACTATTATTGAAAAGTAAGCTTTTACACATGTGACACGAGTCACGACTCACGACACGCAAAATAGCTATGTCCACATTGTGCCCTTTCATCTTCAATTTTCATAATCTTTTGACATTTCGAATGTCAAAAGATTATAAAAATTGAAGATGAAAGGGCACAATGTGGACATAGCTTTTGACTATTATATCTTTAAGCCACTCGGAATAACTTTGAGAAGTTATTTCTCAACATATGTATGCACCGTAAAAACAAAAACAACAGGCTGGTCAATTACTTAGAACATATATCAGCATTATCAAATAACCAATTTGGATTTAGATCGAAACTTTCAACAGCTGACGCCGTACATAATTTGACAAATCATATAGCCCGAGAAGTCGATAAAGGTAATCACGTAATTGGAATCTTTCTTGACCTTGCAAAAGCTTTTGATACAGTATCTACAGAAATCCTATTACACAAACTCGAATCCTTAGGAATAAGGGGCACCCAATTAAAATTATTTAAAAGCTACCTAGAGAACCGCACTCAATGTGTCAAGATTGACAGTGTATATAGCTCATTTCAAAATAATACAAAATATGGTGTTCCACAAGGAAGTATTTTAGGGCCAACACTATTTTTAATATACATAAATGATATGTGCCAACTTAAATTAGACCATGGCATAATCATATCATACGCTGATGACACAGCACTTGTATTTTCTGCTAACAAATATCGCGAAGTTTTCGAGTATGCACAGCAAGGTTTTAATATCGTAAATAATTGGCTATTGACACATTTATTAACATTAAATGCTGAAAAAACTAAATACATAAAGTTTTTGATGCGTAAATCCAACTCAGCAGTTACTAACCTGCCACTATATGCACATCATTGCACAACATTCTCTAACATGACATGCACATGTCCTAGTATTGATGGGATCAGCAATATAAAGTATCTAGGTATAATAGTAGACGAAAATCTGTCTTTTAGGCCTCATGTAGATAAACTATGTGAAAAAATACGTAAGTTGATGTTTATTTTCAAGAAACTTCGTAATGTAATAGACCAACATTTAATCAAGCAGGTTTATTTTGCTTTATGTCAATCGATTCTAACTTATTGTATTACATCTTGGGGAGGAGTAGGCAAAACGCTGTTACTAACCGTTGAAAGAGCACAAAGGGCAATAATCAAAATATGTAACTTTCGACCATTTCTTTTCCCTACTAACCAGCTTTATGCGTCATTTGAAGTACTAACAGTTCGTCAGCTTTTCATACTAAACGTAGTACTAAAGCAACACACATTTCTACCCTTCTACCCGGATTCCATCAACAAAAGGCGGAAAGATATCGTTTGCCCACTAGAAATAAATACAAAACATGCTTTTGCTAATAAGTATTATATATTCTTAGGTCCTCTTCTTTATAAAAGAATTAATGCCCTGTTAAATATATATTCTGTTAATTATATTAATTGTAAAAGGAACCTTAAAAAATTTCTTCAAAATTTGACGTATGAGGAAACAGAAAAATTTTTAGTGGTTTTGCAATAAATTAACATTATTAGAATAAGATTTAGTTAACTGTATAATATTGTGTAATTATAAATTAATATTAGTATAGGGAATTTAAAACTATTATAACCATAGTTAGTATATCTAATTTTTAGTATACTGTATATCTAATTAATACGTCACTTTAAGGCATATTTATAGTTTGTATCGATGTAATTATTGTTGTAGCACTAATTTTCGCCTGAAACACAGGGTATCCTAGTTCAGGCAATCGTATATTATTTTAGTCTTATTTAGCTTAAGTAGCTCTAATAATATTTTGTATCTCATCATTATTGTAAATACTGAATAAATATTATTATTATTAAAAAAAAAAAAAAAAAAAAAAAAAACATGGGCGTAATTGAAAGTATTTGGTTTGAGCTATCTATCAGACTATCAGCTTCAAGCCCTTTACAAAGATTCAAAACTGCAAACTTACATATCCATCATAGGAAGTAGCCCCTGACACGGCGAATCGAATAACATGCCAGCCTTCCCCGAAAGACGGATTGGCAGCGTTGAAGCTAAAACTTCCAACCGTCGGATCACTATTACCACCGACGCCTTCAAAAGCCAACACTGTCAACTGATCACTTGTCACTGCAGGATCCAGGTAAATATTCACTTCCACATACCCTTGAGCGTTCATCGGAAAAGGAAAAGATGAGATGCAGCTCAAAGTAGCTGACGCGGGGGTGACAAAAGTCTCACTATTCAGGTGAGGACTGTCAATAACCAATTCTGAGTAGCTCCCAGCAACCCACATTCCCAATCCGACGCATGTTCTTAACTCGTTCGTGAATTCTTCGAATCGAGTCTCGAAGTCGTAGGTAAAACAGCTCTCACTAACGACACTATAGCTCAAAAGTAGCACCAATATGCCATACATGTTTAAGCACTAGGATCACACTAATCCTACAATTCTCGAACTATACGTAATATTTTATTATTACGATAAGATATAATTCGATGAATCTGAAGAATGTTTTTTTTTATAGAAATGACTACGATATGAAAATTTCTTTCTTTGTACGAACGTCGAATATGATAGAAGCTCTTAACAGAAATTGATTATAATATCTAACTTCTAATGTAGGCATCGGAGTGATTAGGATTATTTATCTAATACGGTAGGAAGCGGTAAGCTCAAAGAGGCGCCGATATAATACTAATATTATTATTGCTTTGCGGTCTTTGTCGTGTTATAAAACATTTTTTTAACATGCTTTTATTATTATCCTGCGCCTGAGGGTCGAGCGTCTGCAGTCTCACTCTCGCCACAAGGTTAACTTTAGCTCCTTTGTGGTGAGAGTACCGACGAATCTTCTGTCGACTTTCGAGGCGCCGGAGTTGGTCGATTGATGTTGTCTTACGGCCGTTCCCAATATTTGATCTATCTCTTACTTGAGATAGGAATAGCTCACATTAGACATTAGCTCCATATATTTTATGTCAATTCTATGTCAGCTGCGATCGGTTGTATGTCAAACTAGAGATAGATTGAATATAGGGAACGGCCATTAGAAGGTACACAGATTACTCTTTGCAAAAACTTGAATAATTGATATTGAAAGATAGTTTACCATCTGCATTTAAAATTACAGGCATATAGATAAATACTCAAACTCTTTGTCGGCAAATATAACGCATAATGATAATATAAATAACTGCCATAAAATATGATTATTCCAATCTTATTTCACGTTGTAAAGATACGATAGTTTTATTTCGTAGATTACACTTTATACACTGCTGTATTATTTAAACTATTGCATGATAAATAAATACAGTAGACAAATATAACTAAAAAAATGTAATCAAAGCCTTGCACAAGCTGAAATATTAATATTTAATATAATGAAATAAATTGCATAGACAAAAAGTGCGTCACAGATAGTCTGTCGTCTACGCTGCGCCTTATTGTCTTTATCCAGGACCCAAAAGTTTTGCTAATGTTTGTCTGTCCTTTACCTTAGAAGACGACCAAACAGACACCTACATTTATAACAACACTAGATGCAGCCCGCAACTCCGTAGCGCCAAAATTCGTTTATCGCGCGGGAACCGTACATTTTCCTGGGATGAAAAGTATCCCATGTCCTTTTCCGGGACTAAAAATATCTTCTTACTAAATATCAGCAAAATCGATTAACCGGTTTGGGCGTGAAGAGGTAACAGACAGACAGGTAGACAGACACGTGCTTTTTCGCATTTATAATATTATAATTATTAGTATGTATTATATGGTTTTAAGATATAATTGGCGACTATTCATAATATGTTGATAATGCTAATTACAAATCTATGTTTTTGTGTTTAAGAGCGTTTACACCTTTCACGCTCAATTTGGCTTAAAACTGTACTTTTCAAACTTGAAAAAATCATTAACCACTTATCTTTATAAAAATGTTGGTAACTTATTTTTATAGGAAATTTCACTGTCTATATAGTTATCAGAGAAAAAAATACGATTTATAGAGTATTTGTACATTAAATCTCGATACCATAACAGAGGTTTTCTTAAATTCCGTTATAGTATCAGTTTCGAAGCCTCAAATTTACGAAACCAGCGACAGATCTAATTAGAAAAAAATAATAACCTATTGACAAGATCCTTAAGCAAATAGTTATCAGAAAAAAATATTTCATTTAGGTATTTAACTATAAGTAATTTAAATTCAAAGAATGAGAAATATCAAGGATTTAAAACCTTATTTTTACACACCGCGTTAAGCTATTACCGAGATCGGTCGTGTATTGCGAGCGATATAATATAGTGAACTATATTTCTACGAGTTTTTACCCGTGAGTGCCACGAGATGGAATCGGATTGTTTTCATCAATAAGTGAGTACCTACAGGCTATAACACATTCACAACAGTTTCTGACTACAGGAACAAAATGAGCTCTCCAACGTTTAACACCACCCCGAGTTACGCTACTGTGACACAAACAACCATGTTCCCAAAAAAGGATCAAGCTATCATCATCGACGCCTTAGAAAACGTACAAATTAAAGACTACGCACAAGCTTTAGGTAAAATCATAGACCCATCTCAAATCCGCTTTTTGTCAAGAATTTCAAACAATAGAATCTGTATATACCTATCTTCGAAGATCATCGTGGATGACATCATTGATAATAATAAATACATCACAATACAAAACGAAAAAATACCTATCCGGCCGCTAATCAACAGAAACAAACGTATAATAATATCTAACGTGTGCCCAGTTATACCGCACACTGAAATCGAGAAGAAATTAAATGAATTGAATATTAAACCACAATCACCTATCTCTTTCTTGCGTGCGGGTCTTAACGAAACAGGCTTCAATCATATCCTTAGTTTTCGGAGACAGGTCTACGTAACACCAGAGGATTTTACTCGAATCCCAGACAAAATATCCATTGATTTTGAGGAAATGAGTTACTGGCTATACTTCTCTTCGGACACTATGACTTGTTTTATATGTAAGAAAGAAGGACATGTAGCATCTAAGTGCCCGGACAACAATAAAGACGCGAATATTTTTAATCAAATGACGCAGGAATCCATGGAAACACTTACATTCAAGCGTCCACATCCACCTACTGAATCTACGACGACTACTACGGATATAATGGAATCCGAGGACAAAGAATGTATACCTAACACAGAAAACAGCGATGAGGACTTCGATTCCTCACAGTCTAGCGCAGACGAGGTCTACACGTCCAAGAGTGGGAAGAAACTGAAGAAAACGCCTCATCGTGATTTAGATTCAATTAATTGGGAACACCTGGAAACTTCTATAGCCGACTCCGGTAAAACGTATCCATTGTCTGGAGAACAGATCAGAGAATATCTCAGACGCACATATGGAGTTAAGAACATATCCGATATTACTTATAGCTACACAGAAGAGATTGACCCCCTTATTGTAATGTTTAAAGACTTGATATCTAATATAACAAGTCGTAGTCTTAAAAATAGGATCTCACGTATTATAATTAAACTAAAACGTTTACATGTAGGTAATAAAAATCCCAAACAAATAACTCAGCCACATTTAGGTTGACACAGAGCATACTTTATACAACTATACATTTTTATATACATTTATTACATTTATTTACACTTATATACATACTTACAATTATTTATTTTTGTTCAATGGTTTTGATAAATTTCAAGCTTAACATTATTCAATGGAACTGCCAAAGTTTAATACCAAAGTTAAGTGATTTAGATTCCTATTTACATACTGAGAAAATACATATTTGCTTTCTTTCAGAAACTTGGCTAAAAAGCGAAAACCAAATTAATGTAGTAGGTTATTCTTTATATAGACAGGACCGAACTGATGGATATGGAGGTTTAGCTATTCTTGTCCATCAATCTTTAAGTTGTACTATCAAGAGTTTTCCCAGAAATAATCATAATATTGACCTTTTATGCCTTGAAATCCGTAATAGCAACAAGATTAAATATATTATAGGTGTGTATTCTCCTTCAAATGTCACAGTAAACGTCAGAGATTATGACGAACTTTTTAACCATTTTTCTGAGAAAACTTTGATTGTCGGTGATTTTAATGCCCACCACTCGGCGTGGTCATACACAACGGACACACGGGGTAGGCTTTTAGCAGACACAAGCTTAAAACATGGTTATGTTTACCTCAACAGTGGAGACTATACACGATGCGCCAAGCTCAATAACAATATAATATGTACATCACCCGATATTTCTTTTTGTAGTGCTGATATCTCACTATATTTTGATTGGAAAGTTACTAATGAATCCCTAGGCAGTGACCACCTTATTATTTCTATTAAGACGTTAGATAGTACTGAAATTAGTCCCGAATTGAAAAGAAACATTAAGCAGGCCAAATGGGAAGAATATACACAACACATTAAATCGGCGTGTGAGGGATTAGTTCTTGGAGACAATGTACAAAGCAATTACGATGAATTTATAAATATTATTGACGATAGTGCTAACAAAAACATTCCTTATATTAAAATCAGTAGTAACCCTAATAAATTTAAGCCGAAACCCTGGTGGAGCCCAGACCTATCTAGAGCAGTAGCGCAACGAAGATTAGCACTCAAACATTTTAGGAAATCACGTACGGTTGAAAATTACTTAATTTACCAAGAAAAAGTAGTCTATGCACGAAAATTAATAAGACTGGCAAAAAGGGTGTCATGGCAGCAATTCTGTGACAGCATAGACTCTAAAATGTCCAGTAGTGAGGTATGGAGAAAACTAAGATGGCTTAAAGGTCATCGCAGCCCCAAAGACTATTTGACAGAAAGTAATGCAACTTCTTTTATTACAGAACTCGCTCCCGATAGTGTTGACTTACCACCCGTTAATTTTAGTACTGATAATTTAAATCCACATTTGTTTATACTTTCAGAGCTAAATTTGATTCTTAAAAGAATAGATACTTCAGCTGGTCTGGATAATATTACCTATTCTATGATTAGTCACTTACCGGATAACGCAAAAACACACCTCATCAATATATTTAATTTAATTTACACAAAAGGTGAGATACCAGAACAATGGCGTAGAATAAAACTTATTGCAATACCGAAAAGAGATACGGGTACTCAAAGAGATAAACGTCGACCAATCTCACTTATTAATTGCCTTTGTAAGATTTTTAATTTAATGATAGCTCGTCGCCTTGAATATCATTTCGAAAATAATAAACTATTTAACGATAGCACATTGGGTTTTCGTCGTGGCTTTTCATGTCAAGATAATCTCAATAGGTTTATTGTAGACACAGAAACTGCCTTTGTAAACAAAGAATACGTTTTATGCGCTTACTGTGATATAAGTAACGCTTATAATAATGTGGCTATTGAACCACTTATATCCACTTTACTTGAGTTTGGCGTAGACCCGCTTTTGTGTGTATACATTAGAAATTTTTTAAAACGAAGAATCTTAATATATAGGCTAAGGGATGGTAGGGAAATCACAAGAGTATGTCGACATGGTTTGGCTCAAGGTGACCCAATGTCATCTATTTTGTTTAATATAAGTACCATTAAGTTATGCAACGCACTCGTTGGGATAGTTAAATTATCACAATATGCTGACGACTTTGCATTATATTGTATCGGTCGAAATCTTGAATCTTGTGCTAATGTCATTCAATCAAGCCTTAACATATTCATGTCTATGTTAGAGAAAATAGGATTAGAAATATCGCTATCAAAGACTAAACTGTGTATATTCACTAGAAAGTACAGAGTGCCTAATATTTGTATACAAATCAATAACACTGAAATCGAGGTTATAAATTGTGTCAAGTTTTTGGGTGTTTGGATGGACAGTCGCCTGAATTGGACTAAGCATATTCTTGAAACTGCCCAAAAATGTATTCCGTACGTTAATGTCCTAAGTTGCATAAGTAGTTCAAAGGGAGGCGTCCATCCAATACACTTAAGAAGACTTTATATAGCATTAGTTCGATCTCGTCTTGATTATGCATGTACCATCTTCGGCAACGCCAATGCTAAGCTCCTCCAGAGGTTGGATGTGATTCAAAATCAATGTCTACGCCTTTGTGGAGGCTTCATTCGTGACACCCCAATTTTTGCAATGGAAAGTGAGCTTTGTATTACACCTTTAAAGTTAAGAAGAATGTATTTAAGTAATAAATACTTTCTGAGGCTCTCGTCTAGAAAATCTGATATCTTGAGAAAGCAAATCAAAGCATTAAACCATTCATTAATTTTAGGCACAAGGTACTGGCGCAAAAATCAACTGCCACTTCTGGTCGAGAGTTACAGACAGTATTCCATTTTATCTATGTCACAATTCGAAGTTTTGCCCCCATTTTTACTCTCGCGTGAAATTAAATCAATCCCCTGGAATAAGATCATAATACACGAAGTGAACACTGTTAACGAACCTAAAGCTCAAATACCCACTCATATTCTGAAACAACGTTGCAAATTTATGATTCAGTCACAGTATTCCGATCACAGTCATCTTTACACTGATGGGTCCAAGACAGGAGACGGTTCTAGTTGCGCTTTTTATGATGACACTACCGGTTTTGGGTCAAAATTTCGTATTGAAAATTCATGTATACCTATAATGGGAGTCGAATTGACAGCAATAAGTGAAGCATTACATTATTCAGAATCGACACCATACATTAAAATTGTAATATTTACAGACTCGAAGAGCAGTCTCCAACATTTGTTATCAAGTGCTAGGGGCGGTGGTGTCGGTCGTTACGAAGCTTACCTCATTATTAAATGTATCCACAGATTGATACTTAACGGGGTTGAAGTTCGTCTACAATGGATTCCTTCACACGTGGGCCTAAAGGGTAACGAGGTGGCAGACTCGCTCGCGGCCGAGGCCCTCCGGGACGGTATACCTCTCCACGTTATACCTCACTATACTGACCATCTTCCAAAAGTCAAAGCCGACATTTACGCTAAATTCAAATTATATTTCGATGAATGCTCTCAAAACAAGGGTATTTGGTATAAATCCATTGTAGACCAACCACCGCGCGTCCCTTGGTTTTCTTCACGACATTTGAAACGAAAGGAATTGACTATTTGTTTCCGAACTCGAACATACCACGTCCCGCTTAATAAATTTAATTACATTATGAAAAAAAGAGACGACCCCTACTGCTCAATATGTCAGAAGGAGGAGGACCTCCTACACTTAATTCTAGAATGTAGAATCAACGAACAACCGAGGTTGGTATTTTTAAGAGACAGTGGGTGTTCTTCGGCGGACCTCCTCTTTTTGTTCCATCGAATCTTAACCTCAGAGTTCACTGACAAACACAGTAACAATCTTTTAAATTTTATTACACATTCTCTGAGCCTAAGATTTGAATACTATAAAAATAGACCTTCATCATAATAATATTATGATTAAGGCCTATAATATTATTATGTTAACCCTAATGTCCTAAAGTAATAATTGTTTTATTATACTTAATTGTAAAAATGTAACTCTTAAGCCGACTTAATCTTCAGGATGTAAGGCTTATAAAATAAATAAGATTAAAAAAAAAAAAACCTTATTTTTACCTATTTATCTTACTTATTTCAATATAATAATAGCTTCATATGATAGAAGAACACTTTAATTAAAAGTATACTTTTTAAATATCAACAAATACTTTGTTATTTTTTTTCTACAAATATTTTAAAACTTACTATAAATCGCTGCGCGCAAAGCAATTGAAATCAGACCGCCGCGAGGCTTGCTGGAGGGTGGACGTATCGCTCCCTGCTGCGCATGAACTCTGTTGACCTTTGTCGCGCATACTAGAGTAGTGAACATTTATAGCGTGATCGAAAAATCTTGATTGTTTGGTAAGTAAATATTTTATTTTGTTAGTAAGTAATATAATACATTTTATGTATGTATTTTTATGGCGGAAAATAATTTTACTATTAAAACACATTACATTACAGAACTAATGGGAAACAAATCGAATCTATTTTTAAGAAAAAAAAGAAAGCGCAAAAATGTAGAAAATTTGGAAAGCTTGGAAAAGGCAAGAATGGCTAAAAGGTTGCTATTATCACTGTTATCCTTACTTCAACTTATTTTTTCATTTAATTACTTAGAAATAACGTGTTTTGTGTGCTTTCTATTTGTGTTTTTATTTCGGGCAATATAAAAGTAAATCAACTGAAGAAACAATAACGGAAAAAGATGAATATGAAAACCAACACGAAGAAAAGATGCCTTGAATTGTATTTGAATAGCAGTATTTTTTTTTGACCGACTTCCGACTTCCGAAATTAAGTACAGTTAATAGGTGCTAGTTTCATGCCTAAATTATATCTATCTGCAACTGACATTTATGTTATTTAATATTTAAAAAACTAAAAAGGGTGAAATTATTTTGTTTTAACAAAAAATTTAAACCGATTTCCAAGGTAAAAACAATAAGATGTGAAAACCAACACTAAGAAAAGGTACCTTGAATTGAAATTTTAAATTTTAATGGCAGTTTTTTCTTTGCTATGCCGTCATAAATCATAATAAAATATATCAAATAAATTCCCTTTTTTTTTCAGAATTCTTTATTGGGCTTATAGTGGAATGCCTAGAGCGTAAAAATCATGCAAACCTCCGATTTCCGTAATAGTGAATGAAAATTGAAAAGAAAAAAAGGAATATGTAGCTGATAACATAAGTAAAAAAGTACACAGTTAACTAAATCGATAAACCAAGAGTTCTCACAGGAGGATGTAGCGAACATTACAAGGGTCGCTAAACTGAACCGCGATAACACACGGCCTCGCACCATCATAGTTAAACTAAGATCTGTACGTCATCGAGATACGCTTCTAGCAGCTGTTGCGACATACAATAAAAAGAATCCCAAGAATAAATTGAGCACATCCCACTTAGGCTTTGACGGTACCAGCACACCCATATTTGTCGCCGAACACCTCTCGCCAGTGAATAAATCACTTCACGCTGCTGTTCGTAAAAGAGCAAAAGAACTTAATTACAGATTCGTTTGGGTTCGAGCTGGTCGCATCTACACACGCAAGGACGAACATAGTCAAGCTCTATTAATACGCAATTCCGAAAGCCTTAAGAAGATGTCTTAACTCATTAGTTTTAAGTACCGTTAGACTACTACTAATACTTATATTTAACATCAATGTTGCTTGCAATTATTATTTCTGATTTTAATATGGACATTTATTATCAAAACGTAAGAGGCCTTCGGACTAAGACTAATGAAGTCTATTTTAATATTCTACATACTAATTATAAAATAATTGTATTTACTGAGACGTGGCTGAATGCGGGAGTGTGTACAAGCGAGTTATTTAATGACAATTACGTCGTTTATCGTAGAGACCGCTGCTCTACTTCCAATAATAAGTCTGACGGAGGAGGAGTCCTAATAGCGGTATCGCGAGACATACAATCCGTTCGTATGAATGCTTGGGAGACAGACTGCGAGGATCTATGGGTCCAATTAAATGTGGACATTAATAATTCTCGAAAGAAGTTCGCATTGTGCGCTGTATACCTCCCGCCTCCAGTCAACCTATCAAGCCTATCAATGTTCTTGAATAATGCCGGCAATGTACATAATCTTATGGATGATATTATTATGATTGGAGATTTTAACGTTGGTTTTATCGATTGGTCAAGCGCTGGTGACTTCAATTACTTAATACCTAATAACTGCAACAACACTCTGGGAAATGCTTTAATAGACTTTATTAATTGCAATGGCCTATATCAGTTTAACGATATCCGTAACTGTGATGGTAAACTGCTTGATTTGATACTTACCAATATCCAGGGAGCGTCAGTAAAACAAGCCCCGGATCTTCTTAGTAGACTTGACCCTAAGCATCCCAACTTATTAATTTCCATGCAGACAATCAATACAAATTTTTTGAAGCCCAAGTGTAGTCGGGGTTATAACTTTTTTAAAGCTGACTATACCAGCATCAATGATAAACTTAGTACTATTAACTGGTCGGATAGCTTATCAGGCTTTAGTGATGTTGACGAAATGGTCGAATATGTAAATAGCGAATTGTATGACGTTTTCGAAAGTCACGTTCCTAAACGTAATATAGGGCACTCCCGTTTTCCACCTTGGTTTACTAAACCACTTATTAAGCTCAGACGTGAACAAGATAAATTAAGACGTCGTTATCTTAAATATAAAAATCCAAGAGATAAGCTCGAATTTGATATCATTAGGAGTCGTTGTCATAAACTACAAAAAAGATGTTACATTATCTACATAAAGAAATTGGATAGTAATATTAAAAATAATCCCAAGGCCTTCTGGAGCTATATCAAGAACAAACGAAAGGGCAAATCCTATTTGCCCGGTCAAATGTTTCTAGACCAGAGTAGTGCTAGCACCGGTCCCGATATCGCCAATCTCTTTGCATCTCACTTCTCCTCGGTTTACGTCCCCAGTACGGTCTCTGCTCAGCGACCAGTTGTGAGTAATGGGCAATCATTAGGAGTAATTAGCATTACCGAATCAATGGTCCTTAGACAAATGGAGAAGCTGGACATTAACAAGGGGGCAGGCCCCGATGGCATCCCACCTATTTTTATTAAAAAATGCAGTAAAAAATTAGCATACCCTCTTGCTCTCATTTTTAACCATTCTTTGAGCACTGGCAAGTTCCCTTCGCTCTGGAAGAGAGCTAGAGTGGTCCCCGTATACAAAAAAGGTGATGAAAGTAACGTTTCCAATTATAGACCAATCTGTATTTTATCTTGCTTTTCCAAACTCTTCGAATGTTTAGTTTACCCAATTGTTTCGTCACACTTCGAGCCAATTCTTAACGACTTCCAACATGGTTTCAGAAAGAATCGATCAACAGAGACAAATCTTCTCGCATACACGTCATACATTTCGCACGCAGTCGATTCGAGGTTGCAGGTTGACGCAATATATACCGACTTTTCCTCCGCATTTGACAGAGTGGATCACGCGTTATTGATATGTAAACTGGAGACGTGTGGTATCTTCGGTGCCCTGCTAGCCTGGTTTACTTCATACCTAAATGGCAGAATACACTTCGTAAGTATAGACGGTTTTGAGTCACTGCTCTATCTTGCTCTATCTGGAGTTCCCCAGGGATCTCATCTAGGTCCCTTACTATTCTTAGTATTCATAAACGATATTGTTCAGGTGATAAAATACTGTATGCGTTCAATGTTCGCCGACGATCTCAAATTGTACATGATTGTAAACTCACAAAGGGAGGCGCTACTTCTGCAAAAGGATCTTGACAGTATAAGTAAATGGTGCTCGGACAATAATATGACAATGAATCCTAAAAAGTGTTTTCATGTTAAATTTACCAGGAAAAAGTTACCATATCCCTCCAAGTATCTGTTGAATGGATGTACTCTCGAAGAAGTCAGTGAAATGCGAGACCTTGGTGTCACTCTGGACACGAAGCTCACCTTCAACTCTCACGTGAATAGCATCGTTAAAAAGGCGTCGCAGATGATGGGATTTATAAAACGTAACAGCAAGAATTTCTCTATTAATACAAAGGTCACCCTTTATAACTCACTAGTTAGAAGTCATCTAGAATACGCTAGCTCCATCTGGAACCCTGCTACCGCCGTTCTGTCGCAGCGAATTGAAGCATTACAGAGGTCGTTTACAAGGCATTTAGCCTTCACAAGCAGCGGTATATCTCATAGGGCACCATATATCCAACGACTCGGATTCTTCAAAATTATTTGCCTTAAGACGCGGAGAACTACTCACTGTCTAATGCTTCTCCACAAAATTGTCAATGGCCATACAGGTTGCACCGAACTCCTAAATTATCTGTCACTGACGGTACCTTATAACCTACCACGTAAACCGATCTCTAAAATCCTACGGGGTCCTGATTCTAAAACCAATCTAGGGTCTAATGCTCCTATCTCCAAAATGTGTAATGAATATTGTACGATCAACAACGCACTGACCGATATTGATATCTTTCACGATTCATTTAACCAGTTCAAAAACAAAATTTGCAAGCACTTCTATGTGGTAAATGACATCGAAAGACGATAATAATGAATGTATCACTATAAGTCTATTATTTAATTATTATTATTTATTTCTTTTGATGATCTCTATATTGATTAAGCTAGTTAAATTGTGATGTTATTTGCTTTAATTTAAAATTTTCATTGATTTTCCTTTTAAACAATTATGCTTATTACTAATTTATTAATTATTGTTAACTATAATGTATTAAAATTGTTAATGATTTTACTGATTTGGCCCATTTCATCTTGTTTTAATATTGTGTTTGTATTTTCTAATTTTATTTCCTTTAGACTGCTATGCTCTTAGTTAAGATTTAAATGTATTGTCGTAGTTTTAAGTAATTAATTATTATGAAATTTAGCTTTTTATTACTGTTATAATTAATCTGAATGATATTCATATTTTATTTAAGTAATTCATATTCATATTTTATCGATTTTATTGTATTTAGTTAAGAAATCAATTCTCATATTGTATATTTTGTAGAGCTATTATCGTGAATGCTGTGTCGCCTGGTAAGGTACATGCATCGGCACAAATTGCTATAACAATTATTGTATTTTAACTAGGTTTTAATGTATGTACTAATTGGTGTCCTTAATATAAATAAATAAATAAGTTTACCTATTGAAAAGCTGTTGTGCTTTTGATTTTTAAATAATTATTCTATACCATTTCAGTTACACTCATTTCTGCCTGCATTTCGTTCAGTTATGTTGCGAAATAATAAAATATATTATCATTTTTTTAGGGTTCCATAGCCAAAATGGCAAAAAACGGAACCATTATAGATTCGTCATGTGTCTGTCTGTCTGTCTGTCTGTCTGTCCGTCTGTCCGTCCGTATGTCACAGCCACTTTTCTCCGAAACTATTAGAGCTATACTATTGAAACTTGGTAAGTAGATGTAGTCTGTGAGCCGCATTAAGATTTTGATGCAAAAATGGAAAAATTATTAAAAATTTTAATTTTAGTCCCCATAAGTACAACTGAGACAAAAAAAATTTTTTTTCATCTAACCTATGCGTGTGGGGTATCTATGGATAAGTCTCCAAAAATCATATTGAGGTTTCTCATATAATTTTTTTTCTAACCTGCATAGTTTGCGAGAGAGACTTCCAAATTGGTAAAATGTGTGTCCCCCCCCCCTTCTAATTTCTAAAGTAGGGGCATGATAATTCTAAAAAAAATATATGATGTAGATTACTATAAAAACTACCAACGAAAATTGGTTTGAACGAGATCTAGCCAGTAGCTTTTGTTTATACGTCATAAATTCAAATTCAAATTCTAAATTCAAATTCTTTATTAATCATTCAATAATATACAATAGTATAAAAGCAAGGTAGCGTACATCACGTCATCTAATCCCATACTAAGTAAAACTTGTATTATGGCAATCAGAAAACGGATGCACGCCGAACAATTTTATCCTAATATATATTATTCTCACATTCACACACACAATCACACTACACTTTATCACGTTAAAGTCTCTTTCGGCGACGTGATGCGCGCTTCGTTCGGGAGCCTCCCCCGAAACCTCCGGTAAATAAATGGTAAACCTTAATCTAATAAAATTCATAAAATCGACTGAAATATAAAAATAAATCAAACACCTATTAATTTCATAAAAATAAACCTTATTGCTACTGCGGAACCCTTCATGGGCGAGTCCAACTCGCACTTGGCCGCTTTTTACCTCTCTACCAATCAAGTCCTTTCATTTGATATCCATATTGAGGTAGTAATAAGAAATATGTGTAATCTGCAATTTTTCTTACAACTACCGGCCGGCTACGGCGGCGGCCATCTTGGATTTTCACGATGTGTTTATAACACTGATCTCTATTATACAAGTACGCTGGATAGCTGATACACACCTGCTTTTTGTGCCTATTTGAAGCGGAATCAGCGCCCTCATTATTCGGGTAGAGAACTAAATTTGACGTAACCACAACCAATAACAACAGTTGTCATCACTAGTATTAGTTCCAAGTACTCTCATTACTGCTATCAGCGCCAATATGGCGGCTTTCAAATGTAATTTTTACGTCAGATTTAGTTCTCTACCCGAATAATGGGGGCGCTGATTCAGCTTCAAATAGGCACAAGGAATAGCTGTCATTTCTAAGGATATCAGCTATCCAGCGTACTTGTATAGTAGAGATCAGTGGTTTATAAATTGTTGCGTGTTATTCTGATATATTTAAAGCTATATTGTTGTAAAGTTCCATTAAAATCCATTCAGTGGTTTTTGCGTGAAAGAGTAACAAAACATGTCCATGCATACAAGCTTTTGCGTACATAATATTAATAGGGTTACACTTGAATAAATAATATAAATCCGATTTTTTTATTTTTATACAATGATAAACATTTGATAATAATTGTGTCTCACTATGACAATCACCTTATTGTACCTACATAAAATTACAACTTTGCCCAAAATTTCATATTACTCATTTTATGTTTTATAAAGTAACATAAAACATTCAACATAATGCATTAGTGGATTTAGGATTAATAGTAATAGTATGCTAAAATGTAGTGGTAAATCAATAATAATAAACCGACTCGCATCGACATTGCATCCGCATTCCGCACGGATCAAAATCTTTTGATTTGACTATAATGAACCAACTCACGCACACAGACGCACTTGCTTCTGTGTGAATAAAGTTGCACTGAATTACATGAAACTCGACATTATGCGTTCGACGTAAACGCTCTCATGTTTATTTTTTTTTTCACTAAAATCAATTATTGTAATCTTCACTTATCATACCCTGATCCTAATATTAAATAGATCAACACCGACGCGACGTCTGAATACACTATCAAGAGGATACACTAGAGCCGTTTTTCCATACAAAAGTTGTCCCCTGTTTCCTCTCTAGATAATGCCGGTAGAGTTATAATTTTTTCCTGAATATCTATGGCCACTATTAGCATGCCCCTTTGTTTTCTTTTTTTTTTCATAATTTAATTATTAAAAAAGATATTATGTACGTTCAAAAACCCAAAAAATGGCCAGATTTTCCGCTGTATTCAAACATCCAGAAAACAAATTTGGCTAGATTATACAAAAAAAAAAACATAGGAACACAGCTCAAGCCTTGCTTCAATTTTTAAATGAAAAAAGTACTTACTTAAATCGGTTAAGTTTTGGAGAACAAATCAGGGGACAAAGAATCGTTGATTTTCTGCAGTTGTCTCTATCGTGCTCTGACGGGGCCGGGAGGCTTGAGCATAGGCTTGAGCCTTGAGGTAAAGGCCCGTATTCACTTTGATTAGTAATAAGTGCAAGTTATTAGTCCAGGTGATTAGTAATCAGGAAAAAGTACGTATGGAGAGCGACTGATTAGTGCAAGTCCTTTATTTTGTCCTAATCACTTGCACTAATCACCTGCACTGGCACTAATCAAAGTGAATACAGGCCTTAAGGGAGACAGCAATAGATATTACAATTTACAAGTACTTTTTTTTTCATTTCTTTAGCCCTTGGTGTATCCTCTTAAGCATTTGTTATTTATCCCCAACATTTTTTTGCTTAAATTTTGAATGTCTTATTCTCAACGATCTATAATTTCACGGTGGTACCAGAAAGGTAGATACTGTGCCGACTATTTTACTAAATGGTGTTCCTTTGGTTAGAGTAGAGGAGTTCAAATACCTAGGACACATTGTAACGTCCACTCTGAAAGACGACACTGATATCGAAAGGGAGCGAAGGGCGCTGTCGGTTAGGGCGAATATGGTTGTTAGGAGGTTTGCGAGATGCTCGTTAGAAGTAAAAATGACATTGTTCAGAGCTTTTTGTACATCCTTCTATACTTGCAGCCTCTGGGCAGCATATACGCAAAGGGCCTACAGCGCCCTTCGCGTTCAATATGCTTGTGCAATATACGCGTTCAGGATGCTTGTGGGGGCTTCCCCGCTGGTGCAGCGCCTCGGCGATGTTCGCGTGCGCACGAGTTGACTGTTTCTTTGCCACAATGCACAGGCGAACATCGTCGCTGGTGCGGCGCATGCGGGGGAGCTCCAACGGCATGCTGGCCACGCCCTGTGAACGCCCTGATAACCTGTATATCAGTCACTGCTATCGCATACATGCAGAACATAGGTCAAAATAATTGTTATTTAAATATTATGTATGTTTTTTCTTCCAATGTGACTATTTGTAATTTTATGTTTATCGTACATATATGAGTCTGGGACACTTGAAATAAATGGTGATTATTATTATTATTATTATAAAGAACATAAATGCATTTATAATTCAATACGTAATTTTTTGTGGGTTAGTACACGAATGTATCAGACAACGATGCAACATTGTGTTGAGAAGCTCGGCGTTAGTTCTAATTTTGGTCACGCGCCAAAACGTTTAGACGTGGGAGAGCCATACTTCGGCACGAATAGGCCGGCTCGACCGGAGAAATACCACGTCCTCACAGAAAACTGGCGTGAAACAGCGCTTGCGCTGTGTTTCGCCGAGTGGGTGAGTTAACCGGAGGCCCAATCCCCTACTTTATTCCCTTCCCTACCCTCCCCTATTCCCTTCCCTTCCCATCCCTACCCTCCCCTTACCTTACCTTACCCTATTCCCTCTTAAAAGGCTCCATGGGACTCCATGGGGGCGGAGGGCCGCACCCGGGCATACCCACTAAAACCCCAACGGTGTTCCTGCTCTTCCGCTTAAGGTAGAGCCACGGGATACGCGGAATACACAACCGCGACCCTGCCAGCGGATGCCCCTAAAGTCTTCAGTGCATGGCTGTTAGGCCCACTCTGACACTACGGTCTACGACGCGATGCGCAGAACAGCGGGCCTTAAATGGTCGCTTTGTGGAATCATGAGATGAATCATGATATGATTATTTTTTTTTTAAATCGCAAAATGCAACTAATCAGGGTTAGTGCGAGTTTTATTCGATCATACGCATCGAGCACGTTAACGCGAATTTGTATGGGATCAAAGCGGTATCCACGTTAGCCAGTAGATGGCGCTGCTTTAATCCCATACAACGTGCTCGACTACGTTCTAACCTGAATAGTTTGCGAGAGAGACTCTTCCAAAGTGGAAAAATGTGTGTCCCCCCCCCTCTAATTTCTAAAGTAGAGGCATGATAATTCAAAAAAAAATATATGATGTAGATTACTATAAAAACTACCAACGAAAATTGGTTTGAACGAGATCTAGCCAGTAGTTTTTTTATACGTCATAAATAGTAAACCTTAATCTAAATTTCATTAAATCGACTGAAATATAAAAATAAATCAAAAATATTTTAATTTCATAAAAATAAACCTTATTGCTGCTGCGGAACCCTCCATGGGCGAGTCCAACTCGCACTTGGCCGCTTTTTTAAATTGATATATTGATTAGGGTTTGTATTTGTTACCTTTTTATTTTGAAATCTATCAACTTTATACATTTTAACATTTCTCAAGTAAGCTAATAATTTATCTGGATCATTATACTGTGCTGCTTCAGCGCCTGCACGAACAGATCTATCATCGATGCCATGTAGTATACACTCAACCGCTCTTTTACCACTAATATCACAACGATTAATTAAAGAAACCTTTTCATAGAAATAATCCTCTAATGACTCCCCAAACTTAGCTCTCCTATTAAGCATTTCAAACAGCATTTGTCCGTAATTTTCTGTCGCAGGAAAAGCTGAACGCAACTTATCTTGCCATTCAGACCACGTAAATAGAACCGACTGTAATCCTTCGTACCATTTCTTCGCTACTCCCGTCAACTTTGGAAGAGCGTAGTGTATAATTTGCCTATCAGTCCAGCCGTAAAGTATTGAACATTCATTGACTTTAGTCAGCCAAGTATCGACGGTCTGATTTTTCATGGACGGATTGAATTCAGGAATAACATTAATATTAGTAAAGTTCTCTTTGGAGCTTATATTACTATTGCTAATATCCCTCATAAAATTAGTAAGTTGTGAAAACAGCTCACGCGCTCCATCAGTGCTCGCACCACGATCATCCCGACGTGACCGGTGTCGATCCTCCCGGCGAGGCCGCTGCCGAGAGGGACTGCGGCTTCGACTGCGGTCCCGAACATGACTCGAACGTGATGCCCTATTCTTCTGTCGTGACGACGTGTGGTGGGCTATATTATCTCGTCTTGAAAATTCTCGACTGCGGCTCCGTTCTCGGCATCCTTCAGCGGGTGAAATGCTCCTTGCACACGGTAATATAGGGCTTCGACTGCGCCTGGAAGAACGGCTGTATCTCGAAGTTGAATGTGCAGCTCGACGGCCAACACTATCTCTATGAGGAGTGCGTAGCTGTCGCCCTCTATCATCATGACGCATATTTGATGCACGCCCTGAACTTTGCCTTGTAGCCGTGTACCGAGACCTGAAATGGGAAATTTATGCCGACATAAACTGCTCAAGTAAATAGATGTACAAGTGACTGCTTTTTGAATAATAAAATTTAAAAATACACTGATTTGCTATATGATATATTGTTTCATTTTCATCCTAAAGTCTTAAGGGCCCGGGTTACCCTCGAAATTTTCATACATTCTTAATACCAAAATCATTTTCTCATGCGAAAATATTTAACATGTTTGAGTTATTTTTCAGCTTAAGATAGTAATTACCTAGGGTCCTGAACAAATTTTTTTTACAAAATATTTAAATACTAAAAAAAATTTTTTTGTGTTTAAATATTTTTTAGTAAATTTACTACTAAATATTTAAACACCAAAAAATAGACAAAAACACAAAAAAATATATAAATAAATAGTAAATTTAAAAATATTAAAACTTTAAAAAATATTTTTTATTATTTAAATATTTTGTAGTAAATTTACTATTTATTTATATATTTTTTAGTGTTTTTGTCTATTTTTTGGTGTTTAAATATTTAGTAGTAAATTTACTAAAAAATATTTAAACACAAAAATTTTTTTTTTAGTATTTATATATTTTGTAAAAAAAATTTGTTCAGGACCCTAGGTAATTACTATCTTAAGCTGAAAAATAACTCAAACATGTTAAATATTTTCGTATGAGAAAATGATTTTGGTATTAAGAATGTATGAAAATTTCGAGGGTAACCCGGGCCCTTAACTATATTTGTCACTAAATAAACCTTGCTTATTGATAAATTGCGAAAAAAGAATTAATATGAATATTAACAACACATTTCAGACATGTCGATAAAGACAATGTAATTGTTTTGTATATTTTATAATAATAATAACGATCACTAATAGTTTAATTAAATTTGAACATTTATCCATCATTAAAGATGGTCAAATAATGCTAAAATGTTCTAAACTTATCATAAGATGATTGAAATTAAACATTTAATTTAATATATTTTATTTTTAATAAAAAATAGATGAAGCAAGCTTATACTATAAAAATATTACTTACGTGTTATCGTCCCGCTTCTGAAAATTGTTAACTTCTTCCATTTTTCCTTGTCATATTTTATAATAAAACAACCAGATGAACACTCACTAATTTTATTAGGATCACTTCACTGTACCAAAGCACAACTCAGAATGAATCTCTTGAGGAGAACCCTGCTCTCCCTCTATTTTCCCCTCTACTTCGACCACCTAAGATGGCGGTCGTTCCTGATTGGTTAAAAATATCTGACCAATAGGAGAGCAGTTTCCTATCCAAGAAAATCATTATATTACAAACATTTTGTTTAAATATTCTTAATACCTAATAAAATATTATATATTTTAATACAAATAATAATAATATTAATTTATTTTTAAAATCATTTTAAATAATTTACATCGGCACCGGAAATGGCCACATAATTTCAGTTTATGAAAATAATTTACTCAAAGAGTATTACACTTCTATTCGTAACTCTTGGCATGATTACAGAAGGTGGCACTTCTGGTTGGTCCATAAAAATTATTGGCGCCCCATTCTTTTTTGCTTTCCTTTTGCCTAATTGATAAAACGCAAAACATATCAAACACAATAGAATTATTGATACCAAAACTACCATTGTTATTGTAAAAGTATTCCAAAAAGTTCTGTTTGGGTCTATCACTGGTGAAGATTCAGGTGGAGTCTTCAGTGTTGGTGTTGACATAATCTCAGGATCTGGTGAAATTGTTACTTGGGTAGGTATTGTTAAGTCTCCTGTTACTGGAGTTTCTGTAGTCGTAGTAGAAATGTCTGGTGGTGAGTTTGTAGTAAAAGCTACTGTTGTAGTAGTTGCTGTTTCCGATATTGTTGGTGGCCAAGATTCAGTCACGATGTCGGTAGGTATTACATATGTTGATGTTGGTATTTCAGTAGTTGTTGAGAGTTCTGTTACCGTTTGAATCGAAGAGTCTGTTGTTGAATCAATTGTTGAAACAGTTTCAGTAGGTATGTACTCCGTTGTTGTATCTTGTGAAAAAGTTGATGCTGTTGTTGTTGATTGATCTAGCGTCAAGTCCGAAGTTGAAGATTCTAAGACAGCAGTCGTAGAAGCTATTTCTGTTACAGTTGAAATTTCAGTTGTAGTGCCATCGGTTGTAGATGGCATGTCGGTAATAACTGTTGTACCTGGTGTAGTTGTATCTAATATTGTTTCAGTTGTTGTATCCGACATTAAGTCTGTTGTTGTTTCATCAGTTAGTGTAGTGGACTCTGAAGTTGAAGTCTCCAAGACGGTAGCCGTAGAACTAATTTCTGTTACAGTTGAAATTTCAGTTGTAGTATCTACGATTGTAGATGGTATGTCAGTAATAACAGTTGTACCTGGTGTAGTTGTATCTAGTATTGTTTCAGTTGTTGTATCCGACACTAAGTCTGTTGTTGTTTCATCAGTTAGTGTAGTGGGCTCTGAAGTTGAAGTTTCCAAGACGATAGTCGTAGAACTTGTTTCTGTTACAGTTGAAATTTCAGTCGTATGACACTACGACTGAAATTTCAAAATAGAACTTGTTTCTGTTACAGTTGAAATTTCAGTCGTATGACACTACGACTGAAATTTCAACGATTGTAGATGGTATGTCAGTAATAACTGTTGTACCTGGTGTAGTTGTATCTAATATTGTTTCAGTTGTTGAATCCGACATTAAGTCTGTTGTTGTTTCATCAGTTATTGTAGTGAACTCTGAAGTTGTAGTGTCTAAGAAAGTTGTTGTTGAAGGCATTTCTGTTGTTGTTGAACTTTCAGTTGTCGTAAGCGTAGTTTCTGTTGAAGTTTCTCGATGAGTAGTCGTCGTATCGGCGACCTCTGTCGTTGTTTCAACTAGATCTGTTACTGTTGTTGTAGTTGTGGGTTCATCTTCATTGTAAATATTACAGACGCTATCCTCTGCGCTCACAGATGGTGGTATGAATCGGAACGAATCGATTATGAGAACGGAATTAGCAGAAGCCATTCCTACGAACGATATCTGAAAGACGAAATAATTACTTTAAGTAACTAGCAAGTCATGGGTAACTTTTTAAATTAATTTAACATGCCTTTTCAGTATTCCTTTTGAAAAAATATTTAATACGACACATATTATGATCTTCAACTAAAAACAAGTGGACTTAAATATATTTTCAATTTTCATAGTACTATCATTAATAACTTACTAATGATACTAATTGATACTGTATTTAATGCGCTTAAAAACTTTTTTAAAACTTCAAAATATTGTAATATTGTAATATATAAATGTACATTGAACACATACAATCATTTTTAATATCAGTTAATTGTAAAGGGCTTATCTGAATAATTATTTTAAGCTATAATAAAGAATGCATATTATTTTAGATGATAGTTAGGCTACTTTACTTAAGTAATAAAATATATTTAAGTAACTATAATAATTTCAATTTCTACTTCTCTATTATTAATATATAAATATTTTATCTTTCGCATCATTGTAAAAAAAATTCCTATCGCAAGAGATACGTACGATAAATAAAATATGTTTCGTGGAAAAATATTAGGGTGGTTTGGAATTTTAAGAGTGAAGAATCTAAAGACTGATAGATACATTAGCGAATACACATTTAAATGAAGTGTTATTGAGATTATTTTCTTCATCTATTTACTATTATTGAAAAGTAAGCTTTTACACATGTGACACGAGTCACGACTCACGACACGCAAAATAGCTATGTCCACATTGTGCCCTTTCATCTTCAATTTTCATAATCTTTTGACATTTCGAATGTCAAAAGATTATAAAAATTGAAGATGAAAGGGCACAATGTGGACATAGCTTTTGACTATTATATCTTTAAGCCACTCGGAATAACTTTGAGAAGTTATTTCTCAACATATGTATGCACCGTAAAAACAAAAAACATGGGCGTAATTGAAAGTATTTGGTTTGAGCTATCTATCAGACTATCAGCTTCAAGCCCTTTACAAAGATTCAAAACTGCAAACTTACATATCCATCATAGGAAGTAGCCCCTGACACGGCGAATCGAATAACATGCCAGCCTTCCCCGAAAGACGGATTGGCAGCGTTGAAGCTAAAACTTCCAACCGTCGGATCACTATTACCACCGACGCCTTCAAAAGCCAACACTGTCAACTGATCACTTGTCACTGCAGGATCCAGGTAAATATTCACTTCCACATACCCTTGAGCGTTCATCGGAAAAGGAAAAGATGAGATGCAGCTCAAAGTAGCTGACGCGGGGGTGACAAAAGTCTCACTATTCAGGTGAGGACTGTCAATAACCAATTCTGAGTAGCTCCCAGCAACCCACATTCCCAATCCGACGCATGTTCTTAACTGGTTCGTGAATTCTTCGAATCGAGTCTCGAAGTCGTAGGTAAAACAGCTCTCGCTGACGACACTATAGCTCAAAAGTAGCACCAATATGCCATACATGTTTAAGCACTAGGATCACACTAATCCTAAAATTCTCGAACTATACGTAATATTTTATTATTACGATAAGATATAATTCGATGAATCAGAAGAATGTTTTTTTTATAGAAATGACTACGATATGAAAATTTCTTTCTTTGTACGAACGTCGAATATGATAGAAGCTCTTAACAGAAATTGATTATAATATCTAACTTCTAATGTAGGCATCGGAGTGATTAGGATTATTTATCTAATACGGTAGGAAGCGGTAAGCTCAAAGAGGCGCCGATATAATACTAATATTATTATTTCTTTGCGGTCTTTGTCGTGTTATAAAACATTTTTTTAACATGCTTTTATTATTATCCTGCGCCTGAGGGTCGAGCGTCTGCAGTCTCACTCTCGCCACAAGGTTAACTTTAGCTCCTTTGTGGTGAGAGTACCGACGAATCTTCTGTCGACTTTCGAGGCGCCGGAGTTGGTCGATTGATGTTGTCTTAGAAGGTACACAGATTACTCTTTGCAAAAACTTGAATAATTGATATTGAAAGATAGTTTACCATCTGCATTTAAAATTACAGGAATATAGATAAATACTCAAACTCTTTGTCGGCAAATATAACGCATAATGATAATATAAATAACTGCCATAAAATATGATTATTCCAATCTTATTTCACGTTGTAAAGATACGATAGTTTTATTTCGTAGATTACACTTTATACACTACTGTATTATTTAAACTATTGCATGATAAATAAATACAGTAGACAAATATAACTAAAAAAATGTAATCAAAGCCTTGCACAAGCTGAAATATTAATATTTAATATAATGAAATAAATTGCATAGGTTCCATTTCCACAGACAAAAAGTGCGTCACTCGTCTGCGCTGCGCCTTATTGTCTATAATCTATATGGACCCAAAAGTTATGCTAATGTTTGTCTGTCCTTTACCTTAGAAAACGACCAAACAGACACCTACATTTATAACAAAACTAGATGTAGCCCGCAACTCCGTAGCGCTAAAAATCGTACATTTTCCCGGGATGAAAAGTATCTCATGTCCTTTTCCGGGACTAAAAATATCTTCTTACTAAATATCAGCAAAATCGGTTGACCGGTTTGGGCGTGAAGAGGTAACAGACAGACAGGTAGACAGACACGTGCTTTTTCGCATTTATAATATTATAATTAGTATGTATTAAATGGATTTAAGATATAATTGGCGACTATTAATAATTATGTTGATAATGTTAATTACAAATCGACGGTGGAAAGGCAAAAGTTACCAAGCGACACTAGGGGTCAAAATGAGTTTTTTATATATTCGGAATCAGCGAATTTTTCTCTATCGATTGGTCTTAGTCCCATGTCTCTAGGAGCACTTTTGATGTCGCTTAGGAACTCCGTGGAAACGGGTATTTTTCTTATTTTCGGCGACCAAGCGACAACTTTTTGACACCTTTTAAAAAAGTAGGCATTTGGTAATATCTACATGTTTCTTTTTTCACTTGGTAATTTTTGGCTTTACACGTTTTTAATTCAAACTACAGTAAGTAATTTCTGCCTTTCCACTGTTGGTATCAATTAGGTACTTGGGAAGTTTTACCTAAAATACATTTATTTATTTATGGTGTTTCGGAATCTTTTTCAAACCCTTGAAATATTTTTTCTGTCGTTAAGTATTTTTTAACAAACCGTTATCATATAAAAAATTCGATATAGTAAATTTTACTTGCCGAAACTAAGATAATAGGTGGCGCTTGGTAACCTTCTACCTGCCGTTTTATCTATAAATTTTGTAACTTGGATACCAATTGCTGAAATAATTATTTAATTTTAAATGTGGTTAGCCCAAACAAATACTTGACGCGTTGTCGCTTATCCCCGCTATAAATCATACCTAATATGGTGGATAGTAACGGTTTTTTGGATCAGTCGTAGTTCCACTGTCGCTTAGGTAACCAGCGTGCGTGCTCTTGCGCATTTCGTTACTACTATTTTGTGCGATATAACACTTGGTATGTATTAAAATTATTATTTTCAAACAAATTTGTTTTTTTTTTTTGAGTTTTTGTTTTATTAAAAAACTAGTTCGACATGAATCGCAGTCGGCGAATATAAATAATAGTAGATGTTAATATAATTGGCCGAGCTTTATTAATTTCGGGTGTGGAAAGAAAAGCTTTTGCCCGCGGCTTCGCTCGCGTTAAGAAGTATTATTATATACAAACTTTCATCAGCTATTTGAACCCCTTGGGGTGGGAATTTATCAAAACCCTTTCTTAGCGGATGCCTACGACATAACATCTACCTGCACGCCAAATTTCAGCCTGATCCGTCCAGTGGTTTGGGCTGTGCGTTGATAGATCACCATGTCAGTCAGTCACCTTTGAGTTTTATATGACGTATAGACTCATACCCTGGTTTAATGCTCTAAGCTCATACCAAATATTTTACTGATTCCGTAGCAAAGGTTGATTGTAAAATAAACGAATTTATGAAGAGAACTGTCTTTATATTTTGAACCGACTTCCAAAAAGGCGGAGGGTTCTCAATTCGATAGTATGTTCTTTATTTATGTTTGTTTGTGGACCGATTTTTTAAATTCTTCTGTTGGTGTATAGGACATAGTTGAATTAATTTGGTACCACGTTCAGAAAAGTTGTGATCTGATGATGCGATCCACGAGGAATGGAGTGAACTCCTAAAAAATTGTATGGAAACATGTAGTGATTTTGAATTTTTCTGAAGGATTTTAAATTTAGATTATGTACTACCAAACAATCATCATTATCATCACCATAATTATTATGCCACGCACCGTCAATTATTATGATCCTATTATTGGTACTTCTCATGGTCATCATTCAATCACATCAAAACGGACGAGTTTGATTATTATTCTTGTATGATTTTGGGAATTATATTATTGTTGTTGTGTAATCCCAAAATGCATGGTGTTCTCATGGCATCTTACGTTTAAACAAATATTATCTCGTTAACGTATTATTGACGACTAATTTTAAAATACATGCTCATTTGTCTATTCATTAGTGCCCACCACCGTGGGAGAGCCACGCTTCTGCACGAATGGGCCGGCTCGACCGGAGAAATACCACGAGCTCACAGAAAACCGGCGTGAAACAGCGCTTGCTGGTCCCGGGCCATAGTAACGTCCCCGGCAATGAAACCGCTGACGAACTGGCTAGGCTTGGGGCCGAGAGTCTCATATATGACCCAGAACCGGTCTGTGGTATACCTCCCAGTACCACAAAGCAAGTGCTCAAGGAATGGGGTCACAGACTAAGCAGGAAACAATAGGCTGAGACCCCTGGCCTTGAACACTCCAAGAGACTAATTCCTGGCTTCAGCAAGAAACTATCAGTATTAGCGCTCACCTTGGGTAAAAACCAATTATTAAGAATCCTTGCCAGAAGCCTAACTGGGCACTGCAAGCTCAACAAACACCTAAACAGAGTGGGTATTTGTTAACGACTTGCAGATTCTATGAGGAGGAGGATGAGACCTATTTACCTTCTCCTTGACTGTCTTGCTCTACTACAGAGCACCTTGGTCGCAACGAATACTCATCCACAAAGGAAATTCATGGCACCAACCCCAACCATATCGTTCAATTTACGAGCTGTATTGGGTTGGGGATGGTACTCCAGTACGAAGGAGTCACAATAGATCCTTATGGGTCGCAGTGACCTGACGTCACTGCGACCTGCCTTCTTTAACAAAAAAAAGATACTTTTCATACATTTTGGTTGTGTGACTAATACTAAATAACTTATTAAGTGTTCTTAGCTGTGATAGTTTTCCTTTTAAATTCAGCATCTTTTCTACTCCCGTGAATTTTTTCACATTTCCAGAAGCAAGGAAATGATTTTTGAAATGAAAATGTTTTGGGATGGCCACGAAAAAAATCAATGTGTAGGTACATTTTATATTATGTATACCATTTTGTCGGCATTATCAATATGTGAATTCATACCGAATTACTGCTTTGTATGTAGGCCCAGACAGACAGACAGATTAGACAGACGGACAGTGACAGACCGAAACTTTAAGGGTTCCTTGTTGAAAAAGAAAATTTTATTATTTTCAAACCAAAAATTTGAACGGACTTCCTCGGCAAAAAAAAAATTCTTATGAATAAACAAAAAAGTGTTACATAATTCTTATTTTATATTAGTGCCTATTTAGGGTTCCGTACCCAAAGGGTACAAACGAGACCCTATAATACTAATTACTAAGACTTCGATGTCTGTCCGTCTGTCTGTCTGTCTCCAGGCAAGGCTCAACAACGGCTACAGCTAGACATCTTTAATTTTCCCAGATAGTGTATTTCCGTTGCCGTTGTAACAAAAAATTCTAAAAATAAAATTAACTTTCAAGAGCCTGACTTTTTGGCTTTTTTTTGCTAGATATTAATAATGACAACAGCCTAGGCACTTGAAATGTTTACAAAATACTCAATTGTATTCATACTTTTATAATTAATAATTAAATTAAAATAAAATAGATAATTAAGGGGGTCTCCCAAATGGTACGGAACCCTTCGTGCGCGAGTCTTAATCGCACTTGGCCGATTTTTACGATTGGCCTAAGCCTCAACAAGGCCTCAACAATATTATCTGTAGGTACTCAATCTTCATAAATTTTAGAAGTCGGTAAGTACGTACGTACGGTACGTAGTACGGTTCATTAGGATACTGAATATTGATTTTACCGTGGAACTCAGCTTCAATTATTTGTTTGAAAATAATTTATTCAAACTTCAAAGGCATATTTCACATAAATATTGCATACTTGATAGGTTTTCCTTCAACAGTTTAACTTCAGTTATTTTCGATTGCATCATAATTCATAACTATACTCAGCTAATTTCCTCACTAAATCTAAAAAGTTAAACTTTTCAGTTATTGGTCAAATTTATTTGGTGGCAGGTAAATGATTACTTACACTAACAGAATTACATTTGTCGTATAGTAAACATTGCTTGTTATAATAATGGAATATTATTAAATTTAGACCCCTTTGCTTGTTCAATAAAAAAAATAATTCTCTACTTATCCCTTTTTGCTTCGAACCATTTGTAGAAAAAAATACATTTAGACATCTTTACTTGATTGAAAAATAAAACGTTTTTGTCGGTTGGTAACTTTTACCTGCTTCTAAATTTAGGTAAATTGTAACCAAACGCCACTTCTACGCAAAATATACAGAAATACCTTTTTTTTATTAAACCAATTAATAAAGGCATTAAAATACTTTAAAAATCCGTTGGATTTTTTCAAATATCTCTAATAGCTAATTTTCTACGATTTTTTAAAGAAAAAATGAATCTTTAAACGGCTCTGCTGTAAAAATAGCTATATGGCGCTTGGTAACTTTTGCCTTTCCACCGTCGAAATGTATGTTTTTGTGTTAATCATCTTTATTATTTTTTCACTAAAATCAATTATCGTAATCTTCACTTATCATATGATAAGTGAAGATTACGATAATTGATTTTAGTGATCCTAATAAATAGATCAACACCGACGTGTGAATACACTATTAAGAGGATACACTAGAGCCGTTTTTCCATACAAAAGTTGTCCCCTGTTTCCTCCCTGGATAATGGCGGTAGAGTTATAATTTTTTTTCTGAATATCTATGGCCCAAAAAAATGGGCAGATTTTCCGCTGTATTCAAACATCCAGAAAACAAATTTGGCTAGATTATACAAAAAAAAAACATAGGAATACAGCTCAAGCCTTGCTTTAATTTTTAAATGAAAAAAGTACTTACTTAAATCGGTTAAGTTTTGGAGAACAAATCAGGGGACAAAGAATCGTTGATTTTCTGCAGTTGTCTCTATCGTGCTCTGACGGGGCCGGGAGACTTGAGCCTTGAGGATGCTTGAGGTAAAGGCCCGTATTCACTTTGATTAGTAATAAGTGCAAGTTATTAGTGCAGGTGATTAGTAATCAGGAAAAAGTACGTATGGAGAGCGACTGATTAGTGCAAGTCCTTTATAATTTCACGGTGGTACCAGAAAGGTAAATACTGTGCCGACTAATTTACTAAATGGTGTTCCTTTGGTTAGAGTAGAGGAGTTCAAATACCTAGGACACATTGTAACGTCCACTCTGAAAGACGACACTGATATCGAAAGGGAGCGAAGGGCGCTGTCGGTTAGGGCGAATATGGTTGTTAGGAGGTTTGCGAGATGCTCGTTAGAAGTAAAAAGCGGCCAAGTGCGAGTTGGACTCGCCCATGGAGGGTTCCGCAGCAGCAATAAGGTTTATTTTTATGAAATTAAAATATTTTTGATTTATTTTTATATTTCAGTCGATTTAATGAAATTTAGATTAAGGTTTACTATTTATGACGTATAAAAAAAACTACTGGCTAGATCTCGTTCAAACCAATTTTCCTTGGTAGTTTTTATAGTAATCTACATCATATATTTTTTTTAGAATTATCATGCCTCTACTTTAGAAATTAGAGGGGGGGGGACACACATTTTTCCACTTTGGAAGAGTCTCTCTCGCAAACTATTCAGGTTAGAAAAAAATGATATGTGAAACCTCAATATGATTTTTGGAGACCTATCCATAGATACCCCACACGCATAGGTTAGATGAAAAAAAAAATTTTTTGTTTCAGTTGTACCTATGGGGACCCCTAAAATTTTTAATATTTTTTCCATTTTTGCATCAAAATCTTAATGCGGTTTACAGACTACATCTGCTTACCAAGTTTCAATAGTATAGCTCTAATAGTTTCGGAGAAAAGGGGCTGTGACATACGGACGGACGGACAGACGGACAGACAGACAGACAGACAGACAGACAGACAGACAGACAGACAGACAGACAGACAGACATGACGAATCTATAAGGGTTCCTTTTTTGCCATTTTGGCTACGGAACCCTAAAAAGGACATTGTTTAGAGCTTTTTGTACATCCTTCTATACTTGCAGATGCTTGCAGCCTACAGCGCCCTTCGCGTCCAATACAATAACGCGTTCAGTGAACGCCCTGATAACCTGTATATCAGTCACTGCAGCTATCGCATACATGCAGAACATAGGTCAAAATAATTATTATTTAAATATTATGTAAGCATGTTTTTTCTTCCAATGTGACTATTTGTAATTTTATGTTTAACGTACATATATGAGTCTGGGACACTTGAAATAAATGGTGATTATTATTATTATTATTATTATAAAGAACATAACTGCATTTATAATTCAATAAATTTTTTGTGGGTTAGTACACGAATGTATCAGACAACGATGCAACATTGTGTTGAGAAGCTCGGCGTTAGTTCTAATTTTGGTCACGCGCCAAAACGCTTAGACGTAGGAGAGCCATGCTTCGGCACGAATGGGCCGGCTCGACCGGAGAAATACCACGTCCTCACAGAAAACTGGCGTGAAACAGCGCTTGCGCTGTGTTTCGCCGAGTGGGTGAGTTAACCGGAGGCCCAATCCCCTACCCTATTCCCTTCCCTACCCTCCCCTATTCCCATCCCTTCCCATCCCTACCCTCCTCTTACCTTACCTTACCCTATTCCCTCTTAAAAGGCCGGCATCGCACCTGCAGCCCTTCTGATGCTGCGGGTGTCCATGGGCGACGAAAGTTGCTTCCCATCAGGTGACCCGTTTGCTCGTTTGCCCCCTTATTTCATAAAAAAAACGTTCTCTCAGGATTGTGTTACTACTTGTGTGATTGGCCGTGGTCTGTGTGGCTAGTGGCTACCTCAAGATAGTACCTAATTACTTTGATGCCTTATTCTCCTTTTAATTACAACTAAAAAGAGCAATTTACCTATTATATTGTTTTTTATTTGGAGATATACAAGACGTAACAAAACTAAGTGATGATTATTTAGGGTGTGAATATATCCCTTGTATAGAGTTCACTGTGAAAGTAGCAGCGGTGAAAGAGCAAAATTTTTTTGTGATTTTTATGGGCAAGCGCCCGCGCGTCATGCATTCTTCCAAACAATTTACAAAGATGAAAAAAATGTTACTCTTTCAGCGCTGCCACTTTCACAACGAATTCTTTATATCTATAAACACCCTAAGGCCTTTTTTTGCGTTAGTAAAATGTGTTTACGCATCCCCGGCAGTCTGGGGAGGGCTACCGGGGTATGTGGGACTCCATGGGGGCGGAGGGCCGCACCCGGGCATACCCACTAAAACCCCAACGGTGTTCCTGGGCACAGTCACGGGATACGCAAAATACACAACCGCGACCCTGCCAGCGGATGCCCCTAAAGGCTTCAGTCATAGTAAAACTTCAGTGCATGGCTGTTAGGCCAACACTGACACTACGACGCGATGCGCGGAACAGCGGGCTTTAGGCCCGCTGTTCCATGGTCGCTTTGTGGAATCATGAGATGAATCATGATATGATTCATTTTTAAAATCGCAAAATGCAACTCTGCTTGCAATTCATTTCTATATTTTTGTACTGATTTGACATATTTTGTCAGTTTGACAGTTTTGACAATTCATTTGCTGAATTGATTGAGAGGAATTGCTTAAATGTGACCATTTTAGCCCCGCAGAACACCCTAAGGCCTAAAGTATTATCATTTAACACTTAGTTTTTTTTTATATAATCGTTTAATTCAGGCAATAGATCCAAAAAATAACAAAATACAAGTTTATAATAATATAATAATATTTAAAAATAAAATATAAATTAAAATAAAATAAAAATATAAATTACAATAAAAACATATTTAAAATATTATGTTAAAATCTAAAATCTTTTTGTTACATCCTGTACGCTCAAGAATGAAAAACGCTCAGTGAGCGGAAAAATAGCTCATAACGCGTTGTGATCACAGTAGAACATCCACATTAGGAAATTCGTGTTATGACTTATGACTCCAATGAAAACGCGCACGATGCGTTTTGGCAATCACAGAAAGACTAAATAGCGAAATTCGTGTCGTGGCTGACGTGCTTTCGATCTCAATAAGTTTTCTATCTTTGAGCGTAACATATGCGTAAAACACGAAAAAATATTGCTGTTACACCTTTATATTATCTCTTACATAAATCTATCTCATATTATATAGACGTATAGACATGCTTTTAAAACTCCTCAGTTTCTTTTAAGGATAACTGGAAAAGATGGCCGCCAGGAGACACGCAGTGACACAATATGGGAAATAAGTAAATTATCTGGTACCTTGGGATTAAGGTGGAAAATGTGCTGATATCCTGTTGATATTATTATAATGCGAAAGTTTGAAAGGATAGTAAATAACGGCTTCGGAAGGTTTACACGAATGAATAAAAAAAGTTGGCGTTTTTATACGCTTTTATTTTAGCTTCACCTGTATGTTTGTTTGTAACCGACTTCTTTGGCCGCGATTTTGACCCACTTTAAAGTTTAAACGGCCAGATTTCACTCAAACTATGTAGATTTATCGAGGACCGATGACAATACACTAATTTGATATAATTATTCCATTTTTCAATTTGTATGTTTGTATGTTTGTTTGTAACCGACGCTTTATATTATAAAAAAGCGTGTTTTTAGTTTTTTAACTATTACTTATTTGCCATTTATACGGTTGATTTTTGCCGTCCGGCCAAAGTTGTGCGGCGGACGGCGGTACTGTATAATATTAAATCACATATTTAGGATACAATACAGGGTAAGTAATTAAATAAAACACGATGGTTTTTTAGTCGAAAACAGTAACACAGCATGATATGGCCAATTTTACAGATCTTCACAGATAGCAATTATTATAGCACATCTATACATATTATAAAACTAGCTGTCCCAATATTGTATAAAAAAATCATTAGTCTAGATGCATTTTCCAGGGAGTAAATTTGGGAATACGTTTGTATGGCAAAACAGTGCTAGCGTACCCTATTAATACTCTGTATTTCCTAAAGTGATCGTAGGAAATTTAATGTAGATAATTAATGTAGAAGTCACTAATGAGATATTATAAATACTTTCCGAGTTACAAGCGAAAACCTTGAAAAAGAGACCTTTCCCCCCCTCCCCCACCGCCGGCTCTTGTCCCACCCTCGGGGACTTTTTAGTATATTCATCTGGACACCTTCAGGAACAACTGTACCAACTTTCAAAACTACACGAATTATTCGATCTGAATTCCTTAATTTTCCCAGGCTAATAGGCAATATAATATTATCACGCTAAGACTAATAGGAGAAAGTGGAAAAAACGGGGGAAATAATTTGAAAGGGCTTATCTCGCGAACTACTGGAGCAATTTCTATGTTATTTGGCACAGATAAGAAGTAGACCACGTGAAGGATCAAAGGCCATCGATTTTAATCATTTTTTCAGTGGCTATATATTTTATACCCGTGCGACGCCGGGGCGGGTCGCTAGTAACGGAATAAAATTAAAGAAACAGCAAGCAAAAAACAATGATGGCGTGGAACCAAATTGGCAAAAAAAAAAAAACAAAAGGCAGTGAGGTAATGAATTTTCCCATACAAAAGTTTAAAAAAGCTGTTATTCTTTCAGCGCTACTACTTTCACAGTGAACGTACTGAATTATAGCGAACCCACACACAACCTAAAATATTATCATTTAGTTTTGTTACACCCTGTAGGCTACAGTAGTCAACCAAGCTTTGTTGATTACAGAACCCTAAAACGGAACCCTAACCAGCTGATTTTTTGTATATTGGTAGGTTGATAGTTATATAATTTAAGAGTAACCTTGTCCTACAAATAAGACAATCCATATTTTAGGACCATCAAGTCAAAGTATGAAATCCTTTCTATCTCTGTTAGCTACCACTTTCGAGATTTTTCGAAAATAAAAATGTTGTTTGTCTTATCAAAATGTAGCAACTCACAAAAAATTAACTTGTTAGTAATCACAAAAAAAATTGTTCTAGGGCTCCCGTACTAATATATTTTGTGTGTGGAAAATATTCGCTGGAACTTTTTATCCGAACAAATAACAAATAAACACATCGCCAATGCAATTAATCAATGAAAAGCTTTTCGCAAACAGGAGTGGGGAAATATTGAAATAATACAAGAGAATTTTAAAGCGAAGCGCGCTTTGCTCTGTTTCTGATTCTATCTGCATTATCCTCATTATTCAAACATTAAAACCACAGACATAATTATATCAATTAAAACTAATATAAGTTAATAACATAACTAAGGTCAATTATTCATTTTTCCCGCATAATAATTCTAATCTTAACCTACATCATAATCTAACCTTGTAACTTACCTACATCATAATCTGGCTATACATAAAATCTACATTTTTTTAATTTCAAATCGTTTGTCCAAAAAAAACACAATTTTTTTTAATTTCTAGTTAGCCACTTTATCCATGTCGTCTTCTATTATGATCACTACCTACCTGGTTTAAAGCTTGGCTCTCGACTAAGATTTAATTTCTGTGTTGGATCAATAAAAAACTTGTTCTAGTTCAGGTAGGACAATGGAGATTGCAGGCTAATCGCGTGCAGCATGAGTGTCTGTCAAGAAAGTTGATACAATATAATATTATTATACACACACTGGCAAAATTAGCGGAACATAGTTAAAAAGGGGCACAACTTGAACTCAAGTGGGTCGGGCTGTCTGAAATCATTTTATATAGTTTCTAAGCTCATTTAAGAAATAAAATATTGAACAAAACTGGCAATTTGAGAGATTTTTATTGCAATTATGCCATAATAAATGTTTTTCGATGATTGACGTTGTAAGTGTTTCTGATAAGAATGGCGTTTTTAGCGGGGTTCAAGGTATGCCAGCTCATTTGATTGTTTGGTTTTTGGAAGAACACATTGCTTAGATATAAAATTAGTGATTTCCCAGCATCTACGACAGCTAGAGCTGTAACCACGATAGAGAAAGGTCACACCTACCGTTCGGTCAGTCAGGCCTTAGGTGGGTCAGCTTCCGTGGTCTATCGTAACTTTCAACGCTACAGAGAGACTGGATCTTACGTCTGGAGACGAGAACAAGGCAGATATCGGGTGACATTGGTTCAGGATGACCGTTTTGTTAGGGTACAAGCCTTAAGAAATCGACCTCAAACTGCATTGCATACACGAAACCTGTCGGAACAGATCCGAGATGTACGTGTGAGCGATTGTACAGTAAGAAGAAGACTCAAAGAAGTTAAATTACACTCAAAAGTGCCAGCAAGGGCACCAGAACTTGAGACAGGACACCAAAGAGCCAGGCTAAGATATGCGCGTGAACATCAAAATTTGACAAGTGTATGAAATCGTATGCTGTACAGTGATGGGAGCAAATTCTGTGTAAATTTTGTTGAAAGGCGATAAAGAATGTGGATAAATTGTAAGGAACGCTATAGACCATCAAACTTAACGGAAACAGTGGCCTATCATGCAGGCTTCGAAATGGTTTGGGGTGGCATATGACTTGGAGCCCGCACGGAGCTGATGATTGTTAATGATGGTACTTTGACAGTACACGGCTAAAGCACAGATGTCCTAGAACTGCATGTTGTGCCTTTTACACAATTTTAGGCAGTAGCTTCAATTTTATGCACGTCCATAGAGTAAAAAAATCGGGCCTTATTACCAAGGCCAGCACGGTCTGCGGATGTGGATCCGATTGAGGACGTGTGGCACATCAATGGGTGAACGGTACGAGTTAAAACTCTAGCTCCAAAATGTGTCCAGGAACTCGAGTTGGCGCTACTGGAGGAGTAGGAGAATATCCCACAGGAAATGATTGACAATCAAAATGAAATCATGGAATGGAGTATCCAGGCCCTCTTGAGATCCATAGAAGGCATATTTACACGCTTTCAACATGGCATTTCTGTATTAAAAATGGAAAATTTAACTTAAAAACTTACTACTGAAATTTCAAAGATTTTCTTATTTTTTTTATTTTTGCGGAATTTTTTCTATGTTGCACGTTTTTATGCCCTAAATTTATATAGATTTTATTTTTTAATCATCAATTATTAAATTAATAAAGAAATATATACAAATAAGCGAATAATTTACAAAAAAACTGAAAATTTTGTTATGTTCCGCTAATTTTGCCGGTGTGTATAGTTAATCATGGTAAGTTCGGATACAGGGTAAGTCCGGATAATTCAAGTTAACGCTAAATTAAACTACAGTTACGGTACGGTACAATTACTCATACAAGAGTTTGCGGTTGCAGTGCAGTATGGCGAATATGCCCTTAGTGCCAGGCAAAAAAACACTAATTTAGTGATAAGTTGAATTATCCAGTTTTGGGGTTCTGTAACTGTACCCTGAAACGGAACCCTAACCAGCTGTTTTTTGTATATTGGTAGGTTAATAGTTATATAATTTGAGAGTTACCTTGTCCTACAAATAAAGCAATCCATATTTTAGGACCATCAAGTCAAAGTATGAAATCCTTTCTATCTCTGTTAGCTACCACTTTTGAGATTTTTCGAAAATAAAAATTTGTTCTTATCAAAATGTAGCTACTCACAAAAATTAGCTTATTAATAATCACTAATCACAAAAAAAATTGTTCACTATTATAGGTCAAATTTAATGTATTAATGTAGTCGGTCGTGAGTCGGTCCTATACGCTCCCTTCTCGAAGTTTTGTTTGCAATGCAAAGGGAAAAATGATGATGACGATGAAAAATTGGATTACGTTCTAGGATTCACCTTTCAAGAGGTCTGTAATTGCGAGGTATTTCCATATATTTGGCACAAATCATATTCAAATTGAAGAAGCGGCGCGTGTCTAATCAACTCTATTATAATTCTAATCCGTCTAGCGCCTGTACAAATGTAGGCAGCTGGTGTTCTATGCACGATAAGGCTTTTTGCTTTAATATTTTCCTTAGTAACTGTATAAAGTTTTGTTTAGATTTGAGAACCGGAATGCACGGAGGTGCAGCACCTTGCACCATCCTACTTGAGCAAGGTCTTGCTTCGATGCGCTACGTCTAATAATTATCTAGTAATTTTTTGACTACAAAATTATTTATATAAAGTGTCCCAACACCGATGTCCTATCCTTTGATGTTATAAAATATGACATTTTTCATCAACGAAATGTTCTTATTGTTTTAAAGATCGTGAGTTTTTAAATATCTAGAAATTCGGCGATCTTGATATACGCGATACATCATACACTCTACAAATATTGTAATACTTGATTAATGATTACGATCCAAATTATATCACTATAGATATCAAGCCTGTAGCATTCACACATTTTTTAACTTTTTGGGGGAAACATGTAATTTGGGGTAAGTAATCATACACTACAGCATGACTGGTGAGACATGACCGATACTTAAGGAGAGTATTCAGTACTCGATTCTCATTATAATTATGTAATAAAATTAGGTAGGTACTTAATTTTTGACCAAATTTCCCTATAAACAAATGAATCATAGACAGTAAATTACTATGCGATCGGCGCGGCGCGGGCGGCATGCGCCCCGCACCCCGCGCCGCGCGCTACCCCTCCCGCGCGCGGTGTCCATGCGTTGCGCGTTGGGTAAAGGTATATGCTGTATAAGTAGGTACGCAGGTCAATTAGTAATTTTGATAAGCGCTACTGATATACAAGGTCACCACATCTCACCACACTCACATCATAATTTGATTATACATAGTTCTACTTAGTTATAATATGGGGCGATTCCATTAGGCGGGTACAACAGTTTGACACACTTAAAGCTTCCTACAGGCAAAATGAAGCATATTTATTAATAAAATATCCCTTGAAGGGATACATTTTAACTAGTTTAACAATGATTTATAAATGAAAACCTTCATACAATGTTTGGAAGGCCACAAACAGGTCTGAAGTGCCATCGCCGGTGCAACTAATTTGACCCACCATTAAGAACTGTGATGAGTTCATATGTGAATACTGGTTATTCCGAAACTTTTACAAAATAACTTGCCTATATTTCAAAATAGCATAAAACAAAGAAACTATGTAACTAGATAAAAGTAATTATAATAATAAGTACTAGAAATTATTAACCATTTTACGATCGCGGGCGCAACATCAAAATTCTCAAATCTCTTAAAGGTGAATTAAATCGTAATTCTCTAACAAATTTTAAAATTTTCGATATGGAATATATAATTATACTAATAAGTTTGTAATAAAACTGCACCAAATTGTAGTTTTTTTTTATTTTCAGTTGTTTATTGGCCTGACAAAATTAATCGTCTAAATCACTAAAAACGATTGAATAGTGTAATTTATACAAAAGATTTCGATATATTGCTGTATAACTATACTACAACTAAACATTAATTTGAAATATATGCTATTTTAATTTAGGAATATGGGAAAAAAGATCGCGCCCCTTAGATGATATTGCTTAAAAACGCTCTAAATTATTCGAATTTCATCTTTAACCGATAAAAGTTGTTTTATTAGTAAATACACATCTTCTTACGTATATTCCAATTGAGAAATGTAATGAATGTCTCATTTTAAAAAATTTCGTTAAGGGCCGTCTGTAGCGGAATGGCCCTATGACTACTGGGCGATTCCATTATCGCGGGTGCAACAGTTTGACACACTTAAAGCTTCCTACAGGCAAAATGAAGCATATTTATTAATAAAATATCCCTTGAAGGGATACATTTTAGCTAGTTTAACAATGATTTATAAATGAAAACTTTCATCCAATGTTTGGAAGGCCACAAACAGGTCTGAAGTGCCATCGCCGGTGCAACCAATTTGACCCACCATTAAGAACTGTGATGAGTTCATATGTGAATACTGGTTATTCCGAAACTTTTACAAAATAACTTGCCTATATTTCAAAAAGCATAAAACAAAGAAACTATGTAACTAGATAAAAGTAATTATAATAATAAGTACTAGAAATTATTAACCATTTTACGATCGCGGGCGCAACATCAAAATTCTCAAATCTCTTAAAGGTGAATTAAATCGTAATTCTCTAACAAATTTTAAAATTTTCGATATGGAATATATAATTATACTAATAAGTTTGTAATAAAACTGCACCAAATTGTAGTTTTTTTTATTTTCAGTTGTTTATTGGCCTGACAAAATTAATCGTCTAAATCACTAAAAACGATTGAATAGTGTAATTTATACAAAAGATTTCGATATATTGCTGTATAACTATACTACAACTAAACATTAATTTGAAATATATGCTATTTTAATTTAAGAATATGGGAAAGAAAAAACATCGCGCCTCTTAGATGATATTGCTTAAAAACGCTCTAAATTATTCGAATTTCATCTTTAACCGATAAAAGTTGTTTTATTAGTAAATACACATCTTTTTACGTATATTCCAATTGAGAAATGTAATGAATGTCTCATTTTAAAAATTTTCGTTAAGGGCCGTCTGTAGCGGAATGGCCCTACTTTTAAATAAAAAAAAATTGAAGTGTCGATTTTTTTAGAAAATGAACAATTATAATTATTCTCACTGCTTTTTTTAGGAATATGTAACCTTTTCTTCTCTTTTAAATTCTGAAAACTTCCTTAATCACAATCATAAATTATGATTATGATAAAAATAAATAAAAATAAATTATTATGATACCATAAATGTAATAAACTCATAGAGTTACTTCAAAATTTATTATATTTTTAAAATAATACAAAATCATTGAGCTTTAACATTTCTCGGAATGATATTAACATAAATTCCGCCCAGTGGACTGAGGGGTAGCCTTTTAGGATCAAATTCCAGATTTCTCGTCTTCGGGGATGGTTCCACACGATATTTCCTGAAGAATTTCATAGCTAAAACCCTGGTTTGTAGTTTGCCAAATCGCATACCTAAAATGTAAAAATAAATTTTTGAGCGGCAGAAAAGAATCGTAGATGAGTTATTAAGTTGCCCGCATTTTTAACCGACTTCAAAAAATAACAGCTTCTGAACAAAATATGTTCCAAATTTCAAAAGTGTATGTATGTATGTATGTTTTTATGTTTGTTCGCGCATATCTCTGAAACTACAAGTCCGATTTAAGTGATTCTTTTTTTATTGTACTAGGTATTATTCAACTTAGGGAACAGTGCAAGTTTCATCTAAATCGGTTCAGTAGTTTTGGAGATAGGGAGTTTTAGTTCTCAATTACGTACAATTTTGAAGTCGGATTTATCTTTTTAAAATACAGTTATTATTTACAGCAATTTTATTCCATAAAATATTATGTTAATATTTTATGGAATAAAATTGCTGTGTAATCATTATTACATTCTTTATTATATCATATATTATAACATTACAATGTTATAATATTACATAGCAAGTGCATTTTGCCGTGATAAAAATTGTCCTAAATAACCTGTCGCCAAAATCTATCGTTTTAAGCCCAGAGATGATGACATGTTTAAGCGGGAAGATATAAAAACTTTCTCATATTTTATTAGTATTAAGATAACTATTATTTTTAAGGGTGTAATTTTCTCACCTATGCAATTTCTAGGGCCCACTCCGTAAGGCAGGTAAGCACAGCTGTGTCTATTTTGCTCATTTTCCGGGGAAAATCTTTCCGGGTCAAACTTTTTGGGATCAGGATAGTATTTTTCATCGTAATGAATTCCTAGAGCCGGTATTAGTATTATTGTATCTTTTTCTATCGTAAAATCCATTCCTGGTACCTTATAATCGCAATTTGATTTTCTGAAAATTGGAACTATAGGATACTTCCTATATACTTCGTTAAATACTTTTTCCATGTATGGATTATTATAGACGCTGTCGTAAGTGATTTCGTCCTTATTTCTGTTCATCACTTCATCGATTTCTTCTAGTAATTTGTTTTGTATTTTTGGATTCCTAGACAGTTCATATAGTAGATATGTTAGTATGGTTGCACTGGTTTCGTAACCAGCTATGTAAAAAACAAAAGCTTGTGCAGCTATGACTTCATCGGTTAATGTAAGTTTGAGGTCATCTTCATCATTCACTTTATTGTTTTGTCTGTATGTTAAATCTTTTTGTTCCCTCATCTCCAGTATGATATCCATAAAATCATTTCTAGTAGATGGTTTTCCATGTCTTTCATTGATAACATTAGATACCATTTTGTCGAAGAATCTTGAGACGTCCCTAGGGAACAGAGAGATATTAGTTTTCTTCAAAACTCCTGGAAACATCATGTCTATTTCGTGAAACGGGTTACAGGTTAAAGTGAGCTTATCAATTTTTAATAGCACAGCCATTAAAGATTCACTGATAGTGTCAAACTCGAGACCAAACGCACACGATGCTATGGTCGAGCACGTGTATCTTCGCAATATTTTTGTTATTTCCTGTTCTTGGGTACCTGTTATCATATCGTTTAGGTATTCCATTATTATGTCACTCTTCTGCTCAATCAGATATGTCATGTTCTTGAGTTTGCTCGTCGTGAACAGTGGCGAGAATTTGTTCCTCAGTACCCTCCACGTTTCTCCATCTGCGTGGAAGAGATTAGCTCCCAAACCTTCCTTGCTGAATTCCACTCCGCGATCTTGGAACTTATCGAAGTCTTTAATCATGATGTTTTTTATAACGTCCAAATCGGCGACTAGGATGCACGGTGATGTCATCCTATACATTCCAATTAGAGGAACATTTCGAAACTCATTATAAATATTTCGTAGGGTTTCCGCCGAGTTTTCTCTTCTGAGAGCCGCGTTTTTGTAATTTCCAAACAATAAAATTGGCTTCGGTCCTGGGAGGCCTTTGTTCTTCCAATAACTGTTTTTGCGTCTGAAGTAATAAATTAAAAGAACGACTACAATAGCAACAAAATACAACACTAACATTTTGGAAGACGTTCGTTCACAGTCTGGTTACAAACTGAGTCGGTATTATGTTAACATCACAACATAAAGTTTATATTTATATTAGCGATAAGGAGCAAAAAATAAATTATTAACTTTTATTACATTACGAGCTTTTGCCCGCGGCTTCGCTCGCGTTAAGAAGTATTATTATATACAAACTTTCATCCCCTATTTGAACCCCTTGGGGTGAGAATTTATTAAAATCCTTTCTTAGCGGATGCCTACGTCATAACATCTACCTGCATGCCAAATTTCAGCCCGATCCGTCCAGTGATTTGGGCTGTGCGTTGATAGATCACCATGTCAGTCAGTCACCTTTGAGTTTTATATATATAGAAGAAGATTATAGATTAAACTGAGTAATTAATCATAAGGTATGGTGCAGACCGGCCACAACTTATTGCAATCCAAATTAAATTCAAAATTGAAACGCTGAAAAAAATCTATTTGACAGCTAGATCCCATTAAAAAAATGATCCACCATTTAATGAATTCATTTGTTACAAAAATGTGATAATTGAACATCAGATTGACCAATTTAGGCAAACTTCATATAAATTATAAGCCAAAGTAGTTCGGACAAAGCCTTTATAAACATTTGGATAGGTGAGCCCGTTCTTGAGTTTATAAATTAATCACAACGAAAAGTGGTATTGAATAGGGAAGATGCAATATTTTTATTTTTGTGTTTATTTTAAAGAACTCCGTGTAGAATAGACCACAAGTATATTAAAAAATGAAAACACTGGAATTTACTGGGAAAAAATGCGGTTTAAAATTGTCAATTTAAATTTTGGCGCCAAAACGGATCTATAGTCTGTATGACGTCACTACTGTTTTTGACAATGGCCCCATGGTATTTATTAGGAAGTGTCTAACATGCCGCTAGCGGTCGTTTAGCGATGCCCGCTAAAATACCGTTATCGGCATAATATAGAGTATTTTAGTTAATGTGCGCTAACAAACCGATGCAGATGGCGGTAAAATAAAGCATAGTGTTTAGTCTGCCGCTGCGGCCACTCAGGCATAGCATTACAATATTTTTAACTGACTGCAAAAAAAGGAGGTCATCAATTCGACGCGTATGTATGTATTAATATGTACCAAATATTTGCAGAACTGCCCAGTTTTCGTATATGTTAGTCTACATCAGCGTCTTTTTTTATGAAATAAGGGGGCAAACGAGCAAACGGGCCACCTGATGGAAAGCAATTTCCGTCGCCCATGGACACTCGCAACATCGGAAGAGCTGCAGGTGCGTTGTGTGTTCGGCTGTGGATATTTTTTTTATTTTATTTGTGTATGGTCAACGATTACTGTGCCGTTTGTGAACCGATTTTCAAAGTTTTTGTTTTGTTGTATTAGTATAGGTTTTACTCCAATTTGGTACCATATTCACAAAAGTGGTGATCTGATGATGGGATCCATGAGTAATTGAACTCCTCAAAATTTATATGGAAACATATTATGGTAATTTATACAATATTGATCGTAAATATAGCATTAAACCCATAGAAAACGAAATATTTGCAAACGATTTTTAAAACTTTTGACCCTGATTTTTATTTTGCCTAAAATCAATGGATTGGTAGGTATTAAAAAATAAGGTATTTGGATCTGTCTATGGTCTGAAATAAACTGATATTATTATTATTATTATTATTATTATTAATTATACACAAAAAATTCGCCCTTGCTAATAAAATTATTTACACAACAAATTTCGTTTTTGCTAGTTGCTTTTGTTGTTTTGGATATTTTTATTTGCCAGGGCCGGTTTTTTTTATGAGTAATAATAGGCCACTTTATTTTGCCGCCCCTATGTACGAACTCTGCCACCCCCCCCCTAGGACGTCATAGGACGCCATAGGACGCTGCCACTCGTAGACCATAGCCTATACTGCCTATACATAAATCCAGGGCTGTTCTTTGCCTAAGTTCATAATATTATCCAATTGAAGAGGTAGGTAAGTTACATTGTTTAAATTATAAGGTCAAAAATGAGTACTACTAATAATTATCCTTATGTAATAAAATGTTCGTTATCTGGTTCTTCCACTCACGTCTATAATTCTTTTGAACCTAATGACAAGAATGGTGATGATAAAAACTATAATATTATATAATAAAAATGGCGTTGACGATGATAATGATGACTGTGGCCACGCTGACGTAGTTTTCTTGTAAATGATAATAATTTCAATATGTCATTTTAGGTGCTTAATTTAAATTAACCTTCTGATAAAAGAACTATTGCTAACACCATACACCCTAGGTAAAGTTAACGATCTAGGTAGACTTTCTATATCTACATCACCTATTGTCGAATTTCTTCGTCTACTTCTGCCAATGAAAAAGCAAGTGCAGGCTAATATAATTAGTATTAACAAGATTAGTAGAATAAGCATAGATATAGTAAGCGCGTTCCAAAACCCAGCTTGAATCGGAATTGTATTAGGGTTATCTGTAGTGGTCGCACTTGTAGTAAAGTCTAAGTCTGTAGTAAAATCAGTTGTTGTATCAATGTTCGTCGGTAAAGTTTGATCGGTTTGATATTCAGATGTTTCAGAAATGCTGGTAGTTTGGGTACTTATTTCTGGGTCTACTGGGGCGAGTGGAGTGGTTGTTTCCGTCTCAGTATTCTCATTTTGTGTTGTTGAAGAGTCTGTCTCTAAACTTGTGTAAGTTGTTGAGCTGGTCGTTATCTCTGAAGTCTCTGTTGTTGTGTCACGAATAGATTCCGTTGTTGTAGGCTCTGACGTAGTTTCTGTCGTTGTGTCAGCGGTTGTTTCTGTAGTTGTAGGCTCTGACGTATTTTCTGTTGTTGTGTAAGGAGTTGTCTCTGTTGTTGTAGGCTCTGACGTAGTTTCTGTCGTTGTATCAGGAGTAGACTCTGTTGTTGTAGGCTCTGACGTAGTTTCTGTAGTTGTGTCAGCGGTTGTTTCTGTAGTTGTAGGCTCTGACGTAGTTTCTGTCGTTGTATCAGGAGTAGACTCTGTTGTTGTAGGCTCTGACGTAGTTTCTGTAGTTGTGTCAGCGGTTGTTTCTGTAGTTGTAGGCTCTGACGTATTTTCTGTTGTTGTGTAAGGAGTTGTCTCTGTTGTTGTAGGCTCTGACGTAGTTTCTGTCGTTGTATCAGGAGTAGACTCTGTTGTTGTAGGCTCTGACGTAGTTTCTGTAGTTGTGTCAGCGGTTGTTTCTGTAGTTGTAGGCTCTGACGTATTTTCTGTTGTTGTGTCAGCGGTTGTTTCTATAGTTGTAGGCTCCGACGTAGTTTCTGTAGTTGTAGGCTCTGACGTAGTTTCTGTCGTTGTATCAGGGGTAGACTCTGTTGTTGTAGGCTCTGACGTAGTTTCTGTTGTTGTGTAAGGAGTTGTCTGTGTTGTTGTAGGCTCTGACGTAGTTTCTGTCGTTGTGTCAGCAGTAGTCTTTGTTGTTGTTGGCTCTGACGTAGTTTCTGTCGTTGTATCAGGAGTAGACTCTGTTGTTGTAGGCTCTGACGTAGTTTCTGTAGTTGTGTCAGCGGTTGTTTCTGTAGTTGTAGGCTCTGACGTATTTTCTGTTGTTGTGTAAGGAGTTGTCTCTGTTGTTGTAGGCTCTGACGTAGTTTCTGTCGTTGTATCAGGAGTAGACTCTGTTGTTGTAGGCTCTGACGTAGTTTCTGTAGTTGTGTCAGCGGTTGTTTCTGTAGTTGTAGGCTCTGACGTAGTTTCTGTCGTTGTATCTGGAGTAGACTCTATTGTTGTAGGCTCTGACGTAGTTTCTGTAGTTGTGTCAGCGGTTGTTTCTGTAGTTGTAGGCTCCGACGTAGTTTCTGTAGTTGTAGGCTCTGACGTAGTTTCTGTCGTTGTATCAGGAGTAGACTCTGTTGTTGTAGGCTCTGACGTAGTTTCTGTAGTTGTGTCAGCGGATGTTTCTGTAGTTGTAGGCTCCGACGTAGTTTCTGTAGTTGTAGGCTCTGACGTAGTTTCTGTCGTCGTATCAGGAGTAGACTCTGTTGTTGTAGGCTCTGACGTAGTTTCTGTTGTTGTGTAAGGAGTTGTCTCTGTTGTTGTAGGCTCTGACGTAGTTTCTGTCGTTGTGTCAGCAGTAGACTCTGTTGTTGTTGGCTCTGACGTAGTTTCTGTCGTTGTATCAGGAGTAGACTCTGTTGTTGTAGGCTCTGACGTAGGTTCTGTCGTTGTATCAGGAGTAGACTCTGTTGTTGTAGGCTCTGACGTAGTTTCTGTTGTTGTGTAAGGAGTTGTCTCTGTTGTTGTAGGCTCTGACGTATTTTCTGTTGTTGTGTCAGCGGTTGTTTCTATAGTTGTAGGCTCCGACGTAGTTTCTGTAGTTGTAGGCTCTGACGTAGTTTCTGTCGTTGTGTCAGCAGTAGACTCTGTTGTTGTAGGCTCTGACGTAGTTTCTGTCGTTGTGTCAGCAGTAGACTCTGTTGTTGTTGGCTCTGACGTACTTTCTGTCGTTGTATCAGGAGTAGACTCTGTTGTTGTAGGCTCTGACGTAGTTTCTGTAGTTGTGTCAGCGGTTGTTTCTGTAGTTGTAGGCTCTGACGTAGTTTCTGTCGTTGTGTCAGCAGTAGACTCTGTTGTTGTTGGCTCTGACGTAGTTTCTGTCGTTGTATCAGGAGTAGACTCTGTTGTTGTATGCTCTGACGTAGTTTCTGTTGTTGTGTCGGGAGTAGACTCTGTTGTTGTAGGCTCTGACGTAGTTTCTGTTGTTGTGTCAGCAGTAGACTCTGTTGTTGTTGGCTCTGACGTAGTTTCTGTCGTTGTATCAGGAGTAGACTCTGTTGTTGTAGGCTCTGACGTAGTTTCTGTAGTTGTGTCAGCGGTTGTTTCTGTAGTTGTAGGCTCTGACGTAGTTTCTGTCGTTGTATCAGGAGTAGACTCTGTTGTTGTAGGCTCTGACGTAGTTTCTGTAGTTGTGTCAGCGGTTGTTTCTGTAGTTGTAGGCTCTGACGTAGTTTCTGTCGTTGTATCAGGAGTAGACTCTGTTGTTGTAGGCTCTGACGTAGTTTCTGTAGTTGTGTCAGCGGTTGTTTCTGTAGTTGTAGGCTCTGACGTAGTTTCTGTCGTTGTGTCAGCAGTAGACTCTGTTGTTGTTGGCTCTGACGTAGTTTCTGTCGTTGTATCAGGAGTAGACTCTGTTGTTGTAGGCTCTGACAAAGTTTCTGTAGTTGTGTCAGCGGTTGTTTCTGTAGTTGTAGGCTCTGATGTAGTTTCTGTCGTTGTGTCAGCAGTAGACTCTGTTGTTGTAGGCTCTGACGTAGTTTCTGTAGTTGTGTCAGCGGTTGTTTCTGTAGTTGTAGGCTCTGACGTAGTTTCTGTCGTTGTATCAGGAGTAGACTCTGTTGTTGTAGGCTCTGACGTAGTTTCTGTAGTTGTGTCAGCAGTAGACTCTGTTGTTGTTGGCTCTGACGTACTTTCTGTCGTTGTATCAGGAGTAGACTCTGTTGTTGTATGCTCTGACGTAGTTTCTGTTGTTGTGTCAGCGGTTGTTTCTGTAGTTGTAGGCTCTGACGTAGTTTCTGTCGTTGTGTCAGCAGTAGACTCTGTTGTTGTTGGCTCTGACGTAGTTTCTGTCGTTGTATCAGGAGTAGACTCTGTTGTTGTAGGCTCTGACGTAGTTTCTGTAGTTGTGTCAGCGGTTGTTTCTGTAGTTGTAGGCTCTGACGTAGTTTCTGTCGTTGTGTCAGCAGTAGACTTTGTTGTTGTTGGCTCTGACGTAGTTTCTGTCGTTGTATCAGGAGTAGACTCTGTTGTTGTAGGCTCTGACGTAGTTTCTGTTGTTGTGTAAGGAGTTGTCTCTGTTGTTGTAGGCTCCGACGTAGTTTCTGTAGTTGTAGGCTCTGACGTAGTTTCTGTCGTTGTATCAGGAGTAGACTCTGTTGTTGTAGGCTCTGACGTAGTTTCTGTTGTTGTGTAAGGAGTTGTCTCTGTTGTTGTAGGCTCCGACGTTGTTTCTGTAGTTGTAGGCTCTGACGTAGTTTCTGTCGTCGTATCAGGAGTAGACTCTGTTGTTGTAGGCTCTGACGTAGTTTCTGTTGTTGTGTAAGGAGTTGTCTCTGTTGTTGTAGGCTCTGACGTAGTTTCTGTCGTTGTGTCAGCAGTAGACTCTGTTGTTGTTGGCTCTGACGTAGTTTCTGTCGTTGTATCAGGAGTAGACTCTGTTGTTGTAGGCTCTGACGTAGGTTCTGTCGTTGTATCAGGAGTAGACTCTGTTGTTGTAGGCTCTGACGTAGTTTCTGTTGTTGTGTAAGGAGTTGTCTCTGTTGTTGTAGGCTCTGACGTATTTTCTGTTGTTGTGTCAGCGGTTGTTTCTATAGTTGTAGGCTCCGACGTAGTTTCTGTAGTTGTAGGCTCTGACGTAGTTTCTGTCGTTGTGTCAGCAGTAGACTCTGTTGTTGTAGGCTCTGACGTAGTTTCTGTCGTTGTGTCAGCAGTAGACTCTGTTGTTGTTGGCTCTGACGTACTTTCTGTCGTTGTATCAGGAGTAGACTCTGTTGTTGTATGCTCTGACGTAGTTTCTGTTGTTGTGTCAGCGGTTGTTTCTGTAGTTGTAGGCTCTGACGTAGTTTCTGTCGTTGTGTCAGCAGTAGACTCTGTTGTTGTTGGCTCTGACGTAGTTTCTGTCGTTGTATCAGGAGTAGACTCTGTTGTTGTAGGCTCTGACGTAGTTTCTGTAGTTGTGTCAGCGGTTGTTTCTGTAGTTGTAGGCTCTGACGTAGTTTCTGTCGTTGTGTCAGCAGTAGACTTTGTTGTTGTTGGCTCTGACGTAGTTTCTGTCGTTGTATCAGGAGTAGACTCTGTTGTTGTAGGCTCTGACGTAGTTTCTGTTGTTGTGTAAGGAGTTGTCTCTGTTGTTGTAGGCTCCGACGTAGTTTCTGTAGTTGTAGGCTCTGACGTAGTTTCTGTCGTTGTATCAGGAGTAGACTCTGTTGTTGTAGGCTCTGACGTAGTTTCTGTTGTTGTGTAAGGAGTTGTCTCTGTTGTTGTAGGCTCCGACGTTGTTTCTGTAGTTGTAGGCTCTGACGTAGTTTCTGTCGTTGTATCAGGAGTAGACTCTGTTGTTGTAGGCTCTGACGTAGTTTCTGTTGTTGTGTCGGGAGTAGACTCTGTTGTTGTAGGCTCTGACGTAGTTTCTGTAGTTGTGTCAGCGGTTGTTTCTGTAGTTGTAGGCTCTGACGTAGTTTCTGTCGTTGTGTCAGCAGTAGACTCTGTTGTTGTAGGCTCTGACGTAGTTTCTGTAGTTGTGTCAGCGGTTGTTTCTGTAGTTGTAGGCTCTGACGTAGTTTCTGTCGTTGTATCAGGAGTAGACTCTGTTGTTGTAGGCTCTGACGTAGTTTCTGTAGTTGTGTCAGCAGTAGACTCTGTTGTTGTTGGCTCTGACGTAGTTTCTGTCGTTGTATCAGGAGTAGACTCTGTTGTTGTAGGCTCTGACGTAGTTTCTGTAGTTGTGTCAGCGGTTGTTTCTGTAGTTGTAGGCTCTGACGTAGTTTCTGTCGTTGTGTCAGCAGTAGACTCTGTTGTTGTAGGCTCTGACGTAGTTTCTGTCGTTGTATCAGGAGTAGACTCTGTTGTTGTAGGCTCTGACGTAGTTTCTGTAGTTGTGTCAGCGGTTGTTTCTGTAGTTGTAGGCTCTGACGTAGTTTCTGTCGTTGTGTCAGCAGTAGACTCTGTTGTTGTTGGCTCTGACGTAGTTTCTGTCGTTGTATCAGGAGTAGACTCTGTTGTTGTAGGCTCTGACGTAGTTTCTGTTGTTGTGTAATGAGTTGTCTCTGTTGTTGTAGGCTCCGACGTAGTTTCTGTAGTTGTAGGCTCTGACGTAGTTTCTGTCGTTGTATCAGGAGTAGACTCTGTTGTTGTAGGCTCTGACGTAGTTTCTGTTGTTGTGTCGGGAGTAGACTCTGTTGTTGTAGGCTCTGACGTTGTTTCTGTAGTTGTGTCAGCGGTTGTTTCTATAGTTGTAGGCTCCGACGTAGTTTCTGTAGTTGTAGGCTCTGACGTAGTTTCTGTCGTTGAGTCTGGAGTTGACTCAGTGGTCGTAGGTTCTGTTGTTGTTGGCTCTGAAGTTTCTTCCGTCGTCGTTGGAGTTGTAGTTTCTGTTGTTGCTTCGTTAGTGATGGTTGTTGTTTTATCTTGGTAAATAGTACATTTCCTTTCAGATTTAGAAGGTGGTATGTACCTAATTGAGTCAATCAGGACGACGGTGTTAGCGGCTGCCTCACCCAATAATGTTACCTGAAATGATAAGGACGATAAATTTTTCTTGTCGACAATGATTGTAATTGTTGTCTGAAATTGATTGAAATAACGTACAGTTTGTAAATATTTACAAATTGCTGCAATTTTAATGTACTGATAAATCTAGATTATGGAATGCTTGTACGCTAGAAACTTGGAAAAATTTCCCAGAATATTATATTACTATAATAATACTTTGGACGTACTTTAAGGCTAATATTATAACTTGTATAAGAATAGAATTATTGTTTAATATGAATATTATTATTATATCAATAATATGAATTGAAATAAGCGAGGGAATTGAAAAAATTTTTTACTAGTAAGTTGTATTCATTTTTGTTCTTATTGCTGATTATAACAATATTTTTTGTCATTTCGTTGCAGCAAAATAATAAATTCGAATAGACTATTTTCAAGAATTAAATTGTCTCATAAGAATTGATTTTCATCATTAGTGATATCATCATAATCATCATTATCATTATCACTATAACAGAATATTGTCCCTATGAGGAAAAAATAGTTAAACTTGAGTATAATAAAATATATGAATTGTTTAGGTTAAGGCGTCTTTTAATCCAAAATTATTATGAAAGTAACCCTGATTTTAGGGACTAGGTAAATACTATATTGTCTGGAACATAAATATGAAATCTGCTATAATAATATAATATGCCAAATAATAATATTATAAGTAATAAAATAAATATTTGACATCTTTCTTCGTAATTATATTTAATTTACATATTATTACAATTTACAATTATTGTATTTATTTCATATTATGCATTATTTATTTTTTCTTTATATTAACATGTGAGATTTAAGTCTGTTACTTCAAAAAATATTTCATATTCTCATATTTTACGTTCTTGGAGAAGGCTTTAGCTTTTATTATGTCTTTAATACACACTGTTTTCAGCTTATCTTATAATGAAATAGGTATGTAGCAAAACTTTTCTAGGATTAAACTATTTCCTACTCAACACTAATATCTAATATTATCTATTTGTTATCAGTTTAATCTTCAGTTAATCAGTAATCTAGGGGTAGGATAAGGCTACTGTTTTATGAATTATTTGAAATAAATATAAAGATAACAAATATTTCTCGACCTAGTTCAAAAATTATCTATCGAATCTTAAATTTGCTGCATTTTTATCTCACGATATAGTGTTGTCCGTTTTTTCATCTGAGTGATTTTTATGCTTACTTATACATAACTCTATGAGCTCCTTTTTTAATCGTTCAAGCTATTAAATTTATTATAGAATCTATTACTTTATCAATGACAGTTGTTGTCGAGCGTTAATTGCTTACTAAATTATTGTTGCATTAATACCAAGTACAATAATAATTATCATAACGTTTAAATTATAAAATTTTGTTACTTTTGTGAGGCTGACTTTATTTATAGACACAAGTTTATAAAATAACTTACGTTTAGAGAATTTAAATTGTTTAAGAGTAGAAGAACTTAAAAAGTTGTTTATATCTTTATGAACTTCGTGTTTTTGCCATCAAGGAATGAAACTTATTGTTTTCTTTAAAAAATAGTAATTGGTAGACACTCAATGAAACAAAGAGATGATGATAAAATTTAACTTACGTATCCATCGTACGATCCAGATCCTCCTAAATTCAGCGTCACAGTCATCCATCCACCGACGAAATCCGCCGCCGAAGTTATGATCAGCCTCTCAGCGACCGTCCTATCGTTTCCGTTTAGATTCACCTGACTGACGATGATAGTTATCTGACTAGTCGTCGGCGCAGGTTCCATGTACATATTTATTTCGACCACACCAGTAGATGACATAGGAAACACGAACGACGAAACGCAACTTAGCGTCGAAGTCGGAGAGACGAACAAGGAACTGTCATTGTGGGGACTGTCCAAGCTAATCGAGTCGTAGCTTCCCCAAATCCAAGATGGCATAGCCCCGGACGAACAAAGACCCTGCTCATTCGCGAAAGCACTCTCAAAATCATTCTCAAAGTCGAAAATAACACAGTCGTCACAAACAACACTACCGCACAACAGAAAAAAAAGCCAACGATAGTTAAGCATTTTCTGACTGCCGATAACAATTATAGTTCGGACACAAGTCATCCAATTATGATAAATGTCGAATTTCTATGATCGTGAGTAAATGTATAATGCGTATTCTATACCGGCCGCTTTGTATTTTTGCTGATAAAAAATATCGATTTTTAATTACCAAACATTTATCGATTTTATTTCGATGTAGGAAAAGCCTACGCGCTCGTTCAAGTTCAATGTTAATTTTAGTTTTTTTTGTTTAATATATTTTGTAAAGTTAAATTTTAGGGCGTTTTAGTTATTTCTGTAGACCTTTTTCAATTATTTTAGTTACTTTTGTTGTGTTTAAAGTATTATTTGTAGCTTTGATTACAGTTTTGTAAACCTTTTGACCAGGATATAATATAACTAGCTGTTGCCCGCGACTTCGTCCGCGTTAGTATAGTAGATCACGTTCCAAGTATTATTTTTCAAAAATATTCAATGTACAGAATTGACTTTCCTACGATTTTATTATATGTATAGGTGTATAGAAGATGACTTAGTTTGTTCCTACAAAGGATAATTAAGACGCAATACAAACTCCACAATACCTTTTAATTATGAACAAAAGTTTCATGAGGAATAAGGGGGGGGGTTTGGGGGGGCGCAGCCCCCCCAAAACAAACGACACTGGAGAACCGTATATGTAGTTTAGTTTTTAACTTTGTTCTTAAAAAAGATGTATAACGCCGCAACACCGCTTTGTTTGAAGCAAGAAATTTGAGGAGGTGGGGGGGGGGGGGTTGGGGGGGGGGCGAACCCCCCCCCCCCCAAGAAAAGACCGATGCCAAAGCTCCCAGCATGTTAATCAAACGACACTCGAAATTTGTATAGAAAAGATAGACAAAAGCTCATAGCATGGCAAGGAGTGAAGATAGATACAAAGTGTGAAGGAGAAATTTGTAGGAAATTTTATGGGCTTTCATTACGTACAGGACATTTTCTCTCTACAACGCACTGTTTTGGCGATATGAGCAAAAAACTAAAAATTTTGAAACTTGAGCCCCTCCCCCCGCCCTAGGTGATATCGTCATAATATATAGCCTATGTGTTGACCCGACCTCTATATAATATTCGTGCAAAATTTGAAGTAAATCCATTCAGTACTTTCTGAGTTTATCCCGGACATACATACAGACAAACAGCCAAACAGACAAACAGACAAAAATTCTAAAAACTATATTTTTGGCTTCCATATCGATTGTAGATCACGTCCCAAGTATTATTTTTCAAAAATATTCAATGTACAGAATTGACTTTCCTACGATTTTATTATATGTATAGATTAACCGCTAAATAAAAGTTGTCAAATATAACTATTTAATTTATACAAATTATACATATTATAGAGTAGAGTGTAGACAATCAAATGGACCTTTAATCCTTATAATTATCTAAATACTATGTGTTATGTGTTGCAGATTTGGTAGCTGCTGAAGTTTTGTACAAGGTAAGTTTTTTAAAACATTTACACGTTTATATCGATTATTATGAGATATAATATATTATTCTAAACTATATTCGATACTAATCCATTACTAATCTGATTCATTTGGAATTTAATCTCTTAGTTAATAAACATTGTAACAGTGACTAGTTTTATCAAAACTATTGTAGTGATTGTGGATAAGATATTTGGTTACGTCATAAAATATTATGTTTAGTTTAAAATTATTAAGCATCATTGAAGTGATATTGTATGATCATAATTAATCAATCATTTTACCACCTGGAGGAGCTAAATAGCAACGATGTAAAGATTTTCCAATTTCCATACAAAAATTCTAGGATAAGACAATTCTGAATAGATCATAGGATTCATAGGGATAGTCATAAGAATGCCTTTTTGGAGACGTAAGAAATAAGAATATTGAGAGAATTCAATATTCGAATCTACACTACTATTATAAAGAGGAAAGATTTGATTTTTTGTTTGTTTGTTTGTCCTGAATAGGCTCCGAAACTACTGGACCGATTTGAAAAATTCTTTTACCATTGGAATCCTACATTATTTCTGCTGAACATAGGCTAAATTTTACTTTGGAAAAAAATAGGATTCCGTAAGCTATTTGAGTTTTTCGGACGCAAGGTGTAATAAATCAACCAGAAAAGTTACTTATTTTGCGTACGCTGCCTAAACTATAAAAGATAGAACCATAAATTAATGTTCTAAGTAATAATTGTAGATCTTATAAATATCTACAAAAAAGTCCGCGACACACTATATCTATCTATGTCGAGTGAGGCACAATAACCATTTTTAGGGTTCCGTAGCCAAAATGGCAAAAAACGGAACCCTTATAGAATCGTCATGTCTGTCTGTCTGTCTGTCCGTTCGTATATCACAGCCACTTTTCTCCGAAACTATTTGAGCTATACTATTGAAACTTGGTAAGTAAATGTAGTCTGTGAACCGCATTAAGATTTTGATGCAAAAATGTAAAAATTATTAAAAATTTTAGGGGTCCCCATAGGTACAACTGACACAAAAAAAATTTTTTTCATCTTACCTGTGCGTGTGGGGTATCTATGGATAGGTCTCTAAAAATTATATTGAGGTTTTTCATATAATTTTTTTCTAACCTGAATAGTTTGCGAGAGAGACTCTTCCAAAGTGGTAAAATGTGAGTCCCCCCCTCTAATTTCTAAAGTAGGGGCATGATAATTCAAAAAAAAATATATGATGTAGATTACTTTAAAACCTACCAACGAAAATTGGTTTGAACGAGATCTAGCCAGTAGTTTTTTTTATACGTCATAAACATAATGGTAAACCTTAATTTAAATTTCATTAAATCGACTGAAATTTAAAAATAAATCAAAAACCTTTTAATTTCATAAAAATAAACCTTATTGCTGCTGCGGAACCCTCCATGGGCGAGTCCAACTCGCACTTGGCCGCTTTTTACTTCTAACGAGCATCTCGCAAACCTCCTAACAACCATATTCGCCCTAACCGACATACAGCCAAGTGCGAGTTGGACTCGCCCATGAAGGGTTCCCCTTCATGGGCGAGTCCAACTCGCACTTGGCCGCTTTTTGTTTTTTTTATTTAAAAATCTTGATTTTTTTGGACTACATTTAAACGCATTTATTTTACTTATGCTATTAATCCTTATCAAAATAAATTATTTCGTCACTAAGTACAGTTTATGTAGATAATATTTGGTCTTTGAATGATTAAAATTGGACGTTTGGTTTTGAAATTAAAATATTACGATAGTGGGCGTTACCAAGGCGGGGTGGTTTTTTCTTTAAGGCAAGGCTGTCCCGAAAATTAGCAGGTCGATGTCTGTCAGTACGAATATTGACATTAAGAACATTAAAATAACGTTCATATCAGCGCGCCTTGTACAGTGGCGGTTACGACGCTCGCCGCGTTCTTGATAGGGCGAAAAAGGAGAAAATTATACATTTTTTTTTAATTTTTTCAATGACCGAATCAATTAATAAAAATCTATTCGGTTATTTCATTAGAACTATAAAAAAGCTATCTTTTTTTGAAAAAAATCATATCATTTTCATTGAAAATTACGAGATGTTCGAACATTTTAGTTCAAGCTTAAAAATCAGTCTTTTCGAACCGAACTGGCCTCGCCTTAACACGAAAACTACTGATCCGATTTGCATACGGTTTTCACAGAAATATTTGTCTTCTTCCAACTCAACATCTGGTGTATAAAAATCCCCCCCCCTCTCTTAGGGGACAAAAGAGTGGGTAAGATATGTATCAACTGATGAAGTAGAAATACTTTAAATAGCAAAACAACGTTTGCCGGGACAGCTAGTCTTCTTATATTTCCGTCTTATGTAGGTGGAAACGTTCTTAATATCATCCTGAATAATTTGTTAAAATTTGAATCATAATTAAGTGATTCTAACAAAAAGATACACATTTTCAATACAGTGCAAAGATGACATCCATGTATGATATATACCATACTTGATTCTTCATTGGACAAAAGTATTTTGTTTTGAATAAATCAGTGAAACACTTTCTGCCGCACTCGGAGATTTTGACACAAGTCCCATCCTATCCTACTATCCTACTAATATTATAAAGGCGAAAGTTTGTTTGTATGTATGGATATGGATGTTTGTTACTCTTTCACGCAAAAACTACTAAACGGATTTTAATGAAACTTTACAATAATATAGCTTATACATCAGAATAACACATAGGCTACAATTTTAACCGACTTTCAAAATGGGGGAGGTTTTATGTTCGTTTTTTTGTTCAACGATTACTCCGCCGTTTGTTGACCGATTTTCAAAATTTTTCTTTTGGTTATGCAGGCGAAGCCGCGCAGGACATCTAGTACATAATATTTTTTTTTACCAACTTCATGTTAATCGGGCTTTGGCCCACCTCACATTTTCACCACTGTATCTCCTGGGTCGCCAAAATGGACAGCGGAGACCGCAACGCGATGAGGCGAGGCGAGGCGCGGCGCGGCATTTTGTATGGATTTGACAGATTTCAGTTGCGTGAGACGTCTTGCGAATTTGTCAAATCCATATAAATGAAAGATATAAATGAAAGAAATGCATCTACGCGTCCCGTTGCGGTCTGAATCAACCTTTAGCCCAGCCGCACATTGTACGACATTTCTGATCAGAAACAGTTGAACGTCCGCGCTGTCTCTTACACGTTGTACTGAGCCGAGTGAGCTCGAACTCGCCGGAAGGATATTTCGGATAATGTGCGGGGTGGCGATCCGGCGGAATTCAAATGTGTCTGATCAGAATTCGGACAATGTGCGGCCGGACTTAAAGCTTAAGCTGTCTTGGGACCCGCAACAAAATTAATCAGAAGAGAGGAGGAGTAGGAAGTAAACAATTTTTCCTCCCTATAAAAGCGGGAAACAGCACAAAGTTGCAGTGACCGAAAGTCAAAGAACTGAAGGGGAAGCACCACGTGAATAAACGTGACTACTAAGCTATAGCTACATATAAATTAATATTGGAATTTGTGGTGTTAGATTGTTGCCAATAATAACGCTTGAAGGCACGGAAGTTCCTAGCGCTGTCCACGAGATCACCGTAGTATGCGACACCTGTACAGAGTCGGTGGTTTAGCATTTTAGTTCTTTCGTCTTGCCAGAGACGGCACTCCCAGAGAATATGATGATCGGTTTGTTCAAACATGTTGCCTTAAGTCGCACTCGCACATAGGTGATATTTTACCACTGTAGTATATCAATTTTAAAAATAGAATAGATTTTTCAAGATCAAATTCCCCCGGATGATTGATTCAGAATTATTTGTTGTCGCTTATCAGATCTTTATGAGTCGGCGATATCAAAGCGCAATCGCGATCATCTGATAAGATATTTGGGCAATAATTGATATGATTTATATCAAAATCGGTTTATGAATATCATCGATACCTGAGTTGATGCTTTACGATTGTGACACATATTCCGTTGGTTCTAGAGTTATTTTTCTTAATTTTCTTAATAGAAGAATGAACAAACATCTTGTTCCTTGATATATTACTAGCTGTTGCCGGCGACTTCCTCCGCGTAAGCATAGTTAGATCACATTGTATCCCAAATATTATTTTTCAAAAATATTCAATGTACAGAATTGACTTTCCTACGATTTTATTTAGTAACCCAAATCCTATTATAGCGAACGCCTTCATCATAGAAGCTCAAATCTTTAATAATTTAAGTTCAATCAGTCGAAAGTCTAAGAAAATTTCTTTAATCCCCTATTTCATCCCTTTAGGGGTGAAATTTATTAAATTCCACGTATGTGAAGCTAGCATGACAAAGTTAGCAAAATCACTCGGGATTGTGTTATTAATTAGGTGCTAATTGAGTGCTATTTTGGTGCAAAAACCGCGAATTTAGTGCTCTTCAAAATAAGGAATAAATGCTAATACTGCTGGCTTCACGTGAAGCTAGCAGTGTACATAACCAAAAACCTTTAAAATGATGATATAGCTTCGTAATTAATACTTAGCTAATTAGTGCTCATTAAGTGCTCTTTCAGTGCACAAATTGCGAATTTAGTGCTCTTCAAAATTTGCGATAAATGCGAATACTGCTACCTTCACGTGAAGCTAGCAGTGTACAAAACCAAAAACCGTAATAATAATTATCTGGCTCCTTGATAAGTACTGTAATAATAAGTGCTCATTAAGTGCTACCGATAAAAGTGAAAAAAAAATTAAAATATGCATTTTTTTACTTTTTAATACCGTATACTGCTAGCTTCAAGGCACCAGTGAGATGCTCCTCTTGATTTGAGTACTTTGACGAATTCCAAACTCATAAATGTTACATAGGAATTAAGTGCTCATTAAGTGCTAGCGATAGGCAGCGAAAAAAAAAGAAAATATGCATTTTTTTACTTTTTATACCGTATACTGCTAACTTCACGGTACCAGTGAGATGCTCCTCTTGATTTGAGTACTTTGACGAATTCCAAACTCATAAATGTTACATAGGAATTAAGTGCTCATTAAGTGCTAGCGATAGGCAGCGAAAAAAAAAGAAAATATGCATTTTTTTACTTTTTATACCGTATACTGCTAGCTTCACGGTACCAGTGAGATGCTCCTCTTGATTTGAGTACTTTGACGAATTCCACACTCATAAATGTTACATAGGAATTAAGTGCTCATTAAGTGCTAGCGATAGGCAGCGAAAAAAAAGAAAATATGCATTTTTTTACTTTTATACGGTATACTGCTAACTTCACCTCTTGATTTGAGTACTTTGACGAATTCCACACTCATAAATGTTACATAGGAATTAAGTGCTCATAAAGTGCTAGCGAAGCCCCCCCCCAAGAAAAGACCGATGCCAAAGCTCCCAGCATGTTAATCAAACGACACTCGAAATGTGTATAGAAAAGATAGACAAAAGCTCATAGCATGGCAAGGAGTGAAGATAGATACAAAGTGTGAAGGAGAAATTTGTAGGAAATTTTATGGGCTTTCATTACGTACAGGACATTTTCTCTCTACAACGCACTGTTTTGGCGATATGAGCAAAAAACTAAAAATTTTGAAACTTGAGCCCCTCCCCCCGCCCTAGGTGATATCGTCATAATATATAGCCTATGTGTTGACCCGACCTCTATATAATATTCGTGCAAAATTTGAAGTAAATCCATTCAGTACATTCTGAGTTATCCCGGACATACATACAGACAAACAGACAAACAGACAAAAATTCTAAAAACTATATTTTTGGCTTCCATATCGATTGTAGATCACGTCCCAAGTATTATTTTTCAAAAATATTCAATGTACAGAATTGACTTTCCTACGATTTTATTATATGTATAGATAATTAGTATGTATTATATGGATTTAAGATATAATTGGCGACTTAATTATGTTGATAATGTTAATTACAAATGTATGTTTTTGTGTTAATCATCTTTATTATTTTTTCACTAAAATCAATTATCGTAATCTTCACTTATCATACCCTGATCCTAATAAATAGATCAACACCGACGCCGACGTGTGAATACACTATTAAGAGGATACACTAGAGCCGTTTTTCCATACAAAAGTTGTCCCCTGTTTCCTCCCTGGATAATGGCGGTAGAGTTATAATTTTTTTTCTGAATATCTATGGCCCAAAAAAATGGGCAGATTTTCCGCTGTATTCAAACATCCAGAAAACAAATTTGGCTAGATTATACAAAAAAAAAACATAGGAACACAGCTCAAGCCTTGCTTTAATTTTTAAATGAAAAAAGTACTTACTTAAATCGGTTAAGTTTTGGAGAACAAATCAGGGGACAAAGAATCGTTGATTTTCTGCAGTTGTCTCTATCGTGCTCTGACGGGGCCGGGAGACTTGAGCCTTGAGGATGCTTGAGGTAAAGGCCCGTATTCACTTTGATTAGTAATAAGTGCAAGTTATTAGTGCAGGTGATTAGTAATCAGGAAAAAGTACGTATGGAGAGCGACTGATTAGTGCAAGTCCTTTATAATTTCACGGTGGTACCAGAAAGGTACCAACTATTTTACTAAATGGTGCCGACTATTTTACTAAATGGTGTTCCTTTGGTTAGAGTAGAGGAGTTCAAATACCTAGGACACATTGTAACGTCCACTCTGAAAGACGACACTGATATCGAAAGGGAGCGAAGGGCGCTGTATGTCGGTTAGGGCGAATATGGTTGTTAGGAGGTTTGCGAGATGCTCGTTAGAAGTAAAAAGCGGCCAAGTGCGAGTTGGACTCGCCCATGGAGGGTTCCGCAGCAGCAATAAGGTTTATTTTTATGAAATTAAAATATTTTTGATTTATTTTTATATTTCAGTCGATTTAATGAAATTTAGATTAAGGTTTACTATTTATGACGTATAAAAAAAACTACTGGCTAGATCTCGTTCAAACCAATTTTCGTTGGTAGTTTTTATAGTAATCTACATCATATATTTTTTTTAGAATTATCATGCCTCTACTTTAGAAATTAGAGGGGGGGGGGACACACATTTTTCCACTTTGGAAGAGTCTCTCTCGCAAACTATTCAGGTTAGAAAAAAATGATATGAGAAACCTCAATATGATTTTTGGAGACCTATCCATAGATACCCCACACGCATAGGTTAGATGAAAAAAAAATTTTTTGTTTCAGTTGTACTTTACTATTTATGACGTATAAAAAAAACTACTGGCTAGATCTCGTTCAAACTAAATTTCGTTGGTAGTTTTTATAGTAATCTACATCATATATATTTTTTTAGAATTATCATGCCTCTACTTTAGAAATTAGAGGGGGGGGACACACACATTTTTCCACTTTGGAAGAGTCTCTCTCGCAAACTATTCAGGTTAGAAAAAAATGATATGAGAAACCTCAATATGATTTTTGGAGACCTATCCATAGATACCCCACACGCATAGGTTAGATGAAAAAAAAAATTTTTTGTTTCAGTTGTACCTATGGGGACCCCTTTTTTTTTTTTTTTTTGAGGAGGGGAAATGCATTACGCATCCCCCGCCCCCTCGGGGGAAGGGGCAGGGGTATGTCGGACTCCCTCCGGCTTACGCCGGAGGTTTACCGACTAAAACCCCCCCATGCCCTCATCAAGCTACGAATGCTTACACAGTAATAAATATAATTGTCAATGTACGCAAATCGAAATAGTAAATAAATACAGATACTTAGGACTAACAGTAGACACCAATCTTAGTTGGAAAGGACAAGTGAATGAAGTGAGTAATAGATTACAATCAATTTTAGGAAAGTTTTTTCACCTGAGCAAGTTTAATTATTGTATGTAGTCTATTACGCACTTGCAGATTCACTCATCAGCTACGGCATTAGCAGCTATGGACTAACATTTAAAACTCATCTAGACAAAATTAAACTACTACAAGTTAGACTAATTAAATATTTTGCAAGTAAAAAAGCTAAATTAACGTGCAAAGATAATTATGACAAATTATTCAATAAATACGAAATTTTGCCAGTTCACGCAAAAGTAGAATATTTAATAGCATTAGAACAATACAACATAGATACTCATAAGAATTTAATAGATCATCACCAACATAACACTAGAAATATTACACAGGGCAAATATATAATACCGGCAATAAAAAACTACTATGGCAAAAGAACTAGGAGATATTTGACACCTAGTATATACAATAAAATTGATTTTATAAGGGGTGACAGTAAAAAACTAAGTAAAACTAAATTAAAGCAAAAATTGAAAAGTTATTTTTTGGAAAAAGGCTGTATATAGTATACTTAAATAGTAATAAATTTTCTTTTATAAGAGCACATAATTATTCATTAATTGTTGTTATTAAATTTAAGCTTACTTATAATATTATGTTAAAATTATTATGTTACACTATAAGGTTTTGTTTTGTTTTATAAAAGAAGAAAAATATCTTGTTATTGAATTTTTAGTTAATTAATAGTTTATTATTGTGTTATTATATTGTTTAACTAGATATAATATATATATGTTTTTCAAATATCGCCAACAAACTGATATAATATACAGTTTGGCGGTTTCTAGATTAAGGAAACTAGATGTAAAATCCTTGAATAAATACATTAAAAAAAAAAAAAAATCAACGCTACACGCGAAAGAAGCGGGATCGCGACGCATTCCACCGCGTCCTTCGCAGCGTTTGCCGCTACCGGCACCACAATTCGCTGCGGCAGCTTGCCGCCGCCTGCCTTCACCAAGAAGCTCCCCGGGCATCGGGAGAGCCTATCTCCTCGAGGCCTGTATTGTGGGCGGTGATCCCCCGATCAGCCGCCCCCGGGCCTAGGCTTCCACCTCCATAGCAGGGGCGACTTCACTCGCCCCGGCTTTATCGGCTCCAGGCCGTTTACGCGGCCGAAGCTTGGAGGGAGCCTTGCGCTTCTTCCTCGTGCCGGGAGGCTTGTTGGCTGCTGTAATACAGCCGTAAGTCCCCAGCACGTGGTTGCTCTCTCTGCCGAGCTCTGCGCAGTGAAAGCAGCTGGGCTCCTCCGCACAGTCCGCGGCCTTGTGCCCCGGCTTCCCGCAACGGAAGCAATTCCCGCTACGGTCTACCGGGGACTGGCAGCTCGATGCCAGGTGGCCGGTGTCCAGACAACGGTAGCACCGCTTTGGCCTCGCGGCCAGCAGCACCACCCTTGTCAGGACCCATCCAACCTGCAGCCGCCCAGAAGCAAGTAACTTCTTGGCGGCAACCGTGGGGACGTGGAGCCACACGCTCCGTGCGCCCCTGGGACCCACCGTAATTCTGCCCGACCGGATGTCGGTGGCCGGGCAGCCGCCTTCTTTTGCCGCCGCCTTGGTGACATCGGCGGCGGTCGCTGCGTCGTCTAAACCGGCGACGAGCAGTTCCACCCTTTGGACAGGGCGAGCGATCCTCACTGCGTCCCTGTCGAGGACTTCCCTCATTCTATTGGCGAGGGCGTCCGCTCTCTGCTGGGCTTCCTCCCCGGATACTTCAAGTATCCGGGCGCCCGTTCTCGCTCGCCGGAATCGAACCTTGTTCCTTCTCCGGTGGATTCCCACCTCCTCAAGGTCGATCCGGCTCGTCGCCACCTATGGGGACCCCTAAAATTTTTAATATTTTTTCCATTTTTGTATCAAAATCTTAATGCGGTTTACAGACTACATCTGCTTACCAAGTTTCAATAGTATAGCTCTAATAGTTTCGGAGAAAAGTGGCTGTGACATACGGACGGACGGACAGACAGACAGACATGACGAATCTATAAGGGTTCCTTTTTTGCCATTTTGGCTACGGAACCCTAAAAAGGACATTGTTTAGAGCTTTTTGTACATCCTTCTATACTTGCAGCCTCTGGGCAGCATATACGCAAAGGGCCTACAGCGCCCTTCGCGTCCAATACAATAACGCGTTCAGTGAACGCCCTGATAACCTGTATATCAGTCACTGCTATCGCATACATGCAGAACATAGGTCAAAATAATTATTATTTAAATATTATGTAAGCATGTTTTTTCTTCCAATGTGACTATTTGTAATTTTATGTTTAACGTACATATTATATGAGTCTGGGACACTTGAAATAAATGGTGATTATTATTATTATTATTATAAAGAACATAACTGCATTTATAATTCAATACGTAATTTTTTGTGGGTTAGTACACGAATGTATCAGACATATATATTCATATATTCATATATTCAAATTCAGCCCCGGATCTTCAATTTTTTTTAGGCGGGGCAAAAACTGAAAAATGCCGCCCCGCCTACCTACTTATGTTTATTTTCACCTTTATCATCCATTTAATTTCAGCTCTCAATATGTAAGATATATATTTAACAGGGTAGGGTTTAAAATAAAAATAAATATGCATAATAAAAATAAAATTCAAATATATTATTAAAGTGAATTTAAATCACAATAATTTTACTCTTCGAGCTTTTTGTTCAGCAAATAAATCTATCGCCTTGTCATAATTTAATTCGTGTGCAATACGACTTTCTATCGCTAAGATTGCTATGAAATTGCTGTAATTTTATTGTGCTATTATTTATTCCGTGGTCAAAGTTAAATAAATGATGAGTTGTCCATTGGTCCGTCAAGTGTGAATTTGGCCGCCCCCTGAACTTGCCGCCCGGCAAATTTATTGTGCTATTATTTATTCCGTGGTCAAAGTTAAATAAATGATGAGTTGTCCATTGGTCCGTCAAGTGTGAATTTGGCCGCCCCCTGAACTTGCCGCCCGGGGCACAGGCCCCGGCTTGCCCCCCCCTAGATCCGGGGCTGTTCAAATTCTTTATTAATCATTCAATAATATACAATAGTATAAAAGCAAGGTAGCGTACATCACGTCGTCTAATCCCATTCTAAGTAAAACTTGTATTATGGCAATCAAAAAACGGATGCACGCCGAACAATTTTATCATATTCCCTCTTAAAAGGTTCCATGGGACTCCATGGGGGCGGAGGGCCGCACCCGGGCATACCCACTAAAACCCCAACGGTGTTCCTGCTCTTCCGCTTATGGCAGAGCCACGGGATACGCGGAATACACAACCGCGACCCTGCCAGCGGATGCCCCTAAAGTCTTCAGTGCATGGCTGTTAGGCCCACTCTGACACTACGGTCTACGACGCGATGCGCAGAACAGCGGGCCTTAAATGGTCGCTTTGTGGAATCATGAGATGAATCATGATATGATTCTTTTTTTTTAAATCACAAAATGCAACTAATCAGGGTTAGTGCGAGTTTTATTCGATCATACGCATCGAGCACGTTAACGCGAATTTGTATGGGATCAAAGCGGTAATCACGTTAGCCAGTAGATAGCGCTGCTTTAATCCCATACAAATTCGCGTTAACGTGCTCGATGCGTATGATCGAATAAAACTCGCACTAACCCCTCTGCTTGCAATTCATTTCTGTATTTTTGTACTGATTTGACATTTGTCAGTTTGACAGTTTTGACAATTCATTTGCTGAATTGATTGAGAGGAATTGCTTAAATGTGACCATTTTAGCTCCGCAGAACACCCTAAGGCCTAAAGTATTACCACCTAGTTTTGTTACACCCTGTACGCGTTATGTTACGCTCAACTCTTATGAATGAAAAACGCTCGGTGAGCGGGAAAATAGCTCATAACGCGTTGTGATCACAGTAGAACATCCACGCCTCCGTGGTCTAGTGGTACAGAGTGCGGCTCTTGACTCGGAGGTCGTGGGTTCGATTCCCGCGTTGGAAACATATAACATGTTTCCAAGTTTGGTTAGGACAATGCAGGCTGATCACCTGATTGTCTGACAAGTAAGATGATCCATGCGTCGGATGGGCATGTAAAAAGTCGGTCCTGCGCCTGATCTCTCACCGGTCGTGTCGGTCTGCCGTCCCACTGGGTTATGAGAGTAAAGGAATAGAGAGTGCTCTTGTGTACTGCGCACACACTTGGGCACTATAAAAATACTCCAACGTAGCTGGCCTGGTTTCAATGAAACCGGCCACCGTCACCGAAACCGGTGTGGGAGCTATTATTTATTATTATTAGAACATCCACATTAGGAAATTCGTGTTATGGCTCCAATGAAAACGCGCACGATGTGTTGTGGCAATCACAGAAAGACTAAATAGCGAAATTCGTGTCGTGGCTGACGTGCTTTCGATCTCAATAAGTTTTCGGTCTTTGAGCGTAACATATGCGTAAAACACTTATTATATTATTATTATTATTATAGATGTATAGACATGCTTTTAAAACTCCTCAGTTTCTTTTAAGAATAAGTGGAAAAGATGGCCGCCAGGAGACTCGCAGTGACACAATAGGGAAGTAAATTATCTGGTACCTTGGGATTAAGGTGGAAAATGTGCTAATATCCTGTTGATATTACAATGCGAAAGTTTGAAAGGATAGTAAATAACGGCTTCGGGAGGTTTACACGGGTGACTAAAAAATGTTGGCGTTTTTAACCGACTTCCAAAAACGAGGAGGTTATACGTTCGGCTGTATGTATCTTTTTTTTTATATATGTTCAACGATTACTCAGCCGTTTGTAGTCCGATTTGCAAAATTCTTTTTGTGTTGTATAGGGTTTGACTCGAATTTGGTACCATGTTCATAAAAGTGGTGACCTGATGATGGGATCCATGAGTAATCGAAGGAACTCCTCAGAATTTATATGAAAACATATAGCGATTTCGATTTTTCTGAAGTATTTCAGGCATTTACTATCAAAAAGTAAGATTTTGCACCAGGATGTACCCTGGTTCCGAAGGTACCCAACAGAACTTTTGAATCCTTATAGATACAAGTTCGAGGATTTTAGCTTTATTTAAACTACTCCAAGCAAAAGCCAATGAATCCTACATTATTTCTGCTGAACATAGGCAAAATTTTATTTTGGAAAAAGTAGGGTTTCGTAAGATATTTGGGTTTTTCGGACGCCAGATGTAAAATCAACCAGAAAAGTTACTTATTTTGCGTACGCTGCCGAAACTATAAAAGATAGAACCATAAAATATTCTAAGAAATTGTAGATCTTATAAATATCTACAAAAAAGTCCGCGACACACTATACTTATCTATGTCGAGTGAGGCACAATAACCATTTTTTTATTTAAAAATCTTGATTTTTTTGGACTACATTCAAACTCATTTATTTTACTAATTCTTTTAATCCTTATCAAAATAAATTATTTCATCACTAAGTACAGTTTATGTAGATAATATTTGGTCTTTCAATGATTAAAATTGGACGTTTGGTTTTGAAATTATGGCGAAATTAAAATATTACGATAGTGGGCGTCACCAAGGCGCGGGTGCGCGTGCCGGAGGAAGACATACTTTATATGACACTAGCTGTCCCGGCAAACGTTGTTTTGCCATTTAAAGTATATTTTCTATATCATCAGTTGATACATGTTTTACCCCCTCTTTTGTCCCCTAAGAGGGTGTGGGAGGGGGGGGGAAGGTCATACACCAGATGTTAAGTTGAAAAACACAGTTAATACCTAATATGAAGTAAGTCCACTAAAGAAAAAAGTTGTATACAAAATCTGACCCCTCTTTGGTCCCCAGAGAGGGTTGAGAGGGGAGGGGGGGGAAGGATTTTTATACACCAGATGTTGAGTTGGAAGAAGACAAATATAATAGGTATATCTGTGAAAACCGTATGCAAATCTGTGAAAACCGTATGCAAATCGGATCAGTAGAGAAAAAAGTTTGATACAAAATCTGACCCCCTCTTTTGTCCCCTTAGAGGGGTGGGGGGGAAAAAATTTATACACCAGATGTTAAGTTGGAAGAAGATAAATATATCTGCGAAAACCACATTCAAATCGGATCAGTATTTTTCGTGTGATGCTGGAACAAACATACAGACAGACAGAAAGAGTGACAGACAGACAGACAGAAAAAACTAACCACATTTTTGGCTTCTATAGCGATGTAGTGACAAAGGTGTAATTTCGGGTGTCATTTCATATCTTTTATGTACAGAATTTTCATTTCTACAGCAGAATATTGTCTTCCCCCGCACGCGCTTTGGTGACGCCCACTATCGTAATATTTTAATTTCGCCATAATTTCAAAACCAAACGTCCAATTTTAATCATTCAAAGACCAAATATTATCTACATAAACTGTACTTAGTGATAAAATAATTTATTTTGATAAGGATTAATAGCGTGAGTAAAATATATCCGTTTAAATATAGTCAAAAAAAAATTCAGGATTTTTAAATAAATAAATGGTTATTGTGCCTCACTCGAGTCTCGACATAGATAGGTATAGTGTGTCGCGGACTTTTTTGTAGATATTTATAAGATCTACAATTACTTAGAACATTTTATGGTTCTATCTTTTATAGTTTAGGCAGCGCACGCAAAATAAGTAACTTTTCTATCTGATTTTTTACACCTTGCGTCCGAAAAACTCAAATATCTTACGGAACCCTACTTTTTTCCAAAATAAAATGTAGCCTATGTTCAGCAGAAATAATGTAAGATTCCAATAGCAAAAGAATTTTTCAAATCGGTCCAGTAGTTTCGGAGCCTATTCGACTCAAACAAACAAACAAACAAACAAACAAACAAACAAACAAAAAATCAAATCTTTCCTCTTTATAATAGTAGTGTAGAAAACAATGTTTGC